>JACSVZ010000008.1:4936347-6425936 GCA_014706295.1 Lycocorax pyrrhopterus obiensis | reverse complement strand
AAATGATCACCTCTGCTTTAGAGCTGAGCAAATTCGTTCCAAACCAAATAAACCCTCAGCTGTCCTGTCAGCAGTACAGCCCTTTGGGTCAAAGCACGGGGGAGCAGTGTGTGAGCTGGAGTGGGGTCAGGGGTGCACAGAAATATTACCTTCATTTCACTGTGTGGACATGCTCTTTCTGGGATGGCAACAGCATGTGGGCTGGCTACAGCAATTATTTACTTGTGCTGCTATTGCCAAAGCACCCAAGCAAGGAATTTCTAAGCTAGCCCCGTGTATGCCACACAGTGATGTGTGGCCATCACTGGCATGGTTGCACTGTGAACTCAGCTCAGTATCCTGGATTTCTGATGAAAACTGTTGCGCACCTGGAGTAACATCTAAAGCCAACTCCTTGACCTGCTCCTAGGAGTACCTTGCTCAGGGAGGTTGGTGTGATGTGAAATTCCCTCCCCTCCCACAAGAACGTAGCTCACTGCTTCTGTAGGCCATGTTGACACCTCTTGACAAATGTGGGTTGATGGCACAAGTATAATATTCACTTTGGAGGTGTCCAAAACTCTGAGTGCTTTTTTCCCTGTGTATCCCCTTGTGGTGCCTGCCCAGCTGCCCTGCCAGTCTGCACTGCTGACTTCATTTGAGTGACAAAGGCATTTCAAACTGAAAGGAGGTATTTTAAATACCGTCAGGAACAACATATAAAGTGACCTCAAACAATCCCACATAAAGTCCTTTGTTATTTTCAAAGCACTTTCCCAGCTTGACACCTTTGCTTTTTATAGCCAATATAAAATTCAAAATGTTTTATTCCAGGGCAGTACGTGGATATAAAATATAAATATATCGAACCTCAAACTACCTTTTTTGTGCTTCTGCTTTGAAACAGGACCTGAAGTAAACTCAGTGTAAAGATCCAGAAAATTATCCAGAAAATTCCATTTCTCAAACTTTTGTTCCCTGTGGTCTGGAGCATATTTAGAAGAACTTCTGTGAAGCAAGCATGAGGAGCGCTGATAGCAGTGAGGAGCAGCCTGGGTGTGGATGGCTGTGGGCAGCAGATCAGGACTGCTCAGGGATGAGCACGCTGAGATGCCTCAGGTGTCCCTTGCATAGCTCAGAACAAGTCAGCTCTGCTGCTCAGGAGCAGGGGAGAGAGCTGGAATGAGGAAGCGCAGTCCCATCTCCCAGAAGAACATCTGGGTTTGCCCAGTGAAGGCCAACACAACCCTGCAGGGCCTGGCAACCCCTTCTGTTTCCTGACACCTTTTTCTATGATGCAAAACGTCAGTGGAAATGGTCTGTTGTGGTTCTGTGCCCAAGAGGTTGATATCTGGTTTCTGCTTTCTCTTCTGCTAATTGCTGTTATTAAATGGCTTTGAAATTACCTCACAGTAACTAAGTGCAGGTTTGGGGCCTGTGTGTACACAGAAGTTGAAGTGAATCAGCTCAGAGATGTTTGGAATAGGCATAGCTGGCAGCACGCAGCAAAGCAAATGGCTGGGTGAATTTGCATCTTGTTTAATACATCAAAAAAAGTTTTAAGCTGTGACTTGTAGAAGTCAAGCCAGGAACAATAAGCTTGTCTGGAGAATTCTGGTCTTAGAAACGAAAGGATACGGAACCAAGTCCAAGGTAAATATTGACATGACTCAGGATGAACTAGTAAAATGTTTAATGAAGCTGAAAATAAGGCATCTGGGATAGATGTTTATTGTTAAAAATGAAACATTCGAGCAAAAGTAGCATAGTGATGATGGAGGTTATTCATAGGAAAGCCAAGTTGGGGAAACAGCATCATCTGAAAGAGACTGACTCCAGCTATGCGTGAAACATGGAAAAAAGTTAGAATTATAAGAGAGCTAAAAATGTGGGTGCATAGCAAACAGTTATTAAGGATATTCAGAGTGGATTTTGGAGACTGAATCATACCAAGGGACAAATTACTCAGGTGTCCAGAATAACTCTATTGGCTTTGACAGATTTCTTGGTATTTGCCTTCGTGTAATTGAGAGTTTACTCCCTTATGCCATATGAGGACTGAATATTAAGAAACTCGGAGAAAAAAAAAGCACTGTCTTTTGTTCCAGTATCATTCTCTTGATGATAGAGAATAAGTCACATTAACTTCACAAGGCATTTTAGGAACACATTAGGAGCTTTTCCGTTTCATGCAGCAGGAAAAGAAACAACCCTTGCAGAATGCTGTGAAAATAATCAGAAAGGTTCCATTGAACTGGACACGGAAATGAATTGTGCTGCTATTTTGGAAGTATTACACCTGAGTCTGTGGTGTTACCGGAATGCTTTGTGGTAAAATCCATGGCTGGGTGAGGCAACACTACCTTCACATGCTTACCAGTGGTGGAGATACTGGGGAAGAGATACCAGGAGTTGGAATTGCCTGCTTAGGTGTGCTCTATAAACCAGCTTTTTTCTACCTCAGAAACGTAACCCTAACGCATAAGAACTGATTGTGTGCAAAAGGTACCTTTGATCTCTTCCCAGGTACCGTGCCTGTAGTTGCAGTGGCACAAATCTCAGTTCAGAACTATCTGGTGATTATGCACATGCAGCTGCAGTCCCTCAGATGGCTTCGTAGTACAGTACAAGGGCACACACTCTTCCAGCCCCAAGGCACAGGATGATCCACACAGCTGACCATGTGGCAGAAGGAGTAGAGGCAGGGACACAGGAGAAGCAGGGAGGGATGCTTGGGGAAGACAGCAATGGGGAGAGCCTACTATGTTGTGCATGTGCCCTTGCTCCTTGGCTGCTTCTGATAGATTCAGGAAAACTGTAATTGTAGTGTTTGGCTCTGCACCATCTCTCAAGGCCTTTATCCAGGGACAAAGTGAATGCTACAATCTCCCTTAGTCCTCCAAGCAGTCTTTTGGAAAGCTGGGGTCTAAAATAATTGAAAACTTTTAATCATAACCATCAACTTCTTGGACTAGATTTAGAAAATCCACAGTCAACCCATCTGCTTCCTTCATCTCCTATTCACTGAGGAGGTTTCCTTTGGCCAGCCTTCTTGTTAAGGCCACAACCAAATAGTAGTTGATGGTAGATTTTATTACTAACATAAACAAATAGCAGGTTATTTTGTTATTGTCCCAAGCTTCAGAGCTGGAGCTGGTCTTTGCATCAGTAGGCTCTACCCGTACTGACATGCAATTGGAATACAAAGGGGATGTTGATAATATAAAACATATGTTGCTTATGCAGATCATTGAGCGTCACTTCAGTGTTCTCTGCAAAGCACCTCAGCCTGTTGATCCTCCAGCAGCCTCAGCCAAAATAACCCAAGAGCTGCACTTTCTTTGAGCCACTGCACAGCGGCACAGTGGCATCCCAAAGGATGCACAGCCTGGAGAAGGATGTTGACACAAGCAGCAGATATCAGTAGGATCATATGCTGGCATTGCTGTCTGAAACTCAGTGCAGAAGGGTCTTCTCTGGGCAGAGCAAGAAAGATTTAGTGAATATAAAAGCACATCAAAAGCAAATAAGGGATTTTTATTGTCATTTATTGTCATTTTCTCCCCACACCATTTTATTGGTTTTGTGCTCATAAAAACATTAGCTGATTAACTCACTATCAGAACGGCAAAGCTGCTAACCAGAAGCTGCGTGCAAAACCAGATACATGCTGTGCCTTGGTAGCGGTAGGGTGAGATTTTTCTTTTCCTGCTTCCTTACTTTTAAACCTCGGCCAATATAACTCTTTTCTGTCATCATAACATTTGGCACTATTCCCATATGTACAGATTGCAACATCTGCAAGTTTTAAAAATTAATATAAAGTTCCGTATAAGCCTTGCTCGTTTTAATGGCCACGAACGAGCAGCTTTGATGCAAGCGAGACGCAGTCAGCAGATGAAGTGCTCTGCTTGTACCGAGCAAGCTGCTCCAGTGGGGCAGGATGTCCGTGTAGTCGGTGCTCATGTGGGGGATGATCACAGTGTAGGATTGTGCTGTGGAGGAACACAAGGTGGGCTTGAGTTGCCGGCACACAGAAATTCAGTAAGTTACCAGTAAGTGCAATCATGGGTGCCAAACTGCAAAGCAATCACATTTGGTAGAGCTCGTTTCTGTCACCCCCAGTCCATGGAGATCCAACATGAAGGTGTGAGGTTTCATTTTGTCCATTTCAAAACCACATTGTACATGGACATGTACTAGACTTTTCATGGATCTTACTGAAAGTCATAAAATAACTTAGTCATTACCTACTCAGATGTGTTGGAAGTATGGTTCAGTATTTCCAGGTTTATTGAAATAATGGTCCCTTGTTTATTTTTCTAGTGGCAGGCAAAGTAGAGACAGAGCTGTGAACAATAACATAAACCTTGCTGTTACCAAGCACTTGGCAAGCAGTTTTAGGAATGGTTTACTTTTCCTATGTGTATATAAAGCCTTAGAGAACTCTCTGATTGTGGCATATTTCAGCATAAAGGAAGCAGAAATAAAATCAGGCCCTATAATTCATGTGTTCAGTAATGGAGGACCGAAGCAGGAAGAGACAGGTGCTTTTCTGAAAAGAATGAAAGATCTGAGCAGCTGATTCATGGTGAAATAATATGCTTTTAGCTGAGAACGTTTATTGTAGCTGAACCTCATGCCATCCCTCAAGCCAATATCTTAGATGAATCAGCAACTTGCGAGCTTTATCTCAGCTGTACCAATAGAGTTTATAATATTGTTCTGTCAGTGCTATTTATACATCATCACATGGCTGACTACTCCAGGCTGTGCTTTTTTTACACAGCCTTGGATGATGTCACTGTGGAGTAGGCAATTGTACTGAACAAAGGCTTTCTTCAGAGCAGCAACAATTAAAGCTGATGGCAGAGTACAACCGGAGCCATGGAAATACAGAAACAAGCTCCCCAGTTTTAAGGTAGCTCTAGACAGGGCTTTCAGTCCTTCAGTAACTGGTCCCACTGGGAAATTACTTGAAGTGATATCCTACAGCTGTCAGTGCCCACCTGGCCTTGGAAATGCGTAGGGAGCAGTGTGGTCTGAAGCTTGGGCTGCCAGGCACAGAGCCCTCACTAACCATGTAATTATTCAGGGGGTTGGGGAAGAAAGAAAGCTCCTCCAAGAAGGAAGATCTGTGGATCCATTCTGCATCAGTCGTTGACTAAGAGAGACAGGGTCAGCCTGGAAGCCTGCAGCCTTGCCGTGTGTGTCTTCCAAAAGCCAGGGGACTGATGGCCATTGTAGTATGAAGCAGTGAAAGGATCTACAAATGATTTGTAAAGGAAGAATTCTGCATCCTCAGTTGATTGCCCTTTTCATTTGCGATGTTCCAGTGAGCCTGAAATTCTTCACTCTATCCCTATTCCCCAGTGCATCACGTGCGTTTCCAGCTGTTTATCATCATTCCATAAGGCCAGCAACATGTCAACATCAACAGCTGTGTTCTTCTCATCTGCTACTTGTATTGGAGCTCTCGGAGCTTAACCACTGACACTGTCGATCAGCGCTGTTCGGACACAGCGTCTGTAACTCTTCCCTAGAAGCTGCTTCTCAGGAGCTCCCTCTTTATGTCCTCCAGCCAAGCCGTGACAAGCACGTCACTGGGTCACAGATGGAGGCAAGGAAAAGAGAGTGTTACCCCCCGCCCCTGCCTGTGCTTTACAGAATGACTGCAGTAACTAAGTGGTTTATTTCAGAAGTACTTTTAAATTGGACACAATTACTGGCTACCTCAGAGACAGAGCTGGGACATGGTTATGCTGTAGGTTCTGACCTCTCTTGTTTTGCAGACCTCTCTCTCCATTTTCCAATGGAAGTTCAGACTCAGGTGTGGAAAACTGCTGTCAACAAGGTTGGTTTTTCCCCATTAGGTCTCACAGACTCTCCAAGTACATTCCACAGACCCTTGGGGACCTGCATCTCCAGGCAGGAGAGCACTGGCCTAGTCCTAGGGACTGGTCCATTTGCCTTTTTGCAGTTGCAGTGGTCACCCCTCACTAGGGAATAGCCCTTCCCAGTATTCTGACATTTTTTAATCCCCCCCTTAAAATGACTTCTTTCCAAAGCCTCCTTCCAATGTTTGGCTCTGTGCAAAACATGCCAGCATCTGATAAAGGCTCAAAACAGAAACAGAATGGCATAAATAGAAATTAAGTAAATTAGGAAGAGGTGCCAAAGCAGCAAAACCCTAATGATAGCTGTGGCTGCATGTGCATGTGCCGTGCAGCTTCCAGCCCCTGCCAGAGTGCCAGGCTGCCCCTCAGTATTCCTGGGAACATATGCATCCACTGTGTCACTGGCACCGCCTGCTCAGCCTTGGACCACATCTTCTCGCAGACTCTGTAGAAAGCTGGGGTTCGTGCAGAGAGTTGGTGCCAGAGCCCCAGCCAAGCCAGCAGCAGCCTCTCTGTGGCTGGATAATTTTTCCTCACTTGGTAAACTGCGCTTGTGCCATCTGGTCAATGCAAACAGCCTTATCCTCTATCCAGCCACATTTTGTGGAAATTGTGGTCTACCTGCGTTGTCAGCTCAGCCATGGTACTATATGGTTTATTTCCCTCATGAAACCTGGGCCAGATTCCCAGCTGGTAAAAATCAACATGACTAAGGTGAAGTAATTTTGGACCACCTGATGCTCTTCGTTAATGGCCAGGGCTGGAAAGGTAGAGCACATCTTTTGCTCCTTACTCATTATTGATGTTGTTTTTCCAAAAGACCATTGACCACAAGTGAACAGGAGATAAATATGTGAGAGCTGTTCTCCTAAGCAGCATAACAACACTGGGTTCCAGGCTGAGATCTTTGCAGAAATGGCTGTGTGTGGTGCTGGCTCTGCTCGGGTAGCCCTGAGTCCCTCGGCTGGGCTCCCACCACTCTGTGCTTTCCCACAGAGCACAGCTTGCAGCGTGGTCCCCCAGAGCTGTGCTGGAGATACCCTAACCCAGCCTTATGTTGGTCTTGGTTTTGATCCCTGGTCTCTTTATTCCACAAATTAGGACATTCTTAGTTTGAAAATACAGGCAAAGTTTTAGAAAACTTTTGGGATGAGAAGAAAATGTGGAGCCAGTTGAGAAGGGATGTAATAACGTGTAACTCTTGGGTTGCTCTGCCTATGCATATGTTTTTGGCCTTGCTGTATATCGAACTCTGGGGACCTGTGCTTTTGAGGGAGGAAACCTAGAAAGAGACGTTTATCAGATCTTGTGCTGAATCTTTCTTGCTTTTTGCTGAATCCTGATGCCCTTCCTTGCCAGCTTGGCTTGCTGGTCTGTAGGAGGGGTGATTCTGGGGCAAGGGAGAGAGAAATTTTGCGCTTCTGTGAAGAGCTGTCCGTCTGAAGCTCACAGGAACTGCCAAGTATGAGCACAGTCAAACTGGAGTTGTTCTTCTGTGCCACAAAACAAATGGTGAAGCTCTAGAGTGGTGGTTTAGAGAAAGGTAACCTCTCCTGTCAGACCAGCTGACATGCTCAGGAGAAAGGGGACGAGGTTTTGGGCACATGGGTCTGTGTAATCTAAAGGAGTGCACTGAATGAATGGGCCTGGAGTAAGGGAGGCAAAAATAGAACCAGCCATCTGTCAGTGCACTCCAGGATGGCTAATTGGGAAGCCTCAGTGCTCAGCTGCTGAATGTCCTGCCTGGTTTCCTCACGGAATAGAGGTGGCCGTAGCAATCTCTCCTCGCGGGCTGGGCACAGCTCAGAGCCATGGGGCATCTGAGTGAGCTCCCCCAGCGCACTTCTGCAGCACCTGCGGTTCTGTCGTGTGTGCCAGAGGCATCTCTGTCCTGAGGATCACCATCTTCCTGGGATCAGGCAACAGGAGAAGTCCTCATGGCAGAAAAGGTAGGGAAGGACTTGAGGCAGGTTCATATCTGTTGTCTCCTCCTGCATGGGCAGGAGAATTTCCTACATAGCGAACAGCCCAGCTGGAACAGACAGGAGGCAGCCCAGCTGGGGCTGTTGCATTTATCCAGAGGAGATCCTAACATTTCTTTGAGATGTTACCTCTGCAAATGGTAGTCGAGCATTATAAATATATATGTAGCGTGTGTATGTAATGATTGATTTCATAGTCACCACACAAGTTGGAAACATTGCTAATGTGATGCTTATAGGCAGGAGTTAGTCCAAATTAAAGGCAGGAAATTCCAAGGTATTGTTCTTATGGAAGCTGTGACAGCTGAATTATATGGGCTTGTTAAGGAACTAAAGATAACCTCATTCAGAGTAGATAAAAGCATTATGTATGAGCAAGGAAACTGAATTACAATTGCAGTGGGAGCCATAAGTCTGAATATCTTGACTGTTGTGTGCAGTAAATGGAAACTCCACTGTGCTGTTATATTAATTTGGTACTTTTTATTTAGGGACAAATCTTCAAATTCTTTATCTTAAAATCCAGTGAAGGCAATGGAGAGTTTCAAATACAGAAAGATTCAGACATGGGGATTCAATGCCTGGTTCATAAAGGTAGGATGAACTTCCATCTTGATTGTTTCTGCTGTCACGATTTGGTGGTGGGTGTAACTGTGGGAAGCATCCTGTGTTGCCTTCAGACTCACCAGGAGGAGACTGTAGAAAGTAAACAAATACTAGAATTCATTTCTTGCTGATGACAGTTTTTTCTGGGACAAAAACCATGGCAGGATCTTGGAGAACAGAAGCCTGATCTGGTAACATCCCTGGCACTCCTACAGGCCCCAGCACCCCTTTCCCAGCACAGCACGTGTCTGCTGACCAGCAGGGGCACTGGCAGGCTGTGTCCCACTGCCCGCAGCTCTCCCTTGGGACGAGCGCTGGGGTGAAGGACCAATGTACCTGGCTGCCATCAGCCACGCTGCTGCACCCTCGCAGCTGCCAGGCAGTGGGCTTGGCAGGAGATCTCGGGGAGCCCTTGGGGCTGAGGAGAGCATCCTCAGCCGAGTTCACTGCTGCCTTTGTTTGGGGAGCACTGAAAGAGGCCCTGGGGTTCTGTCCCTGCTTAATGCCCATCCCGAGGGAGCATCCTGGCAAACACTCACCTTTGCTCCAGGCAGGCGTAGGGAAAGCACGCCTCTGCCGGCAGGTCTGGGAGGGGATGCTCTCCGTTTCGCGTCAAGCTGAAATTTTACAAGATTAAAATCTGATAAAAACCCCCATGTTTCAGCTGGCTTTTCTTCGTATTTGAAACCTGGCATCTGTGTGCTGGCTGCACTTCTGAGACCCAGTGGAGCAGCTTTTGGAGATGGGCTGGGGCTGGACTGGGGCTCTGCCCCACATCTGGCAGAAAATGGTGGCTGGGTTTTCCGGAGTGGCTATCAGAGCTTTTCTGTAATTTTATTGCAACATCTCTACCTTGCCACTAGTTTTCCTGCTCTGAGACAGTAATTGGTCAAAGTTTTGTTGCCATAACACAACATTACACACCTGGAATGTGAGACATTTTGCTTCTGCTTTGCTTTGTTTTAATCAGACTTGCTTGAAATGTCGTATTGAAATGAGAAAAGCAGCAAGACTGTAGAAAGCTCAGCCATTGACTGCAAGGCAGTAACTGCATACAGAGCTTGGCAGGAGGCACTGGGACTACCTGAGAGCTCTAATTGCCACCTATAAATATCAAATATCAGTATGTGTAGAGAAGGTGAGTGCAGAGGACAGAAAATAGTTTTACTCTATGCTGTAGTATGATTCATGCTTTTAAGATCAAGATTAAAAGTCTCTGTTAGGTTCCAGACTATGATTTTATTTTCATTTACATCAAAGGATTTAAGAGCCTTCAAACCCCAGCATTTTTAAAAATAACTTTTAAGCATACTGTCTGGCAATGTGAGTCCTAGTTAGCACAGAAGAAGCCAGGCTCTCCTCATATAAAGCAAATAAATGAAAAATCGAAATTAAAGAAATACCTTGTCCTCAATTTAACTCTGTCAGCTTGTATTGTATTTTTGTTTCAGGAAAAAGACTTTATGAAATGTGGGCCCTTGTAGACAGGACATAGCCCAGGGTGATTAGCCCTACAGATCAGCAGAAACCATGCACCATAAAAGCTTCTGCTTTTATGCAATGTTCAGAGCCTTAATTTGAATTTTTGGGCTTGTTTGTATTTCAAAAGCAAAAGCTACTGAATTGCATCTTGAAAACCATATTTCAGGGCAAGTATCCTCAAAACACAGCCCAGGTTTGATCAAAAGGTTCTCAAGTCTGCAAACCTTTTGACAAACCCAATGAATGTTTACACTTTCTAAGTAAACTCCAAACCATGGGCTGGCATCTTGCGAGGGAGTTTTTTTAGATTTTCTCTCTCTTCCCCCACCCCCCCAGTTCTTGCAAAAATCCAATCTGTCCTCTGGAACTGCACTTTCAAGGTGGGCATTTTAAATTTTTTTTGTGAATAAACACATGAGCAGGCACAATAAATAAATGTCTACATGCAAGCAAAATATTGAGCTGTATTTGTAAAATGCCAAATAAAAACCAGTTTTGTATTTTGGCTTTATTTAGTGTCCATTCCTGTGGATCAGACTGCACAGTGTTCACTTGTCCAAACCACTAAGATAATCCTTACCACATATAGAAATAGATTTTAATTACAGAGCAATAAATACTGTATCTCTTCTTTTGCTGTATGCATTTTTCTATCAGCAGACAAAAGCTGACATTTATTTTACTGATAGCCCTATATTTCCCCTCCCGCTACCACCGCAGCAGAATTTCCCTTGCCTAAGGAAATTGAGAGGATCAGAGCACATCTGATGTTCCATTAATTTAAAACGGCTGCCAGGACTTGCATATTGTAGCAGCTTTAAAGTGATTGAATTTGGATTATTTCAAACTCTGGAAAGTCCTGCCTTGCCTGACAGAGGTGTTTCGAGTGACAAAATAAAATATGAATATGTCGCATCTGTACGTCCTCATCCTCGCACGCAGCATTGCAACAAGCACAGTAGAAGCCATGGAAAGAACAACCCTAATTTTTTCCCTTTCTCTTTTTATTTTTTTTTTTTTATTTTGGTAGCAGGCCCCTTTTTTAAGCTGTAGCCCAGCTAAGTGGAGACACCTGGTGTTTGCTGCAGCAAGTTCACTAAAAATACGTGAAAGGGGAGGAGGAGAGTGGGGGTGTCCGGGGTGCCCTGCCTGGGGCGCAGCCAAAAAATTCCTCTCCCCTGGCAGGGGCTCCTCCTGTGAATATAGCTGTGCCCTGACCACAGACAGGCTGCTACAGCTCAACTCTGCGTGTCCTGGGGGGATACTTCACCCTGTCAGGTGTTAAATAAAACACCAGCTTTTGGGCAATATCTGTTTTGTAATGCTTACTGAGTAGCTTATGCAGCGTAATTCCAAAAGCAGAAAAAGTTTATGCACGGCCAAAGGAATATTAAAGTTTCACTACAAAAGAAATATAGTGGTTGCCAAGGCCTGATTACTCATAAACCCCACAGCATTATCACCATCCATCACTGCCGAGCTTTAATGACCAAACTAAAAGGAGAGACATCAAAGCGGGGGGGTGGTGTCGTCGTCATTTCTCAAGAGTAAGATTCCCTAAATATAGGACCAATAGTAGAGCTCGACATATTTTTTGACCAAAAAACTTGAAAAATCATTTGAATGAATCACAAAACATATGTTATGTTTTGCTGTAAAAGCCATGAAGTTTGTGCAGTGCTCTATTATGGTGACTGCTTGGCTTTTCATGCATTCCTAAATTACCATGTAATCTAAAACCTTGTTTTCAACTGCTCTATATTGGAAAGTCCCTTGCAATAATCAGGATGATTACAGGCTAGTGCAGAGAACAAAACTTGTTTGTATTATTGCAAATAGAAATGTAGTTTATCAGAAATTTTACCTTTCAAGGGAAAAATTAAAATAATACTAATAAACTTTCTCTTTTCCCTGGCTGGAAATATTTTAAGCATGGGATTAATTTTGGCCACTCCACGACTTAAAAACACATGGATACTTGGTATAAAAATATGTTTCTTTCCTGTAGGGACTTGACTCTAATTGGTGTGCCAAAACTATCTCACAGAGATTTCATTGTCTTATCTACTTACATCATCTTAATGCGATTTTATTTTACTTTGTCAAAGTCATATTAATGTAAATGTGTTCTTGATAGCAAACAGAGTTCTTTTTTATGCTAAACAGGATTCAGCTGACTCTAATAAAACAGCTTGCAATCCATTAGACTATAACTGTAATATAGTTATTTTGTTTCCCAAATAAAGACCGTGTCAGAAAGCTGTATAAGGATTTTTGTCTTGTTTTTCCACAATAATTGCTTGGGTGGGGTTACATTCTGATCTTTAAATGAATAGTATCGCTTGGAACAAACACTTCATATATCTTTTATCTTTCTCTTGCAATACAGTTCTGAGTTTTCTTTGAAAATGCAAAGCTACTTTTCCAGATAAGTCATCAAAATGTTTCCAAAGTATTTTAACTGCCAGATTAACTATATCTTGAATACAAAGATAGATGGCTTACATTCTTTATGCAGAAATCCTGCCAATGCATAGCAACTAGCAACAAATTAATTTCTTTTGCAACAGTGGGAAGGAAATAAAAAAAAAGAAACCCTGCTTTGCTATGCAAAGCTCAAAAAGGTAAATAGATATTTAAAAAGAAAATAAGGTTACTCGTTCTGAAAGGGTAATCTGTAAGCAAAGAACAGAGGATTAAACATACATTTGCTCTCTTTACGCAATCTGTGTTCCAGCCTTCTCTTAATGTATTCAGCTAATTAAGGACTGCGGTGACCTTGTGGCAGATTCTGAAATCTAGGAATGTCTATATTTTATTTTATTTTATTTTTATTTCTTTTAATGCTGCCTCCCCCACAGAGCTTAATACAATCTGTTTCAGGTCAAAGTCTGTTTATGTCAGCAACGTTCATACTACGCAACTAAAATGTTTTAATGCATTTATCAACTGAAAATATTGCAAACATTTCATTTCCTTTGATACAGACACAAAAAACCCTCTGCCTTCATTGCAAATTCTTGTTCATATGAATCACTCTGAGTAATATTTGCTTTAACTTTCGTGTGGTTCTACAAACAGCCTTTATATGGCTGGACTTCAAAGCTGGTAGAAATAAAGGTTAGAAATGTGATAGGAGTAATCTATTATTAGGCATGAAACATTAAACCACTTTTAGTTATAAGCCTTAAAACCTGAATAATATAGATTTTTAACTTGCTGCATATTTATTGTGTTTTCAGTTACTTAAGTCATTTAGCATGGAGGGACTGTTTGGAAGAGAAATATTTTCCATAGGAACACAGACCACAATTGGGTTTAATTTTTCCTAATATTTAATTTAGAAAAACTGCAATATTGTAACAGACGTCTCATATGTCAAAGCTGAAATACTCTGCTCGGTGTTCCTTGCAGTGTAAAATTAATCTCTTACCAGCACGCTGACCCGAAAGGCAGGTTTTAGTGGAACAGGCATGGGGTGACGGGAGGGGTGTGGGAAGCAAAGATAAAATCTCCTTCAAATAGCAGGGAAGGGGAAAAAATTAACACAGAGGAATGTCACAGAGTCTGCCATTGACATCCAATGCCATGAGCTGATCCAAACGTGTACGCGAGGGGTTTCTTTGACCAACACGCCCCACACCGTTCATGGTGCATCCCTGTCACCCCACAGTGGTTTGTGGGGTGTCACATCTGCAGGGGGACCTTGCTGGGGTGGGATGTGCCCATGAGCCCTCGCCTTCGCCCCTTCCCTCCCCTTGATGAATTCATGTGTTCATGGTCCAAGAAGAGCTGGACAGGGAGATTGCCATGGCTTTGGAGGACTTCTGCCTGTGCAGCCAACGGAGGCTCAGCAGTGTTGGTAACATCTTGTTCTTGGTTAGGTTTGTGTACTAACACAGCAGCATAAAAATAAGCTGAAAACATGTAACAGTTCAAGCCAAACAGGTCAGCCAGAAATAAACCACCATTTGAAATCCAGAATTTTAAATCTTCATGAGCCTGGGAAAGAACAGGCAGGCAATCCTGTTCCCACCACTACCAGTGGGAATTTTACCATTGACAACATGAGACATATTGCCTTTTCCTAAAAATCTTATTTTGTTTCCTTAGGTCCAACTCTGCCAGCTTGCCATGGCTGCTGGCTGCCCTGCACAAGGTGGGACGAGGGGATTCGCTTGCCCTTTCCTGGTGGGCTCAGCAACAGCACAGGGACACTGGCCACCTCTGGTTGCACCACCAGAGAGACCTCAGCAACATGGAAAAGGAACCCACTGCATCATGAGGAGTGGGTAATATCCAGATTTACAGCATGTGAGTGGGGCAGGTGGCATCTCTGAGCTGCCCTGCTCTCCCCTCGGTGTCACGGGGGTTGGAGGGATTTGGTGGCTTCCCTCACAGCTGCCTGCAGGGCAGGCACAGGGGCAGAGCCCAGGTCCCACCTGCGCCAGCTCTGAATGAGGGAGGGATCTTGGGACCTTTAGACCAGCCGAGCAACGTTGGGAAGTGTGTGAAACTGGAGAAGCCAAGCGAGACCCCTCCGGCGTGGAGTGGGGAACGGCTCACTCAGCGTCAGGGAGTGGAAAACTCTCACTATTTATATTTTGTCAGTGGAAGAAAGGGTCACACCCATCCATCTCATTAGTATGAAAAGGCATCGACAACACCACAGTCACCACCTTTCCTTCTCCCATGCTTCTCCAGAGCACCTGGTCCTGTGCCAGAGGGTTTAATAGTTTACCCTGCAAAGCCTGGGACCGCGGCGCCGCGCAAGGTTGCACATTCCCGGGAAGCGTGTGTGCACAGAGCTGTAACAGATGCAGACTAAGGAGCGATGGCCCTGGCTGGCAGGGGCAAGAGGTGTTAATATTGCTGGGGAAGGTGAAAACATAATTGAAACCGTTTATTTTGGGGGGGCATGCAGGACACAATGAGGCAATAGCTTCTGAGCAACAAATACCTGTAATTTGCCTATCCTGGTCTTACAGACTTTTAATTTGCTCTACAAATTTGGCTAGTTGGAGAACGCATAAACACCCAGAACTGTATATGGCAACCTATTAAACATTAACTTATTGTCGACTTAAAAAAAACCCCACTCATGATATTAAAAACATAAGGGGAAAGGGATGCCAAGCTAGTGAATGAAGCCAGCTGACTGCTGAGAAGAGGCTATGGGGTTTTGCTCCATAGCTTTGCTGTTTTCAGAAATCTGACTCACCGAGATATTTTTAGACACAGTAACAACGTCCATTGTTAAGTAATTTTTCATTTGAATTTTTCTCAAATTATGCTGTCCTCTTGGCCTGCAAATCCCTTTCTTCAGCAAGGCAGTGCTGCTCTCCACACCCCAAGGAGGAAGGGGAACTGTGGAGGACTCTGATGATTTGGACCACATGGTGGAACACGATAGATCTCAGCGTCAGGTTGGCAGGATATTTCCCTTTCTTCAAAGGTCTCCAAACCCAGCAAGATTTTCTTTGATACCTCTCCAAAGGGATTTATCAGCATTGGGGCATACATTTGTTTAGATTGTTCCTGTAGGGTGGGACTTTCAAAGGAGCAAAAGGATGCCAAGTGCCAAATTCTCACCAAGTTCTCCATAAAGATTTCCTTCACTTCCTTTGAAAATGCTAGCTGTGCTCCCCATTGCTCTGTGCATCCCTGCTGGAAAGGTGCCCGATGGTACCCTCACAATGTGGGCACAAGGGATACAGGAAAGATTGTGACATTTTAAAAGACAGGAGGAAGAACTGGCCTGAGAGAGAGGAAATGCATGAAAACGTGGAGGTTGGGGAGGAAACAAAGAGGGAAATGGAGACCAAATTCCCTAGACCCATCATTGTTTGGTTTTTTTATTCTTCCTCTCTTATTATTTCTCTCAGGTTTTCCCTGACGTGTTTTAGTTCAAACAAGAGATGAGCATGTATTGAGAGCATGGGCAGAACTCGGGCCCTGCAACCAACTTGTGCTCGTGCTCTGGGCTCGAGACAGTTGCAGCAGATGCAGGTGACCTGACGGCACCAGGCATTAGTCTGGTCCCCCTCAGGCCTCCCATGGGAAAAGCAGAGGCTGTGCCCTAGGACAGGGCCACAGGGAAGTTAGAGGTTTGGCACCTGGTTGTCTTATGTACTTTTCATGAAGCAGGGCTAAGTCCTCCCTGATGGTAATGCACTGCCTCTGAAGTAAGCAGGAGACCTACAGGGAGCTGCATAGAGACATTCAGGCCAGTAGCTCCCGAATAACAAATGCACTGATGTCCAGGCGAGGACTGCCAGAGCAATTTGTTCTCCTGCCCTGGGGAAAGGGCCTGATGAGGGCTGTTTGGAGAAGATGTGAGAGAAGGAATTTTTATTTTACGAGTAAGGAGATACAGAGGCTCTTTCTGATCTGTTACAGGTGTGTTAATGATTTGTGAGCTGCAGCAGGGTTTGTGCTCCTCTGGTTATTTTGCAGGCTGAGAAGATCCTTCCAAGTTCTCTAATACCGTATTTGTAGTCATGTACCTGGCTGGTTTTTTTAAATGATAAGTACCTAGAGATTGCTCAGAGCCACAACATGTCTTAAACCTAGTTTCTCCTTAGTGCTTGTTGGTTTCCAGATACAATTTAAGACGCTGATTTTGCCCCCAAACCCCCATGGCTTGGTGTTGCAAAGAAAAGTGGTTCTGTTAAAATTTGTCTTACATGACAAGCTAAGTAAAGCTCAGCACATCCCTTCTCATCCCGTGTTGATCCAAGGATTAGATGTCAGCTCCCTAATTCAGTGAGGGCGGGCACAGACCTGCTGCAGTAGCTGTGCCCGGTGCTTCTGAGGAGAGTGAGGGTAGCAGGATGCTGGGGCAGAGAGAGTGCAGGGGCCCTTGAGTCTTCATCTCTTGCAGAGAGCTGGGAGGCAGAGGGAAGAGCCTGGAGAGACTCCCAGTTTGTCACTGGGGCACTGAACAGGGCCAGCAGCCAGCCTGGGAAATCCTCAGATCTCAGCCAGGAATGGTTGTTGAAAGGAACTTCATCAGGCACTCCTGACTGTAAGTTTTGGGAAATCAGAGTTTTACTTTGATTTATTTCAAACATTCAGCTACCAAGAATAAAATAAGAACCTCTCATATGTGTTTTGGAGAGCTAATAAAACGTATTTACAGGTCTGCAAAGTCCTCTGCCACACACAATTAAATCAGCATTGCAAATCTATCTGAACATGGTGCTCCGGCATCAGCCTCCAGATGACATGTAACATGTTTGTGGTTTGATGGCCTCCACTCAAAAGGCTGGCGACAATATTTTTATATTTAGATTTATTTTTGGAGTTTATGGTTGAAAGATTTCAGCTCTGGGCAGCCTTTCCCATGGCTTTTAGCAGCAACACTTGCAGTTGTGTTTCACGTAATTAAACAGCCAACAATACTTAATGAAGAAATAAATAACATCAATAAAGTAGTAAATAATTATATGCAGGCAAACACCAAAGACATTATCCATCAGGCAACAGCTGTGAGCATTAGTTTTGATTAATCAATAATGTTGTACAAAAGGAGCAGGAATGCTGGCCAGGCCTCTGGGGGAATCACCTACGCTTTTCTAAGCAGCAAGCATTGTGATTTTAAGCAGAACTTTCAGCAGAATCTTTAATTAAATGTAACAGCCAAGAGCTCTTCCAGCAGCAATGCTGCACTTCTCAAAGCCCACCGAGCAGCTGGAGTTTAACCAAGACCCATTTAAGGAATTGTCTGTAGCTGGGAAGGTTTCTTGGTACGTCTGTGTTGGGGGATGCCAATAGGGTACCACGTCCATCAGTGAAGGCACTGTTGGGCCCAGGGTGCTTTGGAGGGGTTTGGTGACCTCCCGGCAAGGGGCCAGCAGTGCCTGGCTTGTGCCACCTGGGAAAAATGAGCTGGAGCTTTTGGCTCTGCCTCCAGCAAGGTGGCAGCAGGGCACGCCTGCCCAGCCTGCAGCTGGAGCCCACGGGGCCTCATCCCGGTCTGGGCAGCTCTTGGAGCAAGAGCCTGTCCTGTGTTTTGTTTCCAAATGTAAATACGGCTGAAATTTCCCACCCATGCTGCGGCTCCTCGGGAACCTGATGTGGGCAGGTTCATGGCAAAATCAGCAAAGTCTGGTTCGTCTTTATCTGTACCTCCCAGAAGAGGAGCCTTAATGAAGCTTGCAGGAGAAATGGATCTCCTCCCAGGCCATACCCCTCTTCCCAAGTGCTCCTGCCACCAGCCCACTGAATTCCATGGCACCACTGTCTGCTCGGGCAGCATCCCTGGATTGTGCTGAGAGGTTCCACTGCGATCAGCCAGCCAGAGCATGGCCTTCTTCCTTTCCTTTTAGTTTTTTCCCCTTCTTTATTGTATAAAGAGCTTTAAAAGAAGGTAAACCATTGAGAAAGGCTGATCACAGCACCAGATCCCAACTTAGATAAAAGGCACAAGGCTTTATAGCCCTTACCCCCTTAAAAGAGAAAGAGGAGAAGGGACAGGAAGGGTTTCTGGCGTGTCAGGGACAGGTTTCCAGAGCCTGCGCTCACATCTTGATGGTTTGTTCTTCATGAAACCAATTGCTGATGACTTCTTGGCATCTGAATAAGCAACAGCACCACGTTGCTTCCACCATGAGTCCAATGCTGGGGACACCTCCCCACCAGCAGAGACAGGAGCACGAGAAGAGAGTGAAGCGAAGGCTGTAGCTTGGCTTGACATGAACAGAACAGATGTGCAGACCCACTCCTGAAGGGTTACTTTAATTCTCTGGGATGGCGGATGCACATAGGAATTTTGCAAGCATAAGGCACATGGGTTTGTTGAGCTAAAAATGGCAAATCTCCAGAGAGGGATGGACAGGGAAAGCCCTTGGCTCTTGTTTGACAAATGGAGGTTTGCAGAAGGCAATGGGGGGAACATCCACGTGGCTTAAAAACTCAAACAGTGCCCAAAGACCCGTCTTGAAGCCTTTTTTTCCAAGCCTTATCAGCGGGAAAACCAGGAACAGAATCTCGCATGATAATTGCTGGTAGCGCAACAAACCCCAGAGGGTTTCCTTACCCGCTTCTCAACATGCAGGCACTAATAAACTCCTGTGTTAACATTAATATTCCTGATAGTCTCTGTGGGCTCCTTCTCCCAAACGTGAATCTCATTAACATCTGCGAACCCAAAGTAAATTTGTGGGCGTTTAAAGGTGTATCCTGTAAATTGGGGGGTTGCTGCCTGCTCACAGCCCCTCAGAGCACCGGCCAGCCAAGTATGGTAGCACCGACTGCACTTCTGGGGTCTGGCATGGCAAATGGGTGCTGCCAAATCTGCACAAATCTGGTTCCATCCCAGATAATGCCAAGTGAAAACTGCTCTCATTTCTCCTTCAAAATCAGCAGATATGATTATGGTCTCCTCCCTCCCTGTGAAGGATATGTGGAGTGTTCCCACGGGCACAGAGCACACGTGCATTTCTCTGTGGATGCTAAGGCTGATGAGGACAAATTGCCTGTGTTTCTTGCAAAATAAAATCTCAGTTTTGTGTTTTTAAATAATTAACACAGTGTGGGTAGCCTATAAAACTCGTGGCTTTTCCTTTCCCTAGAAGATGGGAAAGCATATCAGTAAGCCACAGGTAAAGGCAGGGTTTGGAGTGCTTTTTTAGTGTTGTCACATTCTTTCACAGAGTACCCCTATTGCCTTCTTCAGGAACAGTATTTATGGCAGATATTAATTTGGTCAATGTGATAAATTTAAAAACTACAGATAAAGAATAAGTTTTTGGTACGGTATGGACCTCTCTCCAGAAAAGCAGCAACTTAATAACAGATAACATATTGACATGACTTCAGAATAAAGACTTACTCTAGGTCCAGTTGTGAAGTACCTTAAATACTACTTTTTCCTAACTGGAATAAGGTTTCTGCAGACCTTTTCTTCCCAAGCAGACAATATTTGGCATCTTATGCACTGCATCAGATAAGACAAATGGATGATGTTCAGGTATTTCTCTGCAGTCCTGTTATTCCTGCTTTGTTTTATTGAGATGAAGCTCTGGATTCCTAAACCTGGGAAGTGCAGAGCTCATCAGGCCTCCTCCTTTCTTGCTATGCTGAGCCTGTGGTTGCCACTGACTCTGCTCAGAATGGGTTTTCCCTTGGTTTGCTGTTTTCTGGTAATTTTGGTAGGGGTGGACGCACTGCTGCCAGGCGCGGTGCCCAGCAGCCAGCTCTGGCCTCCCTGTGGCTGTCACCAAGGATCACACTGTCCTCTGGTTTCACCAAAATTCAGGGCTTGGGAGTGAGATCTTTTTGAAGGACTGCAATTTTTAGATCTCTTTTTATTGCTAAGATAGGTAAAGCACCTCTCAAAGTCATTATTCAAATGTGGCATATGTTTTGCTGTGAATTTTCAGTAGAACTCTTTCCAGTGATTTCCAAAATAAATGAGACTTTGCATAGTATTTTTTCCGTATTTAACATTGCCTTCCTGGCTTTGCAGCCAAGGCTTCCTTTTAAAGGCATGTGCATGAGATTATGCAATTGTAGTATTCCGGATACCCAGAGCAATTAAAATAAATCAGGCTAGGTATAATGAAGATGAGCCAAAGCATCTGTTTCTCAAGAGGATTTAAAAAAAACCCACCAACACTATCATCCCCAAGGGCCTGAATCCATGGTGGTTAGACCTCAGAGATTCTTGTACTTCAGAAATGTGTCCAACACTCACTTGGATAAGAAAAGGAGGAGCTGCAAAGGAGTAGAGGACTCTCTGGTATGGCAACTATCCCCGCTTCCTGCAAACAGCAGCTGGATAACCCTGTGTGTTTGGCAAGGCTGGACTTGCAGATTAATCCCATTTCCCTTCTAGTGTTTTTGTTTGACGTGTGTACCTGTATGGAGAGGAGGAGGAATGATTTCTGCATCCTCTCCAGCATGTACCATACACATCTTGTGTTTATAACCTGTAGTTATTGATGGTGGTGCCTCAGCAGGAGGTGCAGAAATGTCCATCCCCCCGATGCCAGTGCGAGGAATCACAGTGACCTTGGGACACAGGAGCAGTTGCTTACTGGGCCACTCATCCTGAGAGACAAGAAGGAGCCTTCAGGCCATAGAGTTGAGGTACCAGGAGCTATTCTGATTTGTTTCCCCCTCCACTGCCACTTGGCACCAGATGCCAAAAGCTGTTTTCAGGCAAAACCAGGAAGAGGGCAAAGTGTGGGACAGTCCCCAGCAGCTCATCTGCTGAGCTGCCTTGCTTAGGTAGGAATGGCTCAAAGACAGCTTAGCCAAAGGTTAAATGTTGCTAAACTGTACCAGATGATTGACTCATCAGTTTTGTGACATTTGCAGCCCAGGTAAAGGACGAAGACATGGGAGTAACTGCAGAAGAGACTGCTAGCGCTTACTGGGAAAAAATCTGCATGCAAAGGGAAGAACCAAGTCATGAAGAGCCCTGCAGGTAGTCAGGGGACCTCAGGAACTCTTTCTCTGTGTCACTGTAGCTCATCCTTGTGCTGGCAAGAAAGATCGCAACAACTGGGAGGTCAAATATCCTTGCACAAACCAAACTGGGGAAAATGGAAAAACTCAATCCCAAAACAGGTGAGCAAGAGTTGTCATAAGCACTTAGGCATTAGGAAGGCAGTCAAAGTCAGTAAGGAGGTGAAGTCCCCTGCTTTCATATGAGGGCAGGGCAAACAAGGCAAAATTTGAGTTTGGCTGGTGCATCCCCTGCCTGGGAAGCCCACCTTGCCCTGACTTGCTCTCCAGCAGCACTGGCTGCTCCCTCTGAGACAATTGCTTACCGTTGTCTGGGGCCCACCAAATTTCTTTAAAAAAAGGAACTTTCTCAGGGAAAAAAAAAAAAGCCATGACAGCTCAGACCTGCTAAGTGGAAAGAGGTCAGCTTGTTTACTTAAACCGATTTAAATCCAGCACACTGAGAATAGCAACTTGCTTTGACCACTGACTTGAGTAAATACGGCCTGGCATTCTTACGGTGATATTTCCAGCCCCAGCTATCCCCATCATACAGGGATATATATATATACACACACATATGTATATTTTCACTAAAAACAGTTGAGGTAAATTATTTGACAGGAGCTGGATGTGAAATGGCTGGTGTGCGTTTCCTGCGCGTCGTTCGGAAAGTGAAGCCCATCTAAAGTCCTACCAGGCAACATCCCCTTCCAAGCTTTGTGATTATAAAAGAAATAGTTTGGTCACATTTAGGAACATTTCCAGTGGAGAAATTTTATTCAGGATTTGGCGAGAGGGCAGCTATTTTTAGCAGATAAATTAGCATGTTTTCTGAAGTGGTCCACACAGGAAAGGATAACCAGGGATTGCTCGCTGGACAGTATCAGAGTTTCAGCTTTGAAATGACAATTCAGCCCTTGTGACGTGAGATGAAATGATCTCCGTGGCCTCGGCTCCCTCTTTCTTCCACAGCCGTCCACGCTACCCCCACACGTAACAAGACATAATTTTACATAAGTACAAGACTGTGCTCTGAGCCAATACACGAGTCGTACCTGATTGAATATTGCCATTTCAGAGCCACCATCTAATCACATTTTTCAGGCCGTGTGAACAAAATAACGTTGTTATAATTACACAGAGTGTTTGTGTGTATGCGCGCATGTGTATTATATATGTATAATGACATTAGGATGATAATATAGCTGTTTCTATTAGCTCTGTGGTATTAATAAGGTATGACAGAAAGTTATTTGATACCATTTGAAATCCCACTTGCATTTTCATATTGCTCTCAGATGTAATTCAGGGACTTGATTTTTATGAGTTATGGCTCTGATGTCACTTGTATTTTTGCCCATAATAGGTCCCACTGGAGCAAAATTCATCAGACTCAATTAACAGCCTCTGAAAAGTGTATCTTGGTTAGCAACCGATCAGGCAGAAATGGTGTGGGCTCTGTTTTAGCTGACCCATCACCCCATGCCACTACATGAAACTGGCTTTGCAGACAGCAGTTAGCAGCCGCTGCAGCTCAGTTACTGTGAGAGTAAAGCAATTATTTTGGGGGCTGCTCAGCTGCTGGTTCTTCCCATCCCATGGCTGCACCCCTTGTTATGGGTCTCAGAATACTCTGCAACCATCTGGGCACCCTCCTACTTTCTGCACGTGCAGGTGATCCGTCCCACCAGTCACTATTTTATCGGTGAATATCTCGATACTCGGTGGTGATTATTTTCCTTAAGCAGTCTGATCTGGGAGCCCTGGGGCAGTGGGGTGCTCGTTCCAGGCGAGGTGCTAGCAGTGCTATGGGGGAATTAAAAACACAGTGCCAGGGCAACAAAAAGAAATGCAAGGTAAATAAAAATAACTCCATGCACATATGAATGGAAGAATGGGGTTTGAAAGCTGATCTCACATAGGGTTTTCTGCTTGGTTTCATCACTTACTGGGGCTGGTGGATCTTTTGAAGGGAAGATAAATGCTCTGACTCCTGGTATTATTAATGCTTTGAGCTGGTGATTCGAACATGTGATCTAAAGGGCTCCCAAAGTGAGAGACTGATCCCAAAACCTGCTGAAGTGAACATGGGGCCTCATGGCAATTTCACAGGGCTTTGCATCCCATCCTGTGTGCTGAGCGGGAGCAGGGGCTGGCATCACCCTCACAGCCCCGCTGTGACTCCATCTCCCACCCTGGGCACTCAGCACAAAACTCCTCCGTGTCTTAAAAGCCGGGAAGGGAAGAGCTCCGAGCAGAGAATCAGTGAGTGAACTGGAGCCCCCCAGCCCTGCTGGCTGCCCCCCCCCCGTGCAGGCACAGCCCCGTCACAGCCTGGGTCAGGCTGCCTTCCCTTCCAAGCACAAAGCCGGGCTTGAAGACTCCAATTGCTTCCTGTCTCCCAACATGCCTGACCACAACTATTTTTAATTGTAAGGCATGAAAATAAAGTTATTTAATAAATTAACACTTCAAATGCTTTTTGGTTCAGCTTTGGCTGTTTATTAGGACCAGTCTTATTTTGGCTTCTATGCAGTCATTTCCAGCTACCACTCTGTTTGATCCCCATCTTATTTCCTTTGTAATCTACTGATCTTCTGTTGTTATCATTGCTGCGTTTTATGGTTTTGCATTACTTTATTGACTCAGTATACTGTAGACTGCTTTTTTTTCCCCTTTTCACTGAAAATAGCCTTTTATGAGAAGCTTAAGCAAAAGCCTGGAATGTCCAAAGGAAAGCACAGAAACATTACAACATTTTGCACATTTCTTTTGGCCAGAGAAAGTTACAAAATATTCATATGAAGAAACTTATTCAGTGCCTGCAGGACAAAATCCAACTTTTGATAATATGAGGAATTTCAATTTCTGCTATAAACAGGCTCTGTATTTTTTTTTTATTTATTATTTTGAAGTCAAAAGAGTTTTCCAGGGGGAGGGGGAAGGCTCTTATACAATTGATGTCAGAGCAGTGATGAGTATGCATACCCTCACTGCTGCACTGCCACAGCCTCTGTTGCTATCCCATTCCAAATGCTACCAACATTAGAAACTCAAACAGGATGCCCATGGTCCTACCAGCCAGCAGCACCAGATGAAGCAACACCAAGGGCTGGGGGCTGGAGCCATGGGGATAGAAGGTGAACCCTCCTTTTGTTCATGCTGGGCCCCTTTTCCTGCCCCACAGACAATGAGCTCCTCTGCAGCTGAAGGTTGGGTGGGGTCCTGTAGGAGCTCAGTGCGTGGAGTAGTGACTTGGGTCACCCTGCATAACCGCTGCCTCCCAGCGTGCTGCACGGATGGATAATCATCCCTCTGCTGAGGGGACCAAAGCATGCCCTTGCCTGGTTATTCAGCCTCACCACCTTCTTCATAGTGGTTGTAACACCATGGTTTGGAGGGTTGCTTGGAGGAAGACTGATAGGAAGGATGGGGCTCTGCAACTATCAGAGCTCTGAGTGATGGTCCATGCAGTGGGGAGGAGCTCAGGGCTGGCACGGGGGCCCCAGCTGCTGGGGTAGAAGCAGAGGGATTTCGGCATAAATGGAGATGGGAAGTTCTCTTTGATACTTGATTATATATTGTGGGAAAGGAGCAGCCCTACCTGAGATAAAGAAAACGAATAAACAAATAAAAACCTGTTTGCGCCCAATATATTGTAACAATCGTTTGAGGACGGTTTTTTCTGTGTGAGAATATAACCCTGATTAAACATGCCAAGGTCAGTGAAAACAAAGGTGAATTGCTGAAGAAATGCGTGTTATTCTGGCCAGGAGTTCACTGCGGGCGAAATGGAGCAGCACTCCCTGTTTCGCAGGGATGTGTCGAGGTGCGGGTCTCACTTGCATCACCTCCCATACCTGCCCAGCCCCTGACAAACATCCTCCCCCCAGGGGACTGAGCTCCCAAGCACAAAGTGACAATGCTTTAGTGGCCAAAAGGGCTGCTATTCGCAGCTCTCCTGAGCTGTTCTGCTGGGTTTGCCCATCCAAGCCGCGCTGGTGCCGGGTGGAAGCCCAAGCACTGGTACCCGCTGGCTTCCTGCCGTCCTCAACAAGTATCCCAGCCCGCCCCCGGTGCTCACAGCATTCTCACCGCTGTACGAGCCGTGAGGCCACAGACCGGACAGGCACTGGGAGCGTCTCAAAAGGATATAGGGCAGGAAAGGAGAAATCTCTTACAAAGGATTTGGTAATTCCTCCAGAGGAACCAGCAGAAAAGCATCCTGCCCCTGGAGAAGCACCAAGCGTCCCAGCCAGGTGCGGGCGCCGAGGATGTCAAAGTGAATCCCTCACCCTCATGGCACCGGTGCGAACCTTGCCCAAATTCCCGTGCCTGCTCCGTTCCCGCTGCCCGGGGCCAAGCGAGTCCTCGCCTGCGCCTAGCATAGGGGTTCCCGTCACCGAACATTACGGGTCCCAGCGGTATCTGTGCACCGACCGCCATCCCTCTGTCCGGCACCGCCGTCCCTCTGTCCGGCACCGCTGTCCTTCTGTCCCGCCCCGCCGCCCGCGCCACGGCCGGGGCAGCAGCCGCCCGCCAGGGGGCGCCCCGGCCGCGGCGCCGCCGCCCGCACTTGTTGCTGCCCCACGCGGCGCGCGCTGTGTCGCGATGCACGCGGCGCTGACGTCACCGCTGGCGTCATTATTAACGATTTCATTCATTTATTTATTTATATGCTCGTTTGTTTATTTGCTTATTTAATTATTTATTTGTTTCCGTTTCACGGCGTCCCGCTGGGGCGGCTCCGAGCCTGTACCCGCCCTTGCCCGCCTCCCCCTGGGATCAGGACCCGCGGAGGGGGCTTGGGAGGGGAATGAGCCACAAATTGGGAAGAAAGTGCCACTACTGAGGAAAGCGGGGGAGGGGGGGAACACGGACTCGGTGCCCGCGGAGCCGCTTTGTAGTGCTCCCTCCCCCCCCCCCCCGCGCCCGCGGAACCGGGCTGGCCGCGCTGGCGCGCAGTGATGGAGCCCCCGGGGAAAAGGGCGACAAGGACAGAGCTCCCCCAGAATGACCCGCCCGTCCCTGTCCGGGGGTGGGCGGATGTGGGCTCCGCGGGCGCGGGGGGCCGCGGAGCCCGCTGGCCGCAGCGGCATCTACCTGCGGGGCTGCAGCTCCCGGGGCCCCGATGGGAACTTTCCGTGCCCGGCACTGCGGGCGGCCCTTGCGCCGGTGCGGAGCCAAGTGCGCAGCCGGCGGTGCCCGCCCCTGTCGCCGGCCGGGGCTCTCCGCGGCTGAGGCTCCCGGCGGCGCCCCGAGCTGCCCGCGTCAGGATCGCGGAGGCTGCGCGGGATGCGCAAAGCCGGCGGCTCTCCCCGACGTGCGGCGCCGCCGCAGGGGGCGGGCGGGGCGCAGGTAAGGGGCCGCCCCCCTCCGCGGGGCGCGCAGCCACCTGCCCGCCGCCCCGTGCCCCTCCGCGCCCGCGGAGCCATTGCCCCGGGTCCCGCAGCGGCAGCACCGGCATGTCCCGCTGCGCGCCCATGTCCGCGGGCGCGGAGGGAGCGGGCCCATCGCCGCTGCCGCGCTCCCCCTCCCCCGGCTGCGCTGTCTGTTCCGGCCGAGCCGCGTCCCTCCGCGCAGCGCCATGAATATTGATGTGTTTATATAATCGATAACCCACTTTCCATCCTTTCCCGGGGAACAGCGATAAATAAATTAGGGACGCGCCGCCCGCCCTCCGCGGGCCGCCGGGGGGGCGGCAGGGGGTGCAGCCCCTGGCGTGCGCTCCGCGGCTGCCGGCGGTGGGAGCGGGATCGGGCGGTGGGAGCGGGAGCGGGCGGTGGGAGCGGGCGGTGGGAGCGGGCGGTCCCGCCGGGCGCGCGCGGACGAGCAGCGCCCCTCGCGCCGCAGGAAATGGTCTTTATATTAGACATATACGGGCAGGTCCTGTCAGATCCGCAGCGCGCCCGCCCGCCCTTTCGGCCCCCCAAAAATCGCCGAGCGCGGGCAGGGGCCCCGCCGCCGCGCCGCCGTCTCCGCGCCTCCCCCCCGGGGCCCGCCGCCGCCCCGCGGCATTTTTGCCGGGCCGGGGCGGGCGTCGGGGGCCCGGCCGGCGTCGGGTGGCGCCGGCGGCGGGACGCGGCGGGGCGTCGGCGGGGCGGCGGAGCGGGGGGCGGGCGGCGGGGGGGGCGTCGCCGCGCGCGGCGGAGCGGGAGGCGGTGGCGGCGGCGGGGCGGCGCGGGGGCGGCGGCGGCGGGGGGCGGCGGGCGGCGGGGCCGGCTTTGCCCTGCCAGGACCTGCCGGGCTCCATTCACGCCAACAAGTTTGGGAGAATGTTGAGTTCAATCGCGCCGGAGCCGCGATGGAGCGCAGCGCACTGCAGGTACCGCGCCGCCCCGCGCCCCCGCCCCGCCCCGCGCCCCCCGCCGCCGCGGAGCCCCCTCCCTCCCTCCCGCGCTCCCCTCCCGCCGCCCTCCTCCTCCTCCTGCCCCTGCGCGGCGCGGCGCGGCGCGGCGCGGAGCCGGCGCTGATGCCGCTGCCGTGTTGTTGTTCCCCGCAGTGGGTCGGCGCCCCGTGCGGCTCGCACGGCCCCTACGTCTTCTACAGGGCGTTCCGCTTCCAGCGCCGCGGCGGTGGCCGGGCGCGGGTCCTCTCCCTCGGCGACTTCTTCTTCGTGCGGTGCCGCGCGGAGGAGCCCGCCTGCATCGCGGAGCTGCAGCTGCTCTGGGAGGAGCGCACCAGCCGGCAACTTCTCTCCAGCGCCAAACTTTATTTTCTCCCCGAGGACACCCCCCAGGGCAGGACCAGTGACCATGGCGAGGTGGTAAACGCGGCGCCGGCCCCCCCTTCCCCCGCGCCCGTCCCCACCTGCATGCCCGGGCTCGGCTCCCCCCTCTCCTGGCTCCCCCCACCCGCGTCCCCCTCCCTGCGGTGCGTGGCGGGGCAGCGCGGAGGGGCCGCGCCGTCGGGGCGCACCGGTGCGCGCTGTCCGGGAACTTGAGCGGGCGGGGGGAAGGAGGGAGGGGGTCGGCGTGCGGGGCGCCCCCGGCCCGGCGGGCAGCGGAGTGTGTACGGGGCTCGCCCAGTCCTTCTCCAGCTTCATTAACAAAAAAAAAAAAAAAAAAAGAAAAAAAAAACCCAAAAAAATAAAACACACGGAAAAGCGGGGAAAAAAAACACGTTGGGGGGATTTCGATATTGTTCGGGGCTTTTTTTAAGTATTCGATATGTTTAAGAGGGCGGAAATTACGAAATGGAGGCAGAGGGAGATCAAACGCTCTCGAGCTGGCAGGGACGTGTTGAATAAAGTGATAAATGACAGGTACGGGAATAATACATTCAAATAACTTGCAGATATGCCTGGGCGTATTTCGGAGCCGCCGCGCTCCCGGCGCAAACGCGCTGCGCGCCGGCACCCTCCGCCGGCGGCCGCGCAGCCCCGCGCAGCCCGGGATGGGGCCGCGCAGCCCCGCACCGCCCCAGCCCCGAGCCCTCCCGCTGTCTGCTTTTCAAAGCCACTGCTTCAGTCCGTGTTCTGGGGCGGGGGACGGGTGAGGTACCCAGGCAGGGCTGGGGGGCTGGAGAGGGTCCCCGAGAGGGGCTGGAGATCTGGCGGGAGGGGGACGAGATGTTTTGGGGGAACTTGTGTTGGAGATGCCGGGGGGTGGGTCCAAGGGGGGGCTGTTTTCGGAGGCACGCGAGGCTGTAGGTGCCGGCGTAGCCGTGTACCCGCACACACGCGTACGCAACCGAAACGCGTTTCAGAGCCACCTTCGCTCGCTGCCACCTCTTCACTTTAATTTTCTGTGCGTGCCGCTGAGATAAGGGAGCCTTTTCCTAAGAATCAGGGAGATGACAGTGAGCAATGGATGCTCTGAAATTGCCCGTGGTGACTATTTAAAACTGTGCCTCTGCGTGTCTCGTGTGTGTGTAAAATGAAAGATATTTGGAAGGGAGGGGGGTGGGGAAAGGGACACAAATCATTTTAATACGCCTTAATGATCAGCTCATGTTACTGTGGTAGGAACATCAGAGAAAATTAATCCTACCATTACGAGTAAAACACTGCTCCGGTACGAGAGTTCTCAGCTGCATGTACCTTCCTAATAATACACACAATTTTATTTATTTTTACATGCAAACACCGCTAGTAATTAGCCGTGTGATTATACTTGTGCATTTCGTTCGGGCTTTAACTGATGTCATTCTGCATTATTCAACCATATGAAAACAATTTTCAATTAAGATAATGGCACGCCTTGAAATTATGCAAATGCCGGCCGTATTGTGTAGAATAATTATGACAAATGTAAAGCAGGTAAAAAGTTTCCTAATGCAGTTGTGTTTTACACCCCGGTGATGTCATTTCCCCTCTGGCCTAAGTTAGTCATTCATTAGCAGAGTAGCAGCAGCAGCAGCAGCAACAGCAACAGCTCTGAGTGATACTTCTCTGGCAGGGAGCCTACAGAAACCGGCACTGAGAGCCAGGGCCTAGAGAGGGCAACATAACACTCCCATTAAGAAATGTACTTTGTTTTCACTTACTCCATTAACTTGTTTATAGACATAGGAATGATTTTTTATGATCGATTTTTAATAGTTTGGAACAATCCGAGTGGTGCTTGGGGACGGGCAGGCAGCAGAGAGACAAAAGGCTGGGTGCTGGCTGGGTGGGGGTAACCACTCTCACTGGGGCGCAGGGGCGGCTGTTTACCCTAAGCACCCCGAGATGCTGGTCCCTTTGGTAAATGACATCCATATGGGTTCCCAAAGGGGCAGCAGGGCCGCCTCTGGGGTCACAGGGCTTCGTAACTCTGGACTGGGCTCCTTCTGCGGGAGGAGATGTGGCTCTCGAGTTAGATGCACCTTATAGCCATCAGAGTGGACCTTGTTCGCGGCGTGGGACTGTTGACGGGGTGAAACACCTTGTCTTGCATTTGGGGAGTGGGAATGGAGTGAGCCAGTGCTTAAGCATGTATTGGTGTCCGAGGCAAAGGGGGACAGGGGCACTCGCTGTCACTGAAATTGTTGGTGAGGGGAGCGAGTGGCTGAATCGCAGGCTTGCGATCGAGCCCACCGGAGATTTAGGCACAGTCTCCAGCAGCTACCTGCGCTAGCGGCGTGATTAATAGAAGCAGCTGGCTGCCTGTTTTCCGTCATAGCAGCACTGACACTGTGACAATATTCAGCTAGTGGCTGTGAGGAGGGAGGAGAAGCAAGGAGGGATGTAATGCTTCTGTTACTCAGAAATTTCTGATGGCGTATTTTAACTGATTGCCAAATGTTTGAGCTAATCAGCAATAAGTGTAAATATAAGTCTTTTTATAGCTAGCTGAATTCATCATCCAGATTTAAATATAACTCCAACTGCTGCTAAAACCGGATGTTTCCATGCGCTGCCCAGACCCAGGGAAGGTTCAAGCCCAGGTGTGCTTCCAGTGCAGTACCCTTCCCTCCACCTAAGGCTCAGCACCCCCATCGCCACAGCGGAGAAACTCCCTTTCAGTGCCAGGAGCCGACTGGAGGTTGTTTCCCTGGGAGTCTCAGTGAATGGTGCATGTGGGATGGGGCTGCTCACGTGCAGCAGGTATGGGTGCTCCTGGCCCTGATGCTCATTGCATCCCAAAGGAGACAAGCATGGAGAGGCTGGGACCAGCTCTGGCATCACACTCAGACCAGGGGTCTTGCTGCACAGGAGCAGAGAAGACATTTTTGTAAGAGCAGCAGTGCTTGTGGGGCCACTGTTAGATGAACTGGAAGAGTTTTGTGCTACTTCACTTAAAACTTTGTTGCTGCTTTTAAAGCACAGCGGCCTGGGCACGCTGCTTCCCACCTCACCATCAAGCCCAGACACTCCAGTAGGTGCAACACTGGCCAGAGAGCGAGAGCAGCTTTCTCTCTCTTCCCTCCAGCAGGGAAAAAGTGATTTTCCTCCATCCCTGCAGGGCCACTGCCAAAACGGAGTCCTTTGCTGGAGGAAGACGCCACCTTGCCTTGATTTTCTCATTCACTCTGGTCCAGCGCAGTCCCCTGTGTCACCTTCCGCATGGGTTGGGAAGATGTCCTTGATGGCAGGTGCCTCACACAGGGGTCAGAACAGGATGCTTGGGGGCCTGCGGAGATCCAGAGGGAGCGGCTTTAAGGGCACCCCATTGTGTTTGAAACAGTTTCGTGTGGAAAGCAGCCCCCCAGTTTTGCTGGCACCCGAGTGTGAGAAGCTATGTGCCATCAGAAAGCGCCTGCCCAGTCCCCTCGTGAAGCACCCTGCTCCTGTGGCGCTCGGGGGGCACAAGGTGGGCTCACCCTCCAGCCCACAGGGTCTTGGCCAAACCCTCCTCCAGCTCATTTACTGCTCTCTGCTCCAAGAGGTGGTGTGGGGTTGTGGAACGTCTGACCTTTGCAGAAGCAGTTGTAGAGCAAAATGCTTGTTAGTGCCTTGTGTTTTCATGTTTTTAAAGGTGTTGGCATTAATTAGACTAGGCTTAAAAATATATTTCAAGGTTGGTACTCATTAAATCCAGGAATGGTATTTGATGTGATGCATACAATTCCTAAAAACCCTGAACAAGCAACGAATTCATTTTGCATGGTGTGACATTCCCTGCATCGCCCTGCATCGTGGTGAGTGCTGCTTCCACTGAGGCCGGACTGTCAGTGGGGATCTGCCTTTGGTTCATTCAGCAGCAGCGAAGTTTACTACGGACTCATGTTGATTTCATCTCTTCTCCCAAACTGGGGATCTGATGCAATGCGTTTCGCTTTGCAAATAATCCTTACTCATGCAAGTAATTTACATGAGTAAGCGTTGCTCATACAGAGGAGAGGAGAGAGCTAGTTTCCTGTAATTATTTCCCTAGAAGTATTTTGCATCTTCAGACTAATTGGGGGAAAGGAAAAAAAAGAAGTCACTCCATAAATGTGTGTCATTTATAATTGCAGAAGAGATTCTTCCAGAAAGTTAAGGGAGGCAGCATGTTTGTTCTCTCTTCATTTTGGGACAGATGCTGACAGCATCCCTCGAAAGCTTGGTTCATTTTATAGGGGCTCTCCACATGTGGGAGTCCTTCCCCAGTGCAGAAAGGTAGCATAGGCTGGCCTGGGTGTGGTGTCTTATACCAACAGTGCTTTATTGCCACCCCCCTAGAAAAATGTGCTACTCCCTTTGCACAGTAATAGATTTATTTTTTTTTTACAGACGTAGGAATCTGTACACTCTTATTTGAAATGAGAACAGCCCCGTTTTAGTCTCCACGGTGTGTGCCTTATGCTCATATCTGTCAACACTGGTAATGGCAACACGTTTCAAACATGCAGATTATGATTATTAAAGGGTGCTTTAAAAATCATGCTAATAGCATCAATCTCCAATGTACACTTGCTCAAATTAATTCAGCTTTGGAAATCAGGCACACTATAATAGCAGTGTTAGAGAAATGGCATTTGTCATAAAATATCGTGGGTTTGGTAATTGCATATCCACTCTGTATATTTTTATCTCTCTCGCCACCAGTAGCATATGCTGGCAAAGGAAGGAGAGGGCAATGATGTTACTCAGAGAAGCCACATGTTGCTAGCCATTAGCCAGCAATCTGGAATATCTGGTCATTTAAGGCAGATTCCTTTTTAAAAAAAAAAACCAAAAAAACAAAACAACTTTTTATTTTATTTCCTTTCCTCTTTCCCTCCCCTTCCCTGTGCATTCAGACTGTAAAATACACCCACTGCTTTCCAGAGTTGCTGTTCCCAGTCTGATCAGTGGCACTAAACATTAAACTCTTGTCTTTGGAGAATAATAGGCCTCACATGGTACACCCTCAAGCATGTTGAGATACTGTGCAGGCTGGAAAATAAAAATGTTCTAATTGTGTCTTTTAAATAAGCATAGGAGTGAATTAATTAGACTATATTTTGTCTTTAGTTGCTTAGTTACACAATAGTATTCCTAAGCGCAAGTAAGATAAATTGGCTCTTTTTGTGCTGCTTGTCCCTTAATCATAATTACTGTATTGCTCAGGAGAGTAACGCATACATGGATTTTGCATTTTTAATAATATTCAAACAATATGCGAATGATATAGAAAGTATGTTCTGATTCAAGCTCTCGTATGCTTTTATTCGGGAAGAAGTTCTACTGCTATGGGAGCAATATTTGCATTAGTTGCTCAGAGATGTAGTTCTGGGAAATACATAATTGAAATATTCTTGCAATGCTTGTTCTGGCCCTTTCATTCGCATTCAAAATAACAATGCCTTAAGTCTCTGAACAGTCATCCACTCTTGATTTAAGAGCTTTTTTTCTTTGTGTGCGTGTGTGTGTTTGTGCGTGTGCAGTGTGGGTTCACACCCAGCGTTAACCCTGCACAGCCTAGACGCTCGCGTGATTCGTGGTGTCCTATCAAGTTGAGCTTTTTATTTGTAGCTAAAATGCAGTCAGAAGGTCAGATGAACATCGGCATTTTATGGCATTAATCCAATGACCTTAATGCTTGGCAGGCATCCATGTTTCTATGCGAAGGTGCCAGGGTTATAGATAATAAAAGAGTTTGTTTTCATTTTCTGGATATTTTAATCTTTCTTTGCAAAGCGTAGCCTCGGGTTTGGGGGGCTTGGGGCTACTCCCGGGGGCCAAAACTTTAATGTCTTAGTGGGTTGTTGAGCGTTAGCTGCTAATGATGGGCAGATTGATACAGATACTGAACAATGGAAGGTTCTGGCAAGAAACCCCCTAGACATGCTCAGTGGATGTATGTGAAAATTGGCTCCATTGTTCTGCTGTATGAAAAGCAAGTAAATTATTTACAGATATTTGCTAATTAAAGCACATATTGTTTTACCAGCACAATAGAACACAATATAACAAAAGACAAAAGAATAAGCTTGCATAATTTAAACCTGCTAATGCCATGTACTCCTTGTTAAGAAAAATCTAATTATGTAATCTATGAGGAAAGCTTTTCGTACTGTAACTGTAGTAGGCAAAATTAGGAATGAATTGCTTGTCAACTTGCCTAAACTGAAGCAGCTCTTTGAGATCTGTGAGCTATCTGATGGGAAAACATTTTGACTGAAGCCTATTTTCTCTTTGGTCAGAACTTCTATCTGCAATGACAGATATAAATTCAATTTGAACCTCTGGTTGTGAGTGGGAGGAGGGAGAAAAAAACACCCCAGTCACAAAGGAGGAGGCTCGCAGTAGAAATGTCATGTCTAACTGCTCACAGACGCCCCTCCGTGCACCCCATCTCCACCGTACTTCTGGCCCAGATGTAGCAATACCCCAAAAAGCATCCTACAGAGACATGGTGCTGTTCTGCCCCAGGTCATTTTGTGTAGCTCACTTTGGAATTACTGAATCACATGGAAAATGCTGCTTGCTGGTACAAGGGAAAGCAAAAACCATAGGACTTCACATGCCTCGGCTGTGTCCTTTAACTTGGTCTTTTCTCTTGGTTTTGGACCCTGGCAGAAGGGATGAACACATCAGTGTGAGTTTCAGACAGCTCTGTGCAGCTGTGCTTAGGCTGGGGAAATACCTGTCACCTGAATTTAACAAGATCATTATAGCCCTTTAAAGTAATTAGGAAAGGATTAACAGATGAAAGGTTCTGCCTTGGCCTCTTTAAAATTCTCTGGTGTGCCAGGTAAATTCCTGATCTGTGCCTGTTTCCCTTCTCAAGGCTCTTTCCATACGTTCGTGGGTGGAGAGCAGTGGTCTCTGTAGGTCCCTGTGTGTAGGCACCTCCAGGGAGCAGGTCCAGACCCCAGTGGTCAGTTGTGCTCCACAAATCCTTTGGGACACCTCTGTCTACTGGGCTAGGGGATTGCCGAGGAGATGGCACCAAATGAGGCACTCTGGGCATGGTTAGGGGGAAAGAAAGCTGTGCCAAGCTCTGGAGCCTCTTGTGATCCCACCTGTGGAACAGGAGGAGAGTTCCCACCTGGCCGAGCTGTGCCCCGATCCCCAGGTCTGCATCATGCTTCCAAGGGTTCTGCTGGAAGAGTGGGAGAGTATATGGCAGGAGAGTCCTTTGTGTACCTTGTGGGGAGGCTGAACAGGCCACATCCCAGAGCCAGGCCTTTTCCATGACACAGCCACAGTTTTTCAGCCAGTTTGTGATCCTGCAGTCTTAAAAACTGCCATGTAGATTCCCAGCTCACTGCTGGCAGCAGGAATACAGGACCTCTTTACTCTAGAGGAAGTCTCTGAGAGCAAATCAGTCCTGTACAAATGCTCTCTACCTCTTTAGAGCTGGATATGGTCCCTGGAGGAAGTGCTACTTGTAGGAAATGCTTCTGGAGACCTGGGTTCAGGTTCCTGAGTGACTTCTGGTGAGTGGGTTAGGGCTGAATTGAGATGACCTGGTTTCTGCTGCTGTCCCAGAGCCCTGGTAGCACCTATATGGCAGAGAAGAGCTCTGGACTAAAGACTGTGATCAGGACCTTTTGTTTTGATGTGCTGTCAAATAAAGCTGATGGTACATCCCTCAAACATCCAGGTAAATGCATTCCTACCAGAAAGGTGCATATTGGCAACAAGCCCCCTCCTTCCCTTCTCCATGTCTGCAACCTGACCTCCTGCTCCTCAAAGGGGTCTAGAGCAGGGAGCGGGATTCCTGAGTTGAGAACTGCCTTGTTACACACGGTACGGGAAGGTCCTTCTCACCTAAATTACAAAAACCCTAAAATGTACATGGGACGTAAAACCAGCCCAGAATAAGAGAGGCCTTTATGCCCAGATGAAATATGCAGTTCTGTTATCCCCGCTGAATGCAGTCCGTAAGAGTCACGCTGTATTTTTTGCTCCTGCGGATGAATGTGTTTTCATCAGCAATGTACTGGGTTGTAAAATACGCATCCCCAGCTATCTACTGTGCTAAAGATTTCACGGAAAAGGCTTGAAGATGCTTTCTAATGCAAATCATACTGATCAGATAAATGACATGCAGTGTCTCCTGTAATTGTCAGCAAGAGTTTTTACAGTACGTCTCCTGTTTCTCTCTAGGCCACATATTTGATGTTAAGAGACAGCCAAGCAGGTGTTTGACTCGCTCGTGCCCTCCAGAATTCCTTAAATGACCTCTGGAAGCACTGGAGTGAAAACAGTCTCAGCACGTCAAAGTTTTGAGATATCTCAGTTGCTGTAATTCTTTTAAGGCTGCCTCAGTGTCTCTGAAATATAAATCTTTGCTAGTTATTGGCAATGAGTAAGGAGTTGTGACGTACCGTATGCGGGTGTGCAGTCAAGATGTATGACCTCCCTGTGCTGCCCTGTGACTCCCTGCCTTGTAAGAGTTAATATTTCTTCTAAAAAATAATTATCTGTTTTAAACTATTATAACTACCTGACCTCTTTCCCTGAATGTAAGTATTTCAGCCATCTGCTGAGTCAGGCAATATAGCATTCTGTGCTTTCACGAGGCTGTGATGGTTGCTTAGACAACAGTGACATAATATTTAAGCATAACGGCTCTCGAGAAGATGCTGTCCCCTTCTCCCTGGATGACTTCTCTGGAAATGCAAATGCAGTATGCTCTTAAAAAAGCAAGAGAGGGATGAGAAGGGTTTGTGTCACCATCTTTCTTAACCATCTCCCCATCTTCTATTTGATAGGTGAAAGAATTGTACTTTGCTTGGAAGTCTTGTAAGACATGCTAAAATTATAGGCTGACTAGATAACTGTTTTTATAGAAGCAGGGAAAAAAGTGCCTCTTTTCTATAGTCAGTGCTTATTTTGAGATTTGGACAACATTGTGGCTGGGACCATTGGTCCAGTGGACCACTGACCATTGGTTGGTCAGTGTCCACCTGAGATAAATCTCGTTCCTGAGCAGAGCTGAAATCTGTGCTGGTTATTTTCTCTTCTTGCTGTAGCAGGAAAAAATGGTAATTAAACACTTAACTGTGCAATGGAGACCTCGTAAATATATCACTTCAGAGCATAGCTAATACATGATAAGTTGATTTTTGTATAGATAGAGATACATATGCACTATTTGCGATGTGGGTGGTTTTTCATGTTTACAGTGAGATATAATTATGAATGACATGAAGGTTATACAGCAGATTTCTTTAATCTTCTAAAGGTTTGTTAGTCATGTGTCACCGTGTACCTGGTTTTTATTTTTTCGACATCTGTATTCTTTTGTCATCTCGTTGAAGGGGTTTCTCTAGAAGGGCTGCAGCAGTAGATAGTGATTGATACCAAACGGGTGCAGGAGCTCCTCTGGCTGGCAGAGCCTTGCAGGTCCCAGAGCAACTTTTGTTGTGACACAGGCCTTAACCAAAAAGGAGAAGGACCCTTTTGTCACCTGCTGCTCAAAAAAAGCCCCCAAACCCCACAGTAGTTTAGGGCTGAGCGCTTGGAAAGGTTGCTTAAGGATGTGTGAAAGCTTGGCGAGCACATTGAAATTCCGGAGCTGGTGAGATAGTTGGGTGACCTCTGTTTGGGTGGCTTGGCAGAGGGGCAGATGACCTCTTGTGTCAGCAGACTGCCAAGATGTGGGGAAGACAGCCCCTCTGGAGCTGCCCGTGGCTCAGGCTCCTCAGAAAGAGGGGACTGGAGACACCTGCCATGCCTTGCTGGGTGACAGTGTTTGTGTGATGAGGCACCTGGGTGGAAATGTCCCTGGAGATACAGTCCCACACTGGCGAGATCTGCGTTGGCAGCGGCACTCAGAGGAGGACTGCAGTCTGGTCTGCGATGTTTGAGGAGTATTTGAGAAGCTGGGAAGGATGTGGACAATTCTGTGTGAATTGGGTCAAAAATGAGTGGTGAGGGAGGGAGCAGGTCTGTCCAGTCCTGCTCTGTGACGGGCAGAGCTGCCCAAGGCAGGCCCTGAAACCGTTCAGATAATTTTTCCATTTCCCGCCTCAAAGTGAACTAGGCCGCATTTCCCTGGTGCTGCTGTGGTGATCCCTGGCAGTACAAGAGGAGGACAGGAATTTGGGGGCCAGCCTGGCGCCCTTAGGGAGAGGAATTTGGGGGCCAGCCTGGCACCCTTAGGGATGTGGCTGCTGCAGGGGTGAGCAGCTGTCCTTGGGGACAAAGCTGGTGTGGAGGTGACTGGGTGGCCCTGAGAAGGGGCGATCACCTGTGGAGGGGCTTCAGCCCAGAGCCCTTGTCACAGCACAGGGACAGCCTGGACTCCTTCTGTATTCCATGTTTGTGCTGGGCTGCTCCCTGGTGCCCTCCTGGGCACCCCTTTGCACGCTGTGGCTGTATTTGGAGTCTTGGTGCCATTTTGCAGAGGGCTGAGGGGGGCCCAGAGTGGTCTTTTCGCAGTGTCTCTCCCTGGCCCCTCATATCAGCGTGGGGATGCTGAACACCTCATGTTCCCACGGCTGGATGTACTGTTGCCACAGAAAACTCATGCCTGAGGTGTGCTTTCCCCAGCTCCCCAAAAGGTCCCCCTGCTCCTGCCTCTGCAGTTCACCCTCCATGGCAGCCTGGGCAGTACAGCCTTGGTACAGTAGGGCTTTTTTTTTTGTTTAATTCCTGTTTTTTTTCTCCTGTGTACACATCATGTGCGTGTGTGTGTGAAGGTTGTATTCTCAAAAACAAGTTTATTCATTGATGATGTAATAGTGATTGTACTTTTCTTTTGGTTAATAAATTGTCTGCTCAGCTTACTTTGTATGCCAGCCAAAATTAGTCATACCAGTTCTTGGAAAGGATATGAAGAAACTAGTAATTGAAATCATAATCATTTGATCATGAGAGCTATTTGGAAAATAATATTTTAACCAGAAGCATGTCTGATCTCCAAGTAAGGTTTTCGTTATTTTTTTTTTAACTGCTGCTTAATATATTTCTCTGGTAAGGAATATTAGAAATTGTGTAGTAGCTGGTGATGGTATTCAACATCCTAAAAGAGAACTTCATCCAAAAATTGCTGAGACTGTCTGCAGGCAGGCTGATATTTATATATATGTATTATTTTTTTCCATCCTGACATTTAATAATCACCATGTAATAGCTATAAAATGCATAGCAACTACGGCTTTTTTATTTCAAGTGGATGGTGTAATGAAATTGGGTGAAACCATCCATTGAAATTGTACTTTGTAGTACCCAGAGCTTGTTTACAAAGTATTGACGTTTGTCATAAACAGAGATTTAAAGCATCACTGTTATTGTTTGTTGTTTGGTGGAGGCTCTTATGCTGTGCAGCGATAAAGGAAAAGATTTTATTACAAGCTTGCTTAGCATATAAGCATGCTGTTCACTTCTGACCAAATATTTGTTATTGCACTAAATGTAATGAAGGTGCCTGCTTATAAAACCATTTTGTATTATATAAGGAAGAGTGGAATATCAGATCTGTTTTTTTACTAGAATTACTTCAGGTTTTGTATTGTGTGCAACTTGTCACAATAAAGCTTTTTTTTTTTTTTTTTCCGTTGAGCAGTATTTTATTTCCTGAGGAATGTGTTCAGTGGACAAAAAAAAACACACAGAGAGAATCAATCGTGCTTTTCCCTTTGTTTAATAACTCAAAGAATTTCTCTCCCCTTTGCAAATACTTGTATTTATTTGAGAGAAAAATTGGATTCTGGTTTAGTTATTTCAAGAACCTGTAACCTTATTTAGTGTTTGAAATGTGTGGTGAGCGAGGTGTGGTGTACAGCCAGCTCTCATTCCAACATAAATTATTTCTGCTGTTTTAACCAAAAAATCTGGAGTGTATCTTGCTGGATATGTATGTTTGTTTGTTTATTTTTTGAGGCTTTCTTGATCCCTTGCTCACTGGAGTCAGCTGTAAAACATTCTGCTTATTCATCATGACTGAGAGGAGTTGATTGTTTCCTGGAAGGTTAAAATCCAGCAATTAGGACTGTTTAATTTGAGTATATGTTCTAGAGGCTAAACTAAGTTTAAGTGCTTTTCTTAGAATGTATGTTTTAGAAGGGGAAAAAAATTACAGTTCTGATCTTGAAAAAGGTTTTAAGAAACATGAGAATGTGCAAGTTTCTTTTGGTGGGAAGCACATAACATTTATGTAGTATTTCTTTTGGGATTACATCACAGTTTTATTTAATTTTAAGGACAAAAGTTAAATTCAATATTTGTGTATAAGCCAAGGGAAAATGTACCATAAACATAGGAATTTTCTGGTGAGTCAGAGTTCCAAGAATCTAAGATTTACTTAGTCCATTTATTTCAGGACTAGCTATAACCATTAGTCATCCAACCATGAATTTTTACATTTGCAGCTAATTGCACCTAAAAAACAAACTTTCCCTCAAGGCTTTGGGTTATACAGAATGTGATTTGGCAACCTGCATTTCACATGCGTTTTAGGATCAGTGCCCTGGTCCTAGAAATTGTCTTTAGATCGTGTATATTTGCTTCAAGTAAACAACTAATATTTCCACTTAGGTGGCAAGAGGAATAAATTAAGCGCTAGCTATTCTGTGATACAGAAAAATTACTCAGCCTGCAGCAAGATAGGCTTTTCCAGGAGTCAGTGCAGGATGATATTACTGTTTTCTCAGTCATCAGGGAGCCCAGAGTGACATGTTGTATTCTCATCTGATCACTGCTTTCAGGATGAAGTTATTGCTGTTTCAGAAAAAGTTACTGTGAAGCTTGAGGACTTGGCAAAATGGGCACAGTCCGATTTCTCCAAGTGGAAGTGTGGTTTCCGGGCTGAGCCGGTCCAGCCTATGGATGTGGGGAAGAATGGGCAGAAAGAGGCCTTGACAAGATTCAGACAATCCACACTGAACAGTGGCTTGAACTTCAAAGATATCCTGAAGGAAAAGGCTGACCTTGGTGAGTATCCCTTACTTTCTCGTGTGGGAAGGGGCCTGTGGGTGAGTGTCTTTTGAAGACAGATGAGCCTAATCCTGCCATGCCACTGCAGATTCCCAAGGTATGTCTGAGCCTGGGGCAGAGGTGTGGTGATGAGATGCCTGTGTGGGATGGGTGGTGGCAGTGAGCTCATCTCAAGCTCCTTGCAGACTGGTGTGGGGTAACACTGTGATACCGGTCTACATGGCCTGGAGCACTAAGCTCAAACCCTGAAGATGCACATACACGTAATTGTCACAGGCTCTGCCTGGGGCTCTGCAGGCTGGGGGATCAGGTCAGAGCTGTACACTGTGGGGAAGGGAGGCTGGCATGTCTTCCTGAGGCCTCCTGTGACAGGCAGGGATGAGCAAAGTCCTTTCACTTCTCATGTGTCATCTTCCAGAAGCTCAGAGATGCTCCTGGTGCTTGCCCTGACTCTGTACGGTTGGCTCTGTGTCTCGTTCGGTAGGGATGTGTCCCTTCCATAGTGTTTCCTTGTCAGCTGTATGTTGCTATAGGACTCTGTGAGCACCCGATTGTTGTCTCCACACATAGACCTGTGTTTTCTTTCCCTGTTTGTTTTCAGAAAGGGAGGTGGTAGCTCTTGGATGGTTGCAGACGGGCTTGCAGCTGTGGGACTGCTTTGGGTGCACAGGCACTCACGCCTCTAAAATCTGTGGTGGGTTCCCAGGTCCAAGGGAGATGGGTCTCCTGTTGGTAAACGTGCCTGTTTGTGGTATTAGGACCTTGGATGTGTAACAGCTGTCAGAGATGGCACTTTGAAGTGCATACCAGGGGCATTTCTCTCTTCTGCCAAGTTTTTAATAAATGTTCCGTGTTTGAAGAGCATCAAGTTTAGGCCATAATGTGTGAAAAGGTAAGAAATTAAAAGCTAAGCCTGATGCATTTGAGGACATGCTTTTGTATCTACTTGAACAGGAGTGCAGGGCCAAGTTCAGTTTTATAGTGTCGTGACTGGGTTGGCATCGAAGCCAAGTTACATGAAGCTGATGATCTGTCTTGAAAAATTTATCTTCTGCGTCTCATTTTTCTGATCTTATTAAATGATGAACTGATTTTGTCAATCTCACGTTTTACCATTAGATATGTAGGTTGGAAGATTAAAATACAGTTGGAAGTCGATCTTATTTTTCACTGCATGTCCAGGGAAAAAGTAATCCATGCAATTCTGTCTCTCTTCCTTTGCTTTTCTCTGTGGTTTCTTCTAGTTCATAATTACATGCAGTAATTTTCTCTGCTATTGCCTTGGTATCTTCTTTACGCACTACATTTATTTGCATTTGTTTGTTGTGTCAGAAGAATCGTAATGTTTTTCAGACAGAACTTTTGTGTGCTAATGTTTTCTTGTTTTTGTTTTCAACAAACAAAAAAACCCTTGTGGTAAGTTACGAAATTGCTATTATCTACCCTAGGAGCCAAAGAAAATTATCTTTAAGCCTAAAGCTTATAGTTGCATGTTAAGCCTTTCAAAGTAGGGGTTATACTGAAAATGCTCGTGAAATGCAAACTATATGGTATAATTTTGATAACCCCACATTCTGATGTTGCTCATTTTCAGTTGGTGGCTCTGACTTTATCGTTGGGTTGGGGTTTTCTTCAGTAGAAAAGGGAATTTTGGCTAATGTTTGATTTTGACTGCATTTATCTTCATAATGGCTGGTTGACAGGAGTGAAACCAAAGGTTCACAAAGACCTGTCGCTGACTGGCTACGTTGATATAGACAATTGATGCAGCTTATTAAGGGAATCAAAGAAATTTCCTAAATGTAGTACTGAGGTGATTTTTTTACCATTTGAAAGAGCCAAGAATTTAATCCTCTTTTGCTTCCCGGATCTGACAAAAACTCGGAAGAGTGGTGATCTTCAGAGCTTGTGAAGCAGCCCTAGTTGGTGTCCCGTAGGCAGCCCATGAGCTCTGGTGTTTGTCTCAACTACAGCGTTCAGCACCCACGAGACGAAGAAGATTTACTTCTCTCATTCTGAGTGGTTGGTCAGGGTTGACATTGCTCTGGGAGTTGTCATGGCCCTAGCTGGAGGCAAAGGCAGGAGCATGACGTGTGGTGTCCCAGGCGTTTGAGCTGTGGGTGTTGTCTCTTCTCTACTGGCAAATGGTAGCTTTACTGCCTGGTAGGACGTGTGCCCACAGACCTTTTCCAATACTCAGCGTCTCACCAACAGAGCAGCACTCGGCTGCGGTGATCAAAAGATTTATTAGCAGTAAGTTCTGCAGCATGTCTCCAGCACAATGGGATGGGGTAGTTTTTCCTCTTAAAATGAGGTTGTATACTGTAAAAGGAGCACGGCGCACTGTCATGCAAAGGTCCCTCTGGTGATGCTTGTGATTAACCCTGGCTGTAGATGAGGAAATTGCTGAACCAGGTGTTGAAAAGGCCTAGATAAACAATGTGATCTCCTGGACCCCTTTTTTCCTATGAAACGGCATGTTTCCATTACAGAAAAATCCCATAAATGTGAGTAGATGCTACAGCTTTTCGTACTAGATGTTTTTGAATCAAGCTCTGGAAGGTAATAGGAAATTACATCCCTACCAGAGAGCTCAAAAAAGCTTTACAGAAGAAACAAAATCAGTTTTCACACAGTATCCAAGAGTGGTGAGGAGTGAAATAACCCGGATGAAATGAAAACATGGCTGATACCGAACCAGAGAAGTGCCACTGTGCAAACATACTTAATTAAACACATTGCTGCTGGGAGCAGGGCGGCTTCAAACAACAACCAGGCAAAGTGAGGCCTCGTGTGAGCAGTGTATACTTTGTGTCATGTGTTCAGTGGCACTCACTTCACCAAAACTAAGGCAGCACCTGGTTAATCCATGACCTGTAGACTGAGACCTGTAGACCGAGACCTGTAGACCACGAACCTGTGCCTGAGAGTTGACCCTAATTCGAACAAGGTAGCTCTGTCTCCTTTTTTGTTCTCTCCTTCTTCTCTTTTGTTCTCGTCCCTCTCTTTTCTCTTTTTTTTTAATTCTTTTTTTTCTTCTTTCTTTCTTTTCTCTCTGCCTTTCTTTTCTGCAGAAACTGTTGGAGGTTTTTTCTGTAAAATGCCGTTGTTTTTATGACTAGTGAATTATGCAGAACTTTTCCTTAGGACTGTATTAAATAAAAGATCTCGCAATAGCATTGTTTTGTGTGAGCTTAAAGATTTCAGCCTGAAAAATGATTTTTAAGAATTATTTCTTTCTGCCTGTTGAGATATTTATGTTATACATTCTGTCCCTTTCTACAAATATGTCAATATTGAATGCTAGCAGTTTATGTCTTAAGACTATTTATAGCTTTCTGAATATTTCTTTCAAATGTTGAGGAAAAATAAAGAATAGCAACAATGCAGCATATAAAAATAGAGTTGCTCAGGAATGTATTATTCATAATGAACATGAGAACCTGTTTTTCCAGAAGAATTGGTCTGATAAAATCATTCACTACTGAGGCCGCTAGTTATTTATTTTTGTCTTTAGTATTATTTAGGGGATTTTTCTTTGTAATAGATGGACTTGTATACCCATATTTGGTAAACCAGTGGGAAGTCACCAAATGAGGAATTATTTCATTTTACAAAATGTTTAGCAACTAAGCAATGTAAACACTATCGGTTAAATGTGGCAAAGTTGCATATTTGTATTCCTTGGGCTATAGTTGGAAAAAAATTCAAATTATTTTATATAACATTGCTTCTTACAGACTTCCTTTAAGTGAAGTATGAAAGCTGCAGTGTAAGCTTTATTGGCCTATAAATATGTCATTATAGTTGGACTACATTTATATGCTTTGGATTGTTGTTTAAGCCAAGAAAATATGTCTCTACAGGTTGACTTTTTATTGAAACCCTTTGAGGCATACAACAGAATGTATTTTAGGCCAAGGTTATTAAAACAGCATTTTCATTTTTGCAGCAGACTCATTGTCAATTATGCTGCCACAAACTGTCTGTGGATAGGCAGTTATGAATGGTTTCATCTCTAAATGTGTCTTTAGAAAAAGAAATAAAAGATAGAGGAGTCAGAGCTGAAATTGAGAGAAGAGACTGAGGGAAAAATGACTGAATTTAGTGCTCACCAGCTCTGTTGGTTTGGGCTAGGCTGGGCTGCGGTGCTGCCTGGGTTTAGCCAAGGAACAAATGGCTCCTGTGCCTGTGCTGGGCCGGGGAGGTGGGAGCTGCTGCCACAGCCAGGCAGTCTGCAACCCTCTGGCTCTGTCATGACAGAGGTCTGGGTTTGGTCCCCAAGCTGGCATTGCCACTCTTTTTATCCATCCTCTGTGAGTATCATGCCAGAATGGGCGGCTGAGGTTCCTGCGCTGGCAGTGTTAGTAATGGGATGAGCAAGTTCTGGTGGACTGAAGGGGTTTTGCTGCACGCACTTCTTGTTTGTTCAGGTCCAGTGAGGGGAAACCCAAAGAAAATTTGGCAATCAGTCCTGTCCTGTCTTTCATTCCCCACAGTCATGCATTTGAGGATACAGAATCCGGATCTTTGTTCCCTGTGAAACCCAGGGAAATCAACGACTGCTCCTAGCTGAGGTATATTTTCTAGCAGTCATGCTTTTCTAGTCTGTAGGTGGTTTTCCAGCAGTTGTTTCCTACTTCTCTTGAAGTAGTTCCTTTGAACTCTGCAGCAGAGCTCGCTGGGCAGGACTGGGTGCTGCAGGACTGGGTCACCCTCTCGTTTTCTTGTCTTTACCAGTCTCATAATTTGTATATCTTCACTTGGAAGATTGCAGCTCTGTGCTGGATCTTGTGTTGCCACACAAATTGGCCGATCCACAGCAGATTGCAGTGAGTTTGGAAGGATAGGCAGAGCAGGGATGAGCTGTCTTGTCAGAAGGTGCCAACCTCGCAGTTACCGGCTCCAGTGGGCACGGGGCTGTTGCATGGCCCTTCAAATTTCACTTGCCAGTGGCCTTGCAGCAGGTGTGACTTCTCCAGATGAAGATTATAAAGTCATAATGTAATCGAACTATGACATTATCAAAACTGATAATCTGCAGCTGTAGTGTGTTCAGACACTTGTGGTGACTTCTGATCTGACACTGACTCTCCTTTTTCATTGTTTGTCGCGTGCTGCTCAGTTCAGGCTCGCCTGGCTTAACTTGATGCAGTAATTTTCTGACCAACTAATTGTTAGCTATTGAGAGTACAGCCACTTTGGATATTTTGTGCCTAAGTCATGCCTCTCTTCCCCTCCCATTCTTCTCTGTTTGTCTTTACTCTTTGCATCTTCTTGTGCCTTCCTGTCTCCATTGGCCTAGCTGAATGCCATTCTGATCTTGATAAAGCTCCTGTAAGTGTCCTATTATCCCATTTTCCCCTCTCTGCCCTTGTGCACCGTATGTTGTTTTTTGTCTTGTGGGTCAGAGTGACCTCTCTAACTCATTTTAACCAACCCAATTGATACAGTTCTTTTGCCATAGATGAGGCTATTACATGACTTGTCTGTTGTGGTCCATGGAGCCTGAATGGAGAAGGACGTCTCCGTTGGGAAAAAAGAGACTGGCCTGGCTTTTTCTTCTGTGTTTGTGCAGTTTGTAGCACATGCCAGCACTACTGCAGCAGGACAGGAGCACCAGCAGGCTGTGGAGCAGGAAGCTCTGTTGGGATGACTGTTCAGAAAGGCTGTGGAGCAGAAAGGCTTCACTTGGTTCAACGCCTTCTTTTGGTTTAATTACTACTTACCTTTGGTGTTGACATATTTGGGGTCAGAGATAACCTGAGGTGCTGAGCAGACAGACAGAGATAAATACTTTATTATTGGTCAGCCAGTTGGTTTAACAAATACTTGTTGGCTTGTTGGCTTCAGTTGCTGGCTGCCTTTTAAGTGCTGAAAGGTGATGCTGTTGTTAAGTCCAGTATACTTCCAGTAATTCAGTCCTGGAGATGACCCTATCTCCAGTAGCATTTTGGGGCTCTCCTTCCTCAGTTGCCCCTCTCTCTTGAGCCACTGCTGCTCTCCTCTGCACCTTCCTCCTCCTCCCTGGAAGGAGGTTGGTGGGGTCCTTCTGAGGTTGTCTGTCCTTCTTGAGGCCACCTGTTTGCCTGAGCAGTGCTGGGATGATTTGAGTGCTGTTAATTTCTTCCTTTCCCTGGGGAGAGCCTGCTTCATTACAAAGGAAGCATATGAGGGTGACAAAAACATTTTAATATGCAGCACTGCCTGTGGAAGCCTTTCACTCACCACTGGATTGTGTTGAGCCTCATCTATTTGTGACTCTTGAAAGGAGTTTTAACACCACACACCTCAAGCTTCAAGCATGCCTTATCAAAGAGATTTGGATTTCTTATCAAGCTTTGACCTACTTTGACCAGCTTTTATAAAAGGGGGTGAGAGCATCACCCCTGGAAATTGGGGATGTGGGTATTTTGTTCTTTGAAATGTGGAAGGTATGCCAAGAAATGTAAACAAAATTCCAGGTAACTTCCCTCTTGGTAGCCCCCAACTCACAGTGGCTGTTCACCACCCACCCCGTTCCTGCAGCAGGAACAAGCTAACATGATTATCAGAATGGTGCTGATAGCGGTTGTCACTGTGTCAAGCATTTTCAATTATGTATTAGTATGACAGGGCACTTTGCTGTTGGTGTAGAGCACAGCCATTTGCAATGGCAGTTCTGGTCTGTTCAGAAACATCAGAGAAGGAATCACTGCTGCAAAATGAGAGGAGGAAGAGTTAAATTTTACTGCCTGTGAAGCTAGAAAACTGCCCCACGTTCTCTTAAAGTCAAAGTTGCAGCAGTTTGCACCATCAATAAGAGTTTTGTTGCATCCTCTGGCTGGAACAGGATAGCCTACATAATTACAAAATAAGTAGATAAAAAATAAGGACCATTCACAGACAGTGTCAAAGCAGCCAGTGTGGGAGAGTGTCCCTTTAAAAATGTTTGATGGCTTTTTTTATTTTTGTCTGTTTTTAGCACCGGGATTGACCTTGCCAGGCTGTGTAATAACCCACATGTGTCTGCTCTCCAGGATTTTTTCCCTTCTAGTCACTGTTGGATCTTGCATTTAATTCTTACTGACCATGGGTTTTTGTTCCAGTAACTGGAAACGTGTGTGTCCTGGTGCAGTGCTGCTGTGCTCTGAATCTGACTTTATCTCAGTGTCTGGTTATTTTTTTTTCCTTTTTACTTTTTTTTTTTACATTATTGGTTTAGAGGGTGCTGTTTTCCTCCCCAGCCTTCCCTCTATCTTCCATTCCTGCCCATACTGTTTCTGGGTCCCCGGGGGGACCCAGTTTGGGACATCTATTGTTTTGTGTTACTGTGCTTCCCTTGCCCAGCACCACTGGAGGGAGGTGATCAGTGGTCTCCTCTGTGTGCCATGGTTGCTAGTTAGATGTGTTGATCCCTCATAGATCACTGATGCCTTTCTCCTTCATTGTATCCTTTCCACACAGCCAGCCAAAAATTGGCTGAGTACTGAGATCTGTAAACCGAGCACCTATGTAATGTTGTGGTATAGTTGGGTGGGCCCCAAGGACATCCTCTTTTTCCTGCCTGGCTGCTTTCCTGTGCTGTAATTCTGTGCTGCCGGAGCCCGGGACTTGGAGTCCTGCAGTCATCTTTGACTCCGAGCGCTCCGTTAATCAGCTCGGAGCTGTCTTCGTACCAGCCCATGAATCATGCTGGCTTGTGACCTGTGCGGCTGTGCTGAGATGCTCAGGCCCTTCTGTGGGTGCTGTTGATACCATGGCCAGATCTGGGTGTCATTTCCCTTGTAGGGGGAAGGAGAAAAGCCAGACCCAATTTATTCACCACCTCCCTTCCAAGTCTTCTTGAGTTTCCCTTTGTTACTCCCATGCCCAGAAAGGCAACTGGCCCTTTGTTTGTAGGCACTGTAACGATGTGTCTGGCCTCTCATTATCTGTTTTCCTAAGTATCCTAGTCTGGTTCTAAATGTGTTCTTGCAGAAAGGCCAGTACTTTTTCTCTGAGATACGATATTCATCTTCTTATAGATGACCTGTCTTGTGTCATGGGAGGTTGTCAGAGAGAACATCCTTTGTGCATCTGAAATTGAAGGTGGAGAGTTGCTTTTTATTCCTTTTCTTTCTGCAAAATTGTTTGGTAGGACAGAGGCACACAGGAGCAAAAGCTGTCAGTAAATGGCCATGTCAGCATTTATGGAGATCTCAGCAACAGCAGGACCCTCAGCTTGGGTCGACCTCTGCTTGGGCAAGCAAGGGAAAGTGGGAGGTGGGAAAACTAGAAAGAAAAGGAAGGTGTTGGACAAGATTGTGGGATGGGGCTTGGCTACAGCAGCTGAGTGGGCAGTAGCGAATGTGCCTTCCCAGCAGGGTCAGCCCAGGCATCTCCTCCAGCACTGTGTATCACCTTTGTGAGCACCAAGAGGGGCTCTGGGGGTATACAGGAGAAGACTGTGGTTCTGGCAGCTTTGCGTTTGTTAACTGAGTTATAAGACTCTCAGTATCAATATTCTGACTGCTTAATCCCTTTTGGTTAATTTGGGTCATGCTTGTCTTTGCTGGCTTGGTGATCCTTGTGTGATGAGAGCATTGATAGATGAGGATGCTTGGGAAGGGAAGGGTTAAACCTAGTGTGTGTATAAATTGGAGTGCGGTTTGTGGGAGTGGGTGATAAAGCGTATATTTGAAAACTGTAACAGCATGAATTGTAGCTTACTGGGTAGGTTTTGTATTGGAGAACCTTGTGGCATAACCTTTATTTACTTCATTTAGTAAAATCTGTACCATGTAAAATAAGTTCGTCCTTAATTTTACTGCTAATAATAATTTGCTTGTAAAGATGAATCCTCAACACTGTAAACCTTCAGCTTGGGTCTGTCTTGCTCTGTTACATTGTGAAGGGCAAATAGTTAATGGCATAAAGAAGCTTTTGTTAGTGACAGATAATGTGTACGATTTTAGCAGGAGTATATTTTAGCAGCTTGTGAAAAATCAAGGTGAATTTTTACATCTGTGCACTGCTGCATAATTGATATATGTAGAAGCTGAAATTCAAAATAAGCTTCTAGGAGAGCCCACATTTGATTTTCCTAAACATTTAAATATATGTATCACACCCTCATTTTAAGATGCCGGTTAATGACTTTATGAGCATGTTGGCAGCCAGAGCATTACATGTGGTTTGAGAAATGTGTCTGGATATGCTTGGTAAGCAGTATTGTTCTGACAGTGTACTAAAGGCCATCTTCAATTTGACTGTGCTCTACTTTGTTATGCTGTGAAAGAAAAAGATAATTCAGCAGAGCATTGTGCTGTCGGCTGGAGACGCCACACTTCAGAATACAAATATTACTAGGGATAAATGAATCATTAAAAGAACAGTAGCATAAAATATCTGATGAATGAACTCCAGGAGTCTGTGCTGGAATAAATTTAGCATTCACGGACAGTACCATAATATGTGAAATAATAGTATCAGTTCTACATTCAGATGCCAAAAACATTTATGGACCCAGAATAATTGTGAATTACAAGGCTATAAATACATAGAGAGGATTTGGTGATATCATAATAAACCATGAGAAATTCGCTAGGCTGGTTTCTTATGTTACCAGAACCTTGAGATATATTTACAACCTTGTTCACACTCCTGCAGTTTTAGGGGGCAATTCTCCTCTCACAACACGTTCGTCATTCGCATTTGTGCCAAGGGGAGTTATGCATGTGTGTCATGAGTGGAATAGATCCCCACACAATTCAAGGATCCTATAACGAATATCTAATTTAAGAAGAAGGTGGGAAACATTCCCTCTCATCCTCCTCCAAGTTCCCCCATGTCCTGTTCTGCTCCTGTGAACGAGGCTAATGAAGGGAATATAGGTAAAGGATGACAAGGTAGCTGCTGTGTTCCTGAACATTTTATCCACAGCTGCATCAATTTTTTCCACTTTTTATTACTGAGAAACAAAACAACCAAAGCCCAGATGTTCTGGTCCCAGGTTTCTTTAAAGTGCAGGCTAATGCATTTTAAAAGCCTGTTGTAAATACCCAGGGAAGGCTGGGATCGTCAGGCTGTCCTCCAAAAGGAGGCTTCATTGTTGTGATACCAGATCCGTGCCTGATAAGAACAGTTAATTAGGAACTGGGGCTGAACCTAAAGTGATATTCGAGAGAATGTTCAGCTTTCAGCGTGTCCCATGTCACCTGTTTGTAATTAAGCCTGGTGTCCCCTGCCTTGCTGGGTTGGGGTGGTGACAGTCTCCGCAGGTACTTAGTGTCATTCACACATCCCAATATTAGGTGGGTTACAGCCCGGTGCTGCAGGACCCCTTCCCCTCCCAGCATCTCCCCCAGCCAGCTGTGCCGTGTTACCGGTCATCCTTCTCGTAAGTCATTGGCAAAATATGCACGTTCAGTGTGGTGCAGAGCAAGTCTGCTCGGTAATTCCACATTCCTTAGTGTTGCAGGAGGTCTCTTGACTGACCAAGCTGCAGTCTTTCTGCTCATCCCTCTCCTGGCTGTACCTCCAGGCCTGCCAGGGGAGCATTTGTGGTGTTCACAGTGGGAAGGGTCTGTGGCTTCATTTATGTCCTTCCACGTGGTTCCTGTTTTACTTTTTGGGTCTTGGTAGACTCACGCTCTATCAGAGGATGAATCACGTCCTTGAGATATATCCTGGACCTTCCATCCTTGTCAGCTGATGAAACAAAGAGAACATAATTACAGGATCAAAAAAATAACTACAGTGAAGTGGTCCTGAGCAAGAAGGGGGTCCTTGGCAGCCTTGTAGGTGATTTGTAGGCTTTGGGGTGTGTCAGTGGTGGGTCCTCACCCAGTTAGTCACTGAGCCTCGCTTTGTTTTGATCACTGCCAGTTTATTTCCTTGTCTTTCTCTCTTGAATTCGTGCATGTTTTTGCTATGGCAAGGTCATGGGATTATTGATTATTTGTTTTGGTAATTACTAGTGACTTTAACTTGATATTCTTTGTAATATGTGCGCGAGCTGTTGTGGCAAACCCAGTAGACAGGGTATAATGCAATCTTAATGCATGTTTTTCTCTTTCATTATTGTAAAACCACAGTCTCCACTTTGCTTTCACACTATTTCCAAATTAAAAGCTTTGTGGTATGAAAATTAAATGATAAGTTACTATAAAATTCTAATTCAAGAATCTTGAATGCTTCAGCTCCATCCTTATTTTTAGTTTTCTTACTGCCTGAATGACCCTTACTTGCGACAGTGTTTGTCTCTATGCACTTGCAGTTTTGTTGCACAGAGAAAATAGATTAAAAAGTCCTTTTACGCTTATGTTTTTAATCGTCTGTTCAGATACATGAATATTTGGCCCTGCAAGTTCTGTGGTACAGTAAAAAAAAAATAAATAAACCAACCCAAATAATTTTGGCAGTTCAAACGCAGAAACTAAAAATAATTTAATCTGCAGTGTGAACATAGTTTCATATTTATACTAGCATCTGGCCTCAGGAATTGAATACTCCATTCTTTAAATAGCTTCACTCTGGCTCTTGAATGCTTTGTGACTAGAACATTACCCTACAGTCATACACCTTGTTTACATATTTCTGTTAAAAGGCAAAAGAACTTACAGTACTTCAAAACATTGGTACAAGCTCCCTCCTCCCCTCTCGCCTTGGAAAAGAGAAGTTAAAAAGAAAAAAATGCGAGTGGTCTGAAAGTGCATTTTAAATTTAGTTCTCTCAGTTTGCTGCTGGGTACATATTTTACTGTCATTTGTATGAAAAACTGGAAGAAAAATTTTCCAAAGAAAATGTGTGCCTTTCCAGATGCCCAACAGTAGTCAAACAGTAATTTATGTACACTTTATTTGTCTCTGTGTTTTTAATCTGGCAAGTGTCTTTGTCTTTAAAAACACTTTGCCTAGAGAGAGTGGGTCTTTTTTTGTTACCATATGGTAGAAATAAGGAGTAGATCCAGGTCCCTGCGAAGGAGAAATACCAGAATAATGTACTAAAAAGGTAACCACTATAAACAGGAGGCTAATGATTAGCTTCTTACAGTCTTTAGGGACAAAGTATCTTTTTATAGTTTTATGATCCTTGCCCAGCCTGACTTCAGGAGGAATTGCATTTTCAGAATTATGTATTTGTAACTGCAGCTAAGCTTTACAAATTTAGTAGTTCCCTATTTAGTGTCTATTGGTGAATGTAGGTCCAGCCTAATATTCTTACTGCTATTTTTTCATTCACATGTCTTGAGGTGAACCTAGGAGCCGTAGAGAAAATACCCCATTTTTAAACCTTAATCCAGAATCCATTCATATGAGTCACTAAAACAAAATCATAGTGGTTTGGCTAAAAAAGGCTTCATGTCCAAAGGGAACGTTCCTTAGAATGCTGGCCCATTTCCCACAATGTTTCTTGAATGTGTTTTATGTGTTGTCTTTGTGCTGTTGTAAAACATCAAAGATTAGCTGCTGTACTTTGGCGTGTGGGAGGCTCCTGGTGTTTCGGTGGACTGGTCAGTTCGAACGAGGGCAGGGGGCTTGTCCCTTGAGAGGTGCTCAGCCCCCTCAGCTGCCTGTGCTGCTTCTCCTGTGAAGGAGCCTTCCACCTCAGGTAGGGAGAGCATTTCTCTTTCTTGCGGTAAGTCTTCTATGCTGCAGCACGGGCTTAGGCTTGCTGCTGTGGTGTTCAGAAACACCCTGCAGCAGTGTGAGAGGCAGAGAAATCAGGCCTTGTCTGCCTTTGTGAAAAACTTTGAGAGTAAGTTGTTTTGTTTGTCCTACCTGGCTATTAGAGCCCTCACCGGGAAAGAGCCTCTATGATAATCATCCCACTTGGGTTTTGGGAGGTCATTTCTATAGGTTTCAGACTAGCCTGCAACACTGAGAATGTCAGTGCCAAGGCTGTACTCCACCATGACTTCCAGCTTTGATCCTCCCATGATGGAGTGAGAAGGGGGTGGTACAAAGCTGGATAGGAGCAGGGGTGAGGATGGCTGGAGACAGCAATAAGGGCAGCTTCTCCACCTTGTCGCTAGGATTTTTGTTAGCCTTCTCTGCATGGAGGGTTGGTGCTCATGTTTTACTTTATTTTTCAGACCTGGGCCCTCTGACTTGAGTATAGTGAATGCGGATGGTGCAGGATTTAGCCTTTGGTGATTTCAGATACCATGTGATTCTAAGGCACAAAACATTTGATTTATTGGGTAAAGCCTATTTAATATCTTAAAAGCATAGAGTAGGAGATCAGATGTGAGCATAGCAGCCTTAAAATATATTCCCTGACAACGTACTTAAGAATGTTTAGGTCTATATGAAATATACAGGAAATGAGGCCAATTTTATCCTTGCTGTTTTGATGGCAGGGTGCACAGGGGAGATGGAGAGAGTATGGACAGGAATTCATGTGTTTGATAACGTGAGCCCAGCATATTTGCACAAATGGAATAGGAGCATTTTTCACCCTCTGCAGCAGAAACTATTGAGAGACTATGACTGATCAGATATATCAGCAAGTCCATGTAAGTTAACATGAAAAGTCATTCCCTCATCCCTGGCCAGTTGTGTACAGTGTTTGCACAAAGCAGTACCTCTTTGCCGTTTCTGGTGGCTTAGGGAAGCGCAGAGAGCTGATTCTGAACAACCAGAGTTGAAGAGAGGCTGCTGTCCTCTGTCAGACCCTTTTTCCCTCATTGCCTTGTAGATCAAGTCAGTCTAACAGTAAGAAAAGGTTTATGTACATTTACTCTGAGAATACTTGTTAACTGTTCAAAAACAGGGGCTTTAATGAGCAGCGAAGCAGGAAAGCAGTTGCCAGAAGGACTTGTAACGATTTCTGATCATGCTAATGTCTGACCATTGTCTTCTGCTGCAAAATTAAATTTTCTCCTTTTTTTCCCAAGAATGTCAGACTGCTTAGTGTATGGCTGGTTTTCTTAAAAAAGCACTGAATTTTCTACTTTTTAGGAGAAGAATGCAATTAAAGTTCTTACATGAAGAGGAAGATTGTGCCAGCAGTGCTTGGAAATTGTATTGTCCAGGCTGTAAAAACATACTGAAAGCATTGTTTATACCTTGCTGGGCATGTGGCAAGTTTCCTACTTAAAGTCATGTAACATTTCTTGAGCAGCAGGTATTTTTAATTGGGCAAGTAACAAAAGTTTTGCAAATGTTTGTTTGGGTGGGTAGGAACTTGGAAAATACACTGTGGTTCAGTTTCTCTAGTTATTACAGTGGTTTTGTCACTTATGCTTCTTATGGTTATAGTACCTCCAGCTGCAGCACAAGCTCTCAGGAAACAAGCCCTTGTCACAGCCGGTGCAAGGAGTGCCCTAAGCTCAGTGGAGCTGGCAGGGCCCTTTGTCTTCATCACTGAAGGTTATCAAGACAGGACAGAATGGGATGGCAGTCATAGAAAAAAATGGGATTCCAGTTTCCATTGTGCTCCTTTTCCCTCAGAGCATGTCTGTATGGACTGCAAGTGGGACAATTTTGTCTGTATGCCGCCTTGAGATCTTTGCCCCAGCTATCCATAAGAATTTCTCGCCATGTCCATTTCTCAGTCAGTTCACTAGCCAGGTTGCCCAAATCAAAATAGGAAACAAGGCTCCTTGAAGGAGCATTCCCTTTCACCTGGTGAAGTGACTCCAGGTCCATGCTGGTGCTGGCTGACTCCAAGGGCAGGGAGCCCTGTTGTGTGTGATAACGTGAACACGGAGACCAGATTTATACCAGAGTGGATCCTCAGTTTCATTTGGTGCTAAAATTTCAGCCAGAATCTGTCTTCAGAGTGGCTTCAAGCTTTTCTTTTTGATTGGTTTACTTACATAGCTGGTATCAGAAGTGCAGTTGCACGTACTGGTCTTGATTTTTCCTTTCCAGGATCAAAATGTTGAGGTGACAGTCACTGCTAGGCACTCTGAAGCTCAGGCCTTCCTGCCATAGTGTTTTGGAATTAATGTCCTGGTTTATCATTCTGTGTTGCTGGCTAAGTGTTGTGTAATTCCCGTTGAGCTTGGAGACCCAGTGCAGCAGAGCTCAGGTGATGTGCTCTTCCAGTGTCAGGAATCCACAGAGCAGCAAAAAGAGCAGCTTCTCCAGTACTGTTGCTAGACTTGACTGTGAGGTCGGGAGTTTGGGAGAGCATTGTTTCAGTCACTGTTTAACTGCTAGAGATAGTCACACTGAAGACCTTGCTGTGGCGCACTCTGGCTTTACTAAGATTGATTTTTTGCCCTTTCCCTACTAATTGTGACTCTTGTGGATTTTACTTTCTGGATACCATCCCTTCCTGTTTTCAAACCCTCTGATATTGAAGGCTTGAATTGCAAGGGGGACGTAGCATCCCCGAGCTTGTCCTCACGCTGGTGCAGGAGGAGGCAGCCCATGGGCCAGGAGCAAAATGCTTGGCATCTCTCAGAAATTCCCATCTCACTTGCTTCTGGTATAAATGCACCCTGCAGTTTATTGAGTTGCTCATCATGAACACTGTGGTTGCTGTGCAGTAACTATTCTTTTGCATATTCTGTTCTTCTGGGTATTGTAGGCATTAGTGCATCAGTTGAGTACTGATGAGAATGATTAGATGAGAGTGAAATGTTACAGGTCATTAAACAAACAAACAACCCCACCTTCATTTTACTGAAGGTACCTATAAATCTCATCAGTTTTCTGCTTTACAGCCAGTTGACCAAGGATCTGTGTGAAAGGGCGGGCTGTTAGCTTAAGGCGACTCAGACTGCTTTAAGCAGCTGTGAACTACTTTTATAGTTCTACCAGTCTATTTCGTTTCCAGAAAGTGAAAGTTCGAACTAGGTCCTGTGTCTGGTTTCTCACATGTGAGATCATTTTGCTACCCATGACCTAGAAACCAACAATGAATGTGTAAATTACAGACGAGAAGAAAATTCAGAATTGACTGTAAGGTGAATGGAAGTTGAATAATTCCCTGAACTTCAACTGCGAAAAGAAGAAAAGATCACTGAATTCTAAAACAGGCTTCAGTATGGACAAAGAAAATGTTATTTTAGCATAGATTAAACTCATGACTAAGATATAGAGGGATTATTGTGTCTGTTTCAGATGTAATTTCATGCCTGAGAATTTACATTGAAGGCAAACTGGTCTGGATCACATTAGCAAAGGCCCTGTTTTGCTGTCAGTTTAATTAAATGGAAACTGCTGGCAAGGAGGCCTGAGTAGGTTTATAGAAGCAATACTATTTTGTATGTTGGAGCAGGAAACTGTTAGGTCTTCCAGTTTGAAAGGGACACAAAAATGAAACCTGTGATTCATTCTTGTTTACAAACTCCCAGCTAGTATACAATGACCTTAGTGATAAATTAGCTGCAATTACATGTTATATGAGGTGGGCTTTACAATAGCTGCAGACTTCATGGTTATGAGAACCATGACCTTTGACAGGGAGGTTAGAACATGAAGTTTTTCCAAACAGTGCCTAGATCTTCAAAAGTATTTGTATTTCCTTCCCTGTTTCATGTGAGTAGATTGACAAGATGTGTGGTGGGTGTTCTGTTTGCTTGCCACAAGATTGTTGTCAGGCAGAACCCCCCCCCCCCAAACAAAAAAGCCCGCCCTTCAGGAACATTGATTTATCTGTTAACTGTGTCTGGCATGTTGCCTTTTGGCTTTGATTTCAGAGAGAAACATATTTGGTTACTTTAATAGGCAAAAGCACTGAACCTGACTTGTAGGGGAAAAAATTGTTTTCTTTCCCTTTTTCAGTTCTGTTTATCGGATCCTGACGTTCTGTATCGTAATTGTGCAACAGTTCCAAGTTGGAGTAAAGAAAAGTAGAACTGGATGTCAGGCTCCATCAGACTCATTATTTGAGAGCCAGCTTTTCTGGGTGACTCAGTGGGACTGAAAATGCATGTTTGTGCCAGTTAATAACCACCCTGTGACACCAACTCAGATGATATCAAATGCTTTTTTGTTCTCGAGAATTGTTCACATCACCTATTTATATCTCCTCTTTTTATTTTTGTTGTTTTTTTTATCTTAGAAATTTTTGCTGAGCTGGAGTTGCCTTGCCTTTTCCCCCCAGATCTGTTTGTTCACTCTTTTTTGCTTCTTTCAGATATACTGAAAGATAAGGATATTTTTTCCTGTATTCTTTGACCAAGGAAATCCAGGTCTTACTATTTTCAGCTACTTCTCCAATTTGATGTCACAGTGTGCAAGAGTAAAAGTTGAGAATTTGAGAAAGTAATGTTTTTAGTCATGTTACAGTAATTGTATATTTTGTTCTGTATGTATACACAAACAGAAGGTGATTACACAGAGGTATGCTGATGACTGCACAGTCATCTCCAGTGAAACTGCACGTATCTCATTGTGTGTGTACATGCAACTGAGTATATACTGCTGAGCTCCAGTACCCATAAAGCACTTGGCCAAAAGACTGTATTTTTGAAAGGCTTAACATTCTTCACATAAGTATCAGAAGTAATAAAATACATAGTTCAAGACCTACAAAGATCAAAAGAGAAAGAAGGAAGAAAAAGAGTTTTTAAAAAAGCTGTAGTAGCAGCAAGAGAAACAGAACAAGGAAGTTGTTGGGAGACCTCCGTCCCTGTAAATGCAATGGTTTTTTTCAGGGAAGCTGTAGGAGGAATCCATGTTTTAATATTAACTTCAGTCATGCTGTAGCCCAGTGCCTCCAGTGAGCATGAAGCTCTGCATGGCTGGAAGGTAGGTGGAGATGAGATTTGGAAAATGGTTGCGTAACTGTAGGTGAGGAGAAGGAATAAACTTTTCTGCCACCATCAGTGCTTTTGCCTCTCCCAGTAACACAATGCAGTCCATCCCAAAGCGTCTCCTGGTGTTTTCCTGCGTGTGTGCTCACCTCTGCTTGGTCCTCTGCCTCAGCTGGGCAATGGTCTCCCGAGGCACAGCTCCCAATGGCATTTGCTTAGCAATAATTAAAAATAAACCAACAAGCAACAAACTCTCTTCACATCCAGGGGCCGTCCATCAGAGCTGTTCCCCAGGTCTCACTTATGTGTGCTAGGGGTAGAAAAGAGAGGAAAGGGTCGGTTGGTTTTGATCCTGACAGTGGTGAGGTAAGAAGTGCAGAGAGGTTGGGGAGGAGTTAGTAAATTACTTTGTGTGGATAAGAAGCAAAATTCCTAGCACAGTGGGACAAAAAATGCTCAGTTCCATTTGCTTCCATCACAAGGAGGGACTTCAGCTGTCTCCCCCTAGAGCTTCCAGCAGGACAGACTGCCCTATCAGTGATGGGCAATATTTGTCCCCTGAGCCCCTGTCCCACGAGGCATTTGGCTGGCTGTGGGGAGCTTGGGTCGCTTTGTCTCTCTCAGCCTGGCTCCCTGTTAGCCTGGTCCCAATGGCTGCAATGCAGGCACATCCTTCGTACTATGGAATTGCGGGATTCCTCAGTGGAGCTCTGCCAGTTGTGTTGGAAAGCTGTAAGAAAGCGAAATCTTTGTGGAGGAGGTGCCTTTCAAGGCAACTGGAAAGGAGAAAAGACTTTCCCAGTTGTAGCGGTGGTAAGGCTCAAAGCCGGTAAAAAATTTCAGTCTCGAGAAAGTAAAATGAAATTCTTTAGCAGCTAGTTTATTTTAGTTTTTCTTTTCCTGTTCTGCTTCGTGACAGAACTTCAAATAATTATGTTGATTTATGATTACAGGTATTTTAAAGCTGTAGTATGCTGAAACAAAGCAATGCCAGCTTATTGTTTCTGGCCCTATCCAATTATACAATTGAGTTTAGGCATGTAATAATGTTACAACAGAAATATCCATCATGATGGATTGAATTTCATGAAGTACAACACAAGAATATTTATAGCTCCATTCTTAAAGCCACTTTTGAGTCAAAATATGCCTTCTTGGTATGGCCTTTAAAAACAGGAGAAAATCTGAAACTTTTTTCAGTCTAGCCCCAAACATACCACAACCCATTGCCTGCACAGGAAGGGGGGTGTAGGTTGATGATAAGCAGAAAATGATAGAATAGAGTAATTATTTCCGCTAGAAAATGAGGATCCGGCATTATTTGTACAGTAACACAAAGTCATTATTTGGCTATGCAACTGTAATGAAACAATAAAGATCATACTTAATTTAAGTATCAATTCTGAAGAGACTTCTTGCTTTCCCTCTGTTTTAACTATTAAAACAAATTTGAATTGCTAGTGTAGTTTCCCACTGTTTTTTAGCAAGCAGAGTGGGCAAAACCTCCCCTCCTCCCGTCTCTGTTTAAATGTAGACCTTTGGCATTCCAGAAATCTGACCTTGTTTGTAGGGAATGGCTCATTTTTCTATAATGTAATATGAAGCACTCTTGTGTTTTGATTCCATGAACTAGAGAGTTTAATGTTCCAGCTTGCCATGATAAGGATATGATCTGGTTAGAGATAGAAACACTAAAGGAAATTAGCTATTGTACTATTCTTTAACATATTGTTTGCCTAGCAGTTTCATTTAGAATCATTTGGAATAATCTTGGAGTACCTTTTTTAAAGGATTCTTTTTTTTTTCTTTTTCTTTTTTTTTCTTTTTTGTTGTTGGCCTGGATAAAAAGTGAGGCTTTAAGATATTTCTCCTAAAATAAATGTGAGGCCGCCTCATTTATAGTCAGCATGCCTTGATTACTTGCAGACATGCTGGAAATTTACATGCGCTTTTCTCCATTATAAAACACTGATCTGTTCAGATCATTAGCTCCCTCATGACTAGAGTTTGGCAGCAAGCCAAGGCAGGCTAAATCTGTAGCTGTAAATCGTGAGTTGAAATAGCAGAAAGTGGATTTGTAACTTAAAAAGTGTAAACAGTTTGGAAAATGAAGTAATTTTAGAGTATGATTGATTGCCTTAAGATTGCACTTTAAATTAGCCCAGGGTCTCCACTGCAGATATAGGCACTAACTGCTCATTATATATTTTCACTTTTCTTTGGAACAATAGCATTGTTGGTAGGCTTCGAAACAATGTATGTTTCTCCTGGAGTGACCTTTGAGGAAATGAATAGTTTTATTGTGTGTCCATTACTTTGCCTGGAACAACATTTTTGAGTTATTAATTTGCTGTGGTCTATAAATAAAGGAATCAAAATGCAAAGCAGCTGTATTATGCTGCATATAGTTCATCAAACTTGTATTTAAACATCACCATTTCAGATTGGTAATGCACTGTATAAATAATTTTTTTCCCCCCTGAAAAAGAAGTAATGTTTTGCCTAGCCTGGAGATTGGTCCTTGAATCTCATAGAAGCAAAAATTATTATTTTTAGCACAAACAATTGGTGAATGTTGTGGGGGGCTGCTACACTGCATTCCCTCTTTCAAGGACCCTGTTTAACTTAGTTGTGCATCCGTGGGATATGGGGCTGAGGGCTGAAAGGGAAGGAGTCATTGAAAGGCACATTCAGGAATGTGGAAAACATTCGCTATGTTTGGAGTGTTAAAAGTTCAGGGCATCATCTGCCCAGCTTGGTCTGTGCTGGTCAAGAGCAGTAAGTAGTGGGGGATGCAGCAGCCTGGTGATGGAAGAATGCGATGCCATGTAATATCTGGTGTCTTGTGGGCTCTGGCTGTTTGCAAATGGTGGCTGAAGCATTTGTTGCTCCTTCCCAAAGAGACACAAAACCCCTTGATAATGTTCCTGCCTACCCAGGATGTCTGAAGTCACAAAAGTTTCCAGTGTGGAACAACACCTCAGTGTAACTTTGTGGGTGAGGGCACGTAATTTACGTATATGTGCTAAGCATGTAGATTGTGTGCAGCCAGGACTGCGTGCTTTGACCATGCTAGAAATTAGGAATGTAAAGCTATTAAACTGACGTTACTGGTGGTTACAAATCCCAGTAAATAGCTCTGACTGCTTGAATAGAATGTGTAATAGAAACTCCTACAATTTTGTATCAGTGTGTTTTTCATCTCTTTCTTTGTCCTAGATTTGGTATCTTAGCATTCAGTAGATACACAGCTCTGTTGTGTCGTTCTTCTGGAAGCTCCTTTCCCAGAGAAAAATTTTTCCCAGTGTTATCACCCCTCCTTGATCCTCTTTCCTTTCTCTCTCCACTTTTGAAATGAAGATTTGCACTTGTGAAAGAGGTATGGCTGAGAAGTGTGAGCACAGGTCTGGGAGCTAGGACCTGCTGAGTGCTGAGCTCAGTGGCTCATTCAGTGGCCTTAAGCAAGTCAGAACATCTCTCATGAGGTTATTTCATATGTAAAACAGGGGAAATAATACTTATCTGTCTACCTGCCTCATAGGAATACCCTGAGGACTAATTAGCGTCCATTAAGTGCTTTGAAATAGACAGTGCTATCTATTATTAGAGCAGGTTCCAGACTAGTAGATAGTGTGTTAGGATTGTTTCCTACTTGGGAGCATTCCTCTCTGCTGGGTGTGGGACCGAAGCCCATCGGGAGCAGAGCACAAGCCGCCTGGTGTTCTCTGGAAGATTGGTAGGGTTCTGCTGGGCCCTTCCTAGGCAGGATCACTGGAGACTTGATGCTCTCACAGAAAACTTCGAAAGGGAGTTTGCCTAGAGAAAAGAGTGGGAGGATACTTGCTTGTTCTCCTCAGCTCATAGGCATAACTTGTCCTGAAATCCTTTCTCACCCTGCCTCCACCTGAGGCCTTTTCAGATTATTCAGGTAGCACGGCTTCTCCTCTTTTCCAGAGATGGTTTCCTGGTCCTGCAGAAGAGGAAGAGAAATCCTGTATTAGTTCTCAGGAGGAGCATGGGGCTGGGTTGGTATGTTCCCATCACAGGGAGCCATTTCTTATTCAAAAAGCCATTCCTCTTTCTTGAAGAGCAAGTGCTTATATTCTTTCTCTTCACTGGATAACAGACTCCTCTGCAAAGTCCTTAGAAGGCAAAATCTAATTTTGGGTATAGGATCCTAAACTCTGCAGGTGTGTGTCTGCTGAATTCTGGGAGTCTTTTCATCATCATAACAAGGAGGGTTGTCATCTGGCCGGCAGCGCCTTTTGTTCTCTGGTGCATCTTCTCTCACCGTATACTTCTGTACCTCTCTTAAAAGATGCCATAATAATCTAGTTCAAAGAACCCAGCCCTGTTCTCACTGAAGCCCACAAGCCTGGTCTTTCTACCAGTGAGACTAGGACTCGGTCCAAATTAACTGGAGAGAAGCTTTATTTCTCTCCATTTGCTCCTCACGCATCTCTCAGGCCATGAGTAATTTGCAGTGAGATGGGAAAGCCTGTGTGAAATTTTCCAAGGGAATTTTCTCTATTTTAATGATATTAATGAAATTGCTTAACACTTCATCAGCTTTTTCAGCATATGTTGCTGGGATTTTGGTGCTTTCTGATTTTTCTTCAGTACTAGAAGACCCTTACCTTAGAAATGGGACTGAGGACTTCTGTGAGCCGTTTGGACCCGTTGTTGAACCTTGGTCCTGCAGAAACATTTTTGCACAAGTATCGGTAGATACCATTTTGAGGAGGTTCTCTGCCCCTCCTCTTGTGTGTGCAGGAAGGGGAAGGGATCAGGAGCAATTGTCCCACAAGCTCTCACATGCCTGCAACTAATTCTTTTTCCACAGAAATGAGGCTTTGCCCCAGAAATATCTAATGATACGACCTTGGTTACACAGGAAGGTCCTGTCATTGCTGAATTTAAGCACAGTTGGTTTGTTTGTCTTATCCTGCATATCACTCTGTTTTTGGTCCTTGTATCCTAGACAGGGGTATAAGTTAGCTCCCTTTACTTTTAGACCTTCTTCTATTACTCCTTTTCAGCTCCAGTTTACTTCGTTGTGATGCAGAATAGGATTAAATGAGCAACCACAGACTTACTCATATGCCTGTAACAGCTTTTAAAGCTGCATTTGGGTTGTTTTTCAGAGCAACAGTTTGGGGGTTATTTGGTGCAACATGAGAAGTTCAATTAGGAGTTGAGGGTTTCCACGTAGCTGGGGAAGTGTGGTACAGGGCAGTTGTGTCAGTGGCCTGGAGTTTGGCAGCTCCCATCTGGCCTTTCCTCATAGTCTTCATGTTGCGTTTCAGCTCCTCACTGGGAAGGAGGGGAACCTGAGTAAGGTTCTTTTGGGGAGCAGGTATGTGCTACACTGGGATGAGATAGAAGACAGCAAATTCTTGGAAAAGTATGTATGACACTAGCGTTTTCGTAGTTGCTCTTTTTTTTAAATAAATGGCACTGTGTTTCTAATTCCAATTCTGTGCCACTTCTGGATTTAAGCATTATTACACTGCAGATGATAACATGAGTTTATCTGTAAAATTCTTAAACTGTGGTTGTTGTTTCCCAGCTTGACTTCTTTTTCTCTTCTTGTCTTTGATTGGCTTCCAAAAAAGTTATTAACATGTTGCAAAACAAATACAAGGGGCCACTGAAGCTTATTAAAAATGGTTTCTTTTGTTCATATCTGGCAGTTGACAAATTGTCTTGTGCTCTATCTTATCTGCTCCCGTGTGAAAGGTTACATGAGAAAATGGCTGCAAATAAATTGCTATTGAATGTTGTTGAAGACTAAGCATACAGCTTCTCTATTAAGGACCTCTTTTAAAGCTCTCTATTCAGACTCCCCCCTGCATGTCTCTCTAACACTTGTCTGTTATATTATGTTTGGCACAGAAGGAAACATTAAATAGAAAAGCAACGTCTGACTGTGGTGTTTCTAGACCCTATTATCCCTCTGTCAAATGTCCACATGAGCAGGGTACAATTTTTGTCTATCTTGATGATGATTTTTGAAGGCTTTATGAACTGTCTTCGTAGTGAAATGCTAGAAACAAATGAAATTGAAAAGCATATTTTTACAGCTTTGGAAATCTTACTTAAATCAGTGTAATGAAACGCACTCAGTAAAATGTAATTATTCTCACTTCTCCATGTGTCAAAGAAATCAGCAGTATGGTTAGGGAGCGGAGGGTTACAGTGAGCTTGTTATTTTTATACAGAGCCAGATACTGCTTGTGTGTAGTAAATTGTAAATAGTAGATAATGCAGTTTTTATGTGTATTAAATACCCTGCAAGAATTAACAGGGTTGTTACTTCATTAAGGGTTTCAAAGAGGGCATAAATATCAAAAGCAGAGCTTGACTGTTTAAGTCACTGGACCATTTCCACCCTCCACCCCTCATGTCACAGCGCTGGGACCGGCAGCTTCTGCTGCTGCTATTTCGAGGAGGGCGCAGTTCCTCCGAATTTTCAGAATGATAGTGAAAGAGCCCCGTGTGAGACACCAAAATAAGGCTTTTGACTCATACTTCTGCGTGCAGTGGAAAATGAAGGCGGTTGATTCTGCCGCATGGAAGAGGTGGTGAATCAGTCCCTTATAAGTAAAGCTGCGTTTCCTTGTCTGTCATTTATGTTTGAATGGTGCGTGGAGGTGAAAGAGAGAGGAGATGACAGAAGACCTGGTTAGTCTGATATTTAACCCAGTAACTCAGTTTAACTCTCAGCAACTTTCCACTTCTTTTCATGCCGCACAAGTACGGATTTGTCGTGGGCCTCTTCAGCACAGGAGACAAATAACAGACCATGAGTTTAATATTCATCAGTGCAGAGAATATCTTGAGGAAGAAACAGTTCAGTCCTGAGCACTGGCTTGGGGAATCTGTTACATTTTTGAGCTCATTGTTCCAATGGTTAATTATCACTGCTGAAAAAATGTGTGCCCCTCTCTTGCCAGGGGCTCTAGTTGCCTGTTTCTCTACCAGAGTAGAGTTTTTCATTCTCCAGTATTTTCACTGTACAGTGCTACACTTCAGAAAGGGGAACCAAGACACGTGATCATAGAAATAGTAATAATAATACAGCGGATGAGAAGGTGTTGTAGGGAAAGTTAGTGGATGTGAGGATGTGACCCCCCCCCCCTCACAAAGGTGCTGTAGGGAGTGTGTGACTTCAGCCTCAGCTGCAGTACTGGTGTTCATAGCATAACCCCCATGCTGAAGTATTTGCAGGATCAGGCTTTATGTGTAAGTACTGAAGTGTAGTTCGGTGGTATGTTGGATGGTGTTCAGAGATTGCTGAAAACGGTGCATTAAATAGCACTTTGAATTGCAAAGTGCTGGTTCAGTTTTGTCTATGAGAATGATAACACTTATTATCTGATTGTTCCCTGTGCAAATCTCACCTCAGGAAAAATTAAATTATGTTTGAATTCAGCTAAAGCAAAGTATATCATTATTTTCTTTGGTTATTAAAAGGGATTTTTACTGTTTGTTTGTTAAAACTGAAGCAGCTGCCATGTTAGAGCCTTAGATGATTTAAAAGCAAATACAGAGGCAGAGCCATTTACAGTACAATTGGCTTGTTTAATGTGATTTAATTCCTCTTGTTGGCTTCGTCATATTACCAAATTATGTTTTCAGCTCCCCTCCCCTTTTTAATTCTTTCTTCTTTTTGTTATCAGCAGAATTGAAGCTGCTTATCAGTAACCACGACAACCAGGATAAATACTTGTTTTAAAGCTGATGCACATTCAACCTGAATGGTCCACATGACCCAGAACATTCAAGAGGACAGGCAGCATGTGCTCCCTTCTACAATCAATCTCCCCCTTCCCCCCATCTCCATCTGCTTTAGAAAGCTAATAGGGCAGTTTAAAAACCTTTTGTATCAGAGCAGTTTTCTGTAGCCATCCATGGCTGCTTGGACATGGGCTGGCCCCCGCTTGTGACCTGAGGAATAAGGAGAGAAGGAAATTTTGGGAGGCAGGGAGGCGATTTCACAGCCACATCCCCAGTGTCGGCTTGCCCTTCTCGGGCTCCTCCAGCTGTCGACACAGCAGTCACCTGCCTTCGGCGGGAGGGTGAACTGCTGCTCTGCAAGCCCTTCGTGAAGGGGAAGATAATCCCGGCTGGGCAGCAGCTGAATGGAATGAAGGAGTGACTGGAATTGTGCAGGACAGGGAAAATGGTTGTGGTAGGAGAGAAGCCTCAGCCCAGAGCTGCCTGGTCCGTGCCCCGTCTCTGGTGGAGGCAGGCACGCTTGCTGGGGTGGCCAGAGACAGTCGCTTCTCTTTTAAGGAAACTTAAGGATCTCTCGCTTACCCAGAAATTTCCCAACAAGAATTTCTGCCTGGCCTCTCAGCTCTCTCCCTTGCTCTCTAAGTTGCTTGGTGCTGTAGCATAAATCCTTTAAGCCCTCTCTGTCTCAGTTTCTCTCCCTGTGTAATGGGGATAATAATTTTTACTCATCTCCATAAAGCAGTTTGAGGCCTGTGGATGGAAGGGTTATATAAAAGCTGGAAATGACGATTGTCAGTCACTTTTCTTTTGAGTCTAGAAACACCTCATAAGGTTTATGAGGCACTTCCTAAGGTACAAGAGGATCCTGGGAGTGCAAGGTTGGAGCTGCAGTTATGAGGAAATGAATATAGGATTAGGGTCTGAAAAAGGATGTGAAATGCCTGGATGGAAACTTTTTCAGTATTAAATTTCTTTTGTCTTCTTCAAAAATTGGATTTAGGATTTGAATTTCAAGTGATTTAGCAAGATAAATATTAGAGAAGATTTGATTATATGGACATACTGTCTGTCATTGATCAACGTACTTCGGTTTGTCCCCGTTAAGTAGGAGTAGAACAACTCTGATCCAAATAACCAAGTGTAAAATGTTCTTCAACCATGTGCTCGAAGTACGTATTAGATGATGCTGTCTTTTTTTCTTTTTTTTTTAATGATTGTATTGCTGTTCAGTTGAACAGTAGTTTCAATCTCCAGTAGATTTGTAAGTATTCTCTTTCTTTCAAATGTTAAACTAATCTTAGGAATTCTTTGAAAGGCTGATGCTCTGCTGGCACTGTGACAGAAAACGGAGGGCTGGGAAAGTGGCACAAAATTCTGAGAATTAGCTCGATCTCCTCCTTAAAACGGGAGAAATATCTGACACATGCAGAAAAGCTGCATATTTTATTCTCAATATTGGCAGAAATGACTTTTGCCTTTTGATCAATTTAAAAGCAGAATCAGGCAGGCAAAGGTCCGTGTCAGAATTACAGGCAACTTGTTAACATCATCATTATCTGGTAAACATAAATGTAATCACTGTGTTCGTATCCTGCAACACGTTGCCTTTGTTCTTGATTGCATTAGCATTCAAATAGAGGGGGGTTCTTAAAGCAGGGATGAGTAGCATGGGTCCTGCCAACAAAGAGGTATCCCTGTTGTGTCAATAATTTACCCAAATTTATTTAAAACCGAAACCACAGATTTCCTGTCCCATCTCATGCGGCTAAATCATTATTGTATTTGCATTTATCTGTGAGAGAAATACGATTCTTAGATTAATATTTTTAGGTCTTGTGATTAATTAGCCAGCTGAGGCACACCAAGTGTCTTTACTAGAGTGAATAAAGACCGTGGGAATGAAAAGGCAGAGTGGATTGGAAGAGCTGTGTTTGAGAAGTCTTTACTAACCACTGGAGAGAGAGTGGATCGGTGTGCTAGAGCATGCCTTGTGACGATGATGCAGCTACCTGTACTCCTCAGCTGTTGCTCCTAGTCCACAGCAGATTCCTACTGTGGGGCGTGGATTCCTGCTGTGGTTCTTAGCCGTGTGTTTGTTCAAGGAATTCAGTGTTAGAAGTGGTCAGGCAGGAGCCAGGCATGATCCTCCCATGAAGGTTATTTCACTGGGAGAGCTGTGCTTTCCCGCATAGGAGTACCCAGAGGTGTAGCTGATGACTGTCATTGCTTCCTGGCCACCTGCAGTTACCTTGGAAGGTTGGAGGTGTTTGGCAGGTTATAGCTGGACAATGATATGGGAAGATGTTCTCATTGCATCATTCCTCTTAAAGATTACTCTTAAAGATTTTGAGGTCATAAAGACCCAGTTTCTTTTTCCTCCTTGTGGTTGTTCTTTCATTGTTCCACTGTTTCTGTTGCTTTTGGACCTTTTGAGAGATTCAGAGTTTTTAGGTAGTTGTGTGGCGAGTTCATTTCTGTCTGCTGAAAACTGTCCTCTCTCTCTTTGGGTTTTTATTAGAACGGGCAGCTCTGAGCTGTATAGAGCCTGTCTGACCTGCAGATACTGGTTTTGAAGGGTGAGCTACACATCTTTGCTTCATCTACACCTGTGTTCTCATACCCGTACTGTAGAAAGTCATTGCCAGAGGAGTAGAACAAGAGAAGGAGAACTAGGTTTTAAGAGCTGGAGGGTCTTGGGAGGTCAGTGACACGTGAACACAGTGCTCTGCAATAGTCAGGAGACCTCCCATCACGGGGATCACAGCCGTGTTCATTCAGCACTGCTGACCTTGCCATTCCCAGTTCCTCCAGACATCCAGATGCATCCTCCATTACCTCTGTATCTCCTGCATATTGATGATAATGGTCAGAGCCGTGCATACAAGCAATGATAATCTAATTATGATATGTGAATCCTCTGGGAGACCCCCTTAGTAACTGAGGGTTATGAAAGAAGGCAGAGGAGTGAGAGCACTGTGCGGGAGAGGAGCCTGATGGACAGAGCCCTGCAACTTCCTTCATTTTCTTTCTATATTCCAGATAACTCCCTTGCTCAATTTGCTACCCACACACCAAAGCATTGTCCCATTTTATCTGGTTCCCCTGATACTTCCATTGCTTATCTTACGAAGATCTGTGTCAACATTTATCAAAACAAATGGCAAGCCTGGGACCTTTTAAGTAGTTTTTTTAGTTAATAAAACCAATCTTCTACTTCTGTTATGTTAAAAGTACATTATCTTTTTATTACAAACTCTCTGCAGCTCTGTCTGTTTTCCTTCTTGGCAATTTCATGACTGCTCCAGTTGATTGCTGTATGGAGAATTACAAAATCATTAAGGGTGGGGTTTTACCAGCTGACTTACAGTACAAGCCATTTCTCAAAATAACCACAACAGTGCAATACTGATGTGTAATTTACGTCACAGTATGTTTTTATGAAATAGTTTGTGGCTTATTCATTTAGATTTAGAACTGAATATCTCTTCTCTCGCTTTTTAATCAAGCCTTGCTTTTTTTTTTTTTGTACTTTTTTTTTGTACTTTTTAATATTTTCCACTCTGAGGCTTGGCTTGCCTCCAACTTACCAGCTACATTGAGGAGGAAAAAATTGATTTTTTTTTTTTTCTTTTTTTTCTTTGCCTGCAGTTTAACTGCAAGTGTGTTTCCCCTTTGATGTATACATTTGTGTTAACTGCCTCAGAAGAGGTGGTAGATGTGTGGTAGAATATATTGCACAAAGGTAGAACAGAGAATTGATAAGAGATGTAAAAGTTCGCAATTTCAGACCATACCAAGTAAGCGTTTCTATTTAGCCTCCTGCGCTGGTACATTTCCTTTTTAAAAATTACTTTCTGTATAATGTCTTGTAATTAGAACAGGAAATCATTGAGTAGCTGTAAGAAGAAAAAGAGCACTTAAACTGAAAAGAAATTTACCTTCTGAGAAATTATATTCACCTTTTTTTTTTCCCTTTAAATTTTTTTTTTCTTCCCTTCACATTACCGAGTTGTTAATGATAGTAACAGATGTACAGACCCTTATCTGTGTCATTGTTCTGCTTGTGTTTTCTGGGGGGGGGGTGGGAAATCATTTTCAGTAATACAAAAAATGAATGGACAGAAAATGGGAAAAGCCTAATTACAAAAAATATTCTGTGTCACAACAGAGTAGCAATTAAATTGAAACTTCAATATAATTATCAATAACAGTCGAGCCTGGAAGGGTGCCAGGCGTGTAAAGTTGGTGCTCAGCCTTTATGTGGTTGCTAGGAGCACGGCAAAAAGTATAAAGCTTAGAGAAAGGAATGTCTAATGTAATAAAGTAACAGAAGGTAGCATAAATCATTGTGAGAGCAGTTCATATTGACATTATTTTACTTAAATTGGGTCGAAACTAGACATTTAGTCTTACAAGAGGCACAAATTCATATTTCTTCTGCAGGAATAACTCTGTGCTTTCTGGGAAGAAGTGGAGTGTGCTTTCATAGCACCAGCCTCATACATATTTGGAATCTTTTAAGCAAAAATCTTTAAATGTTTGTTTCTGTTGGCATCCAAATGCATTTGCACTAATACGATTAAAAGAACTAAAGGGCAAAATACTTGGCAGCTTTTGCAGTTGAGGTAATTAGGTACAGGAAGGAACATGCATAGTTTTTCCATCAAGCTCTATAAAATCCTGGTGTGAAGGTCTTTGTAAAGAAAAAAAATGCTTACTGATGTTGAGGGTAGATTATGGCAGTTAGCAATAACATTATAGGCTGATGTTTCTGAAACAAGCAAACAAAAAGCATGTTACAGGGTTTTTTTTCCTCTGCTCTCTCTGTAAATAGTTCTGGCTCTAGATGGATTTGTTAGGAATTCGTGCTTTTAACAGGCTTTATTTTTTTTTTCTTTTGGGGCATTTAATTGTCTTGCCTTACATATTAAAAATGGTTGTGCTGATTTAAAAAGTCAGTTCTTGCATAGATTCATTGTGTTTGGCATTTCATGCATCTCTTACTTACAAAGACAACTTGAAGAACATGTAATCCAACATAAATGCCAGGCTGTGCCAAATCCCAGCTCTCTTTACCCCCTCACAAAGGGAACTGTTGGATTACATCTATGCATATATAGGCAGTGCTCGGAAGGCAAGGGTGGAACCTTGCTTCCTAATTACAGTTTCTCCATTTTCAGCCCTGAAATATAAAAATAAATGAAAAGTTGACGTTGGAGGGGGTTATTAAACCACACAATTATGATACAAGCATAGGATTAGAGTAATTTCAGTTGAGCCTCACAAGCAGAATACTGTAGGTATTATCTTTTACCATGTTCTGTCTGTTGAAGCTAAAAAGAGACTCAGAAATACAGCGTCTTGGTTTCCTAATATCTCAGCTGTATGTTTTTAGAAGTCATGTTGTTTTTCTTAATTTTAATGGAATGTGATCCACATTTTGAGCTCTGCTTCTCCTAAGAGTAAACTCTTTCTGATCGTATTTCTGAAAAATACTTGCAATATTCACTAAGTAGTCCACCATTAAATGGCACGTGTTAGATTTTGATAGAAGCAAATAATAGTTCTTTTTCGGGCTTGCATTTTATTAGGGATTGGTCTGCTTTGATTTCTCTTTTCTCACGTGGGCGTGGTTGAGGAAAAAATCTTTGTTCCAGGAACACTGTGTTTGTCTTTCACTAAACAAATTTTCAGTTTATTCAGCCTTTGTTCATTCTTAGATGTATCTATTGAACCTGGAGTGAAAAAGCAAAGGAAACAAATGCATCATAAAGTACTCATTGGAATTGCACGAGCATGTATGGAAGTGATCCTGTAAAAAATTACTTGGTTTTAATTTATGCCAGAGGGTTTGAGTTAAGTCCTCAGTTGTCAGGGGTACAAAGTTTGTGTAATTCTGCGCAGGGACTTACAGCACATTTGTCTAGAAACTAATGGTTTACTACAAAGGCACGTGGGACATACATTTATATACACCCTGTTTAAAAAGCTGACCACATCCTGGCATAAGAAAAGTGCTGTCAGATCGACAGATTCAGCTCACTGCTATCTACACAAAGGTATAAAGTAGTAATAACTGTCAGGCAGGCGTACGTGAAACTCTCGAAGGAGCTAAAGGACGGATCATGTGCTTGTTAATTCCTAGAACAGTTTTCCTGATCTGATTTTTAGAGTTTCCTAATAAAGAAGAGAGAGCCTTATTCCCAGGAGCAGTTGGCTCAGTCGTGCTGTTGTGTAGGCTTATGGGATACTTGTTGAAACAAAGAAAAGCATGACCACATCCATATCGGCCAAAAGAGATTTGAGGGCCATCAATTTTATTTTCTTAGAAAAGTAATGGCAGTGCTGTTTACCAAAATGTATTACTCTTACTTTTATTTTTTCTTTTTTTTTTTAACACCAATTGTTTTATCTGCTTACCTATGTCAGGACAGTGGTGAGAGTTCTGAGTTTTTAAAAGTGATGAGTTTCAGGAGCCGTGCTAGTAAAGACGGTACCTTGCAAGTCCGTCTGCTGTGTTGATTTTTTTTTTACAGCATTGCATTCATCTGCAGTGATGACATTCTAGGTGATATATCTGCTTCCAGAGACTTCTTAAAATTTAGCTTTTCATGTGTCAACATTTCCATTGCCTCACTTGAATCTAGATGAGTTGTGCCATCATATTTAGTTGGGGAGAACTGATCTGACATTTCTTTCAATGTCTGAAGTGATTTTTACTTTAGGAGTAAGAATGATGATTTCAGTATTGGTAATGGGATTAAATAGTAGACCTTTTGTCTCTGGCAGAAGAAATAGCTGAGTTATTCAGTAATCAGGGTACAGCAGAAAACGTAAAGTGAATGCTGTTGCTTTGTCTTCATTGGCATGCCTGGAAAGCCGTGTTTGGTTATGTACCTGAGGAGATAAATGAGCATAAAAAGAAGTGCTGTTAAGTACTGGCTGCATACCTGCAAATGAGTAATTTCTCATGTTTGCATCCCTAGTTGAGTTTTTTTTCTCTTAGGTTTCCTTCTGGTTATATGACGACACTTGATTATGATATTTTGAAATCTGCCACCTTCATACGTAGTATCATCTAAGCCATGGAGGAATGGAAAGCTCTGAGCTCTAGATTGCTTTATATTTTGAGCCCAGCAGCACAAGCTGTTTGAAAATTCATTTGCTTGTTGTGCTCTGTAGGAGTTTTATTGAGTCCTGCTGCATTTGCAGTTAATGTGAAGAAAGTTGCTTCCACCTGTTGGGTTTAGAAACAATGACCAGGTCAGATCAGCCCACCTCCCTGGCCCAGGGGTCCTTCGGGAGTTGCCAGTATCAGGTACTTCAAAGGAGAGTTAATAGCTGTATGCTCTGAGGCTTGCATATTATTATTTTTGAAAGATGTTAGCTGATGTAAACATGCGAGCAGTAAAGCTACATGGGGAACTGAGTAAAAATTACAGATAATATTTCTATCGAAGCAGCCAAGTTGGCAAAGTATGGAGAACACTGATTCAGGCCCTTGGCCAGCTTCTGCAGAGAAGTGTTTTCTTGCTCATCCAGGTAGTCCTTATGAGTAAGCACAGGAGAACTGAACAGAAAGGCAGAAAATAAGCTATTTTAATAAACTTTCTTTAATTTCTGTTTTTAACCTTTCTTTCCAGACCCACTGTGCTGTAAAAGTTGGGTCTTGAGAAAAGGCTGAACTTACAGGTTTTCTGAAATACTTGAGTTACAGCTCGTTTTGTATTTTTTGATATACTAAGAGTATTTTTTTTCTGTTTTTCCAGGTGAGGATGATGAAGATTCAAACCTTTTAATTCTCAGCTACCCACAGTACTGTCGATACCGTTCCATGCTAAAGCGCATTCAGGACAAGCCCTCTTCAATACTAACAGACCAGTTTGTTTTAGCCCTTGGAGGCATTGCAGTAACAAGCAAGAACCCCCAGATCTTCTATTGTCGGGATACATTTGATCATCCTACCCTAATAGAAAATGAAAGTATATGTGATGAGTTTGGTAAGTCCCATTACAGCTATTTTCTTTTTCTCACAGTTAAGACATTTTTCTTCTTTTAAGTGTCCACTGATTTCCAAAGGGAAGATGTGATGCCTTTGAAGTGAACCAATGCTATTTGTGATTGAAATGTTAAGTACCAAATATACTCTTTCTTCTCTGAGACTGAAGGCTTCTAGCCACTGGTGATCTCAGTATTGCAACTTGAGTTCACAATCAAAGATAATGTTACACAGGTAGAGTGTGGCACAGTGACTTGGTCTGAGTGAAACGATACCTTGCCTGGGTTTGAAGTTCATCTACCTTAATCATTCGCCTGCAGTCTGTCTTCCAGAAGCTTAGCAGCGTGTGTGAGTTTTTTAAAGTCATTGTTGGTGCAATATGCTAAAAAATGCAAAACAGGAGAGAGTCCTGGCACACCCCATTGCTCTTGCAGAGCACTCGGCAGCCGTGCTCCCAGGGCCCTGTATGAGTGTCAGCTGTAGGTGGTGTGTTTCTGGTCATCTTGGAATGGGGGCTTGTTCAGCATGGGCTTTGCCAGTGCTAGGAGCTTGATTTTATGAGTGCAGAGGTACTTGCAGGAGGTGGTCTCTTAATTCAAAAGGCATAGAGAATACTCTGCAGCTCTAAAGGACTATGCAGCCCCTTACAGCTGGGGGAGAGAATGGCAGGATTTGACACCTGATAGCAACCAGGTGATTTCACACTGGGTTTTCTTGGTGTCAGATCATCCCAAGGACAGCAGATGTGCTTTGGATGTGTGGCGGAATGCATGTTGTGTAGACACCCAGAGTAACTCCAGTAACGGGTCCAGTGTAGTTTCTTTAGCAGTGTACAGAATTAAGTTTTATCCCTTGTATCACCAGATGGATGAGTTCTGTGGCTAATGCTTGAAAAGTCTGCATGGTGGTGGGTACACCTTTGCTTGCAAGACCCCCACATCTCTGCAAGGAAGCTCTTGTGGTCTCTTAGAGAAAAAAATTCTGCTGATGCGCTTAAACATTTAATAATGAGAGTGAGAGGGAAGGGCTTTAATGATGTTTCTCATGGGAGAGTCATCTACCTGTTTTTCTGAACTCAAGCACCCTAGCTTTGAGCTTGGTGCCCAGCTCAGGCATTGTTGTGTTGGGCAGAGAAACCCTGACTCATCTGGTGGCATTGGGGCATTTTGTAAGGTAGTGCTCCTCTGCTGCTCTGCCACTCCATTCCCAACAGGCAGACAGGATCCTTCCTCACGTGGTGTTGTCACTGGAGCACATGACTGCTGGGAATAGTTTTAGTTTTGCGCTGTCAAGATTTTTCAGAATCAGGCCCAAACTGTCAAGTCTGCTCATACTCACACAAAACATTACAGGCTTTGAATGAACTATGAATAAAAGTGTTGGTTGCTCTTAGGGGTGGGGGTGGTTAAAAAAATGAATGAAATGCCCTGGAAGTTTGGTCCAATAACACAATAGTATCATTTTGGTTTTTATTTACTCCGAGCTCAAGCTCAGAATATAAAGTTCAGTTTTAATTGACTCTCCTTTTTATATGGGAAAGGTTATTTTAGGCTTGAAGGCGTTTGATGAGCCTACCATCTGCTTTCTGTGGAGTATTTTATTCAGGGTCATTCCTTGATTACAGGTTTGTTGAAATAGTTGGATCCATAATGTAAGTGTATCATGGAATATTAGTAATAGATGAATCAAAGAGATGTGGAGTGATGCAGAAACTACGCTTAGTGAACCGTAGTGAGTGCTTTGTTCAGCCTCTGAAAGCAAACTATGCCATTCTCTTGACCTTTGCGGGGCAATTATCTCATTATCAAACCAGAGCCACAGAAATCTTAGCCGTAGAAATTAATAATGTGTATTTAAAATTTAGTTTGGTTTAAGAAGCAGATTTTTTTTAATTCCTATTAAAAAAAAGGATCCACAAAAAAAAACCCCAAAAAACACTGTTTAAAAGTATTTCTTATGAAAATAATGATGTAAAACTTGTAAGCCCTGCTGTTTTAAGAAGAAAAAACTGGCCAGTGTATGGTTCCATATCTGTACTGCAAAATGTGTGGTGTCAACTATACTACCTTTGTTGAAGACAGCAGGCAAAGTACTAGTTGATCCTTTTCTTTGCTGGCCGGACAATAAAATGTACAACACTTCATTATACAAACAGTTTACATTGATATCATGTAGATTGATGTCACATGTGGAGAGTGATGATTGCTAAGGCTAAACAGAGGCAGGGTGGTACAGTAGATAAATAGATTACTCTAAGGCACTGGTATTTATCAGTCAAATCTGAGGGGATACCAGATTACAGAAATGTGACTGAAATTCTGAAAAGGTGTCTGTAAGGAGATCCAGACACATTTAGTTTGAAGGTTTTGGCTCTCTCTTACCTTGCAAATGAAATAAGTGTGCAGAAGGAACAAGGTAGGAGTGTGCATTTCACCATTTTTACCTGAAATTCTCCTAACTCTTAAGCACATATGAAAGTTGGGAAATACATTCTGCTGCTGTCTTTATGTGGGAAGCACTGGAGCACTGGTTTCTGATGTGGATGCCAAGTCTTCTTCAGAAGCACTGCCTTTGAGGCAAGTCCTACACATTCTCTGTATGTTGGAGTATTGTGCAACAGATACAGCATGTCACAGATGAGACACCAGAAACACCTTTACAAAGAGCCCCCAGCATGTAAGCTGTTGTCCTTATTAGGCAGTTTTAACAGAAATGTTTTTCCTGGAAATAGTCTCTCTACTTTCATTGTAGATTTATAACCAAAAAAAGTTTTGTTGAGCTCTGACTTCTCCTCATACTCCTTGCCTATTTTTCCCTCTTTGCAAGGTTTAACAAAAATAGATAAAGCAGGACATGAAGAAGGAGAATTAAGTTTTGTTGACAATAAATAATGTTGTTTTGGTGTGGGACTTTTTAAAGCAGAAGATGTATGTAGATGCTGTCTGTGAGCTCCCACAGGTAGGGCTGGAAGGGATGCACTGAGGCTTTAGGCTTTACTGTGTGGATGTTCCGTGTTTCCATAGAGCTTCTGCGAGGCTCAGGCTGTGCTAAGCTTCCCCTCCAGCTCAGGCTGCCACAGGTGCTGCCAACACCGTGGCCACCTGTGTTTGCCTCTGCCCTGCCTGCCCGCTGCTGTATGGCATGTGCCCAAGTGGTTTGGGCAGGACTATTTAGGAGCAGTTTTCTTTCACAGTCCTTTTGTGATTCTCCTCTGGCTTGGTTCAGTGTGACAGCATCCCATCTAGGAGGCTGCTGGAGAAGCGGGCTGCTGAGGAATGGGCTCGGCAGTTGGAAGGCTCAAACATTTGCATGTATTTCTTTGCAGCCTGCCGGGGAAGGACATGGTCTCCATTTACAGAGGAAAGACTGCTGTGAGTGGGAAGCCTCCTGCTCCCATTCTTGTTGATATAACTACTGATTAGTTAATCCAACTGCCTTGGAGGGTTCCCCTCCAGAATGCAAATAGCTCAAAAGCTTGCTTCTGTTCAGAAAGCAGAAGACATAAACCATGCCTGGATGTCTTGATAGCCGGAGTTCTGGCTATGACCGCAGTCAGACTGCACACGTATCCCTCTCCTGAAATAAGAGCAATTAGAGGTCCTCACCAGCGTGAAGCAGTCCAGGTGGATGATGAAATGAACATGAGCAATGAAAATGAACAATTCATTTCTCTTCAACTCGAGACATTTTTCAAAATCTTTTTCATTTATCAGCCTCTGGGGTTACTGTTACTGAATAACTTTTGTAAATGCATATCATTTACTGGCATCTGCTGTGTGGTCATACGTGCTGCAAGAGAGAAGGAATGAAAAAATTAGGTTCCTAATAATTTTCATTATAGACCAGAATGATCTAGCTGGAGGCAAAGCTGCCTGTGAGTGTTCAGAAGGTGTATCTGAAGGTCACTGGACATAAATCAGTGTGCACTTGTTGCTAGAGCAGCACATGTCCTCTGTGTATGCTTATCCAAGAAAGATGACTTCAGTTGCCAGGCTTGTCCCAGCTCCATGGCATGGAGTGGCTTCCAGGGTGCATCAATGAGCTGGGATCCTTCTGTGATCCAGCTGTGGTCTGGGTGATGGTGGGTTTCAGCTCCATCAGCCTCACCAGGTGGAAATCTCACACAGAAGGATTTGTCATGAAAAATATTATAAATCCTGCCTGCTGAAGATGAATCCAAAGGCTGTCTTTCATTCTGTGAGGCTTTTTCTATAAACAGGAGTGTAAGAGAAAATTAAATACCTTATTTCTTCTCAATTTTTAAAATCAATTTGGTAAATTTTAAATCATTCTGGATTATTTTTATAGCATGCTGGGTCCAATACGCCATTAAACAATCTGTTTGGTCCCTGGAGTACTGTAAACACATGTTCACCCCCAAAAGAAGGTTAAAAGTTTTTGGATTTGCATGTAAAACCCAATTTTTTAATGAAACATTTCATACCAAAAAGTGAGAGAACTGCAACCTACTGTGGTATAAATACAATTTTTGCTCTGAAAAATTAACCATCTTCATTTGGCCATAACATGGGCAATGCAGAGGGAAAGTGCTCGTTGAAAAAAAACTATGTGCAGAAAGGCATTGGAGGCCCCACTTACCTTCTCTCCCCATCCCCCAAACCAAACTTAACAATATATTGCTTGCTAGGGGAAAAGTTACCTACATTGAAATGCAAACCTCAAAACCTTCAACAACTCATCTCTCCCTGTAAAACAATGAAGAAGGCAGTTTGTCTCGCTTCCAGGGCTGGCAGGGAGTAGTTGGGAATGAGGAGTGACTTACCAGTCCTCCCAGCTGCTGGAGTTTCTGAGCCAACAATTTCAGGACTTACCCTCCTTCTTGTCATTGGCCAGGGAAGCCATGGAAGAGCAGCACTAGGAAGATGAAAGGACTTTTTTGGGATGGGTCATGTGCCAGACAAATTCTGTGGCGTGAAGGCTGGTGACTTCAGGGTATAGAGTGGTACCACTAGTTCTGGTGTAGCTGAGATTTGGTCTTTGCTCTCATTATGCGTCTTAGTTTACAGAAGTTTGTGACTCACAGATAAAATCAGTTGTTTGGGGGAAAAACATAACAAAATAAAACCTTGGCAGGGAATGAGTCTTTAAAACAAACAAAAAAAAGGATGGAAGAATGTTTCCAGACTAAATGAAATACAGTTTTCCTGTTGGTGACTTATTTTATTTGTGTGAGTCAAAGAGTCAAAGTTGGCTTTTCTTTTTAAACTAACTCTAGTACAAAAATTGTACTTGGGCTGACTGGGTGTTTTTTTGAAGTTTTTCAGCTGATACAAAGTATCAGCATTATTGCTGTTGTCTCTTTTGGCTACCTGCGGGATAATTTGTATTAGTGAAATTCAGAAAAACCTGAAGTTTCCATATAGATGCTTCGGGCTTCTTTGTTTTAATACAAATACGATATTAGAGTGGGATTGGTGTTAGTGCTCCTCTGCAAAGACTGGAATGTTTAAAACATTTAGAACTACAATAGGAGGAGTATGGAGACTTTTTATTAGCATGGATACTGGGAGCTCCTTAGATGGAGCTTTACGGTGGCATCTCCAACAGTCTGAAAAATATGCAAATTTTTTCCAAGGTCCTGGGCAGGGTGGCTTAACTAAATATTTCGAATTTTAGGTCTCCCAAAACAAAAACAGGACATAGCTGGAGGGGAAGTAGTGATTAATGCATAATAGTGCTATATACAATATAGATAAATGTACATTTCCTCTTCCCTCTCACCCCTCCCACCACCTCTGCAAACATAAGCATTTAGCTTGAAAAAGCAAATCTGGAAATGTTCTGGATTCTGGTCAGATTTCTTTCTTATTTTGTTAATTCAACTGCAGAGCAAGATATTAATGATCCCCAGATGTTGTTTATAATGATTGATTTTTCAGTTGTGAAAAAATACTTGGAGTTTTTTTTTAAACAATTGATATTTTCTAGTGTGCTCTGCAGCGTTTGAATAAAATGTCTGAAGGCAGAGCTGTTTATGTGCCCAACATAATTGCTTCTGTTAAGTGATTTCTTCATTCTTAACATTTTTAGCTCTAATTGCTTTTCCCCCATACATCTAAAAATAAATATTTGCAAGTTTTGCATTCTGTCACTCATTGAAATGCATAAAATATTTGTATACTCAAAGCAAAAAGGCACTGATAAGGGGTCACATTCTGCTTTCCTTAGTGGCGTAAATCCAACATAACTCCATCCACTTCTGTGGCTGTTACTCAAGATTTTCACCAGTTAACCAAAGACAGAATCTCACCCAATGTTAACAGCAAGCTGTTAAGTGAACATAAGTAATGTGTAGTAAAGTAAGATAAAATACCTTCCTGTCTGCAAGAACTTCAATAGAAACAAATGCTGTTAGCTTCTACTTCTTTTTATTTTTTTTAGTGCATTCTCACTAGCAACCGTGGTTGTAACCGGGATAAATACTAAGATTATTTTTCACTATATAATCAAAACTCCTTAATGGAGAACACTGATTTTATTTGGGTTGCATGTTCCCGCTGCCCTCAGGAAGGCAGCACATGCTGAGTGGAGGGGCAGGTACTGCCTGAAAAGCTGCTTCTGCCCATTCCCTCGGGCGCCTCGGCGTCCCTTCTCAGCTGGGGCTGGTGGTGGCTGTCAGCCCTGCTCAGAGGAGCAGGGGAGCTGCCCCAGAGGCCTGTGGCAGCTGCCGGTGTCACTTCGAGACAACTGCTCCCATGGGAGAGTGCTTGGGAATTGGGTGTGGCTCCTTACTTCTTCAGGTGCCCTTGGGTAGCAGTCTGGGAGAGAGGGGGCTTATGCCATGTGCCTGCAGTGGCTGCACGGGGCCATGAGCCAGCTGCTTGGGCAGCATCAGGGCTGTGAACCATGGGGTGCCCAGTATGGCCTGGGCTGGGAAAGCCCTGGCTTTGGGGCTCTCACTGGACAGGAGGTGAGAGATCCTCGCTCCTGAGAGTGCCCGTGGCGGACTCAAGGGCCTGGATGTGCCCACAACTTCTTTTTTATTTTCTAGCTTAGTGATTCTGTGATGGTATTGTGGGGTTTACATGTTTTACCAGGCAGAGTTCAGCAGAGAATTAATGTGTAGTTCCAGCAAACGAGGGGTTTGCAAGTGAGCTGCTCTTCTGTGCCTGATTAATGTAACCCACTGCATGCGTTTTGTCATTTATTTCACACACATCCACTTTATTGGTGTCCATTCAATAAATGATTGTAGGTGTACATTACTAATTCCTCCTGTATAAGATTTCCACTTGATGGCTGGTTTTACAATTCAGCTATCAAAATCATGTTCTGCGATCATAGCAAAAAGTGAGCCAGGCTGTGTTCACCATATTTGTGAGCTATGTCCATCATAGATAATCTCATTTCTGGAGCCATCTCTTTTGCGTCATATGCCTTCCTTAAGCATCCTTGTTTGACTGTTCCCCTGGTTTCAGTGCCTTCCTTGGACCACCAGGCCTGCTCAGACTCTGGAGCTGTGTCTCAGAGCTTTGGGCCCGCTGGCTTCCCAAGCATCGTGAGCAGCGTCCCTGAGGTGTCGGGACTCAGCAGTGGCAGCGAGCAGGGGAGACCTTTATGGCCAGGGAAGGGCCCCCATTCCTGTACAATGGAAAAGTGAAGTGGTTTGTGTCAGAATATGGTCACATTCTTCTGATTAAACCCACTCAAAAAAGACAACATTGTAATATTTTCCAATGACTGTTTATCATGAATTACGTCAGCCTTAGTTTAAATTGCTATTATTTCTCCTTAATGCTTCTTGGTGCCTGCATAATTTACAGCATTGGCAGCTGCGGGACTATGAAATAACCTTTCACAACCACCATACAATAGTAAAGAACATGAAGTTTTTGTTGTTAATTATTATGGGACTCCTTTAACTTTTTTACAAAGTGACATAAAATATTGTTGAGGTATTTATGGTTAAAGCTACTTTTACGTGGATCTATTTTGCTTCTGGCTAATTCTTAACTAAAGCAGTCATTTGTGGTTATTATGCCTAGGGAGATATTATGTCAGAACTGGTTTAAGAGTATTATTATGTATCACATGTCATATATTACATGTCAGCACTTGAGGCTGTCTTTCAATAAAAACAAATGTAATTTTAGTTCATGGTCTTTTAGGTATAGGCCATTTGTAAACTTACCTGAGTTCATTTGAAGGTATACTAAAAAGCTTTGTTCTCCGGGAGTGCACTTGGGTAATTTCATTTTGGCTTGAGATGGAATTACCAAAATATTTATCATTATTTCAATCAGAGGTGCTGCCTCTAAAAAGCAAATAGTTTCCCAATACCGAGGTTAATGTACACATTTTTAAGGAGCTGTGACTGTTACTCATTACTCTGTTTACTTTTCCCCCCTTTGGAGCTCACGCTTCCCAGGTTCCCTACTGGTCAGGCTGATAGGAGTATCCCGGGCAACTAAGCCACCTAATGATGATACTTCACTGTGCCGCTTAAATGAATAGCTTATACCTTCTACATAATCCATGGGTGAAGGGGGGGAGAAATTAGAGATTGAAGGTGAGTTTTGGGTTTCCTTGAAGTTGCATTTCAAATTTGGAAAATGCAAACTTACACAAAGCAAACTTCGAATTAATGTGTCATTCCCCTTGGTTCCAAATACTATGCATATTTTCCAGTACTTACTTATTTAAAGCAAGAAATGAAGCATATAGGGTGTGCCAGAAAGTTTACACAAAGAATGAAAACACATAAATGACTCATGAGAACTTTTTCTGTGGTTCTTTTTTTTTTTTTTTTTGTTCTTAATGCATAATTATATAATTACTGGTAGGCAAAAAAAAAAGAAAAGAAAAATCATGATTTCTCTCTTCCTCCCTCTTCCCTCCCCCCACCCAAATCTTTGCTTGAGCACCATAAAAATGACCAAAGCCTCTGTTTGTCTCCAGTTGCATTTTCCTCCATGGGATTGCTCGTTTTGGTGACTCTATTGTAAGAAACTGAAACTCTGCTGGGCAAAAAAATCAGTTTCTGTCCCCCCATAAATGCTTGGGCCAAAGAAGTGAAGATGCAAACATGAAACTGAAAAAGCAAGCAAGGAGCAGGGTGAGGATTTTGTGTGTTGCTAAGGTGAAATTTAATAAGGGGAACATAAAATGCAGCTAAACTTGCCTGGATGCCATGAGATTTTTTAATATTAGGCAGCATACTTGATTTCCCGGGAAATGAGTGAGCAATCTGAATTTAGAGTTGTTTGGCAGGGGGAGGGGGTGTTTCGTTCTCTTTTTCCATCAAAGGCGTTTCACAAGCCGATTGCATGTGAAAGGGGAATCTATCATTACGTAAGAATGTAACAAACTTTTCCGTTTAATGAATGAATATTAGGTATTTCAGGAGCCCATAAAAGACGGTAAAAGAGAGAGACAGAGCTGACGTCTGAGAGATTTTAATAAAGATTGAAGTTAGTAGTGAAAAGGTCAAAGTGCCATTTGTTGAGCCCCTGCTTCTGGCATGGTTTCAAAGCTCGCAGTGCTGACTGGGGGGCTGTGATGTGTGTTAATGAACAGTTGTGGCACTTAACTGAGATCATGGGTTGGTCACATGAATATATATAAAAGATATGAGTGAACATTTTCCCCCTTTTTGCAGCAGTTTGGCTCTTGGAAGAACTAAACAATTAAAAGAAATGTTTGAAATGTTTGAACACCACATTAAGTCCCCTAGTCTGTAAGGAAAATGAGCTATGAATAATAGAATACTGCTCTAGTTAAATATAGTTATTCAGAATTGTTTTTAGCTACAGATGTTGTGCCATTTTAGAAACTTAGACTAAATAATGTCAGATCTTGTTTGCTTTTTTAGTATGTTATTCATTTATTGGGAAATTCAAAATTTAAAACAGCTGGGGAAAGGGTTTGGTGTTCACTAAGTAATCTTTAAAATGTGTACATTTCAGACTTACTCTTACAGTGCTGTTTAGAAATGACTGAATTGTATATTATAGTTATAAAGTTCTGTAAACATGCTCTACCATGTAGATGACAGGGAAACATGAAATGGGAAAATGAGATAATTTTGGAGCCAAATTTTATGTATTACAGACTTGATGAAACAGCAAATGGCTTTCTCAATTTAAATAATTTGTAACTTTCCAGGAACGTGCATGGATGTTATGAACAGTATGTCTAAAATAGCAGCGGAAAATAATGTTCATTCTCCTTTAATTCTCCCTTTGATGTTTATGTCAAAACGAAGGAGTTAATTTATCTAAGAGTTTCACTGCATGAGTTGGACTGTACAAAACCAATCATGTAGAAATAATAGACTACCATTGGAAGTGCTGTACTATTGCAGTTTTAATAGCTCTTCAGTTCTGCTCAACAATTAGTCCATACATTTTATAGCTGTGTCTTTAAGAAACTGGCACACTCAGCAAAATCACAGTAATTGGGAGATGATGCAATGTGGAGAGAAATCAAAGTAAGAAAATTAATTGAAAAATAGTGTTTTGTTCAGGTTTGGGTTTGTTTTCTTTTAAAATTTTAAACACTGCAGTGGTAATTGCTGGTGGGTGAGACTTGTGCAGAATTTAAATTCCACGTGGCTGGGTTTTTGTGAATTTGCTTTTAAACCAAATTGCAGAAGAGGCAAAATAGGTCATTAAAATTCTTGCTATAGTTTTCTCTCTCTGAAATCAAGTGAGGGCGTTAAGGGGGATCCAGAGTGGGGCTTTTTCTCTCTATTGACACTAGTGCTGTTTAAGTTCACATTACCTGTCAGCATCTTTGTAAACCTGATCAGACAGATCACAATTAGTTTATCATTTGCACAAATAGCTCAAGAGGCCTCAGCAAACGCTTTTTGCTTGTGTCTATAGCCAGTGGATGCTGGTAGTTTCTTCCTAGGACCTTGTTTTTATGCGTAAGTCCTGAAAGTGAAGGCAAATTTTAGTAAAAGGAGTAGTGTTGGGGTTTTTGTAGGCTTATCATTGGCAATTATGACTTTTTTGTGATTTTTTTTAGTTGATTTATTGTCCATGATGGGCCAAAGGCAAGTGAAGCAGTGATAGTTTACATTTCAGCTGAAGTTTGGGCCTCAGTATTAGATACAGGTGAATCTTGGTCTTTTAGTGATCTGGCAGCATTTCTGTGTGCCTCAGGGCTGTTGTGTTGGTCTTAATGGCATAAATTACTTGGGGATAATGATAGATAACCAGCTGATTGGAGTAGGAGAGCAAACCTGGTTCTTGGATTAATAAGCGGGGAATAGAGAGAAGAAATAGAGAGGTGTTACTACTCCTGCCTCTAATGCTAGAGGAAATCATTATCAACCCCCTAAGAGCTAACATTTTTGGTTAGTCAGTCAAATGATGATGGCTTGCTGCAAAAAGGGTGGTACAATTTCATGGCATAACTGCACTACTAATACTCAAATGTGTTATTCTGAATTACGGCTTGCAGAGGAACATGGAAGAGCAGGAAAAGTTTTATTAAAGAGGTTTTTCCCTACTTTTATCTTTGTGCCTCATTCTGATGCCTGTGCTTTGCATATGCAAATACTGGACAGGGTTAAGGAAGGACCCAAAAAGCAATTCATGGGACAGAAAACTTGCTTCTAAGTGAAAGACTGAAGAATGTCAGTCCATTTAGTTCACGGAGGAGAAGACTAAGAAGGGGCCCAATCGCAGTCTGTTAGTACTTCCATAAGGAGAAGACCTGTGGCAGTAGAGGGCTCTGTAATTTTGCAAACAGACACATAGCAGGACCCCATGCTCCAAAGTGGAAGCAGATAAATTAATGCTGAAACTAAGGCACAATTACCTAGCAGTGAGGGGTAATTAACCATAGGAACAACTTAGCTAGGAGTAGCATAGATTCGTTATTACTTGAATCCTTTAAATCAAGACTGCTTTGCAAAAGATGTGACCCTTACTCAAGGAAGAGGTACTGTCTTCAGCCAGTAGTCACTCAGCTGTATAGGCAATGTTTGCAGAAGGTAAACAAATATCCTACTAATTCCTTTCAGGCCTTAAAAACTGTAACTTTATTAATATATGTAATTTATTGCCTGCAAGCCGGTAGAGGCTAGATTGTGCTGGGTCTTGTGTCCATTATCAGATAAAACAAACCTTAAAAGATTTGCTTGCCCTCTTAATTAGATAAGGCAGAGCTTTGCATCTGTTCTGTAGAGAACGGGAGTAGGGAGACGGAGGAACAGGATTATGGAGGAAGCTGGTGTGCTAGGAGCTAAACATCAATGTCTTCACTGATCCATACTGGTGGCTGCTGATAGCCTGTGTCCTCTTGTTCTCCTTACCTGTCCCCATCCACCATGAGCAGTTGCCTGCCTCAGAGCGCTGACCAGGCAGTGTGCTCCTCTGCTCTGGTCTCTGGGGTCTGATCAATCCCTGGCCTGTTCTCTCTTCAGGAGATCAGCTCAGGCAGAATTTTAGGTCCATTTTAGGCCACTTTTAGTAACTTCTGCAAAGGGCTGTCTCCTCAGGTGAAGTATGGAAAATGTAACGCAGTAGCATCTCATTTAAATGTGTGGCAACGTGGTGCAAGATCACCTGCAGACTTACAGTACCTACTTCATGAGTCCTCCCCGATGGGTCCTTCACAGACATCTCTGGTCACCTTACATTTGTAATAGCTTTAAAGAGATGTTAACTAAAAAGAAGGTGTTAGAAACAAATGAATAGTAGAAGAGAATGAATTTATTTGAAATCAGCAGTTCCAGGTCACAGAACGGGTAAGAGAATATGTGAAAACACTAATGGTGGTTATCCTGCTAACATGGGTGATATTCACAGACACTGCTGCTGCTTCAAAAGAGAGGTACTGTGCGATCTTCAGCTCTGTCATCACCCTCCTGTGTTTCACTCTGGATTTGCAACTGTAGAAGAAGTTGAACTCCCAGTGAAAAACAGCTCTTTGCTGTGGGGTGGCATGTTTACTTTAAGTAGGTGTTGATGATGCTGCTTCTCACTTCCCTGATGAAATAAGTCCCTTCACCTTCAAGTCTTACAAACCTCAGCTGAACTTTGCTGAGTTGAGCCTGTGTCCCATTACATACTTTCACAGAGGTAGAGCACAAGCTTGAAAAATGGAAAAGATTGTTCCCAGGGTCTTGAGCAGCTCTTAGCTCAGAATACCATGTTCAAAATTAGCAATATAGTTGCCCTCATTCTTTTATAGCATCCCGATTTTGCAATGAACCATAATCGTTCTACTCATCTGCCAGAAAATGATGGTTCTTCAGGGGGTTTTTGGTGCTGGTTGTTTTGAAAGGCAGCCTGTAATTAAGATGAATACATGTACATTGTGAATGTTTAGTTACGGTAGAGATGGGGTTTTTATAAAACAACCCCCCCTCAAAAATTACCTAGCTGCAAATCCTTGCAGTTACTTAGTTTAGAAGTTTAAGTCAATTTATGGAAGTCTGTGTTTACTGTCTTTAGAGCTTGATCATGACATTGGAATGTATTTTGGAAAAAAAGACCCTATAAAATGAAATCCACATTTATGGGTAAGGAGCACAGAACACTTAGGATCAGCAGTGAGACTACAGCATCTCTTTGAAGTGTAGCAAAGAGGAGTACTTGCTGGTGCCATGTTTGGTTTAGAAGGTACTGAATTGATACACTCCCTACCTTCAAACACCGTAACAGCAGCTGGACACAACGCAATTAATTTCATGAAAATGTGGACTGTGATATCCCAATGACAGCAGTCAGACGGTAAAACTAGATCCGAAGCACTTAATTTAAAATAAAACTTTATTATAAAGTCAGGTCTGCTAAGATGCTGCTTTTGTGCTGCGCTGCGTGTGAGTAATCTGAATGACTCATCTGGCCTCTGACATACTGCAGCCTTCAACATTCCCAGCCACGAGTGTTGCCCTTCATAAAGGAAATATCCTATTTTTGGTATGGCAATGTCCTCAGTTTTAAAGAATTTTCCTCTTTTAAAGTGCTCATACAATTAATGCCTCATGCATGTATTCAACAATAGTTGCCTAGCAACCATCAGAAATATTCGGGAGAGCAAAGAAAGCTGAGATGAATGAGCAGTAACATCAGCTCCCATTTCAGGTGAGCTGGAGAAGGCATCAGGGCTGTGCTGACTGGGTCTAAGCATGCAGATCCATGAAAATCAGACGGTCCCAAAGTAGCAAATACAAGCTCCAATTGGCACGTCAGTCACAGGCAGAGATGAGGTGGGTCATGCAGCCAGAAGCAGTTGCAGGAGGCTGCAGTTGGCTGGACTTGTGCAGTTTCAGAAGCCTAGACCAAAGCAAGGTAACAATGGTTAAAATAGATTACAGAGAGTCAACAAAAACTCCTTAGTGGCTGAAGAGAGTTTTGGCACCTTGTCTTGAATTCCACCTGCAGCTAGAGAATGGGTGAGGTTTCTGCTTCCTTTGGTAGGAGCATTTGGCCATGGGTGTAAGCTGCAGGCAAACCCCTTGGGAGGGCTTGGCTCCAGCCCTTCTCTTGCATTGCCACCTGGTTACCACTTCTTGCTGCGTTTTAATTCTGGCGTAACTTTTACCTCACACGAGGTTGTCTCATTCTACTGAGTCAAGTCCTTCATGCTTTTTTTAGCACTGGAAGATGCCATTTAAATGAAATGGAAATCTTTTCCACAGTAACAGCCCACAGCCACTATACGTCTGTTTGGATTTTGGTCTTTTTTTCCCTCCTTTTTTTTTTTTCTTTTTTTTCATTAGAAAGGTTGAAATGAAATGCTTGGAAGGATTAGGTTTTATCATGGATTGATATACTCTCGGGGCAGCTGGTGCTAGTGTGGCCATGTCCTGGACCCATCCTTTTCCCTGGATGAGTTTTGGTGCTGTTCCACAGTCTCCCCAGTGGCTGTACCATTGCAGCAGCTCAGGGAACTCAACGCTCGCTGTTCAAGCACAGGGCTTTGGGGCCCACATTCGGTGGGATGCGCTGTCTTGTCAAAACCATTTGAGATGAGAGTTTTAATCTGTAGAAGTATTTTCAGTTGTTTTCTTTTCATTAGACACCTTAAAATTAAAAAGCCTGTTAGTGTTGCTCAGAACATTTTTGACTGCCTGCCCGATTTGAAGAAAGTTATGAAATTCTGACATTTTCCTGTTGGATAGGAAAACCGGATTTATGATCATCTCTACTTCAAAGGTAGAGGTTAAGAACAAGATTAGGATCTCCTTTCCACTCATGTAAATCCACAGGAGTCAATTACTTTGAATTGACAGTGCTGTGATTTAGATCAGAATCTGGCATTAAAGCTTTTTGGGGTTTGCTCTTATACCCATCGGCTTCAGTGCCACTTGAGTGCCGACTCTTTGCTTTTGGTATGTGGTTGGTGGTATTTGCATGTGGAAGTGCCTCAGGGGCCCCACATAAAACATTGCTCCACTAGCTTTAGAGGGATTTTTTTAGATTAGATGTTAAAATGTTGAAATCAAAATATGTAGGGGGTGGTCGGGAAGTATCAGGCACACAATGGTAATCAGAATAATGTGATTTTTGAGTTGGGATATCTCATGACTTAGCTGAAAAAAATCCCTTATGTATCTTGGAGGTCTGAGGCTTTTACTCTTTTTGATTATAACAGGCATTTTATTTCTGGCCTTGATGGTTGATGAGATATCAAACTTAAAATATGCCATGATCCTATAGTCTGGTAGTGCTTTCTGGCACTGGTCAGTGACTAAATATAGCCAGTTTTGAACCGCTGTGATAAACCTGGAAATAATGTAGAGCAGAAAATTCTCAGACAATTCCATAGACAAATGTGGAATATGAAATGACTTTCCTGAATCGCATCTGGTTTTTAGTGTATATGTTTTTGTGCCCTCTGTCTCTCATCCCCAAGTTTTCCAACTGCTATCCTATGAATGTTTTGTGGTACGGATAAATCTTAACTAAGGCATCTCAGTGGTTCATGTTGGTTCATGCTAAAGCAAAAAATAACATAAAGGGGTTTTAAATCCCAGCTATTTCATGCATTCCTTTTGGCTTTGTAAACCATTTTCCTTTGTTTTTACAAAAAAAAGGTGTATTTAAAAAAAAACCCCATGCATTTCCAAAAATCACTGTTTGTCTTCCAGTGAGCATAGTCCAGAAACATGCAGATTCTTGCATTGTATTATGGGATTAGTGGTATTCATCTGTCATGCATAATGTGGAGGTGATAGGGGAGGAAAGGAGCCTTTCAGAAAGGATTTTTTTGTTTGTTTGGATTTTTTAAATGATTTGTTGGCATACATTTGTTTCCTTTTCCTTTAATTTGTCTTTTATTTTCTTTTTGGTTTTTGTTGTTGTTGTTGTTTGGGTTTTTTGTTTTGGTTAGGGTTTTTTTTGTATTTTAAACTTCTACCAGGCTATGTTTAATTTCAAGATGGTGTCTTTGCTAGAAACATAATCAAATGTAATGTGTTCCACAACCTCTTCATATGCATGACTGCATAAAGCTTGTATAACAGTTTATTATTATAAAATTAGTATAGTATAGCATAGAGCAAACTGGGCCCCTGGCCAGATGAACTAGACAATGAATAGTTATATAAGGTTTTGAGGCACATCTATTAGAACACAAGCGCCCTGTATTTTCTTCTCAATTGTCTGCTGTTTGTTAATGTTTCCCTTTCAACGTGATTGCATCTCAATTTAATAGCACTTGCCATTTCAGGGTTTACTGTGCCAGCACTCGCATAGTTACATCCCCTCTGTGCTGCAAAGCCTGCGTGTATATTAAAAGTGAACTAGGCATGGTTGGCTAATGGGTACTTTGAGAGATATGCACTTATAGAATTAAGTGATGTATGTAATTGTTAATTTTGTGTTAACAAGTTTGAAAAATGTGTTTCACCAATAATTGTAATGCTCCATTCTGTGCAAAGTGTGACATTTTAATTCTTGTTGAACAGTTTCCTACCTCTGCTCTGTGTTTTCATGGCAGGGTATTATTTTGCAATCAAGATAAAAGCATTATTTATTAAAGTTCTAAAATATTACATTACTGGAAGTTATAAGCTGCAGATCAATCTTTTCTTTCATAAAAGCATTTCATTGATTTTATTTTTTTTAATTGGTCTTTGAACTTAAACTTAAGTTCCATATTATGGATTGCTTATGATTCCAGAAGCAGAGGAATGTTTTAGTGGAGACTTGATGCTGTTTTAAAGGCAACGGTGTACCTGTCACAGAACTGTGGGAAAGGCTTGCATTTGGCTTATGCAGCTTTGGGACTGTCAGATCCCAGCCTGCTGCATTTTTGGCACAGGGAGCCCATTGACTTGGGCTGTGGGAAACCTACATTCAGCACTATCGGTCCTTGTGTCTTTCTTTGTGCCTCCAAAGGAACTTCTGTTAGAGACTTCACATCTTTGGGAGTCAATTAACAACTCCTCCATGCTTTCAGTGGTGTGGGACGGCCTTTCCATGGGGAGAGGGTGCTCCATAGCATCTGACTGCAATAGCCCGGGTGTCTCTTGGTGACACTTTGACCTGCCTTCGGAGTGCTGGATTTAATTGCTTTCTGCATGTAATCCAAACAGTCCAGAAGTCCGGATCCCCCTAGTACCTATTGCTTCAGTCCTCCTATTCTTCAGTTCCCCACCTTTGCCCCCTCTGCCACATGGTCCCATCCCCATCCTGGTTCCTTTTGCCACACCAGGGCCATTTCTCCCGTGGCAGCCCTTGGTGGTTCATTCATGTCATTGCAGATGTGAGACCGAACCCAGCCGATTATTTATTCCCTTTTGCAGTGAGTAAATTAATTCTTCCATCCCTAGCAGGCCTAACTATGAAACTGCACAAAGCAAGGCTCACATTTTTCTTCCAGCCAGCAGGGATTTAGTTCATTTGGCCCTTCTGTGTCATCTCATCAGTGGAGTCTGACCGTGCGCAGCCTCAGTGGTTGTCAACAGTGAGGGAAGGCAGTTGAGAAGGGGAGACCATCGCCATGCTCCACAGAGTTTAAGAGTTTCTGTGTTTAGGATTTGATTTCCCAGTGAAGCCAGTTTTTCTTACTTGCCAGTAAGATAAGGAAAGGGCAGGGTGGGAGGAGCATAATAGGCTCAAAACACAATAAAAATAGCAAAGGAAACAAACAGTTTGTGCCTAATTTGAAACCAACAGATCTCCATGGTGATTGCAACAAATCCGCTACGTTTGACTGTTTAGTGAAGACAAAAGGTTAGAAATAGGAGTTCACCAGCCGCGCTGGACTGTTTGAATGAATGCTGGAGTAGGAGTGTTAAAACCTTCCCCATGACTGAGTGACTGTGTGAAGGTGCTGAGGGGAATTCTGGGAATAACCTCATAGAAAATCCAGAGGATTCAAGTGTCTTCCTTCATAATGCATCTTCAGAAAAATCAGCTTTTACGGGTTTCCTGGAATTTTTGCTTTCAGCAGTGCTGTTGTGTGGAAAAGAGTCCGTAGCACTGTGGCTTCAGACAAAAATAGCACAGTACAAGACCTTCAGAAAGCAGGCAGTAAGCTTGAAACCTTAGATAAATAATAGGACTAATATACTTGCCACAGTGAATAATAGGATTATAACTCGCCCAAAACTCGACTGGCATTCTACCAGGGTAAAGCTTTATGTGAAATAGAAGCCAGAGATAAAAATTTCCATCTTAATCTACAGATATTTGAGACAGAGGAAGAAGGGACTGCATTAGTCCTTACCAAAGAAGAAATTCCTGTTCCTAGTAGTCTGAAATACTGTCATGCGATGAGTCAGGAATTTTTTGTTGTTCACATCTTCAGAGTTCAGGGCTACTGAGTTTTGGCATGCAGACTGGGCAGATAGCACTTAAAAATCAACACATCTCCTTTTGCTGAGGCCATTGGCACAGAAAGTTTCCTATTTGCAGTAGGTCTGTTTGAGTTTCTGGTTTTTAAATATGAATTTTGGAGGGGAGAAGATACTTTTGTAGTATTTAGTCATACTGAAAAGATCTTCAGAGATAGCTGATGAAGACGTTCAGAGTATATGTTATACTGCATCAAGATTTAGAGTTTCTTGAGTAAATATTGACCAATTTGACCTTTGCTTTTCCTCAGTCAATATTTATCTCTTGGGACAATGAATCTTCATATTCACCTTCGCTGAAGTCCAAGTCTACTTAACAGTATACTTGGAAATCCAGAGAGGTGATGATTTGTCTTGGTGTTACTGTTATCTGTTTAAAATTAGATATGTAGGTTTGGTCACTCGTGTCATTTTGTCAGATTTCCTAAACAAAGTAGCTTCAGGTCATGGCTGATGAGGAGGCGTCTAGGAAAAACTTAAATCCGTCAGAAGGAAGAGTGGGTGAATCTGGGAGTGGAGCAAACTCTTTATTGGAAATAAGGATGAGGATTCCTGTACAGTGTCAGAGCCCTTCCAGATGCTGTCAGAGGGAGGGGACTCACCAGGATTAGTCAGTAAAATTCTTGCTGTGTATTTCATGAAGTAAAGAAAAGAATTTTTTGAACTTTCTGAACTTACCACGGTCTTCCAGCAGCCTAAGCCAACAGAGCACATCGGGTATTGTGCAGAACTATAGAAAGGCACTGCCCAAGAGACCAGACAAAGGGGGCAGACAAAGGGGGCAGTGGCTTGCCAGGGATCCCACCCTGTCCCTGAGATACAGGTTTGGGAGCAGGTGATCCCTGACATGGCTGGGTGGTGCTGGGACCATACTACCCCCTTTGTTTTTTCAGTGGCAGTTTCAGTGTTTTGGGGCCCTGGCTAGTTGAAGCTGACACACAGCCTTCCTCTGAAAAGGGGGGATGCTGGGACAGCACATATGGCTGGAGCCACTGACTCAGGGTCCCTGCACCTCCCTGCTGCTTCCTTGCCTGGATGCACAGTGTCACCTCTTCAGAGTCCCACAGCATCACTGACTGCCGTCGGAAAAAGCCTCCTCTTACCTGTAGGGACACCACTTAGGGGTAGAAAGTGCAATTACCATGCTTGTGAACTATGCTGTGAGAGTGAGAGCAAGAGAACTGGAAAGTGCTGTTCAGGCAGTAGAGAAAGGCGGAGCCTTACAAATATCTGCTTATGCAAATCAAATCATTTGTCTTCTGAAATGTTCATTTCGCCTTTTCCCTGATTATATTTTCTGAATTGCCATATGTACTTCTTGTGATATTTCAGTCTTGTCAAATTAAGAAGAGAAGGCCTTATAATTAACATAGGATATGTACCAAATAAAGTAATGTTTGTCATTCTTACTGTGTAATCAGTCAATAATATTACAGGTGGCCTGTAAGTTTAAAAAAAAAAAAAGTGTAAACTGGTTTTGTAACCTTATAACTGTCAAAGGTATTTGTTTGGGGAGAAGGCATTGAGAAAGAAGAGAATTTTAAAATGGCACAATTACAGTTAAAAAAACAGAGCAGGCAACGTCATGTGTTTCTGAAGAGCACACTGTTTAATTTTATAGTAACAGTATTTTAAGAATACTGACAGTACACAGGAAGGCAGTGAATAATTCTTATTGCAAAACCCTGATGGTTTGCTGTGTTCAAAATGTTAAGACTTAGTCAGCCGTGGATTTCTCTAAGGAAAAACAGGACATTTGGCGGGGGGGGGGGTGGGGAAAGCCGGTTGAAGCAGTAGTAATGTATCAAAGCAGCATTCAAATAAAATAAATGTTTGGCATCCTTACTTAGAATAGACTGGAAAATGCATTTGTTTTCATGTACCTTTTTTTTTTTCCTGATGTGCCTGATTGACTTGTTTTAATACCAGTGTTATTTACATTTCAGGGATGGGCCTCTATTATGCAGGAAATTGTCCAAACCCCTACAGCTGTATTTTAAATTGAAATTATTTTTTTTTATGAAGTGATTGTGCAGACTTAATTTAGTAATCTATTATTAAATATATAGTTTCAGGCTGTATAAAGCCTTTATATAGAATGAAAATGGGCACATACGAAGATCTAGGCTATATATACACCTGGTTCTGTATATTAAATCTTTTACATATGTTGTCCATTTTCAGAAACAAATAAACTGCTGCTTTTGAAAACTCAGCTTCTCTTCCATATTAGGGAATTCTGCAGACTCCCTGTGTTCCTTAGCTTCAGTATAATGCTAAATCAGTTTGTACATTAGTCTATTTTTAGTTATGAATGAACTTTATGGAGTGCAGCGCACAGAGTGATTTCAGAGATTCTCACTCATAAAACCCGTGTGTCATGCGCCGCAATTACAGCTGTAAACATTATGCAAGCTCTGGGCTTCCAGGGCCCGAGCCCTGAAATTTCCAGGGGTAAAAAGCATCCCCCCTTGCCTTTTTGTGCAAAATATTAGGCGAATAGTAAATGTGCCGTCATGAAATCAGGTTAAATTGTGTGACCTTGGCTGTGGCGGGCTGGCTGCCTGGCGTGGCAGCAGGGGGACACTAGAGGGCAACTGAGAGTTTTCTTTAAACCAGCCAAGCTGAAGATGGTTTTAATATCAACTAAGTGTTTAAACTCAGTGAGGATTTATTTTCCTGTCTGCAGATTTCACATAAGTAACCTCGGAGTTTCCATTGACAGCAAATAATAATCCAGCTGAAGTTCTTCTGGGGGAAAATGCAGCGGGAGCGGGTCCGGAGCCTGCTTTTGCCCAAATAAGGCTTTTTTTGCAGACCCCATGTGTTAGATAATGATCAACTGACAGTCGGTCATGAGTTAATAATGCTGGATGCTGAAATATGCATACCATGTGGTATACAACAGTTCTGCGGGGAGAGACAAACACAGCTATAATTAGACATCTGAAACACAAGGAAGTGTGTAAATTGTTTAATAGTCCTCCACTTAATTCACTCAGATAATTTCCTAAGAACCAGTATTGACTACGGAAGAATATTGCTCAACTGACTGCATATTTAGTTTAAACCCTGCCCTGCTCAGATAAATTTATGGATACAGCTCAGTTTTATTTGGATTTTTCTGAGTGCTAGAGATTTACTGGGGCCAAAATGCAGAGATGGGTTCAATTTTGTTTGTGTTGATGTTTGGGATGATTACACAGAGTCCATGGGTTTTGCACTCGTTTAAACTGGGCACATGATCTGACAATCAGGACTTTAAAACCACCATTTTTGGAGTGTTTTGGGACTTACACAGATTCCCTAGCTGCTCACACACAACCTGACAAAATTGCCAGAGTTCCACTGCTGTGTTTTAGTGGTGAAGAAGTGCAGATCCCTTCCTGTGCTCAGCAGTGCTGGGCAGTGTCCCCCCTGCACCTCAGCAATAACACCCCATGTCAGGTGTGTGCAGATCTCCCAGGGTGCCAAGGCTTTGTTCCCAAGCTGTCCGCAGAAGCAGAGTTGTCCCCGAATCCCCTGTTGGCTCTGTGCGCTGTGATGGGGGGTCCTGGCAAGACAAGTGCTGCTGGTGAAGTTGGTGATGACCCAGAGATGTGAATGGGAGCACGGCTTAGGCTGTGGCTACTGCTCCTGCCTCCACCTAATGCCTTGCGTAGTCCTCATGGTGGCAGCTGAATGTAGGCATCAAAGTGGGGAGCTTACTCTGTAGTTTCTGCTTGTCACTTTACTAATATCTTCATGCAGGTTGATTATGCCTAACAAATTTTGATTACTTCGCAGTGCAATGATCAAGTGCAAAGGGGAAAAAAAAAAAGGAAAGGAAATTATAATATTCTTACACTACAAAAAAAACCTTATATAATCAGTTCCAAATCAGAAATGCAAGAGATTATTTAAATAATATATTTGTCATTTTCACATTGTGCACAACTTGATGATCATTGCTTCCTACCTGCCGTTGTCATTCCCGAAAGCAAGGTCTTGGAAACTGTCCATTTTATCCTTCTGGCATGAATTGCTGCCTGTTTGTATTCGTGCACAATGTCCATCAGTCAATTAGCCCATCTCATCCGTCTGTCTACGTGGATACGACTGGTTACGTATCTATTGTATTTCTGAGGTATGTAGGTCATGTCTCCATTGGGTACTGCTGACTCTGCTAGACAGCAATTACACAAACGCTGGCTTTTACTGGAGAGAAAAAGAAACATTGTTAGGAAAGCCGCCTTAAGATTTGCCTTTTATTTTCTAGAGCACTCTAATGGAAGGACTACCTTGAGTGTTCTGATGACTTTTGATCAGGCAGGCTGACTTGCTTGGGTTTGCTGTGCATTTTCACTTCTTGCTGCTGTGTTTGCATTGCTTTTGCCTTGGCTATTACATAATCTGTTAGAACCTGCTCATTTGCTCACTTTCCTTTCTTTGCTTGCTTGCTTCTTTTTTTTTTAAACCCACACTATTTTGAGAAGTCAGACCTACACTTCTTGAGTGTTGCTCTGACCCTCTGACAGAAAGTGAAGCCCCTGTCTGCTGGGTGCAGCTTCCCAGGAGGTGACCTTTGGGGATGGAGGGCTTTAGGGCTGGAGATTGACTGCAGATTTCTGAGGGAAAGGGAAATTTGATGAACCCATGTCTGATCCTGTGATGCTGCCCAAGCACATGGTGTTTCATGATGAGATAGGACGATTTCTTTGATCAGGGCTTGAATGCTTCTTTCCCATTAGTGACAGAGAGAGCCATGCTGGCTTGGTTGTGTTCAATGCTTAACACAGGCTCAGCCTCAAAGATGTGAATAGCCCCAGTGAGGTCATCAGAGGTCTTTGCATGCTCCAGGTCTTTACGAGTTAGGCATGTACTTTGCTGAATCAAGGCTGCAGCTCTTCATGTTCCTTGTCCTGCATTGCTCAGTACTTCACTGTGTTTGATCCTATATTCACGTAGTTTCTCACCAGAAGAACCACTGAGTCATCTAATCTGGTATGAACCCCAAGTAGTGGCTCATCAGCCAAAATTGCTGGCAAACTCTTTCATCCAGTTCACCACCTTTTTTCTGAAGGAGAAGGGAAACAGCTGTTTGAGCAAGGACCAGAGCCAGACAGCTGGACGCCTCATCGTGCAGCCAGCCAGGCTGCCGCAGCCGCCCGCAGCGGCCAGGCTCTCCTGGCAGCAGCATGGGCCCAGCCCTTGCCGTGCCTGAGGCGGGACACCCAGCTCCAGTCTCATATCTCAACCCTCCAGACCCTCAAATTCATGTGTTACTTCCTGCACTTGCACACCAGCTTGTGTCTGGCTCAGGCTTTTCCCAAAGGCCTTGAGAAAGCTGGTTGTACGCATGCCTCCGTATTCTGGCTCTGGATCAGGAATGGGGACTGCAGTGCCTGGGCATGCCTGGTTATGCCTCCTTGCTCCTGAGTACCAGCTTTTTCTCACCTTTGAGGCACTCCTATTACCTAGTGAAGTCACTTCTCAGTCATTTTTGCTCAAACCCAGCACAGCTTGAGTTATTCAGACCTCCCTGAAGGCAGATAACCCGTTGGCCACAGCATCTTCCTATCAGGGTATGTTGAATTTCCAGTGAGGAATGGCCTATGAACAGTTACCCTTGGCATGGTCAATGGGACCTGTAATCCTTGTTTGCAGGTTTCATGCTGGAGCTGTATTGAAGAGCATTGTGTTTTCCTGGTCTGTTTTCCTTCTGATTACTCATTTGTATGAGTCAGTCTTAGCATTGTGCCAGTCCTTGTGTCAGTGTGAATGTAACTGTCAGGGACTTTGTATTTATTTCACTGATGAAAATTTGTAATACTAGCAAGGCTTGGAGCAACTCCTGTGGAATCCCACCAGAAATCTTTTCATTTGGTAGAAATTCCCCACTGATGCCTACATTTAGCCAATTCTTAATCCATTCAATATACGCTTGAATAAAATTATGTAGTGCTGTTTTTTAATCAAAGTCTTATCTAATATTAAATCAGCTGTCTTAATGCAGGTAAGTTCCATGTGTGCAGCTAGTTTCTCTAACCAAGCTTACAGTTTCAAAGTGTAAAATAAGGTGCTTTGTTTGTTTTTCTTTTCTGTTGTTTTAAGATCTGGTTTCTGTAAAACCAAGTCAATTGACTGGCTTTAATTATATTCTTTTGCAAGCATATCATCTGGCTTCTTTGCAAATATGGAACAAATATTTACCAAACACCTCTGCCTCTTTTTGAATCATTAGTAGTAATCCTGTCATCTGTAGCCAGGAATAGGCCTACACCGGATTTTTTTATTATTATTATTTTAATTTGCTCTAAGGTCTACTTGAATGTCACGTATTTGTCAAGCATAGATTTTTCTCTGAAGTCTTCAGCTTCCCTTTTCAATTTACTGCACTTCGTAATTTCCAACACATGTATAGATTTTGTCCAGAAGAAAAAAAAAAAACAACTTTTTTCCATTTTTTTTAAACCCACATTAGTCAGCAGGACATAAAGAAGTCCAGATCAAGGAAAATTCTTAACATCCGATTGTGCTGAAATGAAGAAAAAGAGACTCCAAGCCTCATCCTGGACCTTGCCTCCATCTTCCATGGAGAAAAGAAACACTCAGTTTGAACTAGTCTGAACTGTAATTCATGAAAAATACTAGCATTTTGCTTTCTTCAGATTGTCTGGTCAGGAGGGGGGTCAGAACAACAGTCTGCAGCAAGTCATATGTCTCCACATTAATCCACACAAGGAAGTGTCTGTTTCACTTATTTCCAAATGGGGAATGTTTTCTTTAGAGAGGTAGCAAATTGATTTTCCCCACATGGAGCATGGGATATCTCATTTCCAAAACAAAACTTTCAGAAATGGCTACACAAGTCCGCTCTTTCTCCATGTGGGTTAGAAAGCAGCATGATTCCTTAATGTTTCTTGCAAGGTTGTTCACTGCTGTGCTCTGGAGTTTCCCAGTCAGGCCCGGCATGTTCAGTTATAAAGAAAGGAATAAACAAGTGTTTTCATTTAGAAAAAGTCTAGTAAAAATAATTTTAATATTCAAGTTGTTTTATGTCAGCTTGAGTAAGCACGAGGGGTGTGCTTGTGTGTGTGCAGAGAGGCTGTGTGACCTCCACAGCTTGGTGAGAGCTTGAGTTTTGGTGGGTGCTCATCATTGACTTCCACAGGTGTACTTAGGACCCCATTGAGACCTTCCCCAAATTCAATTGATACTGTTTTTTCCTAAACACAGGTCTGGGGTTTTTTTAGCGTAGTCTGATCTTTTGCTGTATTTTCCAGCCACTTTAATTTGTAACCTTTTGATGCAATATTAGGTTACTTGCAGCTTGCTCCTCTTCATCAGCTCAGCGTGCCTGGGCAATAAATGCCCCAAGCCCTCCTTTTTGGACCCTGTTTGCAGGAGTCAAAAGCTTTTAAATAAACTTTCCAGGGTGAAAGGAAAATAAATTAAATGTAAGGTCCCGAAGTCAAAATGCAGGAAAGGGAATGAGGAGAAGAAGATAAAATAAAGAGATGGTGGTGACAGGGAAATCAAGGAAGCAGCTGGGACTCCAGAAAGTGTGCAAGGTTAACTAAACTTTGAACAGTTTTTGAGACCGTGCTTAAATCAGCAATATGCTGTTCTTAACTTCCAGATATTGCAGAATGCCGGAAGCCCCCTAGAGGGGTAAGTGTTAAAGCCATTAAACCTGTTAACTTTCTATTCATTACATTTTAAAAGGTGCAACATGTAACCATGCTTTTCAGCCAAGAGCTAACTTTTGCCAGGCTGCATTAGGGATGTCCTCAGCAACCAGCTATTTGCCACCTGCTAGCAGGCACGGTCAGTTCATGGATTTTGTGGAGAGCTGGGGCCATTCTTCTCCCCTTGACTTCAATGGCCAGGCACCTCTGTATGCCACCTCCAGCTTCTGTTTAGCAGATTCTGAATCATGAATAGCTCTGGAATCTGACACATCCTGCCATTTCCACCTGCCTCGGAGGGGAGATCTCCTAATCTGTTCTGTATATGCTGATTGTTTTGCAGCTTAGGGCCAAGGATTCTGGTATTACAGCTTTTATGCACTCGTGTGGAAACCAGAAGAGGTGAAGAACTGGCACAGTGCAGAAGGATTCTGTGAGAGGACGTTGTGCAAGGTGTCCTTCAGGGAGGACAGGTGGTGGATGCATTTGGCAGCTGTGCTGCCACCCTGCCTCATGTCTCTTCTGAACCCAGCACCACCGTTCATCCCTGTTTATTCACTCTTGCAACTTCCACTGCTCCACCTAAATCCTGGCTTATGATTACCTCCCTCTGGTACACTCTCACCTCTACATTTAGAGCTCACCTAACTCTGTGAGCCCACCCTAAATGTAGACCCAGATCTTCTGCTGGCCCTTCTTTGTTGATTGCCGTGGAGATTTTTAGAAGCTCAGTTGATTTTTTTTTTTAATTGTTTTTTGCAGTTGGCAAAAAATGCTGTTCTTCCTTCATCTTTCCACAGAAACATGGTCACAAAAAACAGCAGGCAGCCAGAAGAATCTGGTTGGCAGTGTAAGCTGTAAGTCCATTAGCAATGCTGAGTACATTCCTCAGCAAAATATGGCAATGGCCTTCTTTTCCTTTTTCCTATTTTTTTTTTCTTTTTTTATCCTACTTTTGAAGTGTTTTTTAGACACTGGAGTATCAGCAAGCCAGAATCAAAAGTCGTATGAGGAAATAGCTGCACGGGTCAGAAAGGCCTGTAAAGGCAAGAACTTTGATCGTGGGCATTACAATTGTTTAGATGTGTTCTAGAGTAAGAAATGTGGAGCAAGCAATTAAAAGATACATGTTTTAGGCATGAGTACAGTACTTGTTTACTTACATGGTTTGCTGAGCAGCCAGCAAGGTCCAAGGTTATTTTGGGCTCAGCATGAGTAAGTGATCCAGGTATGACAAATGAGGTAATGCATTCCAGGCTCATTAAAAACTCTTGGCTACACCACTGATTTTGACAAAGTGCCAACATAGCTTGACCTCAGCTGTGTGAAGGCCACTATTTTTTTTAACACCCTCCCTATAACAACAAATCTTTTGCATCAGCCAAAATACGTGCATGTAGAGAACAGTGGTGTTGGGATGGTTGAACTCACTGGACTTCCAGGGATAATCAGACTCGTAAAAAAGAGATAATTTTACAGTAACTGACCAGGTACCCCAAAACCACACAGCCATTGTCTCTTGACTTATTCGTGCCTCTAGAAGTGGTCGTGTGTACACAGTACATGGCATTATCAGCGTGGATGTAGCTCAGGGGAGGCTGACCTGGTAACAGGGAGATGGTAAGCCCTGTGATGACTTCCCCATCCTGGACAGATAGGAAAAGAAGGTGGCAGGTGGATATGCTGTCTTGTTGTGGCAGCCTGTGTTTTTCCATTTTAAGTAGTGTTAATGGTCATGGCTGACTTTGGCAGCTCCCACTTTTGGGTACTTCTTTTTCCCCTGCCTTTTGTGGGTTAAAACCAGAGCTGGGAGTTGTTCTAGGCTTGGAAATTCTCCTGTTTCTTGTGTCCTGAGCAGGCAGTGTCTGTGAAAGTCAAACAACTGAGGGTGGTAGTGACTGGAGAACAGTAGCCACAACCTTACAAATTTTCTAAGTGAGCAGGGTAGCTGCCCTCTCCTTCTGGCCTATCCCAGTCACCTACAATATCCTGATGTTTGCATACTGGTGAGAGTGCTGGAGGGGAAGATGTAATTTTTGAGCAATGATGCTGTTTCTTGGCTTCATGAACAGAAAGAACTTCTGGCTTTGAGGAAACATCTAGCTAGCCTGAGCAGCATTAGCCTTGAGTTCCTCTCTTTTCTGTGTGGCTGTCTTGGTGGGTCAGAGCCTACTACTGAGCTTATCTGTAATTCCTGGTCTTTATTTCCCTGCACAGATGCCTCTGGACTGTCCTTGTTTGATTACTGCAGTCTGTAGGCAGCTTGTGCAAGAATAGGCTTTGGGAGCATCAGGTCAGCTTCTTACTGGCATATGTTTAGACAGCAAAGATTTGCCAGTCTACAGATAATCTGACTCTTTGTGCTGTGCATGACACAGCCTTTGCATTTCACCTCTCAGGTGTAACAGTTTGCAGTAAAAACACGTAGGGCATTGCTGGTGATTTGGCAGTACAGAGCACAGCCACGGTTTGGGGACTCCTCCGAGCTCGAGGAGTGTTCACTTGTACTGTGTGCGTTTTGTTGCTAGCTGTGTTTTACCTGGCCATACCTGAAAGGTTTGCCAGGACTCAGCAGGTGAAGGGAGTGGGGAAACACCACACGCTGGCAAAAGGCAATCATGTTGTCAAATGCACAGGAAAGAAAGTTTTTTAACTAGCACTGTGTTGTCTCTCTCGTACTCCTGTTACAGGCGCTCACACTGAAGAGGTGGAAAATAATGCAAACTTTTTTCTGTACTTATTTATTCATTTTTCACTTTAATTTTCTTTGCTTATGTTCTCACCTTCTGGGAATGTGCAAGTTATCAGGTCTCACTGCCACAAATGCTTTCAGAAAATGAATTTGAAAGCCATATGCACAAACACATGAAGAAATTGAATCATTTTGGATATTCTTAGGTAGTCATGCCAGAAGTCCTTCTCCACTAGAAAAGAGAAGAAAACCCGTAGGATACTCACTTAGCTGTCCCAGTATATACTGAACATCCAGTGTCATCAGGAAAACTGAATGTGACTAAGCCACAAAATGTGTAAAATTGCTTTAAAATAATTATGAATAACAAATTCAAGATGTTTGCAGTGTGCTCATGAATATGTCAAAAATTAAACAAAAGATTACAAAATTAAAACATGAATGTGACTTGTAAATTCTTTCTTTGGTCCTAGTCGTATTTCCTAGCTCACATGAACAAAACAAATGTCACTGAAATACAATAATCTTCAAATAATGCATTTGTTTATACTGGTTTAGGGAGCAAATATTAATGGCTTTGTTTCAAGTGTGACTGGAACTATGTCAAATGTTTTCTTTTACAGAGCAGATATTAGATTGCAAGGACCTTCTCTTCTGATATTAATTCCTATCGCTGCTTTCTTGTTAATTGTGTGTCAGATCTGGAGTGGCTTTAGGTGATTTAAAATCATACCATGGGGTGTGTGGGATGGTCCTTGTGTGTGCTGCAGACAGACCTTCCCTGCTGCAGCTCCTGAGCCACGGGGAGAATGCAAATACCCCATTTCATAATGGGTTCGTGCCAGTTCTGCCGTGGAAGGCTCCAATTCAAACAGTGTTTATATGCAAGCTCAATATACCTGGAATTTAGAAACAAATGCCTTCTTGCTTTTAAAGCTTTTAGCAAAACATTAGTAGTGCTTTATAGTGTGATACAAAGTACAGTGCCAAAACTCAGGATAACAAGTGTGTTTGAAAAACATTGAGCCTTGAACTGGTTTCTTTATGTGTTAAGAAGAAAGAAAGGAATGAAGGAGAGAAAGAAAGGACAAGTAATTCACATGCAAGCGTATTTGATGGTAGCTCAGCCACATCCCTCTTTGGCCCTTGGCTGGGCCAGGCCTGGGGGGTCCTTTCATTCAAAGGTTAATCTTTTAACGTGTGCCAGTGTAGTAAATTGAGGGAACGTTTCTGTTTCCTTCAGTACCTTGATGCGACTGCCGAGGCAGACCGTGGTTAAGGATCTGTCCATCGCATCCAGGTCATGTGCCAAAAAACCCCTGTAGGCATCAGGAAGCCATCAGAGGTTGAGCGGGGTTTATAAATAAGGCCGGGCGGCGTGGCCAGGGCTGGCGGGCTGGCAGCCGGCGCTGGAGCCCTCGGAGCTCATCCCACGCTCCCGCCGAGTCGCTCCTCTCTGTTTAGATGAGTAATGGAGCGGCGGGGGGAGGGGATTTGTAAGCACGGAGCAAATACTCTTCGTGTTCATTTTGTGTAACACTGACATCCACACCAAGTCGAGACTCCCAGCGACGTAGTGTGCAGTCACATGCTGTAGCATTCATGAGTACAGATATAAATCAGGCAGATGTTTGTCGACTGGAATGGGTAATAATTTCTTTCTCTCTTTGTTTGATTTTGCATGTTAGCCTCAGATGACAATTTCAGAATTGCTTTCTGCAGTACTTTTCAATAAGCAGAATGTGCTTCACTGGAGATAGATGGAGATATTTCTGTGGGGAGATAAACATATTTTTAGATAGACACAAATATGGGCTTACACCCATATGCACATGCATATATATATATATATATACACACACATACATATAGAAATTTTTTTTTAACCTTACACCAGTGTTGGGGGAAGAAAAAGGATTCTGACTTTTTATTTTAAACCCACAGCTTTTCTTTTTCTCTGAACAGACCAAATATGACAGTGTTACTCAAACTATAAAATCAAATTAGCACCCTTTATTATGTTTGCAAACTAATTAAAATGTAAAATGTCCTGAAACCACTGGCTTACTGTGTGACAAATGTAAGATTAGAAACAATTAGAAGACACTCAAGAGGTTTGTGATGTTTAGATTTCTGACATTGTTCTAATCATCCCTTTAAGTAATGAAAACAATGGTTACCTAGAAATTAAAGGTTTAAAGGAAATTATCTTACTCGGTACAGTCATTAGTTAATGATTGTTTATCATTTTAAATGTTGCCATAGTAGTCAGAGGCTGATTTTTAAATCTGAGAGCAGAGGGGACATGTAATAATGAGCAAACATCTGCTTCATCTATTATTTCTATATATGATCATAATTTATATTGTAGTACCACTATTGGAAAGATGAGTGTGATATTTTTTATGATGATCCATATCCCATTCCTCGTATGGCTCAGCACAGTTAGGATTTAGTCACTGTGTTATTTCAGAGCTGTTTTATCTTAAGAATTGGACAAAACTGAAGGTGATTCATGTTAATTTGTATGTGTGGTATGTAACCCTTATGAAACAATCAATCACTTATTTCAGTACTTGTCAACTTCCAGAACTAGTTGTTAAGGGGTTTTTTTAATCCATTTCAGGACTCGGGTAATTTTTTATTTTTTTCTTAAACTTTTTTAGAATAACTTTGACAAGAATGACAGGATATATAAACATTTCTTGGAGCTGTAAGGAATTTCAATATTTCAGAGCATTTCCAAAGCCAGATGTTTCCCAAAGTTGGAAATAGCAGTTAGTACTCTTGCTTGAAGATTAGAAATAAAGGCGGCAGGGTGATTAATGCAAAGTTACCTATTAGTATTCAATTTTGTTCTTTTTTGTACCATGGAGAAATATTTGTGCTTTCTCTCTGAGTCCTTGGGAGACCAGTATTTGACTTTATATTAATTAGTTACGTGAAAGTAGAATAGATTTGCCTTGGGGGATATCCTATAGAAATGTATAGTGTGTCGAGATTTAACCAATAGAGGATGGGAATCATGTAATAAGCATTTACTGTAGACAGATGTGTACATTTCTGTGACTGATTGTAGTGGAATTATTTATTATGCTTTCAGCTGTTAAGAATCCAGTATAAGACAATGTGCTCAAAGTGTTCTCCATTAATTTTCAGCGCCAAATCTTAAAGGCAGACCGCGCAAAAAGAAGCCGTGCCCACAGAGAAGAGATTCATTAAATGGCATTAAGGATTCCAGCAATAATTCTGAAAGCAAAGCTGTTGCCAAGGTAAATCACTTAATAATACTCTTTTCGGTACTCTCTTCTTTTTTAGGTACAGCCCTGCCTTTGTTTCCCAGCATGCGGTTTCAGATTTAGAGTGTAACTTATTTTCTTGGAGAGATAAACGTAATTTTTTTCAATAGTTTTGTTTTTCACTTTAAATCATGCCTGTGTTCAAAGTTACCAGTAACTATAATCACCTAACAACCTAATGCTATCAGCTTGTTGGTAACTGGTAGTGCTTAAGCTTTCTTGGCTTCTAGTGTTAGTTTTCACATTCTGTGACACACAAACATAGTTTGTGACAGTATCTTCGAATTAAAAATAAACCTGGGAGCAGCTCACCCTGTTACAATGTACTGCTAAATATAAGTTTGAAGATAAACAGACTATGAAACAAGAGCTGCCTCAGTAATGGTTTCTAAGAAGCAAACACAAATGACATTACCCTGATGTTAAGATCTCAACATTTTTAAATTAAGAAGGAAAAAAAAAAAAAGATAAAGGCAGAAACTCAGTATGAAAGCTTAAAAAAAATATCCGGGCTGTTTCTTTAATACTTACTGCTGAGCTGCATGTTCCACAGTTTGCTGAATAGTGCATGCTTTTACGGAGTCTTCTGTATATGCTGCGGTGCTTAGCCCATACTGCAAGTAAAAATTGGATCACTGATTAATGTCTATAGACTTAATCTCTAAGATATTTATGGGTTTGTGTCTTTTCCCTAAAATATTTTAAAATGGAGTTTCTGTAGTGTAAATTGCATCCTATTTTCTATGTTGCCTGAGTGGTTTTAAATAGGAATTTGGTTTTCTCTTAAAAAAAGAGCAGCACAAATGGCTCCTTTCAAGATGATTTAATTTGAAACTCTAAGGTGCAAAGATGGAAAGTTACTTAGAGCAATGCTTGATTTTTATCTGAGGCAGAACTTTGTCACTGATACTTTTAAGCTAAAGAACTTTGCATATACTGAATTTCTACACCAACTCCTCCCAAATCTGTTGTTTCAATAAATTAGATGGATGTGTATCTGAAAAATGCTTCCATTGTTGTGACCATCTCTTTAGGAAATACAGTGAATCTATAGATCCATTTGCGTTGGTATTGTTGTACACAGTGAATGTCCTGGGAGATTAGGAGGTTAAAGAGGTCAAGTGGAAGTGTTCTGCTCTCAGTTTCTCATAGGAAGGCAAATTAAATTCCACCTCCTCCTCCTCCCTAGGAGTTCAGTTAAAATTGTGCCTTCTGTTGATGACGATAAAAGAGGCTGAAGTTCATGATGAAGCTCTGCCCTTAAGTCACTGTTTCTCTTCTTTTTGTGCCCTATTGTGCTCAGTTGGAGTCTGTACTATCGTATTAGACAGGCATGGTAAGAGGCGATGGAGCCTGGTGTGTTGAGTTGCGGGATCCTGCCAGATACTATAGAGTTTGTCTGAATGTTTTCTCTGTGAAAGAATGTGCAAAATCCGTTGTGTGAAAATGTCTCAATTTGCCTCAGTTCTCCCTTCCCCCAAGCCATTTTTCATGTTAAATATTCCCAGTGAACTGCGGCGTGGACCGTATTGTCAAAGCACCCCAGACTGTAGCACAAGTAGTTCTGCCTCTTCAGCACCTGATGTATAGGTATTAGATAATTAAAAACAACAGTAACACTTCATAGCAAGTTGTTTATGGTCTCTGTTTATATTTGGGTTCACACTACTAGTCGGATGGGAGGATATTTCAGATAAGAAGTAATTCCACCTATTTATCTAGTCATACTGTGCTCATCATTGTGCAGATATTAATAGCATTAATTATCTTGGCCAGCTTAATTTCATTATAAATAATAGACATGCTCATGATATAATGTCCTTGCATGTAGTCACACTGACTTCACTGTGGCTCTTCACATCAATCTGTGTCTCAGGGCTGTGGATACACTTCCATGAGAGGAGCACAGCGAAGCAAACCCTCTGCAGCAGATGAACTGCACTTTGTACAGACCCTGCCACTGGGTTACTGGGGAGGGAGGAGAAGGTTATTTGGGGAAGGGGAGGAATAGAGATCCACCTACTGTCTTCTCATTGCTGGGAACAGTTGGGATGTTAAGTTATCATCTGAAGCTCCATGATGGACTTCACCAGTGGTTATCCTCCTCTGTGAGTGCTCCACGTCCAACTAGTGCTGACGATGGGTCCATGGAGAGCAGGGTTGAACACTGCTCGTGTAAATGGGACAAATCCACTTGTGTCAGATGCTGAAGCATTTAGCAGTCCTGTCCATATTCTTGTTCCAGATGAAATCCCTTCTGACCAGAAGTTGTGCTGCTTGCATTCCCAGATCATGTCACTCAGTGTCTGGCAGCAGCCTCGTTTCTCAGTGGCAGGGCAATGGCTCTGACGGAGTTGCTGTGGCTGTATGGTTTTGGGTTGGGAAACTGCAGAAGGGGCATTCTGAAGGCCGTGGCTATGAGCCTATCAAGACCAATGCAAGCTGCATAGTTGTCATGACTTGCTGAATTTCATGTTCTCAGCTGCCAGTGACTAGAAGACTAAATTCTTAAAATGTAGTTCTCATTAGGCATGTTTGCCTTGAACCATCAACAGATCGCATTGAGGGTATCACAGTTACCTGACAAGGAAAGTGTCTGGTTTGGTAGGAGCAGCTCTGGGTCAATTCCAGTATGGGTGGCTTGCTAAAAAGAGAGTGATAGCGGCGCAGACAATGTGGTCCTGGACCTGCAGGTGGTGCCAGGGAAAGTGGGCCTTTCATGTGCTGCTTCTTGCTTTTGATCTCTTTGGTGGTCACTGCATCCATTTTAGTGCCTCCTGAGGAAGATCCCAGGGGAGTTCCCTCCCAGGCTGGAAGGGAATACAAGGCCATCTACTCCAGCAAGATCAGCTCTCCTGGAGAGGGATATATCAAACTCTTCTCTTGAAACGCTCCCAGGACTCTGGAGGCTTTCATACTTGATGTGTCATCAGTGCTGGACAGGCTTTTGGAACTTGCAGGCATCAGCAGTTGATCCTCGTTGTACCTGCTTCATCTTCCCAGAGATTGTTCCCAGTTCAAAATGTGTTCTAACGCTTTTTAAAACTGGCTGATCTGACCATTTTGAGGAACCGAAAGGATCAACTTGTTAAACACGGAAATTGTCCCCAAATGAATCTGTTCATTACATCTCCTAGTGCAAATGCTGAAGTAAATCTCTCACTTCATTTGTACAGCAAGATCTGGGAAATTAGTTTAAAAGTTGCCAGGATATGCTTTTCCTGTGGCCACAGGTGGCCTGGCATGCTCTCAGACCTGGAGATTTATTCCGAGTGCCTCGGCCATTATGTGATGGAAACTGTAAAATGCAGGTCTGTTGTGGCCTATGTTGTGTGTGACCTCTGGCAAGAGAAGACAAACACGCAGGTGTACCCATGAGTGTTCACTGGCCATTTGGTCATGGATCATCCACCTGTGATGGAACACACAGCAGGAGGTGGTCAGGTGTTCCAGAGCCCTCTCAGTGCACCCCCATCTTATCCAGCTTAACCCAGCCATGGCACTCGGTTTGTGTTTTGAAAGAGAATGGCAGTTTCTGGTGCTTGGTGCAAATCTGGCATCGTTCTCACTGATTTTGATATGTTTATGCTGGATTTGCACTGGTGTTACCCAGAATGGCATTTGGCCTTTTTGGTTCTCATTAATCATTGGTCATGGCATTCATCCATATTGACTGTCAGATGGTGGGGAGGTTCCAAAAGTGAGGCTTGGACCTTAAATGCTGAGCAGATGAAGCATTGTAGCCTTCACCAAAGCTTTGCTGAACTTGACACTGCTTGGAGTCCACCCATTGTATTTTGACACGTCTAAATTCCACAGGGGCTTTGACCTTGCTTCTCTGTAGACTGAGGAGAGGAAGGCTGTGTGTACCACGGGTTTTTCCTACTCCTGGTGGCTTTCTAAATGTGACTTTGCCTTTGTCTCCTTGAGGGTAGTATCCCTTGTCACTGGTTTGCTTGCACACCAGTGAGCTTTGATTTCACTTAGAGTTCATGCCCAGGTTGTCTTTGCAAACAGAGTTCTGAATTGTCTGGCTTGAAAACGAGAATCCAAGCAAGTGGGTGACAAAACTGAAAAATTGTTCCCAGGTCTAGTGAATTTGTTCCAAATTTGTAGCTCCAACTAAAAATCCTAAAATTATTGAAGTCATGCATTCCTTTTGGGAGTGTTAACCCAGTCTTTGGTGAAGTATTGAAACCTATGACAATGTAATCTAAACTTTATAAGTGGAAGCTGTTGAATAATTTTTGTGACGTGCCAAAGTAAAAAAAGTCAAGGAATTACAGTTCTGACCTGAAAAGTGGATGTGGAAGTCCAAAGTTCATTTAATAGGAAAAAAAAATCCTGTTAGCTCCTCTGACTTTTGGATGAAACCCATGATATTTACAGAAGTTTAATCAACAAGCAGATCTATTACTGAAAGGCAAAGGATGGTGTCTTGTGCTATAGGAAGACAGCATCTCTTCGAACTGTGCAACTGGAGAATATCAAGCAGTACACTGGACATACTTCAGCAGCAAGTGATCAAGAAAGGAAGTCCATTTCCCACTCCCTGCTGCGTTGTCTGGGAGGAGTGAGCCTGTACCCTGCAGTGGCTAATATGGAGGTTTTTCAGTAGCATCAGTTGCCATGGAAAATTGTGACCACTTGTCCACTCTGGTTAGGAGCTACCATGGCTTTGTCCCGCCATCTGTGGAAAACTGTGGAGCTGATCACCTGAAGTCAGTACTTTCTGCAAAGTTAATACCTGGAGAAGTATAAAGATTTTGCTTTCCCTGAGCCTGAAATGCCAGAGCATCTTTATTAAGATAAAATAAGCATATTGTGGTTGTGGTCTTTTCAGTGATATGTTTGTTGTTTGTTTACAAGCACTTATGTAATGCTCTTCATAGCAGTTGCTTCCAACCTGTCAACAAGTGTCCAGAAAGCACCTGGTTTAGAAGTGGCAGTTCTGAAGGAGGGTCCATGGGTTGCTTGACCAAGTACTCCTGCCTTCCTGCGCAGCAGGATACCCTGCTCTCCTGTGGTGTCCTCCTAAAATACCAAATACTGGCTCTTAGAGTCTCCCTGCTCCCTCTGGGAGCACAAAGGACATGCCTTGGATGGGGTATGGAACTGCCAGAAGGCTCCTGATGGCACTCAGAAGCATTGAAGGGACAGTGCAAATCCAAAATACATGTAACCGTCTCCACTACCTTGTATCAGAGAACTCCCAGTATTTCATTGGAAATATATTGGATCCCATGGTCCCAGTGTCTTGGTCACGGAGAGCTTTTAAACATCAGGTTTCTGCTCTTTTTTTTTTTTTTTTTTTTTTTTGTGTACATACCTTAAGTGAATGCTCGATTTGTGATCAGTGAGAGGATTATCTTCAAGAGGGGCTGCAGGGTTAAGCCAGTCTCACTGGGTATTTTTTCCCATGTATGAATACTGAGGAGAGGTAAAGTGGTTCCAACTTACTCATTTCCTGACTGGCACAAATCTGCTGGGCAGTCCAGTGGGAGACCTGGAGCTCTGGGACTTACGTGCATTGGTGGTGCCAGTGTCTACCAGGAAAGGCTCCAGCTACCAGCTTCTCCCTTCTGCTAAATGCTTAGGGCTGTGCTCAAGTTTAAGCAGATGCTCAAATCCACTTGACTTGAGTCCATGCCGTAGCAGAACCTCCTCTCGTTTGCTGAGGGCTCTGCCTGGGTAAAGCTTGCCAAGGTTTGCATCTATTTTGGTGGGCCAAAGGAGAGAAAAATGTGTCATTTCAGAGCTGGCTGCTGAGCATTCCTGGAAGGGGCTGAGCACCCTCAGCTCCAAGGGTTGTCTACGGGAGTTGACAATGCTCAGTGTCAATCCTGGAACGAGGGTTATTATTAGACTTGCTAATGGCAAGTGTATGTGAGAGATGGAAGCTGTCTGTGACATAGCAATGTATAGTCATAAAAATGCAGATCTGGGGAGCATTACCAATGAGTTATAATGATTTAAAGATGTGGCTATTTAAAAATGTTGTGACTAAGATTCAGAACAAGGCATTTAGCTCTATAAATAGCTTCCTTTGTTTCCCCTCAAACACAGTCGCATGGTTTGGCCTTCATTTTTTTCAACAATCCATTCTGCTAGGAGAGGGTATTTATTCCTTAAGTGAAAATTAAAGGTTACCCAGATCTGATATGACATCTTTTCTTTTCCCAGGTAAAATGTGAGGCTAAGTCAGCTTTGCCCAAACCCAAGAGTAACAACAGCAACTGTAAGAAAGGCTCAAGTGAGGATAAATCAAAGATTGCCGTAGGTGAAGAATGCAGAGCTGATGAGCAGGCTTTCCTTGTGGCTCTTTATAAATATATGAAAGAAAGGAAAACACCAATTGAACGAATACCCTATTTAGGTTTTAAGCAGAGTAAGTATCCTTTTTCTCACTTTCTTGTTGACATTTTAGAATGGTTTGGCTTCTCTGGAGAAAGCAATTGCACACGAAGCCTATTTTAAAGCCTTATGGATGGGGAGGGACCATGTTTATCTCTACACATTTTCCAGTCCAGGCATTTCACTGTCTTATGCCTAGATTTGCATCTCTTCCTTCTGGGGTAGTTGCTGCCGGATATTTATAGGTTTAAATCCGCTGATTATGACTAGAAATAGGCATGTTGAAAACTCTCTAGTTTTCTGTTTTGTAAATCTGCAGCGTCTGTAATGCCTTTCTTCTGAGTTAATAATATGACGTATCTTTATTGTGCCCAGATGTTCTTTATGAAAGGACAAATATTAAAGGAAGACATTTGAAGGTGGTCAAGAAAGACACAAAAGACACATCATATTTTTAAGCCCCAAAATGTGTTTGTAGTTAATAAATTACTGACTTTGGAGAATAAAACCAGACTGTATCTGCTTAATACAGAATACAGTGTTTAGAGTTGCTTTGGCATGTACAGTTTGTAGTGCCACAATCTGTAAATTAATTGTATGTGGAGAAGATACAGTTGAAACTGAATTTTGCATAAATATTGCAGCACAATGTAGATCTTTCACAGTTTCCAACAAAAGCTGTAAATGGAGGTATTTTTCCTCCTTATCTATAGATTAAATGATACTTTATTTCCTTAAAGGGAAAACGCCATGGATTGAAATATTATTTACTTTAATTTATCTCCGAGATTAAAACCATGTGTTATTTTGATGAAGAATGTCAAACCTGTATGTTTTACATAACAATTTACATACCTAATAGCAATTGGCGCTGATTGCAACAGGCCTCCAGCAGCCATTATAAACTTATATAACTCTGAATGATTACAGTGTTTGTCTGAAAACTGGCTGCTTGAAATGGGAGTAAAATTAATGTACTATGAACAGCTTCGTTGCATTATGCATTGATTCAGATTAAATCAAGGCCTAAGCAAAGCTCTTGATAGCTTTGAAGCAGTACAAGGTTCAATGAGGCTTTCAGAACATTTTGTGTTGAAGAAATTATTTTTTTCTCCCCCCTCCATTTTATTCTGCACTCCCTCAAGCATGGAGACAGGGTGGGCTTAAAAGACAAGGTAAAGTATTATTTCCAAAGTTGCCCACTGGGGGTAGGCCCCGCTGCTAACATTTAGCTGGAATACATTGAGACTTGCCTGACATTCATTATGAAGTAGGGGCCTGATCCGGCAAATACTTAAACACCAGGAGTAAGTATGCTGAGAAGAGCAGAAGTGTTTGCAGGATGGGGTTCTGTATTTGTCCAGCGAGGCTTGGGCAAACATTGCCAATATAAATAGGCTGGGGGGAAGAGGCAGTACGTACACTACAGCAGAGCATCCCTCCATGGAGAAAGAGATCCCGTTCTCCGTGGTCCACAGCGTTACTGCTGACCTCAAGTATTTGTAGTGTGTCTGTGGGGATTCACTGTTGGTGGAATTGTGCATACATCTTTGATAGGGCTGACAAGAATTTTTCTTCTAACAATTAAATGAGATAAAATAAAAATTAAAATAAATAAAAGACGCCAGCAAGCAGTGGCCTCATGGGACAGGGGGCCGGGATGAAAAGCACGTGAAAGGGGAGAAGTTCTGCAGGAAATAACAACTCTCTCCCAACACATCTTTTGAATTGAGTTGCCTCTGACCCCACAGCCACGGGCAAGGCACAACCAGCCATGGCATAATTATTCCAGTAATGCTCATTCGTGCTCCATCTGGGTTCATTCACGCAGGGCCCGCTAGAACGCAGCTTATTGTTCATTGATTATGGAGCCTATTATCTGAGCTACAGTAAATATTGGATATTGTCTGATCGATAGGCCTGCTCTGTGAGCCAGTGTGTGGCTCGTGCTTGCTTGCTAATGAAACCAGTATTAAACAAATAATTAAAAGTAACATTCTTCCCAATGAGTAATTTTTATTATCAAAGTTATGGAAACATGCTACAGTCATTATACCCTGTCTCTTATCAGCAAAGTCAAATGAGCCCATTACCTTTGTCTCAGTGTATTTTTCCAGTCCTGTTAAGGAATCTGTGTGTTCTCTTATATGTAATTAAAAATATATATAGTATGGGCTAATATTTACTCTTCAGATTATGTAAATACCTCTTTGGAAAATGTTTCACAGGAGCTTTTTCAGGGGCTGTGAGCTTTTTTTTCTCTATTTTTCTTTTTTTTAAACTGTTTAATTTACATTTCTTTGAAATATGTTGGCTAATGCAATGCTTATCTAAATACTTATTGTCCCTCTAACAGTTAACCTTTGGACTATGTTTCAAGCTGCTCAAAAACTGGGAGGATATGAAACAGTAAGTGTTTAAGTAACTTAAATGAAATAATTGTGCAACCTAACTTTTCCTTGTTAGAAAAAAAAAAAGTAAAAGCAAACAATCATTTGCTGCATTTTAGGCTAGCTGTACTCATTGTGGGTTTATTGGGCCGTTTTTGGAAACGGTCCCAATTAGTTCCAGATTTGGCAAAATTGTAAACTTGTCGTAAAAACTACAAGTGGAAAACATATGTAACTCTTCCCTGTCAAGGAAATTAGTTGGGTCTGTAATTTTTTCCCATGTTGAGAAAGGGCTATTATTGTACAACAAGCCAAGATTGCATAAAAGAAATTTCCCTTGGCAACATCCCTGACATCTGTTCATGTCTAATATGGGAAATGTATTAAAGGCTTTCAAAAGTAATCAGCATTGTCCATTAAGGAATAGTATGCTGCAGAATCTTCTCTTATTCCAAGTGTAAAAGATCTTTATTAGACAAGGGTCAGTACCACATAAACAGGAAGTTATCAAAGTAATTCAGAAAAGTCTCTGACACTTTTTATCAGCTAACCGTATCTGACAAGAGCAGTTTATTTTTAGCTCACAGGAAAATTTGATGGCCATGGATTTTACAGCATGTATTTTGAACCAATAAAATATTAGAGCAACAAACTTAGATTAAAATCTTGAAATGAGAAGAAAGAGCTGCATTAATGTGGCACATTGAGATGACATCTGTAATAAAAAAACAATTGACATAGGAAGATGTCGTCACTGGAAATATTTTCTTTGCACACAATGATCAGATTAAGTTGTTCAGTTCCTGCCGCAGTTGGATGAAAGAAATTATTTTTGTTTTGTTTATGAAGTAATCTGGGACATATCTGTGCTGTAGAGAAATGACAAGAAGAAATGCACTATCAAGAAACTGAAAGTCATTTGAACCAAAATGCAAAATTCACTGTTTTCCTTCCATACAATAAAGCACATTGTTCTGTACATCAGCAGCCTGGGCTGGTTAGCATGGGTGTGCCTGGGATTTTGTGAAACGTGAAATCTAACATTCTTAAAATATATATATGCTTGATTTGGCTTTTATTGTTGCTCTATCTTTCATTAATCAGCACATACCATGCTTATGTACAGGGGTGTGTGTAGGCGTGCTCATGGGTATGTATGAATGAATAGCTACCATAGATAGATCGTTACAGCAATTATGAGCCAACAGTAATTGCTTGAGTTGTAAAGTGCAACGAAAATGAGGGCTAAAATCTTGGACTTGATCCAGAGCACTAGGGAAGGCCAGGAGGGAGATTGAAGGGAGAGTGGCATGTTCAGAGTGCTCAGGGAGGCGAGCAATTTCCACAGCAATGTTTCAGGTTCGCTTGAGGGGACCGAGTACAGAAGCAGAGATGCCAAAGTGGTGGCTTGCTGGAGAGACCTGAGTTTTAGTGCAAGAGGGAGAGAGTTGGATTTAGACGTGCTGGAGCAGGTGAGCCTCTGTACCTGAGGCAGAGCAAGAATAGGATTGCGAATTCGTGTCCACAAGGCCAGAGAGCCAGGTTTGAGAAACATGACAGGATCAGAGGGGAAGGATCACATATGTGAGAATGTCAGCCAGAGTAGCTTCAGTCCACACTTGTCTCAAAGCTCCTGTCCTTTTCTCGATGACAGATGTTCTCTGTTGTTTAGGGGTATTTGTCACCTTGAATGAAAATGTACCAGCAGTGCTTATTCTTCATAGAGAGTAAACTAAGCAATTGCTTGCTGTTCAGTAAATGGCAAGGCAAGCACAGCTCACACCCTCTGACATACCCACGAGCCCAGCTTTGGTTGGAGAGTGACTGTGTCTGAAATGATGGGCCTGATCCTGTTTCTATGATGTGAGTAGCGTCTGTGCTCTTTGCAGGCAAGCTGAAGTTGGGAGGACTGTTGTGATGCAATTTATGTTGTATATGGAGCATGAAGTTTCGTGACCTCATTCTCTTCTCTTAACAGTCTCATCCTCAGTATGGATCTGCCTTTGCTTTAAATTCCCTGAGTATTATATCGATAGCTGTTGCAATACTTTGACCTGTGCACACCCTGGGTTTTATTATTTTATGGCCGGTTGATATTAATTGAGTTTGCCAACTGCATTTGTTTGTATATATTTTATAATGGCAAGCACTCTGAGAAGCTTTTGTGTTTTATTTGTTTCATTTTTCACAAGCCAGTGGATGGTAGGGGGTGACATGGACCTCAGTTATCAGTTCTGGGATCTTAGGCAGGTCTACTTAGATGCAGAAATTTCAAGTGAGTGCTGTAATTCAGTATTGAGCAGAATCCAGCACTCTCGCACACAGAGCCACCATCTATTGATGAGGAGATGTCGTGGAGTGCAAAGGCTTTCTCAAACCTGCCCTGTTTAATACGCATTTGTTTCTATGGCTCCTTCCATCTGACTTGAGCAAACCATTTGTCCATTACAAGGGCTTCATCATCTCTAACTGGTTTTAAAATTTCACAAGTTTCTGGTTCGTGCATTGAGATAGAAATAGGTCTTTTCTCTTGGAAGTATTGTAAAGAAAATAATATTTGAAAGTAGATATTTGACTTCAAATGTGACAGCCATTTTATGAACAGGAAACAGATAAAAGATTGGTTAAAATGACGTATGGAAGCTTAAAGTTGTCAGATGACTTTTTTTTTACAAGCATAGAAACCTTCCCAGTTAAAGCAGTTGCAAACTTTACATCCTTTTATTTGGCAGAACAATTATGGTCTGCCCATTTTTAATTTTATCCACTTTGCCTTTCCCACTTTGTTCATATGTAGATGTTTCAATGGAGTCTAAAAAACATTTTTGAGAAACAAGCATGGATCATATGCAGTGTTTTTCAGCTTCTGCACAGATTCACAGAAAAGTACAAGATTTTTTAGTCTAGTCCTGTCAGTTAAGGATCTAAAAGTGACTAAGAACAGCCAGGAATTGGATTTGAGATGCAGAGAACAACTTTCTTAGCCATCTGACTTCCTCCTATCAGGGGCTGGAATGGATCCAGTGAGGCTTGACAGAGAGCATTACCTTTGCATATGGTATATACATACGAGATACCTAATAGTGTCAGGCTGTGATTGTGTGTCATATTTAAGGGCTCTCCATTTAGAGTACTTATGAGAGTCATTTCTCCTCCATTTAATTACTAATTCTTAGTTAGTTGTCATCTATAACTGTGTAATACCACACTCCCTTGTACTTGTCGTTGAACATAATACAGGCTTAATAAAAATAGTGGCCCATACAAACTGGGTTAAAGCCTTAACAGATGAAGCTGTCTCTTTGTAGTTGGTGGAATCATATTTCTCTTAAACAAAGATACGTGAGATGAGCATCTTTGTTACTAATAATAGGAGAGTGCATTGGAAAGCACTCTAGCAGACCGTCACAGTATGAACAATTTAAAATGTCCCCAAAGCACTGGATGAAACATGAAACAACGCCGTGTTGTAGGGGGCTCAGCTGCAGTGGCATTTAACAGCCATTGCCTGGAATTCTCTCAGTCACCCTAAGTCAAGTGAGTAAAAGGTGCAGATGTTCATAGGTGGGAAACTTCTGGGACTTACCTAAAGAGTTGTCCTTAGCAAGTTATGAAGCAGCATTTTTCCTTTTGAGCCAACATGAAAGGAGTGCCTTGGCATGTTTGCAGAAGGCTGTGCTGCTGAATGGACTCTACCTGGAGATGTCTTAGAAAGATAAAGGGTAAAAAGAAAGTTAGGTGGAGCTTAACCTTCAGTGTGTAGCAACTTAGATTTTGCCAAAGGTCAGTGGGATCCCATTTAGCTGCTGCCTCCTGGAAGCAACAATAAAGTGCTTTAGTTTTTAAAAATTAGTGATTGACACATACAACAGTCCTGTGTCTGGGCAGGCCCGAAGAAACTGGTATATCAGTGGAATGCAGAGCTAACTGGGTTTGTTTCATACAGAGCTAACACCCAGAGCTCTGAAGAGAGCTGTGAACATCATGTACCATGACCAGAAAATCCCCCATTATGTTTGCAGCAGGAAATAAGCAAGAAGCCTTTCACAAGGAAGGGAGCTGGGAGCTGGGATTGCAGTGCAGAAGACCTTGAGATTTCTCAAAGCAGAAGACACCATTAAAAGCATGTGTATAAACAGTCTTCTGCTTTAATAGATAAGATTGTTGCTTTTATTTGTTTTTTCTTGACTACCAGACACTGCATAATACTGTGCTTATAGGAACCAGATCAGATCTGCTCTTAGGTCCCTGGACAGGCCAATCTCTTGCCTAACTCTGATTTCTGTTGGTTGGGAAAGATGTCACGAAGGTTTTCAAAGGTGCTGGCTTCCAGTGGGCCCAGCTTAAGGATTTTGAAGCTGTAGGTTGGAGCAAATTACAGGAGGGCTCTGCAGCCCAGAAGGCTGCTTTAAAACTAAAGCTAGCATTGGAATGTGAAGCTGTCAGAGATGACACTTGCCTGTGAAATTGCCTTGATTAATGGGTGAGCGTGGACCATCCTGCACTTCCAGAAACGTGGCAGGCACTGGGAGCAATGTGTATGCTGTTAGGAGTGAGGAGAAACAAATCAGAAAACTAAAGCAGCAGAGGCAGACATTTTTGGTAGGAACCACAGCCGTAAGCAAAGCATTGCCAGGCGTTACCCTTTCCTGACTCCTTGGGAAGTTCGGTCACTGAGGTGGAACTTGTATGAGAAAGGAAGGCAGTCCTCAGTTTGGGTATGGTCAGCATGGGCATCCAGCTTGAGCAGTCCTGCCCCGCATGACAACGGTGCAGTTTCCTCAGTGAAGCATTTTGTTCAGATTGTTTGAGGATGTAATTAATCAGTTCCTTTAGTCCTTTGAAGTTTATTAAGCATAAAAAATAAACTTTCCAGAGCAGGGGAAAACTCAACCCCAGGCTTTGTTAGAATAACAATTGTTTCAGGGAATGTCAAATTTAAACTTAGCTCTGTATGTGGGAGGGCACAACTCAGCTAATTGCCAAGGAGCTCTGGTCCACTGCAGATGTAGAATTGGATAAAGCTAGGCAAATGTTTGTGAGAATACTATTATTCTAAGCAGCTTAGAGGAAAAAGACACCAGAAATGATCCAGGGACTTCAAAGGGATTCACTTTTCCCCTGAAAGTTAGTTATGTTTACTAGTGTTCCAGCTTGAGTATGAACTCTTGAGTAAGCTCATGGTAAATGAGACTAAGGCTCTGAAGTTTTCTTTTTGAAAATGGAGACCATGCTTCATAGTCACATCAGGATGTTTATAAGGGGGACTTACAGTAGTCCTCCTGCTAACTAATCCTTGGCTTTCATTTAAAGTTTCTGCACAGCATCACTGTTCTTAGCCAAGGCTCCAGGTCCTGGACAGCCTTGCAAGCCCAGTCAGGTTGTGCTTGTCAGAGAGCCAGAGCACAGACCCCAGAGCATCTTCGTCCACCTTTGTTCCCTCATCCATGAGCCTGCCAGAGGCTCGATTGCAACAGTCCTCAAGAGATCTATGATTTTTTAGGAGCTACAAGAAGGCAAGGGCTGTCTGGCCATGCCTCTGTCCTCTGCCTGTCATGAGGACCAGTGGAATGTGGGAGGCAAGACCAGAGGTAGCGTTCCATCCAGGCATTCCTCCACAGCAGGGTACTTGGTCCAACTCTCATTTGACCTCTTGGGTTGCATAAGGAGCATCCATTCATAGTCTCAGGATGTGATGTTCTTTATGGCTCATTAGAACTCTGGTTCTTCAGGCACTTTAGTAGCAGTAATAAGAAGTGTGGGTAGCCTGGGGAAGAGACAGCATAAGAACTGGAACAAAATAGACTTGAGATGAATCTTACCATCAAATGAGTGTTTGATTCGTATTTAAATAATTTGTTTGTGCAGAATTTATCCTTCAGTTGCTTGAATCCTTGTGCTGGTAGTCTTTGGGTTTATTATAAAAGAAAATAAAATTAGTGAATGAAGTCAGTTCATTTAGCTTTATATAAGGTTTAAGATAAAACACTTTTTTTGGAAGTATCTATAGGTGCAGTCTGTGCTCAGGTGCTAATAATGAGTTAAAGCTGCTGCTGTTTTCTGGAGAACTCTGCAAACAATAAATTTGAAGAAATTGTAACATTATCAAATGATAAAACTCTGGCCATGCTTTTGGCTTTGAAGACTAATTTCTGCAAAGGAAGGATTTTCCCTTTATATTGAGCAAAACAGAAACACCTCTTACCCTGTAACATTTAATGATGGACGCTATCTCCCCTTGTTTAGATTAAAATTACAGGCCTCAGATTGCAAGTTGCAATATTTGTTTTCTTCTGATTTCTGCCTTTAGCTCCTCAGTAAATGCCATTGACTGCTCTGTGGGTAACTCCAAAGAAGCCTCCAGGGCTGAATATATTAAAATACACGGCATTCCACAGAAAATGACAAAATTCTCCCCAAATTGCCCCCACAGTTTTCTACCAGCATTCTTTATGAGCTGCAGGCAAACAAGGGTGATCTGTTGTGCTTGTCCTATTCCTATTTTTCTTCCTGTTTTAAATATAGCGGAATATATAAAATAATGAAGTGGTATTCAGAAACAATCCTTTTGCCAGGTCTTCCATCTGTTATTCTGTATAATCCTAATTTCTGTACAAAAAAACCAGAACCGTGGTATGCAACTCAATATGTTACAAGATGTTTATTTTCATCAGCACGGTCCAATAAAGTACATAGCTCAAATATTAACATTGGAGTATGTTAAGATTTCATTAGTATTTGATCTATATATTTTACAGACATAAATGGATAAAAATAAACAGCTTGTAACATATAGAGTTACGGACTATGGTTTTGTGGATTTACAGAATTCTGTGGTGGATTTGAGTTTTGCAGCAGATTTATTTTCTCTAATTCAGTTAAAATAACTATGTAATCATTATTTGTGCTGAGTATGGTTTGAGCTTCATTTTCATAATTCACCGTGGGATTTGTCTGCATAACTTCTGATGGTTAATGACCCTATATTGATTGAGATTCTCTTTTGTGAGTCCGTATTGCTTGTGACTTGATAATGAATCAGTCAGATCACTCCATTTTAGAGAGAGAGAAAATAGACATAGTGTTAACTTCCCAAAAAAAAAAAATAAAGACACCCAAAGTTCTGTGTACTCTATATATTCTGTAGGGGCTTTTATAGTGCTTGTAGTACGTGCTGTTCTGAAAGTGTCATACATGCATTTGTTGTTGTGAACTCAAACGCTGTAGAATCTGTAAAGATGCAAGATTAAATTTTCCATTGCCATTTTTACAGATAACAGCCCGTCGACAATGGAAACATATTTATGATGAATTAGGTGGTAACCCTGGAAGCACAAGTGCTGCTACATGTACTCGCAGACATTATGAAAGGTAAGATAACAAATCTGAAATGCTTGTTTAATAATGAAAAAATTAATTTGGAAAGCCTTCAAAGCGTTTTATAAAGAATTAGAGAAAAAGAGAGAGAGTCTTCTTAAAGATTTGTAAATACTCCCCCAACAGTTTAGTCAGATAATCCATTGTAATTTAAACCAGAGTGTCTGTCTCCAGTGACTAAATAAATAAAACAAGCACCTGATTTTTCTTTGGTATATATCTTAATTTTTGCAACAGCTTTCCGGTTAAAGAAGCTGAAAAATTGAGGAAAACATACCCAAGGAAAAATAAGAAATGGCAGCTAATTGATGCGAACACTTGTCTTCTGTCATTTTTTAGGAATACCAATTAAGCAAACTGTGGTTTTGATCAAAATAATGGGGTGGCCCACAATGCCAGGGTGCTGTTAATGTTGTAGGTCATGCAGAGCGGTGCATTCCTCTTCTTCATTGCATTCCTTCCCTCCTCCCTGCCTGCAAGCTGCTGCCAAACACTCTTTCTCTGCAGCCATTGTTGCTGGTCAGAACTGTTGATTTCTTATTCTTCCCATGTAGATAATAACTTCCAGGGCTTGTGAAGCCAGCACACATTGAATAAAATACTGGAGCTGGAATGTTGTTTTGGTTTGGTTTTTAGAAACAACTCTTGGGGCTTTTTCTTTCCTTTTTTTCCTGCTTTTATCTTTTTTTATTTCTTTTCCTTCTGTTTTTTTTTCCTTAGACAAGCAAATGTGAATAAAAGCTCAGCAATTTTCAGCTCAGATAAGGAAAATTCAGTCTCTTGTTCCTGGGCATAAACAAGTTACTTTGCTGGGCTCAGGAAGAGATTGTAGTCGCCTGTGCAAAAGGTGGCACAGCAGAGCTGTGCTCAGTGGGCAGTTTCTCTCCTTATCTTAGTGTCGGCCTCTCCAGGGGAGATACTGCCATCCTCATGGAGGGTGGGGGGATTTGATTGTGCTCATTTACAGGAGACATCTCCAGCAGAAGGTCTTGGGTGCACAGAGGAGTTGCATGTAATGAATGCCATTATAAATATTAGAAGCTTTCTGGAGATTGAGCCAAGCAGCAGAGCAAAGTGAGTGAGTTGCTGTGCATGTCGGATGGGGCTTTTCCCTGCCTTCGTGTTGCAGACAAATGTTATAGATTGTTTTATTGACTCATCAGATTGTGGGTATTCAGCTCTTCCCCCCATCATTATAGCCCTGAGAGTCTCAGAGCTTCCTCTTGCACCCAAGCCAACTGATGGGTTTCCAACTGGCAGTCTGGCTCTTCCCTCGCCAGATGTTCTTTGGGGGATGTTATTTGACAGAGCAGACCCAGGCACACGTAAGCATTAGATCTCTGTGGGTTTGGGTTGCAGAGGGAGCCTTGCTGAGCTCTGTGCTGAAACCCTGGAGTCACTGAGAGAGCACATCTCTTGTAGTTGTGGAAAAGTAAATGAGCCATTCACAAATATTCTGTAAACCCTGTCTCCTGCTTTCCTGACAACGTTTAATGCTGGTGTTTTATTTTTTTTTTACATGCAAAACCCTTGCATTGCACTCCCATGCATAGAGACTTGTGTGTGACTGACTCAGCAGTTACTTGGATATGCTGTGAAGTGCCACCAAACCCATTGTGCTCACTGGAAAACCTGAGCAGACTTGTGATGCCTTCCAGATTGAAAAGCCTTTCCAGCCTACCCAAAAGCAGTTCTGCTTGACTTGACCTGGTCTGAGGAAAGAGTTCTAGTTTGTGGTTAGATTGGTCTTAATACACTGAAGAACTCAAATCTGAGTTCATGGATGCCAGTCTATCGTGTAATTCTGGGTTCGGTCTGATACAAGGCAGCACCTATTTTCCACATCCATGGCAGGATATCAAAATATGGCATTTGGAGAAAAAGTCTTGCAGGATTTTTAGGTTAGCCTTGAGCTTACCTAAAATGTGCTTTACTAAATCTGGTCTGAAAAACCAAAACACGTATACAAAAAACCTCAGTGACTCATCCAGTCTCTACTTTTCTAGTGTTAGATGCTTTTTTCCCACCAAAGGAAAGCTGTATTAAGCCTCAGACTTGGAAAAAAGTAAATGAAATTGTCATGGTTTGTTTCAGCTGGTAATTCTAACTACAGCACCTGTAAATGTAATGCTCATTTATAGCCAACGTGCTCAGATGACATTTAATCTAAAACTAGAACTGCAGTGCAGGAATACACATGCTCATGATTCAGGACACACATACATTTTCAAACTTGAAGGTGAGCCGTACAGCTAAACTGGAAATTGAATTAAACTGGAAAGCAAATGCTGAGTAAATCTCATGATTTTTCCTTTCTGAATCCCACTAGCCTTTCCTTGCTTACTGGAGGCAGAAAAGGCAGTTCCTTGCCTTCACTGGCCCTGCTGCTGTTTGACTTAGCCTTGCCATTCATCTGTACAGCTGGACCTCAAGGGCATCTATGTTGTGTTAACCAGCTCTCTCCCAAGAGAAGCTGCTGGCTGTTTGCATCAGCTTTAGCATATCGAGGCTGTTCAGGTGGCAGCCACATTTCAGTGACATCCTTAGGATGCTGAGGAGTGGAATGGCACATATGTCCCAGTTCAGGCACTGCATCCCACCTTCCTGCCCTCGCCAAGTTCCCCTTTGCAAGGTGGAGTTTTACACACAATTTCAAAGGGCAAAAAGAGAGAGAAAAACACCCCATTAACAACAAGCAAACAAACAAACAAAAAAAACCCCAGGCACAAAATACAACCATTGGAGAGGGCAAAATTGTCTGTCTAGCAAATCCAATGAAGAAATACTGCTTTCTCTAAAGGTGTTTATAACCTCTGCAAAGCCACCATGTGGCTGCAGATTCATGGTACCGAGGATGGCAAAAGCTGAAACAAAGCCAGATTTAAAGGCTTTGGGGAATGTATTGCTCTGCACCCTGCTGTTTGGAGCAGGGCTTGCAGTGGTAGCTGCTGGTGTGCTATAGGTAGGTAGAGTGCTTCAGCTGGGGCGGTGTTTGCTTTGTTTCCCTGGTAAAAGGGAAAGAAAGGTTTTGTGTGCATTTTCAACTGATTCATTTATCATGTAATACAGTTTGTGTTTCCAGTAACTGTTTTCATTTTAAAATAAGGCAGGCCTGCCAGTGTTTCAGTAAGTGTTATTTGTATATTAGTTAGACAACTTTTGTTTTATTAATGAGTATAATAATGAAAGTGCAGGTTTCTGAGTAGAAGCAATGGGTGTTTTTATTTAAAGCATAGCAGGCATCGCATAATGCCAATGAATGCATTATTGTCACTGTAGGCATGGCTGGTCTAGACCTGCCTCTGATTGGGTTATTCCAAATAGGCCCAAGCACTTCATAAAAATGTCTTTGTCAGCCTAGTTTTCCTTCCAAACCTATTCATCTCTGTCAGTTTTTAATATTAGTACCAGGCTCTTGGCTATAGTCCATTAGTACTGTACTTAATTGCTCATGTTACAGATGATTACCAATATAAAAAGCATTAATGTTTTCCCATCATGGGGCTGTTGCTCTGTGCACGACTTGGACCGTACAGAGCTTATGAGGTGTTGTTGTTTTGGTCGTTACTTTCTTCATTTGTGCTCCTCTAATGCACTTACCTTTCACGATCACAGTCAGCCAGAGGCGTGTGCGGTTTGGTATGAGCTGATTCAGCCTGCACCGTTCCCGTGAAACTCTTAGCCCTTGTCAGTACCCTACATCTCTCTCTTATCAAGAAACCCTCAGAAACGGCTCCTTTTCTGCGAAACACTCTGCTCCATGCTGTCTTCCCCTAATAATGCAGATGTGGTTTTCACATGCAGGGTTTGAGGTTTCTTTTCGCTTTTACACAAAACACATGATTGGCAGCTTTAACTTTCTGGCATGAGCAGTAGGCTGTATTTCTGCAGTGCTGATGACGTTGTTGTTAGGGATTTTTTGTAAATATTACACCACTGTCCCCCCCCGCCAAAAAACCAAACCAAACAACCCAGCCTGCTAGTTTAGTGTGTAAGGTATAAAAAGTTCCCAATAAAATGCACTGAACAAAACAAAAATACTAGTAATTCCCTGTTGGGGCCTTTTTCTGTCTCCAAGTCTGTCTGTGATTCATCTTGGTTTCCTCCAGAGCAATTCCTGTGCACGAGCTGTGCACAAACATACGTGTGCTGGGGGCTTGTGGTGTGCAGCGGCATGCAGTAACTCTCCTTGGCTTCTCTGGTGTCGCTGTTGGAAGGTGTGGTGGCAGGCAGCTGGATGGTACCATAGACCAGTATCTTCCTGGCCTCTTTGGGTGCTGCAGGAAGCTGAGCTCCCTTGGGGTCTCCAGCAAAGATGGACCCAGAGAACCCCACGGCCCAAGTCCTGCTCTGCAGCAGTGTATCTTGTGTGCTGGCCCTCATGAGTTACTAGCATTTCAAAAACCAGTCTGTCCTGGTCAGACCCAGCTGGAGAGGGATTTATTAGGCCTTGTGCTCTCACAAAATTAAGGCAGCTGAGTGGGAAATTATTCTGCAGAGCCACAGCCACCTGGGACTTGAGGAGGAGCAGGTAGGTGGGATGGGTTGTAGTTGTTCACAATAGGGCAGAGTGGCTGTGCCCAGACTTCGGACACTGACCTGCAGAGGGCTTTATTCTGGCTGTGGATGTGGCCCCTGGGCACTTGCAGAGGACCCTGCACATCTGTCCTTTACCAGGGGACTAAACTTCAGGAGATGCGGTCTCTTGTACAGTTCAGAGCCCATTCTGCCATTTTTCTTTCTAAATCGCCCACATAAAAATTATGTATTATGAGAAACACAAGACAGGTCAAAATAAGTCCTTACACGGTTTCCCTTTAACAGCCGTAAAGTCTGTCTACCCTAAGGATATTGTGCAGTAATTCAATATGCAGGAGAGCCCTGTGCTCCATGCAAATGCTGTTTGGTTTTCTAAAGCGTTTGGATAACTTTTCGTAACGTGTAAGCATTTCAGTGGAGTTTTGCAGGAAATAACAGCCAGTCTTTTGAGGGAACAGAAAGTAGGGGGCTAGTATAGCATCTACATGAAATTGCTTATGGTTATCTTTTTATACACGTTGTAATTAATAGAAGGTTTTGATTTACACTGTAAAGTGTGAAAACATCCCCAGGCAAAAATTAATCAAATGTTATGTCATGGTGTAAACTACAACTAGGTCTTTGTTTGACCCAAAAAAAACTTGCCAAGCAACAGTTTTCTCTCCTTGTTTTATTTTTGTCTTCACCCCACTTCCCTGCCCCCCTCACACTTCAGCTAGTCCCAGACTCCCAGAAAACTTCGCAAGTTGCAAATTGTCTCAATGGTTTTCCATCAAGCACAAATTTAAGCCTGAAGATAGATGAGGTGTCTCAGTTCTCTCTTTCTTTTCCTGGGTTTTTGGTTTGGGTTTTTTTTTTCTTTTTGACAAATAACAAGAGGTTTCTACTTACGATTTTCTGCCCTCAGGGCTTTATCATTAAGATTAAATAACTGTACTCTCAAGCATACCACTGAACAAACATCTTTTCAATTATGTGAGTAACAGATGCTTTAACAAAGGAACTATTGAAAATTCAGAAAGCTTCCCCCCTCCCCAAAATTTAAAAAGTATCAGATGACAGAGGAATGTAATTGTTTACCATTAAAACAGATCCCTAGCTGTCCATTCAAAACATCTGAGAACATGCATTTTTTTCAAAATTTCTGGGGTTTCAGCCTCAGAAAGTTACTGGCCAGCACTAGAGTCAGCAGGAGTCCTTGAGTGCAAAGTGCTGGACAGTCGGGCCCTGCCTTTAAGTGCCTGCACGCAGATGATCTCTCTCCTGGTGGGGAATTGTTTTCCCACCTGCATCCTTCCTTTCACCCAGGAGTTTGTCCCAGCAGAATTGGGGCATGCTGTGTGCTGCCCAGTGCTGCTGGGTGGGTTGTCAGCCGAGCAGAGAGGCCCTTGCCAGGCGTGCCCGCCATACACTCATGCGGTGGCACCTACTGGATGCTGAGGCCCTGCAGTGCCCGGGGCTTTGGGGTCCCAGCACTCCAGCTCAGTGCTTGCTCAGTGTCATGCATGGTAATCTCATTTCTTGACATCCAGGAGTAAGGACAGACTTGACACAAAGGGACGAGCCCCTCTTCGTTGCTGGGAGCTGAGTTGTCCCAGGAGGGTGCTGCACAGTGGGAGGTGTGCCATTCTCTTTTGCAGGAGCAGCACCAATGATGGAGAGTAAGATCTTTTCCCTCAGATTCCCCAGTGCTGCTGGGGATCTCCACCTTGTACTTCAGGATTTTGTTAACATGAATGAGAATGCCCCTAGTTTGTTCAGCTTTCTGCAATATAGATGCGACTCAGAGCTCCCGGGGAGGGTCAGCAGGATTTTGGAGTCCTGCCAGGAGACCTGCACCCCACAAGCAATGCAAAATGGCATCTGTAAGCTTGTTCTGAGCATAGGGAGCAAGCATTGCAGGGACTCTATGGACCTACCAAACAAAATGCGTGTCTGCCTTTAGATGCAGAAATGGTGACTACGGCCAAACCAGAGTCTTGTAGTGGTTTTGGTAGAGTGACCTGGGGAAGCTGCTCTGTGCCCACCACTCTTCCTTTGAGTCTTTTCCTTGCAGTAAATCTGCACCAAAGGCAAAAGACTGGAGTTGTTCCTCTTCCCCTGCTGAGCCCTAGGATCAGGAGTGCCTGAGCTTGCCTCGCTGGGCTGTGCAGCTAAATCAACAGCTGTGTTTGTAATGTCACTAATTTCCAGTTTACTTAAAACAAAGTGTCTTTGAATTCTCTTAGCGCCGTTCCCACCTTTCAGCAGTAAGCCATTCTCATTACCCACCAGCACTCCCAGTGGGCTGTGAGGAAAGTTGTTGTTGAAAGGATGAAAGAGCCATTCCTTTAAGGAAGGAAAGTTCTTTGGAAAGAAAATTGAACTCCAACATATTTTGTCTTTGCTGATAAAATACATGCCAGTTTTGTACTTCACACAAATGCAAATAAAACCATTGCTATTGTGTTCTGCACAAAAGCACGTGAGGCTTGCTTTCGTAACCCCTGCATGGTACAATGCAGTCCAGGGAAATCAGACTTCAGGAACACACTGCTTCATTTCCTCAATGTATGTTATATTCCCATTTTGGAAAACAGGCTGAGACCTTAAAGTTTGGGTTATTCCTCTCCCCTCTTTGCTGGGAATGTGTTGCTGGTGCCTTGGAGAGCTGCCTCCTGCTCCTGGCTATCCCCACCAAGTGATCGTTGTTGAAGGTTTCCCTCATTGTTTCCCTTGCCTACACTGGACCAGTGCTCTAAGATTTATCCTTTTGAAAAACAACAGGGTAAAAAAGACAAGACTTCTCTTGCAATCAGAGCTCAGGCATTCCTGTTGGTCCCTTAAAACAGCTGAATGTTTTGCCACTGACTTTCTAGGAGGAAAGAATCAGGTTTCTCTCACGGAGGTTACTGATAGGGGCCCATTTGCACCACAGGGACTGTCCCAGCCCTGCACTCAGACCCTCTGGCTGCAGGGGCTGCGGACAGCTCTGCCCAGCTGCTGTGAGGACATCCTGGAGCAGATAGATGGGTGCCCTCTTGGACTGGAAAAAGCGGCTGTCTTGTCCCCCAGTTCTGGTAGTGCCTGCAGAGTGAGGAGTTGGAGCCACCATGGCCTTATTTGCTCAGAAGGAAGGCGTTTTCCAAATTCCTGCCACTAAAGAGACCTATTGCCTGTCCCTTTTCAGCATTTTTGAAGCTCTAACAGCTTAATGTTCTCATGATTTACATTAGCATCTAATCCTTGCATAATCTCACTAATCCCTTGGCCCCAAGATATCCATTGGCAGTGAGTTCCACGGGTTAACTGATTGCTGTATTCATTTGGTGGAGCAAATTTAAATCATTTTCCATTCCTGTTGCAATTAGCCTCCTTAACCTGGCCAAGCATGCGAATGGGGCAACATCTCCCAAGGAATGGACTTTGGTATTTTAAGTCCTTCCAAGATTATTCTTGTGGCTGAGAGGCTCCAGTGCATCCTATTTTGTGCTGGGCTTGGAGCCCTTGAGAAAGTACAATGATGTCAATGGGAGACATGCTGAAATATTTTATTCTGCTAGAAAGAAAACAAAAATAAACACTGAAACGGCGATACAAAAAAATACTGTAGGGGTTGTGCTGAGCTGCCTCCTTCTCTCGCATCACCCTGTGTGTCCTGGGCATATGGTTCCTCCCCAGCCCCAGAGCCCCGTCATGTCCGTGCACAGTAGGAAGAATTAAAGAGGAAACTGGCAGCCTTAACATTTAATTTCCTTCCTCTTTCTGGGCTGGTCAGATCCTTTGCATTATTGTAACTACTTTTTTTATCATGCCTATAAATAGATGTGCTCTCGTGTGTCCTGTGAATCAGTCGGGCCAAAAAAGTCATTCATTCTGCATAATCAATACATGTAGTGGTTACTGGCTCAGATGAGATCTTGTATTGTTAGTTCTGTAGCTGGGAAAAAAAAATGTTGACTAATAAAGATTAAGGGCTTTTTTTTTCCTTTTTATGAAATGCTAATGATGAAGACATGTTTGATATACTGTGAAATACATTTCTCTAATGTGAAGTTTCTGCTTTTTGTTGGGAAAGAGATTTAGTCCCTGGAGGATTTTAGAATTTGTAAATATAAAATTATCTGCTTCAGTGTTTTTTAAAAAAAAGGTTGGCAGAAAGCCAGATTACTTGCATTACTGTAATAGATTTGCTGACCTCTGACATCTGCTGCAGAGAAGTACATTGAATTTTTCATAATATCAGATGATGCAGATCTAAAAACTCAGTACACTGCGCCATTATTTAATTCAGGACTTACTAAAGGAAAATCTTTTTTTGAGTAGCAGTTTATACGTGATTAAACTTAATATTGCCGATTGTAATAAATCAGGATTAGTATAGTACTGATTTGTTAATCTAACTTGTATTGATTTTAAGTTGTCTTTATTTAAAAAAAATAAAAAGAAAAAAGGAAAAAGACTGGCTTTTCACAGTGACTGAATTTAATAAGAAGCCCTGTGATAGGAAAGACTCCCCTACTGTTTCTGCTCTTGGCTGGAAAATGTTATTCTTGTATTATTCCAGGAAAAAAAAAAAAAACCTCATGCTGCTAAAAATCTGCTGCCTGTGGAAAGATTTTTTTAATACACTAGTGCTTACATATTCTATTTATGTTAATTGACTTATAAATAATACATTTTATTAATCTTAATATTGGAATCTTGATCATGATAAAGACCCTTTTATTTGGTCTTCTCGCAGGCTTTACAAGTAAATATTCTTCAGACCACAAAATATTCCCCCTCTTTTCTTTTTTTATGAATACTTTGATACTTCCCCCCCTGTCGGGAAGTACAGCCACAGTTCAAAGCGACTGAAAACATGGTTGTTGTTTCCAACATATGATACATTCGAGGTATCTGGATCCGGTTTTTTGGACATTGTCTTTACCTCTCCTTGCGCAAAGATTGATTAAATCTTACCTGCACTGCAAATATTTGACCAAAAAAAAAAAAAAAAATCTCATGCTGGTTTCAGACATGTCACATTCTGCTAAACTATTTGGCTAACAGCACATCGCATTCTTCCGGTGTTGGGCAATATTGACCTTAAATTGGCTAAGCCGGCTGCTTTCATGGCATGTGAGCCGGCTGCTTACATGTTCCGAGAGCTGTATTAGCTTTATTACTCCTGCACTATAAAAACTTCTAATAATCAAATGATAAGATCATATCCTGTGGGTAATTGTGTTGTACCATGACAGGATAACTGAAAAAACATTCAGTGAAAATTGCAACCGACGGAAATCTCTACGTGAAGCGGCAATTGCTGGTGTTGCTCAGCTCGGTGCTGCTCCCTGGGGTCTCGCAGCCCGCGTTCCTGCCCGGCTCCTCGCCAGCCACCCCCAAAAGCCACCTTGGCCGGCCCTCCTTTGAAACGAGGAGGGGAAAATCCTAGAACAAGCCATCCTTGTGTTTTGACTCAGTTTTACCTTAGTCATGCCGCCTCCCCGATACATGAAACATTTAATTCCAGATTTCCTGCCGCTGGCTCCAGGCCGCTGACCGGCTATGTGAAATGTATTTTTACTGCTGTCGGCCTGCCAACTGCTGAGCTCAGTGAAAAATAACTAAAATGAAAACCTTGTACTCCCACATGAACCCTTAAGATCAGAAAAGGAAATTTAAGCCACAGTTACTAATTAGCACCCAAGCTAATGAGTTCTGGTGAGGTGCAGAGGCGGGAGGAGGAGGAGGAGGAGTTTGGGTCCCGCGTTACCCTACAAGGCTCGGCAGAGAGCACGCGAGCGGTGATTAATCGCGTCGGCCGGGGCCTTGCTCCTGGCCCGGCCGTAGCCACCGGGTTAATCACTCGGCATCTTCCAGGGAAAGGCTCGTTCCTGGGGCTGGGAGCATCTCCGTCTCCCATAAGGCACCGGACAGTGTCTGCAACCTTTACGGATGGAATATGTAGATTTTTAATGGGCGACACGTTCCCATGGAAACAAAACAAAGTCAAACACTCCCCTCGCAGTGCTAACAATTATTGTAATAAAATGTGTTTTTATTAAAAGCGATTTTAAATATTTAACACATGGCAGAGTGGCCTCGGCACTGCCCTGTGTGAAACCCAACCTTGCCTCTAGTGAAGTCCAAAGTGCTTTGTGCAGCGCGGGGAGGAATTCGGTGTTTTCACCAATATTTGCGCTTTGCGAATGAAATGTAGCAGCCTCAAGTATGAACAGGATTATTTTTTTCTTCTTCTGCTTAGTTATGCTTTTTATTATATAAACATTAACTGTAATATTACAGTGGGAAGCAGGTATTTGGCAACTACGTATTATTTTGCTAAGTTTGCATAGAGGGAGCAGTTTCCAGTTTTAGCAGCTGTAACATGTTTAAACTCAGTTTGTAATGGGATCTGAAGATGAATATTCCCTGTGGGCTCTGCTTAGCTTCATTACTGGAGCCCTGCCAAATTCAGGGCTAGAAAGTATTATTCACGCCTCTTTGCACATACCATGTCAGAGCATGCTCAGTTAATGAATTTTGTTTCTAATATAGCATAAATTAGGTTTATATTTTAACATAATTTATGTTGTATTTTATTAAAATGTAAAATATTATGATCACGAGCAATCTAATTTCTGCTCTCTTAAGCCCAAACTGTGTTTGAACATCTAAGTATGTAAATCAAAATTGCATGCTTAGAAACTGATTCTAGGATAACAAACGAATATCTGAACCAAAGAGGTTTCTGCCTTGGAGTCTTAGATTAAAGATAATTAAGGATTCCTGGTATTTGAGCAGATTTATGTTGTTTATAAGCAAAGTACATTTTCTTCATAGAGTCAGCTTGTCTTTTTTTTTAACAAATTATGTTTGCTGTATTAAAGTTCATATTTTTAAAGTCTGAGTCTCGTATTAATCCCACAGTGAGTCATTAATCATACCAAAATGCATTATAAAAACTTTAATCACTGAAGTTGAAACTGAGATTGTAATGCAATCCATCCCTTTTAATTATATCAGTTATTTTTCCTTTCAGATCAAGAATTGCAAAGGGAAAACAGAGAGATTAAAACTTGGTGTGTTTGATGCTTTCAGGGGAGGATGTTTTTTGTTTGTGTTTCTTCCTTGTGTTTTTAAAGCGATTTCGTGCGCTTTGTGGCAGACAGTTCCACAGTGAAGAACTCCTTCATTTTTAACTCTTCTCCTCTCCCCTTCTTCCTTAAAAAAGGCTCCCTGGCGAAGGCAGGGAGCGTGGTGACTGTCACTACATGGGTGCCTTGCATGGGTGGTGCTGGGCTGGTGCTGGTGACCGTGGGGCGGGTGCTGTGCCCACCCCTGTAGGGTTCCTGCAGCCCAGCTCTGCTGGCTCCTGCCACGTTCCTGGCACTGCCCTTGCACTCAAGGGAACCACCAGCCTGGAAATTGTGTAGCTGTTACTGAGTTGGCTGTGGCTTTGTAGGTGTTTTCCTGGAGTTTGCTGCATGCTGTTAAATTCAGGGAGGTAAAATAAAAAGAAATGGTGGATTTTTTTAAAATCAGTCTGAAACATAATGGCTGATATTCTCATCTGGTACAAATTGGTGTAGCCACACAAACCGCTGCAGAGTTACTGACAGCTGATCCACACCAACTCCAACTCCACTGAATTTATGCCACATGATAATCTTGCCAAATAAATTGATTTCTTATACTTGGATTTATAGATGTAGAGTTTAAACTGTTGCTTTTATGGCATGGAAGCAAATGGATTTATTAAGTAAACTGCTCGTAGTAGATACACTTTTTTTTCTTTGCTAGAACAGCAAAACCTGATCAATTATTTGTTCCTTAATCCCCTAGATTAATCCTGCCATATGAAAGATTTATTAAAGGAGAGGAAGATAAGCCACTGCCTCCAGTGAAACCTCGAAAACAGGATAACAGTTCCCAGGAGAGTGAAGCGAAAACAAAAGTGTCTGGAACAAAACGCATCAAAAATGAAAACCAAAAGAGCAAGAAGGAAAAAGATAATTCACAGAAACCCCAAGATGCATCTGAGGTTGGTTGCTTCCCTGCTTTTCAGTTTTTCAATTAAAAATGCACAGCTTTAATCACATGAAATCCAGTGATAAAATATATAATTTAAACTGGAGAATTCCAACCAGTTGGCCTTTTAGTTTGCTCAGCAATGGAAATTCAGCTGTTGTGATACTGTCTGTGCTGGGATTTTTCTGGGCTGTGAATGGCAGCCAGTTTGCTCCATATTGCACATCAGGGATGGCAGAGGACCAAGCACTGGATCTGACTAGTACCAGTTCTGCTCATTGTATTATACAGTGGTCACCACTAACAGATCAGCAGCTGCCAAAGGGAAACCACACAACTACCACAGTTATTTCCTAATCTAAGTATAGGGTGCGGGAACCTCTAATATTGTTGATAATACTGTGGTAACTGTTGGACACAGCTGAGTTTTATAATGGTAACCTCTGGATCAGCCTTCTGTGCTCACAGATGTATGCATGACTGTCAGAAAACATATTACTCCCTAGGATTTTTATTATATTATACTAAGTTTCTTTTTGAACTAAAAGGTCTCATTTTGAGGAAACCACCTTCCAAGCCCTGACATCGACTTCCCTCTCCCAAGCAGCAGATGGCTTTCAGCTGAGGTTCCTATTCAGACATAATAGGTTCCTATCATGTCACTCTGCTTCACATGGGCAAGCCCCAATTTCCACATAGAGTCACGTTACTTGCAGGCATAGGACAGCCTCATGGAAGAGATTTTATGTTCCCAGCACAGGGTAAGATAGATGGTAGAATTCGTATTTGTCTGCAAATAAGAGTAAATTTCAAGGGTTGTTAAGTGATACAAAATCAATGGGGTTTTTGCCACAGTGTTATTTAAGCACGTTCCTTTGCACATCCTGCCCACTCTCTCCTGTGCCCCGCTTGCACCCCGTGTGAAGGAGGTGGTGAAGCTCCTCACACACAACCCCTGCAAAACATGTTGCTTTTCCTGTCTCAGTCTGCCAGATCACAGCAGCCTTCAAGGCGTTGCAGTGAAAGTAAGTATTTAAAGAATGTCGAAACACATGACGTGCCCAGCAGACTATGGCTGCTCCTTTGACTTCATTGCGTCTGGCAGGTACAGAAGTCCTGTTTCTAAACTTGTTTAGAAATCTTATTGAGTCAGCTATCAACAATCCTCCTCCTCCTCATTGTTTTAAAAAAACAATGCGGGACCTGTAAACACAGATGCCTCTAAGACTCCATGTACCCAGTTTTGAGAACAGAAAAGTTTAGGTTTCATGTCCTACTACCTCTTTAAGTTGTATTTACAAGGACAATTTAATCTCTCATCCTAAGAAGAATTTGTGTTTTAAATGGCCTTGATCAACAGTACCGTTAATATCTAATTTAAAAGCAATCCCCAGAGAGACCTTTTTTTTTTTTTCTCTGATATTGTACTTTTAAAGTAGGGGGAGCCCTGTTTGGATAAAATAAAAAAAACCACATGAAGAGGAGAGTGCGTACAAACGTGCTTCAGTCACTGGAAGGTTACAAGAAAAATTGCCCAAAGCCAGGAGAAGTGAAGGGAAAGCTTGTGCTCCCTCTTCCCTTGTCATTCCTTCATCCCCGGTTATTTATTGAGGGTCTTGGTTCAGCAAGATACATTACACACTATCTGTACTGCTGCTGCTAAGCCCAACATAACAAGTCAGCAACAGAGCAACAGCCTTCACTTTGAATTTCCTTGCTTTTGTTGTTCCCTATCTCAAACTTCCTGCTGTTTAAACTGTAGTTATTTTTGTGTGGTTTGCAGGAAGAGTTCCTAAGCTGCGCTTATCGGAAATGTAGGAAGCCTAGACGAGACAATAAAAATGTACAATTATGGTAGTTCCCTATTGTAAAATGGTACCTTTTATAGCAAAATTATTGTCTCCTCCCTGACTGGGGTGGAAGACGTGTCCTGCCCCTATTTGATCAGGATGGGCCATTAAGGACCTTAACCTCCACGTCAGTTACCATATGGGTCGGTGATCACACAAAGCCTGAGCAGTGAAGGGGCTGCAGGGTGGATGCTTCACCTCCAGAACTCATCTGTGCTTTGCCATGCGGAGGGCTCGATGCCCAGGGTGTGGCACTTAACAGGGGTAGCAGGCAGGAGATGTTCAGCTCCTTTGGGTGGAGCAAAATCCAGGTCTGCTGGAGCCAGGCAGAAGGTTGCTTGTCTCTCGCACCGCAGTCATGCCCTGGCAGTAGAGCCCTGTTCCTGAGGCCTCATCCAGGCACAGCAGTGATAGGCTATTGCTCTGAGGGAGAGCCCTGTGGCCACCATATAAATGTGTAGGCATGTCCCCAACCAAGCCACCACTTAAGTCATTTCTTCATGTGGCCTGGAAGCTGTGAGCTGGAAAAGCATAATCCAGTTACAAATGTGTGGTCCTCTCAATTGCATGTTCAACTCATGTACCATTAGAAGTATGCAGGGAGAGAATATAACTTTAATTTATTAGGATTGCATTTGCCTTTGTGCTCTTCACTGTTTTCCTTCCATCACAATGACATTGTCAGTGTAACAAGACACCAGACAAAATGCTATTAGCCTTAGACTGCACATTTCCTCACAATAGCTGAAACTTCAATCAAAGTATTGCTTAACAGAAACAAAGAGCAGAATGTACAGTTATTAAATATGATTCTCTTTTTTTTCTCCTCCTTGCTTTGCTCATCTGTCTGGTATTTGCCTGTAATTTTATAAGCTCAAGAGACTAGCGATTGTACTTTGTAAAGGACCTAATGATGGTATTTGGCTGCAAAAGACAGCTATGAGTTTAAAAAGAAGAAGTTAGGATGACTAACAGACACTGTAACTAATAGGCCAACCAAACAGACAGGAATATTTAAAAGCAGCTGTGAAGAAATAAATCTCTGAGAGGGTTAGATTCGTTAGGACCGTCTCCGATTCCCTGCTCCTGCGACAGACCATAAAGCAGCATTTAGATGATAACTTTCTCGATGCGTCTTATCCTTACAATGAAGGAAGAAAGAAAACAATAATAATAAAGGACTCGCACAATGCTGCTGTTTTATGACTGTCTTCTACCACAACATGTCAGAGGAGAGTGACAGCAGTTTTGAAAAGGGCTGTCAGTCAGCTGGATCGCAGATGGGATGCTCTGGTGACCTCTGTGGGTCACAGTTCAGCCGACTACATAATGGGATGAATAGTGTGAATTGTGCACACAAGCTGTATTAATGGGGGAGCAGAACGAGCCACGGTCCCATTGACGAGAACGTATAAAAGCCATGTTTGTAATAGCGGGCACACACACTTACTGAATGTTGACAACTTCATTTTAATCCGGTAATAAAAAAATGTGTGTCCTAGTTAAGCTGTGGCAGTGATTTGCTGCCTACAATAGGGATTTCTAGTATGCCATTTCTATCATTTTCACACTTTAATGCAGAACTGGGTGTGAATGATCTCCTGTGTGATCACTGAATTTTAAGATAGCTATGCTGGAGAGACTTCAGAGAAGGAAAAGCGTAGGAATAGTGTGGTTTTCTTAGGTGAAGTTGGCTAGCAGGAGAAATTTCTATAGCCTTATTGTTTGTGTCATGAAATCTGCTCTTCTGCATTTGCCTAATTAATTTTAAAAGAGTATATAACCTCAGCATTTAGCTATCTGATCAAGTCACCAGTGCCTCTTATCAGGTTACAAACATCTGCTGTTTTGAGATGCTTTATTGTGACTCTGACGGGAATGGTGTATTTTGTAATATTTCCAGGAGATACTTCTCTTTATTTGAGCCCAGTACCTGATGTTAGAGCCTTCACGTGCCAGCAAGGTGGTTGGCAAGTCCTTCTCTAAAAGTAGCCAACCGTGTACTGTGCATAAGCTTACAAACAGGCTGCTGGAACACGCTGCCTTCTTACTACTGTCTGTTGAATCATTTCATTAGGTTTCATCAGAACAAGAGAAGGATCAAGAATCAGCAGACCAGAAAAACTTCCCCGAACACTCTACAGTGGGAGAGATGAAACAACCCATGCAAGGCCCTCCATCTGTTTCACCAGAGACAGCTCGGACACTGCCTCTGGAGAAGACAGACGTGACAGAAAACAGCACCAACAGTGAGAAAGCCAAGGAGGAGGTTCAGCACTCGTCCTCTTTCTCGAGTATATCCATGCCCCCAGAAGAAGACACTGTGCTGGATGCCACTGTCACAAAACGATTACACCCCCCAGCAGATGCCCTGGAAGACACAAAGCCTGAACAAAGACTACACAAAACTTTTACTGACAACCTAGAAAGTGAACTTCCAGAAATGCCCTTCACAGCCTTCCCAGTCCATCTGCCCACTCAGAGCGACATGGAAGATGAGAAGCTGCCAGAGATGGCCGATTACATCGCAAACTGCACGGTGAAAGTGGACCAGCTGGGAAACGAAGATATCCACAATGCACTAAAGCAAACGCCCAAAGTACTGGTGGTGCAGAACTTCGACATGTTCAAGGAAAAGGAGCTGCCCGGCTCCATGAACGATGACTCCACTTTCAGTTACACACCGCTGCTGTACTCAAAAGGTAATCCAGGCATCATGTCACCCCTGGCAAAGAAGAAGCTGCTGTCGCAGGTCAGCGGGGCCGCACTCTCATGTAACTATCCTTACGGTTCTCCTCCACCTTTGATCAGCAAAAAGAAACTCAACAGCAGAGATGAACTGTCCTCAGGCATATCGCAAGGTCCCCATGCCCCTAATTCTGATCCTGTAGCAATTAATAGGCCCTCAGTCATACAACATGTACAGAGTTTTAAAACCAAGGAAGAAAGGAAGTCAATTAATGATGTTTTTAAACATGACATGCTAAGTAAACCGGATCCTCAGCGCTGTGATTTTTCAAAACATCACCTCAGTTCTCTTGCCGAGTCATACCTACCGAAGTCGGATATCCAAGACTGCAAAGATAAAATGAGTGAGAAAAGGGCACTGCAGCACTCCCATGTGCCCACTTTCTTGGCAGATTTCTATTCATCACCTCATCTGCACAGCCTTTATAGGCACACAGAACACCACCTTAATAATGAACAGACATCAAAGTACCTCCCCCGGGACATGTTCAGAGAATCTGAAAATATTTCTACTTTTACTCAACACAAACACCAAGAAAAACTAAGTTTAAATTATCGCCCATCTTTGCATCAGCAAGAGAAAAAGGCAACAGTGGAGGCTTCTTCAGATGATCAGCCAACAGATTTGAGTCTTCCAAAGAGCATACACAAACAGACTGCAAAGGCTCCGGGCTCCAGCTTCCCTCACTCATCCATGGCCCAGCAAGAATGCAAAGGTATCTCCCCGTTCCAGGCTGGAAGCAGCCAGGCGGTGAGCCTAGACTGTAACCCCAAAGCTTGCCGCGTGTCCCCCATGGCCATGACAGCCCCGAAAAAACACAGCGAGTTGCTCCATAGGTCTGGGAAGCAGCAGGCCCAGAGGCTGGAGAACCTGAGGAAGATGGAGGGGATGGTGCATCCTATCATCAGCCGCAGAACGAGCCCTCAAAATGTGGGGGCTGCCCGGCCTCTGAAACGGAGCCTGGAGGATTTGGACAAAGTCATTTCTGAAAAAAAAATCCGAGCTGTCTCTCCTATACACTTAGCAAAGGAGACCCTGGCGAAAGACAAAGTTCCCGACCCAGAGGGGGAAGGCAGCAAGTCAGTGCATGGTCTCCATTCTGGCAGCATGCTGGAAAGCCACAAATTTCCCCTGTCAGCCCCCATCTTTCCAGGCTTGTATCCGGGAAGCCTGTGCACAGGGCTGAACAATCGCCTCCCACCCGGGTATTCTCATCCCCTGCAGTACTTGAAAAATCAGACCGTGCTATCCCCACTCATGCAGCCTTTGGCTCTTCACTCCTTCATGGTGCAGAGACAATTCCTCACGTCCCCTGCAAACTCCCAGCAACTGTACAGACACTTAGCTGCAGCAACACCTGTAGGAAGTTCCTACGGTGACCTTTTGCATAACAGCATTTATCCTTTAGCTGCTATAAATCCTCAAGCTGCGTTCCCACCTTCCCAGCTATCCTCTGTACATCCCAGCACAAAACTGTAAACCCCCTTGCTCACAGAAAAAAAAGGTCTGAGGAGAAAAGTTCAGTTAGCGACATTCCTCCCCCTGTGACGATGTCTCGCAGATTTAGCGATCTGTATTTTTGCCAACCAGGATGCAGTTGTATCCCACCTAGAGGAGCGCCTCGGAGTCTGATGGAGACAGGACTGCTTCTTTAATTCTGGCTCCCACATCAGCCCCCTCACTCCTTATCCCTGCCCTTGCAAAAAAGAAAACCAAACCAAAAAAAAAAAAAAAAAAAGAAACAAAAACACAGGAAAAAAAAGAAAAAAATCATTGGATTTTGCATATGTGTTTTCTGAAAGGACTTGAACATGGTAAGAGCAGATGTTCAAAGGGAGCCGTGGAAACACAGGCCCAGTCCTGAGCTCACTGAAACCCCAGTGAGGGCTGCATTTGCCTTTCCCTGAGCCAAGGACTGGATGCCGTGCATTGTTGCAAATGAGTCAAGGACTTCAGATGAACCTGGAAAGGAGAAGTGGGCCGAGAATCTGTACAATCAGTGGATGTGCTTTTTTGGGTAACTTTTCCTGACTTTAAAGATTCAATCAATGCAATGTATAGTAAAACGGCAATAGATTTTTTCATTTTAACACTATTAGAACAGAATGGTAAACACTGTTTAATTTGACTGTACATATCCACTTCGTAAACTACCAGTGTCACATTTGGTCACAATAATTTATATAGTTTTGTTTGTCCAGTATATTCTGTGCTCTTTATGTTTGTTTTTTTTTGTTTTGGGTTCTTTTTTTTTTAAATTAAACAGTATCATTTTATCTGCAACTTTTTTAAAGGCTGTGGCTGTCCTAATTTTTTTTTATTACGTGTTTGTAATTTTTCCAGTTTCTTTATACTTTTGAGCAGCATTTTTGTTTCGTTTTTGTGGTAACGTTTACTGTTTACAAACTGAAGCAACTGGTTCAGATTAATCTTAATGGTTATAAACATACTGTAGGTGATGTTATGGTGCAAGGATGCGAACAAGGTTCCTTTCCCCACGGCCCACCCCTGTGAGGTGCTGAGCACCTCTCGCCCTCCTCCCATTGTTGCGATGGCTCCTACGCCGCTTCTCCCCTCCCACCGAGCTTTGCTTTCCTGTATCGTGGTCTGTGAATTTGTCGAGCGTTGTACCTAATCTTACCTAGGCTGTGAAACCCTCCTGCCTACCAGAGAAACGGTCTAGAAAACAAAACCTCCCTGGCACAAGCTGCTGGATGACAAAGGAGTGCAGAAAACGGATTTGTGGTTTGTGAGATTGTTGAGAATTTCAGAAGTTGTGAGAGGAGCCAGTGTGGATTTGAATCAGAGGCTCACAGGTTGGGTCCTGTGCCTCACAATGGGTAGGGGGTTCCGTGCAGTGGTCGGGATGGTCCTTCCACACGCCTATGGGGATCTCGGCCTCTCCCTGGGCATCCTTTTGCAGGGGGAAAGCCCAGGCATGGAGAGGCTGGATTTTCCTGATGAAAGAGCTTCCCTGTGGATGTATATTCACTTTGCAGGACATCACCACCATGCAGCTGAGCACAGACATTGATAAAGCAAAGTGTCACTTGGAGGCTTTATACGATGTGAAAATTGGTTGTGGTTCAAACCATCTCAGTTACTGTTCAAAGACAGCGTACTCGATATGAAAAGAAAAAAACGGAAACTACTAAGAAACACTTTGCATGCTAGGCATGTCATTAAATTTTCCCGTGATATGAAGCCAAATACAATATATAATGTATCATACTTAATATCCAAAGGTGGAAACCAGAATAGTATACTCGTCTACTGTTAAAAATCCAGCTTCTTCAATTAAATACTTTATATTCCTGTGGTAAAACTATATTTAATTGATTGATAAACAGACTAGTAGAACTTGGAACATGGATGTGCCAGTGCAGAGTATCCTACTGCTCCACGAGTCATACAGGAAACAGAACCGCAGGCTCATCCAGGCAGAGGCCACAGTGTGGAGGACATCTCTAGTAAAGTTGCACTAGATCTGAATCACGTAAGAATCAGGGGTTTGGGGACGGAGGGGAGGAGGGCGGGGGGAAAAGGGGTAGAGAATATAAAAATCGACAGCAAACGCAAACAGAAGCTTGTTGTGTGTTTGGCAAAGCAAATGCTTCTCCTTGTTTCGGTTGTGTGTTCTGGAGCTGTGCATTTGTTTATGCAAAGTGTCCAACGTCCTTTTGGTTACGTCCTGTTGGAGTTTGCTGGTAGGCTTTTTGGAGCCATGCTGAGGCAGCACAGGGCTGGGGGACAGGGAGAGCGGAGGAGGGCTCCTCGCTTGCCCCATGAGGAGACTGGTCACTGCTGGCTGGGGAAGCTCATAAAATACTGGGCAAAACATCAGGGCTGAGGAAAAGAAATGGTGGCATAAACCCCCAACAGAAGCGATGCATTATTTGTTTAAGAACTCTTTTAACAGAAATCTTGGAAATCTTTCAACAGACTATTGAATTCTTCATTGGCTGAAAAGTCGTCTTTTTTTTTTCTCAGTGTCTTAAATGGGGCTTTGTTTGCATTGTTTGAGTTCAAGGGGCCTTATTATTGAATGAAATTGCACAAGCCTTTCTTTGTGCAATCAGACCATTGTTATTGGTAGGTTTGTAAAGGAAACTGCAGAATCTAATTGGCAATAGAGTCATAAATCTATTTGCTAGGAGCCAGTTCCAAGAAATGTTGCAATTCAAACGCACTATGTCCAGGATGCATTAGGGATGCTAAAGATTGTGAGATCCAAAGGAAAAGGCCCAGCAGCAAACGGCTCGTGTGTAGCTTCTCGCCACGCTCTGAGCCAGGCCTCACCAAGCACATGGGAAGTAGGGCCTGATTCCCAGTGTGATGGTGCCCCTGGCCAGGCCGGGTGGGAGCAGGCCCACGGTTTGCAGCAGGTCTGTTGTGGCTGCGAGCTGGCCTGGTGTGAAGAGCTTGCCCAGTGGGTTCGTGCCTGGGAAGTAGTTTGTCCCAGCAGCAGAGAAGGTGGCTTGTCAGCAGCTGGAGCTCAAGCAGGGCACAAGTGCTGTGCTGCCTCTGCCAGCACCTCTGCCCCATTTGGGGACATGTGGGGCTGCCGGCTCCAGAGGCCACCACGGGGGTCCCTCGCCCCCGCCGCCTGCTCGCTTCCTTTGCCGCGATCAGCGAGGTCGCATCTGGTCCAGTTTTGCAATTGTGGTGATTTTGATGAGCAGTGGGACTTCCTGCACTGGTGTGAGGCGGGTGGCACTGGCAGCGCTGCCGCGAGCGCTGTTTGCTGTACATGTGGTTGATATTTCGCTAGTTCTCTTCCTCCTCCTCCCCTCTCCCCCCAGCCCCACAGTTTTAAATATGTTCTAATAATGGCAGCATAATCTACTAGCTGTTTATACTTTTTTAACTTTCTTTTGTTGTAAATATTGTATACTTTTTGTGATTCAAGTTATGTAGCCTATATGCTCTGTAAGGTGATGATTTGTATATATAAAAATGGCCCAGTAATATTATATAGTTTCCCATTTAAAAGGTTATTGAGTAACCTTTGCGTTAGTTTAAACACTACCAGAAATAAAGCTGAGCCAACTATAAACACTCAATTTTTGTATGTTTTCCAAATTGTACTTATTAATGCTTTTGATACTGTATTATGTGCCAATAGTTTCCCAATCACATAGCAGGCAAAAGATATTTTGTACTTTTTGATCCACTGTAATATTTAATAAAAAATGTTACTATCTGTTCCCTTTTGTGTTTGATTAATAATTCTGTAAACAGCCCTTATCGCATTGGATTACATATTATCCCATCCGACCTTTCAGCCCTCTTATATTGGCTTTTCTAGAAAAAGTATCTCCTCCTGCAAATGATTAGATTAAAGAAATGGAAGTTTGCAATTTCCTCAAGGAGGGAGAGACAAGATCTTCAGTCAGTGCCCCTCTATTTTTGCAGTGTGCTTGCATTAAAGTGTGGCTGTGATCGTGCTGACTATAGGAATAGCTTTTGAGAGGATTACTTCCGTGCTAGCCAGTGGCTCCAGTAACAAATTTGCTCCATTTGCATCTTAGAGTAGGATTTTTTCTACCAGTACTGCAGGCTTGAGGTGGGATCTGAAAATTGCCCCCTCTTCTTCCCAGCTCAAACTTGGATAAGGTTCTGGAGTCTTGGAGTTAGATGCTCACTAGTAATTTTGCTGATGATACTGAGCAACCACCAAACAAACTTAATTTTTACTGTGTTCCCTGGTGGGTCCGAAAAGCCCCCATAAATCTGGGGGCCCTTTGAGAACGCATTAGCACAACAAATGCTGTTACGCTCCTGGTCTCCATAGGTGGGAAAATCATTTGGGTGTGTGTAGGTCAGGCCTCCGTACTGCCCTTGCCCAGCACAGCTCAGCAGCAGGACAGGAATGCCCAGTAGCCAGCTGCTAATCCCACATCGTTGTTTAACTCCATGGTTCTGGGGCAGGTATACAGCAGGGAAGTCTCCTTCCCCCATCCCTGGTGGTCCAGGAGCTGAGGCCATGGATGGTCGTGGAGGCTGCTAGTGCTTTGTGCTTTCTCCCTGTGCTGGGTGCATGGCCAGGAGAGCACAGAGCAGTTTCACAGCACTGTTCGATGAGGCTTTCAAATACATGCTGCAGTCTCAAAAACAACCATTTCCTCCTCTGTGTGCTGGGAAATACGAGCTTGAGGAGGAGAGCCAGCCACTGGGCATGTGTGAAGGATGCAGCGCTGTTGAATCGTTGAATCATAGAATCATAGAATATGCTGGGTTGGAAGGGACCCATCAGAATCATCAAGTCTGGGTCCTGGCCCTGTGCAGGGCACCGCAAGAGTCACGCCCTGTGCCTGCGAGCATTGTCCAAACACTTGAACTCAGGCTTGGTGCTGTGAACACTTCCTGTATGTGAAGCTATGGGAGAAGATGGGGCCTTCTAGCAAACCTTTTTCCCCATCCACTTCTGTCTTTGCTGAGCTGAGGCATTTTCTTTTTTTTTTATGGTGAAAATGCAGCCAGCCGGTGAACACCTGAAAGAGGTGAGGGAAATGCAGACACGTGGATGCCGGCCTTTGCAGGAGCTGCAGAGATGACCAAGGCAACTTGGTTTCCAGCACCATGCTTGCTTCCTTGGCTTTTTTAGTTTGTGGATTAACATATGCCAGCACTGCCTGTTCCTGCTGTGCCAGGCGTGCCTGTTGGGCTGCCCTGCCCACTCCTCAGAGTGTGGCCAGGAAGAAGACCCCAGGAGCAGCACCCTGGAGTTTTTCATACCCAGACCAGCCTGGCCTGTGAGTGGCACTGAGGCACAGCATCCTCCCTTGCCTGGGCTGGGCACTTCCCAGTGAGTTTGCTGGGGGTCACTTGGGGGTCAGTGCACCCACACTTGGGCAAGCAACAGAGCGAAGTAGTCTCTGCAGGATTCCCCTGCCCTGGATGGATCTCGGGGAAAGTGGCTCATCAGCAGCTGCATTGCCTGGCAGCTTTTGGGGCCAATGGTAATCCCATGGTGATGCCAGCCTGTAGGGAATGAGGCCCTTCCTCTGTCTCTCTGCCTCACCAGCAGTGTCTCTGCTCCGTAATATTTCAGGAATGTTTTTAGCAAAGTTTCTGCTGCTGCGAGGAGCTGATCACACACAGACATCACTGCTAATCCTCAGTGGCACCCTAATTGCTCTCAGAAATTCAGCGCTCACCCACAGGCTTTCCAGGAATATCAGACACCTTTTGCTCTTCTCAAAGCAAAACCAATAAAGCCTGTGTGTTTGCCTTCCCAAATTCGGGCACACTCACAGCTGAAGTGCTATGGGTATGTATCGCCTCTGCAGCTGAAGAGAAACATGGGAGGATTGGGTGGCCTTGAGGAAAGCAAAAGGAGTGGCCCCCAATGCATCCCCAGTCTGCGTGGACCCGTAGCTGCTGAGGGTTTGTATTCCTGCAGGAGAAAGCTGTGTCTGTGGCCAGGCGGCATCCCCTGCTGCCCCCTGTGCAGGGATACAGCTTAATCTATGCTTTCATTTAGCTTTTCAATTTGTCCTTTACGGGATTAAAGAAGAGTATTCACGATGTCAGATGCTCCATCTAGTGCTCACCTGGGGAACGAGCCCCCCAGGTCACAGGCCAAGCCTGGGGCCGGAGGTGCCCTGTCGTGGTTGTTGGGGCATTGGAGACGGGACCCTCCACAAGAGCCAGCAGACTAGGGATGAACATGCCCAAAACTGGGTTAGACAAATTCATGAAGACTTTGGCGGCTGCTGAAAAAGCAGTGGTTTGGGTAAAAGTACCGCATTCAGGAGACCCACAAGTCCTGAGTGGTGGCAGCTGTGAAGACCTCCCCGTGCTCGCCAGGGTGAGGGGTACCTATGGGGCCAGCACGTGTGCCCTGTCCTTGGGTGCTGCGCCATAACATGGGCACAAAAATCCTGGTAGCTCCCTCCTCCTCCTGCTGCTGCTGCTGCTGCTCTGGGGACAGAGCAGCTCAACAGCTGCTTGGGTTTGGTAATGAACATAAAAGCATTTAATGAATTGTGCTGGGTGTGAGGGCTGCTCTCCTGGGGAATTAGGTGGCTGAGGATGCCAGGCCCATGAGGGGCTACTTTAAATAAAGGGAGAAAGAGGGGGGAAACCCACTGAACTTGCAAATGTTGCTCAGTTTGCTCTGCAATTTGGTCAGGACAGGAAAAAAAACCCACCCCACCCGTAGCTGAGGCAGTCCCCATCCCCTCCTCTGCTGCAGGCCATGCCCCAAGGCATGTGAGATGCCATCCTATGAGGGGCTGCCATGCCATGAGGGGACCTGGTGAAGGGCTGCCGTGTTCTGAGGGGATCCCATGAGGGGCTGCCATGCTGTGAGGGGATCCCATGAGGGGCTGCCATGCTGTGAAGGGCTGCCATGAGGGGCTGCCATTCTGTGAGGTGATCCATGAGCGGCTGCCATGCTGTGAGGGGCTGCTGTGCCATGAGGTGATCCCATGAGGGGCTGCCATTCTGTGAGGGGCTGCCATGCTGTGAGGGGCTGCCAGGCCATGAGGGGCTGCCATGCTGTGAAGGGCTGCCATGAGGGGCTGCCATGTTCTGAGGGGATCCCATGAGGGGCTGCCATGCTGTGAAGGGCTGCCATGAGGGGCTGCCATTCCGTGAGGTCATCCATGAGCGGCTGCCATGCTGTGAGGGGCTGCTGTGCCATGAGGTGATCCTGTGAGGGGCTGCCATGCTGTGAAGGGCTGCCATGAGGGGCTGCCATGCTGTGAGGGGCTGCCATGCTGTGAGGGGCTGCCAGGCCATGAGGGGCTGCCATGAGGGGCTGCCGTTCCATGAGGTGATCCATGAGCAGCTGCCATGCTGTGAGGGGCTGCTGTGCCATGAGGTGATCCTGTGAGGGGCTGCCATGCTGTGAGGGGCTGCTGTGAGGCACTGCTATGCCATGGGGGGTATGCTAGGCTGTGATGCAATGCAGCAAAACTTCTTGTCTTGCACAAGCTGGTGAGAGCTGCTCTTTTTGGTGCCAAAATTGTTTGTTTGTTGGAACAGGTGTCTCATGACCTCCAGGGGCTTGGGCACACTGGAAATGCCCTGCCCCCCCCCATGCTGGGAGACACCAAGAGGGGTGAGTGACAGCCCCAGTTTATTTCGGGGCCACCATACAGAGGTGTGGGAGCTGCAGTGCCATGGGGCAATGCCATGTCCCTTCCATGAGGCAGGCACCATGACAGGGCTAAGCTGTGGAAGTGCTGGGATGGGGAGCAGGAGGCAAAAATGAGGGGCAGCCATGCTGCACTCCCAGCACATATTCCAACTACTAAAGGATATACAGTGGACACAGTGGGGTCTCACACCATGAGGATGAAACTACTGCACCTCTGTCATTCTGTGGATGGTTCATGGATACACCTAAACACAGGTAAGTTGAATTTGCAGGCAGCCCAGGTGTGTGTAAGCAGCGGAGCAGTGAATATCTGCAGTGAGAGGTGCTGGCTGCTGTTGCTCAGAGCAGAATTCAGCTCCTGTAACCTAAACACTACGTGTGCACCCAGGTGGGGTTCAGCCACTGCTGGTCTGGGGAGGGAAGCTCAGGAAGTGCTAAACCCCTCGAGTGCTCTGCATGTGGGTGTCTACACCCCACTGAGCTCCCACTGGGGTGGCTGGGACCTTGACATGATCAGCTTGTGTGGTTACATGAGCAGGTGATGGCCATGTGGCTCCCCTGGGCTGGTGCCCTGCTCCAGCCCCTCCAGTGTCCAGTACCAAGGGGAGGAATTACCAAGCTGCTGGCAAAGGAGGCATGCATGGGGGCCTCATCCTCCCCTGGCACTGCCTCCCGCACCTCTGCCCAAACCCTCCATCCTCTGCAGGGCTCTCTCATGTTTTTTGGCAGTGGTTTTGTCTGCAAGCTCCCCAGAAAACAGCCAGGCAAACCAAGCTCTCTCCCTCTGTCCCCTGCCCGTGTCTGTGGAGTGCTCAAATGAAGAATAAAGCCATTTGTTTCTAATTATATTTGGCAGACACTCAGAGAATTTAGGACTAAAGCATGCAATTTTTTTTGTTCCTGATTAAAGTACTTGACCTCATAAGCAAAAAGCAAAGATTTCAACACACCCCCACAAGTAGGCTAGGAACGAACTGCAGAGAAAAGACCAAAAAAGAAAACTCCCTTTGCTCTAGATACACAAAATAATTCATTATGAAACAAAAGGCAGAATATTTAGTGCATCGCCCAAGCTCGCCTAGGGCTCAGCTAACCGCCCAATTACTGCTTTTAGAGTTCTTACTCCAAGCAAAGGCACACACAGCGAAGGCCCACATGCCCCACTGAGCCCACGGCATGCACATGGCCAAGTCCCATTTGCTGCCTGCAGGAAGAAAGTGCCTTTCACGGGACCATGCCAGCTTGCCTGGCTCCGGTGCCCAGCTGGCAGGACACCGGGATTGGGAAGAGTGACAGTGGGCACGTGAGTTGTCATCATCATCTTTTTTTCCCCATATTCCCATGCTGAAATAGTTTTTACCCATCAGGTGCAGCACGGTTGGTGGCTAATTTCAAGCAGCGGCTGCCCTGGGGTGGCCGGGAGCGGCAGACCCTTGTTCCTGCCTTCCACACAGCAGCATCCAGCTCCCATCTTTGCTGTTTTCCCTGTCTTTAATACAGCGCAAGGATGTGTCGCAACTGCAGAAGATTCAGTTGGCTCCCAACCAAGAGTAATAGCAATGATCTTGATGGCATCCTTTAAAATAGCAGAGAAACCAGCTCAAACAGAAATTAACTACCCTGTGAGGTTCCGTGGTCCATAAAATACTTCCCCCGGCTCCATGGTTTTAAAATAACATGAAAGAAATGCTTTCCATAAAAAGTAGTTAACTAGCATACAGATTTTTTTTTAGCCATAATTCTGAGAGTCATACCCAAACAAAATAGCTATACAGGCATTAAATTATACATTAAAGTAGGCTGATAAAGACAGTGAATTACAGAGCTACCATATAAGATTTCAGATATACAGATAACAGCATTATTAACATTTCTATTAAAGGTGACCTACAAAAAAGGGACAAAAATAATCTGTGATGCTTCTGATATCTCATGATGCAGGAGAAATGGCTCCAGCCCAGCTGCACCTAGTCCCTGCTATCATCCCTGCTTTCCCTGCTATCAACCCTGCTTCCCCTCTCCATCCTCTCCTCCAAAAATTGAGAACAGAGGGTTGCTTTCTGCTGGGACAGAAAAGAGCTAGGCTAATGTTTCACCTGCAAAACTTCCTTGGAGGACATAAAATGGATATTTTTCTTAGTGCTTATCCAAAACAGTGAGATGATGAATTTTCAGTGGAGAGATATTTTTTCTCTCTCTTTGACAGGTACCAGGGCTTTGACCATGGCAAACAAAGGCAGCAATGGATACAGGTGGCTGCAGTGGGGCTGGGGGGTGGCTCCTCATGGAGGGCTTATTCTGCATCACCCTCCAGTGGTTCTTCCCTGGAGGGTTCCCCAGTTCCTGCGAGGTTGGTCCTCTGCTTCAGCTCTCCCTGGGGTGGGGGTACCACCTGCCTCGCCCCTTCAGCCACCTGCAGGATTTCATATTGCCTGTGGGCAATACAAAATATATAATTAGAAAGAGATATAGTGAAATGTTAAATATATGTTTATATAGGTAAATATAAATACAAAAATATAAATATTAACTATATTAAAATAATTTCTATATTTGTATAAATAATATATTTTTTCTCTGTAGGTTTAAATGCTTATATTTATATAGATAACGATATACACTTTCATTGTATAAATATGTAATGTAAATACATAATTACCTCTGAGACTGCTGCTCCTCTGTCCCTGGTGGCTGGGATTGTTTATCAGGTTATTTGGTTGCTTTTAGTTTCAAAATTTATGTGTAAGTAACTGACGAATAAATTGCCATACACAGGCACGCACAGAAACAGCCCAGCCCTGCACAAGCAGCACATCTGTAGGTGATCAGGCTCGTGGGATGGCGATGCCCAATGTATTTGCTTTTCCTGCTGCTGCTGGGTCTGGCTGTTGGGGCACTGCCACCGCCCTGTCGGGGTCCCCCTCAGCCACTCCTTGCCGTTTGAGGCACTTTGGCTGGATGGGAGCTGAATTGCTGGTGGAGAAAAATGGTTGTTAAGGAGTAAAAAATACTGATTTATATAAAATACCAATATGCAGAGAGGGGGAGAGAGAGTTCATGTGTGCATGCCCTTAAAGTACTGAGAACTCAGCATTTGCCATGAGAGCAGTGGGGTTAAAGGGACCACTGGCAGTTTTGCACGAGAGTGGCTTTCCACAAGGAGCTGGTGGTGGTTTCTTGTGGCAATACCAGCCAGAAATTAAGAATTTGGCTCTATTTTTCCTGATCTTTTGGTACAGTTTTGGCAAGCTTGACAGAAAGCAGGTGAGGAGGAATGGGTAGGGGTGGTTTACTGTGTAGGGCAGCTGTCAACAGAGCCCACCCAGCTCCTGCTCTTGCCGTGCCCTAGGATTGAACACCAGCACTTTGGAGTAGCACACCCATCTATGAGTGGTGTCCACCCTGCTCTGTTGCTGCAAATGGAACACCTCTTCCAGCTTGAAGCTGGAATCCCATTCTGGTGCATCATTGTGGCAGCAATGATCCTGCCCCTATAGCCCATCCACAGCTGGGGTTAGGGGCGCTTGCAGAAGTGTAAGGGCTGGGTGATTTTGTAGAAGCTTCTCTGTGAATTTGGGCTTTAGGTTATTAATATACAATGACTCCAGGTTTCCAACTGTAACCTGTTTTTCTATACCTTTATTATCTGCTTTGTGGTAAGCAACAAGTGGGTGGGTGACCTGGGAGCTAGGTGGCCCCAGGGTGGCTATGTGGCCCATCCAGCAGGCTGCCTTCAACACCCATGAGACATCCTTTGGAGAAATACCCTGTGAAGTGTTTTGTCCAACACTTCTTCTTTTAATACTTACAAAATGTGTCCTCCATCAGCAAATCCAGAGAAGGCTGCCGACGCATGCTGCAGCGGGGCAGCCGTCTGCTTTGCCACCACAGACTTCTCCTCTCAGGGCATTATAATCACACCATAAAATCCTGGCCCCTGCTGAAGGGCAAGGGAGGGGATGTACAGTAAAAACTGCTGTTTGATTCTCTTTTCATTTACTGTAACTGTAGAATTAGACAAAACCCCATGTCATCTGATGTGAAAACAAGAAGCCGGCACTACATTTTCCCATCTGGAATGATACCGCAGCCCAACCAAACACTACCCATATGATATAAAATAAACTTGAAATAATAAACCCTGAGAATAACCCATTACATTATGAGTTTACCTGTGTGATGTCAGCCAAATCTCTTTTGGTGTGGACAGGTTTCTGATCCAAACCAGATCTCCTACAAGGCAGCTGCAGATGCTCCTCTTCTCCAAACTATTACAAAACACATAAAACTGGTACACAAGAAAAGTCTGAACTGCAGCAAAGGAGCTGGCCTCTGAAGCAAGAATGGGAGGTAGGAGTGCCAATTCATTAAGGTGTTATGTATCTCAATGAGAAGTGGGTTTTGCTCCTAATAACTTAGAGTGTGACATGAAAAGCATTAAGGTTTTGCCTCCTTAGAGTACTGCTGTCCTGTGCAGCAGTAGACTCTGACCCCACCAGTCTCCATCCACCATGCCCTGAGCCACCAGGGAACAGCAGGACTCTGAGAAAGCAGCCATTATCCCCACAGTCTCTCTGTCTTCCCCTGCATATTCTGCTTTCAGCTGCTAACGGAGATGGAGGAACAACTCCAAGAGTGGAGCCACCAGTTGTATTTTCCACTGGCTGCAGTTGGAGTGTGTGTTTGTTTATCCCCTTCTCTCTTCACTGATGTGCAATAGCTCTGCTCAGAAGAAGCATCTGTTCTTCATTTAAAGCCAGTGTTAAGCTACTTTGCTACGAGATTGATGGAGCCACAAGGAGGTCAAATGATTTATCCAAGTTCGGAGAAAGTCCCACTAAATAGCTTGTCTATAGCACCTATTGATTATTGGCCCTCCTCCATTCAGAAGAATTACGTGGATCAAAGAACTGAAATCCACATGATAGGGAACAGCAGGTCCCTACTCAGTCCAGATTTGCCTTTTTGGATGAGCCCTTATAAGGCTGTGGACTGAAAACCCCAGAGAAGGCTGAAAGAGCTGTATGCTATTAGAATAAGGCTGCATCTCCATATGGATCAGGCACAAAGGAATTACAGCTGCATGCTGGATACTTCAAACAAAGCAACAAGGTTACCTGGACTAGAAATCCAGTGGCCCCTCCATCTCTGGTGGGCTGGATGGGGGCTCTTCACTCCTGCTGCCATCACCACTCTTCAACACTGCTCCTCTCTCTCTGATGGAGCAGGGTTTGGATTTATTAATTTTCATTTTTATTATTTTTTTCCAAAACCAACTTTTTTTTTTTAAAAAAAAAAGCTCTGCCTGTGTTAATTAGGCCTCCTGAAAGCAAGCTGTACTTGCTGAAACAATGCAATATAGTACATGATGCAGTGATGGCTGCACTGCTTCTGCCCAGGCTAGTTGCTCCACAGGGCTGTGATTATCCCCATGTGCCAGATCATCCAGAGCTGGACAGGACAGCCCTGTGCAGCTCCCTGCTGTACCATGTGGACACTGCCTCACCTGACCAGCACAGAAATGCAGCCAGAAAGTTAGCAGCAATAGCCCTCAGCCATGTGAGAATTGCTCCATCAACACAGCCATCCTCACCAGGTGAGCAGCCCACAGTTTTGGCATTGGTATAACCGAGATAGAGGGTCATAAGAAATGGAAAAGCTGTGCTCGTGCCATTTAGTTTTATTTTCCTTATGCAATTCAGAAAGGAGGAAGAGAAGAAAGAACATGTCACGTCTTGGATTCACCCAGCTGAGAAGCAATGTGCAGATGCAGAAGTTGGGTGTCACATTTCACAAGCCTGACTGTCCAGGCTCCCACTGTGTGCGCCTTAATAGGTGGCTGGCAGTGTTAAAACTTATGCATACACGTATGCACGCAATAGACAGCATAAACACTACAATTTCAGCCTCAAGTTAATGGTATGATTATTACCTGGAAGGAGTATGAATGCAATCTGTTCCTCCACCCCTCCCGTTCACAGGCCCTGAATTACATTCTATAACTGGAGTGGCAGCTTCTCAAACACTCTCTTTTAGATCATACTGACCTGTAACATTTTGATCTGGCTCCTGAACCTGTTCAGAAAGGTTTGCAACCTCTGAGAGGTTGCACTGAGGAAAGTCACCGTGCTGCACACCTCAGCACTTTGGAGGAGTTCAGGTGCGATTTCTGTCTGCAAGCTAAGACATTCCATGTTCAGGTATCATCTCTGCCCATCTGTTCCGATTATAACCAACTCTCCTGTCAGTTATCCTGCAACACATCACGCAGGAGAGCTTCTGTGATCCATCCTGGGCAAATGCGAGCTTGTGCTGCCTACAAAGGTGATCATGTAAGAGCTGTGCTTCACAGTGACCTGGCTTCTGGCTTTTACCATCCAGGTAAACCTGGTGTTTAATCCCCTTGTGTTAAAGGGAGTTTGCCAATGAAGGGACTACTTTATGGAGAGTGCAGGGATATTAATCACATTCAGTATTTAGTATAGAGACAATTCATTGCAAATGTCTCACAGCTGATCCAGGCACTTCTCCTGTGCTGGACTCTCTCCAGAGAAAAAGACCTGCTAAGGTCTTCCAATGATTTCTAATGTCAGGCAGCTTGGAGGCACCCTCAGTGCAGTTTGGCATGTGCTCACCTCTGTAGGAGCACAGGCCCCACCCCACCTGTCCCCAGCCACAGTGAGAAATCTGATCAGAGACATTTAACTGATTTCCCTGAAAGTGGGAAGGGGATGGAAGAAAAACTCTCCAGGGCTACGGTGAACACTGCTGAATGTGAGCTGGTCAACCTTCCCAGGAAAACTTGGATTCATCCAATTACTGTGCTCCTGGAATTGTGGAAAACCAGATTTCACTGTAGGGCCCTGGTACGTGTCCCCACTCGCTGGCTGTCCCTGTGCCGGGTGCTGTTGCCCTGCATGGCCCCTCCAAGCTGTGCTGCAGGCAGGACCCACTTCTCACAGCCAAAACCCCTCCAGCTGGTCCCGAGTTACACAGGCCGGGCTCTCTGTTTTCTCCGTACGTGTGTGAACAGGCCTCGCCTGCAGCCTGCGGCCATGGAGGCGGTGTAAATGAAAGCGTAAACGCGGCCATTCTCATTAAAGGATGTGCCGAGGGAGGTGTGCTGCGGCTTACGCAATCCTGCTTTGAACGACTGCGAGGAATTCACAGAATTCTCATAAATCTTGATTGTTTCACTTTCATTAAGGGCTTTTATTATCCTTTTTAAAATTTTGTTTGCTTTTTTTTTCTCCCTCCATTAATCATTCTCTTGTTCTGAAGTTCCTCTCTCCAGCGAGGGAGAATTAAAAAGCTCTGCTTGGCAGAGCCAGTGAACCGCACCAGCTGCATACTAACAAGGATGAGGATGGCTCTCGAGCAATGTGTGGGCAAAGAAAGGATGCATCCACTCGATCCAGCATGTAGCCTTCCAGGAAAGCTTGGATGCTCTTTGTCAGCCATGCAGCTATCTGGAATAACCTGGTCCTAACCCCTGTCTCACTGGGTTGGGAGATACTATCGTGAGCTTCGTGACATTTGGCCATCTATGTCACGCTCCGGCTGCTGCAGTCCTGCAATCAACCATGGTTTTGTGTATATGATCTACTGTCTGGCTACCTTGATCACTTCTAAAAGGTCCAGTTCCTTAAAACACTCTCTTAGGAAACCATTGTCCTTAATTACTACACCAGGAAAAGCCGAGATGTGTTGGGGAGGCATAGGGAATCAGGGGAGCCCACTGTGACACTAGGAGCCATCCAAGGGAAAGAAGAGTGGGACAGGCCCTGAAGTAACCCTCAAAGGAGATGGGCCTGGAGGGATGCTGGAGGAAAACCATGGGGTAAAGCTGCAGCTGTGCCAACACTGAAGCACGGCAGGTTTTGCTTTAAACAGGCAACTTGTGGGGTTGTGTCTAAAATCACCTTATTCATGGGGCTCAACTTCCATTACAAAATAGTCTTGGAGGAGAGAAGTCTCCAAAGTGTGACCTACTGGACTGAACAGCCAACATGTCAATACAAATAATATTCTATTACTTGTTTTAAAGGCAGCTGCCTCAGTATTAGAATCTGGGTTTGGCAACGATCAGTTTTCTTAGTTTTATTTATGAACCTGCTTTACTAGCACATATGTGGTAGCCTGTAGTCCTGGTCAAATGCTCAGCTTGTGAAAACCATTGAGGAAGGAGCATGAAGCTGGAGTCCTGCAGAAACCCATTATCCCTTATGGTGACAGGGCACTCCCAGTGGTGGGAGCAAGGCTGCGAGGGAGCCTGTGGACCACAGCCAGGCCTGGGGCAAGGATCCTGGCCCCACTCTGCCCGCAGATCCGGGGTCAGGAGAGTGTCAGCCCCCTCCGGAATTACTGCCTTCGGGTACGTGTTGCCACAGGGATGGGAGGACTGGCAGTGTGCAGACAGCTCATCCTGGCACACATCAGAGGAGATGCTCAACACTGAACTCATGAAAACTTTGCCTCCCATGCCTTCCAAAAAGCAAACAGAAAACCAGTAGGTTTGGGCTATGAGCAGCAGTGACCCCACAGCCTCTGGTCCTGCAGCGCATCACCGGTGCAGTGGCCTTCACGGGTCCATTGCCTCAGAATTATGTACCTTGATTATCTTTTTAACAGTAGTTAGGTGGTTAATTACCTGAAGGTTGCAGGCTGAAGTCTTATTTTTCATACGTGACTTAGTAATTAAATTACCCCTGTTGCTATTACATAATGTAAGTAATAGCTACTTGATTTTAAAAGAATAGTCAAATTTGGCAGACAGTTCAGAGTAATTTCATTTTATATTGGAGCCTAGTGCTAAGAGATTGCACAGAAAGCAGAAGGCAGCTGCCTGGAATAGTCTGAAATAAGCGTGTGGTAACCAACAACTATTATTATTGTATTACTGCTTATAATTCCCAAATGGAGAATTAAATTTCTGTAATAGATACAGCTTTTAACGAAAACAAAAATAAAAGTATTTGCTTTTTCTGTCAAGGAAAACTCTTTTAGGAAATGATACCACTGAATGTACATTTCCCAAGGGAGGGGGGAAGGAAAAACCCCCAGCCTTGCAAGATTATTTTGCACAGGGCTTCTGCTTTCCACAGATTCCACTGCAGGATTGTCTCAGATTTCTTCTAAAGGGCTGGCAGAAAGATAGATTTATTATTTAGAGATCAAAATGAGCTAATTAGATTTCTGAGCTATAATACACATTCTCTGTAACTGCATTTAGGTTGGAATTTAGCATTCACTTGCCAAAAAATGACACTCCCTCTTCCCCACAAACCAACGAGCCTGGGTGCTCCATTTCTGCCTCCTAACATGTGTCTGACCAGGAACACTACGGCAGATTACAGGGCTGGTGAATAGGAACATAGGATCACATTTCGGGCTCTGGGAGCTTAATATTGGCCAGTACATTTTTGACCTTAATTTTAACAGGCTTTTATTTCTGCATGTCAGGTTATATGGGAAGGCTGGCTCGGGCATGGGGACCTGGGCACTAACCTGGTCTCTCGGCCAGGCCTAGAAGTAACTCAAACAATCAATGCATCTTTAATTTGAAATGCTTGATGACTAATCTCTTGTTTTCTTTAATTAATGATCTACAGTTAATCATTATGAATGGTAAATTGTCTATTTCAGCATCGATAGGAAGAGTTCCTATGGGAAAATGTTCCCCTATAGCTTTAATTTAAATATGCATTTTCACATCACACTTACCATATCCTTACCTTTATGCTATCGCATGATTACAGGTCCATTAACTAATCACATTTGACAACTTGTTTATTGAGGGGAGCAACTATTTTACATCTTTGCCTGGGAAAGAAAACACTCTAACAAACAATTATTCAGCAGCTGCAATCATGAAGCACTGAATTAATTGCTTTGAAGATCTCAGTCAAGAAGATCTTGATAAAAAAATCAAAGAAAATGTTGTTTGACAGAATGCATGAATGAGAGTGCCAGGAGGGACTCAGGCTTGGTAAGCTGCAGCCCTGCTCCAGGGAGCGCTCCATGAGGAGCTTGAAACACTGCACTCAGTGGAGGAGGAGGCTGTGGTAAAGCTCATTTGCTTGCTTGTTCTTTTAAGTTTAGTTTATCAGAACCAGAACTTACACATATAATTTGATTATAGGATCAGGATGCTGCTAAAAAGGGCCAAAAAACGTGAGCACAATCAGGTCTATAAAGGCTGACACATGGATATTTCCTATGTGTAACCTCCGTGGATGACTTCCCTCGCCATATAAATAATTAACCCAAAGGGTACTGTGAGGCTTAATGATTATAAAGCACTTTAGAACTTTCTCCCAATGGGAGCTGCTGTGATTGCACTGGAGTGGGATAAAAAGCAGAACGAGGTGTGTGGGGATCTCAGCTCTGGACCTGGCTGGGAAAAATTGTCTTGGTGCACCTTGGTGCTGGGGAAAGGCAACAGTGCCAGTGCCATTCACTCCCTGACACATGTCCAGGAGGGAATCAGGAGAGTTTGTATCTTGAGTGTGCAAATCGGTGCTTTGTTGGAACTAGAGCATTGTAGAAAATAGTGAGATCGCTGCTAAAGCTTGATGCAGGCTCTGAAGATATCAGCTGGAAAGGCGTTTCTGATCTCTCCAGCTCCTTTGTCTGTGACTGCTGCTCCTTCAAGCATGAGGAGGACCAGTGTCTCACAAGAGACAGTCCCAAACTCTGTTCCATGTACAAGTCAGAGCCTGCAACACACTGGCCAAACCCAAGCCATGCTTCCTTGTTTCAGCTGCTGTAACCTTGTGTGCTTTGCAAGTCAGCTGAGATGAAATATGTTTCTGCCAGATAAGACTAATTCCTACAGTGACACTGGAAAGGGAAGGAGAGCTTAAAGGTTCAAAACTCTCTGTAGTAAAGGGCTTCAAAAGTGGTGTATGAGGACTAAACAATATCTTCTCTGAATATTATGTCACTATAAAAAGCTGAAAAAGTTGCCCAGTAAGCTGAAGGGCAGCGATAACATCAGGTGGCTTCTCAGAAAACATCCTGATTGGGCTTTTGGTCACATCCCACTAGTAACATAGTCAGCTTTTCAAAACTGCCCTGTTCTTACATTAAAAGCTGCTGACAGTTTGCTAGCATCATCTCTCTAGAAATGGGGAGAAATAGTATTCTTTTTGCTTTCCTGCATGCCCCAAGCTCAGAAGGTCTGTGAGGATGGCGGTATTGAAGGCAGTCATGAACATTGCCTCTTTTGCCAAACCCAGCACCCCTAAGGACTAATGCCTCAAAAAGTGTGATGGAAACTTCTGTCACAATGGTTCATATTTAAAAGTGAGGGGCAGAGAAGCTGTGGCTTCTCCCTTGACTCTTGTTTAGTATCAGTGAGAGCCCAAACTGAATTCATACATTTCTATGTACCCTGACTCAAGTAATTGTTTCTGCAGCAAGCCCTTGGCTCTCTTTAATGCTTCAACATGAGACAGATGGAGCCTAACTAAATAATTGGCTCTGTCTTTTCCTGTTTTGGCTTTTTCTTTTTTTCTTTTTTTTTTCTTCAGGTACGGTTGACAGAATTTGCCCTGCCAAAGGAAATGTAGAAAAAAGCAAGTAAACAAATTGTTGCTGAAGTTGGTATTAATCATTCTAGTAAGCTGTAGAGTAGCTGAAGACTGACATGTTCTGGTTCATCCTTATGAAAAATGTAAATAGCAGGTTACACATTAATGCTTGGAAATCACTAACTTCACTTGCCAAGGAACTATACAATTATTTTAAATGAATGAATGGAAAAGTGTACGTCAGGCTGTAGGCTCAAGTGGCTATTGCATGAGCTGGGTTAAACCTGAGGTGTTCCCAAGACAGTAGACCTTTCTCCTTCTTTAGGATAATGATCAAGCAAATATTTAAGAAACTTTCTAATGAGGGCATGAGTAAAATGTGATGTATTATTAGACACACATTTGAACTCTTATTAAAATAATAGAAAAATCCTGATATATTAAAGGCATGGTATAATAAATCCAATTTGACCCGGAGCCATGTGTGGAATATCATTATTAGGATTTGTCTTTAATAAAAGACTTTCCATTTAGTTAATAAAATTTGAGACTCTACTAATTTTGAGCAAAGTTTCTTCCATGCTTGAAGAGCTGGTCTGCCCCATGTCAGGTGGTCCATGCTCTGTGAGAAAGCTACAGCGATGAGAAGAGGGTTCTCATCCTCTACGTCCAGTCACTAGGCCTGGCTTCAGAAGAAAGAAAGGCAAAGTTGCCACAGGCCCTCGATTTCCCTACAAGCCAAATACACAGGCTAAGAATCTGTCAGCTCAGTGCTTTGGCAACTGACACTCCAGCTGATCCATCCACATGGTGGGAAGGTCAGTTAAATCACTCTCAGTTTATTTCAAAAGCTCTCAACCCTTGCGTACAGATGTGATGGACTGAAGAGTAATGACCACTCAAAACCAAAGGAAGTAAAGCAGCTGCTGCCACCTGAAAAACAAATGCTGTGAGGACAAAGCAGCTCACTTGTGCCAGCCATGCAGTTATAACAATTTTTCCTGCGATTGAGAAATTTGTAAGTGAGATGTTAGGCAAGAGAAGATCTTAGTGCTGTTTATGGTGAGCTTAAGTTACATCTTTTTTTAAGCACACATCATTCTGGCCCACAGAGTGATGGAAACACTTTTATTTGGTTTTTACTAATGCAGAATGAGCAGCTAAAATGGAGGCAATATTAATGAACATATCCTGTTCTTGTAAATCAAGAGTCCCCCGAGCGAGTAGTGTGTGTTCAGTCAGCTCTGGGCACCCAGCTCAAGAAAGATATTGTCAAAATACATGTGGGATTTTGAAATAGACACTAATTAGAAAATGGAAAATACAATCCAAACAAAGATGGAAAAGACTGGGACCTTTTTTCCTTTAGGGTGAAAAAACTTAATCAAAGATATTTGTATTTTGGAACCACTTTTATAGTCAGTGACAAATAAAGAAATGTGATGAACACTTGCTGACCCTTTCCTTCTTAGCAAAATACACAAATTTTAAAGCTTGGAAAGAAAACTCTTGTGGCATATCATCAAACTGCAAGTGCTACAAGACAGCAGTGATGCCAAAATTTAAGTAAATTAAAGAATACAATTTTTTACTTTTAACTGCCACTCTGAATTCATGTCCAGACAGAGACACAAAGTGAAATTTTGACAGACTAAACTTCCCACGTCTGCATATAAAAAAGCCTGTAATTACTAAGGGCTGGGAAGAGGTTGTGTATGAAACAACTTCCTTCTGTAACTATTCCTGTATCACCACCTAACACCGGACAAGAGCCAAAAAAACCCCTCCAGGACAAAAAATGTGCATTATAAATAATACCATTTTCTAACTATTTTGCAAGAAGTTTATAGAAATGTGAAGAAAAACTGTAACAGAATAAAAGACACTTCACTAGTTATTATAATTTTTCTCGCTTTGGGGGGGTACATTAAAAAAACATTTAGAAGGCTATCTTGATATAAAAATCTTGAAAGATTGTTCTTTCCTCATAAAAAACAATTTATTTTGATGTCTCACAAACTGGGTTTTTTTTGAGTATATAATACATATATGGAACAACTACAGTTTAACCATTTGCTAATGGTTATATGAAGAGATCATGATGTCTTATATTTCCATGATCCCTTAAAGCAACTGCAGCAGCTTTAGCTGCAGCATGATTTTCATTAAATCACTCAGTTGCACTGTCTTGCCTTGCAATTGTCAATCCCACTTTGCTTTTTCATGGACTCTTATTCTAAAATTAAAATGTCTAGCAATTCCCTTTGCATTCATTACAGTAATTTCATAACTGGGCCAAAAGAACACTCTACTTGAGCAGCTGTTACCTCTAAATTAGCAGTGCCACACCAAGCTCTAGGTCGTGAGGGGGATAGGAGTTCCCCTTCAGCACAAGGCTGCCTGTGAAAGGAAAAACAATTAATGGATGGATTAATTAATTGATGTCAGTGGCTCATTTATGAAGCCACCTTACAAAGCAGAGCGCGAGATGTAAATCTGCTTCATGGCTTGTTTTCCTGCAAGACTATGAGAGAAGGAAGAGGAAACCTAAAACAGGATATTTTGTTTTGGCACATTTGTGGAAAAAAGATGCATCTCAGATAATATTTCTAACTTTACCTACTCACACAGGGTGGAGTCCATTGGGTTCACTGGATGGCAGATAGCATTGATTTAACTGAAATCCAGTTAAATGGCTTTTCCTCCCTTCCTCCAGGTCAGAAAACTAAGGCTGATACTGTTTGCTGTTGTCAGTATGAGCCTATAGGGGTACATTCATGGCAGGCCCGAGGGAAAAGTAGCTGCCCCTGAGCTCACTGAATTTACAGCAGCCATCACCCATGGTTTATGCACTGGACTAAAGCTTAATGTAGTTCCAGGTTGAAGAAAATTACACCAAAACCCTTTTATTCTAGAAAGGTTTTTAATTTCACTTGCATATTTTAACAGAAATACAATATGCTAGCAGCAAAAAAAAGATTTCTGTTCTAGTATTTCACAATACATTAGTGTCCAAATCTCCATTTTTCTATTAAGGCAGTCTGCATTAATTACAAATAAACTCTGAATACTATGACAGTATTTCCAAATACGTACAAGCCACCATAAAATAACTATTAGTATTATTACCATGGGAAAAAAAAATCACAATACTAGTAAAAATGTAAACATTTGAAGGTAATGCCTTTAAAACCACAGAAGGTACCATCTACCATTCCAAGACCAAGTAAACAGCTGAAGACATTAGGTAAATACAAAAAGCTAATAAATTAAGTCTTTGTTCAGTTAATATTTCAAAAGTTGTTCATGTTCTGTGAAACTTTATATTCAAGTTTGAACTAGCAATTACTTTCAAGTTGTACTCCTAAAAGGAGAGTTCAGGCTGACTCCTCTCTCTGCCCCACATCAAGACAGCATCTGATCACTTAATTCTGGTTTTAAGCAGCATTAATTCACCCCAGCAGAGAACAAGCAGGAACAGTTTTCAGAGCAGGCCTGACGTGTTCCTCAGAAAAGTCTCTAATCCCACGCACAGTTCAGCAGGTGCCACCAACATCCTCCCCGTGCTACAGTGGATTGTTGAGCCCTTCATCCTGGGAGCAGCGTTTCTCCATGGACTTCCCTGCCTGGCAGTAGCATTCCAACTTGCCTATGCAAATGTGAACACGGGGGAACGGGACACAAGGGCTGGGAGAAGCCACAGGCCTTCTGCTGTCCTCCAAGCCTCATCCCAGCAGGAGACTGCCTAATGACGTTTGGGTTTTGATCACTGATATTTTGAGTCACGCAATTAAAGCATCCTCATGATCGAACACAGCCGCTAAGACGGTGAAACGTCACATTCTCCTCTACTGCCTGGGAGCAGCAGTTCCTCGAGGGGCACTGACTTTATTGTATAGCTGAGCTCAGTGTTTCCTGGTAGCCTGCAGGTTTTACTGGTTAAATCAGCTTGCTTAACAGAAGATGCAAAGGCAATAATGGCAATACAGAAGGGGAAAAGAAAAGAAAAACAAAGTAACAATAAATACTAAAACCTGAAGTCAACTCTTGCTTCATAATAGGGATTATATAGTTCTGAAGCAAATTAACAGACTTATTAATGGCCTTGTTTGCTTAGAGGTGGTCACAGCAATATCATGGACTGGCCCACATGAGTCTAATTTAAGGACAGATATAAAATATCAACACAGCTTCATGGAGAATAGGTCTTGAACAACAGGTTGCATTTCACTCTTCGATATACTAAGCTCGGCTTGCAAAGACACCTGCATTGAGGTGTTAACCCACAAGAACCCTGAGTAGCCTCCTGAAAACAAGATGAACATGTAATTTTCTTTAAAATATCATAATAATTTCAAAATACAGTATTAATAGGGATTCAGCAAGAAATAGAGCTGTTTTCCATCTTACTCAGTGTTTTAAAGGCTCTGGTATAAAAGGGACAGAAGCTCAACAGCCTGTGTTTGCTTTTCCCCACCCCCTACCCATGTCACTGATGTAATAAAAACTTATCACCTCTCTCTACAAACCTTGCCTTGCATTCAATTTTAAAAATCAATGATCTGGAATAAACTGTAAAAATCACTTGCAATAAATTTGCAAAGGACATGCAGACTGCTGGAGTAGTAAAGAATGAGGACAGGTCACTTACATAGAGCAATCTGGATCACTTCATGAGCAGTATTTTAATGCTGGTAAAATACAACGAGTATTTCCAAGAAAATATAAGGTAGGATAATAAGAGAATGATGTACCGCATTCTTGAGAAAGACTGTGAAGACGACTTGGCCCATAAAAGTCAGCATCCAAGGCAATGCCTCCACAAAAAAAAAGGATAATGCAATTTTTGAGGAGAGAGAGAGGGAGATACTCATCAGAGTAAGAGGATCACATTATGTCTCTATACAGTCCTGATGGATCACTATTGACATATGGCATCTAATTCAGACGTCACCCTTACAAATATTTCTATACATGAGAAATACAGAGAAGAACGTGAAGATTAATTAGCCTTGGATAACATTCACTGCCATAGGAAAGTTAAGGAATTCAGTATGTCTCATCAGAGAAAAGGTTAAAAGGGACATAATCATGATTTATAACTACACACAAGCAACTAGAAAAGCTGATACTACAGAGATCAATATAAGCAATCAAATGCATAAAAAGACCAAAATAACTTAAGGTGGAGCTAGAAATGCAAATAGAAAATCAAGTGAAAAATGTACCTGGGGTAATTAAGTATTGCAACAGGAGGTATGAGTGAATTCTCATCACTTGAAGACTTCAAATTAATATTAAATGCCTTGCTAAAATATGTATGTTCAGTTCAAAACAAAGCCACTGAATTTAATAGAGAAACTGCTCGTTGAAATTCAATGGCCTGTTGAATTTAAAAATAAATCCTCATTATGGTGCCTTCTTGTCTTATATATTTATGAGATTTATTTTTAAATATAACCACTAAATGAAAGGGGGTTACCAAGAAAAAGGTGGTTTTTTTTTTCTTTCCAAGCACAGCAACATTTAAGGCTAGATTTAAAGCTAAATAAACTGCAGCTGCATTTTGGAAAATATGCTTTTCTCCCCCCTATTTATTTTTTCCATTTCTTGTTCAGAGTTGTACAGTCCACTTAGTCGACTGTCTGATTTACATAATCATGTAGTTATTCTTCAGTTTTTCTGTTCCTATTTATAAACCATTCACAAACCATCCACTTAAGTAACAGCATGATTTATTGTAAGAATGATTATGGTTGTTTCAGAGGGAAAATGGAATGTGATTAAACGAAGAATGAACAAGGACATTCTAGAACAAAGGGCTCTAATCCTGCAAAAAGATTTGTAAATGAAACCTGCCTCTCAACCCCATCCCAAATAGCCAATGAGCTACTGAGGGAATTCAGCAGATACCTTTACAGCTGTGCAGCCAAGAGCTTAGCTGAAGACAAAAAATTAGATAAAATAAACCAACCAACCAACCATGCCCACAGTATCTTCTGGAGAAACGGTAAAGCTCCCAGAGCCATCCACACTTTGAAAAAAAAAAATAAATAATGAACTGTATGTATACAGTTGCTGATATGACCCTCTCAACACCGGTCTGAGCACCAAGGTTCCAGAGGGAGAACTGCAAGCAGATCTTTGCCCTTGGATTAAGTTCCAGCATCTGAGATAAACGCATCAACCAAGGAAATGGTTGAGTATTTAAGCTGTGGATCCAGCGGAACACAGCTTTTCCTTATGCAATAGATGTTTTGCAGGTGCCACAGGAACCCTAACAAGTCACGCTTCTTACGGAACTGGTGAACAGTCTGATGGAAGAATATCAAGGTTCAGTGTCTTCACCTGAAGTGCTTATTCTCTGCTACTGCAGAAAGAACAAGTGGTGAAAAACCCTCTTTGTTTACCAGTAACACTGCCTGTTTACAAACCAACTCCCTACCAGGAACAGCTGAGAGGCTCCACAAAGGATGAGCTGTGTTACAGAGCCACGTTTGTCAGGAAAAACAACCGTAAGAGGAGCACGTGCTCATACCCGGCACTGCTTTTAAACACTCGTCTTAACCCAAAATAAGCAGCAGTGATGGATCATATCCTTGCTCAAAGACAGATAATCCTGGTCCATTCAGACAGCACATGAACCAGCAGGAGCTTGGGAAATCCCACGCTAAATTGATAGAACTGCCTCAGAAATTCATATGGAGTTACAGAGCCATTCAGAACAGCACAAAAGCTTTTCATACTTGATTACCATATAAGCAGTGTTTCCTAAACAGTGAGGGAGAGAGAGGGATATTTTAGGTGAAGCCAAGCATGGAGCCCAAGAAAATCAGCTTTGCAAGATCTGTGCTGAATATGTGTGAATTCCCACTTAAGTAGTCTGAGGAGCTGTGGATGGGCTAAGCTGAGGACTGGTAGAAGGCACTGGTAACATCCCTGCTGTGGGGACAGCTGAGGTTACCCTGAACATTGTGGTTTTTTCAAGAGAAAAGTACTGAACTATTGTTTTCAGAAATAGCACCGTTACTCCAGACAGAGAGAACCGTGTCCCCCCCCCCCCTATTCTAGTGCAATTATTTAGATGTGAGCACTAATGAGTACAGCTGAGACTGCAGCTAGCAGTAATGCCCTGGCTTACAGGAAACACTTGAGCTATATGCTGAAATCTACTTTTAATGAAGAGTATTAGGAGAAGGCTGAGAAACTTAAAATTCCAAGGACTCCTCTAAGCTAAATATGATGCCTATGGATGCAACCAGGACCTGGGGTCTAGTATTTCTGTGATGCCTTTCTGCCTAGGGGTTGGTACCGGTTTGGTTTCAGACTTGGTCTTGCTCACTAGAGAAATGGGATTCCCCAGGCCAGCTAAACCACTTTTTCTACAAGGACCAATTTTGCGAGGAGCAGCAATGGGGGTTTGCAGCTGCTGCATTTTTGTAGCTAATCCTGACTCAAAGGAAGAGCTACTGGCAGATGTGTGGTCAGGCTTCCCCCAGTTTTCCTTGCCCAGTTGCTCTGTGTTCACCTGAGCTTTTGCACTGTATGGTGACTTATCAGAGGGTGGAGGCGGAGCTCTTCTTTTCTTTCCTCTGCTGTCATGAGGACTTGTAGCATCTCTTTTTGGGGCCAGGTGCATGTTTTTCTGAACAGTCATCTCATGAGATCCATCAAAGAATGAAGCCCATAGGGCAGATGCAGACTCTTCTTGCCGCTCAAGGAGAAACTCACCATGACTCTCTTCAATTTTCCCTTGTATGATATCAACTAAGCCCTCATGCTTCACTGGAGAATCAATGCCTGTAATTTTAAGAGACAGAAATTAACCCAGATTAAAACACCACCAATGATTTTACTCCTATCTATTTTGTTATTGCTGCTCAGAATACAAAACTGCATTAACTATGTCTCACCAAGTCTGAACTAGTAAGAGCATTAATGGATGAAATGGAAAATATTACATATGCTATCCAAGAGAGAACTGAGGTGACAGGAGGGAACTGTTTTCGTGACAGCTGGCATTGAGGCAGCAGGGTAGGCACTGATATTTCTTTCCAAGTAAAAGAAAAAATAATGTACTGGGAAACCTGGATGTATTAGATATTAAACACATTTTGTTGTATAGTGCTTTGAAAATTTTGTTTCATAGGAGGCCCTTGAAAGTCTGTGACTAAATATTCTTGCGCTGCCAGCCTGTAGAAAATGGGACATCTTTACATATATCATTTTTCTCTATGTGCTTTAAGACTGCCTTGCTCCATTTCTTATTCTTCTTACGGAGTTTTCCCTGTATACTGCAGTAGTACCAGCCCCAAACAGCAGCAGTATCTGATTTTCAACAGACTCACAGAACAGTTTAGGTTGGAAGAGACCTTTAAAGATTATCAAGTCCAACTGTTAACCCAGCACTGCCAAGTCCACCACTAACCCACGTCCCTAAGCACCACATCTGCACGTCTTTTAAACACCTCCAGAATGGTGCCCCCACTGCTGCCCTGGGCAGCCTGTGCCACTGCTTGATGACCCTTTCAGTTAAGAAATTTTTTCTAATGTCCAATCTAAACCTCCCCCAGGGCAACTTGAGGTCGTTTCCTCTTGTCCTGTCACTTGTCACTTGAGCAGAGGAACTGAACCCCCCTGGCTACGCCCTCCTTCCAGGGAGCTGTAGAGAGCAGTAAGGTCCTCCCTGGGCCTCCTTTTCTTCAGGCCAAACACCCTCAGCTCCCTCAGTCACTCCTCACCACACTTGTGCTCCAGACCCTTCCCCAGCTCCATTGCCCTTCTTTGGACACACTCCAGCCCCTCAGTGTCTTTCTTGTAGTGAGGGGCCCAGAACTGAACACAGGATTTGAGGTGCCTCACCAGTGCTGAGTACAAGGTACTACAAATACTACAAATAAGCCGGGGAAAAAAATGGTGTACCCTCACTGAGGTACATGTGTATCAGTGGAATTATGCTACCATGTTACCTTTGTAAAGCTTCTGTGTGGTTCATTTACTGCATTTCTGCTCTGCATTCACAGCTTAGATAAAACTTGACTGTTCAGTGCTCTGATGCACGGTAACTCAGTGACCCACATGGCATTCTGAGCATCATCACAGCTCCATCCCAAGCAGCAAGCAGTCAGGCATTTAGAGTTGTACAGTGTTTCTCAGTCAATACTGCATTGGATCCAGTAAAACAAAGTGACCTACTTTTTCTAGTCTGTAAATATTATTTCAGTAACAATTAAAAAAATTCTACTGCATACCATTTTTCTCTGCAGAAATACAAGTCCCAGATACACTCTAGCTAGATTTTCCAAGCATATTTTTCAACATCATTACCAAAGACCAAACAATTAGGTGAGTTATGCTAGGTAAGCCCTCAAATAGCTTTAAGAACAGCAGATTAATTTCATGCAACTGGTTTCCAAGCAGGACTGTTTTACCTTTACATTTCCTGGGCTTTATACTACTCTTACCATGAGTGTTTATTTCTAGTGACAGCTTTTTTGAGTGTGTTCAGGGCAGATTGCGGATGTTTTAGCTCAAGGTATAAAAATGTATTAATTACTTGCACTATTACAAATTCAGATTTAATATTAACTCCTTGGTATGCAATTATGTTGCTCTTTCATTGTCTGAATTGTCCTTGAAAAACTCGGTGTTTCCACACCAACACCAGAAGCCATCTGAATTCAGACAATGTTGTTTCTGTTACTCTGCAACTTGAAAAGGCAAATCCCACTTACTCATATCATGGTAGACGGAGGTCGCTTCCTTTGTCAAGAACAAAGGTGGTTTCCGTGGTGACATAATCTCAATTTTCATAAGTTCCTCACAACAATGTTTCCACTGGCCTGAGAGAGAAAAGAGAACAATGACTGGAACTTAAACACTTCAGCCTGGAAAAAGAAATGGAAGTTATTGGGTTGTGTTAGGAAACTACCTCCAAAGCAATGCTAAACAGTGAGCATTTACTTTTGTTTAGCTCAAATGCTCAGGATGCATTTGTATTTTCACCTCTGTACTCACTCTCTTAGCACAAAGGTCATAAGATCCTACCTGTAATTTAAGCATCCCAGCATTACTGTTACACTATGATGGATAAAGATCATAATTTGCCTTCAAATCCTCAAACAGTATAAATACAAGGGGGGAAAAAAATATAGAAAAAAATTTAAGGTTCGAGAAGCTTCATGAAGTTACCAGGGACAAACTCCAATATCCTGCAAGCCGGATGCCATACAGCTATGCTACATGTTATGGCAAAGTAACATTCTGTTTTTAATAGAGGATAACTTGCCTTTTATCCCTTAGCAGACAAGGAAACCTCTTTTTCTATTAATAGATTTTGACCTTAAGGAAAACAAGACACAGTAAAATTACTTTGTTCATACCAATCATTCCAAGTTTTCTGAGCACATTAATTTTAAGAGAATTTTAGAACCAGGGAAGAAAAAAGGCATTTAAATGCCAAGTGACCCATTTTTTCAGAATCTAAGGAAAATGTTTCAAAAAATCCGTGGGTAGTATTCTATCTATAATGAATAAGAAGTAGTTCTTTTACCCCACTCTACAGATAATTTAAAGAGGATGCCCTAGTTTTTGCTTGGTGTGTTTCTTTAATTGATAGTGCCTTTTCTCACTGTAAATCAGAGCTAGAAATGACTGGAAATACAACTACAATACCGAGTTTCCACAACCTCAATTCAATTATTTTATTGGTGTTGTCTTTAACTAAAGACTGATATTTCATTAATTGACCTGGTTCTATTTTCTGACCTGATAACAATACCTATCAGGAAGCAACTCTACCTTGTCAACAGCAGCATAAAAACTGACAGTCTCTACTCTCAGTAAACCTGTGAGTCAAGCAGGAAGCAGAGAAAAAACACACAGGCAAATTAATCTATGTAGTTTTTATAGTAAGTATTTGGTGATAAACAAGGAACACAATATACTACTTCAACAATGTTTCACACAATAAATGAGTTCCCTCTGCCATGTAAGATCAGTGTTGTTCCAGAGGTTTGCCAAAGGGTCAGGGTAACACTTTATCATCTGTTAAAAAGGCTGAGGTACAGCTTTTACCAGGCCCAGGTAAGCAGTGTGTATTTGCCTGACTGGATGGAGTGTGGCTGGGCGAGCATATTCCCATGTGAAGAGGGCTACCAAAACCTTTGAACTACAACAGAATCAAGCAATCCCTGTTCTAACAAATTGTAATTTAATTCATCCATAATACTGCTGAGCAAGGAAACCCCATGTTTACTTGTGACTACTTGCAAGAGCTGGCTGAATCCACATCCTAGCCAGGGCCCCACATGATTCCAGCATCCTCACCACTTGTCACTAAGGTTTCTATACTAAGGTTTCATACTTGCAGGATCTCACCAAACCAACACACCACTGGTAGGATGCCCAGGCAGAGGTGGACTCTTCCCACTACAGTGGGAAGGAGGAAGAGACGGTGAGAATTTAGCAGTCTTTAAAAACATTATCTAGAACACTGCTAAGAGAAGAAGTTTTTTTGAGATTGATGGATATATTCTGCCTCTGGTTTCCTGCAAAAACACAGACTGAACGCATGGACTTTGGTTTAGTCAAATATTTGCCTTCCAACGGCTTGGACCACCACCCAATATTATCCCAGAGAACATTTTTCTTTTCGTTGTTGCAAACAAAGGCTTATGAGGCAATTCCAATTCAAATTGCTCAAAGATCCCTTTGATGTTACATAACGCCCCAGTCGGAGGGCACGCTGCCAGCACTGCCTGCTTACTTACTCAGATCATAAAAGTGCTGCCAGAAAGCCTCCATCCACTTATGAAGTTCATCCCTACTGTCAGTAGCAAAACGTTGCGTCACAGCCTCTCCAGACACAGGGTTGATAACAGAGAAGTTATTAGCTCTTCTCTTGGAGTCCTTATCCACAGCTCGAATCCTGGTTTCCTAGGAACAACAAACTGTGGTAATGAGTTACTGCTTCACGCTGGCATCAACTTATGACCAATGATAGTGCAAGGAAGGTGGAATTTGGCTTTTTGTCTACTCCAGATTAATACCCAATTAAAAAAAAAAAAAAGATGAACTAATGTCAGGAACTGATTATAAAAACTTTTTCTCATAAAACTATTAAAATGGCATAAAATATGAAAAATAAGGGAATAGAGCACAATTATCCCAGTTCAGTCCTGAATTACAGAATGTACTGTAATTCTGTGTTACCCCTCCTTCTACCTTCACCAGCTAATCTCACACTGCTCACTCTTCTCCACAGCAGTTTAGGGAATAATCAACAATAACAGCAAGCAGTTCCTTTTCTCCAAACGATTCAGATGGACAACCACGTTATTACAGCTACTATTTATGCTTCCTACTGTGCTTCTGTGGGCCATTGTTTACCCACTGCATTGTAAACTTGTATCCATTTTATTTTCATCTTAGTGCATCAGGACATTCAGGGCTAATACAATAGTGACAGGAAAATTAAAAAGAAACTTACCTAGGCCATCTTTAAAGGGGCATTTGTAGCAGTAACCCATACAGTTCTACTAGAACACAAGATTTTGGTCTAATAGAAAAAAAGCACCCTATTTGCCATTTAAAAATAGACATTTTAGTTTTACCTTAATTAGGGAGAGCTATGTAGAAATAATTAAATGTGTATATATATCCAAGAAGTGTAACAAGTCTATAAAATCTCTTCAGCTAGAGTTAGAAAAGCTCTCAGATTACACAGCTGCACTGTTAGAGCCAAGGTTTCTCCTTCTCTTCAGGGATGTAGTTCAATTGCTCTAGACTAGATCCAGTGGTATTTTCAGAGTATTTACTTTCTTTGTTATGGCATTACCACAATAAAACAAAAAAAAGCACTTATCCCTAACAGTGATTTTTGTGTGTGTGTAAAATGCTAAAAGTTTTAAGTCTGGCTAAAACACAACTAAAAGAATTCCAGAACACAACTGGGTCAACATTGCTGCTTACCACAACATGATGAGCAAATTAAAACAATTAACATCACTTTATTTACAGAAGTAAAGCAGAAGCCCTGGGAGTATCTTTGCACATGCAACTCGACCTGACTGAACAAGCAGCAGCCCATTACAACACTGCTCCTGAGAGGATTTCTGGCATGCCCAGGAGAGCACAGTAATGAGTTTTGGTGCCCGGGTGCCAGCCGGGCCCCTGCAGCTGGCCAGCCCCAGAGCCCCGGCAGGACATGAGGACGCCAAACATGCAGCAAGACCGTGCAGTGCCCCCCTGCCTTGTGCAGGAATACACAAGGATACTCCTGGTATGGGCAGTGCCCAGGATTTGAAGGAAGCCAACAATCACAGCCAGGGCTGTGTTCGAACATCTCCTGTCTGGATGGACAGTGAATCTGACCACAAAGGTGGCCTCAGGGCATTCCTCAAAATACAGTGGGGACAGAACAACCAGTTCCCTTTTACACAACTCAACCAAATGTCAAACATCTGCTGAAGGCATTAAACATACACCTACAGAAATTAAGTTTACGCATGGGATCCCATGGGGATAAGCCTAGTTCCGATACTCAGAAAAACAAAAATTATTCTACAGACCATTCCCCAGATTTTAAATGCATTACTGAAGTAACCATTTGAAATACCAACAGCTGCTTGTAGCATATCTGATGGATATGCTCATTTAAATTCTTCTGTCTAAAAATAGGAGATGAAGTAATTCATCCATAAGTGCTCTATATCCCATTAACTCAGGTAACCATAGATACCAGCAAAAAAATGAAATCAAATAGATTAACATTTGACAGGTAAGAACTTCAAGCATACCATACACACAAGTTTATTTAATGATATTTGCTGCAGGTTTTATCCCACAACTGTGGTATTATTCAAAGGATAAATCCTCAAGCAACAATCTATATCTGATGCTTGAATATTTCAGGAGTCATACAAGATGGCATTACAGCAATGGGCTGATGAATTTACCAAGCTTGGGTGAATTACACGACATGCCCAGTTCCACTTAATAAAAACAAAACCCAAACCAACAAAAACCTACTAAAACCAAACCAAAACAAACAGAAAAACCACCCCCCCCAAAAAAAAACCAACAAAAAGTGCTCTTTTTTACCATGCTGTAATAATATCTTTCCCAGTCTAAAAAAACGGAACCAGCTCTGCTATAGCAATTGTAAAGACCAGAACAATCGGTGGATGGCAACAGGAAAACAGCTGAATCTTGAACTCAAGTGACTCTTATGGGGAAGCTGAAGACAGTTTTATATTCTTTATGCAAAATATTATTTCTTTGAAGATGGGGAAAGACTAAAAGGAAAAAATACATGGTACAACCTTATTCTATATTTCTCCCCACAAATAAAATCTCTTTGCCTGATAATACCTCTCTAGAAAGCTCAAATTTTAAGCTAAGGAGACACAGAGATAGAGAACTTTTTTTATTGCTGAGGTACAACATTTTCCTGCTAAGCCAGTCCTGACACACTGAGAAGCATTGGTTATAAAGACCATTTTAAGACATCAAAACAAATCACAGTTCTTAAGAAAAATACTGAATAACCTAGAGACCCCGTTTCTGCGTATCTATTTTAAGATTAAACAAATCAAATCACATATAACAAACTCCCTTCATGTTTTTAGTACAAAAAATAAACCAAGAAAAAACAGTACAACATTGGAAACAAGTACAACCTGTCCATGTGGTTTCTGTTGTAATGTTAATAATTTCCATGAAGTTTGTTTTAGGCAAGCAGGGAAATATGGTTCAATTCGAAATTATGGCTTTCAAGCACATTAATGCAGAAGACCAAATTCAGTCTATTAGCTGTTATTTTGTCCCTTCCTTGTTTTGTGAGCTTGTACTTATGTGACATCCTCATGGCCACTGGCTGGTCAGTACAGTGTGTGAGTATGACACGGACAAGCAATATTAGGATCTCTGTGCCACTGATCTTGGGAGCAAAGCAGCAGTTGAAAATGTGGAGAACATAGCAATATATGACCAGCCAGCATTTTGTGAAGCTTCAGGGAGCCAATAAAGCAGCTTTCAAACTGCTCAGTTTGAGCATGTGTGCTACAAGGATCTGGGTGCTCTATCTGCTTCCCCTGCCTGCATCCACAACCTCTTTCAAGCAACTGCAGGACTAAACTCTCTGGATATGAGATACCAGACATTTGGAGGCCCTTAACTAGTCTGTGCTTTTCCAATATATTTTCACAGGTATGAAGGCTTTTCTAAGCCAACCAGTGGACAAAGTCCTTACTACAGGGAATACAGATATATTCAGGGCTGATCTCATTTCCCCGTGCTGGAGTTCCCCAATATGTACAGTGAATATTGCTCATGTTCCTGGCTCCCTAAAAGCTCACATGGTCAAAATCTCGTATCCATATTCCTCTGCTCCAGCCCAAGGATGAATTCCCTGGTTCCCTAGAAATATGCATGGTTCCCTTGAAGTTATGCTGCTGCAACCATCACCACATTTTCCAACAAAGTCCTCTCCCTGACCTAGCCAGAACAGCTGGACCACCAATGACTGTCGTTAAAGGTAATTCCAGACTGATTTTGTCCCTCTGCTTCTGCTGCACTGCTCAGCAGTGTTCCCATGAACCCTGAGCCTGTGGCTGCAAACACTTGCTCCTCACCCTGCTCCCCTCAGCAATCAGCAAGAGCACGGAGAGAGCCCTGGGCTTGCCGACTGCAGGGCCCCGGGACAAAGACTGCATGGGAAAAATATGCCTGGGACTACATGGGACTACAAGCAACATCCCAGAATTCCTCAAGCTTCAGGCACCCATGGCCCAAAAGAAGTTTTGTAATCTATGAACCAAACACAATAGATTATGTATTCCAAACACTGAGCAACTAGCATGAACTGCTGGCACATGCACCAATTTGCTAAGCTATCAGGTGTAGGCTAGGCCCTTATTTTTCATTTCAAACTAAAGAAAACTTGAAAAAAATTCAGGAACTGGCCCATAAAGAATATTTCTTCAAATTGGATTCCAGTAAATTTTCTTTGCTACAGAGAATATCATTTCTCTTTTCCTACTTAGTTGTGCAATATAATATGTTATAATCACATTTAGCTGGAACAATAACAGTAGCACTTGCATAATAGGAACTGCAGAACCATTCTTGCTCAACAGCAATAGCAGTGAAGTCATCTAAAGTTGAAGTAATGACTTTGCCAGTCTCAATCGCTTCTTAAAGTCTCAATTCAAAGGGAATGGGAAATATGGCTATCAGTGTGAACATTTTCCAGAGAATTTCTCATAAATTCAGATGATTTCATTACTTCTCAGAAACTATCTTTAAATTACATGTAAAGCATCAGCTTCACATTACAAATGAAAATGCCACATATGCAACCCGAAGAGATTTTAGTTAGAATGTCTAGAGTTGATGTTCGATCTCAACTTTCACTTCGAAACTGTTGTTTCTATAACAACATGTAGCAGACAAGCCCATATGATTAGTCTGCTTTCATTTAATCCATAAGAGAAATTTCATAACAAAGGAATCAAAAAATATCTGCAGGCATTAAGTTATTTTCAACAGAAACTGTTTAAGTAGTAAAGTATCCAAATATGTTTTCAATTGCATTTTCTTTTTTCTAGTTTTAGTTTAAATTGAAGAAGGATTCACAGTCATTCTCCTGCAGTCTGACGTTTTTGTAAAATGGTGTAAGATACATAAATCATGTACCTTTTACGTGTTAGCTTTAAGGATACTCTGCAAACATAAGGACGGTCTCTCAGCAAAGGCTTATCAAGCTGGATTTTAGGTTCTAAGTGCATTGGGTACTCGGAGGACCAAAATATCTTAGAACAATATGGTTATTTTAAAAGGAAAAGCAAAATTAGGATTTAGACTAAAACAGAGAACTCCAAGGAAAGATATGAGGCAGCCTGATAATTTAAAAAACATTCCTGTCACGTTTTAGAACGATTTAGTCATTCTATAATTTACTTAAGTTTACAATTTCTTAACTGATACTGTGAACAGCTGGAAAACAGAATTATGGCAGAGGCTGACTAGTGAAATTGAAAGTGACTGAAGAGGCAAGCAAGTAAACCTACTTAAATATATATCACAGTATAAATATTTATTTAATGTAAATGCATGAACAGTTGGGAGAAAAAATAGCACTAGGAAAAAACGTATTTTTATTTAAGGAATCAATTTAAATCTTAGCAATTTAAAAAAAAATCCTAACACAAAGAGGTCACATTGTTATGACCCATTTAAATGTTTGGGTTCTGTACCATTCTCACTCTGAAGGAGAATGCAGTCATCTCTCCCAGGAACACTCAAGCCACCAAAAGCTGATACTGCTGCTGTAAGAAGCAGTTCTTTGTCACCCCATGCCCACTCAGGTTCCCAGTCATAGCTGAGCCCCGTGCTTGTACCACACAAGCTTTCGTGCAGCCACGTAATGAGCTGGGTAAGAGAACTGATTAAAGGGAAGCACAGTTGAAGCCAAGTGTCCTCCTGCCCCAGATGAACTGACTTCAACCCCCAGGAGTTGCCCTGTGCAATTGCTCCGTCAGCTGCCCCCGTGCCTGCCCTGGCACAACACAGCAGCAGCTGAACAAGCAGCCGGGCCCAGGAATGCTTCTCTCGGAATTAGTGTTGGCACCGAGCGCTCACGGCAGCACAGCAGCGGAATCCACAGCGACCTGTGCTTAACACAGCTTCCAAATGTGTCTATTTACTTATGTAAGATGAACCCAGCTATGTGATTGCAAATAACATTAAATTCCTCTGCCCATCCTTATGGGATATTAACCCTTGATGCCTGCACCAAAACCAGTTTTTGAGAGCATCTGTTCCCTCTAATGCTTGCCATTCTAGGTGGTCTTTCCAATAACATTACTAATTTAAATATTACTTCAGATTAATTACTGTTTCTTTGGCCAAATAGTAAGCAACATTTTAAATTTATGTTTTAAATCCAGGCTTTTCAATCAGGGTATGAAAAACAGCAATAATGTCATCCTAGAGAACAGAGCTTCCAAAGTTATTGTGCCCTGGAAAAAACCAGCATTAAGAAAAGCAGCTTATTTTAAGGCACTAAAATATTTTGAAAAATTTTCCAGCTCTCCTTCTAATTAAGACTGTGGCTAAATAACACATAACAAAAAAGTTTTTGTTGGAATTCCACCTTGCTGAGGACAAAAGTCTACGAGAGCATTGCTAGGGGACTGTAAGCAATACATTTCCAAGGGCTGTCTTATAGAACTGTCATATAAAAAGTTATTACTTGTTCTATAGAAAAACACCCTTCTTTTTGCCTCTATGCTAACCAGTCTAATGCAATAGAAGGAATTTACATCCACAGCTAAGGAATGTTACATTCCTGCTGGGGGACTGCAAATCTCACTGAAGCACATCCCACCCTCATTTCACCTATAAGGCACTCTGCATACCAGCAGCTTAGAGCCCAAGTGACTGCCCGTATTTCTTAAACCAAAAGGAACGTCCCCCAAAATAATCCAATAAATTAAAAAACCCCAACAACCAAAAAAAAATCCCCATACAACCAGTTTTACCTTGTTGATGGAAACTGTCAATGCTGGCTCCAATTTAGCCTCAATTTCTTCTGGTGAGTAATAACAAAAGAGTTTGCCACCTCTCAGTACGCAATACAGCCTCCTCCAGCTCATTAGACCTCCTACCATTTGCTAAAGGGAAGAAGTAGTCAGAAACTGCCAAACATAAACCTAAAACAAAACCATATTACAAGGTGTACACATATCAGCCCTGAGTGATCAAAACTTAGCCACACCAAATCCATTCCTACAACAAAGACTTTCTGTTACAGAACATTACAGTCACTGATTTCTGAAACATTAGCAGTACTTTAAATGTCTTCTGGTGTTTTACAGTTTTTGCAGATTTATTGCCATGTGACACTAACAGCACAGAATCTGCTGGTTCACACAGAATGAAATCTAGATCTGGTGTCTACTGTAAAAAAAGAAAGCACCTTTATTAGCTACAGCAATTGCACAATAATAGAAATAAAAAGAGTATTACACTTTGGGAATACACGGTACATTCAACAAATGTCAAGCAAAGACATTTGTCTAGAATTTCCACTTTGTCAAATGAATTTTCTAAACAGCTTTCATAAAAACAGTTTCACAACCAGTTTAAAGCCTGTAATTCAGCACTCCTGACAAATGACCCAGACCCTCTGGCCCTCCACTATCACCTTCTCATATGCCTAGTTGTGCAACGAACCAAAATAGAGAAGTAAAGTGAGTTCACATGAATCATTTCTGAAGGGGTGAGTTTAAATATGGCTCGGTTCACCAGCCTGATTCACCATGCTGTGATATGAACTCTTGTGCCAGCGCAATAAGGGCTACGTACAAGGATGAGAGCCACAGGATTATTAGGACTGATGCCGTCAAGTACCAGTGCAAACCAACTCTGAAACAAGTTGTACTTGATCTTTGCTAACAACCTACATCATTCATGCCAAGGAAACATTGATTTCTCCATGCTCAGCCACTGAAGGCACCGTTTGTGAATGCAGCCATGAGAGAGTTTCCCCCTTGCTCTAGGTAGAACAGGAAAAAACAACAGTTCTCAATAAACCACTTCAGGTAAAAGCAAATGTTTTAACAATTGACTCTTAGTGACAGCTATTAACAGCCCAGGATGCAAACACAAGCAAGGTCTTCTTACCTGCTGGTTTAGAAATCCGGCCATCATATCCCTGGCCATGCAGGAGGGCTGGACGACTAAACGGCAACACATGTTTCCATACAGGGGCAGCCAAAAGGAGGATTCCTCTGGGGCAAAGAAAAAGGCAAAAGGCAGACAAACACTCAGTTCTGAACAATTGCCCTAAACATATAGTTTAGCTTTCTACATCTGTTTTTACATTAAGGTCATGAGTGTAAATAAGCATATTTCTGTATTTTAGGAAAAGAGATTTAATCCTGTAGGATTAGACTAAAACTGATTTTTAGTCTTCAGGAAGTGTTTTTCAATTGGAAAAAAATAGTAAATTCCAAAATAAAGTAAAAATGGCAATATTGTTCGTCAAAAAAAGAGCTGTTTTTACATAAAATATAGCTCATTTCAGAGCTAAAACACTTTGAAAGGTAAGTACACTGACCCTCTCATCTAGTACGATCCCTGAGCCCATCCCATTGTGGCACACAGCTATATTTGTACATGAGCACTTTGCTTCAGATTGTTTTAATAAGGCTTGGAATTTGTGTCTACTCCTGCCTTCAGCACTAGAAGAGCATTTAGGGTTCCAAGGAGTTTCTAATGAATTGGAGTGGCTCAGCTCCGCTATGCTATAGGCTCTCTCTTCTGTAATTAAAAGTAGGTAATGCAACATTCCATTAATGTGACTCCGTCTCTGGTCATGGTTTAGAAATGCTTGAGATGAAACTATCTAGGTATGTCCTTTCTCACCTGACAAAATTATGTAAATTAATGTCAGAAAAAGGAACTTCAAGAAGAATATAAAGTACTAATAAAGAAAGGCTTACAAATATCAAAGGTACTCAGAATTATTCATCCAACACTTCAAGAAATAAATGCCCCATAAATCTTCAAATCTGTACTTATTCAGAATTACTGAAATGTAAAGAAGGAAATTCCCTTTGAGGTCAACTTTACCCCAGTAAATGATTTAAGTTCCCAGAAGCAACAGTGAAAGTCCCATGCCTTAGGTTAACAGTTGGAGGATAGCTTATGGGAGGGCTGTCCTTGCAGAAAACAATGGACAAAGTACCAAAAAGTGAAAACAGCACCATCAGTTGCAGCATAATCAGTCCCCCATGGTGTTGAATTGCTCCCAACTTGTGCTGCCCCAGAGCTGAAGGACAGCAGCCAGCACAGACTGCAAGCACACACACTTAAGTCCTGTGTTAAAGCTGGACCTCGAACAACCTCACCAAACTGAAGCAATTTTTCTTCTTCTGACTACAGAGGAACAAGCTGTTCTTCATTCTGATACCCTTCCTTGGTTGTGAGGAAGGGGAAATAATTTGTATATAGCTACAACTCACATAAGACGGATATGCAAATGACAGAAGAAACTCCCAAAAGAATTAAATTTTCATCTGGACTTGAAATTTTACTCAACTTATAGTTTATTCAGCTGTGTACAGATGCCTGCTTTAGAGCCGTTAAATATTTTATTAAAGTTGTTCTATATTGAGTATCAAGAAAAATAATCTCTTTAAGCTCTTTAGTTTACAAGAGTTTAATGCAAAATGTTACTGGGTTTTTATTTCCTTAAATTGGTACCATATGTACTTACCATTTCCTGTAATGGTAAGGTTGTGGGTCCTGAAATTGTCCTCAGCACTTTCCAGCCCCAAAGTGGTATATGCTAGCAAACTGTACTTTGCTCCACTAAATGTGAAAGAAATGGCACATTTAGGACATTTCTGCTTCATGTTGCTCGGGCAGTAATTAAAGGGAGTCTAGACATGCCTGAGACACCGCACTTGGGTACGAGGGAACACCAAGGTGCATGGCAGCACCTGTCAGTGACCACAGATTGCCACCCCCCAACCTCTTCCCACACAACTCCTGCATCTCTGGTTCTCCTTGTAAACAAACACTATTCCACAGTCTGTTCATCTCCTTCCTACATCCTTACCTCCTGCCTCCATGAGTGTATCTCCAGTTCCTCCCACCCCATAACTTCCAGGCCAATGCCATCATTCATTACAACTCTTTCTGTTGCCTCCTCTCTGGGACCTGCTGGCCAGGAGACTTCTCCTGTGGCCACTGCCTACAAGCTGGGCTCATGCTTCCTGGAGAGCCAGCAGCGGCCAAACCCAGGCATAAAGGCTGTGCTATCCAAACCCTCTGGATGCTCAAAGCACCTCTCTCCTCTAGTCAGACACCAAGTTACTTTCAATAGTGTTACAGCTCTTATTCCTAGGCCTAAAGCAATTAGATTTGGCAATAGGTTCAAAAATTCCTATAGTTAATAGAACAACGGATGACAAACTTTATCTGAAAATACAGGTTAAAAATTAAAAGGCTTTATACTGTTCTCCATGTTGCCCTGCTCTTTTGCTTTGCCTATGCAGACTACACTATAGACCAGTTGTTTTTAATATGTATTTTGAATGGGATCCAATAGATTGATTATTCAAATGCAGAAATCTGTGCAGAAATCCTACGGTCAGTTTTGTAGCATAAAGGATTTTTTTTCACTTATTGGGCTTACAGGTTTCAGAATGTTTTATCTTAGTTTTGTATTTTGCCTAGGGAAAAAAAGTATCACTCTTACAATTCAGCACAGTGCAATTGTGGAATGCAATTCTTGGAATAAACTGGTATAAATTTAGTACGTTTAACCTTTTCCCTAAAATACTCATCAGACCAAGTAACAGATTTACAGTCCAGCAATGCAGTAAGAATTCCACCTGGCTAATGGCAGTTAGAACAAAGTTCACAAGAAAACAAACCCCTCCAAATCACTAACTACTCTCCCCAACAGGATCTAGCACAAGTTCCTCAACATATCTTCAGTAGAACATAAGAAAGCTTGGTGGTGTAAAAGCTGAGAAGACACTATTGAGCTAAGATCACCAAAAATAGTTTTCCATCTTAGTACTTTTCAAATTTTATTTTTCTTACTAGCACAGTGGGAACATACAGTTTTCAGACCTTTGGTTCTGCAGATAAACAAGGAGAATGCCTACCTCCCCCTAACCCTAATGAAAGAGGAAGAGGAAAAGTAGGAAGTTTGTTAGAGGGGAGATCTGTTATGTATCTATCTCCAGGGAACAAAAAGAAAATTAAATACAATATCACATTCTGGGTGAAAAACCACTGCTATGAAGCATTTCAAGAGGGCAATCTGAACAAAAACTCATCAGCATTTGTATATATTCCCTGCTAGACTGTTCCCTAACAAAAGATTCTCCACTGATTATGTTTGACCGTGCAGTTGAGCAATGCATTACCATTCTATTTAAACTGTACCAAAAAGTTCAGTTTCTTCTCACAGATAAAACTGCTGTGCTGATTCTAAAGTTACTTTTTTTTTCTAAAGCATGACTAATTACCACAACAACCTTGCCAAAAAAAATAGCTACTTCACTTTTAAAATATGCTTCACAGTAACATTTTCATTCTAAAATACAAGTCATTCCTTTCAGGCAGCTGCAATATAATTTAGAAAAGTTTTATCTACAAATATTTTTCAGATTTAACTGGCTAATCAGGATTGTTGACTGTGTTCTTCCTTTGCATTTCACAGAATTAGCTAACTGCCTTAAATGGCAGTTTCTTTGTATAACAAAGAATAATCTGCCTGCTGCATCTCATTCAGTACTTTGCATATCTATAGTATTTTTCCATGTAACAACTTCATTAAAAAAATAAAATCAGTTCATCTTCACAACATGCCTGTGGCAAAGGCTCGCTGTTTAATCTGTTTACTGATCAAGAGACAGAGGCACTGAAGTTTCCACACAGACCCCGGTGTGGGAAGGTGTAACTATAACACTCTATCAATGTATGTTAATTAAGACATCTTCAATTCCAGAATCTGTTCCTGAATATTAAACCCAATGTTAGAAATCCCAATCTTAGTTCATTCATTCAATGTGAGTGAAGGAGTGAGTGGAAGACTTGTGAGTGAAAAAAAAAAAAAAATTCAATATGCTCACCTTTCAATCAGATCTTAAATAATAGACAGTAAAACCAAATACAACCTTCAGGTACTAACAAGAACCCAATCATAAAAGTGAGGCCACCAGATTAGACTGTGTACTCCAGCAAAATATCACTGGGGATGTGCCAACTCAAACACAGGACACGGAAGCTGCTGCACCTTCAGCCCAGCGGAGGACAAGACATCAAACACAACAACCAGTGCATGTGTAGGCCAGCTCTGCAAGTGAATAAGCAGGCACTTGAGGGAGACTCTCCAGTGATTTATCCAAAGAGCAACCTAGTTACACTGGCATTTAATAGTAAAACCGCACGGAATATTTTTTCTTCTATGAAAAATGTAAAAATAAAAAAATTAAGCTAGAATTGAAAAACTAAGGAGGCAAAAGACTGTAAAGAAACTAAAAGAGGGATAATTCAGAGAGAATATCAGTATAACTCAAATTAACCAACCTAAGCAACCAATCAAGCCCTTTGTCACTATGCTTTTTCAAGAAGTTCCAAGTCTGACAGTTTCCTCACTAAGCAGAGAGATTTCTAAGCCAAGAAGTTTGAAACAGAGGGATCACAGAGTTTTTGGAAAATGGAGAATATCACTCATGTATGCACTGAAAAGAAAAAGGCTTGTACAAATGAAATCTACAGAGAAAAGGTGTTCGCATAATACAGAAAGTTCACTTTTCTGTTGCAGTTTAATTTCCCCTGCTGGACTGGTAAAACTCTCAGGGAATACTTGAAAGATCTCTTGTAATCTTGCAGTCTCTTCCCCTTTATAAGGGCTACATACCAAGGTCTAACTAATATAAATCCTAGGGGGAACCCATAAAAAAAATGGACAATTTATTTTCTGCTTATAATAACCCATTTCTTTCCAAACAACTATTTTAATCACCCAGCAAAGCCATCATTAAACACTTCATTGTTCATTTAATTGTGTTAAGAAAGTAATAGTCACTGTGAGATGATTATCTACAGTAGAAACAACAAACTTCCAAGATGGAGGAAAGGAAAATTCAATTGAGAAACCAAAAGCAAAACCCAGGGGAGGAGGCAGCTGTTTAAGTTGTCTACTGGTGCTTCTTCCTTAAAAGCCAGGCAATCTATATTCAAGCAAAGAAGCCAGTGGTTATATCTGATTCAAACTGTGTCTAATGATAGTGTGTCATGGCCCAGCTGAAGCTGGTGGAAAGCACAGCCACCTGACATGATGCAGATTGAAAAATACATTGTCATTAGGTGGAACCCACTGGAAAGTTAGTGATAAAATTTGTTTTGCTCTGTAGATAAGATCTCTTGGCTGTCTATTTTTGAGTCAAACAGTAATATCAGTTTACAGTAATATCAGTTCAACAAAGATGCAATATGCTTGAATGGTCCCATTTAAAATCCCAGCAAATAGATATAAGAAGCTAGACTAAGATTACACTCAACACCTGGCAAGAACTAAGCATTGATTCTTTACTGTCAGCTGCCAAAAAAAAGGAATTCCTTGAAAAAATTGCTTTCTAAAAAATATAACTAAATAAAATAAAGCAATGCTATTAGTATTTGCAAATTAGGTATTTGGCCTGCTTAAATCCCAATGAAATTAAAGTAGCTGGAAAATATTAGTAGGCAGTTAATTTTTAAAAGGACACAGGTAAACTATTGGGAACAGCACTTATGCCTATGAACACTGAAACCCGTTCTGTGCTAAAGTCAATTAAGAAATCTCCTGTTAAGTAGCCCGTAACCATAAAGTGCCTTTGGCAGTCCAAGTGGAATTCGGGCAGAGGGTACAGGAGTGGTTTCTGCTGCCTACCTACACACCTTTTGTTATTTCACACAACTTGTAACTTTTAGACATATCTACCTGTCTGTCAAGTATGAGCAACACTGGCTAGGTGAAAAAATAGTATGGGGGAGGAAGCAAACGGGGAAGGGAGGAGGAGGAGAAGTAGATGGACAGAGAGACCCAGACAGACCATACAAGCTCGACTTCCTTTAGAGATCAAACTAAAAATATTAGGGAGTTTGCAAAGAATAGTGGATTTACCAGCTGTCTGGCTGTGGAGCACAAAGATAAAGGCTGCTCCTGTATTTCGAGACCAGAACCAGGCCCCAAGGCTCAGTGACATGGTTGGAATTCACACCTACTCTCACATTTCCTATTTAAAATGTAAATTTTTTTTCACATGGGCAACTAGAGAAAGAACCAGTTTCCTGGCAGTTTGCCAAAAATTTACAATCTATTTGGTCTACTTCTATTTTAAAAGCTATAAAACCAGAATATCAATATATGTGGCTTACTGGATGACGGGGTCAGCGGGCAAAAGGGGTTCAATGCTGTCTTCCTCCAGCGCAGCTTTGAGTTTCTTCCCTGTAGCTTTGCTGAGGGACGTTTTAAGTTTCTTTGCCAGTTTCTTAGGAGTGTTTGTTATATATAAAGACTCCTCTGTACAGCAGCTATACACTTCAACCTTCACCTGGAAATCTGGGCTTGCTTCATCACTGAAGTGGGGGAGGAGAAAATTTCAGAGCGTTTGTTAACAAACTGTGCACGGAGCCAAGGAATGTTGCTGCTACTTTATAGATTAAATAACATATTTCTAATCAAGGGAAGCAATGCCATAAGATTCAGGCACAGACACACGTTAATATGGAATTAAGGACTAGAGTACACAGCAGTAACTTAGCACTGAGGTCATGAGATGGATGTTATAATTGCGCCATAAACAATTACAAACAGGAAATTCAACGTTTAGGTTAAAAACAGAAAAACCCCCCATGTTATGGAAATACACAGGCAACACATTCAAACACACTTAAATCTGCCCTCTACTGTTACACAAAAATCCCATGATTGAAAACCTATGCCTGCCTATGGTCCTAAATCAGATTGAACTGTCTTAAAGATATCTTAGCTGCACCCCATCCCCTTCAAATTAGTGAAAAAAAAATGCTATCTAATAAAATCTGTCATTCACAACTTAACTACCTACTGCTGCATCCTCTGGCCCACAGTCTTTCTCAGTTTTCAGTTCTACTGATTCTCTTGTTCTCAAGCTTAGTCATCAAACCAGAAGCCTAACCTCATCTTTCAGGTACAAATCATGTCATTGCACAGATGCCATAATAAAATCATCCCAAAAGCTTTTATATTAAGTCTTTCTATGCCTTGGGGGATACAAGGCAAGTTAGGACGCCTTTTCTGCTTTTGTTCCAGTGTATCACAGAAAATTATAATGGTCAAGTCTCATATCTTTGAAGAAGGAGATTTAAATCTTTGTCCCCACTCTTAACTTGAACAGGTGTTTAAGTGAGCTTAAAATTTGACTAAAACTCAGTTTTCAGGATCTTGATTTAAAGCTTTTGGTAGTTCTAGCTTTCCAGTGAGTCTTCCTCAGGAGACAGACTCTCAATTGTTGATACAAAAAATAAAGGCAGGGAGTGGAGTCAAGCACATGCTCAGGTAGGTGCAACAGAACATGAAGTGTTACATGAGGAAAGAGACTGTAACCTGCTGGACAGGATAACACTGAAACGCTGGGTACAACATTTACACCCATACTGTCATAATGCTTTCAGGTTTTAACATTAACTTAATGCTGTCCTGGAGATGTAAGTTTGTTTATCTCTTCATATAAAGAAAAATGCTTCAGCAGGGCAAAAATGAAAAGAAATACAGATCAACTAGCACATCTACAACCAGCACCATTTTGTACACAAAAACCAGCCTTCCAGAGACAGGGATTCTCCACCCACTAAAATGAACAGAGCCTCTACTGATTCCTTTGCCCACAGCAAAACCTAGTGGACCTCAGCCAATCTTATTCATAATCACATCCACCTTCAAAAGAAAACAATATTTGTACTTCACTCAACAGAAATAAATTATACTCACAATATGGTTACATTTTCAAAACAGATATCTGTTATTGCTTTGTCCACAATAGTCACCTCAGTATCAAAAACCTCAGCTCCCATTCTGAACAAACAAAACACTGCATAGCGCTGTGATTCTGGAGAGAGCCAGAGAAAGCTTTTATTAGCCACATTGCACGTCACAATACTAAACACTTCCAGTAAGCAAAACTATACAAAATGGTAATTCAGACCCCTAAGGAATTGCCCTCAAATTCTTCCCACCAGAAATTTTCATGATAGGATTTTATGATAATTGACCTATCAAAGCCGCTGTGTAGGTAGAACATACACAAAGGGAAAAAATGCCTACCTCTATCAGGAAAAAAAATAAAAGTTGAGTAATCAGGTAGTGTGTGTTAGCAACTTCAAAAACATTAGTAAAAATGTAACTTTCTTTAGTAAAATTGACTTTACACATAAAAAAAAAAAAAACCAAAAAAAATTTGATCCAAAGTCTGTATCATTTTATGAATGTGCTACATAGGATTAGACTTTTTTTCATTTTATGAATGTGCTACATAGGATTAGACCATTTTGCCATGCTTTGCACCTCTGACCCTATTGAAAATCAAAGTGAAATCAATGCCAGGTGACAGCTGGAACAGATTTAGGATTAATCTCCATGACACAGCAAAATGCATGTACTTGAAGGCTATCCAATAATAAACTCAACACCAACAGTCAACTTTCATTTAAATTTCCCACTGGAAACAGCCTCCAATATACTCTCTCAAATGCAGACAAGACATAGAACACTGTGTTTAATCAGAAGTGTCTCAGTTAACCATTTAATACAACATTTTTTTGTTGTATCCTCTGGAATTCTTCCTCAGGTGGACTCTAGAGAGTAAGGTTTAAACACAGAGAGCCACAGGACTTTGAACTAACTCAGCTTGCTACAGCCAGCAACTTCAAATTATGAGCATTTACACAACAAAGAGTAAAATATGGACCTAATGGAAGGTTAAAAAAATGGGTTGAAATGAGTATGAACTTCCTCATTCAGTTTAAATTTACAGGCATAAGCAATTGCTTATCAGAGTAATTAATTACATCTTACATACTTTCTTTATTGCTGAAGTGATCAGAGCCTTTCCACATTAATGGTATTCGAATATCTGAAGGGGGAAAAGAGAAGGTAGGGAAATTAAGTTATAGTCAATACTGTAGATCTGTGATCAAAACAAATTACAAAAAATTTGTTTCTTTTTCTGATGTTCTGGTGGTAACAGGGCCTTCCACCCAAAGAACAGCATAATTATTCCAAGTTTATTATCCACATCAAAAGAAAATTCAGTAATTAGTTCAACTTGAAGTGTCATTTCTGTTTAGAAATTATGCTAGAATAAAGAATATTTTAAATCTCATTTGAAAGTACCTGAAATAACATTTCAGAGAAGCTGTGTAACATGGTTCTGAGAGGTATTCTCTGAGCCCAATATTATGCGTAGATGCAAACCAAAACCCTGCTTGCCTTGTGCTGGAAACCACTCATCCCACTCCAAGAGGAAAGCCTTCCTGTTTTAATGAAAAGACTGGGATACTTATACTGCAAACACTTCAGTCTTGTTTTGCTAACCACAGAGAAAATACCACTTGTAATCACATTCCCGGCGAGAATTGTCTTAGCCGGCATAAAAAGAGTTTAGAAATCTTTTTTCTTTTAACTAGAAAATATCCTTCTACTTCAGAACCATAGTACAGAGGCAATTACAGAACCATTATTTTAAATCACGCCTGTCATTTTAATATTAGGAAAGTATTTTCTTCAATAAATTTTCCAATTTATCTACTAAACCCAACACAGTACTAAGTGACATTTTCCTCCAGCTTTGAGGACTCAGGTTAAGACATAATGTTTTTTATTAGTCCCCTGTTAAAGGCAAATGCTGTGAGGGCTTTCTAAATCCAAAGCTGGTTTCTGAAGTACCAGGGTGCTGTTTAAAAGTATATGCAATATATTAAGTGACACATGATGGCAGCAGCGAACAGCACCAGCTCAGTTGTCTTGTGACAAAAATCTTCAATATTGTTATAAAGAAGCATTGCTGACTCCAGTGTTGGCGTCACATGAGGCTGATGGAAAAATCCAGACATTATGCTAAGATGCAAAGTAGTGCCAGTATTTTGGCATCAGATTGTCATGTATTCCTACAGGGGTTTACCCACAAAACTTCTTGTTAATTGAAGTGAAACTGCATATAGTCACTCTGTCTCAGGTGTTAAATGAAAAATTCAAATTTCAGTTAATTTTTATTATGAGACATCTTATTATAAAAGCTATTTCAATACTGAAACTTTCAAATTCCTCTATTTTTAAGCATTCATGAAAACTAATGAACTTTCACGTGAACTGCCAGCATACAGCTTTAGACTTCTAACTTCCTAAAAATCAATACATCACCGTGTACTGAAACTGCCTTTCACTTCTAAAGATGCATTTGCATAGCAAGCATGTCTAAAAATAGGGGGTTTTACATAAAGAGAAATAGTTTCATTAAAATCATTACAGAAGTCTCTCTCAAACTTTTAAAATACATATATTCATCTTTGTCAGAGACAAAGCACAGAACGTTTCTTTCCTAAAATACAAAGGTCTCAAATCTACATTCATATGTGAAAACAGTTACAAATAAAAGCTTTTTGTATCTTTAATCATAGCAAACTCTGAACGACAATTTTAATGCGCTCAATAGACCTTGTTAGCAATTAGAGTACTAGATTAAAGATTACTTCTGTATGCCGCTTTCAATATCTTGCTAGCTGAAAAATTTACACCTTAGTCAGAAAATCATCAGTCAATCCTTGAACAAGTTTAACATGATACTTGTAAATCAGTTTTCAATTCATTCTTGGACAGAAAGAGCTGTCATTTATCAAAAACAAAGATCAATTTTCATACACCTTAATTTGTTGCCATTAGCTGTAAATCTGTGTGGATGCAAATTGGATACATTCAAATACTATAATTAATCAAATTTAAACCAAATGATCCCTTTATAAAATTGCTTTAAATTATGATTATGCTTTTTGGTAAACATTTGATGTATTGTCTTCTGACAAAAAAAACAATTGGTACAATAACATAAATTACATCATTTATTCAAAAATGTGGGGGATAAGTAAAAATGATAGAAGTGTGAAAAACTGTGGATTAAGGAATGCACTTCCCACACAGTATCTGACATAGTTGCTTTCTGTAGGAGCATATTCCTCAGTAGTCCCGCATCGCTCTTCCCGAACTTTTGGTGTTGGTCACGACTGCCCTATTTTTTTGGTAATCGTCATCTGGCACGCACTAACCATATGACACGCTAATAAATTTATAAGTGGATGGATTACTGAGGGTAGAAAACCAGGAGGTAATAACAGGTCACCTATAGAAAGAATAAATCAGCAGAGGCCAAGAACAACATTTAGGCTTTCCTGCTGTAAGCTGGACCTGGCCAGGCTTCCCGGCGCGAGTATCTGAAGAGGGGCGAGGCATGGCAGCATCCAGCACTCCCAGGCTGGGCTGCACAGGGAGGCAGTTGGTTCTTCCTCTTCTTCACCTCGATCTGTGCCACACTTCTGAGGACACAACCTCCAGTTTGAGAGCCACTGTGTTGGTAACAGGGCAGAATCATCAACAGACAGCACCAAATACAAAGTGGCGTATTTCACCCTTCCATGGTCTTCTCCCATCAAAAGAAATGAGCTAAATCTTTCATATCCTGAACAAGTTTTTCATACTAAAAATAGAGTTGTTAAAAAACTCTGATTTTCTAAAGTTAGCAGAAGTGTATTATATGACCCTAAAGTCGTCACTGCAGATAGCTCTCCAAATGTGAGGAAAGGTGCAACCACAGCACAGACAGGCAAACAGATGCTTTCATCCAACTACCATAAGGAGGAAAGACAGATACACATTCTGCAAACAGCTGTGCTGGCAAAAAACATTATTGAACCATGTGCTCATCACTCTTCTTCTACTAGAAGCTACCTTGCTTAAAGACACATCAAAATATGCAGAATTAACTGAAACAGTTTCAGTAGTGAGCTGTTCTACATTATTTTATTCTTAATGAAGCAGGTCAGGGAGCACAAACAGATCTGTTAGCAAAGCTGGCAGAACAGCCACAGGAATGCTGAACGTATTAACATCCACTATTGGCACAGGCAAACAAAACAATAAATCCACAGTGCTGAAGTTTGAGAACAGGCTGGAAAACAGTGTACCAGCCCACTAGGAATGGTTGTTAAACATCCTCGTTACTGGCCTGCATTGAAGCCATACCACTGCACCTTTGCTGTAGTAATGTAATCTGCATTGCCTAAATAGCATTTGCATACTAGTTATAATTCTGCTCTCAATTTGTTAGACATGCCCTGTACTATCACTTCAAAGTCTGCCGTTGTGGGGAGAGAAAAAAGTTTTAGCACACTCACACTTATTTAGCTTTGAAATGCATTCAGTGTTCAGTGAAAAACAGAAAGAAAAGTATTTCCCTCTGTGGAAGGACCTGTGAGTAAAATGGAAATAGAAGGCAGGATCTTCAAAAGCCCATGTGTGACTTCAACACAAATCCCCTTGAAGCATTAGAGGATCGATGCCTCTGAACCACATACACACTTCAAAAATACCATCTTGTTTATATAGTTTGTATTACAAGCCACTGTCCAGCTAATTAGCTCCTATAATTAAGTAACTACCCAGCCTCTTACCTGATATAGCAACCTTTGCTCTGCATGCCATCCGGTCTTTTGTCCCATTTTCTGAAAACCTGCCACAAGAGAGGAAAAGAAAAAAGAGATTTGAGATCTGTGCATTTAGACATCTAAAACTCAACCCTTTAAACACTAGGAAGTGTCAGGGTTTTCATATTATAGCTCATTTCAAATGCTTTTCTTTAAAGTTAATTTTGGTATCTCTGGTTTAAGACATGAGTCATTAGTTTCTTAAGCATAATCTGGAAGGAAGGTACACCACCATTTTTTAAAATTCCCTAGAAGATTTTACTCCAAAGCTTATGTAACCTGAGTATTAAGAGACAAGTAGATTCATCTTCCTTGTCTTTTCCAGCTCCTACAGGATCAAAAACGTTATCAATTTTTCCCTTCTGTACACGTCAATGAAGATGCAACTTAATTTACTGATTCTATTATTGTTTAAAGAATTGCCTCCTCCTCTATTAATGAAATGAAAATTTCTAGCTGCTACCAGTATCATGACTTCCAGAGGCAGCTGGAATATCTTCAGAACTCACGAATGACAGACCCTAGAAAACCCTAGAATTTTCTCTCTCTGCCCCAATTAAGCCTTAAACAAATTCCAGTCTGAAGCAAATATCAAAAGAACTCCAAATGGACTATCAACTACTAAAGACACAATTTAAACGACAGAGAAATAACTCTATAGTGTGCATCTCTTCTAATGACCTCCATGGACACCTCAAGGACCGCTGAAGACAGAAATCCAAGCAATGCATGGCAGTCACAAGTCAAGCACACAATACAGCTGTTCAGAGACATGTCCAAACAGCCCTGCCCTGTTCTGGACACGTGCCATCACCATTCTGTGCTCGCTGACATCAAAGACAGGAGTTGAGTAAATCAGCACATATTTACACTTGATATTATTCCATCACTAAAAACATAAGATACATAAGATCATAACATTAAAGGCTAAAAACATAAGATTCATACAAGACGAATCACTACAAAAGTCCTTATTTCAGTAGGAAAAAGCAGTACAAATGCAATAATTACAGAATACCACATGTATTATGTGCTAGTTTTCAAACTCAGCTTTCAGAACAGTTGACAGAAAATGCTGCTCTTTCCTCCAACAAATTTCTCCTATAAGGCAACGTTTCTGAAAGCAAAAAGTAGTGGAACTGCTCCTATAGATACAATTAACTGGAGCTAAGCATGTACTCAGAGAGTTTCTATGCTAAGCTGCAATACAGTATTTCATTAAATTAATAACCTGAAAGCAATGGTGTCTCTGCACCACGATTCTCAACATTGCATCCCAAATAAATTCCATTTAGACCAAAAAAACCATTATTCAAATCAAACACACATACTTCAGCTCCTTCAACAGTTACAATGTGAGAATATTTTCAGCTTCTTTTCTTCCCATTGAGTGTTGCATTTATCACTTCGCTGTAGTTAACAGAAGTGGCCAGCAGAGGGTACCAATTAACCATGATGGGGCTCTCATTAAACGACCCTTGACGACAATAGAGAGAATGAAAAATACAAATAGCTGTATACTGACTTGGATAGCTTTGTTTTGTTCCGTCAGACTTGGCTAGGTACCTTTTTGTATGCTAAGGGTAATCAAGAAAATATGTCTATTGTGTTATTTGATACTGATTTACAGTTTAATGTCAAAAATAAAATCTATCCAGGAAAATAGGACTTGTATTTAATTTTCTAAAGCAAAAAGAAGATAATGGAATTATTTTATAAAGTAATGCTTTAAGGCAGCAGGAATTTATGTTTCTATGGGGGAAGAAATAAGGAAGGATTTAAACCCACATTCCTAGAGAGACTGCTAAAAATTCACGTAAGCAAATGCCTGCTTCATCCTGCTCCCTCTGAACGTGAGCTGTTACTCACTGCTCTTCAGTCGTGCCCGGGCTGGGCTCCTCCTTTGGGCTCTGCAGCTGTGCCCTGTAGGCCCGGATGCGAGCATTGCAGACCATCAGGCTCTTCACCGCGCGCAGGAGCTGCTCCTTCTGCGTGCTCGCTGCAAGCAGTTTGCAGATGCCTTCTCGCATGCGGACCTCAAAGTTGATCTTCTCTTGGATGTCACATTCCTAGATAAGCAATAAAACCAAAGGATTAAACAAAAAAACAACTAACAATATTCTCAATGTTTTACACGCTCTGCAGCTGGGATAGAAAACTCTTAGGTTTTAATTATGCACAGCTATTGCAATGGTTACTGAATGTAGAACGGTAGTTCTCTCTTCAGGAACAAATGAGTAAAACATGGGACATAACAGATTTACTATATCCATTATACATGCAAATTCCAAACCAAGATTAACTCACTGTACCATCTGAAAGTTCCTAAAAATTTATGTGCCTCCATGTGTCATTCATAGAATAGTAACGTAGGGTCCTAGAGAGGGCTAACTGAACAAAGCTTATAAATTAACAACCCACTTTTCACAGTGACCCCTACTAAAATAAACTTTAAGCTGAGGAAAATGTCTGAAATATTTAAAATCAGAAATTCAATCTCATTACCTCTTTGACTGTCTTAAAAAAAGTGAAGAAAATATGTTTTTTTCTCTTACGGTTGGTAAGAAATGCAGGTAACAGCAGAAACAAAAAAAAGAGACCATCCCAATACTTTACTGCTTCAGCCCATAAACTGAAAGTCAAACAGCTGTGGGAGCTTCAACACTATACAGGAATCATGCCAGACACACTTTTCATTCAAACTATGAAGTAAACTAAACATGGCTGGCAAGTCACTAGAATTCACCATCGCTGTTTTTTGAAGGAGTGGGGTTTTTTTAAGGTTTTATAAAAACTTCTAGGAAGTCAACTTTTTCCTGCCTACTTTCACATAAAACATTTTTAAATGTGCATTATTCCTCACTTGAGACTTCAAAGAGGTCAATCCACATCAGGCCAGAAAATAATTAAGGTGCAGACAGTTTGCTGTCTCCCAAAGGCCTGCTAGATGCCACTGATGGTTGATACACATTACCTTGCCATGTGGCCATCCCTGGGCAAACCAAGTATTTCTGACATGTGAAGAACAGAGTGAATAACAGAATGGTGTCACGGTATTGCAGGGTTGCATTGCAAATACTTTGCAAGTCAGTCAAGAGTGACACTTTCTCATTACTAAACAAGAGTGCCCCAATTACCTCTGGAATTAACAAGTTCATGGTTGGTTGGTGGTGAATAGCTCCCGAAGCTCACATCAGAGATATTTTCCATAGAGGTCCTGCTGGTATTCCCTACGGATGATATATGAAAGCCTGGGACCCAGTATGGCACCACGGACTATCCCATTTTTACCCCTCATGGGTTTGGTTTTCAAAGTTTCAGTCACAGCCAGAGCAGGATAAAGTAGGGCACCAACACCTCTGCATTCTCAGCACCTGCCTCTCTATTCACACTTTTTCTTAGGGCTCACCCCAGGAAAAAAAAAAAAAGAGCAGTAAATAGCTTTCATCAATCTTCTTTTCTTCAAATTTTACATGGCTATGAAAACCTAAGCAAGGCCCACACCTCTCCCTAAGAAATAATTACGTATTCTTTGAGCCTAAACAAATAAATCAGCTGCTACAAAGCTCCAAAGAATGACATCATACTTCCCCCTAACATTTCCCAGGACAGCAGGCCTCTGCACTGCCCCGGCTCCTCTCCACATCTATCACCTGGTACAGAGCTACAGTGAGGAAATACACACTCCTGTTTGGGGCACCTGCAGGTATCCATACTGGGGCTTTCAGAACTACACAAAGCATTCAGTCCACACTATATTTCAGCCAGGCTCACATAAAATATTCTGGACTAGCAGTAAATGGCTGTTGGGCCACAGTTTAAATAACCACATCATATAAATCTCATCTGAAGGAGGAACTTAGCAGCCTGATCTGAGAATGTATGAAGTTCTTTGTGCCTACCAAAAGAGATTGGTCAGCTTTTTTTTTCCCCCATTCCTTCTAAAAATACAGGCACACCATCTGGACTCAGAGGAACGACACAGCACTGTTTTGCCATATGCTGTCTACTAATGCACCATTTCCCTCGTGGGGTCCATCCTTCCCCCACCAGTGGCAGCACAATCCAGATGAGATTATTAACAGCTGCTGGGATTTTCAACCCCACACTCAGGAACTACTTAAACAACACTTCCAAAAAGTGTCTTTGTATTCCCCACCCAAGTATACTTAGTATAAGAAATTTCAAGTACTTCTAGTATTACACAGGTAATGCAGTCACAAAACAAACCAACAAAGATAACAACAACAGCCAATAAAAATTATATAGATACTGCTGAAGGAAGGACAGGTTGAAATTTTACTTCATTTAATTGGTATCTTAATCACAAGTTTTCAGAATCTTATTCCAAGGTACACTTCTGATTTACTGCCACAGTGGTTTACATCTAAACCCTGTAAGTCTAGTGTATCGATTTAAAGTGAGCAAGTAGCCAGGCAGTAGGTATTCTTCTAAAATAGGGGCTATGAAGCCAAGACATCAGCTCGGGCACTTTGTAGCTAGACATAGGAATGAGCGTTTGCTGCAATTGACAGCCACAGCTTCACAGACACTCCCGAGTTCACCTTAAGTGGGTTTTTAACCAACTCGAGGTGCACAAAAGCTCTCGTGAATCGGAAAACCAGCGGCTGAAAGATTAAAGAGGTGCAAGGGAGCAGCTCCGAGAGCCTGCGGAGGGTGAGCAGGGGGCGCAGCTCAGCCCAGCGCAGCGCAGCAGCTCTGCCGGGGCGGCCGCCCGGCGCGGTCCCTCAGGAGCGCGGCTACACGGCCGCCCCCGGCCACGGTGCGCGGGCAGCCCGCGGCCACCACGGCCCCGCCAAGCTCGGACACAGCGCAGCTCCCGCCCCCCGGACCGCCCGCAGCCGGGCACCGCCCGCCACACCTCCCCCGCGGCACCGGAGGCTGCGGGCCGGGTCTGCCCTGCCCTGCCCTCCCCGGCCCCGGCGCTCACCGGCCCCACGGCGCCCGACCCGCCCGGCCGCTGCCTCCTCATCATCCTCCTCCTCCTCCTGCTCGGCGGCGCCGCCGTTCAAACCTCCCGCCCCGACAACGGCCGCGGCCGCCCCGCCCCCGGCCCGCCCCCGGCCCCGCCGGCGCCCCGCGGGACACCGGGCGGGGGGCGGCAGCGCGGCCGGCGTAGCTCGGCACGGAAACCTGCAGGAATGTCTCGGTGCCTGCCTGCGGACTGTTACTGACGGCAGCGGTAACCCCCCGGTGTTTAGCCACAACAGCGAGTGCCAGTAATAAAGCCCAGGAGAGTACCTTTCTTGGCTTCTCTGTCCCTCGTTAACTTACTTTCCCGAAACAGGCCGGTGCCGCCTCTTTCTGATGAATACTCTTACGGGGAGCGGGAGGGAGAGGCTCACGGCAGCTTCCTGACGGTTGCACAGTGCGCAACCACTGCTGCTCCAAAGCATGTCATCAATTTTTAACCATGTTCTTGGTTTCCTGCAGTTCATCTAATTATGCATCTTTAATATGATGGTACTTCAGTAGCTGCACTAGTAGCATGTATTGTTAAAAGTATACTGTTATATACTGAATAAAAGTGCATTAATTATTCACTGGATTGACTGGAAAGGAATGGGAGTCATATCTCTCTCTTCTGCTGCCAGTTTTGCAGCTTTGTTTGTCTTCGGCAGATGAAACAAATGACCCAAAATAGTGTCTCCCATCCATTCCTCATCCCTGATTTCTTGGCTTTCCTCTCTTAATTCCTCCTTGACAGGTGATGGTCAGAAGCACAGATCTTCATTGCTTCACACAGGGTTGTCAACATTTGCAGGAAGTAAAATGTGCTGGAATGAGTGAGATATACAGTGTTGCTAACAGCTTTCTACAGAAGACAGAAGTCTCCAGGCTAACATATGCTTATTTAAAATATAAGAAAATGCAGTTAGAAGGGAAAATTTTAAAAGCCTCATCGCTCCATCAGGATTTCACATAGGTGCTTGGCGGCTCTGCTTGATCCCTGACATTTACAACTGGGGCGCAGGGGGTGAGCCTTGAAGGAAAATCATGAACTTCTGGACCAAAGGTATGTATTCCTTGGTGCCAGGCAGAGCACAGGGAGCTCTGCTTCCCTCCAGAGTGCTCAAGTTTCACCTGGAGGCAGAGATGGCAGAGGCAGCTGTTCAGCAGTTCCTGTCTCCATCCTGGGCCATGTTTCTTAGGGCAAGGAGAGGCATTCAGATATTCATTAAATACCTTCATGCCATCCTGAAGTCCTCTGCATACCACTGGCAGGGCACATGCCACAGCTGGGAAGCCCTACCCCCTGTTATATATTTATAGATGCTACGTTTTTTCCTGTTGTTTAGATACTCCCTCCTGTTCTTTAGGTACTGTGACTTTCCCAAAAGAAGTCTTTGTCCAGTTTGTTCAGTGGAGAAATCCCATCAGGGAGCCAAAAGGCTTTTGTTTAATCAAGGTATGATACTTAGAGCTGCATATGGACAGCCAATATATTTAAGAGTGGGCTTGAGGAAGGCTGAAAGGAAAGTCTCCACTTTATTCTGGTTCTTCATGCATCCCAGGATAAGCCTTGGGTTCCTGTCTCTGCTGCAGAGTTCAGGGTTTCAGATACAGCAAAAGCAGTCCACCAAATGAGGGGAGAACATGAGATGACAAATCAGAGTGTCCTTTACAGTATGGCACATCTCTTAAAGTGTGGTCTGGCCTCTCCTGAATCAGTCAGGGATGGGATTTAGGCCTCAAAAATCTCCAGGTAATTTTCTACGCTACAGAAGAAAACTAGAAACAGGAACGTCTCATGGAGTGGAATTGAACCAAACAGGTGAAAGTCTCAGGTTAACTGAACTGCATTATCATTGAATCAATGCTTGACCGAAGTTGAGCGAGGCTACAGCCTTGACTGAATGGCTGAAACCCTTTGATGAGTTTGATGTAAACTGTGGGAGCAGCTGGGAATAATAACCCTACTGTAGAAATAAACAAATAAGGAATGAATTACTGTAACTCTGCCTTGCCAAAATCCCTTCACCAACTCACCGAATAGTGCACTACCACAGAAAATTAATATAACCTGTGAAAAAGACACACCGAAACACTTCCCACCCAGCATCACCCCAGCAGTTCAGGTTAGGCTCTGTAACAAATCCACTGGTTCAATCTTTCCAGAAGCACTGCTCCAAAACTCCTGAGAACAGCTCTCAGGTATGCACCAAAAGGGTTTTGTCAAAAGCCAGGGTGGCTACACGGATACAATAAAAATCACTGCAAAAGGACAAGTTATGCCCCAAATTATTTCAGGCAATCAGCATCTCTAAAACCATTTTTGCTGGTGGTGTAGACAGCTCCCAGGAATCTGTGGCAGTTGTCCAAGAATTCTAGATGTTAATTAGCATGGTTTTGCAGTGCAGTCTGTTCAGCAAATCTGAGTCTTAATAAAGTCCCAAAATGTGACTGCTAGTAGCATAAAGAGCCCGTGCCTGCAGCCCTTACACGCTCCTACTGACATTGACTTGAATTGGAGCCCTTAAGAAATCAGTGGGAGTTAAACGTGTAGGACTCAGCCCTAAGCAACACGAATAGTATCTTCTCAAGCTCAGTGCATACCTGCTCTTCAGCTGATTCAAATGTCCAATTTTCCAGTAGATTAGGAACATGTTTCTGCAAAGTCTGGCTTCTTACATTCTTGCACCTGCTTCTGCTTTGGTCCTCCGTTGCATTCACTGTCTAGAGATGTTAGGTTTTTTCATTATAAAATGAGGCTTCATAATTCAGTGGATCTGTCAGATGCTTAATTAAAAAATCAAACATTTCACCAAACTTCTAGGGCTATATTTTATGGGAACGTGCGACTGAGGCTTTAAAAGGCATTTCTACAGGTTTTGAAGGAGGTGAGATGTTCTTTCCACACTTCATGTCTAGCTCCAACGAAGCTCTCCTGCTGGTACAGCACACAAACTAACTTGAAATGAAGAAGGCTTTATGCCATCTACATTATCCAGAGATTTGGGATTCAACTAGTAACTATTCTGCTTGCTCCCTGACCAAAGAGTAAATTCAGCAGACAGCAACAAAAAAGGGAAGCATTGTAACCATGTTTTTTTCTCCAGACAAACCTCCACTGAATGGCAGAGAAACCCAAGGCACAACCTACAAAACAAGGAAAATCCTGCACAGTCACTGCTGCTAGTGCAGAGAAGTCAGAAGGGGGTAGGGTGAATTAAATAGGGGATCTATATCCTGCCTTCTGGGGTTTCTTAAGTGAAACATTTTTTTCAGATGAATCACACCATCCTTTTATTTGCCATTCGATTTGCATTGCAAAGCATTTGGCTTCCTTCTAGTATTAGGGAAACTGGATAGCAGAGAAAAGATCATTGTCTATCTAAATCACTGTTCTGCTCAAGTGTTAGATCAGCATATTATTTTAAATGTTAGGCCCATCATTTTGGTTTAGCAGGTACAAAATGTCTACACCTACTCTTGACAGCACTGCAGTATTTTTCTTAATTTCTTAGTTCCCACAGCTTGCTACACCTACTCCTTGAATATCATCAGAGTGTGCCAGTAGAAATCTATTCAATTCCTCTTCAGATTTATCCTAAATGGAAATCTATGAAGATTTGTACTGGACATGTGGGAAAGAATTTGCAAAAGCTTTTTGTAACTGACTACTTATTTAATTTTAAACTGAAGAGCAAACTGTTCCCATGGATTGCCACTGACTTCGATTGCCATGGTATGTGACCACTATAGATTGGAGAAGTGGGCAGAGACTCTGGAATTTAGGGTGTTTACCTGAATGCTTACTGGAGCCTCAGTAAGTCATTTCTTCATTTCAACCTGCTGAAGTCCATTGAAGTCTTTCCATTCTCTTAGCTGGGCAGAAGGGCAACATGTAGTCCTACAAAACAAATTAAATATGGGTAACTACCTTATGGCAATGCACTTCAGGTTCAGTTTTGATTGGATAAGGTGAAAATTAATAATCTGGCTGACAGTGAGCTAAAGCCTAACCCTATCATGGTGAAAATTATGGCAAGAGAAAACTTTATAGGCTCCATTTTAGCCAGCTGAGCAGTGGGAAGTAGGTATCTTCTCTAAGGTAGTCATGGAGCCAGTCAATGAAGATGTCATCCTATAACATGCAGGTGCCTAAGTTAGCTAGAATGTATCCTCCCTACCTTTCTTGGATAATTAGAAAGGGAGGCCAGAACATCTTAGAATAAACTCTTACTACTTCAGGTGTTCTCAGATTAATTTTACCCTGAGGGCTTGCTCATCTTCTGCTCAAGATTTTCAATGTTCTACAGTTCTCCTTCAACTGCTTTAGTGCTCCCAGTGGCATCGGGGTCCCATCTCTGTGTGATGCCATCAACTAAACATTGATACCAAGGTGCTTCAATGAACTATTTTGTTGATCATTGCATGTTCCTGTAGAATTTCTAAAAGAAACTGTAGAAGGTTGAAAAAGTACAAGGAATTATTTTTCCTTTTTCCAGATAAGAGGCCAGAAACTGACTCTTCCCAGTATTCCTCGTGTCAATCCTATATTGAAATGCCTCCAGATTAAATTAATGTAGCCTTTTTGAATCACCATATGAGATAAATGCACTCAAAATACATTTCATAACAGAAATAGTAAGTTACATCAAATCCATCCCCATATGAATTTGGAGAACAGTTCCTGAGATCAAACCTGAAAACCTTAACAATCAGATTAAATATTGCATGACTTTAAACTGCAGTTTGATCATCCTCTACATCTTAAAGTTGCCCATGCCCAAGACAGTGGATGAGGAGTGACTAACTGAGGTAGACCAGTCACATGTATTCTTTTGTTTCTGCTTGGGAGACCAGGGGCATTGGTTTTGAAGCCAATTCACATGTGGGTCCCACGCTGGAACAGAATCAAACCCATTAGAAGTATCCTTATGGACAAGGATCCTCACAGGTGACTGACAGCTTCACTAGAAGCCTTTCTCCAGCTCAGAAGACAGTCTGGATACACAGTGTCTAACACAGCATATGCTTTGCAGCCTTTCCCTAAGTTCAGAAATTTATGTGGTCTCTCTTTTCTATTCCACTTTCTATCTTCACAGCAGTTGCAGGAATGAAGTTATCTTTAATTCTTTTCAAAACCAAAGCTGGTTGAAATTGGCTGCTTGGATCCATTGCTAATAGGGGGACATTTATACACACACAGAAATGGTCACACAAAAATAATACTTCTGTTTAAACCCAGAGAGGTCCTTTCAGCTCCATATTATGGGCATGTTCCATACAAGGAGGGTTTCCTAGAGATTCTACACCGTCACTCTCTTATCATGCCTTTTACCAGGATTCCTCTGTTGGGTACAGAGTCCTGGTTTGATTTCTTGGGCATTTTCTGCGGGTGGCATTTGGTATATAAAATATCCATCTGAGACAGCTGCATCCGAATGCTTGCTGGGCAGCGTGCTGCTGAAGTCACTGGTTTGCGTCATGGCAGAATCTGACTGGGCACTCTGTGTTCTGGTTTCAGGGTTAGGCCTGCCAGGAGTTTCCCAATTGGTCTTGCACAGGCAAGTTGAGAAGTCACTGGATCATTTAATGGATTGCCACTTTGAATTTGAAATGGGGAATAAGTACACTGAGAATATCACATATCTAAAGATAAACTCCTATATGAGAAAATGATGTCAGAAAATCATCTTCCTTTTGATAGAGGACTTCCACCTATTGCTGTGAGAGCAGATGTAAGCCCACTTCTGACAGCAATCACCCAGGTAAAAGGAGCAATTCTCCAGTTAGCTCTTGGGATTGGCGCTTTTTTTTTTTCTGAAGGTAGAGCCAGGATGAGTATTTGCAGATGGTCTCTTTGTTTTTCCCAAACAATGTAGACTATCTCTGCAGAATACAATACTTGGAAACAATCTCCATCTGAAGCGAGTTTGTAGTTTGGTCTGATTTTTTCCAAGTACTGAAATATAGGTATCTAGGGAGAGAAAAATGGCAAAGCAATGTGCTCTGGAGACCAAGCAACATTGGCTGCCCTCTGTGCAGCCACCTGCACTCAAGTTCCCCCTGCACTGCAGCATTGCTAAGGAAGTAAATAGTGACTCGCCCTTACCATGGCACATCTTGAGGTGACAGCTGTTGTCCCAATAACTGAGGCACGATAGCCCAGTGTAAATTAATTTCTTTGCATTTCACACACTTTTTGGATTGTTTTGATCTGGTATCAGGGAGGATATTCAAAGGAGCATGGATAGGGATCTACACTTCACTGCAAACTCTCACTTTGCCCTAAGAAATGCTTCTCATTAGTACGAGATTGGTTTGTCTCAATAGTTTTCCCAGTCACTCTTGAGGCTATAACCATCTGTGGCTCTTTGGTTTTTTCCTGCCTTGCCACAAAGCTGTAGTTTTTCTGCATTTTTCTAACTCCTTACTGGGGTTCCATCTGCATAAATGGGCATTTGTCATACAGATCAGGCCAAGAAAGAGTAGCCAAAGCAAGAAGGATTAAGGTAAATGTTATTTCATGAAAATAGCACAGTAAAAAAAAAGTCTCATTGCTATCAATCTACTTATTGATATGTGCAACATAACAACCATTTCTGGTTGGAAATTTCTATCAGAGATTTTAAGCCTCTGGTCCTTAAGGAAAATCTGGCTTGCAAATTATGTCCTGTTTCTTACAGAAATAGATACTGAAAAAATATTGAACAGTTCATCCACTCAAGTGCTTAGATTAAAGAAATACATCCATAGGGATAAAAGGATTTAAGTTTTTAGAACTGCCAGATAATTTTCTGTTCTCAGCATCCCTACTCCCTGTGCGTTCACCAAACTTCTCCCTAAATCCAATCTCCTCCTCTGCCCCTCAGAGTGCAATACCACTGTGAAATAACTTGCCTCCATGAAACCTCAAAAGAGCCATAATGCAGCAAAAAGTATTTGTCACAGCACAGCCAATAGTGGGACCCCAACAGGGATGTAAGGCTGTTCCTGGGAAATAAGCCCAGAGTCAGACTATATCTTTTATACAGGTGATGCTTTTTTGCTGAATCACTGCAGTGTTGGATTGAAGTTGTCCATTCACATGTAGGAGGGACTAGGATGTCATTTTCATAGGGAAGAAAGGTTCAAGGGGAGAAGTTTGCTGCAAAGGACCCTGGGGACACCCCATGGCTGAGGTGACGGGCAGCACCTTCTCTTCGAGCTCACCACAGCTGCACTGAAGGAAACCAGTCCAGCTATTTTTTTTCCCCTACTCCAGTTCCCCTCAAAGTCAAACCATGGGGAGGGGATGAAACTGAGCTGTGCAAGCATTCTCTTCAATGTGAGATGGAAACGTTTCTTGCTAATGATAATATTTTTTTGCCTAACAAGGTGACCCATTTTTATTCACCATTATGAAAAATCAGGGGTTGAGTAGCAAATATGAGTAACTACATTTTACGTGAGGTTGGTTTGTCAGAGATTTCTATCATCCCTCTAACCATTTCACAGCCTGTTAAATGAGCTGAGACAACACTTCATGTCACTGTTAGCATTTTAAATTATAAATTATGGTAACAATAAATAGCACCTCATGTTTTTACAGACAATTTCATCTAGAAGAATAAAAATAACTAGTTCTGCCTGGATGCATGCACGACTTGCACACAAGCACATATTTACTTTCTTATTTAAAAATCAATTTGAGTTCTAGGAAGCTATTTCTAGTACCTGATTCTAACCGTGTGTTTGTACAGTGTCATCAAAAAGCAATCAGGATGTTTAAAGAAAAACCAACAAACAGCAAGTAAATTTTTTATAATTTAAAAAATTAAAAGGTTCTTTAAAAAGCTAATGCAGACCCAGAGGGGAAGTTATCCAAGTCTGATACAGAGGGACACCTGTTTAAGATAATCCCCAAATACTTTTTTGCTAACACTGTTAATGCACTAAGGCAGTTTTAATCAAAAAGTTAAAATCTCTGCTTTCTTTTATTCCTTCTCTGTTCAGGAATGTGTTCCCTGTGCATCAACAATCTCTGCAACACTGAGTCACCCTGCTTACATAGATAAGGCATTATATTTTGTGAGAAAACACCAGCAAAAGCAAGCCACTACCTAACATGAAGACCATTTTTTCTTAATTTATTTCATAGTGTGGACACTCACAACACAGACTTAAAATTTTAAAAATACCCCTGCTCTGTCTTACAGTCCCTTCCAGAACTGTATTAACTTCCATCTTTAAAGCACCAGCCCAGGAGGGAACTTTAAAAGATACAAGAGGGCTGTTGCTCCTCATCTGCCCTTTGTGTTTGCTTGAAGTCTCTCCCCAAAAGTACATCTCTCTCACACTTCTGTGAGGGACAGGTTCTTTCACACACGTGTGTTGCTACATCTGCCTGCTACAGAGACAAGTACATGCTCTTGCTGAATGGATTTAAGCAGCCAATTGCATTTAAACCACCAGGCACTGAAGCACCCAGAATTTCATTGGCAGCTTTCAGGCAGGCAGAACACACATTACTAATCTGAACAGGTTTTTCTCATTACCACCCCAGTCACACAATTTTTTAGGCATTCCTTTCAAATTATCTTACTACATGGCATCGCTAGGTTGGTGGAGAACTTCTTTGACAATTTTAGAGGTAATAAGTTTTATACATATTTGGCACCATAATGGTTTGCGTGCCACCAAGTGTATTTTACTGGCAGTCATCTCAATAGCTGGCTAGAAAGTCATCTGTGGCAAACAAGCTTCTCCAAACAATCTTCTGAGAGATCAGATGTTTGTAAGGAATGAATCATTCTCTTGTTACTAATGGTTTCACCTCTGGACATTTCTAAACTAACTTTACTGATCTAACCAAATAGCCTGAGTTTGGGATAAAATGTTTCAAAAGAGAATAGGCAGCTGACTGTAATCCTGGGTAGCACTGCAGCTTTCATGTAAACCTTGGAGAGAAACTGCATGGGGAATTTTGCATGCTGGGAAGGCTCACCTGAGTTTAACATAGGCATTAGTCAGTCTGGAGATGGGACCAAGTCCCATTTGGATGAGATCAGTTTGGGCTCTGTTCCTGCTCCCTGTAGGAGGAACCTTGGCTGCAAGTTATATAAAGTTAGCAGCCATCTGGGGGCAAGAAATTTGAGAAGATAGAAAGCACAGTGGCACAATACATTTTTTTTTTCCTTTGGTGAACACATGTTCTTTCAGTTCCCAGTCTCAGACAGAGCTAGAAGTGTCTGGTCATGCACCCTTCAAGACCTACTGCCTGAGAGATAGATGTGTATGTGAAAACATCTGTTTTCAGGAATCTTTGTACGTATTGACTCTTACCTATCTTTCAAATTGTAAATGCATCTATGGTTCACTGCACATGGGGCAGTGGCAGGAGCGTGGTATTTCCCAAGGAGTGTGCCTTTTATTTATTCAATTTTTCCAAGGATACATTTCTGTTCAATTATCTAGAGCACGGTTTGTTTATTTGTTTGCTACCTGCATACATATCTTTGGTTCATTGCACTTTTTAGCTTCTGTGAATAAGAACATGTTATTGACTTCAGAGTCTTCTTTTGAGAAGAATCTGCTTTGTGCATAAAATCATTTGACAGAACCTTCTCGCATGCTTGCAGGCAGTGCCTTCAAAGTGATGAGTAATAAAGATGATCCACCACCTTGCTCTGAACACTGCAGATTTAGCAATTGCAAAAGTTAGCATTGCTTATAACAACAGAAACAAAATTGTCCCTCGAAGGACAACGAACTCACCTCATTTTGCACTACACAAGACATTGCTTTAACATAGGCCATGTGGCACAAAATACCCGATGTAAATAAAGGCCCATTTCTGCAGCAAGACACTGCCTAACACTTCCACAGCGATTACCATTTAGACAAGAGCAGGGCTGCAACAAGAGACAAACAATGCCTTTCCTTCGTGCTCAGGTGAATTTCACCCCATCTAACAGATTTCTGTCCTTGCCACATGTAACCTGCTGCAGAAAAGGAAAAGGACTCCAGAACGGCTGTGCAGCCATATCACTTTTCCTGCCCAATTTGAGTGTTGCTTGGCTGCAGCACGAAAACTGCACATTGCCAGCAAAGCTGAAACACTGGAGAAACCAGGCTCTTTCATCTCACTACCATCTAAGAACTAAAGAGTGCTCTGCATTTTTCTTCTAAGTTTGTCCCTTTCTTGTAGATCGTGTCTTCTCTTTATCATATAGGAAGCCTGTTAGCTTAAGTGAGCCTCTCTCCAGTAACTCTGAAAGCCTCATTCATCCCCCCATTCAGTGTCCTGCCCAGCAGGCATCTCCAGCCTCCTCAATCATTCTCCCAGGACAGCAATAGCTGATCCCCCAGACCTCTACATGTTATGCAAACGTGAAAGCAAACTGCTCACGTGAATATCAGAAAAAAGAGGAAAGAGCATGAAGGAATAGAAGTAAATTGTCCCTAAGCATCCAATAAAATCAATATACTTTCAGATGACATTAAAGACGCAAGTCTGAACTGTCTTCTGTGTCCCTATGTGATACTTGGGATGCAGGTACCCTGAGCAGAAGGGAATTTAATTTATGGAATCATTTAATATATGACATCAATGTGAAAAGCTGCAGAGCCGAGTTTTCTTGGGGAATAGAAATAACTGCACTCAAGCTACAGAAAAGTTTGTAGCATTCCACTACGTTTTGTCAGTATTCTTCTGAATCCAAGCTAAGGCTTCCCTGTTGGTTTGAATTTATTAGCACTGTGTAATACTAAACAGAGAATAGAACACCTTTTAATGCTCAAACTGACATTTTATTTCCTTCCTCTTGTTTTGTTTTGATTTTCCTCCCTTTGAAAGACGTGCTGTGTGCTGTATGCTTCACGGTCTGGGTATTTTTCAGTATACTTTTCCTTTTTGTTCCTTCTGAGTCACTGCATTGTCATATGTAGAAGAGTGCCCCAAATGTAGTGGTCCTTAAAAATCATATTTTAAGATTGTTGATATGTGACAGCAAAGACCAAGCAGCACATGCCAGAAGGAACCAGAAGCAACATGGCAAATTCTCAGTGGCATTGAAGTCCCTGGCTATAGGAACTGACATGAAATTGAGATTTTACTTAAGAAAATTTAAATAAAATAATTCTAAGTCATATTAGTATGGATACTACATAGGAAATATAATGGTATTTTCTTCATGGTTTAAAAATTCGTATCTGAATACAGAAAATGCCTAAAGGACATTTGAAATGGAATTGAAATTTGAAATGAAATAGTATTTGAGTTGAAAGGATCATAAACACCTTCTGAGGTTCTGTCTTTCCAATGCTTCATTCCAACCAGCACTTGGCAATTGTTCTGCTAATTGAAACTTCAGTGGGCACATCATTTTGCAAAAATCTGTCATCATTCATATTGATATCTTAATTTCCAGAAAGACCAATGATGGAAGAACTGTGGGCTTTGTGCAATTGAATAGATTTGTTTGTATGGCCAGATGTTGTGTGGAAACTTCTTTGCTTGTGCTGTCACTTCCTGTTCATCCCAAATCCATTTCAGAATATGTGATAGCATTACCTGGAAGAATATGGGAACCAGCAACATTTTCAAATAAACTAAAACTGAAATGGGATGAGCTGTGGATTCTTCTCTTCCATTACTTGGGCTTTACTATCAGCCATGTTAGAAAGTGCTCCCCCCAAAAATACCTTAGCTTTAATAACAGATTACCATCTGCAATGTATTACGATCTTAAAGCTACAGAATCCTCATCCATGAGACAACCTCTAGTAATTTCTAACAAAAAGTGGATTAGCTTTGGGTTAATCTCAGACAGCATCTGCCCAGCTGCTGCTGTTGTTGGGTATCCTGGTGTGGCACATGCCACCAAGGGCCACCAGCCTCCAATGTGAGCAGGACCAGGCAGGAGGGTGACTCAGGGGGAAAAGCACCTGCTTCCTTGCGTTTCCTGAGTGCCCTTTGGAGGAGGACAGCCCCGGAGGTGGCTGAGCTTTCCTCTCCAGGGTATGGAGGCACAGATCTGAGTGGCAGGAACGTGTTTCCTAGTCCCAGGCTGTCTTGGATGAGGTGTGATGTTCAGGTTATCAGGGTGCCTGAGGGCCTGAGCCAGGCTCCTGATGAACTGTGCCCAGAAGTTCAAGAAAGGGTTTTTAAGAATTGAATCGCAGAAAACAAATCTCGTCTCTCATTTGGCACCTGTGTGCTAAACCTTTGACCCCAAATGACCTTTGACATTTTCAATGACCTTTGAGGGTGATCTTTAACGTTTTCGATGAGCCTTTGTCTTTTTGTTACCTTTGACCCTTTGATAATGGTGATATTTCTCCTTTCTTTTGACCTTTGACCTCTGTAATGGCATTTAACACCAGGACTTCTGTAACCTTTGACCTCTGCATGACTTTGACCTGTGACCTCTACATTACATTTCCCTGTTGTGACCTTTGATCCCCTAGCTGACCTTTGGATTTGTGATCTTTGACCTTTAGATGACCTTTGATTTCTTGGGCCATGTGACTTTTTTGCCTCTCAGTGACCATTGAACTCTTGGAGTCCTGGCACAGATGCCAGGGATGCAGCAGAAAGGGGAAGCCCACCCCCACTGCTTCCCGCAGGGCTTGGAGCTGCTCTCCCACATGCTGGAATATTGCAGAGGACTGAATTTGCCACCACACCTTAACACTGTTCTTTTTATGTCTCTGTTTATGTAAATTAAAAACTTTTAACACCCAAGCACAGAGGATTAGGCACCAAGTCAGCCAATTAGATATAGATGGCAATTCTCAGGCTTTTTCTGGCCATTTGGGCACTTTTTCCAGTTGGAAAATCAGTGTGGTTTATTCTGCACATAGTTCTTCAAACGAGGAAGGCATGTGATACGAACTTTTAAAAGCAATGTTCCTTACCATGCAGTGCCCATTGCAGAAAGAACGCTGTCTGAATGAAATAGCTTGAAATTTTGCTTTAATGGCAGGCTTTGTGCTTTCCTTTTCTTTGGAGAAAATGTCTATATTTTAGTAAGTCCCAATGAGTGAAAGGCTTTGCCATAGGGAGAAATCTTTCTTTAAACATAGTCTGACATGATTTTTGCCATTTTTCAGTCTCTGTTTTTGAGTGGGACAGCTTCTTTCAAAAACAAATAACCCCCCTTCTGCTGCAGATTACATCTCATTTCGGAAGAGATCTGGGAACAGCAACCTGGTAGCTAATCCCACAATTAACACCTGAACAGAAACTCATGTGCTGCAGGGAGCTGGCTTACGCCAGGCCAGTTTGTTGCAGCCATATAAAACATTGTCTTTGGAGAGCCATGCTAGGTTTGTCCCTTGCTGCCACCAGTGATGTCCTGACCCTCTCAGTTGCTGTTACTTGTCCCAGACTACCAGACCTGAAAAACCCAGTGCTGTTCCCAGAGGTGCTGCTACACTGTGGCTGCTCACGTGAGGAGCAGGAGTGAGATGGCTTTGATAAAAGGCAGCAGTTTATTCTCATGAACGTTACAACTCAGAGCTTAGACTTTCGACCTCTGAAGAAGAGGCACTGGAAACTTGATACGTTCCTCTTCCCTTTCAAAATAAGCACAATGAAGAGTCACTTGGTTGGAAGGCAAGTCCCCACAGCTTTTCCTCCCAAGAGGTGTTAGTTATATTTTATCCTCCTAACTGAAGTCACTCTTTTGGAAGAAAAATCAAAATGGCTGGAGTTCCAGCCATATCTACTGCTGACACTCCTCTCCACAGCCTGTCTTCTCCCGTCTTTTGGAAAATATGCCCACAGCCTTCTCACACCTGAGAACTCTCACCACGTATGGACTAAATGGTGCAAATCAACCCACAAGAGAACCCTTTATTCTCTATTTTCCCATGCAACAGTATGGATAGAGAAGAGGAAAGCTCAACAACTTTCCAGAGTCAGCTCCAGCCAGGGGTTTCCTATGGGGACAGTAATAAGTTTGGAGAGCCTGCAAGAAGGCTGGAAGCTGACTGCAAACCAGGCAGGATAAGCTGCTGCAGGACCAAGGGCAGTCTTGCAGCATGCTGCCTCTCTTGATGCTGTGACAGCTCAAAAATCATAGACTTGACTTTTGTTAATGATTTCAAAAGATGGTAGACTGACATTCAGTGATCAGATTGAAGTCCCCCTCAAAAGGAGGAGAAGGCAACAGCTAACCAGCACCAAATAGTCACAAACTCAACACATACATTCATGTTCTCCTCCTTCCCGTTCGCTCTCCCTGCAAGCAGAGTGCTATTCAATCAGTATGTATGGATGCTGAAGAGGCTTCAGCAGAGAATTTCTTCAGCTCTCTGCAGCATTTTTGTGAGAGTTCTGTCTTTCCCATGCAAGTAACTCAAAACAATGTTACAGTTTTGTAAACTTCTTGCAGCTGCAGGTTGTTTTGCAGAATTGTTATGGTTCTAACTAGAAAAACATTCAGAGATGGGTGTCTTAGAACTTGACCAATCCCCTTAAGGGGTGGATGGCAAAAAACCAATTACCTTATGCCATTTAATACACTTTGCGAACTAACATATAAAAGCCTTCTGAGAGATCATTAAAGTGCTTCCATTTATCCCTGAGCCTGGACTTCGTGTCGTTTCTCTGCTCGCCTGTGGGGAAAACAGCGACAAGTATGCTAAACTGCACCACCAAAAGCCTCTTCCCTACTGCGTGGGTATGAGTGCCTGAGGCAGCAAAATGAACATTGTTGTATCTTCGATGATTCCTGAATATATCTGCATGCAAAGGTAACAGGAATCCTCATCTAAGGCACCACTACCACATAAATCACTCAAATACTGCTTTCAAGCTTCTAAGGTCTTTCCTTAGATTTTACTACTCGCTTCTTACTTCCTCTTAATAAACAGAAAGATGGCAAGTATTAAATGCAGGTAAGTTTCAGCAGCTCAAGTTATGTGCATTTGTGGTTCCCACTCAAACACCAAGAAAAACACGGCACTTCCCAGCATACAAATTAACTGAGCTGAATAGGCATACCTATTTCGGGCACAGCTTTACAGAATGGGGGGACTGTGCTACTTGCCAGAGCCAAACTCCCAATCCCATCTGCATGCAGTGGTAATGGATGTACAGCTGTGTGTTTTTATATAACCATATACAGTTCAAGAAAACTTCCCCAACAGTAACTCCATGCAAATTCATGTCTCTTATAAACTGGCTAGATCATGCAATGAAGACCTGTGTGGGGAGCGTGGGCGTGAAGTGGAGAGACAAACATTTCTGACACCCCTTTTCAAAGCAAACCAGTACACAAACAAGGAAATCAGAGGCTGCTGAATGTAGCCAAAGTGATCATAGGGAATCCAGTTCTATACCACATAAAAAAGGCTCCCACAAACATGTCAGCATTGAGAGCCTGAAAGGCAAGTGAAAACAAAACTGACTCACCTATTTTCCTTGTTTAGAATGAGAAAAAAAATATCAGAAGATAAACAAGTACAGTAACTCTTGAAAAGCAAACTAGTTTTATAATACTGCCTTTTCTATCTGCCTTCAGTAAAGTGGAATCATCAGCTTTAAGGAAGTTTTAACCTATTTTAAGGTCAAATGGGACTGTACAACAGATATACATCCCTACCTGAAAAAAGGCTGAATATTATGAATATTCCATCTTCCTTGCAGCACCAAACAGGCTGGTACATGCTGTTTTCATTTAAGTAACCTTTATCCTTCTGGAAAATATACAGCAACGTGTTTTAAAAGATCTTGAAAGAGAGAGATGCATACAAATAAACTGGATAACGCCTCCCCAGCAGTTGGCAGAATTTCACAGAGTCCTACATTATGGCTGTGTCAATTTGGGCTTTGTGTAAGTGATAGTGGTAGATTCTACCCACTCACGGTTTAAATCACAGAGGATAAAGCTCAGACATATATGGCTGATGCACATTCTCTGCTATAAAATGCACAGTCACTGGTATATTAAAGGGAGGCTGTTCCTCTCTGAATGCTGAGAGAATGACTGAACTGGACATCCAAATGGCAGCATCAGGAATTAAAAACTGAAGAGATGAGGAGCTGGATCCCAATCCAGCAAAACAAATACTTGGAGTGCAAGTAAACCCTGAGAAATCTTGAAAGAAGAATTGCTGGGGCTAAATGGTTGCCTGATTTCAGATCTAACTGGCCAAAACCATGTAGCTTAGGCTGCAGAACAATGGGCTCCTTCCAAGTCATCATTTTCTGTTACTTAAGACCATGAGGGCTCTTGTTACTGTCAGCTGGAGAGGGCAGGTGGGTGTCACCTCTTCTAAACGTGGATGAAGCCTCAAGTAGCATCCCACCTCCCTTGTATAGCATTCATCTGCACTGTGGAGCACCAGTACCAAGTACCTGTGATGTGGAGGAGGTAGGAAGGCCATGGGCACAAGAGAGGGAGATAATGGACAGCAGGGGACAACAGCCAGGAAAATGGGAACCTAAACATGGTTATATTCTATCAGTGTTGGCCTCCTACAAAGAGATAGTCAGGAGTCCCAAATCTGGAGGCAAACATGGTTCAAAACTATTCCCTCCTGACCACCTTTCTGGGTTTTGGTGCTGCTTGATGACAAAAGAAGGGCAAATCACCACATTAGGCAAGGTAATAAAGGACAACTAACTCATGCAAAATGTTGCAGCCTGGATGGTAGCCCACACACTTTAGAGATTAGCTGAAGCTCTGAAATGCAATTTGAGTAACTTCCTTTGATGTACCATCTGGTGAATAATTTACTGGGAATGTCTTAATCACATCAAAGGTATCTATCAATGTGCTCAGATTTTCTCAGTGTTTAAGACTCTGCCTGTATATTGCACTCAAGGAACAGACATATTAGTACAGAATTAAACTTTACTGCAGTACTCTCACAGTAATAAAAAAAAATAAAATCTGCCGCATATTACCAGTATGGCCTCAAGGACTAGGTTTAGAAAGAGCCATATTTCACTATTACCACAAAAAGGCTGCTACTCTACAATCAGCCTTGCTCATGTTTCCAAAAATTCATAAAAATAGACACACATCTGTGGCATATAAAAAGTTTAGAAGCATATCTCCCTATTCAGAGGATATACTGGCAGTGTTCTCTAACATCAATCACATGGGTTTAGATCCAGAGTAGATTTAGACTAGATATAAGGAAGAAATTTTGTGTGATAAGAGTGGTGAAACACTGGCACAGGTTTCCAGAGATGTTGTGGATGCCCCATCCTTGGAAACATTCAAGGTCAGGTTGGACAGGGCTCTGAGCAGCCTGATCTAGTTGAAGATGCTTCTGCTTATTGCAGGATTGGACTAGAAGGCCTTTGAAGGTCAACCCAAACCATTATATATGTCTATGACATCCATTCCTCATACTCTAAATGGAAGTATTATTATTATTACTGCTTCCCTTCCCTACATACTGAGACTAAATTAGGGTCATACTAAAAAAAACCCAAGCAAACAAACAAAAAACCCACAAAACTTTCTGCCTTCTAAATATAGCTTTAAATTCACACAGACAATTAAATTCCCCAAAAGCCAAGGCCAGATTATAGTTATTTGCATGTGCCAGTCCTGTCTTGCCGCTTAAGTGCTTTAAATTGCGTTATCCTTCAGCATCTCCCCAATACACACCGCACAGCTCACTCACTGCTTTGCTGTGTTGACAGGACCCCGCAAAGCCCGGCGAACGCCCCCGGCCAGGTGCTCACGGCAGGCGGGTCACGCGGAGGTCGCTCCGGGGAGGGGAGCGACTCCGGCCCCGAGATCGTGCCCCCGTCGGGTGCTGCCGCCCACGCCCGCCCGCAGCACCCCCGGCCGGGCATCCCCGCCCCTCCGCATCCCCGCCGCTCCCCGCTCCGCATCCCCGCGCGCGGCTCCGCATCCTCGCCCCGCCCGCCCCGCCCCGCGGCGGCGCCGCGCCCGGGCTGATTTACGGCTCTGCTGAAAACGCCGCCCCGTCGCCGCCGCCAGCAACAAGTCGGGTGAGTGCGGCGACCTTGCGGGCGGCCGAGGCCCGCGCCGAGCCGGGGCCCGGCGCCGCTCCGCTCCGGCAAGGCCCGGGCGGCGGCCGAGGCGAGCGGAGCCGCGCCGAGGCGAGCGGAGCCGCGCCGAGCCGGCGGGGCCGTGCGGCCGGAGCGCGGCGCCGGGCGGGCGCGTCCCCGGGCGCCGGGCGGAGATGGCGCGGTACCCCTGAGGAATCGCCGGGAAAGTTTCCCAAGTTCCCCGTCGGGCGCGGACGCGGGCTGTTCCCTCCCGGCGAGGAATGCAACAGACAGCCCGGGATGAAGGCGGGCACCCCTGGCCGGAGCCGCTCGGCAGCGTCAGCCTCCCCTTCCGCTGCCCGCGATGCGGCGACCACACCAGGTTCCGGAGCCTCTCCTCGCTGCGGGTGCACCTGGAGTACAGCCACAGCTTCCAGGAGAGCAGCCTCCTGGCCAGGAGCAGCCTGTTCTCCCCGCTGAAGGACGCGGAGCTGGTGTCTCCGCCGGAGCCCGCAGCCCAGGGCAGCCCGGGGAGCCCCGGCGGCTCTGCCGCGCAGCCCGCGGGGCCCTACCTGAACTTGGGCGGTGCGTCCTGCGGGAGCGGGAAAGGCGGGCAGCCGCGGGAGCTGGCAGCGGAACGGCCCGGCTCCTACCTGGCCAACTATGTGTCGGCTGAGTCTCCCAGCGAGGTTTCCAAACCCGGCCTCCCGGCCACTGACTCCAAAGCCTCCTTCGAGGCACACGTCAGAGAAAAGTTTAACAGGATGGTAGAGGCCGTGGACAAAACGATCGAGAAGCGGATCGACAAGCTTACCAAAGAGCTGTCCCAGAAGACGGCGGAGCTGCTGGAGGTGCGGGCAGCGTTCGTGCAGCTGTCCCAGAAGAAGCAGGAGGTGCAGCGGCGAGAGCGGGCCCTGAGCAGGCAGGTGGATGTGGCGGTGGAGATGATCGCAGCCTTGAAGCAGCGGCTCAGCGAGTCCGAGGAGGAGCTTCACCGGAAAGAGGAGTAAGTGGGGAGGCGAGAGGCGAGAGCCGATGGCTTGGCGAGGGCTGGCCAGCTCCTGTGCGAGTGACAGCCTTTGGGAGAGAAGAGAGGGAATGGCTCAGTTGCTTGCTGATTATGAGAGGTCCTGGAGCTCACCAGCTTCAGATTGCTGTATTTCTAGAGTTGTAGCCCATGTGACCATGTCCCCTGCAAGGCAGTGGACAGCTCCCTGAGCAGGTGGCTTTCACGCTTGACTCCCAAGTGACTAACAGGGCAGCGGACAGCTCCCTGAGCAGGTGGCTTTCGTGCTTGCTCTCAAGTGACTAACAGGGCAGCGGACAGCTCCCTGAGCAGGTGGCTTTCGTGCTTGCTCTCAAGTGACTAACTTCTGCACATTCTAATGCCTGTGTTGTGCCACTGGTTTCATGGGGGTAGAGACAAGTAGAAGCTCTCATCAGCATGTAGTCGGATTTACACTGACACCTCTAATGCATTGTCTTTTTAAGATATGGGCGGATAAGTCTGGATGAAGTATGCAAGAATACCGAGTAGCACCTTTTCCCTTAAGCCATCCCACCATGGTCAGCAGGCTGCCTGTGAAGTGTGATAGTCTCCTGTGCATCAGTGAAGCTTTACTGGAGACAGTGTTGAAAAGGCCATGTCCAAGTAGTTCATGTCTAGTGTTTTAGATGGACACAGAACTGTGAAACAGGAACCCCTTATATGGAATTGGGACGCAGATGCCAGAGCTCTGACTAACCTAAGCCATCTAAAAATACATTCATGATGCATCCATTAAAAATGTAGTGATAGCTGATACATAATTTATACATGAACTACTTGGTTTATTCAGCACTTACTGAAACCTTTCAGGCTTTTCAGAGCAACACAACTTATTTTAGAGAAATGGAAATAAAGAGCCTTGGTAATGGCGTGCCTCTAAACCAATTCATCAGCTTACAAAGGGAAGATGAGAAGTGCTAGTTGCCATGACACTGATCTTACAAGAAATAAGGAAGGTGGTGTAGGAGTTCAGTGTAGGAAGTTTGGAGGGCTTTCATCATTCCTTCCTGTAGTCTAAGGACAAGAAACAAAAGATGATAATGGCTCCCACATCAGTAGGAGCCATCTATCTTGAAGCAGTGCTATAGATTTCCCAGAAGAGGGGATACATAAAGGTGGTGGGATTTGAGCCTCTGAGACGTGTATCTTCCTTGAAGGGATATTCAACAGAACCTCTGATTTTTAAAGTATGAGGTGATCCTCATGGAAGAGAAGATTGGAGGACTTAAGGTGAAGCTGAAGATAATAGTGTAACTGAGGCAGATTTGAAAGTATGCTGGAGGGAAGCCATGAAGATAACTTACAGTTTCAAGCAGTTTTGATATACCCATCTAGCCAGACTGCCCTCCTGGGCTCTTTCACAGTGTGAGTCACGCTATTTCTTCTAGAAAAGTATCTTAGAGGGGGAGGGATTGCTCTGTGAAGGTCCTTCTTCCCTTTGCAGACTACCAGGAGACCTCAGGTAAGCAGCTGTCATAGGCTAGATGCAGAATTTCAGGTATCTGAAGTTAAGTGGCATGAATCTTACCCCAAACTAAAGGCAGAATGTGTTTTTAAAAATCAAGGCTAGGATCCCAAAAGGAAAAACATGACTGTCAGGAGAAAGAAACCATTCAGCGGAACAATCCCAAAGTTCTGCAATGCTGCAGAAGAAGAAAAGAGCTTGCAGGAGAAGAAGAAGGGGGCAATTGAGTAATCTGAGTGAAAAAATGGGTATGAGATGGGAGGATGGCAAAGGACACTGATCTTCCAAAAGAAAAATAAAAAGTTGTGATTTTTAACTGTATTAGGAAAAGGAACAAGAAGAAACCACTTGCTGTTTGGCAGACTGCTTACCAGCAGCACTGTCACGCTGGTTGGTGTTCTGAGGCCAGAAAAGACTGAATACAGAATGAGAAGTGGGAAAACATTGTCCTTCACACTAGGACGTTGCCAGGCTCAGGAAAGGGGCAGGAGCTCACATGATTGCTGTTAGAATTCTAGTCTTGAAAGGAGGAGGGTGAATGCATAAACAAATGATGAGGTAGCTCCTAAGCTGGTGTTACAGGCAAGGCTGAAGGTTACTTGGCTAGTAAGAAACACTAACCAACATAGGCAGCTGCACAAGAGACTTCACAGAGTACAGGGTGTTGCTCCTTAGGGTTTTGCTTCCACCTTCAACAGAAAGACTTGGAAGCAAGAGCAGCAATAGTGAACAGTGAGTGAACAACGTGAGCAATAGTGAACAATGAGTGAACAGCTCTTACACAGTAGTGTGTTAATTTCTAAAGGTACACGTGCATAATGCATGCTAGTGGGTAGGATGGAAGAATTATCAGCCCAGAGTACTGAGGGGGGAGGAGGGGAGTCAGAATATGTTATTGCTTGTGTCTGTGCCCAGCCCCACAGCGTTGCCTCTGAAGTTACTCTGAGGGCACTGGGGAGGGTAGGCAGGGTGTAGGAATAGGTTGAATTCACTTAGGAAAAACTGGAAATGTGTTGGTTTTTTTCTCGTTCAGATGGTTCCTGCATTCCCCATCTTGGGGGATAACAAGGGATAATGCCATAGAAAAATGCACTGTTTGGCTTTCCAATTGAAAGATCATTGTATAATTAGCAAATTGAGAACAAAGGTGAATATAGAACAATGCTTTGGAAGAACAGGACTGCTAGTTCTAGAGCAGCTTTTCAGATTGGATTCTCTGAAAATGCCTGGGTCACTTAGCTTTGCTCCAGCAGCAGGGAGGCACTGGGTGGTGTGCTGTAGTAGAGGAGAGAAGAAAGGATGTTCATGACTTTGGTAACAACAGTGACACTTGTCTGGCTTTCTCATGGAAAACTCTGAGACCTGTCTACATATTCAATCCTTTGTGTGTTCAAAATTTACTTGGTGTGCTAAAAAGACATTGTCCTTCAAAAAAGGAGGATCTCAACTTTGGCTTTGATTTCTGGAAGAAGTCCAGATGATTAGAAAGCCAAACAAGACTGCTTAATGGAAATTGCAGAAACAGTTCTCACTGCAGATTGTGGAAAGTCAAAGGCATCCCTTAGGGACTGCTTTGATACTTGCTGACCTTCAGAAATAAATGCTTTCATCAGTTTCTTTGGATTTTTTTTTCCATAAGCAATCTTGTGAATATGGATAACTTTTCCTAAAATTAGCATTGGTATTGAGCTAGTGTAGCTGCAAATCTTTTCCTCTTAGCAGGAGAAAAAAGAAAACATCTGAGAGTTGGTTTAGACCATCAGCAGGAACAGGGCTGCCCTTTTGAAGAGTTTGTAGGATCAGTAGGGTTATTTCTTTGGACTTGTCAGTTGATTATTTTTTGTTGTTTTAAATCCTTTAGCAGTCCAAGAAAGGCAGCGATGAAGTGAATATACCTTTTTAGTTAAATTTTCTCCTTGTTTCCTTACAAAAATGGCAGTGCCAATCTGCATGCAGTTATGTGCTGTGATACTGGTGTGAGGCCCTCATGGAGGTGAACTGTGTTGAGGGGTAGGACAGCTGGAGGTGTAACACTGACTATACTAATACATAGTTGAAATAGTATTACTCTAAGCACAGAGCTGCTGAGCAAAGGAATGATTTAATTAGAAAATGTGCCCTGAAAGGGATTATTCAATGTTTGATGAAGGAAAATGCAACCCAGAGTGAGTACTGTGATCTTAAAGATAACACTGAAGCATGCCCAAAGGGCATAAGACTTTGTTGAATAAGATATCAAGAAAACCATTGAAACAAAAAGCAGCTATGAACTTAACTTCTGGAGGCCACTGAGAGGCTTGTTTCTAGATGTTATTTAAGAAAATTGAAACTGATAAACAGGGTAAGCATTTGAAGTGATGGTCTTTGGCTGGATCTACCTTTAGTGATGTCTTAAACACTTTCACTTTGTCTCCTAATCATAGCATAAGATCCTTAATGTTGTACCTTGCCATATCTCTGACAGTAATTTCTCTAACTGGTCTAATGCATTTGTTTTGAGACTGGTCATGCCTCTGCTCTGACATAGCCTAGAATGCAAGGATTATTTCAGAATAGCTGTGGTGGGCAGTAGTTATTCTTGCCAGTGGCTTCACCTTAAGTTTGCAATTAATGAAATCATCTGTGCAGATAGCATCTTGACAATGGCATTAAGACTTGGCTTTTAGAGATCTCTGCAATTTGTGCTTTAAAACAGCTTTCCTTAAAATAGGAATTTCAGTTGTACAACAAAACCATTTTGATTTGCTTTAAGCAGAGTACAACTGCAATTACACATTGTTCTTCCACCCTCAGTTTTAGGTAATCCTGCTCCCTCTTTCCTGTTTTCTTTCATCTTCCTACTCGAGAGATTACTCCCCCCACCATGCAGCTGCACAGGTTTAAGCATAGCGTGAATGTCCCACAGAATGGCCCTGTGAAATAAAGCTTTTAATCTTCAGTGTCACTCCAGTAAGTTCAGGGCTCAGATCTAGAACACAGCCCACTGAATGGGTGCAATAACTTTCTGAGGGGAGGAGGTGTGAACCTCTTAAATCAAATGTGCTGTTAGTGGTGTGGGAATGTGAAACCACAACCTAATGAATAACAGCAGCCTTCAGGCAAAAACACCAGTTGGGTGATGGATAAGGTCAGTGGAATTAATACTTAATGACTATATATATTAAATATTTTGACAAGTAAATCACTTTGCTACTTACTGTGGTAGGAATTTTCCCACCTTCAGGTAAAATAATGTGTTTGGTTTTCTATTGATTTTAGGCAGAGTTATGCTAACTGTAATTCTCTAAATTGATTTGATACTGGGTGCAGAATCTGCATGGAGCCTCGTGCTTGTCTCCACCTACAGAGCAGCTGCAGGTGTCAGTGTTGCTGTGCTCAGTCCTGGGGCCAGTACTATGCATCCGTGGGAGGGCTTGGTTGCAATGTGAGAAATAATTAGCCCTTCTTGTCAGGTGTTAAGGAGCTGGAGCTGTCCCACCCTCTGCATCTACTCTGTGTATCACATGCTTAGCTGCTGAAAGTCATACAAATACTAAGCATATCCCAGGATCCATGTGCTGGCAACTGCTCCAGTAAACAAGAACTGCAGCTCGTTCATCCTAAAGAAACACTGCATAATCTAGTGGTAAAGGCAGAAGAACAAATGTCACCTACTCAGGCTATGAACATCTCAGGTTGTTTCATGGTTACAGCCTCCATAAAGAAGTTTTTGGGCTAGGCTGCAGTTGGAATGAAAAATGCCAAACTACTTAAGTCTGGTTAACTGGAACAGGTTAACTCCTTGGCAGAGTCAGATTGAAATAAAAGCTTTGGCAGCAAGTCTTTCTTACTTAGAGTGAGTTCTTCCCCCTGCACTTGTTTTTTCAGCTGAACACCTCTGAAGTGCCTGCTGTACTGCAGTAAATTTCCCCTGGACTCCTCTGGCTCTGGGAAGAGCTCCTCTCTGACACTCTGGCAGTACAGGCATCTCCTGGTCCTCTTGGACACATCCCAGGTTGCATCCCCTGTGTCTTTCCCTCTCACTTGCCTCACCCTTCTGCTGGCAGCTCAATACACCCTCTGCTCTCCAGGCAGCAGGAGCAATTCCCTCTTCCTGAAAGGTTTTCTCTGACAGGAGCACCACCAAAGACAAAGCAAGAAACCTACCTTTCTCCCTGCTGCCCAGTCACAGCCCTGTAAATATTTTGCATACAATGTACCTTAGTACTGGTATAGTAAAGTATGAACAGATGAGATTACAGAAATTTAAGAGATCTAAGCTGCACTGAGCATCATCTACACCACTCAGAAAATGTAGTGGCAGGATCTGTTGTTTACCCCTATAAGCAAGTGCCAGGGTGCAGAAGTGGGTGAAAGGGGCAAGAGTCTGCTGGGCAGAGGAGCAGAGCGGTAAAGAGATGAGGCTGAGAGCAGAGGCATTCAGAGGGGGAGTTAATAACTCCGTGTAACATTTACTCAATATAACAGAAGTGCTCCAGGTGTAGAACAGTCAGTGCAGGGTAGCAGAGACCTCTCATTAGAAAGGGCAACACCTCAGGTCTGAGCCAGGCTTTGACAAAATGATTCCTGTTTCAGGTGAACGCTGCTGACAAGGCTGTGCTGTCAAGACACAGAGCCCAGAGCCCATGCTGCTGTGCTCTGGTTTATGCCTCTACCAAGTGGGCCCCACAATATTCACAGCCCCAGCTTCTCCCCCGACTTCATGAGGAGCAGTGTCAAACCTCTGTGAACATCCACCTTTCCACAAGTGTAAGAAAAGAGAGTGAAAGACACAAATCCTATCACATAATCCTCAACAGCTTGGCAGAGGTTCTGGAGAAATAAATTGAAAGTAAAGAACATAAGCAAAAAATCATCACAGATACCTAGAAATAGAATTGAAGGGAGAGTATCATCAGCATGGCTAAGAAAAAATCTGGGCAAACTACAAGAGACAAGAAGAGCAATTAGACAGATAAACAGCAGCTGCAGGAAGCTACATGAATTCTTTGAACCATTTCCCTATTGTTCACAGTGGGAAGAGGGTAAAAATTCTTCTGGGAACTCTCCTCAGGTAACCAAGGTATAGCCGTGGCATGGAGTGAGCTCTCTGAGGACGAAGTGTTGGAGCAAGTAGAGAGACCTATTAGCAGTCACTCCTCAGGGCTTGATCTTGTTCTTCTGAGAGATGAGAATGAAGTGGAAACAGAAAGTAGCTGAACTAACAGAAGTGCTGCTTATCAGTGCAAGGCATTTGACTGAGCCCTAATGTGTGAGTACGTTCTGGCTCCTGTCTTTCCAAAGGGAATTTACAGAGTGTATTTCAGCCCAAAGGAAAATTTTTAGATTAAAGTTATTAAAGGCAGGTTCATAGGCTGTACAGAGGCAGCTAAACAGAAAGAAATTATGGAGATGCTACTCCTGCTGCTAATAACAGTTCCTACAAATAATGGCATGTAGGATGCCAAGTTATCTTCAGCAGTCTAGAAAGCAAGGACAATACTAGGGAATTTATTGACATTATGAGTTTCTTCTCCTCCTGATAGTCATCTAGGTCTTCCTGAAAAAACCACTGCTTCCCCCTGGCCTCCTTATGGCATATTAGTGAAATATTTGTAGGAAAGGAAAAATCTGTCGGTGATTATTCATGCCATAGAGCAGGGAATTAATGAATTCTTTTTAATTCCCTTTGCTGAGACACCTACAAATGTTAACATTCTTGAAACTATCAACCTTTTAAAAAAATGCCAGGTACTCCTATTTGTGGCCTCCTGCTGCAGCAAAACTCACAAGCTGCCTGTGTCCCTGGGAGGGACATCCTCATGGTGTCCCAGGCTGGCAGCTCCCCACTCTCCCACCGTTCCCACTGGAGGGTCAGCAGCCTGCCAGGTTACGCGCAGCTCTTCCTTACCCAAAGGGAGAGGGATTTGGAGCCAACCTGCTGAGTACCTGTGCTTTTGAGCTCGCTGTCCCCCGTAAAAGAGGAGCCTGATGAAACGCCAAGGGCTTCAGGTTGCTCCTACGTTAACCCAAAACCATCATGAAATCAAAGAAGTTACAGTGCTGTTAAGTGTGGTGACAATAAAGCCCTAAAATTGACCTTAATGAGTTTAGATTGGCTTCTCCCTAAGCATTCCTCAGTGGCTCTTTAGTATCAGATTGCTCTGGGCAAGCTAATAATCACTTAAACTGTACAGAGTCTTGAAATGAAATGGAGTAGCTGAGCTTAACAAACAAGTTACCTCTCTGTTTCTTAAGCCAGATTTTGTGGGTGAGTTAATATAAAATATAAACTAATATTCATTGATGTTCTTGGTCCAAGCAAAACATGCTTGTTTTTACCTCATTCCTACCGTTAGATCAGCAGGCAGGCACAGCCTGAATACCTAGATGGTGAGTTTCCATGGCTGACCACTTGTGCCTAACTCTTAGTACAGAGCAGCTCACTGTTGAAACAATTATACTACATTAAACCAATTAACTACAACTATGCTGAGTTAAAACAATGAAATGCAGAGAAACTTTGGATTTGTTATAAACAAGCTAAGCTTTGAAAGGTTATTTCTGCTACAAACTGTTTCATAGTTTGTACTTAAAACGCTTTTTCCTCAGGCGATGTATTTCTACTGAGCAATCGTGCCCTTTTTCATTTGGCAAGCACTGGTTCCCTCAACTCCCACCCGCTCCGTTTTGTACAAAGCAAAAATTAACGTGGCTTCATTGGCAGAGTAAGAAACATTTATCCAGGCATTTATTAACCAGGGAAGTCCTACATGCTCAGATTTGTCTTCTTCTGTAATACATGCTTCAATCTGTAACCAAACTTCTTCCAGCCAAGTAGTCCTCTGATATCAGAGGTCCAAATGGTGTCCTGATTACCGATAGTAAACTGATCGTATGCAGAGAACTTAGAAATGAGCAAGTGTCTCAGTACAGAGCTGGGAGCTTTCACAGCCACTGGTGCTGTTTCTTCCAGTTGTGTTACTAGACTAGACACACTCCTAAACTCCTTACCTAAAACTTGCTCTTCCCACACGTCTACTCCTTGGTCTATAATCTGTAGATTATCTGTTAATCCCATGCTCCCACTGGCTCCAGATCATAACACCACATTTGGACATACTTGTAGGATTGCAGCCAAAATGAAGTTTAATGGTCACAGTAGCTCTTTTAAGTTAGGAACCACCCCAGTAGCAACATTAAATGACTGGTTTAAGATTGTGATGAAATGGAAAGATAAATTTGGGAGTTCATCTCTTTTTCTTCATGTTTCAGAACTGATATTCTCATGGTTAAGTAAAAAAACAGAAAGCAGATGCAACTGTTTCCAGATACCTCGAGAGGTGATGGTTAATGATATTTCTACCCTGTGGACCACTGAAGACTGTTTCCAAGAGACCAAATAATGTGAAAAAACCCCACCCCAAACCCACTGCCCATAAATTTAAATTCAGCATTCAGGTTTCCAGATCTTCACTTTGTCCACAAAAAAGTTAAAATCTTTTGATAAAGGTGAAGGACAGTAATTAGCCACTGCATGCTATCGCCGTGAAAAACTGGAGAAGTACCAGTAATTTTTGAAAACAGTGAGACCAGAGCCCTTCTGTTATCTAAATGTGGCCTCTTTGCAATGTTTCCATCTTGCAGAGAAGTTGTTACTTTCAACCACTTCCTGGAAGAAGCAGCAGAAAAAGAAGTGCGGGGGAAAGCCAGGCTCCAGCACTTCATTGAGAACCTGTTGCAGCGCGTGGATCTGGCAGAAAGGCAGCTAGAATATTACCAAAACCAGCAGATGGTGTGCAACCACACCGACGTCAGCGAGCACGTGGTAAGCCAGCAGAGTCCTTCCCTTTACTGTCACCCTCCCCCTGGAGCCAAAGTACTGGAGTTTGAATACGGGTGGGCTCAGCAGCTCAGGCTAATCGCTACTGCAGGCAGATGTGCATTTGTGAAATGTTTCTTTAGGTGTGTTTTATTTGTGTTTTAAGCTGCCACATTACATGAGGGAAAGGAGCAGGGAGTGTAAGAGCAGCAATAGCCAAATATGGTAGAGGGAGAGCAGGGAGTAATGAAATATTTGATAGATATTTAAAATTTTTTCCAGCTTTGGCTATTGCTGCTGTTGCCTTTGCCATGAACAGTTTTTTTAATATGACTTGGCAGTCTTTTTGGGATGCCTAAAGATTTTCAGGAAAGACATGGATCCCTATAGATGACATATCAGCCTGCTGGCAAATCATCTTGCTTTCAGTAGTTACCTATCATGGGACTCTTAGAAATGTTGAATGGATTCCCGCAGGCCTGTGCCCCATGGACTAGAAATCAAAGAACATTGCTTTTTAAAATACATTATTTCTTTAAAAGCCCTCATTTTTAATACCTAAACTCAGTATTTTTCCTACAATGCATTACATTTATATGACAAGTTTTAGGCACAGGACTTCCAAGGAACATTTCAGTTTAAATGAATACCCCATGCTGCCTGTGCTCAGCAGTTGCTCACCCTGGGATGTGAGAAGAAGGCATTTGAGCATGCACAGCACAGAACAGGTATGCAGTGATGGAAAGGAAAGGTTCCCAGAGCTACTTGGAAGACAACAAGCTTTAGGTGAGACCTGAATAAATGTAGATGAGCTGAAATCCAGTGCAGGACATCTCAGACAGTATCTGTGAGAAGATTATGGGGCACCATACAGATGGGCCTCAAAATTAAATCATCTCTCTTGCTCCAGATGTGTTTATTGTGATGCCAGGCTCAGCAGTGTCCCTTGGGGAGGGCTCTAAATTTTAAGAGAGACCTTTTTAACCCTCGCCCCACACAGCTGCCCAGCTTTCTGGGTGACTTCAGCATTCCTCTAAGGTCATCCATCCAAATATTGACCATCCTGACCTTCAGGAGGTACAGAAAAGTACACCATGAGATGGCTCCAGACTCCAACCAAGACAGATGACAAGCAAAGTCAGGCTGGGCAAAAATCCATCTGCAAAGTGCGGACAATACCAGGGACAGAGGGAACATTTACAAGAACATAATCATTTTCAGATGCCGAATCTGACTTGCTTGGCTCACTGACTACTTTAAATCATATTTAAAGGCTCAGTGTACAAGCTCTGATGAGAGCTCAATACAAAGAATGGATTTAGTACTAAGATCGATTCAAGCTGAGCTGGCATTGAACACCTCCTTTTCTGACCCCCACCAAAAGAGGGACTAGACAAAGTGTTTCCACACTGTGAACCAAACTGTTGTAAAAAATGAAATAATGCAAATTTGGGCTGGCACTGAGGCTATGCTGTCCCTAGCTGGTCTCAGGATTTGCAGGAGGGAGAGAGAAATGTTTGTGTCCTCGCCCTCCACGCTTCAGTGCAAGTCTGGCAGAGCCAAGGGCTTGCAGTTGGAGTTTCCTAGCCACTTGTCTAAAGGAAATGTATCACTGAAAAATTAAAGGACCTGAGAGAAAGTTAATTTCATACAGCTTATTCAGCCACTGCCCTTTATTAATTATCTTGAACACAATAATTACTTCTCATTGTATCCATACTGTTTAATCTAATGTGAAAGATCTCTGTTCAGCCCACACTTCTTTCAATTTACTTTGTTTATAGTTACAGTAAAAATAATGGGAAAAATCCAGCAACTAACAACTCACTTACTATGAATTTTAAAAACATGTTCATAAGATGGAAGAGTAATAATCTGTAAAAGAGGAAGTTTTTTCCATTTCTTTCATGAGTGTTGTTCTAGTTTTAACAGCAGGTGAGAATGGAAATACGGTTTTAAAGATTGTGTATATTTTATCCCTGTACTTTAATTACTTGAAAATGTAATAGTAGTAACCTGGTTTTGTTTTCATTGCAGTTTACAGACATTTCATTAAATAAGAAACCCAGATGCCTGTATGTATATCTCCTTTTTTTTTTACTTAAATACACTAAGTTGACATGCTCGCATTTCTGCTTTTGCATTTTACCTTATAGGTTGGGTTTGGTCAGGTTCTATACCTGCATGTGGTCTATATTTATGTCATGTAATTGAGGAAAAACAGATTTCTACTAAAACAAAACTAAATTCAGATATTCTCTAAAGAAAATAAAGAATACTAATTTTCTGTTAAACAAATTACTCCTTCCTGCTGACTATAACAGCCTATTGCAAAGCTACAGGAGTTGAATCTCTTTGGCAAACACAGTCCAAGTTTCAGTTGAAAATATCTTTTAACATTCTATAGGTAGGAGAGACAGTTGTCATTTCCTAACTGACAGTAACAATCATATAACCAAACAAGTGCCCTGACAAAGCATGGGCACTAACAATCTCGGGTTACTCAAGCAGCTGTCCTGGAAGCAGCAGAACTAATTGGGGCTGGTCTCCCATGTCTTTGTGACTTGATCATGAGTCCCAGCAGGTGGCTTGGAGCATCACGTGCTGCTTGGCAAGTGACAGGCAGTGCACCCTTCTTCAGGGCAGCCTTTCCTAGTGGGGACACGAGTTTGGGACTTTTTCCCATTACACCACAGGCCATTCTCCGTAACACAACAGATTAGGAATATGTGTGAGTAGATGTTCAGACTCTCTCACAGTCACTTATGTCGCAGAGCTGCTGCTTTTAGTGAAAAAGCACTTCCCACGTCTGGAGGGGGCAGCTTTGCATTTCACACGCAGTGACCTGCATCTTCCTCCATCCTACCCTGACTGTGAACTGGGGACAGACAGCTGTCTTCTCTACCATAAACTCGTTCAATTTAAATACAGTTTAGTCCCTTTAGGTAGCCCTTCAGATCATATTGACCTTGACCTTCTGGTTTTAATGGCATCATTTGGTGCAGCAGAGGACTGCCTAACATCACCTGCAGTAATGCCTCTGTATGCCTTGAGAATAAATGATGTAACTTCTTCACCATAACAACATGTGAGAAAAATAGAATGCTGCATCTTTTAACAACAACTAAGTAATGGACAGTAACAAACAGTACCCAAGAACTGATGGTAAACCGGAGTGGCCAACACTTGTGCATTTACACAGGTCATTCCTAAACCCCAACAAGCGGTCAGAGCCCAGGCCTGCACCAGGCCAGGATGACACAGTGCCTGCAAACTCCAGCTTTTTACCTCCCCAAACTTCCCTTTAGTGAAACCTGGTTAGCAAAGCTGCCAGCCAGGTAATGCTGTTATGTAGGTAGGCTTAATTCCTACAATGTCAGATGGCCCTCACTGCCTCCCACCAACAAATACAGGCTTTCATGACACCCTTCTCATCTTCCTAAAGAGCAGGAGAGGGTTTGCACTGTACACACCTGAGTAACCACAGCTTTTTCCAGAACTGGCTTTGTCAAGTGTGCAATATCATTTAACTCCCAGAAGAAGTAATACTACAGATACATGGTTTTCAGAAATAACAAGCTATGGAAAATAGCCCTATGGGATCCCTTAAGAGATCGACTTGTACATCAGCACATCTGTTCTTCACTTCAGTCACAGGAGCTGGGTAGATGTGAGCTGGTGCCTTATGTTCATAGTTCTGCTGTTACACTACATGTATCTGCTGTAAAACATTTCAAGATTATGTTAAAAGGGGCTATAATGATCTTACTTAGCTAAACTGTGGAACTGCAGTTTCAATGTAAAATTTCAAAGCAGAGTGCATGGTTCAGCCTTTGCAGCACTGGGCACTTTGCCGTCACTGCTCCTGAGCTCACCAATTTCTGCAGATCGTGCTAGGCTTGAACCATCACAGAGAGAACAAAGAATCCAGCTTACTTTGGCCTTTAAGCTTTCATACCCTTCTTCCCACCAGTTTTTGTATTCCCCCTTTCTTCTTCTCCTGTTTTAAATCAAAGCCTGAAAGGGAAGCTAAAGTTTCTCTAGATGGGTGGTCAGCACAAAGGCAGAGCCTGCATGGAGTTTCCTGAGCTATTGGCCATTAGTAGCTGCAGCTCCCTGGGGCCTGGGTGCAGTCCAGGGCAGCACTGAGATTCCACAAAGACGTCCCTTCAGTTCCTGCACCTACTTTCTACTCTTATGGTGCTGTGTGGTCTTCCAAAGACCAAGGGATGTTCATTCTTTGCAGAAGGTTGATGTGAACATGTGCATCTTTAAAATCCCTGCAGATCACCACATATAGACCTCAGTAAGGTCTCAGCACTCCAAAATCAGCAGAATGCTGATTGGAATAAAAGTGTACATGAATGTGCCTGAAGAGTGCACTAGTAACACATGTAGGGGTTATTTTAGTGAGGAATGCTTTTGAATACTGAGAAGTGTAATTCATCTTACAGCTCTTTTTTTAACATGCCACCTCATTCTGTAAAACAAGACTATTTTTGTCTTCAGAAATTTATGGGTTCGGGATATTTTGGGGATCTATCCATTTGCAAGACTGAATAATGGTTATTAATAATCACTATTACTAATTTCAGGAGCCGAGGAAGTCAACACGCTTCATATAACATCGCTGATGCAAAGCCTCATTCCTTTCAAAAAGGCAGGATCTTGTTGAAAAAAGCAAAGGATGAAAAAAACAGCTTGCAGCCAGTGAAATGCTTCTATGAACCTGTTGATTGCCCAAGAGAAATATGGAGAGCACAAAAGAAGGTTGAATCAGTCTGCTCTGCCAGGAAAGTGAGTGCAAAGTCAAAGATGGGTAAAAAGGCCAAACCGCTATAGGAATGGTGAGCAATATACAGTAACACAGGAACTTGGCTTCAACAAACATTGAATGAAGTTAGTCATCCTACTTTTTCCTATCCATCTGGCCATGCCAAAACATATCAGATATAATATATAGAAATATATACATATGGAAGATTTATATTATTTAGTTATGCCATTCCCTCTTTGGGCGCTATAAAAGAAGTGACATTTTATTCAGTTTACATGGAGGTTTTTCTATTTATTCATGTATTTATTTATTTATTTATTTAGTCATTTATAGAGCTTACTTTAAATGACTGCAGTTACCTTGCTGGGCAGTACTGTGGCTGTATGTTTAATTATTTTAGTGGCAGCATGTGGCCTTCTAATTTATTTTCCATCTGTGTTATTGCTGAAGTTCAGAGGAATCCATTTAATCGGCACCTAAATATTCAATCTTTCATCTTAGGTAGGTGTAAGATCAGTGACTAACAGATGTACTTAGATGCAAAAGGCCTACTCAAAGTTGCTTGAAGGCTGTTTACAGCAGTAGATTGCTACCCTGGGTTTTTGGCTATAAGCACATTTCCATCTTTTATTAAATACATTAAACCACTTGATTCTGCCAGCAGCCACATTGTCTACTGGTACAAGTTTGGGCTCCTCTGGTGTCCCTTAGCAAGGAGACCAGAAGCTGCCCTGGCAAGCACAGGCCAGATTGGGCCAGAGGAGGAATTTCAGTGCCAAGTGCCAGCAGCAGGTTATCAGCTGTGGTGCAGCAAGTGACAGGCTAATGCAGCGTGTTATTGCATGGCATCGTGTTCAATGCCTGTGCTTGGTCTCAGGCACGAGAGGCCCAAATGGCCATGATTACAACCCAAATCCTTCACATTTTTATCTCTGAAGAATCTGTACAGGGCTGAGAGATCACTGACTTTGAACTAAGAACCCAAATGCAAGGCAGTTAGAGATGACTGCAGAACAGGAACGCACGTGTTTACACTGGCTTGTGCCAATTAAAAGGATCCTTATTTATCAGAGAATTTATTTATCAAGACTTTCTTTGTGTGTACAGTTTTTTGGTAACATGAATCCTCATGCCATGTTTACAGATATGAACATCCTGATAATGTTACTGATGGGATTTGTTTTCTCAAGAAAAAGAAAGGATAGGTGAGACAGGTCTGTGTGATTTATTTTTTAAACGCTCATAACAGATGTAAATTGTTTATGTGGAAGGTGATTTTTACAGTATGTGTACAAAGATTTGTGCAAAATGTTTTTCATTTTTTATAACTGTCTGTAAGCAGAACTGAGTATTAAAAGACAGTGTATCACTATGATTACTGCTGCAATAAGCACCCGAGTTGCAATATTTTTAAAGCAGAAGATGACCAATCAGTCAGCTAGGATCAGGTAACTACAGATGTCATACATTTGTCAGTGTACAGTCCCAGAAAGTAGCAGAGTGAAGAAAGAGTATTATTCCTCACTTTTATTTAAAATAGTGTATATGGAACAATCAGCTATATGTTTAAAAGTTTCTCAACACTGTTTCAGTAGGAAGTCACAGTGTAAAACCAATTCAGGTACTTAGGTTGTAATGATATTTTAATATTTATTTAACTCTGTCACAAGGCCACACTTGGCCTTATGCTAGGCATTGTGTGTGGTGAAAAGGAGTTGTTCATTGTGTTGCATGGGCTTGGGTCAGATTGTGTAGTACAACTTTTATAGGCAAGCTACAATTGAAGCATTCTTGTGGTTTTTTTCTATTGCTTCCCACATCCTTCCACAAACCTGAAAAAATGACCTTTTTTGAAGATAATAAGGGGGAACGTTAGAAAGATAATAAAGTAAAATATATTAATCTGTTTCTTTATCCACCTGACACGGAAAGAGTATTTTTATTTTTAAATGCCTATCTACTCTGTTAGTCACCAAAGTTAAGTGCAACTACTAGTTCACAAATGAGATGTTTATTTTATTATTTATCATGCCAAAATTTTGACTGTAAGTTGTCCTTTTCGGGGAGGAAGAGGAAAAGAGTAAGAGAAGTTGCATGTTTTTAAACTTTTCAAAGCCTAATTTACACTTACTTGCTAAACAAATGCCAGTTTAGTTAATTAGAAAGAAATTGGATTGTACTGTAATCCCAGATAAAAGTTTTTAGAATATAAACATTCTAATAATAAAGATATATTTCTCAGTTACTGTGTTGTTTAACTCTGTCAAATTCATTGTCTCCTACAAAAGCCTCTGAAACAGCAGAAAAAAAGCCCAGCAGCAGCAGCTTGGACTTTGGTTTATACCTTTGCTTTATACTCACGTCAGTGAAGTTGGGTTGTGACCCTTCCCAGCAGTACAAATTAACCAGCAGACAGCTACTCCATCCTGCCTGCACAGCTCACACGTGTCACCTGCTGCTCTCCTACTGTAACAGTGCCTGAAAATCGTTCTTGAGGTGACCCACAGGGTCAGATAACCTGCCCAAAGCAGAGGCAGGGCGAGTGGAGGGAAGGGTCAGGCAAAGGAAATTAAGGGCAGAGGGGCTCCCAGGGAATGTCAGTGATGGTGTCTCACTCACAGACTGCCAGTTGCAGAGCCATTATTTCATCAGGTGTCTCTCTGGTTAGACTTGGAAAAAGATGTTTTCCCATGGGGGAACCAGGTTCCTGTCTCATTAACAGAAACAACATTTGAGAAGAATTGAGAACCTGCACCAGGCTGAGTGTAACCAGCTTTAGCTTGTGGGGACTTCTGAAGTCAGGAAATGTCAATTTTAAAATATTTTTTAAATCTGGAAGTGTTCTGACAAAGCTGACCACTCACCTTTGAAAATGAATTTGAAGCACAGTTACCACATTTTGCCCTTTGAGACGCTTTGGGGGCACCTTGGTGGGTTGTATGCTCACATAAAAGTGAATTTCATTAGGACCTGGATGCCTCATTCCCATATAAATTTTTTAAATCCCACCTCATTTATAACTAAAAATATCTCAGAGCAGTGTGTGTACTGGCTGGGCCTTTACAGGTGAGCTTTCTGCTTAAAACAAAATGTTCTGACAGACATGTGACATTATAGGCCAGGAAAACAAGAGACTAATTGAAACCCAGACCTTTAATTAGAGCTATACATAGAAAAAACAAATCACTTTGAGATGCTCCTGCCAGTTGAAGAGAGAGCATGTTTTTAGAGCACTTAATGACATCTGATCCCTCCCCCCAGTTCTGACTCAGTAGTAAAGGCAGCCTCCCCCTACCCAGAGGAGATCTGAACACATTTGTTCTGTTTCAAGGAGAGTTACTGCAAATATTCAATGGGATATTCATATTCAAAGAGATGGCCACCAATTAGAGCAGTTACTAGGTCAAACAAATTGTCACTTCTCTCATCCCTAATAATCCTTCCAATGCCACTGGCTCTTTCGATCTACTTGAGCAAAATCCAGCTCTTCTCTCTCTTTATTCTGCGTCATCAGATAGTTGCCTCTATTTGTTCTTACCTCAGACTAATGCTGACTGTTTCCATACATCCTGTCTGAAGTGGCTGGAGTGGACTATTTTAGTGCTCTCTGCAGTGAGCATGGGCATTATTTTTATTGTTTTTTAGAAAAAATAATCCCAGAAGTGATTTTACTACATGAAGCTCTTAAAAATAGATCCTGCTGCAACACAAACAAAATGTCCTTTTCCATTTTGTTGCTGATGCCACCCTCTATCTAGTCATGCTTTTTTTATTCTGGTCTCTTGAATTTTCATTTGCACATCTCTCCAAGGAGAAGGAGAAACAAGCAGCATAAATTAAATGCAGATATTGGTCTGACAAGCCTTTCCCCTCTCACTGTCTCAGTCCTAGCATCTTGCACTGCAAGCAGGTAAAAGTTGGCTTGGATTTTTCATAAAATCATGGAAAAAATATATACAACAGTTTTCAAGTTCATTAGAATGTTATGAAAGACGAAGAGGTTCTTCTGAGCCGGGAGGTAAAGAGGAAGAGAGATGCTCCACTTCCTAGAGAAGTCACTTTTAAAGGTAAGTGTGACAGGTTGGAGGAATTTAGTGTGTGCTGGTGTGAGATGAGGGAAAGCCAGTGTCACACATAAGGCAGCAGTGAAAGGATGGGGGCCTTATTACTGCCTGCTGTTTCTTAGGGGTTTTGACCTACAAAATGTCAGCATAGATACAGCCTGATACAGTCAGTCCTTAAATCACACTTCACACACGTTTTGCAGCCTAATTACTAATTTCAAAGTAACAGACTTTAGCACTGGGGCTTCCAAGAAATTCCCCAAACTCTATCCACAGGATTTGCTCAAGCTATGCATATTTGCCTTCCAGTGAGAACCTGTGCTCGGGGGGGGCTTGTCAGCAGTGGGGGATTTCTGTGTGCTCCCAGTCCTTGCTCTCTCGTGTCTCTGCTCAGTGACTGATGGCAGCTGGATGGGTGCTGGCAGTTCTGCTGGACTCTCACCCCACTGCATGGCAGCCAGTTCCCATAGCAGTGCTTTCCTTTACAGAACTTTGCTGATTTTTTTGTCTGCTTCCCTAGCTCCCTCCTTTCTACCAATTCAGCACCTTCAACATGAGAGAAGGCTCATGCAGCAGGCGTGTTCCCTGAACCCCAGCCTGCTGATAAGTCACTGAATCGCACCAGAGACCCTTGCAAAATGCTTTCTGTGGCAGCCCGTGGGCAGCTGCTGCACTAAGGTGGCACATTCCCACTTGTCCTGCCGGCTTTGTGCCGCCCGGGTGACGAGTCTGCCTGTCGCCATTCGTGCCTCTCATGCCTGTTGGCAAACAGGCGGTGGAGTGACCAAAGGTCAGAGGGCTGTGTTTCTGAGAGGACGTCTGCAGCCCATCACCCCTCAGCTGGAGAACAAGGGTAACCTTGGCTGAGTGTCCTACGCTTCAGAAGTATTTTCATAAAAAACGTTACACACATGGTACTTGCTTTGAGGTACAGCTCGGGCAGGTGTCACAGATCTCTGCTCCTGAAGGGATTTCTCATCTCCCACCAGCCAGCACTGTGGGGGTACTTTTCCAAGAGAGTGGAGGCTGAAAATTGGTCATATGAACCACACACATACATGTTCAGGTGTGCACACTAGGAGAGGGTCAAGAAAACAACCAAAAGAAGGTTGGTTTTGTTTTGATTTTACTATACATTAATATTCTATCACTATTACAGAGAAACCCCGAAAGAAACTTTTCAAAATAAAACTACCAACAAGCTAGTCCAGGAATTGTATATACACCTTTCCCTGAAAATCACTTTTGGCATCACAGAACATATTCATCTATAGCAAATTTCCAGAAAATTTTCCCCCTTTCAGAAAATAGTAGGATCTGAAGATACTTTTAAAACTTTTTCTCGTGGGGAAGAAAAAAAGCAGGCAGGAAAACAGGAGTATTTTATCACGAACCAGCATTGCCCCAAATCCACAAGGTTTACACTAAGAAACTCTCCCAGCAGTGAGCCTGTAATTGTTTCTATGTCAGCCTGCCTTGCCTACCAACCCTTCTGAGATCTGGGCTATAGAGGTGACCTCCTAAATATGGCATGGTTTAATTATCCCACCCTCTCGAGCTTTGTGCAGGCACCTGTTCAAGAGGAGCAAGTGAAAGTCACCGGTTTTGCATGCTGCCAGGGTATGCCACGGTGTTCGTGCCAAGCTATGCTGGGGCCACCCCCGGGCAGAAGCCCTTTGTGGGGATTAGCCTGAGGAACCAAGGGATGGATCAGGCATCGCCCTAAGCCTGGCAATGGCAGGTGAAGCAAATTGGATTTATGAGAGCTGAACCTGTTTTCTGTGACAAGAGCCATGACTCTCCTGTGGCTACCAGCATGGCTGTGCACTTCCCAAGCCTGCCTAGGTTCCCCACCAACCCTAAGAAGATTTGGGATAATGGAAGGCATGGGGGTAGGTTGAAAAACTCTCTTGCACACAGCTGCTTTAATAAAGGGTTTAAAAAGCACAGAGGGACCATCTCAAATGGCAGTTTTTGAGCACACACAAGCTCATCCTACCCTTCTCTTGTCCCCCAGAGGCAGAGGAGTATTTCAGCCATGCTGGGAGCCAACTAGTTCAGTGATGGGGCAGAGGGAGATTGCTCTGCCAGCAAACACCTTGCCAACATACTTCTTAAGGGCATTAAACATTTTATCCATTAGGAAATAATGAAATTAAAAGAATAATCACCACTAAATGAAGGAGCCGTAACTCCATTGTCAGTTAATTTAATTGCCACAGTGAGCACACTGAGCTGTCGGTGACAAGTTTTATTGTAGTCCCTTTCTAAAGAAAATGTTGTTGCCAGACATTATCCAGATTTCACCTGTAGACTCCCCTCGAAGGGAGCAGATGAGGGCAACAAGCAGAAGACTAAAGACTGAGTCCAAGTGAACAAGGAGGGACATTTGCCAGGGGACAGGCATAAGTTTAAGATTCCAGAAGCACGGGTGGGGAGAATGAAAATGAAGATACAACTGAGGCAGTTGAAATACATTATCATGGCCCGTGCTAAAGAAAAGATCAGGACAGCAATATAGTTTCTAATCCCATTTATTCTTTTAGTGCGCTTCAGTAACTTTTTAGTTTTGCTAACCACTTTTTAAGGAGGAAATGGAGGTGCCCTTCCCAGCTCAATACCATATAGTATCACCACTCTCATTTCCTAGGGTACACCACGAAAGGATTTATAAGAACCAGATTATCTTTTATTTTGGGGACAGGGGCTTCTATTCCTTTGATGTAAGTAGATGAAAACCTACACCATGGATGCCCATCTCCTTGGATTTGAGGATTGGTGCTATGAATCTGGGTATGTGAGTCTGGGTGATGTCAAAGGTCGGATCACTTCTTGAGCAAAACGTAAATAAAACACTTCCATTTCATCTGTACACACTCGAGGTGTCCAGGAGACAACATGTATGAGTCAGTTTAGATGTCAGTTTGCAGTGGGCAGAAGTGATTCTCTGCTCGGAAGGAAATTTTGCATAGTTATACAAGCTGGTGTGAGTCCAGGATAAGACCGGCAAATGAGTACCCTATTTGAAAATTCGGGTTTTAGGCAAAAATAGCTTTTCAAGAGACACGTAAGCTGGCAGATGAATCCAGACGAAGCCTTTTTGCCACTAGGTGGTGATGGCTGACAATGAATGGGTGCAGGACGCTCTCAGCCCCTCTCTCGCCTCACCGGATCGGCTCACACCCCGTCACTGTTCCCGTCCCCATTCCCGTCCCCCTCGGGGGCAGTGCCTGTTCCACTGGAACACGCCCTGCTGTTACCAGAGACAGGCCACTCCATCTAACCCCAGCCTAAGGAGCACGTTAATTAGAGGACTTGACTAAATACACGGAAGCGTCATTTAATTAACTGGAAATGGTGAATGAAGAGGAGACCAAGAAATTACATGCTTCAGTTGGTCACTTGCAACCGGATGCTAGCAACAAAAGTAGTACAGTAGCTGAGCCAATCTCAAAATCACACCAACTGAACATAAATGATCAAAATTTGTTTTTTCTGACAGAGCCAAATCTGCACAACACCCACCCCAGTTCCCTGGCAAAAAGCAGGGTTTTTGGAACAGTGGCCGAAGGCAGAGGTGCCGGGCAGGCTGTGAAGTGGAAGGATTTCAGGACGCGGAGATGAAAGCCTTGCTGCCGGAAGAGGCCAAGCCACATCTCGCCGGCGCTGTTCCAGGGGCACCGGACAGCAGCTGTCCACCCACAAGCCCCTGGGCTGCGGGACACCCGTGCAGCCGCCCTGGTGCAGGGCCATGCCCTCCCTACAGCATGCCAGAGCAGCCCCATCGTCCCTTCCACAGCCCATCCCCCTCCTGAGCTTAGCAGCTTCTACCCTTCCTATTAAGCACGTGATTTTCTGCTTCTTCATAACCCTAATTAAGAGGCTTTATTCTTAGTCTAGAAATTAAGTCTACTTGAAACAAAATAGCAATTTTCTGTTACAAAATGATGACTTTCTCAAAGACATAAGAGGGCTAATGCACTCGGCAGCAGCTAATGACTGCATGCCAAAAGGTCCTTTGCTTTTACTGTGCACCCATCTGCTTCTTGCTGCTCTGCCATGGCCCACGTGTTAGAATCTACTGAAGACCACCCCAGCCAGTCCAGGTACCCCTGAAAAAGGGGCTCACAAGGACCCACCCCTTCTACAGGGAGATGGCTTCATCTCCACAGCGTGTCCTGTAGCAAGGAGCTTTGCTGCCAGGGCAGAAAGCCATAGGAAAAGGAAGGGAGAGGGAGAGCGTACGGATCACACGTGGGTGAGAACCATGGCAAGGGATGTTCCCTGCAGTCCCGTGCCTGGTGGGCTCCTGCTCAGGCCCAGGGGGATGCAAAATGACCAAATCTATGGCAAAGCTCAGCTAGGAGAGGTATTAACCTCTCCTAACGCTGAATTCAATGTACCCATTAGACCTCTCACTATTACACTGATCAGTTCAACATGTACAAGCCTGACAATTGGCTGTCTCCTGCCCTGGGGAAGATCTTGGGGGGCTTTATGGTTGCAAATATATATTATAAAGGTCTTTTTTTTTTCCTAAACAGCATTAGATGACCTAAAAAAATGTTGTAATCCATCTGGCATAGTTCCTCTTTCACTCCAGAAAGGACTCCCATTCTTTCTTGGACTGTTTCAAGGGCAGCCCTGCCTTTCTGCACCTCAACAACCAGTGCCCAAGGAGGGAGACAGGCCTGCCTGACTGAAGTCACCAGTCACCCATGAGCAGGGCCAGAGTGACACACAAAAAGCAGTACAAAAGCAGTATTTGCCACTCTCAGAGCAATCCACAAGCAGAAATTTGTTTTTATGAAACATTAGTCATTTTAGATAACAACAAATTGGTACAAATCCCATATTCACATAAATTACCAGCTTTGAATAGTTGACCCACTTTATAGATAATCTTGGCACAAAATCTTGACTCTGAAATTTGAGGCAGATTGCTTTCAGTTTGGTCAACTTGGAAAGAAAGTAATGAAAAATATGTTAATTCAGGGCTCAGAATGACGGCTTCTTTTCACTTGAACTGAAACTGTCTCATTCTTCTTGCAGCAATACAGGGACTAAAATCTTCTCCAAGTGTCCTGTTTAGATTATCTGCAGGTAATTTAGGTTTCCATTGGAAATAAATTCTGGTGACGGACACAGCTCAAACCTGTCATTTGAGTACTGTCCTATGAGTGTGGCAAATGCTGGTCCCCCTGCTGCTGTACTCCAAACCCAGTATTTCAGAGCTCCATGAAGGGACTGTTCTACCCATTGAATGGGGCAGTGCACACATTTCTGAGGACCGCCTTTTAAGAAGAAAGGTTAACCACTCCATGCCTGGATATACCTACTTGTATATTCATGATCTAGTGGGTGGAATCCCTGCCCATGGCAGGGAGGTTGGAACTATATGATCTCTAGGGTCCCTTACAACCAAAACCCTTCTACAATTTACACTTCTTGCACCTAAAACACTGAAGTGTTTCTAATGTGAATTAACCTACCAAATCTCTAGGACCACAAGCCCTTGCTGTTTAACAAGCCTCTGTGGCTATTGCAGGGTTGTATGGGCTGTCCTAAACTGACGCTGTTTTCCCCACAGACGAGCAGAGAAACGACGCAGAGTCCAGGCTCAGGGATAATGGAAGCGCTTTTATGAACTCTCAGAAGGCTTTTATATGTTAGTTCGCAAAGTGTATTAAATGGCATAAGGTAATTGGTTTTTGCCATCCACCCCTTAAGGGGATTGGTCAAGTTCTAAGACACCCATCTCTATTTTTCTAGTTAGAACCATAACAATTCTGCAAAACAACCTGCAGCTGCAAGAAGTTTACAGAACTGTAACATTGTTTTGAGTTACTTGCATGGGAAAGACAGAACTCTCACAAAAATGCTGCAGAGAGCTGAAGAAATTCTCTGCTGAAGCTTTTTCAGCATCCATACTAAACCTTCAAGGAGCCACAGCAAACCTTGCTATTGCTGGCTTCTCCTTGCAGAATTTGAAACTGGAGCCATAAGTTTTGGCTGTAAATCCTGTTTAAATATATGATTTCTTAACGAAAGTACGGGCTAGTGGGAAAGTTAAGCCATATTCTAGGGATGTTATGAATGAATCAGAACAGTAGATCTATATCACAAGTTGGCCAAAAAATCAGCTGAGCATCTGAACATAGTCTAAGCCAACACCAGCTTGCACTAGAAAATAAAACTCAGTCTTCTGGAGACCAAACTCTAGTCCATCACCCAATCCTTCTCTAAAAGGATACCAAGATCCATCATTGTGTCTTCCCCTCTCACCTCCAGCTTCAAAGAAACATGCCATAAAGTTGCAAGCTGTCAGCACACTTTTACCTTCAGTCTTGTGCTGAGGATTTAGTTCAAACCCTGATGCAAACTTTTAATCAGCAACAACACTCGTGCAGTATGTAGAAAACCTTTTATTTTTAATAACACACAGAATGGGGACTGAGAGCAAAGCCATTGATTCACTGTAACAGAGCAGCATGTCTGTTTTACAAGTGTATAATTTCTGGTTGGTAAAGATTTGAGGTGATGGAATATAAGCAGACAACTCTCAGGTAACCAGAAAGGTGAACTACACACAAAAGGCAGGTCTAATATTCAGAATACCTGCAGACATTAACAATGTAATCCTGTCACTAATCATAGCTTGTAATGAACTGTGGCAATGGGGTTCTTGGAAATTGGATGGACTCACATAGCTTGTTATTTTAAATAAATACCATAATTGGTATGAAATCCCAGCAACTAACGTATGAAAAACAGTATGAACTACTAGTCTTTTATGGGATAGAAAGAATTATCCATAGCTATCCAAAGGCTAGTTTGGCTTTCATATACTTATATTTGAATTTTACATCATCTTGCCTCCAACTCTTTGTAAAACGTAGAGGTTTTGTTAGTAGTGTTTAAGCTAACTGCAGGTAGTCTAGGCTTAGATTGTGTGGGACGGAAAGAAATACTAGCCTTTTTCTTAAAAGGAGAGAAAAAGTAGATTTATATTGATAAAAGGAGAACAAGGTGAGGAAGCATGTATAAGCAATGGCATTATGAAAACCTTAATATCAGATTCTAGAGGAGAGAACTACAGATATTTCTCTTCTTACAATAGACAGATCCAGTCCTGATCCGACAAGGAAAATTCAGTTGTTCTCACCCACAAACCCCCAAGGAGGTTCTGCAGGAGCTACCCCTGCACACAGGCAAGCCAATATCCTACAGACATGTGCTGCTTATGGAGCCACAGTATTTCAAGAGGCACAAGAAGACTCCTGTGTTATGGCAGTGTCCCTACTGCTCCTCCTGGCTTCACACCTGATGCCCCGAAGGAGAGGCAGGGAGTGTCAGGAAGCCTGGCTCCTGCCACTTGCCCCCCTGACAGGTCATCACCATTCTCTGTTTCACTTCCCCCACTCATAAAAATAGAAAAACAACTTCTCCTTTGAACACTTTCAGCCCTTTTGATGGCAGTTGCTACAATTACAACATTATCATTGCAGGATATTAGATAAGTTTCATTACTCTGTGGTGGAGTGTCCAGGTGAGCAATTTGTCCATTTTATGGACAAACTGAGGTATTGAGATACTAGCACAGTAAATTGCCATAAGAATGGAAAAAAACAGATGATTCACTTTTGTTTTCCTCTCTTAGCATCTACCAAATGCTCATGGGAGTACAGAGGGCCCATCCTAAGAGCTGCCTTAAATTTTAAGTGTGCTCAGTCATCTTAAAGAAACTTATGATACTTCTCTGTTGAACACGGTATGCATTTTCAACTTCTAAAACTGACATCAACTCCAGTGCTTCGCAGAGACCTGCCAGCAGCTGGCAGCGAGCTGGCTGCTCCCTCTGCCAAAGAGGATTAATGCCGACTAATGCTGACTGGAGGTAGAAGACCTAATTCTATTTCTAGATATACTAGTATAAAACCAGAGCGAGTAATGTTGTCTACAAAAGACGGGTGCATGGCGTAAAAGGATTGCAGTTGGAGAGTAGCAGGCTAAGAGGAATTGATGGGATATTTTTTTCAAGGACATACATGTTCAGAAACTAATAGAAACGTTAAATTTGCTATAAAGATTTCCAATGGAAAAGAAACACTACTTCCAATAATCCTAGCTCATGTGAATAATGTAAGCAGGACACATCTAAATTTGTGTAATGGTTACCCAAAAAAGTTATTTACAATCTGTAAAGTGATATGCCCTTAACCGTTAGGGGTAGCATGTGATTTCATTAGTAGCAAAACAGGCAAAATATACTGTCAGCCAAAATCCCTTTTTCCCCCCTGCCAACAAAAGTTATCCTAACCCCTTGTATTAGAACAGTTGCAGTAGGAAAAGGCCTCTAGGAGGTTTATTTGGATTTTGCTGGTTCGTTTTGGTCTTACGGAATAGGAGACATTTCCCAGTCTACTGTGTATCATTTGTCTTTAGGCAACCAGAACCCAGCTGCACGAACCCTTCCAAAGCGTGAGGAGGGCAGGTGCAGCACTCCCAGGGGTCTGAACAGGTCACCTCAGCTCCCCTGGCATGTTCAGGCCACAGAGCATCACCCTGACCCATGGAAGTGTCTCCATTACACAGAGCAGTTGCACTGCTGATAGGGATGAGGCTGGGATGACCATTTCGGAGGCAGCAGCTGGTGGGGTCAGCATCTAGAATCATCTGGACCACATTCTCCCTTAGAATTTTTTTCTGAAGCTTTTCAAGGAAAACACTGTTTTCTGAATTTACTGAGATTTAATTGCCTCTCTTTGAACTGCTCCAAGATGAGAAGCTGTCTTCAGCATGCCCTGGCCATCTGGGAGAAGTCATACCCCTGGCCGAGTTCTTCTCTGACCTTCGTCCTTCCCTAGGGCAGGACAAGACACCCACAGCAATGCTGACTCTGTGAGTGAGATGGGACTGCACACATGGGCATGAGGTTACAAATCCAGGCTGTTTGCCCAACACAGCTGGGGAGGAGCTGCTGTATGGGCTGAGACTGCAGGGACAGGGACTCCAGTTTTGCCCTCGCTGTGCTTTCTACCAAGAAGGCAGCCATCCTCTGGTAGCCCAGATTTTGGGACAAAGCAGAACTAGCTGAGTGTCAGTCTGGAACTGAAGAGGCACACTGACTTGCCTGTAAACCAGCAAATGATTTGGTTGTATTTCACAGTGACTGTTCCCTATTGGTAAACTAAACCTAAATACATTATTTCTTCAGTTTCTTCTCACTGATCAGTGGTGGGCTCAATCAAGGACAGATGACAAATTCTGTGGCAGAGCAGGGCAGAGGGCCTGATGCCAAATCTCATCCAAACCTCGCAGTGCAGCCTCACAGACCTGCCATGAATGTGCTGATCCCAACACCCTGAGCGACTACCACAGAGGACAGACTGTGGGATGTGAAACTTTGTCTTCCCTTCCCCACCCCCCCAAATACTCTCAGTATCAGGAAATTAATAAAAATGAGTAAAATAAAGGAATACACAAAGGACTACAAATATCCCCTTTGTTGTATCTGATTTGGACCTGGAGTGTTTCCCAGCTTCAGTCTAGCCACTCGATAATCTGAAGTGGGGAATGCTACATAAATTACTCATTATTCCCACCAGATGAGCTGTCAAAAACTGCGGAAACCAGTTCATGTTCACCTCACCTCTCTCTCCTTGCTCTTTGCTGTTACTTTCCATTCTATTAAGCTCTGTTGCTAAACAGTTTTGTCTCAAGACACTAAAAGAGACGAAGAAAGAAGGAAAGAAATAAAGAAGCCCTCCACGAGCATCCTGTAGCTATACTTTTGAACAAAAATCCAGAAGGACACAATGAAAGCCAAAGCAATTGTTCTTCCTCCGTGAACTCATCATTACATCCCACAGATGTCAAACAGCCTTCACGGCCTCTGCCTGCCTGGGGTTACCACCAGTACAGACACAGGTATCCAGCCCAAAGACTCCAGGAAAAACACAGGTTAAACTCCCCTCTTGTCAGAGGTGATCCCTGAGAAAAGTAAAGGCAGTTCTGGGGCAGTGCGCGCATTTCTTGAGTTGCAGCTACTTGTAGTTATTTTCAAAGCAAATCACAAATGTCATAGTATTGCATAAATACAGAGTCCTGCTGCTTTGCTGCAGCTTCTGCTCATCACATCCAGGAGCTCGATCCTCCAGGCCACTCAGCCCAGAACTTGGCACCACAACTAAAGTAACACCTCATTTTGATTTTTCTAAATTAGTCATTATTATTAGATGTTTCCAACCAGTTGCCAGAACCTATATTTCTGCCTGACCCTCATCCCTAAGGTTTTCTGTTTGTTGTTGCTTCCATGTTGCAGACAGCACAAGTGGCAGAGCACTATTGCTCTTGAAAAGGATGTTTTTACATATGGCTCTACCTCAAACACCTGGAAATACTTGTAGCCCTGGAAAGGCAAGCCCAGATACTGGGTGGCCCTGGAAAGGCAAATGTCATTTCAAGTTAACAAATGCTTCCTGTCATTGCTTTTGGGCCAGACCAAAGCCCTGGAGTGAGCCATCCCTAGGGTTAGGAGAGACAAAATGCAAACCCAGGATGAAATCTGGAACCTCAAGTCTCTCTTGCAGTATCTTGATGTTTCCAGCACACCACTGGCTGGCACAGCTCAGCACAAACTGCCGCTGGTTTGCTGTGCTGCACAACACCAGACAACACTTCCAATGTCTCTGCAACTGCAGCACAGTGCATTACTGTCTAATGCCGTATGTTCCAGGCCCTGCAGCGAAGGGCATTCGGCACAGTCAGGAACCACAGCAGCCCCCTCCAGCTGGGAGACAGCGAGAATCCCAGGACTCAGTGAAAAGCCTGGAGGCTAGGGGTTCAACCTAGTACTAAATCCCTCAGGGCAGTGGCAGCAACACCCAAGCCAGGAGAGAGCCATGTATCTCCCTGTCTCACCAGCACAATTGTTATAAAACCACCGAGTGATGGCTGGAGCCGCATTACTCTCTTTTTCTCAGTATAGATGTGGCAGCCAAGTGTGGACACCAGTTTGCTTTGACTCCACCATGATCCAGCTGGATGTATGACAGCTCCAAAATATGCAGGATCAAAGAAAAACAGGGTTGAAAAGGCCCCACAGAGATCATTTACTCCAGTCCCTCATCCCCAAGGCAGGATCAATTTTCCCCTCATCATCCTTGGCAGACTGAAAAATAGAGAAGAATAAAGAAACCAAACTTCAGGGAACTGGGGTTCAGCTGAGTATAACTACAAAAGTGTAGTCTGAACAGGAATAAGGCTGAATGCACTTATTCTAGAAAACCATGCCACAAAATCAGTGTCAGGAACTTGACTTTATTCTTTTCTAAAACAAACAAACAAATCTGGAAGCTTTAAAATCCAGGGTATGGGTTGAGAATTATTTCATAATCCTTAGTCACCTACGTAGTCAACCACTGAAGAAACGCATCATATCACATCCTAATAAACAGTATGCAAATATTTTTGCAATCTAATGCTAATGATATCAAATATTATGAATATGTCATTTGACACACTATTGTAAAAATTACATTTAACTATGTATTAACTGGAGTTGTAGCAAATGATGTATTTAGCTAATTGTATGCAATTAAATTAGAATTAAAAACGGGATGTTTCATAATCTTCTTTGCTTTTCACTAAAAATCTAAGCAGGGAATTCAATAAATGAAAGCTGCTGGAAAATCATGTGAAACATCAAGCACTGGAAGATTAATATAACACAAGGCATCATATGTTGTTCATCTAAGTTTATTAAAAACCACACCAAGTCTAAATCTTTGCACACTTCATACTGAGCTAAACTTAACTCCTTTCTTTCCTGATTCTTCATTCTATCTATTATATCCCCCAGGCTTAGATCTGTTGCATCATTACATCCAGAAACAAAAATAAAATAAAATAATAATTTTTTTTAAAATCATGCCTGTGTTGAAATGCCTGTATATCTGAACTGTGAAGGTAATGCAGATCCAGTACAGTACTTCATCTTGAATAATGTCTCCCTATAGTATCCATGTGTGCTCCTTGCACTTGTGTCAATAACTGGTAACACATATGGGCAAAAATACAAGTGTTAAAAACTGCAGCATGGTTTGTTTTAGAAGTTTGCTCTTTGCTGCCCAGTTAACTGCTTACATGGTTTGTGTAAATATTAAATGCCTGGATGTGCTCATGCTTTCAGAGAGAAAGACTGGGAACTCACCCTGTGGCCAATCCTTTTTTGCACATAGTTATTTCAAGGATTTCTCTGCATGCATTGCTCCAACTTAGTACAGGCAACTGTCCTTGCAGTACTTGTAACTCAGTAACAAGGACTTGTGCGTACAAATCTGGCCACTAGTGATATAAATGAACAATTTGTTTGGACATGTAAACAAAGGACAAGACCAGTTGCTCATGCAGCACCATTGTCTTAATTTTCTCCATTGTTCTGGGCAGCACACAGGCCCCTCTGAACGCAGGGATGTCCACCTGACCCCACTTGTGGAGGTAGACCTTTGCATTCACCTCTCTCTCTCACATGGGCAGCCCTGCCCTGGCTCCTGCTGCAGTCACAAGTGGTATCATGCCCACTACAAAGGAAGTTGGATCAACTCTACCCACCACGCATTTCAGATCGCGTAGTTTCAGCTTAAAGCTTTGGCAACACGTCAGGACTTTGCTCCTAATGACTCTAGCTAGCTCTAGCTGCTGTTTCTACTATTTCATGTAGGCATCCATATCGGTGGAAAGCTCTGATTTAAAACGTTTTAACTCTTGTATGGGCATCGTTCTTTCCATTTACAGGGATGGAAGGGTCTGCAGAGGTCCACAGTCTGCTGGTGTGTGGCAACCTACAGCCTTGCACCCAGGGATTTCTCCTCAGACCTAAGGAGCAGCAGAGACAAGTGAGCTGCTTTGTCTGCTCATAAATCCTTATTTCCAGCCCAAGCTGATTACTTTTTCCATGTCTATGCTTGCTACCTGCCAGAGGAAGGGGGTGTTATGAGAAGGTGAGAGGGGCAGGCATTTGCACAGCAGGAACTTGCAGAGAAGTCCTGTTGCTATCCCTACCTCTATCCATGTCTGCCAAGGCAGCGGGCTCAGGCCTCTGTGCATGGGAACACACAGTGCCAGGAAAAGAATAAACACAGAGACCAATGTTCTGTCAGGTTTTGTCCCACACTGTAGGGAAAGCTTGAGGATCCCTTATTTCAACTCATTGTTATTTATTCAGACATGAGGGACCTGCATCTGCTTTTAGATGCTCACAGCCAGAGTGTTTTACCTAGCCCAGTGGGCATACCAGACAGTGAAAGTTATAAGATCAGGTATCCTATCTAAACAGAGGAACTGCTTTCATACACCACTGCAGTTATCATCCAGGACCTGCTGGAGCCAGGGGGAAGCTTCCATTTGCCCTGCGGGTGCTGGCTGGAATCCCAGCTCTCAGCACTTCCTGTCATCCCCCGCCTCACTGGCGTTGTTCTTCAACATCCTTCCACCCAACAGTGGCAACTCAATGAAGCACTGCCACAATTTAAATACTTATTTGCATTTCATTAACAATGACAACATTTATTTTAATACAGTTAAATCAGAGTAGCATTTAATTTAATTTTAACAAGATAGTTATTAAGCTAACCAAATATCAATTGATTGCTGAAGAAACCACATTGTGAAACAAATAAGTTGAGAAATAAATCTTGTTGCCAGGCCATTAATGTAAAATCACATAAATAATAAACGTCTAATTAGGTTCTCTCTAATGAAGAGCTCCAACTGTTCACTGACATTCTCCGGGAGGGCTGAGGCCTTCCCAGGTTGGCCCTTAGGGGAGAGGGGCCTGATCCAAGTGCCCAGAGAGCTGTACAGACAGACCCCAGCTGGGCAGCTGGGTTTAAAGAAAAGCCCAGCCTCACCATGTGCTGCCTAGTTGGGACACCCTTGCTCTGCACCCCTCCAGGCACTGCGTGCTCAGAGACCTGAAGCACCTCACTCAGGTGTGGGTGGGAATCCAAAGTCAGGAAGCAGGGATACACCACCAGAGGCTGCTCCTCTCAACACCATGGGGCTGTAGGGTGTGTGGGTCATTCCCCCAACAAGTGCCATATCTTAACACTGTCCTTAGCATGAACAGTTTGCCACGTTTCCCTGCAAATTAGCCTGCATCTGGAATACCAAAACGGGTCAGTGACAGCAGACGCAAACATTTCCTTTTCTAGTATTGCTAAGGACTTGTAATTTTCATCCATCTGTATGTGTGGATATCACTTTCAAGGGGGTTGTTTGTTTGCTTATTTAAACACAGATCTCTTAGGGAGATCTTTTTCTGACCATCTGCTCTGTCCAGCTGTACAAAACAGACCAAAAAACCTCACTCAAGGCAATTGTAAATCAAGTCTGCAAGTTCTGCTTAAATCATATCAAAGTACCTGCAGGCTTGATTTAAAGCCTTCAAGTGATGGAAAATCCACCAAATCCCTACAAAAATTGCTCTGATAGTTAAATCTGCCCACTGTGAAAAATGTATGCCTTTATTGAGCCTGAATTTGTCTAGTTTTAATGTTTATTCACTGTCTCTTCCCATGCCTTCTTTTGCCAGCCACAGCAATCCCTCAGCCTCTGCCTCACAGAAGCTGAAGCAGAGCTGGCCATCAGAGAGGGCAGGGGCTCTTCTCTCTACCAGCATGATTTTTGGAGGGAAACCAGAGCAATTTCAAGGAAAAAGGGTCAGAAAGCCAGTTTACTGAAGTACAAATGAGTTGCAGTACAAATTTCCTTTTTTAAAAATAACAATAACCCACAGCTCACAGACCCCTTACCCTTAAAAATTACATGAAAATAAGACTGACTACACAGAGCCCATGCCCTCAGATAACCCAGATTTGCCCAGAATTTCCCATACAGGCACATAACCCCTCTTGCAAGTGGATCGCTGGAGGAGAGGGAGGTGTGTTCTGTTTGGTTTATGGATCACCAAGGTGCATATTAAGATCCAGTGCTGTGCATATTAAGATCCAGTGAGTGCCCAGTGAGAAGATGCTGTCTCCACTAGAGCTGTAGAGCCTCCCAAGAGCTCCTCCACCTGCATCACATTGGGAAGGTGGCACCAAAGGACCACCACCTCCCATGGATGGGTACTGGCAGCAAGGAATGAGGGGTGAGAGGTAACATGGGGAAGCTTGGACCCACACACACACATCCCCTTGCTCCCTCCAGCTCCCAGGGGAGCATTTCCAGGTGAAATGCAACCCAAAATAAACCATGCTGGATTAGTCACGCCCATGAGATAACCTGGGCCTTCACCGCTGAGCTCTTGCAGCGAAGGTGGCTGCAGTTCACATTGAGGCACGAGGGCTCATAGAGCTGAGACCACTCTTCTGCTGCAGTAAGACCTGTCCCGGGGATCAGACACAGATACAGACCAATTTTGCACAATTCTGCTGTACCATGCTGAGACAATGAAGCCACCGGAGTCAATGACAGTAGTGTCCTGTCTCCACATGACCCTTCCACGTGGTGTCCAGCACCAAATCCAACTCTTTCCACTATCTCTGTCCACCTCGCTTGCTCACATACAGGGAGCAGGCCTTGAGCAGAGGCTGCGACAAGACAGCACACAGAGCCCTAATTACAATAAAAGCAGCGATGTGGATTTGTCAGTGTTACATTACACAGATACAAGCTGTGATTTTTAAGAAGGAAGCAGGTGCTTTGGAATATGATCTATTTTTCCAGGAGGTTAAGATAAGTAGTTTTCAGCTAATTATTTTGTGCCAAACCAAGGAAATCATCTCAAAAGTGAACTAGTCAGCTTAGAAGACTCTCAAGATTTTATACCAAATTTTAGACTTGACATTGAACATAGAGCAGGATGAGTGGTGGCAGCAAGGGATCTAATCTGCCTCAGCTGAACTGCTAACACCAGGGCTACAGCTTGTAGCCAGTGCAAGGTAAACCACACTTTTGTTTGCATCTTTCCATTGCTGTTTTCCAAACAAGTAACTTAAACATACCTGGGAAGAGAACTGAAAACTGACCAAAAAACCCCCAGTAACTGAGCAAAAACCAGAAAACGTGAGGGGCCTTGGACTATATAAGCTGTTGGAGGCTGAGTGAAATAGCCAAGGGATACACAGGGGCATAGAGGCTACTGCAGGCTGGGGAGAAAAGGTTGTCAGACACAAAGAACACACATCAATCTCTTCACAACCAGAAGATGCGCCTTCTGTGAGGCCACAGATGCCCATCATCCCTGAAATGACCAGCACACAACAGGTTAAAGCAGTTATGCTGAAAAGGGAGAGAGCCTGTAGTGCAAATACTGTTAGTACATCCTTCACTCACAAAAGAGTCAATTATTAACTCCTCCTAACTGGCTGCCACTCCCATCCCACCTCAGGCTTTGAAAGGACTGAGAGACCGAACTTGGAGGTTTAACAATGCAATCTCCTCCCCACATGACTAAGCAGGACTGTACCAACACCACCCACCCACCAGCTCTTTGGGTCATGGCAGAGGAAAACTCACTTCCTCGGCTTATCGTCTTGTGATAAACCTCCAATGGAAACATTTTCTTCCTGTAAGTAACAGCATTTTGAGAAAACACCCACAAATCCCTCCCAAGGCCTTTGGGAGAGCCCTGAGAGCCTCCTGTCAATGCCCGCCAGCCAGGAGCCATCTGTGAGGGCTCTCACCTTCCTGCGTGCTTGTGGTTATGTGGTGACAACCACACAGAGCCACCACCAGCACACAAGAACCACTTTCTTTCTTGCAAGGAAACAACAAAAAAGAAGCTTGAGTTGATGGTAACAGGATTCTTTGTGTAGTCCCCTCCTATCTCATCTGCTCCACCTCACTTGCATGTGCTCCTCTGCCACCTGAGCAGCACTATTACCTATTTATTACCGGGGAGCAATGTGCCAGGCAGGGTCTCACAGGAAGCAGGAGAGCTTGATCGCTCTCCGTCCATCTCTGAAGCAGGCCCACCTCATCTCCCAGCCCCGAGGAGCACAGCAGCCACCACCAAGGGGAAGGGTAAGATCCTGCTCCAGGCACATCCCCGTGGTCTTGGCAGGCAACACACTCTGCCCTGGTACGCATCAGGAGGCAAGGACAGCTTTTTGGGAGCAATCATTGCTCGCTTAGCTGCATTAAATGCTACCAATAACCACATTGCCATCGAGTAACTGATGATTAAGTCTGTAAGCTGAGGGAGCCACATCATGACTTAGGAATTATCTTCTTTCCTGCAAAGTTCTTCCCCGAGACAAGACTTACTAAAACCTGCTTGGCACAGCATATCAGTTTCCAGGTACAATTTGAAAAAAAAAATGGGGAAAGTAAAGTAAAGCACAGCAAGCATGCAACAACATTGTTGTGAGCTCAGATGACGTTAAATGAATTAATTTGATTCATTCTCAAATTTAACTGGCAAGATTTAATGGTTCGCATTGAAAGCATGAATAACTATTTTGTTCTGTGAATGACTATAGTTCAGTGACTCGATGTCAGTGTATTTTGCCCAGGGTAAAACTTGCTATATGAATTATTCACTGCTGGGTGAATGAAATGAACGGGGGTCATGCTCATAGACAGGATGCCAACTGTGGTTATTTGACATGACGGGGCACACTGATGCTGACAAAGGACAATAGTTAATTTACAATGTGGTACTGGGGCTCAGTCATTCTCCTTAAGATCTTTATAGAAAGCATGGCACTTTTTGTCATGTACTCCACATTAAGATGGATTCCGTGTGCCAAAAAACACTGAAGCATAGCTCACTTTTAAAAATGTTCAGTAGTTTAAAGGCAAAAAAAAAATAATCTACCTTCCTGTCTTGTTTGGCTGAAACATTGCTCCAAAGAAAATGTGTTTAAGAGCAACTTAAAAACAAATGAAGGAACACATCTATATATCATTTGAGCATCTTGTCATAGATGCAGTAGTTGATAACTCTTAGGAACATCTCCGTGATAGGAAAGGATCTGGAAGCCTCTCACACAATGAGGTCTCAGACTGGGAATAATAGAGCTTTTACCTAAGCTTTTATTTCCAAAGCCGAGAGGGAGAAGATACTGGACAAAGTTTCTGCACTGAAGCATTTACAGTGAGCAATCGGAGGAGGACAATTTCCCAGCCTTCTTAAAAACCTGTTGCTTTAATACAAGACATTTGTAATTTGGAAAGACAGGATGTAATTCAGCTTGATCTGACAAATGGGCCACAAAAGTTTACTTATGCATACTAATGATACATTCATCTTCACTTTACACTTCTCAGCTGCATGCTTATTGCAAACATCTGTGTTGCTGAAATGGCTGGCATTACAACTCATTTGTTTGGTTAAAACTAGTGATGGACGAAAGCTGAGAGAGAGGGGAGGGGAATGGGATGAATGGGATGAATCAATGCCCTGGTGTGTATGGAAATAACTTCATGGGTAACTTCCAAACCACCAGCATGGCACAAACCTTGTGTGCATGATTATTGCATTGATAATACACCTAGTATTTAGAAAAAAGGCTAAAGGAAAGATAACTAAAAGGCAGCTTTGATTTTCTTTCCATGTCACACACTCTACCATCCAGTTGAGGGAGAGGGACTGTTTCATAGTCCAGCAGCTCCCTGGCTGTGCTTAGATCACCAGTAAAGCAGTTCAATTCTTAATGCCATCCCCAATTAAAGTATTTTCTTGCCTTATGCAAAAATGGTACACTTTCTCCTACGGTGTGCTGGAGACTGTGCCTACCTCTGAAATGAGCCTGCTTGGATTTGCCTTGTTTTCATCCCTCCTGACGCTGGATGATTTGGCCTAAATCCTGCCTGAAACACAATTCTCACATAGTTAACAGTAATGGGATATTTCTCCTTGTAATGGAGATATTACAGTAATGGGATATTTCTCCTTGGCTCCGAGATCCATCAGGTATTTGCTCTTTGACCAGATGGCACTTCTGCTTTGTAGCTGCACGTGAAGTATTCAATTTCTGCACTCACATTCGTTAGGCACTTGGCTTCCCCATGACATCCCTGGAGATCCTGGATAGAGGTTAGTATACCAAAAAGGCTCTCAAGTGATCTTAAGAGTCTTTTTGTCCTTGGACATCCAGGTATTATCATTATTTGACTGCCTCTATTTATGCCATGACATTGTGTACTCTTCATAGTCACGTGGAACATCTCAGAGACCCTCTAGCTAGGCTGATGGACAACTGGGTGTGAGCAGCTAAAGCCTTTGCCATAAACCACTTCATATCTAAGCTCTTTAAACTGGTTCTCAGCTGGCTTGGTTGATTGTTTTGGTGTATCTTGGTATTTACAGTAAAATTAGCAGGTCTGTGTAGTCATGTCAAGCTAGGAGAAAGCGAGAAGTCAATTTTGAACATGGTGTACGATGCATCTCTCAGTGCCCACGTGCTACACTGGCACAGCATTCACAGTAACATGCACTGAGAACACACACCACAAGCTAAGTAGTACAAAATAATCTCCAAAGGCTTACAAAAGCTTCCCACTCACACAATTCCCTGTCTCAAAAATCCCTGGTCATTAACCCTTCTGCAAGGCATTTCATTTCATCACCTCTTTTCTTAATTGTTGCTAAAACTTCAGTACCAAACTACGGGCCATGTCTGCACAAAGAGCAATGCATTGAGCTCTACAACACCGTGCTGCTCGCTGCAGAAGCACCTGCCAGCTGACAGACCTGCTTCACACCTGCCTCCTGCCGATGGAGCCCCACTCTTCTTTGCTGCTTCTCTGCTCGCACTGTGTAAATCACCAAGAAACTTGGATAAACTTGGCAAGTGCATTTCAAATCCCAAGAGCTGTCCAACTGAGTTTGTGTTTTCACATGTGGGTACTTTGGAGATTGTTTTTGCAGACTGTGGGTCAGCTCATAGATGGGAGAGCTGAGTAACCCACAGAAGCTACTCCAGCAATTTCTTCCCTGCACTTTTGCTCCAGAGGCATTGAGAGCCTTCTCTTGGGCTGGAACTGTGGCCATCTCGATTGCACACTCGCATTTGATATGACGGCATTATACTCACATATAGCATTATTAAAAAACACTACAAGAATATAGAAATAGATGCATTGTTAGGAAAGGTGAAAAGTGGGAGCTAATTTTGCAGATACTGATTTCAGCAGCCTCAAGCATACCCCTTCAACCTAGCACATCAACTGGCACCTGGGGCTCACTGGCTCAGATCTGAGTTACATTATTTCACTTGCCATTTCCTTGCACACTCTCCTCCCTGGGCACGGGGACGGAAAAGGGAGCAGCCCATTCCACACTAGGAATACCATTTCCCACCCTCTGGCTACAGCCCTGGCAAGCACGGGAGCAACAGGGTGGGTACCTGACTTTGTGTGCACCACCCCACGGGAAGAGGCAGGGCAATAAGCATCAGCAGGGGGCATAGCAAGGACCGCGGGGCACTTGCACAGCCATGGCAGGGGCTCTGCTGCCCGTGAGGCCGGCTCCAGCCAGTGGAGAAGCCACATCAGGTGCTCCCCCCAGTACTTATTCATCTGCAGGGATGAGGAGGGCAAGGGGGAATACGGGAAGAAAGAAAAGCAGCTGAGTAAGAACGAAGAGTAAAGTAACCAAAACAAATGCAAAGTAAAAAACCCAGCCCACTTCCCTGATTAATTTTGGTCGCTGCATTCACCAAAAAAGGCTGGATGGCACAGCAAAGCAGAGCATGCAACTGTGCTCAGAGGAACGTCTGAATGAAATCCTGTCTCGCTGCCACCTTCTTACAGAGATGCTCTGCAAACATGGCCCACTTCTAAAACAGCGGCACAAAGGCTGCGCGTTGCGGCACTTATGCAACGGCACAACCGAAGGGTGCGCAGGGAGAATTCGCTCCTCTTTAGCCCTTTCAAAAAGAAGAGTCTGTGCCACTCTGAACCCTACAATAGAGAAGCTATTAACTTGAGCTATGCTTTCCAACCCCTGCTATAGTATTTTCAGGGCTGACTGCTGCAGACTGAAGAATAATTCCTAATTTTTCTCTCTTTCTGTAAGCTCTGAATGTTTATTTTGTGTAGACATCTGTCCAATTTCAGGTAATTTCACGTCTGGAATGTCTACATAAGTAGGTGTGTGGGCCTATCACAAGGCGAATATAAACATTGTTGCAGGAATTGCTGAGGTCTTTTTATGGAGAAGATTTGTGCCTTGGTGTATGTGTGCTATTGACAAAGATCTACTGCATTCAACAGATCTGCATTTTGTTAGTTTGTTACAATTTCTATCAGGAGTGTAATCTGTCATGCACAGAAAATCCCTTTCATGGGGAAAAATGAGAGCTACAGAGCTCTTCACTGCTTTCTGTGTTGTCCCTCTTGTTTCAGGTACATTACCAGTAATAATATCCTACAACAAATTACAAAGATTGTGGTAATTGAACATGTTAAATATTGGTGATGCAGCGAGCCTCTGGATTGCTAAACAGTAATTCAACAGGACCCTCTCAAAGCAGAAGCACGCTGAACTATGCCATTCCTTGCTGCTTCCAACTCCTACTGATGCTGATAACTACCTTCAAAGCACAGTTGGATGAAATGTAAAGGAAAAGCAAAAATAGTGCACCTTGCCATCCATGCACAGTCAAGTGCCTATCAGCTAAAGGCCATCTGGGAACAGAAAGTCACAGCTATTACCTCCTTTCACAGTCCATACTGCCATTGCTGGGATGGGATTTTTTGGATACACACGTGCAAAGTGCATTCTGTTATTGAACGTCGCAGTTTTTTTCACCAAATTACAAAAGAACGCTGCCCTTCCCATGCCTGGCTTCATCAGGCCTGTGCAGATAGAGAATCAAACCGAATAAATTCTTTTCAGAAGTTTGCTGAATTGACGGACAGAGCAAGCTCAGAGCAGGTTACTGCCTGCTTCACGCCAAGCACAATGCATGGGGAGGTGCATAGCATAGCTACAGTGAGTCATTCCTGGCAGAACTGGCTGGTGCCTCCTTGACTCCAGCTCACAGTTTATCCATTTGTCGAAAAACCAAGCCACAGTCACTGCAATGGTACCAGGCACCAGTGTGGTGAGATCTTTTCAAGTTTCCAATATGCTAGGAAGTTCCTCTAAGTAATAAAGGATTGAATATCCGAGATGTCATGTTTTATTCCATGGAGAACTCATGGGATGACTGAATTAAAAACACAATACTCTGAGAATTCCTCCTCTTTAGTCCCTGTGTGACATTTACCTGTTAAATGTACCATTGCCTACATCCCTAAGGGAAAGATCCTGGGCTAAGCAGTAGACTTATACCTGGGTTTGGGCAGCGTGTTCGTCCACAACAGAAGAGTTCGGCTTTAGCTGTTAGCAAAGCACTCCAAAACACGCCGCTGCACATCCTTATCCCAGCACTGGGATGTCTCTTTGGTTTGGACAAATGGCCCCCAGGGGTCAGGGCTGCAATTCTGTGTGTCCAACGCCTGCTTCTTTTTTTACTCTGATGACTGTGAAAGTAACCATTGTGCTGTGCTGCTTAATAACAGAGCAGAAAAGCTTGTAGAGGTGCTAAAGCAAAGGTCCTGGGGCTGAAGTTATGTGGATGCACATAACACGCACACAAATCTGGGTATTCCCGTCACCCAGATTTGTTGATCCACTTGTCTTTATAAAAGATGAGAGGATTGGGAGAGTAGACTTTTACCTCACAAATGTCTTGATTTTACTTACTTGTCCCCAAGTGTCACAGGCCCCTTGGACAGCCATCACCCCCTCCTCCCACACATCTGCCTGGAGCACAAATGCCAAAACAAACATGCTAGATACAGAGGCACTTCTCAGACTATTATAGAGCCTATTTTAACAGATGACTTATGTCTGTGGAGTAATGTATGTGGGAAACAGAGATACACTTCACACTTTTAGGAAGCTCAGAAAACTGTGATACTTCTAGGAATACAAATGACATAGGTTTAAATAAATTGCAGGATTTCTATTATCACCCTGTTTAGAAAATCCTTGTGCCTGGATTTCAATTCAGCTTTTCTACTAAGTACCATTTAAACAGCTAACTGAAAAGTTCAATTACCTTCATGAATATGGATATTTCCTGATATCTGTTGTACAGATGCACAGGATTGCAGAGGATTTTGTTTACATAGGCAATGGAAAGTTTGTTGTGGTTCACATACACAGCAAACATTTCAGCAATATTTCAGCTGTAAACACCAGTTGGTGAAGCTGTGCATCACTCACTCAGTATGGTCTTCATGTGCAATGGTTTTGTTTAAGCACCTACAATCTCTCTCAGGCAAATCTACCAGCTAGATTTCCATTATTTTATTTTTAACAGTAAGTGATCAGCTGTAGAAGGGACATTTGCAAGTGTGAAAGCAAATGAAAGTGTGGGGGAGGAAGAAGGAGGGAAAATGACGAATGCTTTACTGAAGATCTCAGCAAAATATTGTTTGTTAGTAGATAGGATTTCTCACAAAATTATTCAAAGAGAAGGGACACATCAGGGAGGACATGGACAGAGCTGTGATCACAGGAGCAGAGCTCAAAGATGGTGTGGATTCAGACTATACAGAAATATCACAGCATGGGCTCTTCTAAAGATCACGGTCTATTTTTCAACTGACACCCACGCATCAAAATACTGCCTGTATTTGGTGAAATCTAATAATCTAGTTATTGTCACTTGTAACTATTGGAGTCCAGAAGCTGAAATAATATTTGGTTAAATTAGCGTTGGTTATTTCTGTAAAAGTCCTACTCCACTCTTGCCAATTTTAGAGCAAAATTTGAGGTCTGTAAGTATGGCTGGATGACACTAAACTTCACTGCACCTTATATCCATAGGTGGAGATCAACTATACTGAAAAGCTACTGAAATGGGAAGGGCAAGTCTCTGGAAAAGCCTGAAAGGGAAAAACCAGCCAGTGATGTTCTCTACTATAAAGGAGGGATGTGACGTAAGAAAAACGTTTGACTGTCACATGGGTTGAGACTTGCAGGAGGTAGGGAAAAGTATTCTCCTAAGGACATATTTTTGGAGCTGCTGTGGGAAATCTCTCTGCAGGCAGATCTTGCTGTGGGGGAAGCTCACACCCTGCCGTGAGGGAGGACTGGCCCATTTGGAGCTTAGGATAAACACTTGGCAGGAAAGCAAGCTCCATCAAGGATCTGTATCAGGACTGGGCATGTCAGTCCTGCAAAGATTAACACATATGCTAAGCTTTCTGCACATGAATGTTCCCACTCTAATTCATGGGTGTAAACATATGCGTGTGCGTAGAATCAGGACCTCAGTGCCTTTCTTCTGTAGATCACATGGAAGTTTTTCTGACTGTAAACGTGCAGGAAGGGTTTTGAGCAGAACTAAACAGCTTCTGCTGCAGGCCAGAGTGTTTTGAGACCAGCATATAGTCAGAAATATGATTGGTCCATATGGCTTTTTGTCACAAGATTCCCTCAACAAAAATGCCCCTGATAACTAGGAATTCTTTCATTTTTTTAAATTTAATTTTTTGATTGCTGCTAAACTTGTTCCTCATCTGCTTAAATGTACCTTTATGTAATAGAGAATTGCCTTCAACTACACATTAACTTGTGGCATATGGGAACTGTGTAAAACTAATCTGAATAATTATTTATATTATTACAGTTTTGTCCAAATTACTTAAGATTGTTCACACTTTCAAGGGAACTTTTGCTTACATATTCCTTACTAAGCCCAGTTCACTAAAGATTTTATCAGATTTATATCATTATCAGTGTTCTTGTCAAGGGAATTCAAAACATTTTTGATCAGTGGATCATTACATGTGTTATGGGCTTTTTATTAGTATTCTTCCAATTGTGACAATAACTTGTCTAATCCCATTTCATTATAGCCCATTTGATGTGCTGATGAGCTGCTGGAACTTGAATTTTGAAGCAAAATTATCAAATCAGATGTGGTCAGAGCAGTGAGCTCTTCAAGCACTGACAGTCCTGATACTCAGACCAAATATTTTTTTGTGGTTCACCAACAACTTCCCTTTATAGAAGGATAATTTGTGTGCTGACCAATGTGTTGTTTGCAATCATGAGCAGAAAAGCTGCTCGATATATGGCAGGAATTAGTCTTTCTGGGTCTTAGCTGACAGCCTTAACCAAGACCATTTCTCCTACGTTGGGAAACTGAGGTCTCTACACCAATTACTGCTGCCTTTTTACAGTCAAGGATGGGGAGGGGGGGGAAACAACTTTGAGGATTGGATTCTACAGATGATTTGGTTGAATCATGAGTAAATCAAAAGGAAAGATGAAAAGAATTCCTGGGAAAGTATTTATAAACCCATGGGACTGAATGACAAGCATCAGAGATTGCTAACAGAGCTAGTAGAGGGAAGTGCGATACCTTGAGCAGTGATTTTTGAAAGTTCATGGAGAACAGATGAGGTGCCAGAGGATTTCAGAGCCACAAAATACAGCACTCAATTGAGTTATAAAAAGGGGCATCCAGGAATTTACTAAGCAATTCATTTAACTTCAATAGCAAGTAAACTATGTAAGGAGTCATAAAGGAGCCATTATGAAACCTTAGAGCAACCCAGAATAATAAATAATTGGGTGGGAAAGGGCTTTAAGAGGTCATCTAGTAATCTCATCAAAAATCTTGTAAGAGTCAACATTCAGAAAAATATGGTACTTAGATATGCACATGTCAGCTGGCCCTTTCTACACATCCAAGGAGAGAATTCAGCCTTTGCTTGGGGAGGGGGAGCATTCCTTAAGCAGAGCCCATTTTAAACAGAGGACTTCCTTGCCTTTTCTGCACAGCTTGGTCTCACTATTGAGTGAAAATCCTCGGAGGTGACAGGAGAAATTACAGCAGCTGGCACGGGAAAGGAAAGCTGTTAAAGTTGATGATCCTCTTTTTCAAATTAATATTCTCTGGACAGAGACCCAAGTAACAGATTATTTGGGGGCGAGCTGTGATAACACAAGCAGCTAGTGCTGCGATGGAGGGCTGTGGGGGAAGAGTCTTCTGGTGAAGGGAGGTTGTAAAAGAAACCCTCCCCTGCCCAAACTCATAGAGCAACAGAGAGGTCAGCCTGGCTTTGGAGAAGCAGAAGAGGCTGCAGCCAGCACCAGGGGAAAGAAGAACCCCGGTGCCTCCGAAATTCCCACCTGAGCTGAGGTGGGTGAGAGGAGCTCACATCCATGCCCATCCACAGGTTGTCACTCCCTTACCTTCCCTGTTCTTCTAACAATACCTCTGTGTGGCCAAGCAAGGGGAGCTCTGCCATGGCTGGGGACAAGGACAAAAGTTACTTTTCTTTACAGCTTGAAAGGCTCTTTGACCATTAATTGGAAGGGTTTAAAACCTTCCTTTCAACCCACCCTTCTGTGAGCTTTCACATAGTCACTGCAGTGTTAAACAGTAACTTTGGGGTCTCAAGTATTGGACTGAGTTTTACAGAATCGTTCAGGAGATCCAGGGAAATACTGAGTGACACATTAGATTAGGGGACTAGGATGGGGCCTCTGGTGCTCAGCCTAAAATGCTGAATTGCAGCCTTAACAGAAGACCACTAACCTTGAAACACCATAGTGCCAGTGTGGTACGAGAGATTTACCCCTGAGGTGAAATCCTGCATCTTTCCTTGTGCTCACACACGGCTGCTCACCAAAGCCAACTAGCCGAACGGCCTGAATACTGACTGAAGTAGCAATCGGTGACTGCAAAACTTATCTAGGATGTTGCCCAGCCAGATACATGTGTATTTTCCCTTTAAATGCAAAATGGCACAAGGTCATTTTGAAAGGGTTGAGGAAAAAAACCAGAAGTTTACTTGTCATTAGATGTAGATAGTAATAATCAAAAGCAATAATCAAACCATGTGAGGAAATTGAATACAGACAAACTGCAATGCTAAATGAGAGAGGAGCACCAATTATGTGCAACAGAGCTCTTATTATATGGCATTCTGATTACCTTAAATTATATTTTTAACAGACATCCATTTTTATTTTTACTTCTAAAACAGGTGAAGTTCTTTTCAAGTATTGACGTCAGCTAGCCTCATCAATTGTTCCTGTAATAGCTCAACTACCACTACAGCCACAAATGCTATGAAAGAGCTAAGTACTCCCTGCACAAAGGGGATTCGGTTTGGGCATTGCCACAGAGTGTATGCGTGGCCTAGTCTTTTACAGAGTAGTAATTGATATTGATTTTGTGTGGCAGAGGTTCCCTCCCTCTCCGCACTGGTCTTTATTGGGGGAAAAAAAAAAAGTTAAAGACATGATGATCCATCTTGAAAATAAATCTAATTTTTTTTCTTCTTTAGAAAATGCAGTGAATGCAGTACTCATGAGATGCTCTGGACTGACTCTATGGCAGACCTCCAGCACGGTCTGCAGGAGAACAAGTCTCCACGTAGAACTGCCTGCACCTCTTGACCATGCTTTTGGGGTGATCCTTTGGGGCAGCACAGCAGCACCACATGGACTTCTCTTTGGCACAAGGGCCCCCACCAATCAGAGGCCCTGCAACAAGTGTACCGTGACCCGCTACAACCTGGATCAGAGGCCACCAGCTCTGTCAGCCATCAGCTGGCAATGTGGCTGCCAGTTCCATGTCCCGGTCACATCCAACCCCTGCTGTGTCCTGACCTGTACCCCCCCATTATTTCCTGTTTGTCTTTCCTTTATGTTTCTGACCCTTATTATTACTGAGTCTGTATCCTTCTCTCTCACAGGAGTCCTGGATTGCACTATTTATTTATCATTGCTCTTATTTTGGTTTTAAAAGACATCCACAACTTGGGGATGGGAGGGAATGGAGGGAGGGGGGTGGGGAGTGGATGCTACCATGAGTGCCTGGTAACGGTTTGGTGAAAAACTTCAAACTGTGCCAGGCTAAACATGGAAGGCCAGGAGAGCTGCAGAGGCCAGCCAAGTCCAAGGAAGCACTTGAACTCCCTGGGGAAGGCAAGGGAAATCTACTGAAAACACTGAAATGACACTTTTGCTTCCTTCCTGTTTATCACACAAACCCAACTGCGGTTTTACTTCCAGAGGTGAAGAAGATTTTTACCAACAGGAGGCTTCACATGGCACCACAGAAGGGCTGGAGGCTACTGGCAAGCCAGCCATGCTCAGAGTCCCACATGGCAGCAGTGTGGGGTGCTAAGGGCTCGCAGCACCGCACAGCCCAGCAGCTTTCCAAAGCCGTGCAGAGCCGCTTCTGACTGTGCACCTGAACCCTTGGATTCATTTACTCCTCCTCTACACCTCAAAAAGGGTTGCATGTTCACCAAAACATCTTCACTGGCCAGAGATTTCAAGTGCCCTTGGATGCAGTTTTAGTTCAGTTACCGTGTGCTTTTATGACAAGCACCTTTCACAAGCACAAACATACCTGTGTCAGCTAACTGCTGCACCTACACAGAGACTTTAGATGGCAGCTGGCGTCTATCCAAGCCTTATGGATAAAAAAAAAAGGTTTTGAAGGCCCATGGAAATGTGCTCTCCCATAAAATGTCTAGCACCTCTTGCTGCAGCCTGACCTAAAAATAGTACAAGTATAGTTCAGGCTTTTGTCATTCCCACTGCCCACAGGAGCAGGATGTGCAGAGGCAGAGGATCACAGGATATAAAAAGTTCATTCAGGAGTCTGTCTTCTTTACATTCTTAAAGTGACCCCAAACACTGTAAGCTTCCCTTTTAGTTTTGACTGGAAAATCTGGCTTTTTTCTGACCCTCCACTAGCTGGTGGGAAGCGACAGACAGAGCCCAGGCCATCACTTTGATGCTGCTTTCCTGTGACTCTGACAGCTCTCCCAATTCCCGTGGCCACAAATTTGCCATGCCTCCCCATTCCTGCCCAGCACAGCTGAGCGTCCCTACAGCATCCATGTCCCAAATTCAGCAGCAGGGCTGCTGCCACTTGAGACCAACGTAGCCCTTGCCCACCTTTGCCAGAGCAAGGCCAGCACAAAATGGACTCCCAGCTGCGCCTGGTGGCACCGATATTAATTGTGTCCCACAACAAAGAGTAGGACAAACTGGACTCATTAACTAAGTTGAGCTCCTCTAAAAACTCTATAAAGTAAGACTAAACATTTCTTCTTTCCACTAATTTTTTCTCAATCTAAGATTAAAAGCATTTCTTTCTGAAACCTGAAATCTTCCTGATAACCCTAAAGTTTTAACCCAAGTGGCAGTGTGATTTGGAATGAGATGGTGACCATGTATATAAGATGAAGAAGATACAGAGGTTTCATTTCCTACAAATTAATTCTCTACAAGCTGTGTAAACTTTCCTTCATATAAACAAAGTCTTTACAGACAAAGACGTTAGGGTTTTTTCCCCTTTCAATTATTTAGAGAAAAAATAGAAATGCAATTTTACTGTCTAGGCACTGCAACCCGTACCAGCAGATCGAGAGCTGTTCTGGTTGCCTTCCGCAGTGCACTTCCTCATGCTTCTGACTATAAAACAAATGTAAATAAACTTGCAAAGAAACAACCTTGTGCAGCCGGATATTACTAAGTAGTTTCAAGTTTCTACACTAGACTGACAACAATTTGTATTTACTCCTCCCCAAATACAAACGCCATGATCTCTCACTACAAAGGAGCAACATACGAGAGACAACACAACTGCCATGGCAATACCGCGGTGTCATCTTCACTCCCATCACTTTTCCGTGCCCTTACTTCAGGGAGGCTCCAAATTTCAGCTCTAAAAATGCACTAAACAGTCATTCTGCAAAAGAGGGAGTAATCCACATAATCAAATTCAGTGGCCCAGCTCTGTTTTGTGTATTTGCTCTCAGCCTGTCCAAGCTGGACATAGAGGTAATGGAAGGGAGCTGCCAGTTTGTTTTGCCCTCACTCTTGCACTTTGGATCCTCTGTGAGGAGAGGGGAGTTGTCCCTCCTCAGAGAGCTCAGGGCCCCCACAATTTGGAGGAGGAGTGTGACAGAGAACAGAGATGATTCAACACCCTGAGGGCTTGGCATACTTCTAGAAGGAGCAGGGAGCACCCTGAAGCCTCAGTGGTGATGGAGAGATGGTGGCTTGCCTGAGGACACAGAGAAGTGGGCTAGAGGCTGTAATACAGGAGGCACCAGACTCAAAAACAATACAGGGGAAGGACCTACGCTCCAAGGACATGAAAAGAGTCTTATTTTAACCTGAGAATTTTTCTTCTTCAAAAAGTCACACTGGTAGAGCTAGTTTTGAGAAAACATGGAGCACAGAGTCCCTAGGAGACTCCTCATGTGTGCACTTTCAGGAAACATTGCAGGTCTACCACAGGGCTTGACTCACAGGCCATTAGATGTGGCTTTGCCAAACAGACAAACAAGTCATTGTGGACAAATATAAAGTACCATCAGAAAACAGCAGCATCGTCCTTTAAAAATATTCCAGAGCACTTAATTCCCTCTCATATTCAAGTGTCCAGAAGACCAATTAGAAATGCTATTTGCTGTTATTTATTTTCCTTCATGGTATTAATCTATACTAGTACATTGCATATCATTTAAGAGGAAGAGTGTTTTCATACATCCGAAAAATGTTTTTGTTTCATTAATGCCCCATGTCTAAAAATAAACCCAGCAAATTTAAAATGAATGCTCGCGATATTTGCCTAAAAAAAATCTCCGTGCCTGAGGACATGCTTTCCTAGAGAAACAAGGGACACCTCCTCTAATTGATGCTGTTTAGAAAATAAAGCAGAAGAAAAGAGTCACTTGTGCTGACGGTTCCCCATGTGGGTTTAACCTCTACCTCCAGGCATTTTGCACAACCCCGTGGGGAGCATTCATGCTGTGTTGCCCAGGGCTGAGCACTTCGGCTCAGGCACCAGGAGCAGCTGTGCTGCCAGGCTGCCAAGAGCCCCAGCTTTGCCTGCAGCACCTGTGAGCGAAGGTCGCTGGGAGTAATGACTGCCTTGCTCTGGCTCATTCTGGAGTACTTGGGGTTTCATCCTGGAGGGCAAAATTTCAGAGCAGCAACTTCTAGAGGAGCTAGTTTGCATCAAGAATAAAATAACCAGGGAATATGTTGTCGCTACAACCATCTGTACTTCAACCAAACAACTTCATTGGCCACTACGACTGTTAACCTGTTCTCCATCTGTTTAAGAAGGGTTCTCTGTCACACATGAGAGGCTCACATAAAGGCAGGGCTACACCTCCTTCTGTGTCACTGCTGTCTCCAGCCACTGCTTCTCAGGACAGATACAATCTGCAGCTGAGATAACAGTCCCAAACTCTGCATTTTTTTCCCCCCTATCTCTCCCCAGTGGCTGTAATACCTGTTCTGACAGTACCAGTGGTCTGACTTTCCAACTTTGACTGCTGAAAAAAAAAAAATACCAGCAGTGAGAATAGATGCCTTAATTCTGCTGCTCCTTAACTTAATAAAGCCAAATATGTAACAAAATCTGATTTTTCACTTTTCCTTATTACGTACTTTATCATTTGGGCTCCATTGTCCAACCTGATTTGTTACTACAAGATAAAGCAGTTACATGCTCACACATGAGTCACTGTAAAACTCCAGCCTGTGAAACCACAGCCCAGCAACAGAGATGTGCTGGCAATACCATGGCTAACAAACATACATGTGTTATGTGTGACACTTGAGGAGAGCAGTGACCACAGGCCTCTACTATCCCTCTCTTCTGCTGCTCCCCAGAGCTCCCTGAAGTGGCACAGAACCCAAACTGGGGGGAGACCACCACAGGGTCTGCCACAGAGGGCAGGGAGGCAGCCAGTGGCATGGGGCCAAATGCAATCCAGACCAAAGGGGAGCCACAGGCAAGAAAAGGAAGAGCATGAGGAAATCAGGTGAATAAAAGGAAAGAAAACCTCTCTCAAGAGCTGCAGAGAGGTTTTGCCAGACAAAGAGAGAAACCAGGCAACTGCATAGCTGCTCTCTAAATCACTGCTCAGATGTGCTACATGGTCCCAGCTTGCTGGAGTGCAGCATCTGGCTGGACCCTTAGCCAGTCCAGCAGGCTCAGGCGGTTTCCAAGTGGGGTGGAGGCCAAAAGGCCTCCTTGGGACCCCAGTGTCCTGCAGGAGCCCTACCTGGCAGCCCTGCCTGCAGCTGCTTACATCACAGACAGCATCCTGCCAGCCACTAGCCCCTCACCCCCAGCACCAAGGCCAGCCAGGAGGAAAGGCAGCCGCTGGCCACTCGCCAGCACATCTTGCATTGCCTTAAACACTCTGTTCTGACTACATGTCCTGTTTGCTATGAAACAAATCTACTGGAGGAAATGAACAGGATTTTGCTTTTAAAAGTATTGTGTCAGGTACATTAACAGTTCTACCATACGTGTTACTCAGCTCTTCAGAGAGTGCTTGGGTTTCATTTCTGCTGTAATTTTATCAGCATCTTGCTTCAAGCCTCTCCTTGGTTTCCTGCTACTTAATTTATTTTCCTTTGCAGTCATATATCGAGCCATCTACAGTGCTCTGCTGGCTGCCGAACCTCTGGAAACACATCACACCAAAGTGTTACAGTGAGTCACCTATGGCTCTTGTTTGCAGTTTTTACTCATGTAGCAAATACTAACCCTGTGTTTAGGACCTATTACTCCAGGGATTGCTCTTTTTCAGCTTAGCAGTTGCTGAGCGCAGACAGTAAAAATGAAGACTTCTGTGGCAGAATAGCAGTCATTTGTCAGGTTTTAACAAAATCTCTGACATGGAGGCAGCTCACAGAAAGCAAAGAACTGTTGTCTAGTTATTAGTACAATAAAGGTGAATATAAACCCAGCTGACATCCCGGAAGCAGCAAGTCATTAAGGGGGTGCTGCAGCAAGCAGGATCAGTTCAGCTCCCCTGGTATCAGCACTGAGTGAATGCCATTCACCCTATTTATCAGTGACATTACTTATTCTGTGTTATTCATTGGTGGAATATATGAATTTGACAGCTATCTGTGAATGACAAGGAGCTAACAGGTATATCAAGTATCAGGCGCCATACATCCTAAATGTAGATGATTTAAATAACTTGGAGATTTGTAAAAATGATGAGACATGAACTTCAGTGGTTGGGGGGAAAAGGTAGATGCCAGACTATAGCTGGGGCAGACATTGGAAGAGGATGGATAAGTCAGGCTCACTTGTAAGGAGCAGGACTGGAAGGAGGAGGTTGACCATGCACGAGTGCTGTCACACTCTCACAGAGACACTAACTTCAAGAGGCTGATTCTTCACTGAAGCTGGGGGGTATGCAAGGTCAAGGAAAACGGAATTTCATAGATTTAGGGAAGGGGTAAGTGCAGCTCAGAGCCACGTAGCCTGGCTAGTGCTGCTGCTGCCCTCAGGGAGGGAGGGGAGGTATATTTTGGGATGGTCTGTTATCTTCCCTTACACATAGCCACTGCTACATGTGCCCTGACCCCATCTCACAAGGCAGCTGCTACTCTGGCTCTGGGTAGCACTAGCACTGGCAAAGTGGGCAGTCAAGCTATTGCTCTTCAGCTTGGGCATTTCTCTGTATTTGCCAGTGTGTAGAAGCAGGCAGAAACACACTCCTTAGAGTAATTATTGATCCAACAGGCTCATTACAGTTGCCTTTACTCCCCCTGCAGTGATTATGAGAAGCTAGAGTGTTTTAAACAGCAGGGTTGTGTCTACATGCCTGCTAAGTGACATTTAAATGAGTTAACTAGTACCTGTGAGGAGATGCATTTTTCAGTGATGACGGGGTTTTTTTCCCCTCTTTGGCACAGAGAAAGGCAGCAGACAGAGAGCTTCCCTCCACCATGGGTGGGCTAGGAAAAATACTCATCTCTGTGGTAGACTCTCTGCACCTCACTTGTCTTCCCACCTCCAGCCTCAGCACACGCTATCTGTGTGAAAGTCCATACACCGCAGGAAGGGCTGCAAGAGGAAGGGAAAGCATTTTGTTTGCTTCGAGACTTGAAAAAGCTTTTTCTGGGATAATGCCAGGATCCCTGGAGGATGAAACTCCTGTCACTGAACTCCAAAAATTCAGAACAACTTTAAGATAGTTTAAGTTTGGGGGCCAAAACTGGCTACCCCAAAAATCAATATTCAACCTTGAAAATACGCACCCTAAAAGGATCTTGGCTTAAGCTGGGGGTTCTGTCACAAGCAGATCACAAGCACCCTCTGTTTAAATGCTTTGAGAGTACTGGGTGTTGCAACTGAAAGAAAAAAGGCTCCCAGGAGCCAGAACTGTGACACAAAAACAGCCATCGTACAGAAACTAGGGAGAGATATTAAAAGTTAACTGCTCCAGGGAGCCAGCAGATGTTAAATAGAGTAATTAATTTAGTCTGAAATGGGAGAGCCCTGTCGTCAGAGGATTCCTGTCCCGTGAGGAAGGGACAGACATTGGCCTGATGAGGCGTCTGAGAAAATGCTTTTCATCAGGAAACGACGCATGAGAATTAAAGAACAGTTGACAATATCACTCAGGAAAGAAGGTAATCTATAACTGGACTCACAACTGCTTACAGGGAAAAATCACTTCATAGGAAAGAGATAGATGTGGTCTCAGTTGAAACTGATGCAAGAGGTCCAACCCTGAGGTTTTATAAAGGACGTGAACCCAAATAACAAGCAAGGAAAGAAGGTATTTCTACAGGAATGACCCTTGTAGCCTGAGGAAGGAGGGTGAACAGCACTGACAGGCTGGTGGCTGGAACCAGGAGCCACTGCTGCCTCCACACAGCCCTGTCGACAGTGCAGGCAGGCACAGCCCATCACTGCCAGTCAGCTGGTGCTGCAAAAAGCTATTGCTACAACTGAGCCCTGTCCACGAGATGGGATTCATCCCCTGCATTAACCTGTGCCATGGCACGGACCATGGGGAGGGCGGGTGGGAAAACTCCCGGGGGTCTGTTCTGAAAGGTGTGTGGGAAAACATCTGGGAATAGACCCTCTGTGGGTTCTTGAGGGCGAATTCACAGTAACAAAAGATCTCAAGAGGATCTTGTGGAAAAAAATAAAGAGCCCTTCCCCCGTCAATTCTGGTAGTTTCCAGATGGGAAACTGAAATGAAACTTTTTTTGAAATGTTCAGAAACCTTTTGAACCTCATTAGTTTTCATTTCATATGGCTCTGCACAAAGAAGTTTATAAACCTGCAGCTCTTTCAGATGAAATGATGTAACGTTCAGATTATATCGATCGGAGTGGGGAGGGGAGCATTCGTCTCAGTAATATTTTAACAAAAGAAGTCATTTTATGCAGTCTTTACAATGCTTTCTTATTTCAGGGGTCATGGGAGCTGCATAACACCAGGTCTTCACAGTCTCAGAAACCAAATTACTTAATTTTGAGGAAACAATACCTGCATGCAATTAAGCTCTTAACTTTACTCATGTGAGTAGCTTGAATTAGTGCATGGAGAATACTTGCAGGCTTTCAACTGCACATGTGTAAGTTTTGGCAGGGCTTGGTTTTTAACCATGTTAATCTTGAAGCCTTGCTTTCTCTTTTTCAGCAGCAAACCTAGAAAAACTCCATATATGTTATCAACTTTGAAAATCCTGTAAAATCAATTTTGGAGACTTCAAGGAAATCAAAGGAAATGTGATAAAATTAAAATGCTCCCACTTAAATAAAATTTTATTTCCCTTCCAGTAACATACAATATTAAACTAAGAGTTTTAATACATTCAGTAAAATATGAGCATATTATTAACCTCCTCAGAATGACACGATTTACTGTAAAGTCATTACCATTCTGTTCGCTCATGTCTGGCCTCTTTGTTTCAAGTCTGTTTTCCCAGCTTACAGTATCAGGTCAACAGACTCTAACATAAATGAGTAATGTGTCTGGAATTTTTCCTTGCAACACCAAACCTCAGACCAAGCTCAGGCAGAAGGGCCATGCTGTGAATAGGATGGGAAGCAGCTTCAGCTGTACCTCTTCTCTCTATTCTCCATCCTGTACCACTTTCCCTTGCAAGAGGCTCCTACCTAGGCTGCTGTCTGTCCCTGACTTCATTTCCTTCTCTCACAGCTCTCAGAGACAGTATCTGGACTTTCGGAAGTCCAAACCCGCCCTTTCTCAGGATCTAGCCGACAAAAAACAATGCTGTGCTTCCCACAGCTTGTGTTCAAAAGCTGCAACAGTGACCTCGGAAGTCCAGAGGCAAACTTGTTTCTGCAAGGTGGGACTGTCAGAGGGGATCTACTCAGCTAATTAAGTATTTGTGGTCATTTCTGAGGTGCTGCCCACAGTTAACTCAGTGAAGTGAGGGTGTGTCCTGCTTTTTGCTGTCTGTCCACACAGTCAGCAGGGCTTTATTAACAGTGCTGAAGGTGTCAGCACAGGAGAAGGATGTCAGTCTTTCCTCAGCACTTTAAACTTCTATAGGCTCCAGGTCTGGGGGAAGCAGGATGTCCTTCTGAAACATTCTGTCAGTAATCTAGTGTTTTATACAGAGATCAGCAAATAAAAACCAAGTTGTGTGAAAAATGTCCGTTCTATTTTTGCCAACTAAAATATAACAGGAAATTGTATGCTTAACATATGTGGAGAACTGCAAAACTGAACCACAGATATGTAACCACTATTATTGAGAATGGTAAACACAGTTGCAGAGGTGAAATGGATTATGCTGCTGGATGTTTCCTTTAATATGAATTCCAGCTACAGACTTCGCATATGAAGGTTAACAGAAGATCCTTACAACAACTTAAGGAAACAGAATTGAATTCTTACAAAATAGTCATACATGTATCCAGTGCCTTAATATACTGATGGGAAAACATATGTATTACGGTACACAAACTAAACAAATAGTTTCTGAATACACTAATTTCAGAAATGCACCAGCAGCTCTGATAGGAAGGACTTGAATATTAATGTCATACAATCCAAAAAAGAAAAGAAAAATCAATCTGAGCTGCTAAACTACAAGCTGTTTTGAATGGTATCCAGAATCCAGATGAACCAAAGCCTGCCACGCCCCAGATCTGAATCATAAGTGCAGGTCTCCTCTGGGATGCTCTGGAAAACCCCATGCAGAAATCCCAGGTCCACCAAGGTTTGAGCCAGTGGAGCGCTCTGCAAAGCGTGCCTGGACGCTGCTGCACCGGGAAGGTGGGACACAGGTGACCCTGAGAACATGGGCCTGGCCCCCCTGTCAGCAGGGTAACTACACAAGCAGGGAGTCTGAAAAACACTGTTGCCAATATTTTTATTTATCAGAAGAGAAGGGTGTTGGAAATCATCTGTTTGTTCTTTGAAAGCACTCATTTTCCTAAAGAAACAGCCAACTTCTTTCCACAGCTCTGAGGCTCAAGGCTAAATATTTTCCATACTAACTTTTTCCCCCAACAAATGGTGTAGTTACTCCAGCAGCTAAGCCTTCCCTTTCTAGTCACTAGTACAGCCCATGTCAAGAGAGAGTTACTGTGTGGAACAAATCATACACCTGAGAGAGGCAAGCCACTCAACCCTTCCACTGTCTCTTTTAAATGAGGTGGAACAAATTAGAAGCAAATACTATTCACACCTATCAGTTCAATCAACCTAATGTTCCAAATGAAGGAGTCCCACTCTCAGATCCTCTGCCAAAAAGACACAGTATGACATGGACCAACAGAGACAAATTTTTTTACGACCTTCAATTTTCTATGCAAAGAAATACTTCAATTTTTAGGAAAAACAGTGTTTCAGGCAGCATCCTTAAGGGGAAATGGAGATGGCATATGCCAAAAGTAATCTATGAGGATTTTTCCTCCAAATTCTTACTGTCGTATCCATCACACAGGTATGAGCGATACTGAGTGCTCATGGTGCATAGGCAATAACCATAAGCAGGAATTGGCTGCTTCTCACGGACAGCCCTGAGTCTTTGCTCTTTTGGCATTAAACTCGTATTCAAAGTAATAATACCACAAAAGAACTTACCAGGGGGAAACCAGAGCACCCAGCAACCCAGACAGCCCCCAGCCCAAGGTGTTGCCAAGCCCATGGGTACTCCTGTGTGATGAAGACCCTCTCCCCAAAACACATCCTGGGGAAGGCTCCCAACATACTTAAAGTTCAGGGCTACTAATCTAATTTCTTTTCAGACTGGTAATTTGTGACTCACAGGCAGGTATCTATTTTTAGGGATGGCTTCAGCAAGCTCCAAATGGAAGCACAACAGACTGTGGCCTCCAGCCACTTTAACAGCCCAACTCCTGACGCGAGTCCGTAAAGTTTTGGCCAGTGCAACTCAGGCACAAACTATAACTGTTCAGTATCGTAATTACGTGTTTTAACCTGTGAGTCCCCCATCATGCAGGTTATTTTGAATTAAAGAAGAAATGCCTTGGTTTTGCACTATTTTTCTTCTCCCTGCCTGCTCGAACACAAGTTGGAAGCCTTTCCCAAACCACTCTGTCACCGTGTCTTCCAGCACGAACTGTCTGATATGCTCTGAGTCAGCTACATCCGAGGAGCCACAGCTGGCCTGGAGCTAAGCCAAAGACTTTTCCCTTCAGTTTTGTTGCACAATGTGATCTAAACACCCGGTCCCATCTAATTTGTTTCCTTCTGGGGTTTAAGGAAACTGTCTTTCACTTTGAGAGGTCTGAAGTTAGGGAAACATCATAAGGTCAGTGTCCAAAACCAATTCAGACAGCAATGCAAATAAACATTGATTGGAAAAAGAGACACAGTCAGGGAAAAAAAAAAAAACCAACAACAAAAAAACCCAACAAACCCAACAAACTTTTGTGACTAGACTATCGCTTTCATTAGCATCATGCTCTGGAATTTAAGTTTCATCTGTTTCTATGAAAAATAGGAACGAAGCAACGTATAACCAAGGAATGAATTCTTACTTGACTGTGTGTCCTGGCTTCGGCTGGGGTTAAACCACAACACTGTGTAACCCTTTCCTCCTTGTGAATTTGTCAAGATAGTCTTTTAGTAAAATCGGGTCCAAAAAAATATTTTTTGGAGTGACACTGAATCACTAAAATTCTTTAAGGTGAAGATTACCAGGATGTTTGGAAGTCAGCTGCGGCAGAGACTGCATCAAGAAGCAGCCCAATATATATTTTTACTTTATTTTTACTTCATCCTCAGACAACATATCTTTGTAAAAACCAGCATATTTCACTAATTTTAATTTTACAAATTTAAAAAGCTGTAGTGTGATCTAAAAATGAAATTTGATTATCCAGTGACACAGAATTTTGAAAATAAATCATCTCTACTCAAGAGACAATGAAATATTAAGATGCTAAATTAATTTTCTTTTAGGCTCAAATTTTGAGGCAAAAGGATTTTTTTAAAGCATGCATTTATACTTTTCTAGTATTCTATCCATATTCCAGCAATTACTTGCATTTTGGCTGGCAATATATAAATTATTTTTAGTTGCAAATTATGTTAGAAAGAGGGAATCTATGATGTGATTCTGATAAAGGAACAAAAACTGTACACTGTTTTAAATGGGCTCTGTGCTTGCAAACATTCCTGAATTGACACCCAAATATGGGGTAGAAAACAAACAAAATGTCTGGCTGTGCCACATGCATCCACCAAGGGATAAGTGCACCTCTCCCAGGGGGCAGAAACTCACATCCACCTAAAAAACAGGCAAAGAAATATCAGCTTGCTGCCGTCACACCTTGTAGCCCGAACACAGGCAAAAGCCAGAGGAGTATGCAAGACTGTGCTGCACAACATCAGAGTTTCTCAAGATTTTCAGGAGTCTCCTGACTCCTTGGGTCTTGCCCAGTCCACAGCTGCTCCATGCCGTGGTGGGGGGAGCTGATTATGGACTCACACTCAGGGACCCAGAGGTGCTGCCCACCAAAGGCACTGGTTGGTGCACACCGTGCCTGGGCAGCATCCCAGGACATGGGGCGGCTCCTGTCTGCTCCACTGTAGAGGACCTAAATGATCACCATCTAAATTACCTCTTTGGTGTATTTCATGCCATGTCGTACTTGGACACGAAAAGAACCACGCAGACCCAGCTTAGTTCAAGACAGAAAAGAAGCCAGGAAAAGCCCCCAGCTGTTTGTTTTACTTCATATATATATGTTCCTAGGAATGACTGTGGATTGGAGGATGAGGTTACCACCTCTCCAACCACACTGGCCAAACGAAAAGTCCATCAAACTTCTCCGCCTCAGGAGAAGGACTGAAAACAAAAAGGAACGATTAGCAAACATAACTGTGTTTACAGAAAGTGCGTGAGAACTCCATCACAGAAATGAAAACATCAAAAGACTGCAGATCTCAGGGCGACAATGCCCCTTTTCAAGATGCCCTTTGGAAATTGCTAATCAATGGACAGATTTTTTTTTCCCTAAAACTGGTGTCAGTGGTGTGAGGAGGATGACACTACCAAGGAGAGGTGCTCTGATGGCACTGAGCTCAACCAGCACCCTCTGTAAAACCCTTCTGATGCAAGATGGAGGGCACCACTGGAGCACACCTTCCTCACTTTGAACAACCTCGTGATGACCCCTGTGAAGCTGGTGGGAGACACCATGACTTTATGAAGGTTTCAGACCACCTTTTGTCATAAGCCCGGTGGCAGCCCAGGCTGGTGCAACACAGAGGCTTCCTGCCTGTCCTGTTCTTCCTCTGCTACCTGAATTGGAAGCTTTCATGTTGGCTGCCCTCAGAGAAGCAGGCACAATCCTCTTTCTCCAAGATTACAACTACACCTCAACTTCCACCCAACACAGATCTCCCACTGGTGACCAGAAAGTTAAGAAGGGCTAACAGAAATCATCTCACCAGCAGTTTCAAAATCCAGTAGATTCCACACCAGGGTGGAGAACTAGTTTCAGTTAGACTGGTCCTCTTATTTATTTGTTTAAGGGCTACCCCAGCAGCGAGCAGGGAAGAAATCCATTCCCATGTAGGAGCGTGCTGCCAAGTTCCTCTGACTTGCAGCAAGACTCACCAACATTTCCTGGTTCCCTCCATCCTGAAACGCTAGCAAGAAGCCTATTCTATACCTCACAGCAAACAGCAAGATCTTTCATATTGCTAAGGAATAATTTAACTATGGGAAATAAATTTACCTTTTCATTGAAAGTTCTACTTTGAGTATAGCCAACTGAATGTATTTCCACATAAACTGGTGATAAGTGGAGAGGAGGAACCTGCAAGGAGAAGTGCCAATTTGCCTGTGCCAGAATCAAAGCAGTTGCTATCTGCAAGCATTAGGGCAGCAGCGTGCGCAGAAGCACATTGTTCAAATGGAGTTCCTATTGCAAAAATAAAAGCTTGCACATGGTGAAAATGAGGTATAAAATCTTACATTCTCTTCCTCATTAGCACAGTGGGACAGTAATATCAGAGGTGTTAACTTGCAGGTGTGTTCATAGAGAATCGCTCGCTCCTGTTGTACGGTGTAGCAGAGAACAGAAATCAAGTTTAAAAGTGAACATGCACCAGGTCTCTTTTCACCCGGGCTGGGCCCTATGGCCATAATGTATTACTGTGGATAATACATGTTGTTCAATAGCACTGTATAACCTTTTTTCATGGATTTTAACTCTTGCAGAGGTACAATAAGATTTCTAGAGGTCAAGTCCTCAGAATAAGAGGCAGGGCTGAGAAGCAGCATGTTCAGTGTGGGCAGTAGCAGTGAGCACCCACATGCAGCAGCCCTGGCTCATTCTCCCAGGGCTCCCTAACATGCTAACATCCCTAGGCTGCACTGGGGATGCGTGGGTGCTGCCAGACCTTTCCACCCCAACAGCAGAAATAAGGTGAGAGACAGTTTTTAAGAGGCTCCCGGAGACATCTCCAGGATTGCAGGTGTTTAAAACCTTAGCACGCAAAGGCTGCAACAGAACTAGGAGCATCTGCTGCAATCAATGGAGATGACCACAGTGATCTCAATTGCTCTCAATAACCTGTCTCAAGGGTTGACTCATTTGTTTCTCTCTGGATGAATAACTTTTCAGACAGCTCATCTAACACAAATCCATCTTGTCTATGCATACAAGTCTAAAATTGACCAATTTATAAAAATAGCAAGAAATTAACAAGTCCAGTGATAAGCCTTAGATATAATCAACTATACCAACTGCAGCTTTTCCTCTTGTCAGCCATTTGTGGCTAAGATGTGATTACTACAGCTAGTAAACACCAACTTTGTAGATTGAGAAATGAGCCCAGGCTCATTTCAAACTATTTCCCTTACAACAAAATCCTTTTCATTCTTTGTTCCTTTCTTAAAATATTTTTCTTTTCTTTACACAGGAAATAAGCTACAATATTCCTTGAATGAATCGAAGGATTTTGTTCCTATAACCTATGTGTGCTCACCATGCAGGGGATGGAGTGCTTCACCTAAGAGCCCTTTTGTTGTTTGGTTTTTTTTGTTGTTGCAGACCTGTGCCATGAAGCAGGTCTTAGGATAGCATAAAGGAAATTGTTGCCGAATTGGCAAGTCCTTACACCACCACTAAAACAGAATCTGATTCCAAAGTTTTAAAGAAAATTCATGGATACAGGAGACACTGCCCTGGATTTCTATATGCCAGGACTGGACTGATATGATGCAGCAGGATGCTGTCAACCACTGTCAGCCAGCTCCTGCCCTGGTTGAGATCAGTTACTGCTCTCAACAGGAACTGAACTGGACTCTTCACTCTCTCCATCACGTTTTGGCTGAATGAAGAATGTTTTCAATCAGGATGGGATGGGAAAAATTAAGAGCCTTTTAGGAATGGCATATCCTGAATTTCCAGAAGCTGTCTAGGTCAGCCCAGAGTCTAGCCGGCCGGTGCACTCATCCCCAGTATTTACACTGACCGTGGAAACACGCCTGGAACAGCTGCAAACAATTACATCTCTGACCCTCTCACGGTGAGGCCCTGTAATGCAGGATACTGCCATTCACACTGCACATTGCAGCACCTACTGCTCACTTCCCTAGGAAAACATCCACACTAAACTTATTTCATTATGGCTAATTGGCACCCAATTGAATTCTTTTAAAAGGTGTGCTTTGCAATATCTGTCATCTGAAAGCTTCCCTTACCATGAGGAAACATCTGTCTTTTCTGTGGGTTGAATGTAAAGGTTTTCTGCTTCCACATTATATATGTGTATATGTATATATAGAGAGTGTCAGAGCAGAGTAAAACAAGAGTTCAAAACTGTAGCGTGCTCTGCTATTGGCCAAGCTGTGAGCACCAGCTCCAAGGCCTCCCACGCATATCCATTTTTTTTTTCCACTGCTCCCATCCATCCAAAAGCATCCCCTAAGCCAGTGTCCACTTTCACTACAGCATTTGTCCAAACCAAAACCCCAACATCAAGTCATACCCACACTCTGTGTCCTCTGCCTCCTCCCTTATTCCCTCCTCGGCTCTGCTCCCACAAAACCCAGACCTGTGTTACCAACCCAGAGTCCCTCACTTGATCTCGGCACAGCCTGGCTTTCAATGCTAAGACTTGCGCCTGCCCTTCTCACAACCACACTACTCTGAAAAAAGCCACTGCACATCACATCGTTTACACATCTCTGGAGTAAAACCCACCAAGAGCCAGGCCTGGCATCCACCTATGATCTCTTCCTCCCTCCTCTACTACTTTACCTCTGCAAGGCAAGGAAAGTATTGTCATGAATTCTCTCAGCATGAGTAGATCCTGGACTGACATGGAAAGGATTGCTATCACCTCAAAATAATCCTGGCACGGAGAGTGTACAGAAAGGTGGTTTAGGAACAGAAACATTAAGAGGAAAACAGAAACCAGCAACCTGGCTGGTGTGACAGAAGGCATCAAATGCCAAGTCCCTCCATATTTACAGACTCATGCAGTTTACGGGCTTAACCAAATGCTTCAGTGAGAGGAAAAAAAGAATAAATAATGGAGTCATCAATCTATAGTCCTTGAGACCAATGGAAAAAATGACTGGACCACACAACAGTCAAGCCACACTCTAGCCTCTTTGGCCTTATTTTAGGATCTTTGCTTCTTTCTCTGAGATACAGACTTTTTAAGTAACATTGTAGATTTAAACTCTCTCACACAAAGAAAGCCTGAAAATCGAGCAGATGAAAATACATGGAGTTGAACACTACAACAGCCCTGGACTTTGGCTGAGCCAGCAATCAGGCAGCCTACATTTTGCAGTGTTCCTTGATGGGCTGTGAATAGACACTCATACAAGTCTTATTCTTTGTCCTTCCTGATACAGGCTTGAGTAATGAAAAGAGAAACAGCATATAAAACAACTCTGGCTACTCTGATGGCTGAATTGAAAAGTTTTCCTCCAAGGATTTTGATAATTGAGAAAGCAGATTAGAAAAAAGTGGCAAGAAATATGACTGTAATCTCTCTGAGACTAGAAAATTTACTCCATTGACTAATAAGCAACAGGAAGAAACTTTACATTTCCATTTACACTTGCATTTCCAGTTATATAGTTACAGGAGAAATTATTAAGAGGGTTTTTTATTTGTGGACTCAATGGAGAAGACAGAAACCAGAAGAATGTAGAGTTTGAACATGAGGATAAAATACAGATAGTGCTCAGGAAAAGATGCCAGCTTGCAAATGGCAGAAGGAGAGCCCAAGATCACAGTTCAGTGTCCTCTACCACCTGATAGGAGGCTGCTGTAAATTGTTATTCCCCTTCGAGGACACTGTTTGTGAGGTTACCAGCAGACCTGCATGGTTGGTGAAACAGCAATGAGCAAGAGAGCTGTGTAACACTCAGGTCACACCTGCTGGAGTCACCCTTTTAGCCTTAAGTTTTCTGAACTGTTCCCCTGAGTCTTTGCAAGAACCTGGACCACTGCTCAAAATTATCCAAATTATACAAATCTCCTCTTAAAACAACACACATCTTACCAAAATATCCCTCTAACAACAAGTAGTAAGTGCCCTGGCAAAGCAGTTCATTCTGGTACTAAAGTAGCAAAATACAAAACCACAAAATCCAACAAAAACACTTGTTTAACTGAGGAAAAATATTGTCATGAGTGCTTGGGAGTCTGAGTCGCACTCAGGGCTTATTGGAGTTACAGCTGCTCCCAGTGAATTATCTACCACCAAACTCCAGTGGAAACAGTGTGAAGCTCACAGTAGTGGGTCAGCAGTGTATGGTGTGACACGGAGGCAGAGTGGTGGACTGGATCCTTTGAGCCCAGCTTGTGTGTTCAGTGTGAATTTTTCACATGAACTACATGGCACACTTTCCTTAAGCCTGGCAGGAGCAGGGGAAAGAGGAAAAAGCTAGCCTGTGATTCTTTTAAAAAAGAAGTTGTATTAATTTCATGCAATAGATTGAAAAGAATAAATGTCAGAGTTTCACATGTCTGCAAAGTGAAAGCTGGTTTCTGGACTGCCTGTTTGAATCAAAACACCTACCTAGTTTCAGTATTAGTGGAAAGAACAACTGATCTGTCACTCAGTAGATTATAGTGGTGTTTTACTATTGATAGCGGGATTTTACATGCCAGTGCTGGACTGTTCAAGTCCAGCTGCTCATGAGGTTTGGGCTTTTGGATGGATTAAGTGGGAGACTGCTGAGTCCTGATCATTTCTAGCCCTTACTTGCCAAAATAAATGGCAGCAAGATCAATATTGCTTGGCTTGACACTCATAAGCTATGTTCAGGCTGTAGTTTGCTGTTTGGGCTTTGCACTAAGGGTAGAAAAATACAAACAGGTACAAGAAAAGAGACGACGGCCTTTCAAGGCACCACAAGCCAGGAGGCAAGACAGATGAAACTGTCAGTGTCTTGGACAACAGGTTTGGACTTCAAAACTTTTTTGACTGCTTGCAGAAATGCTCAGAAAAGGGGGGTGGTGGGTGGTGGAAATTCAATGCAGAAAATTGAAAGATGCTTCTGTCAGGCAGGAAGAGTCAGGTTCACAGCTAAAGGAAGAAAAAAACTTGCCCAGGCAGCAGCTAAGCAGAGAAGGACCTGGAGGTGGATGGGTCACCAGGGAAACCAGGAGTCAGTTGCACCACGCTGTTGCACAGTCAAAGACCACACTGGCATGAACAGACTGAGCTAGAAGCCTCCACTGCTCGTGAAGTCACACAGCCAGTGCATACAGCCCTGCTCCCAGGTCCCATCTTCCTCATGCCTGTTTCCAGGGCTGGGCACTGTACCTGACAAAATATGAGAACGACTAGAAAGAATAGGTAACAAGAAAAATGTTGGTACTGTTTTCTGGCCTTTCAATCAAGCAAAAGAGGGAAGATGATGAGATTATTTCATCTAAAGAAACAAAGACTGGGGAACTGATGAAAACAGTTATGGATATGTAAAGGCTTAGAGGAAAGAAATAAACTACCTTCTAATGTCCATAATATAAAGAAGAGTGTAGGAAGTGATGAGTTTATTGCACAGCTGAGAAGATGTGGTTCAGGCACAAGATAAACCCTCTGAAAGGTGAAGGGGGAGAAGAACTGCTAGAGCTTGCATTGGGACATGCAGTAGCTGGAAACAGAGAGCTTAACTTGTCCAGCTCTGAGACAGATGGGGGCTGTGCTCACCCCAGAGATGCTCACCCTCTCCCCATGAAGACACACAATTAACAGAGACTGGACACCTATAGCTAGAGAGAGACTTTTTAAAGTATCTTCTGTTAAGAGATTAAACTTCCTTCAAAAAAATATTTTCTAGGCATAACAAAATACACATGTATTACTTTCAAAAAGTTGCCACACCACAGCTAGACTTGTAAATAAAAAGTCACTTTCCTTATATTGACAAAACACCCCACAAACCCACAAAAAGCGGGAGACCTGCTGCTGGTTTGAGAATGAGAGTCCATTTTAGCATTATTTTTTTATTGGCAGGCAAGTCATTTAGAGCCTTTTTGGACCTTGGCCTTAAAATACCAAGCCTCCCCTTCCACTTTTGGTAGGATATGTACACTAGAAACAGAACCCAGCTGAAACTCTACATCAGCACTAGCCCCAGGAGATACCTCTTGGCTCTCAGAACAGCCTTTTCTCTGCAAACCTGCCCAGCTTTTACAAGACACAAGCATTCCCACCACAGACTTTTGCAGCAGCACAAGGTTCCCGCTTTGGTTTTGATCTAAAGGTGTTTACACCTTTCCCACGCAGTCCACTTTGATGTCTTTTAAATATACCCTGAGCTTGCACTTGCCAAAACAATAAACATAGCCTTGTTTTCATTCATATTTTAGTTGTGAAGCACTTAGTTCAGAATCATTTACATAATGATTTAGCAAGAGGTAAATGTCAGCAACAAGAGAAATACTGAAGATGTTAAAAGCATGTATTATTGTCTTGCACAGAGAAATTTACCTTAGTAAAATTCGGTGTATTGTTCAACAAAACAGAGCTGAATCACAACCTCTTACAGTGTTATCTTCTACACAGTTCCCCAAACAGTTTGTTTTCCTACAGTATGAGCTCTGAGAAATCTAGAAATGATCAAATTACAATTCTGCACTCATCTGGGCTGGAAGTAGGACAGTGAGTGACACTGGTGATTGACAGCAGTCAGGACACCTGGATCCACTGCTGTGCATCAGCTTTAGTGACCATCTGCCCCTATGTGTTAGACCAGTGCCTCTCCTTACATGGACAACCAGTTACATCCTCTACAGACTGGAGTATTCTACACATAGGAAAAAGTTATATAGAGAGTGCCACAAGATATGGATATCCATGGCACTTGGCCACTTTGTGTCACTGTAGAGATACAGATTTTTATTAAAAAAAAAAAAAAAAAAGGCAAGCCATCTCAAGTGTGTCACCAAGACAGCAAGGAGGTGTAGCCATGGGCACGCCTGGTCCACCGCTTTTGTTAATTCCATTTGGCCCCTTAGAAATGGTTCTGTCTGCAGTATGTATTTTAACCCTTTTCTAAAAAAGCACAAATGCTTTGTATTTGAAAAATAAAAAAGCACTAACATAACAAAGCTGTGTTAATATTAGAAGGAGTTGTGCATCAGTGGTTCACATTGAATGGATATCAGCATTATGTTCACTGGTGCTAGGATACCATGGTGATGGGCCCTGAAGAATTACCAAAAATAGATTAAATGCATGTGGCAAGTGATAATAAGCACAAAATGTTTTCCATACAGTAAAAATCCCGCAGGAAAGCAGAATAACACATTCTATAAATCAGCTCAAAGAATCAACAACTTCCAGGCAGAATACTTGGGTATCTGAATGCGTAGTCAGAGCCGAACTCCTAAGCCCAAAATTACCAAGAAACCAAATCTGGCAATAGTGTCTGCACCTAAAGAAATTCAGACCAAGGAGACTGGCACAGAATCTGCTATTGCTAGCAAAAACGTTTGAAAGGAGTTGAGAGGTTTGTATTTAAAGTAAGAGACATTAATCACTGGGTAACACCTACCACAGTGACTGCGTCTTCCCAAGCTGTTTGAGTCTCATCCCTTTTTGGATTGAGTCAATCAAAATATTAAAAATGTCATTCTTTGAAGCTGCTCTGAGCCAGGCTGCTTGTTCGCTGCTGTATAAAACAAATCACTCGAAAGCGTCTCACTGAAGCTGCCCACTGATTCAGCAGGGTGCTCGTACACAGAATTAAAGACACGTGCAAGCACCAGAAGCTCTTGTGTGGGAATGACAGGAGACAGTGCACCCCACTTTCTCTTTAACAACCACTGTGCTGCATTACCACAAAGCATGTGACATCAAAGGGACAAGAAATGTCTGAAATGGCTCTGCTACTTGCTCACAACTGTCAGCAGCACTTGGCTCAAACCATCCCCCTTATGGAGAAATACGCACAGCAAAGCCATTTGTTTATGAAAACAACAGCTACCTAAAGCCAGATTGAAAATTCATTAACTGGGATGATTTACCAAGGCGACTCACTGTATGTAGACACATATATAAATATTTTGGTTGCTGCTCCAGATGTTAAGCAACCCTCAACCCAAAGTGACGAGAGTTTCTGAAGCAAAATTGCTCTACGCTTTAGAGCTTGGAAGAGCTCCCACCAAAGGGAGCAGGTACCAGAAAGCAACTGGGAAGGAATATCCCGCTGCATAGCAACATACCAAAGGTATTCAGGGGAAAGCATGCAGACCATGCTGGAGGAAAAGATACCAAAGGCAGGCATTTGAGGTAGAACATGTCACAGATTTCCATGGCTTTGGAACACTGGAGTCAATGCCAAACCCTCAGTGCCCATCAGTCAGAGCAGATCTTTCAAGTGAGACAACAGCAGCAGAGTCCTCCCGAGGCTGGCAGGATTTTTTAACGTGCAAGAGTAACAGAGAGATCTAATTGCAAAGTCTGTTACTAGGTGACACACCAAGTCCTGACAAACTATACTGGGTGGTATTTTGATATTTCAGTCTATGCAGCAAACTGCACAAAAAAAAAATCCACCTTCACCAACTCCACCCTCTGTTTCCTTGGATGACTGAGACACAGGGCCCCCAGAACATACATGCCAAGAGAAATACTCTGGAGACCAGAAGGTCAAGGATTCAAAACTTCATGGCCCTCTATCTTTTCTGTAGGAAGTGACGAAACAACATGAAAACTGCTAAGATATAATCATAGAATCATTTATGTGGGAAAATACTTTAAGACCACTGAGTCCAGCTATTACCCCATGACTGTCAAGCCCACCACTAAAACATGTCCCTAAGTACCACATCCACAAATCTTTTAAATACCTCCAGGGATTGTGACTCCATCACTTCCCTGGGTAGCCTGTTCCAGTTTCTTGGGAGGCAATTTTTCCTAATATCCAATCTAAACCCCTCCTGGTGTAACCTGAGGCCACTTTCTCTTATCCTGTTGCTTGTTGTTTGGGACAAGAGTCACTCACCCCCCCCCCCACCACCCCCCAACTACAGTCTCCTTCCCGGTACTTGTAGAGAGCCATAAGGCCCCCCCTGAGCCTCCTTTTCTTCAGGCCAAACGCCCTCAGCTCCCTCAGTCACTCCTCATCACGCTTGTGCTCCAGACCCTTCCCCAGCTTCATTGCCCTTCTCTGGACACACTCCAGCCCCTCAGTGTCTTTCTTGTAGTGAGGGGCCCAGAACTGAACACAGGATTTGAGGTGCCTCACCAGTGCTGAGTACAGGGGGACAATCAGTGCCCTGGTCCTTCTGGCCACACTGTCTCCGATACAAGCCAGGATGCCATTGGCTTTCTTGGCCACCTGGGCACACGCTGGCTCATGTTGAGCCACTGTCAGCCAGCACACCCAGGTCCTTTTCTGTTGGGACACTTTTCAGCCACTCTTCCCCCAGCCTGTGACAAGGCATGGGATTGTTGTGACCTTAGGGCAGGACGCAGTACTGCACCTTGTTAAGCCTCACACAATTGGCCTTGGACCATCAATCCAGTCTGTTCAGATCTCTGTGAAGAACCTTTCTACTGTCAAGCAAATCAACATTCCCATCCAACTTGGTGTCATCTGCAAACTCACTGATAGTGTCCTTGATCACCTCATCCAGATCACTAATAAAGATGTTTCCTCCAAAATCATTTCCATCTCCTGCTAGTGAACAGGACAAGAGACTGAAGGACATGTAGCAAAAACAAAACCCTAAAACACTCCCAAAATCCAGGGAATCATTTGGGAAATTAATTTTTCCCAGTAAAAACATGGTTCATATATCTTTTTGGAGCATGAAAACATTGGAAGTGTAAGCATCTCCACTCTCCATGCAAGACAGTCCTTTGCTTAAGCACTTCGGCTCTTAGCCAGAAGAAACAGGTTTTACTTGCTTTTTAAGCAATTTAAACCCAAAAGTTGATTGGGATAATGCAGCAAAGCTTCTGTACAGTTTATAGATCCCACTTGGTCCTGAAGACACAGTGTCTCTCTCTCCAGCTTTCAGACCTCAAACACACCAGGTAAGAGGAATGATACCAGTGTGAAATCTTAGACCTTGTGGCCACCAGAGAGCTGCTGAGCTTGGGCTGGCTTCAGCAAGTCTCAAAGGACCCCTACAACAGCAAAGGCCCACTGTGATAGTGGCCTTATTGGGGAATAAGTGCAGTCTGGATACCTTTGAGCCTGGGCCATGCTACAGAAATTCTTGGGTGACTTCTTAAACCAGTTTCACGGTCCCTTAATGGCATAGGAATAGCAGGATGAAGGCAGGATCTGTAGCAACAAGAAAAATTATACCAGAAATATAGGTACTGTATTAAAGACAAGAAATGAGCAAAGGGGTAAATTTGAGTTGACTGTTCATCTCCATCTCAGCTGTAACAAAAAACCACAGTATAACGTGCAAAATATTAACTATTGGTTGATGTTGCACCCACTCACAAGCCCTCTTTTGTGCCTGCAAGTTACCTTTGTGTGCTGCTGTGCTGAAGGTCTGTTCACAGAATCAATGTTTTTATAGTACAGCAAGTACAATGTCCAGTGCAAGCACCCAACACGTTGTGAGAGAACCATCCTCAGAGCAGCTTATGGGGCCATGCCAAGCAACTGTGATTCCAAAAGACCAGAAGTCATGGAAAGACATCAGATAGATGGTAACCATAGCACAGAGCTACAGAAACACACAGGAACCTTTATGATAAGATCTGAAGGGGATGTCTCACTTCTGCTTTATAATTCCACGGTGCTTGGGCCTAACATGCTCCACACAGGGCTTGGGAAAGCAGACCCATCACTTTCCTGATCACAAAATACTGCTCTGAAATGATAGGACTCAATTTAACTTTCTCATAACCTTCAGGAACATAAAAGATTTCAAAGACAAATCATTGTATTCAACATGAGAAATAAATTTGGAGACAGTAATACAAGGAAAAGATTTTCTGAAATCAGCATGATACTACCAACCTCACACTACTTAAAAACTTAGCAAACCCAAAATTTCAAGCTAGGTAGAAGAGTGCTTTGCAATAGAGAATTCAGATCACTAAATTGGCTATTATTTATCATCCAGACCTGATATGCTCACTTTCAGTATCTGATGTCTTCCAAGAGCTCTCTAGGACTCTCCCTTGACTGGTCTATCTGTATATAGATTTGAGAGGCTTCAGGGTGTTGATAAATTGTTTCCTTATTAGAAGGAAAGACCTCCGCTGACAGGACCTGGTTTTAAGGAAGTAACTGGATAAAAGGAGCTATCAAGCAAAGGGCTTGCAAGGGAAATTCTGCTACCAACTTCCCAGTAGGAGCCCCTCTCTGTTGTCCAGAGCAACTTAACCACGACCTAAACTTTCAGAAGGTTTCTATTCCTTCTAGCATACCTGATCCCTCAACACTTAGAGATCCAAAAGTAAGGAACCGTCTCAGGCAGAGCTACTGTATGTACAAGCAGGAAACAAAACGTCATCCTTTGAGCATTACTATCCTGGTCCTTCTCCAGCTGAAAAGAGCATGAACTTTGCATCCAGCTGAGGAGAGGCGCAAGCCGGGAAGGATGGGCGTTGCTCCGGAGTGGGCACGGCCGCCGGGCTGGCGAGGCTGCCGGGACCGGGCGGGAGCTGCCGCCGGCTCCCCCGGCCGCGGGCGGGCCCCGCTCCCGCACGCAGCCCCGGCCGCGGGGCCGAGAGAGGGCGCTGGAGCCCCAGGCAGCGGCGGGGCCGGCGCTCCACAGAAAGATGCCCGTCTGAAAGGTGCCCGGGGCCGGGCAGGTGCGCTCACCGCTCCGGGTGAGAGTCCTCTGGAAATCCTAGTCATGGGAAAGGGGAAATCGGAGAAGCGCCTTGACTATTTTTTTTTTTTTTAATTATATACACAAGCATCTTTCAGGTCTTTGAAGGGCTGAATTCTCATAGGAAATTGCACATATTGTAAAAAAGGAAAAGAAAAAAAAAATTGAAGATGTGTAGGACAAGAAAACAAAAAAGCAATTTTCAAAGCACAGTCGTTCACCCTGTGTTTACATCTAGTCTAGAGACACTGAAAACAGCTTCAAACAATTCTTTTGCCTAACACGCACCCCTTCTAGAGGAGAGCTGCTGGCCAGCTCTGCCTGCCCATAGCCTCTTCCTTCAGGAATCAGGGAAGGCAGCTCCAACACCCACCACAGCTTAGGGACATCGGATCCCAAACAGCAATGTGAATATTCATATGGAGACAAGGAAGACTCCACAAAAGTAAAGATTTCCAAGCCCCATTGCAGATTTTATGAAAGATTCACCTTTTCTATTGGGTTGGCCTCTTCAGTTTCAAATAAAGCAAATTCAACTAGTTTATATTTCATAGCCCTGAAAAGCATTCCTCGTTCCTCACTCAAGTAATTACTTTAGACTTCCCTTGAGCACAGCTAAAAAACAACTGAATCGAGTCCTGCAAGCTAAAGAGAAGTCTGGTCCCTGTGCACAGATATCACTTGTTCTTAGTATTTCCACATGAAAAGCAGTTTGTTCTGCTCTGCTGTCTATTTTGCCATTAGGTGTTCTCCTGAATGTAGGTCACAAAGGCAAGAATACACCTCATATTGGCAAATACTGCACAGCTGACCTGAGGGCCAATTTCAGTGCCCTGTAATAATTCTTTCTACATTTTTCCCACAAACATCCACAGATCACAGCCTAAACAAAACATCGTGATGACTAGAAAGTAATTTTGGCCTGAAATATATTGCTGTGATGTCCAGAGCCAGGTCAGTTTTACAATTCCATTTCAAAAAAATCAAGGTTAATTATAGCTTCTGTCCCCAAAACAGAACATGTAGGACAAAAGTTATGGAATGACGTTGAATGTTCCCCAAGGTGAACCTCAGCACCTGCAGTCTCACTCATCTTCCAATTCTCCAGACCAAGACATAAAAGACCTAGGCTGATTCCAGATTAGGCATAGTGCAAGAGTTTTGTTGAGGAGAACCATGAACTTTACCAAATTTTATATGTCCCACTGGAAAAGTAGAGGACTGTGTCAGTGGATTTTCCCCTCATTTTTGGTCTGACACACATTTCTAACTCATTGCCTACATGAGCATGAGGGATCTCAGAAACAGAGGCTGCAAGAGCATGGTCAGCTTGACAGCTATCAGGAGATTCAAACACCCTGAGCTCCAGCTTGGCCTCAGCTGTACATCTCATCTACTGGGATAGTACCTGGGGTCTCTGCACCAAGTAACAAGACAAGCTGTGCATCTGAAATTGTTCCTGAGCTTCGCATGCCCTGAAGACGTCACCTCAGAGAAATAACAGCCAACTCCACATACCAGCAGCTTCTACTGAGCACAGATAATTTCCCAGCCTGGGGGCCTGCTGCGCTTAGACAGAAATTGAAAGGATCATACAAAGCTGAAGGTAGCCTTGAGTAGACTAAAATACTTTTCACTTAATTTTGGCCTCTATCTGTTGTCAGTCTCTCAGGTTCACACCTCCTGAATACGTGCAGCAGAGCCATGATTATTACTCCAAGGCTTCAGAAGCAAGCTAAATTTTCCAGTAAAGATGCGCTCCTAATCCATACCCTTGTGTAATATTGTCAAATTACACAAGAGTTAAGTTCAGCAGAAAAAAGACTACACAACTCAAATTATTAAATAATTTTGCTAATCTAGAAGGTTGGCTCAGGACCATCACTTGCAAATTCAAAGGACTTCTTAAATGTGGAAGTTCCCAGGGTGCTGTTCAGAGGTGTAGGATTAGAGTTCTGAAGAGAAGATAAAGAGTCAGTACTACACAGTATTGGAAAATCCGGGAGTTAAATAGATGTTAGTACCTCAGGACTCTGGAGTGTTTTTCTTAATTTTGACAAGTAGGTCATTTTGCTCTGTTGTCCAGACCAAAAGGCTACATAGGTTCAGAAGGCACAGTCAGGACTACATGTAGGTTTTACTCCTTCAGTAGGGAGGGTCAAGGACTGTCCCTTTGGCGGGATGAAACACCCTCCCTGTTCCCAGCTGCCCCAACCCTGAGCCAGCCACCGCTAGACTGGAAGCTGCAGCAGCAGGAGGATTTCACTCCAAGCTCCAGGGAAGATCTCAGGACTTGCTGACAATTGACAGGAGTAAACATCAACTACTGCTTCTTAGCCTTGAGGCAGGAGAATCTTGTGATAGCAAGGCCAAGGGGCAGAATTCAGACCATTTCCACACAAGTGGGGCTTGCCATTGTCTTACTCCATTATCATTCATTATCCCAGCTATGGAGGACCCAAAGACAAAAGCCAGGTTGCATCCAATCTTCCAGCCAACTTTTATTCCAACCTTATTCATAGACCATATCCAGCCCAGACTATACAAAACTCAATCAATCTCTGCTGGTAGCAGAGTTGCTTATAGCAGTGCAGGCTCAGCAAGATAACTGCAGAGGAAGGGAGGACATTAAGAGGTTTGATCTGGACTAGAAAATTACCACTGGGGGGAAAAAACCAGCAGGGGAATGATCTCAATATTTCCCAGGCATTATCAGCAGGCATAGACACTACCAGAAGGAATGAAAAGGAAAGTATGATTTGGTCCAGGACATGTATGAAAAGGAAACCCAATGGATAAGAGGACTGAAAGGAACAGAAGATGCAGGAGAAGGTTGTTTAGGAAAAAAAAAAAAAAGAAGGGGAGGTGCAAGAGGAAGGGCAAAAACCAGGACTATATCTGTCACTCGTCTCTCCCCGCCCACTCTGAGAAGCTTCAAAAGAGATCTGGAAATAGAGAGGAAAAAAACGACAGATATTACTGTTCCAGCCACTGAGTCATGGCAGGAAACTACTGATACTGTAAATTAAGTTCTGTAAGGTCAGAGAAGAATTGAGTTTTGTCAAGGCTCACTGTAAGAGGAACAAATATTTAGTGGTGAAGATTTGCCCCTTTCGTAACTCTTGGTGTTACCATAGAACCATTTCATGAAGCATCTTTGAAAAAAGCTGCCTTTATTTTATCATTTCATACAAGTGCCTAAGTTTCTTCTCTTCTTCCTGCATCTTTGATTTTATTGCGACAGATGCTTATTAAGAAAAGGATGTGGAGAAAGTAGAAAAAGCCACCAGTCTTTGGCGTGCTACTTGATGCTTGGTCTACTCCAACTCTTATAATTGCTGTGCCACAGAGAAATCATTTTACTATGGTCTTCTTATCCTTTCCTCAAATTAGTCACTGGCAGTTGTGGACATTTATGTGACATTTTTAGACACAGTCCACATCAGTCCAGTACATGTACTGGGTGGAATTGCTTCTACGAGAATGGCACGGCCATCCTAATTCCCACAGAAATACAATAAAGAAAAAAAACTGGAATTTGCTATTGTGCAGAGGGCTCAGCAGACTCCTCCCAGCCCTCTAGGAAAGCACCCTTACACTCCTTGCACTGCCCAGACATGTTAAGGTGTTTTTGATTCCCCACCAAGAGTTGAACAGATAGGGCATCATGGGATTCCCAGCTGCCAAAACAAAGGTACATGCATGCCATTCAGGCAAATTACATTTTTCAACTGACAAGCCCATTTGTAAAGGTAAGATGCTACCTAGCCCCAAAGTGCTGAAGAAAGAAAAACAGCAGACACAGGATTCAGAGAAAACTGGGAAAGGAGCAATACAGTACGGGACATGGATTCTTGGGAAACTGTTATCTGTGTTACTTGTTAATTAAAGTTTTTAATGACCCAGTTTTGCTTCTGTTGCCTAGGCATACCCACCACAGCTTTGCAGCCACCCATCACAGTGAACATAGCCAGGAGCTCTTGTCCCACTTCAGAGGTTAAGGCATAATGGGATGCTTGTGCATCTGCTACAGAAACCTACTATGCAACCCACTAAGCAGCTTTCCAACTCAATCATCTAAAGCTAATTGCTTCCATAAGTCCTGAGCGTCTCTCTCCAGCCCATCTGAGTCACTGTACCAAGCCTGAACCAGATCTGGTTGAGCACAGTTCAGCAGAAAAACATGTTGTCAAGAATAGCCCAGTGGTAGCAATGCCTGCCAAATCAAGGAAGTCAGTCATACCAGGGAAAGACACTGTTGACCCTGGAAACTTGTCCCATCCTTCCTCCACCAAAAAAACAGACCAAAACAGAACTTGACCTATGAAGCAGGAGGCGTTCAATCCAGTGATGCATGGAACAAGAGGATGCATGAAAGTTGCAGGGCAACTTCCTGCACAATCTTGTTATAAACTGGGAAGTCATGGCTGGAGGCAATACACCTCATGGTAGGCTACAGGAAAGCACAAACACAGGCACCTGCTGCTGAGAGAAGCACTGAAGGGCCTTGAGTGTGGAATCCCTCCACCTTTTCCTGACAGCAGCTTTAAAGGCTGATTAATAGCTTTGATGTTTTAACAAATAAAAGAATTTGTGACATTACAGAAACTAGCCAGATTCTATCTATGGTGCATCACCATAACACATAACATGTCTGAACCTCAAAACATTCCTGTCAGAGATCACTGGCCGAAAAGAAAATCTATTGCTTTTTTGTTTGGGCTTACAGGTACTGATAAGCTTGATGACGTGACGATGATTTCCAGCAGGGGAGCAATATTTGTCTCAGTTTCCACACCAAAAGCAGCCATGGAAAAGGGCAAAGAATATAATGACTCAGTATCACAGGGTGGAGACTAATTAGCAGCAGATCAGGAGCAGGCAGTGGTCTCTGGAAGAAGGTGCTTTCATGAACAGAGCACAATCTTAGTCATCGCCTGTCTTGATCAACTGCAGAGGTTTCCATGAAACAAATGTTATGGCTGCCTCAAACTGAACAAAAACCTTTGGTGGCTTTTTGTTTGATTATTTGAAAAGTAGTGCCTCTGTTTGGGACCTTCCCTATTCTTTTCTTCCAGTATCCAGTTAATCCTAGTAGAGTGGACCTCCCCTCCATCAGCCAAAATCTCACTGTACAGCAGGAGTGCTTATCAGGCAGTGCTCTCCATCAGCCCTCTCAGTTCGCTGAGGACAGACAACAAAAATATTAAGAATATGAGGACAGCATCATCCCTTCACTCAATCAATGCAGATGCACCACAGGGTCACTTCAGCAACTGCTTTTTTCAAGACATGCTATTCTCCTCTGTGATTTCAGGCAACCAGTGAACTCAGAGCACCTGCCCTTTCACTGGTACAAAACCACTACAAAACCATTCTATCTAGTTAGTTATCACATTACTCCATCAGCAAGGTGGATTTTATTCCTGCTTTAACAAACCTGTCATCATTTTGGGTTTATCGGAAAAGTATACTGTGAATACACTGAAAGATAATTCTGGTCTAACAAACTATTTAACTGGTTTTTTCTAGGAATATATTGGGAAATGCTTTCAAAACTATGATTTGAATCTGGGTCTCCTAGTGCTCCTACTATTCCTAATGGGACCCACTGGATTGCCTCCTAGTAAGTTTTTTCTTCTGAAAAATCTATTGCTTACTTAAGGAACTTACTTAAATGCTCAAAAGCCCAAGAATTGATCTGTTTATTTTTTAACTAAATCAGCAAGTGCATTTTTCACGAGTTGATGTATGCCCGTTCATATTGAGAAAGGTTTTGGCAATTAGCATTTATCTTTAACTAAGCAGAGCTGAAGAATGGCATGACATTATGAATTTTAAAGTCTCCATTCCTCAGGGAATAGAGTGTGGCTCTTCCTGCCATTCTCAGCTCAGCTGGAACTGTAGGAGGGCTGGTCAGGATGCCCTATAAACCAAGAGGATTTGGGCTCTGTGCCAAGCACCCATCTCCCTGCTGGCACAGGTGCCTCCAAGCAGCTCCCTGATCTCGCATGGGCTGGAACACTGGAGGAAGTCCCTCCTGAAATAATAGACTACCTAAGCACTCCTGCTTAAAAAAATTACAATAAACATGGGCAAATGCATGCCCTGTAAAATATTTTGAAGGGTTTTAACAGTCACTTTGTTGTTTGGTGACCACGAGTTTGTCAAGCAAAGGTGATAGACACCACCCACTCACCCCGGCTGAGGTCTGAACCAAACTATCAACACAACATAGTGACAAGGCCCTCTGGCTCTCTCTTGCCTTGCTGGTCTGTCATTGCATATCCTTAATGCAGCAGGAACTCCGGCATCCCAAAAATCCTCCTCTCCTAGGCAACAAACTGATTGACTGTCTCAATGATTGACATTTCTTTGGGTTTTTTCATTCATTCTCAACTCTATAACTGGCAGTTACATCTACTGGGTTCTCTATTTCTGCAGCTTATGATTTTTTGAAGTAGATAAAGGGATTTAGGAACTTAAACCTCCCTGAACCAGTGGATGGGCAGATTTTTGCCAAAATCAGCCAGGCTAGAAAAAGTACAGTAAGCACTTGCTCTGACACAGCACAGTCTGGATGACACATCTGGGTGCTCACACAAGCTGAGAACGTGTTCAGCAATCTGAATCAATTTTCTATCTGAAAATAGAGATGAGTGGGGACAGATCCCTCGATTTATTTTAAAAACACCACCCATGGTCAGTTAAACTTGTTTCCTGGGCAGCCTGGCCATGAATGGAGCAGGCCCACAGTTTTACATCCCTCTGCAGCCTGGAAGGATGTGCCAGCAATAGCACATGTGAGCAGTGGCGCAAGCAGAAGGCAGCAGTCCCATACATAGGACATGCCCCACCAAGGCAGATCTTGTCCCTCTCCTGAGAGGGCACAACTGGTGAGAAGTACCTAAGATGAGATGCCCATGCTGCACTGCCAGACCTGTGTCCTCCAGAGAGGCCTGACAGAATTTCACATTATGTCCAGCGGTGTGAGATGGCTGCACAAATGTCCCCACTGGTGGCCTCAGCCTCTTGTTTGATGTATGAAATCTTCCAGCCTAACTCCTGAACATCACCTCGGATAGAGGAGGACACATCCCCCAGTCTCAAAGCTCATTCTGCTCCTGTGACAGCTGCAGAAGTTACTATGGAGAAAACCAGTTCAGTACAAGAAAGTACAGCAGTAAACCTCTTTCTACAGTTTATCATCAGAAACAAGGAGGGACGCAAGAGGCCAAGCTGCTTTCTTGGGTCTGCCTGAGGGACACAGTGGCCTCCCACAGCCCACCACTGCTGCAGCCCATGCACCTCCAAACTGCTCACTGATCTTCTGCAGGATAGCTCTAGGAGCCTCCAACCAATGGGTACAGCTGACTTACACAGATACATTTCAGTTATGGATAAAAAGCCAAATTCATTACACATTAAAGCATGGCAGTTTTAACCTAACACTTTTAGGCTTTTCCCTACTTCTGCTGGCAAGACCACTGTATTTTCTCATACATATGAGGAAGCTTTTCCAAATAGTATCACAGGGAGAAAAAAAAAACCCTATGTACATCATTCTCTGTGGAACACCCAAATCACCAAGCTTGCAGAGAGTGATGCAGTAGCTGGGGAGTAGCTGAGAGGATTGAGCCTGTGCCTGCTCAGTGGGAGGCATGAGGATCTCCTCACAAGGTGTCAGCAGATGGCTGGGTGCTGAAGGTATCTCCCTGGTGACACCCACGGGAAACAGCTGGCAGAAACCTAGGGTGAGGGACAGTTGCCTCACAAGTTGTCCAACACAATTTAGCCCCTTTTGGGCATCTACAAAATCTTCACTGGGCTGAGACCATGGCACGGGGCACTTGGGAGGCCACTGCTCCTCTATAGCAATAGCTGAAGTTCAGGCACCTCAAATGGCATTAGTCCTCTACATTTACACACTTGAATCATTCCTCTGCAAAACAAACTGAAAACAACTGGAAGAGCAGACAACCACAAGAACTCAAGTTATAGCTCTCCTGTCTGCATTGTTAAAATTAGAATTTAGGGTTTGATATGTGAATATCATGATCTGATAACAATTACCAGAAAAATACCAACCTAAAGGGCAGTGACACACCCTCCCTGCTTTGTTTACAAATGTCATGGTCATATGAGATAGTAGTCAAACATATCAGCAGACTAAAAATAAACCACAATAGGATATGTTGATAAATATTTATTTCAAAACAGTATAGCTTTTTACATGACTAATGTTAATGTGATTTCAGACTGAGAAGAAAACAACCAATGTTGATTGCTTGCTAACTGTGTTTGGAGGAGTGGCACAGGTAACTAACGACCATCAACTCTGGCATTTTATTCTCCTGGTAGAAAATGTGAGTAGGTAGATCAGTCAAGACCATTGTTGCTTTGAATACACCAGTGAGGACTAGTGCAGGATGCAACTAGCAGGCCACAGGTATCATCTTGGAAGAGGACCAGCCATTTGCATGCAAAAGGGTTCATCCTTCACGACTGTGTGGGCTGGTTTCATGCACCAGCCAACAGAGCCTGTATCACAGAGAAGTTAGAAAATGTCTGCCTGGACCTTTAAGACAATTTTATTTCCAGTTAGATCACCATCAAACCCTTTTCACAATAGCATCTGCCACTGAACCACTGCTAATTAGTCAGTCCCTGTTCAGCGAGGGAGGAAGACGTGACAGCAAAGATGAAATTATTTTTAAAAACGGCCCGAAAAGCCCCGATAAGGATTGCAGCACTTCATGACCTACACCATGCTTGTCACAGGGCAGGGAGAGGGAATTTGCCTATCACTACATGTTGCAATCGCTGCGGAAATGTCTCTCTCTTCTTGTTTCCTCTCCACCCTTGTTCAGAGTTAAGGTAAGATGGGAAAGCAGCTGCAGCTTCTAGGACATCCCATCTGGGGGGCCAGGACAGCACTGGCAATCCTCCTTCAGTGTGCTCTATAAGCCTCAGTTGCTTTAATGTTTTCTCTATAAGAATCACTTCTCTAACTGTTGTGAGCAGCATGAAGAAAATTCAGGGAAGGTCTTGAACAGTTTGGGTGTGGTGCAGTAGGGGCCACACAACAGACAATGCAGTCAAGGGATTTACTGAAGCAAATAGTTCTGTTGTGCTGGGGGAGAGAGAGAAGAATTGGGAGAAGCATCTTGACTTAGTGATAGCTCAGTGAAAGTCTGTGGAATGACTGTTCTAACACTTAAAAGTTTCCATTCTGCACACCACAGTCTCCAAGTGAAAAAGCAGGGCTCTTCCAGGTATAAGTTTACCAGGCTGAAAGGTTAACAGGGAGAAACAGAAGTCCCAGGAGTGTGAGTCTTCATTTAGCTCTTTGGTCTTAGAGATGTCTGGACAGGTAGAGCCTGACTACCTAAGCACAAGAGCAGCTTTATTGGAATTCCTCATCCATCATTCTCCCAAGAATATGGAGAGGAAAAGGGGATTGCGCAGTTGGGTATTTCTGCAGTTCCTTGGTGAGGACAGAAGCATACAGTCCACAACGCTTGGAGAGAGATCTTTGAAAAGAGAAAGTGGTGTGTTTCGAATGAGATACCCACCTTCTCTAAGGCTGGTGTACTGGCAATACCTGAAAGTAATGGGCTGCTCTGATGGTTCCTTGAAGACAGGAAAGCCTGGGAGTGAACGGCAGATTCTGCGTCTCCATCTCCTCTCTTCTACCTCTTTCCAAACAAAGCAGGGCTCACAGCACTGGACAGGACTGCTGCCTGTAGCACACCATGGTAGCCTCGTCTATGTGAGCATCCATAAAGCATGATGTAGGCTACATGCCCACTAGGGCATCTGCCCACTCCTGATTCCACAGGGGCCTCCATAGAAACACTGAGCATTCTGCTCCAAAAGCAATTTTCATTCTATCACAGACTGCAATGACACCAGCATTGTGTCCACCCTCCTAAATGCACTCAGCTCAGCAGTTTACCAAATACACTTGGAAGGGCTAACAACAAGACAGAGTACCAACACTGACAGGCTGAATTTTAGCAAAGACGAGAGTTATAGAGAGAAAATTAAATATTTCAAAGCACATAATTATGGTACTGTCCTGTTACACATCTGCCTAAGTTGCACTAGTAGTTAGCAAATTTTCTCTATAATTCTCCACTTTCATGAAATAGAACTTATTTCTGGTGAAAAATAATATATACACTCCAACGCTGTGTACATCATTCATGCAGAATAGCAAAACATTCAGTGCAGTGGGAAAGCGCCATCTTCCAAAAGCTGCGAAACCCATAAACAGACAAAAGTTATATCCAGTTCCTAAGTATTAAGAAATACACATAAAAAGGAGACCTCCTACCAAGATGGCAGAAAGAGCAAACAAAAGGAAGAAGGAAAGGACAGTATGATGTCCCCTTGTGTCCTGCTATTTTTTATTATTATGGAGTGCTCTACTTATTACACACTCTGTGTAAGAACATGCTTGTATGGTAAGGTAGATTCAACCAAAATCATCAGCAGAAAACTTATGGAAAAAGATATTTTTTCCAAGTGTTTTCAGTAATTATATAAGTTCAGAAATTAACATTACATTGGTGAAGCATTATCTCAAGAAACACTTCGGCATTTGTGTTGTGTTTGTGTAGGGCACTGCTGAAAGCTCATGGACCTTCTGAAAGTGGCCATAGTATAAATCTCTGCTTCCATCATGTTCCATTTCTCTATAGAGGAAACTAAATCAAAGACTTAGCACTCCACAAAGCGAGGTATATGATAATCACCAGCTGGAAACTCATCATGTTTGGGAATCTCAGACATCTTCCTTCTTTTCCAAGACATCTTTAGCTTAATCCTGACCAGCCACGGGAGGACAGAGAAATATATATGGTCTAAATTGTCAAGCAGTCAATACACCACACAGAAAAGTCAACCTCTTTTCCCCTCCTCATTTATTTCCCCCAAGCCTCTTCTATAATCTTTTCCTTTCCACACCCCCCAACTACTTGAAAACCACAGGCTTCCCCATGCTATTGGATTGGTTGGGTTTTGTAATGGCTGCTAGTGTGAAAATCTTTCAAAATACTCTAACACAAACAAATAGTTTTAGCCAGTCTCCTTTAGTACATATGCTTATTTTCCTCATGTCAATTTAAATAATAATTTAAATAAATTACTGATTAGTAATTTATTAATAATTTAAATAAAAGACATAATAAAACTGAAAAAAGTATTTCCTAGTATGATGCTTAAAAGCTGATAGGAGCATGCAAGTCATGTATCATGTTAATTTTCAATTACATTCTGTGTGTGGTCATTTCAGACATGCTAGAAACAGAGGAATCATCCAATATATAGCTTTGGCAAATATATTTACAAATATATTCCACAGACGCTGTCGGAAGTTGATACTAAGAATAAAAGTCATCAATTAAAAGGAAGGCAGTAGATACTAATCCTTGTGGTGGAAAAGCTATTTCAAAATGTGAACTTAACCACATCCTCTTTAGCATGTACTTACCAACATTCAATACAGTCTTCCGGAATCTGTGCTAAGTCTGAGACAACAGTTCAGAAAAGCATACAATACATATTTCATATTAAAAGAAAGGCTCACTCTGAAAACTAGCTTTAATAATTAGACATTAATACTCCACGACTATGTCCATATTCAGGCCTGGGACAGGTCTGTGCTCTCTCAGACTCACTGCAAAGGCTGCAGGAGGACCACCATTTCTTTCGAACAACAAAGAGCAGGAACTAACAATCCAAAGCCTTAGACTTCAAGTCCCATCTGCCCGAAAGGAAAAGCAAGGCACACTGAGAACTTCTTTCAAGTCTAGCATCTCATAACTGTAACCCAGCTCCAATGCTTTCCAGCACCCTGGAAACTCCTAACCTCCTAACTCCACCTCCCGCACCTGCTCATCCAGCCTCCTCATACCTCCGAAACACAGAGTCCATTCTGTTCAGTGAACCTGCAGAACACTTAGTCTACGGAAAAGACTGTATCTGAGCACAGCATTAAACTGAATTTACTTTCCAGTAGTCAACATGAGGAACAAACAATGCAAGGAATAAATTGCTTCCAAGCTTTGGGCTTTTCATAGTAACAGCTTAATTTCTGAGCTTACCTGTAGCTGCCACACAGCTTGGAGTTTGCTGCAGATCCGTAGCTGTCCTGCCATTTTCATCACAGAAGTAACAAGTAGGAGTGTTCTCTTCTTTCTGGGAAGCAAATGAAAGACACAGGTGGTTTGTAGGTATTTATTTAACACACATTTCAGTCATTTGACTAATGACCAGGAGAAGGAAGCAGGAAAAGGGGAAACAGAGCCAGTTTTAACTCAGCTTAATAATCGCCAAGCCGTCTGTCCACACCTTTGCATACACAAGAGCTATGTAAGTATGCCTTGCTGACAATAAGTGGTGGCCAAATCAACAGAGTGTATGCCTCTACATAGGCAAGACCTCAAAGAACTGGGCTGCTTATCCCAAATAGTTTGTTGCACTACTGAAACAGCTGATGCTCGAGACTATAATGACATAGAACACACTTCATCTAATTGGGATTCAGCCTTGGTAATAGGCCTTTATCATCAGCACAGCAGGATATAATAAAGCTTCCACAATTAGGTGAGCAACAAAATTATTTTCCTGCTTTTCTTTCTTTTAGTAGTTTCTTTATAATGGCATAAGCAGTGAAAATCGGTGCTCTTAACATTTATTATACATGGTTTGGTTTAAGCTTAGAATTTTCCTGTGCTAAAAGCAACAAGCTTTGTCCACTGAGGCTCCTATTTGGCTGCCACAGGCTGCAAAGCAGAAAGAGACCAGGGGTTTGCAAAGACCAGCACTGTGCTCCAAGGCAGGAGCTTGCTGCTCAGGAATCTCTTCAGAGATGGTGTTTCCAAGGCAGAATTACCACCTATTTTACTTATGTGCAAGTTTGGGAATCCTTTTACCCCCTTCTTGCATCCAGAACCCCAGTTCGTGCTATTCTATCTCTGTTCAACCCTAGAGCTCCTCAGCAAGGCCCCTGCAAAGAGAAGCATGGGGAGGGGGATTGCAAGTTCAGCCTTATCTCACAGCCTGCCTGACACAGGTGCAGGGGCCAGAACCTCCCCAGCTCCTCCACAGGGCTGGGGAAAAGGAGACAGCCAAAAGCACATTAACGGAATTGAATTTAGGTCTTGTTGAGACTTTAAAGCAAACACTTCCAGAAAGGAGGGCAGGGGAGAGTCACAAATCTACATTGGCTGGCCTGTGCAGCCATGTCCACAAAGCAAAAGCTGCCCAGCTGCACCCATGCCATGCTCCAAGCCGTGATCGCAGCCCAGAGACATCCGCAGCCCTCCTGCTCTTGCCTGAGCCCAGAGAGGCCCACAGCCCTCCTGCCATGGCCTCAGCCCAGACACATCCACAGGCCTCCTGCCACCACCTCAGCCCAGAAACGCCCTCAGCCCTCCTGCCATTGCCTCAGCTCACAAACACCCAGAAATGCCCACAGCCCTCCCGCCATCACCTCAGCCCAGAGACACCCACAGCCCTCCTGCTATTGCCTCAGTCCAGAGACACCCAGAGAGGCCCACAGCCCTCCTGCCATGGCCTCAGCCCGGACACATCCACAGGCCTCCTGCCATCACCTCAGCCCAGAGACACCCACAGCCCTCCCGCCATCGCCTCAGCCCACAAACACCCATAAACGCCCACAATCCTCCTGCCATGGCCTCCGCCCAGAGACACCCACAGCTCTCCTACCATCACCTCAGCCCAGAGACACTCACAGCCCTCCCGCCATCACCTCAGCCCAGAGACACCCAGAGACACCCACACTCCTCCCACCATTGCCTTAGCTCAAAGATACCCACAGCTCTCCTACCACCACCTCAGCCCAGAGACACCCACAGCTCTCCTGCCATCACCTCAGCCCAGAGACACTCACCGCCCTCCTGCCATCGCCTCAGCCCAGAGACACCCACAGCTCTCCTGCCATCACCTCAGCCCAGAGACACTCACCACCCTCCTGCCATCGCCTCAGCCCAGAGACACCCACAGCTCTCCTGCCATCGCCTCAGCCCAGAGACACTCACCGCCCTCCTGCCATTGCCTCAGCCTCTCAGGACAGGAGTGGCCTCCCCACAGCCCTCTATACCAACAGCCCGGCCGGCTGGGGGACCCAGACTGTCATGTGAGAGAGCGGGAAAGTGGAGCCCTATGGCTGTGGGGCAGGAGGCCCAGTGCCTGCCCACTGTGGGACTGCCCTTGTCCAGGCCACTGGAACCTGCGAAGCCAGAGAATTCCCACCAACACAGAAATTATCTTCTCTGTGAGTGCCCGAGGGAACAAAACACTCCACGAGGTTACTGGAAAACAGGAACTCTGCCCAGATACATAGGAGATCCTGCTAGAAATGTCTCAATGCCAAATGAACACTAACAAAATAAAGTATATAAATGGGAGCTGAAAAAGCATGGAAAGTTGCTCTCCAGCTGGTGGGCTCCTCCTGACTGAATAAGCAGTTAGGAGACCTCAGGAAAAAACCAACTCTATCTAAGATGAACCACTGCAGTTACACTGTGGTGTTTCTGCTGGTAGAGCCCGTGTGGTGCTGCAGGAAACAGTGGCAAGAAAGGGGAATTGAAAGCCTTGGAGGGGCTCTGGGAAGTCACCTTCTCCACAGCTGCTCCCTGACTGCTCCCCGTAGCCAAAAACACCCAGTTAGGCAAGAGGTGGCAGACAGGGGTTGTGTGGGCATGGAGGGAGGTTCGAGGGCACTGGATCCAGCAGGGAACTGGGACACGTCCCCCTGCCCATGGCCCCAGGGGATGCCTCAGTCCGTGCCTACTTCCAATCCTCCCTGCTGGCACTGAATCATCCCTCAGAGCATCCTCCCTTCAGGCTATCAGAGCCCAAGGCAATGGCCAGTCTTTCTTACTGACATTCCTATCCCTAAATACATTTTCACCACAGAGACCATCTCCCTTATTCATCTCTCATCCCAAGAGAACGCAACTTTGTGGGACTCCCAACTCCTTGTTAGCTCAAGCCAAAAGGAATAACTATCAACTAAGAATAAATACTAATTAACCTGAATCTTTCATCATATCGTGATCTGAACCAGATGCTATATCTATCTTTAACTTTAGACTGCTTTGAGATGCAACCTCTATCTGCAGCAGGCAAAAATAAGATTCCTTCTTTTGATAAACTTAATTGTGGGCCTCAACAAGACACATTTCTTGGCAATACTGTGCTCTTATCTTTAAATGCTGTGAACTCACAAGGGTTTGAGAGGCCTTACATCTTGAGTGCCTCCCATATGAGTTTTGTGATTGAGGAGAATTCAATCCAGGAATTTTCCCATGTCATGATGGAAAAAGAGGTGCGGTGAAGACAGCTTTAACAGTGCACACAAGTGCTGAATAGAGGCTATCTCTGAACACTCAGCCAAAGTCTGCACAAGAGCACAGCCGAGATTTAGCCCCCCAACACAGGGGACAGAGGGATGAAAGCCATATGGTATCTTCTGTTGAGCTAGTTGAAATCAACAGTGCTTTGTATTGGTTTTAGTATCAGAGAAAGAATAGAGCAGGGTTAAAACCAAAGATTTATTTGCCAAAGTATATCAACATTTTCAAAGCTGCTTTGTTTTGATTTTTTTTCATTTGTTGGAAGTAGCTCCAATGTTTTATAAATTACTGAAAACCACTGTTAAAAATTCCTGTAACAAAACTGTGTTTTTCATTATGACTGTTGGTACTTATGCAGACAACATACATAGAGAGAGGAAACTATACAAACCAGACTTACTGTAAAAGCCAAGACGTTTCATAAATGCAGCTGTGTTCCCTTGCAGAAAAATAGGTTATTTGGGGGAAAATATTTTTGGACTTCAAAAAACAGCGACAGGGATACCAAAGAACTCTTGGCAAGAGCTGTGCAAAGCTGAACTCTGCCCAGTTCCACCTCTCAGGCACCTTCTGTGCAACAGTCTAGGCTGGTAACTAGGATTAGCAATTTAATTTTCACACCACTTCAGCATGGACATGTAAGCTTCAACAAGCCTGCAGATGAAGTCATAAAATCAAGCCTCTACCATTTTAAAGTTGCATAAACAGTGTTTAAGTGGTTTAATAGTGGGGTTTGTTTGTACAGCACAAATGTCATCGTACAGAGCAATTCAGCAAGTCCAAAGACGTGTCCAGCAGTGCCAACTCCCCAGGTGCTGGCACACCTTTCCATCCACAGACCCTCTGCTGCAGATCACCAAGGGTCTCTTGGTCTGTAAGACCTGCATCTCACCTGTGAGGCCAGACATTACCCAAACCCTTGTTATGTGGCACACGAGGAACTGTTCTTGTGTCCCATGAAACAGACCTTGCTTTCCTAGAAGAAAGGAAGTTCCTTGTGCTAAAGGAACAAATGGCAGCTCCATCCTCCCAAAGAGCTGAAATAGCTAAAAACACTGAGGATGAAGCACTGTTCTACCTTCTTGATGAGTCCAGCCACCAGCTACCTCCTCTCTGTCTTGCAAGTGGCTGTTTCCAATGGTAGTAAGGTACTAGTGAGCAGTGAGAACCACACAAAATAACCAGAAGTTACCTGATTCTTACCAAAACTGATGGGAATTACATAACCGATGTTTTTTTGAGAACTCTGTCAAATTTAATGCCAAAATTGCTCTTAAGTCTTCTATTTAGGCTACTGGCTGGCTGTAAATCTCTAAAGGTACATAGTCAAGCGGAAACACTGGCCATAGTTTCAGCTACCTGAAGAGTCCCAGGTGCTCAGGTGTATTTTAGGTACTGAAAACAACCTTTAAAAGTCTAGTCAAGATTCCTTTCCTTGAACTGAAGGTTCATAATCTTTGATGAGTCCCCATAACCAAAACTGCCATCATAACAAATGCACAGGCATCTTCTTTCCTAGATGTGGGTGGTTTAGATGCCTGCACTGGTTATAAGCAGCAATGTACTAAGGGAGTACAAAACCATGAAATTTAGGAAGATGAGTAATGTATGAAGTGTGGAGGCAGTGAGAGATGATCCTCATATTATATGCTTTTATTTAATAATTTATAAATAAGTATCAGCTTTCCCCAAACTGCCCCTCAGTTAGCAATTACATGTTGGCTGATTTCTGGTTAGTGCTGTTCTTTTATAATAACAAACTGTTCCCAAAGCCTCACACACAGAGAATTAGACAATCAAAGTACTGTGTGTGATTTTCCACTTAATTCATTCAGTTAGCTGCAATTAAAACAATACAATTCAAGGCCTTGTGTGTTTCTCTGAAAAAACACAAAACTTTACTTGTTACTATTAATATATACAACCTACAAGAAAGAGTTAACAAAGCCCCTTTGTCTTCACTGTTGTTGTAGAGTAATTTTCTTATCATTTTCTGTAGATGCCCTGGCAGTCATCAATATTTCTTTCAGTTGCTATTCTTCAAAAGACACACACTTTTCATTCAACTGCACAGAAAAAAAAAGGAATCCAGTGGGACAAATTCTCTTGGTGAGCAGATCCACTATAGCTGCCTGGGAAGGAATCTAGGTGAAGGTGCAGGGCTTGCATTAAGGAGATGATCAAACCTATTTAGAAGGGAAGAGGCACCATTTTATCATGCAGTAATCAAATTTCTGTTAGATTTTACCTAGATATTTTACCTAAATATTTCATATTTCTGGAAAAGCAGTGTTTCATGGCTGCTGATCTCTGCTCACCCACTTCGTATAAATGACATACCAAGTTTTAGCATGACTATAGAATGTTGCCTTTGTTTGTTTCATGGAGCTTCACTAATGACACCTAATGACAATCTAATTAATATTATACCAGATTTGTGGGTGCAAAAGAGTACAGAAGCTGCACCTGGCTCCACAAGAAAGCAATAAGCCACCCTATTAGAGCTGCTGTGACTGTCTCCCATACCACCAAGCTCCCCCAAAACCGGGCATTATTTCCATCAGTTATGAACACAGAGTGAGCAGCGCTCAGACAGCAGCAACGTCCCTGCCTTCTGAGGATGCACTGCGTCGATCCGAGTCTCACAATGCTTCCAGAGCTTCTGTGAGCAAGGTGTATCTCCACACTATTCTTGGTAGAAGACTATACTCCTGATGTGCTGGTCTTGGGTATGTTAATTCAGTATTTCAGCAGTGGTTCTTGACAGAGGCTGGATTCAACCTACTCCTGCAACAGAATAACAAAGCACTGATTTGGATCTGTATTCTTAATTATTACCCACCAACATAAATGAGCATTTCACTTAAGCTCAGTTCCTCAAGAAAGAACTGTTGTCTGCTTTGATAAGATGGCATGAAATTTATCCAAACATTTATCAAACTATGTGAAATCTTATTGGAAGAATATGTTCTGAGATTTTGTGAATAAAGTCTCTCAGCATAAAGTAACACCAAAATACATGTCAGAGCAGAGACTCCCAAAGGCTGGTCCAAAGGGAACGCACAGCTCATCTAGTGCTCACTTTTATTCTTTTATTCCAGTACACAACAGCACAAAAAGGACAGGGCAAAATAAAGAACCAAAATCAGCATTTCTTTTCCAGAAAGGCAGACCTCTGCCAAACCCAGCTCCAAGAAACACTTTCCAGTGTTCTCCTTCCTTCCAGTTACTGTTGTTCTACAAAAATGTTACACAGTGGTGAATAACAAAGAAGGCAATTCACCAAACAAGGTACCTATTTCAAAGCTGTTTTTATTAAAAGAAATGTGAATACCATACTCATGGCATATGACTTTATGCTTGAAGAATCCTGCAATTTGCATATAATCTGGGTTAAAGAAATTAGTTGAAAGACCACATCTCCGACTATTAATGAATGTTCCCAGAAAATCTAACGAAAATAAAAAAAAAAACCCAACCACCTCTGCTTGGCACGTTTTTTCCAAATGTGCTTTCTTAGCTTAGGTTGCTTTTGTAGAGATAACACTGGCAGACAGCAACTGTATATGTTTTGTAATAAACATACTTTTGATATGGCATTTCAGGGCAATTGGATTACTAAAAAAATTTTTATAAAGCTAAACTTAACATCAGTGTATATCAAGGATCATGTTATTACAATAAACTATATAGAGTAAGGCACTGTCCATGAAAGGAGATATTTCATATCAGATTAATATGTTGGCATTATCAACTGACCTATAAATATCAATAACATTTTCATTATCATCTACATTTAACCTTCTTTAAGCTTTCAAGTGCCCTTATGTCCAACACCCGAAAACATTCAATTTAATTCCAGCAAGTAAAATCACATCAAGGAAGTTCTTTATTGGTTCTTTATTGGTTTCTCTCAATGACTTCCAGATTAAATCTGCTCTTCTATAATCACAGAAAAGGCTTTCTGTAAGTATCTAGTCTAAAAACACATGGTTGAAGTTAGATATTTTCAATGCTGCAACAAAGGACCATGCAACCAGAAAATAGTTAATAACTCTCCTGATGACTCACATACTGAAATCAGTGCTGACTCTTAGTATCAGAAGAATGAAACCATATTTAAGAACTAAAATAAGACTGTGGAGCACACAAAAGGATAGGTTTGGATCTGAAAGTATCTACCTTTTACCTACTCATCTTTCAGACACTTGGGCTTCATTAACTCACAAGTATCACTGCAAGAACGTACACTATCAGTGCATAAATGCCAGAATGCCATAAATGCCAGAATGCCAAGGTAAGGAAGAGGCAGACATGGTAAATCTGTTCACAGTAGTGTTCCCAGATTGGTGCTAAAATAAGAGTTATGAGCTACATTCATTTCAAGTAAATATAAGATTATCTACACTCAGTTCAGGCCTTCTTTAGTCATCATCTACTTGGGAAGAAATTATAGCTTATATAGAACAGCATTCATTTTTCTCAGTGACAGAAAGTGAAAGTGAACAAACTCTGGCCCTTCTCCAGTTCAGGCCAAGGAGAGATCCACACGCAAATCCCTGAGGGTCACATCTACCCAGCCCAATACAGCTGTACTTACCCATTCTGTAAGCTCTCAGATCAAAAGCAGTTGGCTCAAGCCTCTGGAAAAACAAAGGTTTCACATCAAAATATCCTTCCAAATAGAAGCTGAGTACACAAACTTACCATCCCTCCTTGTAACAAAAGCTTTCATCCATAATGTTTGCTAGAAGACAAGACCTTTACCGCACCAGAGAGCAACAGAAACTTATAGTGCCCTTTCAGGCCCGTGCATCTTGAATAGTTTCAGTTATGAATGGACAAGTGTTCTTCACACCTCCTAGAACAGGGAAACAAAGAAGAGCAAAAGAAATCCTGGTGTCCTCCAGAAACTCAGCATTTCCACCTAGCTTTCTATTCAAGTATTTCTACCCTTGGCTATTGATACTAAACAAACCCATGGATGCACTGCATAGCAACAAATCATAAGCAGCTAATTACACTGAGCTAGACATCATTGCTGTATTGAACAAAACAGATTCTTACCTCCACCAACAACAACTAGAGCAGACAGAAGCACAAAAGCTGTGTGATGACAGACTTTCATCAGGGAAGGCAAATGGGCAGGCCTTGGCAGCTGTGTAAATTCTGTGGTTTGGTCCTGGACGTTGTGGCTTCAGCCCCAGGTCCCAATTCCTTACCACAAACCACTAGAGACCTCTCTTAATAAACACAGGACCAGCTCCTCAGCGAGCCTCCATCAGATTTAAATATCATCCATGCAAAAGGCCTGCAGCTGAAGCATCCTGCCATCGGCATGGCTACTCAGCACAGCTGTGGGCATGGCACAGCTGAGACCCTTTCAGCTTGACAACAGAAGAAAATGCCCTGAACACTTTCTATCCCTGCAGGCTGCCTGCCTTCTTGGACAGCCCCTTGGGAACACAACTCAGCTGCCTTCTCAGAATCAGACACAGAGGACCGCAGATTAATTAATGCTGCCTGTATCCCAGGAACATCCTGGGGACCTTAATCACGGTCCTTAGCCATGCTCCTCTAGGCACTTTCCCTGCATTAGGCAAAAGGCAGGCTCTGTATGTCAGGGCTCCTCCAAGAAAGGGCTGTCCACCTACAGCAGTACCTGCAGAGCAGCAGCTTTTGAACCACTCCACAGTCTAAGACGCTGTTCCCAATATCCAAACGTGGCTAGCCCAGCCTGTTAACTGTCAGTGTTTCTGAACTCTGGCAGTGAGGCAAATGGGCATGAGCACCAGTGGTCAGAGCCACCCAGGCACTCCAGCTGACACAGAATATAGATGAAAGACACACACAGGGGGCAGCCCCTGCTTTGCATTTTGGTGCAGATGTACACAGAGAAAGGAGCGAGGGCAGAGCTGAGACAGTGGGAAGCTTAGAGAGAAGGAGGGTGTCTTACTTAAAATCACTCTAAAGCACATTACAAATCTGTTAAATCATTGTGGCTTACCCTGTATTTCAGAGTAAATTAGTAACTTTTCAGAGGGAGTGAAGAAACTACCACTCCACTTTTAAATAATGAAAATGCTAAAAAACCTACACTTAACAGCTCTAAAACTGCAGCAAGTCACCCACCAACACCCACTCCTCTTGTCAGCAGGCTTTTTTCAGCTTTGCCTATTATTTGTGTCAAGTCAGAGATGTCTCATGTTTGCTGTGCTTATCTGCTCAACTTTCAGGAGCCCCAAATGTTACAATACGTACCTGTGCCACTGACCTTTTTCCCCACAGCATTTTGATCTAAATAAGTAAAAACCGCAGAGTTTCCAAAATCATTTGGATTCACTGCTCTGAGTGCATAGCTGTAAAAAATCTGCTTTAAGATTAACATCCAATTTTATTCATGCCTGAGGCTTCACCACAGCATCTATTTTTGTAAGATTAACAGCAAGATCCCAGTTCTCCAGAAATGTAAAGAGTAACAGACAATTGTAAAAGGAAGATGATGTTTCCTAACCTGCCCTGCTCACATCCAAGGTACATGTTCCTAGCCCTTTCCACACCAGGTGTAATTTCTATTTGCATTTTCGCACCCACAACATATAGCATGTGTATTAGTCCTTCTGCCTCCCATTAGCTGGAATGCAAACTGTGGGTGCCAAAAAATACTAACATAAATCTCACATGTGCAAATCATCCCCTGAAAGACAGCTTTTACTCTGGAGGAGTTAAGAAACAGCCATCTTCCAGTACCTTGCACAACAGCAGTTTGAATCATCTAACTTGAAAATACAAGTACAGAAAACGAGCACTTGATATTTTGGCTAATCCATTTGAAATGAGTATGCATAAAAACACTTCTTTTTGGACATGGCAACCTGAGGACAAATTGAGGGTCATTTTTAACCTAAACATCAGAGGAGATGTTGCTTTAAATAGTGTCTTTGGTATCTGTCAATTAGAGCTATTGCATTGCTGTCAACTTGCACTCCTGCTTCAGTTCCAGCTTTGCTCCATCCTACACAGATCCGTACAAATCAATTGTCTCTTGCAAACATGCACTAACCACTGGAAAGTGAAATTAATAAAGTGTGAGAAAAGCTGATTCATAAAGTTGACACTCCTGTGCCCAACAACCCTGGGTTTCTCCCCTCCAGCTAGCGGCTTCAGATAGGCAGGCAAAGTGGTAAAAGATTATCAAATTGCAACTGTCATTCCTGACAAAATGCATCTCAATGCTGGAAGGAATTTAAGGTTTTAAGCTAAACCACCACCTCAAAGGGTTCCTCAGAGCCTGTCAATATCTGTACTTTGGATGGAAAGCTACCACTGAGCGCAGTGTGTCCAACATATAGAACCTGCCACAAAATGAAGTTCTTCATAAGAAAGCTCATCTCAGTCTTGGTTGGTAACAATAACAAGGAGACAAGATGAGACCATCAGTCTCAATTGTGAAGACAATGTTTTCCTCCCATATTATTCTGTCTGTCATGTTCCCTTCAGGTTCCAAAGGAATCCCTGTCTCATACATCATTATTTCCCACAAAGCTTGAAAGCCCTCAGGGGGGGTTTCTTCCTGCCCACTGTACCAGCCTTGAAGTCTGAGTACCTTCAGAACAGTGACAGAGGCCTCTGCCAGCAATAAAGGGGAACATCTGCATACCAATTAAACTGCTGAGCGCTGAAGAGTAAAAAAAAGAAAAAAAAAAGATGGGGAAAAGCCTTGAAAGTAAATCTGAGCCAAGTTCTAATTAATGCCCTAGGCCCCGATTCACCACAGCACTTAGGCATGTAGTTAACTTTAAGCATGTATTTAGTTCCATTGAAGTCAAAAGACAGCATCGGAGAGGCAAACTACATTAGCACAATTTAATACTCTTTGGGCTAATTAATCAGCCATAAAAATTAACTATGAGAACTGTATTCCTTATTTCCCTCACTGTGACATTTCCAGATGAAAATACTCGAATGCGGCTGGAATAAGCAAAAAAGCGCTACTCGTTTGGCTGTCATGGGGTGCTTGGTCCTACAGCTGTGAAGGGCAGTCCATCAGAACAGGTATAGGAACTGAGCTCTCTCCACACCACAGCCTACTGTCTGTATCTTCTATGTGGTGGCAGCTCGCAGACACAAAAAGCACAGCCCTTGTCCTGAGGAGCAGTAATCGAAGAAACTAAAGCAATTGGCAACAGAGGAGCAGAGCCACCAGGCAATGGATGGCACATCAGACACTTCTTTCCTTTTCTCTGTAAAGAGGCATTTGCTCACTGCAGCACATCAGTGCCAGTTGTGATTGGAGGTGGCAAGAAAAGGCAGCAGACAGGGCTGGGTAAGCGAGGGAGGCTGAGGGCAGATGCAAGTTTGGAGACAGAGCTGGTGAGGCTCCCAAGGAGGCACTGTCAGGCAGAGCTGAGGTGAGGGGAATTGTGCTGGTGTCTAAAGGCAAGGCAGACTGGAGTCTTGCCCAGCCCCAGTGTGAGCAAGGGCTAAACTCTCCTCAGTTTCAGTGCAGCAGGACTAAGCCCTGTAAAAAAGAAGCCCAGAATGCAATCTCCACATAGCTGAATTGTCCCAGATACATCCAACCCTCCTCTCCACTTGGTAAGCCCAGCATGGTGAATGGCTGCCAACACTGCACCAACACGCAGGCTAGATTGGGCCTAAACATGATCTCCAAGGGTCGAATGTGACAACTTCTGAGGTCCTGTTGACTTCAAAAAAGCATGTGTAAGAACCAACCATTCTGTAAATCAGAATGCAAGGATACAAGCTGGCTGATAAAGGTGTTCTTGCTAGGGATTTCTGCAAAAATGAAGCCACAGAAAGTTTGCTGAGTATCATTAATGCTGTACATGGACCTATAAAAGCAAGAAAAATGAAAGCAGGGGACATAAACTCCTGGTTGACAATACTTCTTTATCTCATCCATCATGAAAACAAAAAAGAACAAAAACAATCCTCCAAAAATTAGAACACCATGAGAATAAAAGAAAGTACCAGCACAGCTTTTCAGATTAACTTTGAATTTCCTTGCTTTCATTGGTTTAAGAGCTCTATTGTTACTCCCTTGTTTTTTTTAATTGCAGATACTAAAAATTCTTTTATCTTTCAAAGTCTTTAGAGTATGTTATATAATTACGTAATTAAAGCCTCTTTCAACTGGATATAATTTACTCTATAGTTTACAACAGCTGCACTAGAGCTATTACAGTTTATCATTTAAAAGCCTAATTAGAGGCTTCTTAATTAGTGGATCCTTCAGTCACTAGACTGTGACTGTGTAAAATATGCTCGGCAGCGATTGCATTTTACAAATCTACGCGAAATGTTTGTGTGAAAACAGGGTGTGTACAAGTCCAAAAAGACAGTGCTTGTCCCTGCAGGTCAGCCCATTTGAGCATGCAGAGCTCCACACGACATCTCCACTCCCCTGTCTCAGTGCCCCATGGCCCCACACAGCCTTCCCCTCAAGCATGTGTTGCTGGGAACTGCCAGCACCTCCCAAAACAAGACCCCAGCCTCCCTGAGCTGATGCGACTGTTGCCATGTTCAAACACGACCCAAAGAGAGAATGGGGCTGTGCCCACCGAGTGCCCAGTCCAGCTCTCACATGGCTCATCAAAAGCTTTCTCCAGCAAACTCAGCTCCTCGCTGCTGCTGCTCTCTCCCTCAGGAGCTCTGCTCCATGCTGGATTCTGCACACGCTTCCTCTGTGCTGCCCAAAGTCCTCGTATCACTAGAAGGAAGAAGAGGGTAAGAGCCTCTCTTTTATAGCCACCAACACATATTTCTCAGTAATCACCACCAAACTAGCAGTGGGTCACTGAGATTCTGAGTGCAATATGTGCCCAGAGAAAAGGACTGTAACTCCTTCATCCTCCCCCCTGGGTGGCACAATGCCGGGGAGCAGCTGGTGGAACTAAAGCGAATCTTAACAGGAATCACTCCCTAGAATGAGCCTCATACGAACTGGGGGCTCACAGGCCCTGCCGCTCAGTGAGCAAAGAGCTTGTCCAGACCATACTCTGGAGGACTGGTGGGGTTTTGTTCAGTTTTCTCCAGCTTGTAACACAGCAGCTGTGATACAGTGGGTCAGATTTGGTGTCTGCCAGCCTTTGGGAGTGTTGCTTTAAACAGTACAGTGACAAAATCATGAGTTCTTGTTGAGTACAGGATAATATAAATCAGCTATTGAAAACCTGTATCATTAGTGCTATTGCTTTCCAGTGGTAGATGGCTGCAGTAATGGATTGGCCTCTCCATCTCATCCTCCCACTGGAAAGCAACATATACAGGACTGATCAATAACCTGATCTAAGTTACTTGTAGACATGTCAGGTGCAAATATCACCCTATCTCAAAAGGTTTTAAAGACCAGGTATTTTTGCAAAATTTAGGCCAGGCAACAAATTGCTTTGGATAAATTGTCATTATGGTGGAGAACAGCATAACCAGACCCACCCACATTGTTACACACGAGTTTTAAATAGACAGGAAGTAATTCTATTGTATGCATGTATTACTTTGTGGGGTCAATAGCTCAAGATGTTCCATTTGAAAAGCATTTTCTGGAATAGCCATATTGCTGAAGAGCCTGTTTGATAGGAAATAACTATTATTTCATCACGGAATTTGCCACTAATTTCTACAGCTGAAATCCTAAAATACTTCCAAAATCAATACCAAAATCCACGGTCATTTCTAGGGCCAGAATTTTATCCTATTGTGTTATAACATAATGGATGCTGAAAAAGCTCCAGCAGAGAATTTCTTCAGCTCTCTGCAGCGTTTTTGTGAGAGTTCTGTCTTTCCCATGCAAGTAACTCAAAACAATGTTACAGTTCTGTAAACTTCTTGCAGCTGCAGGTTGTTTTGCAGAATTGTTATGGTTCTAACTAGAAAAACATTCAGAGATGGGTGTCTTAGAACTTGACCAATCCCCTTAAGGGGTGCATGGCAAAAAACCAATTACCTTATGCCATTTAATACACTTTTGTGAACTAACATATAAAAGCTTTCTGAGAGATCATTAAAGTGCTTCCATTTATCCCTGAGCCTGGACTTCGTGTCGTTTCTCTGCTCGCCTGTGGGGAAAACAGCGACAACATATTACCCACCTAATGTAGTGTTGTCAAACCTGAAGTCAGTGGAAACTCTACAGGTCACAGCCTTGTTTCCCCATGGAGCAGTGGAGAGGCTAGAAAGGGGTTTAAGGGCCTTCCCTACATAAAGGTGGCATCACTTTGATGCCATTACTATGACTAAAGCATGTACATGTGTTTCTGTCCCTGACCCCACCTCTGCCACCTGCACACACACAGAGGGGATATGATCAAGTAGATTATAAAGCAGGTCAGAGGCACGGATATTTCACAGTTATCGTGTTACAGCCCCCAAGGATGTCCATGGACACACATGGAAGCGAATGCAAGCTGAGTCCTGGCTATACACGGAGTCCTGCTGTGACACTGACATCAGGGCGGTCTTTTTGGGGGAGAAAACAAACACAGGCCAGGGCTTTCCAAAAGGTGAGCTGTCACCTTCTGAAAACTCTTGTGACAAGCTGCCTACAGATTTAACTGAGAACTTCCCAGAGATACCCTATTTCTTTGAGCTGACCTTCTTAGAAAACTTTGTACTCCAAACTTCTGGAAATCCTTGCACCTTAAATCAAACATCCTTTTAAACAGGTCCTTGTACAACACTTACATTCCACGGCCTGCATGGTACTAATACCAACTTTCTTCAGTAAATTCAACAGCATCAGAAGTGATGTCATAAAAATGATTTCACCTGATTAATTCTGCATTGTCTTCTGTGACAAGAGCAGGAGAGGAAAAGGAAGGTGGTGGTTCAGGTAGCCACAACTATAAAGCAGAGGAGAAGGCTGAAGACAGAGGAGGAAATAACATCATACCAATATGCTTTGTACTCAATCTGCCTGCCGGTCCAAGCAAGGACCATGAACTCCCTTCTCTTCACAGCGGGGCAGCCATGCTGCACCCCACCATGGAAAACCCTGGGAGAGCAGAGCACAGGACAGCCAGCAGCTCGGCAAGGCCAGGGACCCTCTGGAGCATGGTGCCTGCAGCAGATCCCACCAGGACAGCTCAGCAGCCCAGCTCCCTCAGCACCAGGGAACCACGATGAGGAATCCAAGCACCTGCACCCAGCCCACAGCCGTCCCAGCTACGCAGGCTGGTGGCTGATGTGCTCCAGCCTCAGGGCTGCTGCCTGAACCCTTGGGGTCAGAATAAAGAAATGGATCTCTCTGGCAGTCAAGAGATCCCTTTTTATGGGGGCAGGATCATGGATTATCATTTTGTGTAGATCTCTGCTCTTCTACACCCCCACACTTTTTTTTTTTTGATAAATGAAAACACACCAGAAGAGCTCAGTGTCTTCTTTCAAGACTTCTCTATTTCACTAACTTGTTCCAACCTCCATCACAGCTCTTTCCTTGTCAGCAACTGTACCACTGCGCTATACCTCTGCCCACGCACAAATGCACTGGTTGAAGGTATGAACTGGAATCTCTCCGTTAAAGGAACAAGCAGGCATCCCAGAGACTGACACAGCTGCTATTTGCATGTAAAAGAGGAAAAGAGGTGCATGACTGAGCCCAAATTAGCATGAGCAAAGCCTCCCACCGCATTTGCAAACTACAGCTTGCACAGTGGTGCTAATAGAGGTGCACACTTTCCTCACAAAGAAGGATTTCTACCTCAGCCATAAGGAAACTTGTATAACAGTGGTCCACAGAATTTAGCATGAACTTCTAAACCCGTATTTTTCTAAAATATACAGAGTGCTAGAAAAAGAGAAAAACGGTGGATGCAGGGTAGTGTGGATATGCCCAGGTTTAATTTCATCTCCACTTCCAGCTTGATTCCTGAAGCTGACTACCTCAGAGAGACATGGTTTGTAAGGCCTCCATCACTTGTGTCCCCCTGGATTTCTGAATGTCCAGAAATAGTCACAGCACTCAGTGCATCTAAAAATGAAAACCAAAATAAGCAAGGCAAATGCAGATCTAATGCTCCATTTCCATCTTTTGACAAAGGAGAACCATTCCTTTTCAATATCAGCTCTTTCAAAGGGATGCTCTTGGGATTCACTTATGTCTGCAAAGTCTTGCTGAAGACACACACTTCATAAACTCGAAGATTTCCAGATTTTAACACAGTCTTTGTCTCTCTGTCTGTGTACAGAGATACCTAAGCATCCATGTCTGCGCCTATACCTACTGAGTCAGAAAAAGAGGATTAGATGTCTCAGTAGACTGTTCAAGAAGTGCAATGTTATTTATCCCCCAAACAAAACTGCACTTTGAGCTGTTGCAGAGAAGTTGTAGACTCTTTTTACTTTATCCTCGTATTTTCATGGAAGCTGTTGGAACAATTCAGTGCCTCTGCTATTTCTGCAGTAGGTTTAGCTCATCTGAGAAACTAGAAAGAACAGTAAATGCAGACATTAATGGTAATAAAAATCAAAGCTAAGCCATACATGAAGAGAAACAAATTTCAAAATGAAAAATTCGATTACACAGTACCTGTCTCCTGTCTTGACTTCCTCATTATACGTAGAAATTAACCCTGTCATTAAGTACTTTGATCAGGCTGTACATAAACAGCTTATAATGGCATGAAATCTACCACAGCAAGCAGACAAATGAATGAGTGGAGAAATACTGACATTTGGGGCTGCTGTCAGACATCAAGTGCTCCTACTCCCTCAGGGCCAAACTGCTAGAGTAAATGGGGTTACTCGGAGGATTAATTGTTCCCTCCTGGTTTGCACTACTTCCAGAAAGTTTCAGTAATAATATCCAAGAGGCTATCATTTGAGATCACTAGCACTGTTTTAAGATCTCTGAGACATTTATAAACTGGGCTTTGTAACTGCTCTTTAGGCTAAAATTCAGTATAGAAATTCTCAGCCCACAATTGACCTGAAGCAGTATCCCACCTTTTTAAAGTGTTCTGAGGTCAAAAGAGGAAAAGCAGCATTTAAAGTGGTAAGAGTCACTATCATCTATCTACCTAGAATTAAGGCACGAGAGGAGACGTGCCCATGGTCAAACTGGTCCAGGTGTGCATGGCTCAGAAATGAGGTATGGCACCACTTCACACACTCCAGCTTCAAATATTTGTCACTTACATTTGGAGAATTTCCATGTACTAATGCCCATTATAAGCAAGACTTCTGGGCAATTCAGAGGTTTTTTTCTGCTTGGTTTGTTTATTTGTCAGGATTTTGGAGCAGAAGTTGCTTTCTTCTGGGATGCATTTAATGCAATGCAACTTTACTTACTTGTGATCTTTCCTAAATTCCTTGCACACACAGACTGCCATGCGACCAGAGGCAGTCAGGCCAACAGGGTCTCTCCCCAGCTGTGACCCTGGTTTGCCATCAGCCCCTTGCCACCTCAGAGCCTTGTTTTCACGCAGCTATGTTTCCTGCTGGCTCTTCCCACCTGTTTACTCAGAAGACCGTCAGCATGGAGACAAGCCATGAGGGTGCCCAGGTACAACATCCGCCCCTGAACACTGCCTGGGGGCACTGCATTGAATTTCTCTGCTCTCTGCTTTCCTAGGTTAGCTGTGATGGGGCTCTGGTGATTTACCAAGTACAGTCGGCACAGACATAAGGGAGGAATCTTGATCTAAAAGAGGCAGTTTTCCACTGTCTTCAAGATGACCAAGATTTTACCTTTAACAACCTAATAAAAGCTTGGAAAAACACTAAGCAACCGCACATATTATTTGTTTCTGTATCTATTGCTAAACATACTGCAGAGCAGACATTTTATTACTCCTAAAAGCACTAAAGCCCAGTATTTCCTTCACTTACCACAATCCATTCTTTTATCCCATTGCTACAATCAGCCCCAGGATGTTATTGCAATACACTGTTCAACACAGCTATAACCACAATTCAGACAAACTCAGCCATAGACCAAAACATCTGAGCCAAAACAGCACAGGCACCATTGAACTTCCTGGAATACTGCTCTCAATCTGTAAAGCTGCATAGCTGTGCTTACTCATGCCCCACATACCAGTTGTGTGCCCACAAAAATGCTTCTTTCCAGATCCCAAAATACTCAGGCACTCCGTTCTGTGCAGTCAAGCAGAGAGTGCAACCATGCCACACCAACATGGGTACACACAGAAGATATCACAGTAAGACACTGTGCAAGGGGTGGAGTTATCTGAAGGCAGCATTTTTACATTTGGCTCTCACTGACCAGCCCAACTGCAGCACGTGTAGTCCCTGGTAATAAAGCAAATAAGCCATTTATTTTGACTTTGCAATTCCTGTTCCAAATAATTTACTTAAATATTGCTGGGTATTTTGCCTACATCAAAAGCTGTAGTAAGGGTGTACCTAAAATTTCTAGCAAACCTAGCAATCCAGGCTGCAAACGCACATTCTGTATACCAACTACCATAGCATTATCATTTGATATTTTTACAATATGCCAGCTTCCCTTCTAAAAACAATTCACTATTAATATCAATTTTATGTAACTAGCAGCATGCCAGGGATTTCTCACAGATCCCATCCCTTAAGAATCCCCAGAATTCAGCAAGGTGATCAAATCTCATATGCGAAGTCCTCCAGTGATTACTCTCTTTAATTCACCTCTTCAGTGCTCTGGAGTTTCCTTCAGCTGCCAGAGAGCATCCAGCCTTCCTGTGGGATGCAGAGAGAAGATTAAGGGCTCCACTCCTGACCGAGCAAGACATTTTTAAGCATGTCTTATCTGTAAGTGCATGTGTTGCTTTAGTAATCAATGGCATCACCTAAAAGTACAGTCAATCAAGTTTTACACACTTCTCTGAATAGCTGATGCATAAACTAGGAAAACGCACTGGCATAGCTGTGGAGCTGCTCTAGAGAAACTCACAAGTAATGTACTTTGGCACTGAAACATATCCGTCAGGAAAAGTATAAACAAGAGGAGCAGGAGCAGCTACAGTGGCACTGCTTTTCAAAACACACTCAATGGCTGTTGGGAGGCAAGGCTGAGCCTTCTTTTAGGTTTAAAACTGAACTTGGGAACGAAAGCATCTGCCCAGGGATGCAGAAGAGTCACAGAAGATATGTGAGAAGCTGGCCTACCTAAAATCTTTCAGGGGCTGGTGAAAATTGTAGTCAAGATAAAGTTTTATTCAAGGTTTGTTTTTACTAAATCTGTGTTCCTGGATTTACACGGGATTTAAAGTAGGGTGGTAACTTTATTCTATTAGTAACAAATCCCAGCCGCTGAGAACAGCACATATTCCCAAAGCCAACTGGACAGTGGGGCCTCCTGGGAGGTAAGCCCTGGGGCCAGTCCCACACATGTAACCAGGATACCCAACCCGCAGTGGCTATCGAAGCTAATGGGAATTGCTGGTACTCAGCACCATTAATGTTTGGTCTCCAAGAGAGGACTTTGTGATTTATCATGAGCTTATCGATTACAGATGGAGTCTGTCACAAAGACACACCCTTGAAAGGAACTGAAGTTTTCAGCCCTCATGTAGATGTGCACCCACGGGCTTCGTTGTACAAGATGAAGTTTGAATCCCAGCCACATATCTGAGAAGTCAGTATCTCGGTAGACTTGCTATGTGTTCATCAGGGAAAATCTCCTCAAACAGCTGCAATTAAACTCAGGTCACACAGGAGGAGAGTCTTGCTTTGGTACATCCAAGCCCTCCTGACAGCAGGCTGGGGCTTATGGGTGGAAGAACACAGGCCTACTGGAAAGCATGCTAAACGCAATTGCCTTCAGGACGCGGTAAATGTCAGGAAGGCAGTACACAAAGCATTTCCAGACTTGAGTCAGAGAATAAAAGTGTGAAGTGTGTACCTTAGTACAAGGTCTAACTCACTTTCATATCCACAGGCCCCAGAGATGCTGCCAGGTAAAGAGCATGAGTCATGGGTGCGTACAATACCCCTTCTCAGCAGTCTTTATCCATCACTCTGCCATTGCTCCTCTGCTAAACAGCCAGAAGGTCATGGAGAAATATTTTGTCCACATTTTATCTCCACATACTTTACAGAGACTGAATTCTAAAGAAAACAGAAAGGAAAATATAACCACTTTCAGAGGCCTCTCCCTGGGACAGAAGTCCTCACTTCTTCATGAAAAGCACCATGGTGCACCTGCCACAACTGCTTCCACTCAGAGCCATCTCTGTTGAGGTGCCTACTCAAGATGCAGGAAGCTTTTGGAAACAGGCCCTGGTTGCCCTTCCATTTTCCCTGCAGCCTGCATCTGCATTCAGACTCCATGCAACTTCTGAATGCTGGCTAGGAAAGGCTGATAATGACACATCACAGGTTTCTTAACAAAGTAAGACAATCCTGCCTTTTGGAAGCTTCGCTATATTCTTTTGATCCAAACAGACATTATTGCTAGTAGCATGGAGTAGATCTTCAGTGACTGTAAATGGACAGTGACCTGCTGAATTTCTTGGATTATCAGTTATTTACACCACCCAAAGATCCTGCATACCATCCAGACCATTGTTCTGTGTGTTATGCACTCTCTTCCCCAACGAGGTTAGGTATCAGGACTGTGAGAACAGTCAATAGGAGTTGAGATGGTTTTAAACTGGGCATCTTGGCTTCCAAGTAGTAAAAATGATTCGTATAAAACTGCTTGGGCACTTGGTTCTCAAATAAGCAGCCTAGAAGAAACCAAGGACTTTGCTGATCTGAAATTGTTAGTGCTTGGCATTTAAAAAAGCTCTTCAGAATGCACCCGACAAATTACTTCATCAAGATTTGGGGGGACTGATGGGAATGCTTTTCACATAGTTGTTAGAACAGAGGTGCTCACAATTTTCCTAGGAAATATGTCAAAATTAATCAAGTAATTCCAGGAGCAGAAGAACGCTGCAGCCAGGTTCCTTATTCATCTGTGTCCAAAGGTTGGACTCTGCCTTGGTATGAAGGAGGCACAAGCCATGGCTGACATTTTCCTGTACCTGAGACTGTCACGATATCTCTCTCCCAAGTGCCTCTCTCTACAGCCTCTCCTGAGCCCATCTGTGTTTTCTTCCCCTCCCCCACATACATAATTTAATCGAATTTGGTCAAAAAGATATTTTCAACCACCTGTCAAATTTGGATTACACTAGTCAGGATATCCAAAGTTACACTCGAGGAAGGACATGCACCAGAGGCCAGATTTTAGTGGCACGCTGAAAACTCCCCAAAATGTTCAGCACCTGCATTGATGAAAGCCTGAAGAAGAGCTTCATTACACCTCCACAGTACTAAGTGCTCTGGGGTGGGACCCCACAGAAAGGAGCAGAGTCCTGGAAAATCCCGTGCCCTAGAGACTGCCTGAGCCCCAGCCCAGCAGTCCAGAGCAGCTGTATACTCCAGACACAGCTACTCCAAGCAGCAGCTGAGGAATAAACACCCCATGAAGTGGAGGCCCACCTCTCACTGCAGCAATGGGCTGGAAGCAAGGCACAGGGCACTTTAACGTGGACAAAAGTGGGGAAGGCAGTATGCAGAACCCACCTACGTGCGAGAAGATTAAATCTTATCCAACAGGCCACTTAACTTCCTCCTGACAGCCAAGCTTCCCCCATACAGCCAGGACAGTAAATGAGATTTCAATGTGGGCAAGCAGGAGGCCAGACACAAGTCCAGAAGTAAGGGGGTTTATTTCTTACTGAGCAGCTTGATAGCAGAAGTGCCATGGTCATTCTTTCTAATTTCAGGGACCTTTTAAATAAAGTTCCACTCCAGAAGCCAAGCATGAAAGGAGAGGAATGAAAACTCTTTGATAGATAAGATATTACAAGAGACTGTCAGAAGCTTGCTAGGAGAATGAAGTAACACTCTGGATACTGTCATTGAAAACAATAATGAAAGAGTACACCATTTTCTTAACTGAAGTACTATCAAATCTATGTTACTGCCACACAACATATTTTTCGTCCAAAAGTGCCAATTTCAAGCTATGACTATTGATCTCTATCTAACACTCAAAATTAACTGCACTACTAAGGAAAAGTGGCACCAAATCGTTTAAGAACATCAAACAGTAAAAAGCCAATGGGGTCAAATCAAGGTCAGAATTTGATGAGTAGGGTGTCAGAAATTTAATCCATTTTGTCTAAGATAATGTATAGAGCCCGTATTGGGGCTTTTTTTCCCTTTCTTTTCTGTAATTTTTTTTAAGCTAGCTTCTCTCAAAAATATCACAAAACCAGACCTCAACTTTTTTTTTTATGAACTTTTTTCCATGACTGGAGAGAGAAAAGATTAAATGGACTGCAACACAGATGGCAATTATGCCTCTGTTTATTTCCTAATGAGTCACAAGATTATTTTTTGCCTTCTGCCACATCATTTCAGAATACAAGAAAACCTTATCTTGAAGGAGACTTGAGGAGACAAAATAACACTGTTAAAAGTTCCAGTCCAGCAAGAGACTGAAGTGTATTTTAAAAAAACAAACGAAAAAAAACCCAAACAAAAAAAAAAAAAAAACCCACCCCAAAACTTTAACCACAAGTGAAGTCCCATTCACTTAAACTCAAATTCAGAAACGATGGGTAAATCTGTTTCACCAACTGGTGAATGTGGTGGCTGTCAAGTCCATTAGTGGTCTCATGACAAAATATTCAACAGCTCTCATAGTGACATGTTGCATGTACAACCCAGCATTTGGAGAAAGTTAATTCCCTAACTGTGGCTAGAGAAGAATCTCCTCTGCCCCCCAGCAGAGCCATCTGTGCCCTCTAACTGCTTCCCACATCACCCCGCCTGTCCCGGATATTCCCCAGCCTCGGAGAGCTGACAGAACTCCTCCCTTCCAGCCTGAGAGCCAAGCCCACACTGGAGGCAGCACAGCCGCGAGCACACTGACCCAGCGCTGCCGGGGCTTCAAACTTGGCTGGGGCCACTCGCTCGTGAAACCCAGGCCGAGTAGCCAATTTGATAGTGGCAACACCGTCTGCTTCTCATATCACAGTCTAGTAATTAGCATGCTCTTGAAAAGAAGCATGAGATATGTATTCATCAGTTCAAACCCTTGTCTCTCACCTCAAGAAATGCCTTAACCACAGAGTTTTGGATAGGGGGACTCCCCTCTAAACCTGCTAAAATCTTGCAACAAAAATTTAGGCTTTGATCCTAAGAGGGCTGAATCCTCAGTCTAGTGATTAGGACACATGCCTGAAAGAGAAGAATCCTTTATCTGAGAACTTTTCATATGTTTTAGGCAGTAACTGGGGGTGGATAATATGAATTTGGATCTTGTCAGGAAGAGTCTGAGTGTGACCTCCCACCTCCTACCAGAATACACAATATGCAAAAGAGGATCCATTTTAAAGGGAGAGCAAGACATACGCTCCTTTCTGGAACAGCACTACCTCCGTGCTGGAACACACTTGCTTTCTGCAGTAGTAGGTAAAGACATCCCTACTCAGGAGATGGCTGGTGCTTCAGAAACACCCATGTCCTCAGGACATTTCTATTTCCTGGCTCTAGAGGTTCCCCTTCAGTGTCTGGAGATTCCTGCTGGCTTTGGTGAGCCTCAGGCTTATCTATCCCAAGGAAGTTCAAAGACAACACAACTGGTGTGGTAAAGACAGGGCACGGTTAGGTTGAATAATTTGTTACCTAAAAATGCTTCTGACAGATGGCAAGGCTGTTCTGGAACGCTGTGAACATAACAGATTTTGGGACAGGGTGCTGAAGAGAACTGATTTTAGTGAAAAGTTGGATTTTTATCAAAATGACCTTTTCCACTCCAAGTGCCTGCTTTGCATAGAAAATTGCAAAGAAAACTCCAAAATTTGATAAGAAATTGAACATCCCAGTGACTTAACTGGAGTTCTGGTTTGGTTGTCATTATCCTTCATGGCCCATTAGCTGCAACTGGACTCCATGTCCAACGTGCATCATTGCCAAATGTTCCCATGACGTATCACAACAGCACAAGAAAACAGAAAACCATCATTCACGTTAAAAAAAGCTCAGAGTCTAAGGAAGAGAAGAGACCACTTGCCCTGAACACTCACAAGTTCCTTAATCTGACCTGGAAACCAGTTGCTTCTACCTTGCTTCCCCCCCCCACCCCCTTCCAAAAACCTGCAATATTCACAATCCATTTTAATCACCAAGGCATTTTCAGGCTGTGTTCCTAAAGAAATGAGGCTCAGTTGTTGGCACTGTTGTCCATTTATCTGTCCAATGGTCAGTTCTGTGTCCCTTCCCTTCCTGTCTCCTCAACGCCTTCAGAAACTACCCGACAGACAGGGAAGGGGGAAGGAGCTGTGAGTGCTGGGTGGGAAGAGTAGATATAAAAATCCTTAGTTCTGTTTTGATACTTTGCAACCACAGCTCAGATCTACACAGTAGATCAGCAAGTCTCTGAGGTTTGAGAGGAAACACTGCCAAAAGATGGTATTTCTTTCCCCTCAAAAAAAAAGTTGAAACAGTTTATTACTAGGTGTTGTATCGCATCTGAAACTTTCAGTTTCAGTACTTATGTGACGTATATACCAAGTGGAGAAGGATCTTACTAAAACCTTCCAGGATGAAAACCCTCACACTAGCTAGTCTAGACATTCTCTAGCAAATACAAAAGTGGGATTAGATGGTGCTGCTATTCTGACCCCAAATAAAAATTAATTAATATAAATTACTTAAATAATAAAAATTAATTAAAAAGAAAAAAACAACTAAACCAGGTGAGCATTAGCTAAAACAAAGTTTAGTTTGAGATGGTGAGATGCTACAATATACCTTAATAGGTAGGAGGTAAATCCATTAAAATACCAAGCACTTTCTAAAGCATGTATTAAAGTATATATTTGTCTTGATTATATAGAAATTTTTTTGTAAGAAAGAACATAATTTTCTAAACTAGAGTGGAAAGCAGACTCATTGGCTTCTATTTGGTACTTAGCTTTCTACATATCTGGCTATTAAATTAAAAGGTTACTGAATTTTTAGTGTCTACTTAATCTCTTGGCTTACTTTAGACTCCTCTTCTAAAAAGTTTCATTTAAGTGAGATGAAAATCATTGATTTCTGATGCTTCACTCCATATCTAGGATACAGAATCACGGAGCATGAGGAGATGCTTGAGTTAAATTATACACACCTGTCTCTCCAAGAAAAGGTTTTCTATTTGTGTTGGAATGTACTTTTTTCCAACACCTGGTAATTCTCATGGTTTCCACATACATATTCCACAGAAGAGGCAAAGGTTACTGGTGTACAGTATTACTTCTGTACAATGCTGTATGTTTTCAATTAGGCACTCCCACAATGATTTCCATATCTAGCCACTTGCTCTTCTTATTTCTTGATAACTGATGGCCTTATCAGGAAGTCGGGGGCGAGTCTATTACCGCTTTGAGTAAACAGCCTAAAGGTCATTTTAGATGTTGGCTGTGACACTCTTGGTTCAGTAGACACCCACCATAGCTGTCACCAGTATGCTGAAGTTACCCTCATGGAAAAATAGCCTTTCAGTGGGTCCTGTTGTCTCTTCAAAAGAAGAGACCACCAGTGAGCACTTAATGATGAAATGAGGAAAATTCTATCAAATTCCCCTCAAAGATACCTGACAGAGGCATTTGGTCTGAGGTCAGGATCCAGGTGCTGGAGGTCTGCTAAGGTTAGGGGAAAGTCCTCAAGTTAACGGGGTCTCTGAGTCCCTGTGTGTCCCAATGGGTGCCACAGTTCCAGCCAGTGCTCAAGGACCTGTTAAAGGACGTTTCCCCAAGAAGACAGCAGCAGAAGACATCCCAGCTACACGGGCACAACAGACTTTAGCAGGTGTGGCTATGTACTCTAGAATGACAGGGGTAAAACCCATGGCACCCCCACTTGGGGTGTCCACCTGCACAGCTGCACAGCTGTCACAAACTCCACTTCCCTCCAACCCAGCCTTCTGCAAGTACCATTTCTCTCCTGCTCCCACAAGATTGAGCAGTAGAACAGTAGAAGGCACAGCTTTGCTGAAATAGATGCATCCACTGCCAGAGTGTGTTGGCAGCACACACCACCACTGTGCCTCCATCAGTAAAAGGTCATTCCAACACTACACTCTGGCCACCTTCTCCCACACACTCCTCAGCATGAAAGCAGGAAGAACCCAGCAGATAGGTTTAAAGATACTATCATCCTGCAAAAGAAGAGTTGCATGACTAGAGCTAAGATCCAGAGCAAAGGCCAAAGCACCCACAGGGCTGATATAGCAATATGCCTTGTATTGACAACTCTACAGACTGAGCTATGCATATTCCACATGGGACACCACCACCCAAGGCAGAATCCGAAGTTCACTACAGAGTAACTCCTGAAGTCTTTTCAGGAAACTTCCCACAAACAAAAGTAATTTTCTTCTCAAAATTAGGTATTTCAGGCTCCTAGGCTCTCATTTTAGGCACTTGAAGACAAAGTATTTCAAAAGACAATGGAACAGGTGAGTCTCACTGAAGTCCCATGTAAAGAGTTACTGTGGATTCAGGCCCCCAGGATGCTCTTCTGGTACTGCCTGGTGCTTCATCTCTCTCCCCTCACATCAGCATGCAGACAACTTAGTAGCAAGGCATTGCAGACACTTCTCCCCAGACTGAACACAGCACCTCCAGTAACTGAGGCACAGTGTCAAATCAGTCATCCTGCTGGACCATACTGTCTGTGTCCACCTTACAAAAGTGGAAAAGGTACAGCACAGTCCCCCCCCACCTCATCCGGCTAGAGACAGGTCTGAGGCTCTCCTAAAAAGTGAGGAGACAGGTTGTACCGATACATCATCTTTTTTTTCTGTAAAGAGAGGTACATCCTAATACATGTGTTGTTAAATTTCTATATGAAGTGCACCTTGCATCATCTTTGCTTCACTTCTGTGCAGCTAAAAAAGAGAAGAGAGAAACCAGAACCATGACAAACAGCTATGGAAGACAGCAAATACATGTGTGTTCTTCCAAGAGGATGCTGTCTTTTCAGAGCCAGACACTCCGTTTATTGCATCTACCAGCCCTTTTGCTTTAAGACACGCATGACAGTAGTTACCAGAACATCCTGTTCTTCTTTTCCACCGTGCCTTGAAAAATCCAGCTGTAGCCACTGTGACCTCTGGCACTGCCCTCACAACCAGCACAGGCTGTTCTGCTGCCCTTAGAGATGAAACTTCCGGTTTTTAGAAGTGATTTCTAGCACAATTCACTCTGAAAGGCATTATCACGCAGGAGCTAATAGCCAAAAACTCATGAGGACACATCCCATTGCTCTTTTTCCCTCCCTTCCCTCCACAACAAACAAGGCTTCAGAGACCTCTGCAAAAGCAGTCAAGCCCAACTTCCACAGAGCCCTGTATGGTACTGTATAGGCACAGTCAGAGCTGCTTTCTCCAGACACAGGGCTCCATTTTCCAGTACATAATTTTCACTTTGCGCTAAACAGACAACAGAGTGTGAAAACTCCCTTTTTTTGGGTTTGACATTATCGTACAGACAAGAAAACCATCTGCAGTTTTCAGCTTCAGCTTTTGCTCCAAGTTGGGATCTTTCTGTTACTTTTCCCAATACATTTTCGAGCCCAGACACTAATTCAGTCTACTCTCTACTTCAGCTGCTCTCCCACTCTGTGAGCAATGTCTGCTTTCTAGCACGATGCAGGAGTCACTAAACAGCACCTGAGTAGGGTGCTTATAATCCCAGGATGCCATGCCACAAAGTAGGCTCCTTGAATCCAGTACTTACCCAAACAGGGCATGGGCTTGCCAGCTGCACAGCCCAGCACTGCTCACTCGTGAAGGGTAGAACAGCACAGGTGGAACTTCACTGCAGTCCGATACCACAACCTGTCATATCTTCCTTGCTGAAGGAATCTGGGTAAAGAAAACACAAGCTGTATTTAAGCAATAATACCTTCTGGGAATGTCTAGCAACAAGGAACGAGCTGAGGACCTTCTCTGAGGAACGAGCTGTGCCTCTGGCCCTTACCCTCACCACTCAACAGTTCTCAGGCTGAGTTAAAATAGCTGACTTAAAAGTCATAATTGCTATTCTCAACAGTAAAATACAAAATTTTTTTAAATGTACCTTTTAACATGCTGCAAAGTTAAACATTGCTTGCATGTTGCCATGGATATAATTTCATGTTTATAAGACTGGTCTTTCCTGGCAGCTAAATGCTGGCATAGGAACAAATAGCAGAACAGGGTTTTGTTTGGCATTTTGCTTTGTTTAGGATAGCAGCTAACTACTTTTCTTATTAACGAGCTTTTGATTTTACTGGAGTTTCTCTAGAAAGAGTTCATCTCATTGGCATTAAACACATCACAACCGATCCTCCAGTCTGTGTGAGCAGAGCCCTGACCTCTGTGGCACCACTCATGAGAATCAGGGTATAGGGTCAAGCCTGAGTATGTTTACATATCTGCCATGGCTGATATCAGACAGGATACAGTGCATGAAAACATCCTTCATCTCTGCTTGCTTCATCTCTCAACACAAAGAGCAGGGGTTCAGCTAGAACTAACTTTTATACAGAATAAAAACATGATCAATTCTGACTACAATAAGGTACCAAAGTTAGGTTTTCATTTGAGGAGACAAGCGGTTTCATTCCACAGGGTCCCAGGAAGAATCTCCAAAATGGAATTGCTAAATTTGTATCAACTTCAAATCAGCTGCATTCATGCAGAAAGGCTAATGGAGCAAGAATAAAACCCAGGCTGGCAAGGTGTTACCAGTTCAGAATACTAAGTCTAAATGCCTCGTTCACATCCACACCTAGTGGCTCGTGGCCACATCTATTTCAAAGACTGTGTGTGTATCTCTAGCCCTGCTGGATGACTTATGTGGCAGAAGTCACCTGGTCTTCAGTGGGACAACATTTCACCCCTCAGTGAATGAACCCAGGGATAACTTTTGCCTGCTGGTTGGTAACATGTAGGGTTGTATCAACTCAGCTGCTATTGCTAGGAGATCTGAAAATAAGATGTAATTGCACAGACAAATCCGAGGATTACACCACACCGTGTCTCTCCAAATCACGCAGCCAGAGTGTTTACCTCTGTCTGTGTGTTGCTGTCATGAAAAATTCTGTACCTATTTCAGTGTCAGAGATACATATCAGTCAAACCTGACTTCAGCTTTTGAAGTGGGTGGAGAGCAACACCGCCCCTCTTCTGTGCTGGAGTCTGCAACTAAACTGCATTTTACTCACAAACATATCTGTAGTTCTGCCGTGTTCTGACTTTTAAAAAAAATAATCTCATTGGACAGACACCACCAGCAAGTTTCTCCACTCTGTGGAGTGTCTTCACAGCCCTCCCACATAGTGAAAATGACTCAGACTAAACTACTAAATTTAGGGCATTGGTATTCTATGTGTTACGCTGGTGTTCATACAAGTAATGCCTTAAACAGTAAATTTCTGAATTAAGCATTCAGGCATCTCTTCTATGCTGCATTTGCCACTGAAACAGAACGGCAATGAAGGTGGGCTGAGGAGGAGGTTATTTGGATCATGATTTGGCTTGTGTTTTGGCTAGAGCTATATGGGAATTTGAATGAGGTTTGCATGCACTTTTAGAAGTATCTATTGACCCAATATCATGATGTTTGATCTCAAGTGATGAGATGGTGCAAGATTAGCTGCCCTTGGGAGATTCCCTTCATCTCAGGCAAGAGACAGCAGGCTTTGACTCACAAATGGGGAGGATTTCTCTTGGGATGACTAGACCAATTCCCACTCCTCAGCATCCAACTCACCCATCTTTCTGATGTTCCTCTCCTGCAAGGATGGTTCATGAAGCAGCTGCTGAGCTGCTGGTTGCAAATCCATGCAGTCAATTAGATCAGTACTTCTGTAATTCAATATAAAATACAGAGAATTATTGAAAGTTTTTGATTTGCAAATCAGACCCTGCTTCATGAGCAACAATCATCCGTGTAAGCAAAGACAAGGTAGTCCAGAAGAAACCTGCGATGGCCAAGAAGTTATGCAGCTATCACCAGCAAGTCAGGGCTTTGCAGAGAGATTGGCCATGTGGTCACCACCTGGAAAAAAGGACAGCAAGTCCCTGGCCCTACGAGGAGCAGAAGAAGCAATGAGAGGGATGGGATGAGAAGACGAAGTGGGGAAAGAGGAGTGCTAATGAACCTTGTCAGCTGAGGCACTCTTTCCTCTCTGTTTGCTTAAAATCACCAACAAATCAGTGTGAGACTGAAGTCAGGCCAGAACCTGGCCAAGAGACCACACTCTCCTTCAGTCTGACCACACCACCTGCTGAAGCCGGTGAGAGTTTTATGTGGGTATCTCAGGCAAGCACACAGAAGCAATGACTCATCTATTAATGAACTTTGGTTCTTTATCTGTTTGCCAGGTGCCTCCAGAAAGGCACAGTTTTCTTAAATATTTGTGTTTTTTGAAACTGCTGGATAATCTTTACAAATACAGTTCATGATCTGTTACCCAATTAAAACCATGCAATTGCTAGGAGCAATCTGAGCTGTTTACACTGCACATTTTTATCACATGCCCTTCCTTTGTTCCTCATCAGTGGAGCACAACTCTTCAATAAAAATTAGGTTCATGCAAGAACACCTTAACATTTTCACATAATCTGTTGTAGCTTCCAGGAATGCTTATACTGGCCTGATGTACAGTATTTCGACCTGGGAAGTTGGGCATTCTTGTCTGAAGTTCTGCAGAGCAGGTAAAAAATAATTCTTTTCAGTAAAACCCAAAACTTGTTCTTGTATGAACACCTGCCATAAGGAAAATTTCCACAGTACAATGTCTGTCCTTGTCCTGACCCCGCCCGAGAAGCAGTGATCTTAAAAGACCCCAAAGTGCCCACTTAATAGAATATTAAAAATCCATGCCTAGAAGCGATCTGGAGGGATTATTTAATCTCTTTCCTTGCTCTAAAACAGAATAAATAACTTAGACCATCTCTGAAAAACATTAATCACACTTTTTCTTTCAAAAATTCAGACAAGAATATTCCACTCTCTCCCTAAGTAATCATGTGCCATGATTTTACTACTCATGCAATTAGAGAATGTTTTCCTAACACTTGAGCTGTGTTTCTTCACTTTATCATCTCATATTTGTCCAACCAGGCAACTTTGACTGTGTCAAATTACCCAGTTTTATCACCCAGATTTTGACTGGTAGCAGAGTCAGAGAATATAATGAAGGAAAGATGTTGAAAGCTAAGATCAAGAGATACACCAAGATGAGAATATATGTATGGTATCTACTGCATACTAGTTGCCCTATCAACTGAGAAATTACATTAGTTAAACATTAATTACTCTTGGAAATTATGTTTTTAAATCATTTTACAATTTAGGTCCATGAAAACTGTCTGACAAATCTGTCTCACTATCTGTCCAGGAATCCAAATCTCTTTCTTAAGCAGATTCATATTTCCAACTTCATTAACACTTCCTTCTTTAGAATACTTACAGGGGACTTGTAAAAAAGATAGGGACAAACCTTTTAGCAAGGCCTGTAGGATAGGACAACGAGTGTTGTTTTTAAATTAAAAGAAGTCAGAATTAGACTAGATGTAAGGAAGTAATTTTTTACGACGAAGGTGGTGAAACAATGATACAGGTTGCCCAGAGAGGTGGTGGATGCTCCATCCCTGGAAACATTCAGGGTCAGGCTGGACTGGGCTCTGAGCAACCTTACTTAATTGCAGATGTCCCTGCCCACTGCAGGGGGCTTGGACTAGACGGCCTTTAAAGGTCCCTTTCAACTCAAACCATTCTGTGAACAAGTAAATCTTCCTCGGTAAAACTCAGTTAAAATATCTCCCTAATAACTTCTACCTCGTGAAACAGAGTTGCCTCAACATATCCTACAATGATGATACATTAAGGGGGTTTTGCCATATTGCCTTTCCAAGCAATATCCATGTAAAGTGTTCCTTGCCACTAATAAGTGCTTCCAAGAGTTGCTCAAAAACATCTTTCCACTCGTCCCAGGCAGGTGGCTTAAATTACGCCCACCTGTCAAAGAGGCTCTGCTCTTCCTAACTTCACCCAGACAAGTCTGTCCTTCAGTATTCCACAGCTTCAGGACAAGCATGGATAATGCTTCTCCATTTCTCCAAACCTGTCCTTACAGAACGAGCTGTATGAATGCTCCAGTCCTGCAACTGATCCCAGCAAGTTTCTAACACATTTATTAAATATTTGACTCTATGCTACAACGTCAGGTCCTTTTCCCATATTTGTACTGATGTTGCTTTCTTAACCTTCCAAAAGTGCTGCTGTGATATTCACTCTTTTAAACCTTTGCACTGACCTCTTTCAAACCGAGCATGAAGTCCTTTTCGCACTAGGCTGGTGTAGGGCGCACTGTGATGGAGCCCTACTTCTTCATCTTCTAAGAGAAATTCATACCCCTGCCTTCAAAGTATGAGATTAGCAAGTGCCAAATATGTTATTTCCACACTTTTGATTTTAAAATGAAGTGGTTTGGTATTCCTGAATTGAAACACTTAATTTCAACAAGCTGAACGAAAGCAAAATATTTTGGTCTGACCCAGTTTGACATCAGTTTGTCTCATGTGTCTAAAGAGAGCCTCTCTGTCCAAGCTTTCTCCCATGATCCAGCACTACAGTAGGTAAGAGGAGAGACTGCAACACACCCTTGGTTAGATAATGCAGAGGTGGGAGTGGCTGTAAGAAATAATCAAGACACAATGCTTCCTGTCCCAAAAATACCACAGCATTTCACACAAATGGCTCAGACTCAATATTAAGTAACACACAGCAACCCAGCTCAACAAACTGTTTTGAAATGCATCAAACTGACTCAAAGCAAAATATTTCAGTAATACCTTCCCGGCGAGTCCTCCTTAAATTTCAATCTCACAGAATTTTTGCATAGAAGTCACTTGAACACCAAGTATTTTTTAACATAATATAATTAGCAACTGTAGAAATAGATCAGTCATCATGACTTGCTGCACAGGAAGATCAGAATACTGATTCATACATACTTTATATACATTGAATTGCTTCAGAAACCCAGTACTTTTACATCTTCTTCATACCACACCAGTTCAAATGGAGGTCTTTGCTCTCCAATGGTTTGCATATGATGGGAAGTGATGCTAATCATGAGAACCACCAGAAAATTCTTTTGAGCCAATTAGATGGCATCAGTCACAATGACATTAGTCATCCACTCCTCAATCTGAGAAGGAACCAAAAATCGTCATGCATCTACTCCCGAAGCTGCAAAAGACATGAGGGAAGTGTACTATTTCCCATTCTTTTTGCAATCATTGTTACACAAAGTGACACAAGCTGCTATTTTCTGTTCCTTTTCTAGGAGAATGGTGGTTACTCTCTGTGCAGGTTACAAGAAAGACTCTGGTCTCATTTAACTGCTTTATACTCCCTCTGCCCTTTCTTGATCACTACATGAAAATGTTGCCATCAGCCTGATGCCATTAGCCTCTGCAGCTTTTAAGGGCAAGATGAGTGAGATATGACTGCTGGTTACCAGTGACAGAGGAGAGAGTTGTCATACATGGTGCTATGACTCAGCACACCAGTGAGAATAATCAGAAAAGCATGAGAAGTGGTAACCAACATGTGGAAAAGTGGACACACAAGGAAAATCTTCCAAAAAGCTCACAGTGAAGCATCAGAAGATGTTAACTGCAGAGAGTTCAAAATAGAGGGCTGTAAGAACAGATCCAGGAATAACAGTGCGGCAGAGAGACAGACTGCCCCAGAGCAGCCAGCCTAACAAACCACACTGCTGAGACCAGTAAGTGCCACTGATCTCAGCGAGCTGTGAGAAGTCCAGGAAGAACTGTCAGGAGGAGAGGCTGACCAGACTCTATCTTTCCACAGCAGGATGGTTTGGGAATCCCAGAGATGCTGGTATAGCAATCACTTTCATGCCAGCCAGGAGACCAGACTACCCAGCAGCCCTGGTGAGCACAGACCTCTGTATATGTTGTTCCAGCGTGAGAGGCACCTTTGAAGCACTCAACCACTACCTACATCCCCAAGGCACAGGCTGGCCAGCTCTGGAAATAGCAACTCTTGAAATCCCAACACTTTGTTTTTGCAAGACAGAGGCAGTGAAAAAGAGGATGAAAAATCAGAAATATCAACCCTTCTGACAGATGAGTAAATAGGTCAAGTTAATAGTAAAGTAATATTCTTGAGAAGGCAAAGAAAGATCTGTGGCTGAGAAGTTAAGATGTATCTAGCACAGCTGGGGAAACTGCCAAGCTTTTCAAGGCATCTTGTCCTCTGGGACGATATTTTGGCTCACTGCCCAGTTAGAATTTGCCCTTGAAGGACTTCATGGGCTAGATCCTCAGCTAGAGCTAACTGTGCTGCTGCTTTTTAGAAGCAGGACGATTTTGAGCAGGAGAGAGTTATGCCCCAGATCTCAGACTGGTAGGATGGTTTTCTCAGGGGAGCCACATCTGACAGCTTCACAATGAAAGGAAATGTTATCCATAGCATGAAACTCCAACTCAACAAACAAATTGGAAACGGACTTTACAAGAAATCATGTTAACAGATGGTACCAAATCCAAGTGGCAAAGATCACAACTACTTCTTCACATTTCACATTTTGTCTTTTGTGTGTGTGTGCTTCAGCCCCAGAGAAACAGATTATGACTCAAGAAGTGGAGCTAATTAAACTATAACATACTAAAAGGAGATTTGGCTGTGTTGACATATCAGGAGTGTGGTACAGCAAAATACTCCTCTGTAAACACTGAGATACCTCTCCAGGATTTCCCATAATTATGAAATAATTCAGAGTATCTCCAGAAGAGGTCTTAGATTTGAATGCCAACCCTAAAACTCAAACATGCCTGAACTAGATAAATCAGATAATCTAAGACCATATTTAAATATCTATAAAAAGAAGATGAAGAAGGACAACTGGAATAGTAATGGCGCCCTGCAGCTGTTGCTAGGCCTCACCTTTCTACATCCAGCTGCACTTAATCCAGATTCATTCTCTTCAAGAGATGGTATCTAAGACTCCCTGATTTGTTTTTCACACTGTCCAGTAGAAATAACTTGATCACAGTGAAATAAGACTCACAGCAGCCCTCTTTTTCCCAGAGAGAGATCTTCCAGAAACTGTAAAGATACAACTTTAATTATGTTCCAATGCTCAATTATAACAAATGCCTTTTTTGCACCATGCTAACAACATAAAAGGTCTCTGACTCTGAGGTGGCCCCTGCTTTGCCCAGTGAATGAATGAAGCAACACTGACCTAAGATGTATCCCACAGGAAGGGGAACAAACTTTCAGTGCAGAGCATTTTCATACCAGTACACTTCTATCTTCTCCAGCCTCTAACTGACCTAGACATACTGCTGGCGTATGGAAACTAGGAGTGAGGTTTCTGATAGATGAACTCTACTAGCACCTTCTACTAGGCTTCAAGATATGTCCAACCTAGCTGTCTATGCACATCCTGCCAGAAGTTACAGCTGCCCCTGCAGAGTCAGCAAAAGGAAACATCTCTCTGTGTCTCATCATGCAAGAGATGCTCACTAAAGACATGGCAAAGAGGAGCTCTGGGCATATGTAGTATGCTCAAGCATCTGCAGCACATCGATCTGTCTGTGGGCAACAGATGCCTTTGCAGACATGCAGCACTCCAGGCTCTTTTTATGCTCATTTGCATTTAAATACTGCTAATTGGAACTCAAACTCACACTTCCCTGGCTCTGAGCAAGAAAAGCATGCCCCTTTAGCCTAGAGTTAATGCCTGGGCTTAGCTAATCATCCTGGCTCTCTCCACCACCAGCAGACAGGCAGTGCTGCTGCATGATTCACTCTCCTACATCCATAATGAATCACTCTGGCCACGTTCAGGGAAGAGGGAGACACCCAGAGTACCCATACATGTTGCTTAGACTACAGACCCAGCCTCCAGACAGCTCAAGGAGGACAAGATACAGCCCACCTGAATGGCCTTTTCTTTTGAATGTATCCATTGGTCAAGGCAAATGAAAAAGGAACTCGGACTGTTGCTTCTTGACACAATAACCGTACAAAGATATGATGAAAGCAGTAATCCAAACCCACTAATATTAATTACAGTAACACAAGCAGCAATTCCTGTAGAAGTCAACAGCTGTTGCACAAGAAACTCGAGTGTGCCACAGCCAGTGTGTAGATGTGTATCACACATCTGTCCAATATGAAGGCCACTGCAAATTCACATGCCATGTATGTTTTCAGTCAGAAAAGAAATTAAGCCATTGATCCAAGGGTCTGGAAACCAGGTCATGAGATTCCTTCTGCATGACCCCGGTATCCTGCATGAAACTTCCTGCCCAGACAAACACCTGTAACCTCATGCTTTCAACACAGCTTTGATTTATATCCTTTGCTTGGCTCCTGCAGTACTTTTAAACCTTCCAGAGAGGGTGTGCTTGGGCCCAAGCTGCACTTCTGGGTAAGTGGCAGAGAAGAACAAGGCTCTGCCAGTGGGAGAGCAGACAGACTCTCCTGCTGGTTTCAAAGCTTCTGCAGGGGCACACCAGGCAGGGCAGGCTGCCAGGCTTCTCTCAGCAAGACCTGCATTACCAGGAAGCAGAAATGGCCCAAGGGATCCACTACATCACACAGAGGCACAAGATTTGCATGCATAGACCTTGTGCCCCAGTGGTCCTGGAGCAGCTGCCCATTCTGCAGTGAGGGCTCTGCCACGCCCGTGAGACAGTTCAAGGCCCATTGGAACTGGCCCAGGGACTGGATCAAGTTTGACTGGCTCTGAAACATCCAGCAGTGTGGTGTGACATGTCCCTTTATCTCCTGGGGGGAATGGGATTTTGTGCATTTTCATTCCAAACACATAAAGCAGGTAGCTAGATGAAATACAGCACAGTCAGGCTCCGAAAAAACTTCTTGTAGGTGCGAAGACTGCAAGTGACATACATCATTCTTCATTTAACACTTCGTTGATCTCTGACTTGTGGATTGTTCTCCTTCTGAAAAACCCTAACTATTCTTTTTACATGGGAATTTTGACCGGAGTCATTGAGATGTCTTTACACATAGATTTGGCATAGAGACCGCAATGGCAGTGAGGTACTGATGTGGCTGGGCTTGTGCCTACCCTGTGACTGAGGCAGAAGAGCAAATGTCTATGTCAGCTACATCTGGAAAGAAAAATGGTTTCTGTTTGAGCCAGCACACAGGATCAGGCAGCCAGGAACTGACTGCTCCACTGTGCTCCCAACACTTACAACAACACCCCTCATCAACCAGCTCTTGAAAGATCAGTCACATTGAAGTGTATGCCACCAACTGAAATATGCTTATTATGCAATATAAGCGGAATGCTTTGAGAGCATTAACAGCAGTTTGTCCTGCACAACTCCCTATAGGATCCTATTTCCAAGGCTTATAAGCTAACCAGGCTGTCTAGACCAAGTTCTGTATGTGCTGTGGATAGACACACCGCAAACCAAGAGACACAGTCTCCTCCCTGCAAGTATATCATAAATAATACAAATCAGTCCATGAAAGATGGGAGAAGACTATCAAGTGTATGCAACAGTCATGACTTACACCTACCACAAATGTGTGCCAACACATCACATCAATTGACTTTCTTTTCACTTGGTCTGCATTTGACCTTGCCATGTTCATTCCAATAATAGAACGGCTTCAACCTCAAAGTTATCTTTCAAATAACATTTTTGAACTGATAACATGCTCCCACACTTAAATTAACCAAACTTTTAACTACACTTTAGCCTATTTTTTTCATACAGGTTTAATGCCAAAATAGTTGGGAAAATGAAAGAGTATCAATTTAACAAAAATATGTGCTTTAGTAATTGACAGCACATGTCAAAGTCAACAATCAAAGAGCTCAGGCAATGCAAGGTAATGCATGTTTTCATTCCAATTATTGGTTTCTTAATTTAGCAAATAGAATTTTTGACTGCATTTAAAGAGGAAATCAGCAAATCAATACTAAATTTTCTGTAGAAGAAAGTCATAAAATAACTCAGGTTACCACAGAAACAAATGTAAGCAAACTGGTGCCACAAATCAAGTAATTAAGCAGAAAGAATAATTTAGTCTTCAAAAATTATTGATTTATGACACTATGTCATGTTTGGGACATATTTATTATCTTGCATTTCCTGTTCCTTCAACCCTTTCTAATAAAGGCCAACTCAGCCAAGTCCAAGTAGTGAACAGTAAGACAATATGATGTTATATCTGCCTCTCCCTTGAGAAGTAGAAAGCACATTTTATGTCAAATTACTCCATGCACAGGGAACACTGCAATACTGCACACATATAGCAGTATGGATTACAGGATCAGACTCCTGTGTATACCCGGCAGCAGTCTAATAAATTTAAATTAAACTGCCATAAAGTAGACAGGGGCAGTCTTTTTAGTCTTGCCCTACAGTACAGCAAGAAATGTATTGTGTTATGTATTTGCCTCATTACTTAGTTCTTCCTGCCAAGAAGCAAGTTTCCCTAAACACCAGAAGCAGAGAGAGAACTTTGAAGGTTTAAATCCTTATGCTCTTTTAGCTGGACATCAGCAATATCCATTTCTTCAACAACTCACAGTGCAAAGGGTTGTTGTTTTCCCTGCAGGACTCTAATCTGATAAGGAGCCAAGACTCAAGCCAAATCTCAGAAAAAGAGAAAGAAAAAATATTACGTCTTCCTCTTTTTTCTTTTCCCCTTGCTCACAGAACATTACCAAACTGGCCTTTAGTATAAGTTCAGCTCACAGAAGTCATTCTTGAAAGCCCATTGGTGGAGAGTGGATTTCCTTCTCCTTTCAGGTTGAAAAGGAAACTTTCTGTGAGTTTACTGTAATGGAGTATTTGTCTGTATCAAAAACACCCTGACCTCTCCAGCCACAAGATTAAATACCAGCAGCCCACTCTGTCACTAGTTCACTATTAGGAAATTACATGGGAGGAAAGACACAACATTAAATTCACAGGGAGAAAAATAGAAAAAAGAAAAAAAGACATCGGTAGTGGTGGGAGTGAATGAACAAGCTTAATAATGAAGCCAGTAAAAAGGAAAATACCCTCTGGCCAATTGATAATAAAAGGTTACTTAAGGCAAAGGGTCAGATCCTGAGCAGTGCAAAGTGGCCCAGCTTCTCCAGCCTCAGCAAAGCAACAGTGATTTACAGCAGCTGCAAAAAGCCCCAGGAGACAGAAAAACCCAGCTATAAAAATGGAACTGGAGGCCCACATCTTGAAAAGCTTCCACTCACTTTTAGCACCAGACTGAGGTACAGAGGTGACTCTGAGGGTTTGTTTCTGTGGGGGAGTTCCTGTGAAGTAAGCTGAAGTGTGAATTTACACTGCATTTACTTCTGGGTCTTAAGTAGGCTGTAAATTCACACCCAACCTATTTTACAGGGATTTCCCCAAGTAGATAAGCCCTAAATTTGCCTCCTAATCATGAAGGTATACAAAATAAATAGATGTTTTCAAAACTGCAGACCCACACAGGAATCTCTCTATTGCTTGTATTGGCAAGCGGGTACTGGATAATCCATACTGTTTTGTAGTCCTGCAAGTGCATGGTGCCCTTCTTCAACCACTGACCCCAAGGCCCCCTCCAGTCATCTCTCTCAGTATCTTTTGGAACCCCTGGATCTGTTCCAGCTTCATGTCAGACTTCCATACCACGGCCCCTGGCTTTTCCCTTCCCCATTCCAGTTCCACACATGGAGGTCCATGTTTGCCTTACCTACTCACCCCTGACCCTCAGGAGGAGCAGTAACTCCTCATCCTCGTGCAGAGGTGTTGTCTCCTACCAGTTCCCTACCTCTGAACCAACCTAACCATGCCCTGACCACTCATGCCTCACCCACCCCCAAAAGCATTGGATCCCTGGGTTAATGCATATCCTTTGAAACCTCCTTCAAAGACATGAGGTTAACTCCATGCCAAGAAATGCCAAGAAGCTGGGCAAGATTACTCACACTTTCTTGGCTAAAAGATGCTTTTACACACAGCCAAACAGGCAGCCTCCTTTGGCAGGAGCCAAGAGGAAGCAGCTGGTATGGTCACAGCTCCATCATGGTCCTCAGGATGGGGATTTGGTCTTCAGCAAGTTGGGGTGAGCAGCTTGAACCACACAAGGCCTGGGCTCTTTCCCTGGGAGCTGCAGTGAGGCTGTAACGGAGCAGAGCATTTATGCCTTGGCTAATCTGGGACGTTGCACTGCTTGAACAGCTGCCTGTGCTGGCTCAGGTGTCAACTAAGTCTCACCTGTGGCCATACCCCTCTAATACAGTGACAGCACTGTATCCTGAAGGATTCTTTTCAAGAAGTCAATTTAGTAATATTTTCTGTCACCTGAAGCAAGCACCAGGTTTCTCAAAAGCAGCCTGGAATGCTTTCCTTCAGTGAAATTCCTGATTTTGCAAAGCATGAAAGTCAGTTAACACTTAGAAGTTTTAATTTTCAGGGTATAATTTCTTTGATTTGTAGCTTTCCCAGGCTATGGATTTCCTGTCTATCATATCTCCCTCTTCGGTGTTTAAAACTCCTCAGCCAAGCTATTCTAAGTCCTTACTGAGCCTACCACTTACAAGGTAACACAGATAACCACCAGCATATTCCCTGAACAGGGCATCCCAGAGAATTCAGTCACCAAAACACATCCAGCAAGGCAAAGGAACAAGGCCTTCCATGTTATTTTAACAACCTACTATTCCCTGAAACCATTGGCAATAGTAATCTATTTACCTTGCAAGTAAACAAATGTACATGATTTTCCCATGCAGTAACACACTGATTAAACTTAGAGCATTTCAGGCAGAGCATATTTCTCAAATAAAAATCAGACCTTATTAACCCTCAAAGGAAATTCCACACAAAAACACAGCATCAAAAAGCCAGGAGCATGTAAGAATTCAGCCTTAGTTTCAGCCAAAATTCAGTGATTCCTTTTAACTGCTTCAGTTGCAAAGTTTTTAGAAGAACAGTGAGCTGTCCTTTGAGAGCTAGCCAGTAGAAGGACCATGGCTCTCCTTAATCTGTCACATAGTAGGGAGGCCTTTAGGCCCTGCTAAATGTAAAATATTTTAGAAAAACAAAACCAGGAAATAAACTGGGATTTGGTCAAGAGTTCATGCTGGCTGAATCACTGTGGTGTGGAAACCACCAGTTCTAAAGATGGAAAGTCCGGAGCCACTCATTACCTCAAAGAAAGAAAAGGGAAACAAAAGAAAAAAAGAGGTCTTAGAGACCCATTTAGCTTGCTGGTAAGCTCCCCCAACATCTAAAACATAAAAGAGGCTACCTATCGACAGATGCCTTGATCTTTTTCCTCTTCATCTCTCTCAGAGCACAGCCAGCAATTTTGATCTGCACCATAGTTTTTCATATTGAGTGCAGTGAGTATTGTTTAAATGTCACTCCCTGACTCAACATGCAGAAATGCTGTAGGGTCATGGCACTGCTTCTTCCCTCCACATCCTGCACCTATTGCCCTCTTCAGCCTTTCCCCGAGGAAAAAAAACCATCTACATACTTTACAGATTGAACATGGCCAGTTTCTAAGTAGAGATCGGTTCAGACTTCTCTAGATTGCCTCTAGTTATCTGAGAGGTTCCAAGGAAATATTGCTCAGAAGCAATTAAGGCCAACTGCTCTTGGACAGATAATGGGCACATTTAGCGAGGCATCAGAGCCATTTTGAAAGAGGCCTGGAAAATCTTAACATTGTTAAAATGTGTCTTCACAACTGCTGATAAGATCTAGTAACGATGTCTGTGTTATGCTGGTGCATTTCATCACCTTTTACAAGCCAAAATCTTACCAGCACATCATTTTAGCAAACTTCAAAAGCCAAAGTGTTGTGCCCATTGCTTGTAGCAAGAACAGTTCTTGACAACAACCTTACCATACATTTTTTACTTTCCTTGTTTCCAAAGTACTGGCATACAGAAACACACGATACTTAGGCACTAAATACATTTGTCTCAGCTAACCATCACGTTATTTGACGTAATGCTGTCACTAAACCTAAGAATCCTATCAGCTTCCAGACTCACCTGAATGCTGTGCAGTGTTTCCGTCTGTGCTGGATGGGGTGACCAGGAGCTGCAGCAAAAGGGGATGAATCTGTGCTGCAGAACAAGAGAGCTGGTCTAGAGGCTAAACATTGTAACATGAGGAAACCTAGGATCAGCAGTTCTGCAACATACTTCCTTATACAGACTTATCTACATCCTTTATTCTCTCTGTGCCCCCGCTCTGTAAAATGGTACTTTTATGTAACAGTCTCTGTGAGAATATGGTATGAAGTGGCACATTGACAGGGAACATGGAAATACCTCTGAATCTATGATAACTCTGCATTACCAATCAGTCATCTTAAATGCTCAAAAATGAATGATTCCAGAGAATGTTACAGTGGAAGTGACTCACAAAAGACTGAAGAATCAACACTCTGCTGAACTGAATTCAGTTCCTTGAGTGTAAGCTTTAAAGGGTTCATTTACCATAGTGATTCCATTTGGAAAGCAGTCTTTGAAAATCGTAAGCATCTTTCTACAGAGCAAACCGCCAGCTAGCAGCAAAGTTATTTCATAGCACTGGTGTCAATGACCAAGGAAGCCTTCCAACTCAGAAAAGCATGTTCCAGGATGTCTTGAGAAAAAGATCTATGAAAACTGCACAATCAGAAGCCTGGGACTGTTGTGCATTAGTTTTGCACACTTCTTAATGGAGCTGGTGCTATGAAGTGAACCTAGCCCTACCAAAATTTCACAGGCAATATGCCAGGAGGGAATCCATCCTGAAATACTAAATCACAGTAGACTTCAGATAGGCACCGACTTTGCCTACAGAGGCTTGCATCCATCAATCAATCAATCAATCAATCATTCTCCCTTTCTCTTTCCTGGAGGGCTTATCAGGCACAACAGCTCCTGGTGACCTCTTCTGGTGCCCTAGTCCTTTGGGCTTTCACTGCTCTCGGCTCCACATGCTGCCAGCACCTGTAACATGAAATAGTACATTCTGAGTACTCCCTCTGCCCCCTCCCATTACACCAGAGCTCAAGTTTGGAGTAGCAATGTGCTTCTGAAGCCAGAATGCCCCACTTACTGTGCAGTCCCAGATTCTTTTCAGATGGAACTAAGCTGGAAGAGGTAGCCCAGCAGCACAGGCAAAGCACACAGGCTGCACACGGTGTGCAGGCCAGGGAACCTCAGCAGAGCTGCAGCTCTCCAGGTCCACTCCTAGTTCCTACTACAGTCACTTGTGGAGAAATTGCCTTGGAGTGTCAGACATTCTTTCTCCTCCAGGCAAACTTAACAAACCTTTTCTACTCTGTACAACCACCCAAAACTTACTTTGCTCTCCTCCAACCCCGCAAAAGAGCAGCTTGACATCTGTCTTTTCAGATATTTACCCAGCCACCAGCTCCAGTGGATCATAATGTTTGAACTGTTATATTTTTGGACTAGTCATTAAAACTGTCATCGTTTAGGTCCTTGTCCATCTGCCAGTATTCTGTCACTCACCTCTTCCCTTTTACCTATTTCTAGTCTTCCTTTCTTTCTTTCTTTTGGACTCACTTGTCCTGTTATTATGATTTTAGCTATGAATAAAGCTCAAACTCATCATTAACACCAAATTAATCTGAAGTAGCACAATTTTCTGTGATTTCTTAGATTTTGTGTGACTGAATTTCTATGTATGTTCTACCAGCACAATCTGAACCTTCACATTATCTATAGAGAAATCATGTCCTTTTCTCTCCATTTACTGCAGCATTTCTTTGTGGGCTAATCCAGGACCCGCAGAACTGAATGGAAGGACCTCAGCTGACTGCAAGAGGCAGTCCCCTAAATGCACTTAATGAAGTCATTCAAACAACTGATGCTATTTATGTTGAATTTCATTACTATATGGCATTCAGAGATAACCATGTATGCTCTGTGTCTTTAGCGAATACATTTTTCCTATTATACAGTCTGAAGAAAATACTGGTTTTGTTCTAATGTAATTGTAAGAATCAAATTTATATACAAGACCTTTAGAAAACAGAGACCCACCTCTAAATGCAAAGAACAAACATTTGCATTACCTATTTATATTAAAATATGCAGAAATTTCCAAAGTATTCAGTCAACTTATAAATTTTTATAACTTCTTCAAATTGTTAACATTTTTTTAACACACAGCATTATTTCAGCTTTGTGGAAGGCTCAATAACAATCTTTCTGGTCTGGAAAAAAGGAAAGAACATTATAATAGAGAATGCAGAATAAATAAAAACAAAACAGTACAAGCCGTACATCCACGCATACAAAGACAACTTTCATGGTGAGCTATAAGCAAGTATAATAACACAATGTGCTGCATGTTGATTTCACCAGTGAAAAGAATTTCTCCAGTTATTGAAGACTTTCCTGGCAGAATTTCAGAAAAAAAAATTCTGACATTCTCCCAATCTGACTTCTGTGCAATGCAAGTCATGCACATTTTAAACACCGATGAATAATACTGCCTTTCTTCTGAGAACTGTTAACAGCTGTAGAAACTATTATAGCCTGCTTAAAATCATGTCTCTGTAGTCAATACTCTCCAGACACTTAGCAATACTAAAGCTATTCCTGGGGCTAAACTAGAATTGCTATGTGAGTACAAAGTTTGATTTATGTTGAAATGAAACAACAAACATCTGATCTTTCTTTTTTTAAATAGCCATTCACATAAACACAAGAATCAGCTGCATAACTAGAAAATGATGTACCAAATTTACAGAAATTGAACAAAGAAAGACCACCCACAGTTACCTTCAAGAAGAAAAGATTTGTCAAAGGGTGAAAGATTGCTGGTTAAGATACTTTGCACAGCCATGGCCACCCTAATGTCTTCATGGTGAGGCTGTGGTTTACGAGTGTTGTTTCACTAATCTAGTTTTTCAAGTTTTCTGAAATACACAAAATTATCAGCAGCCCAGTCCAATATCTTGGCAATGCTCATCACCAGCTGCTCTCAGACAGATCACAGGCACAGTGGACTGCATAATAAAATCATCCAGATGCATTCGAGAGGAAGTCAAGATCTCTGTGTACTAACATTATTTTTTCACATCACAGAGCACAGGTGGGAACAGGAGAAATGCTCTGTTGTGGCTACTCTGACATTTTTGAAATGATGACTGGAAAAAGAGATAAGACACAAGTGGAACAAGTGCAAACCTCAAAAGATATATAAGATTTCAGATTATGTTCTATAGATTCATGTATATTACTAAGATGTGTTTTGATTCCTCATTCCAACAAACTGCCACCAAAATTCCTTTTTTTTCACACATCTTCACCTTTCAAGAAACGAAAACATAAGTAAATATTTTCAGAATTGTTGAGGGTTTATGATCTCTGACAAAGGCAGTAATTAATTTGACCAGTAACAATAATAAAGTGAGCATTAAGCTAATTTCAAGTAGGAGTCTCTTCCTCCAGAAGAGTACCATAAATCAATCAGGAAGCCTTAAGCAGCTTCAAATTAATTCTCCAGCTTCTTTTAGATTAATTCTAAATCTTTAGCTGTTAAAGTATCTAGAAAGGCGAAAGATAAGCTAATTGTTCAGCTCGTTACTAGTTTTTCTTCAGTCAGTAAGTTACCTTATTTATAGCATCACACTTCATCTTCTAATCAGAGCTTTCAGGGCAGTTTTGTTGTGTACCAGCATGGCACAGGGACACCTCCACCTTCTCCAGCAGACATGCAAGCAGCAGACTAACCTGTGTGCCCTTCTGCTGCCCCAGGTGCCACCAAACACAGCTCTCCATACAGTGCCTGTGCTTGGCTGGGGAAAACATGACTATGGTAGACTCAGTGTTGCTTTCAAAAAAGCTGCTGTTAGTTCCACCAGCTAACCTTTACTAAGAGGCATGACTGGTGCAGTTGCCCAAGGATGGAAACTCACTCTCACTAAAACCTGCCTTGCTCGCCCCCGCTGTAACGGGACCGTGCAAGACCGAGGACTCCAGAGGCAACACGAAGCTTGAAATTCCGAATGCAGACCTAACGCAGAGCAGAAATGCTGTTATTCTCTCTACTTTCAGGTAAAATTCAAGTTCTTGTGCTCAAGATCCCAGTTTGCCTTTACACAGTCCTATCCCAGGCTGTTCCCAACCCCTCTGCTTTTCTTCCTCCCTACTCACTCGCTCTCTTTTTCTCACTTCTTTTGTCCTTGTGTGTCTCCTTTTCTCCTCTGTGCTCTGAGCCTTATCCCATGCTGCTCTCAGGGCTAAGATCTCTCCCCCTGGGAAGGCTTTGGATGTCCTATATCAATAAATTTGGGATAACACTCACATTCAACGGGAGTAAAGCTGACCCATATCATTGGGGCTTTCTTGCCAAGCATCCTCTGTCCTTCCTCTCCCCTCATCCTGTCTTTATTTAGTATCTGTAGTCCTGTTCCCTTCTTTTCCTTAGCTGTTGGCCTACACTTCATACTTGCCATCTTTGCTATACTCAGACTGAGAGTTCTTACAGGCAGAGTACCAAGTTGTTATATTTTCCCTTCCTTTGTCTATAAAATTGTGACTATTAAATGTTTTCCCATAACAATGGAAAGAGATGATCAATTTACAACATCAAAGGAAGGAAAAAGCGTGCACATAAGGGGGAAGAGGACACACTATTTTCTTAAATTGTAATAGGTAACTAGGGAATTACATTTTTCAAAATCAGTGATCATACACAAGGCAAAAAGGCATTGTTTAGAGAAAAGCATAAGAAAGGCACCAAGGTTACTAAAAACTATCACATCCTTTGGTCTGGGAATTTCAGTTGGGCTCTGGCTCTTAATTCAGCACAGTCACAAGGCAATGCTGCAAGTACAATCCTCTGGGGACTGCAAATGAAAATAAAAGTCATGTTCATACCAACCGATTTCAAGGTCACGTATTTGAAATCAAGGCAGCAGGGAATCAAAAAGTCTTGCAAAACTTACAAAATAAGGAGAAATCATGTACCCAGGAAATTCTCACAGGTATAACACCAACCTAGATCTGCTAAACTCAGCAGTCAGTAGTTCCACTGAACAGAATAAGAAAACTTAGGCTGTGAGTTAAGAGATCACATAATTTGTAATGGGAGGCTAACAGTGGACCACATGGAAAATTAAGTGGCTTGGAATGCAGACAAGCTTAGAGAGAGGGCGAAGCAATGGCTATTTTGAGAATCCCTGTTGGGCACTGCTATGAAGTGCTAATAACACATGTGAAATGCACTAACGGCTGCAACACAGGCAGAAGGAGTCAAACAACCTTACATAATGATACCAAAAAGTGATTTCATCCATCACAAAAAAGAAATGTAACAGAAGAATCTCTAGCATGTAGGCATAAGTGTGAGAACAGATCTTCCCAGCAATAGATCAGGAAGATCTGATCTTTGGCACTATTTCCAGAATGACAAAACTTTTAGACAGGTTACCTCCTTACCTGTCTGTGGGTAGGAAAGTCACTGATAACTGGAAAACTCTTAAGCAACCTTCTGTGCTGTTTTCTATTGCAATCAATGTACATTGACTACTCAGTACTGAACGGTGCCTGGTATCATTATTCCAAAACATGTAACTATCCATCCAGATATTTACACTGTGTCTCTCCTACTGCAGAGGGTCTACAAATATGAGCACACAGGGGCAAACAATACTGTTAACACTTCCCATTTTGGCTGGTATCACTGTGTTAGGGCAGTCCACGGGCAGGTGCTGTCGTTTCTGACAAGCCTGTTGGGTAACAGTGACAGGAATCTGTCAGATGCAGCCCACACACAGGATGTGTCCCGCACAGCATGCTGACCTCCTCCAAAGAAGTTTCATTTTAGAATTCTATGGAACATGTTACAAATACCAGCTGGCAACGTGCGATGTATCACAGAGAAAAGGAAAGGCGCAACGGGCAGTACAAATAACACGGGAACACTCTCCGAGGGCAGCAGTGGGCTTCCTGGAGCACGTTGTGTGCTTGCTTGGAGAAACAGGCGGGATCTGTGGGACAGAGGGACACTTGGCCCGTCAAACAAGGAAATGTGCAAAGGCACTTCTGTGCTTCTCATGCAATTCCCTGACTCTGCAGTTGCCAGAAGATTAGTGCTGTCTTAAAGACAACTCAAGCAGCTTCAGGCTTTGCCAAGACTAAACCTAGCAATAAAAAAAATAATAAAGAATAAGTACCCTTACCTTCACAGGATCATATTCACACCACAAGCAACTCCTTTTCCCCAGGAAGAGGCCCTTGCCAGTGCTTAAGTTGATGTCAAAGGCCTTGCACATTGCCTCACTACAACCTGCCATCTCTTCTCCCCAGGACAAGACAATTCTGAGGGACCTACTTACTTCTGATTTCTGCCTTCTTTACACAACTTGAGGTGCAAAGCTGATGGAGATGAACAACCAGTCACACCTCCTAGGCACACAATAAAATATCAGAGGCTCTCAACTAGTAGAAGAGCCTTTGCACACCCAGCCATGACAGTTCAGAGTGCTTCTTGCTCCCATGCAAGAGGTTACCAGATCCACAGGAGAGCTTTAAACTTTAAATTATCAGACCACCCACCTGAGCCTGTGAGACAAATACGCATCCTCTGTCTCCCACCCTGTTGCGAGCAAGCTTCCCACTACTGGAGAGGGATTGACTGGATAGGTATCAATACCTTGAGCTACACAAATATATTTGGGAGAGCATTTCAGCAGCATGCTGGGAGCTTGTTCAGTTCAGTATGGTATGCGACAAATAACGGCAGTATTGTCTTTTTAACAAAAGGTTTTAAAAAAAAGTCCCTGACATTATGATTTTTGCTTCTGAAAATTATATTAAGACCAGTGCAGAAACTATTAGCAAAGAAGAGATTCGTGAACACCACCAAAATGATTCACCAGTCCCTCGCTAGGAAGTTACATCATTGCACCATGAGAATGGCAGAAGAGATGCATTGTTTCACAGGACAGTGAAGTGCTGTATTCTCCAAAATAAAAGTATTAAATCTGCAAGTGTGTATGACAAATGAGAGAAGGAAGATTGTCAGTGCTCTGGGCAGTGACGTTCAGATGTTTGTAAGCACTACTGAACATTTACAATCTGGTCTGGGATAAATTGCAAGCTGAGAGTATATTGTACAAATTACACCACAGTCCAACCAGATTCTTTTCTATCTGATCCATCACTTCTTGCTTAATCCCTCAAGCCAAAACCAGTGAAATCCTTTCCTGCTCCCTGTTTAGCAGCCATATAGTGAGTGTGTTCTCACATTCTCTTACCTAACTCAGTCCCACACTCTCTGACCCACATCTCTGCATCTCAGAACAGGCACTCAGTCTTGCCAGGGATTTATACACCTTAGCAGTACACCCACTCCTACCCTGCGCCATGCCCAGCACCATTACCAAGGTGCTCCAGTGCTTCTTAGGTCAAAAGGCACAGGACTGCTGCACAGCCAGGTGGCCTAGGGAACCCCAAAGCTCTCCCAACCCCTGTGTTACACAGATTCTCACCTTGTGGCTCACACTAAGGAGAAGCTGGATATGTGTATGAGGCTGCTAGGGAGGCAAAAAGCAAAGAAGTTTTAGGTTTCAGCACATATGCCACATGTTGTCTTCAAGGGTGACACACTGGATAACGGGTTTTTTATTTCTTAGAACCGTACCTCATGTTGGACATGCTCTCTGCAGTTATGCTGGGCCATATCAGCTTGTCAGCACCTCAAAGCCCTAAGCATGCTGCACTCTGCCACGCCTTTTAATTAATGATCTGCTCCTTGCACAGCAGGCAGCAGTAAACTTGCAGCTACATAACTACGGAACTGGCAACGAGGAGCTGACATCACCCAGATTAAGGGGATTTTCTTCCTTTTAATCTTATTCCTTTTCCTCAGCCTGCTCTGTGTTCCAAGAGGTCAAAGTAATATCCCTCCAGTTCACTTAACAGTGATGCTTCTCCCTCACCTACAACTCCTCTCTCAAAAACCCACACTTACAGCACCTAACATCAGCAGCCCCAAGCATTGGAAAGACAATAAAACTTGTGTTGCTTTCTTCCCCAGCCTGCTGCCCACCTGTGCCAGAGACAGGGGACACACTGAAACCAGGGAATTGCCACACACGAGAACGCCAAGTTTTTGACTCGCTCATTTTCTCCAAAACTCCTTTAACTCTCTGCAGGAAGACTGGCGGGCCTGTTGCTATGCAGATCTGCTGGCCCACAGCATGCCAGAGGCTGCTGTCAAATCAAGGCTTTAGGAGCAATCACAGAGCAGCAGGCACATCCAAACAGCACTGGAGAAGTCATCTGCAAGGAAGAGCAAGTCCCGTGCCATGTAACATGAAAGCAAGTCACAAGTATTTATTCTGCTATCACTCCTAAACTCCTGGGGAATGGGACTTTTTAATGCAACTCATATCCTCCAATCTAGTAGCCTCAGTTCCCTGGAGACTGGTGCTGTAGGACACATAGACAGGGCTGAGAGCTGAGAAGCTCTGGGATTTCTGATGTATCCAGCAACACTTGGAGCCAGTCAGAGCGATGCAGGACTCCTCATGCAATCCATCTGCTTCCCTGGGCTCACCTAGAAAAGCAAGTCAGCCATTCCCCAGCCCGCCAGCTCAGCCCTCAGTCACACCCAAACAGCAGAGTAGAAGGAAAGCTACTGTCTCTATTCCAGCAGTGCCTACAGGCTCTGGTGCACTGACCAACAGCTCCTGTCCCACAGAGCTGTGTCTAAAACAACAAACAGTCAAAGGGAGGAGACACACACCAACAGGGAACTTGACTGAGTGATTTTTCTGTGTGGTAGAGAACGAGTGACTCTATTCTTGATGCAGTTTCAGACAAGACCTCAGGGGAACCGAAAAACAAAATGGAAATGCCACTTCCTTTAGACAAACACACAAAGTACTGGGTCTGATTTTCCACTGGTGACCCTTACTTAACATCCATGTAACCCAAATAATTTTCACAGTTACTCCTCATAAAATTAAAAAAGAAGAGAATCTAATTTTCTGTTTGGTTTGGTCTGTATGCTTTCAGCATACAGAAGCATAAGTAACCTGTTAGCAAGCATTTTAGAGAACATCTCACTTTGGTGATTCCCTCAAGTTATTCCTATCATCTAGGTGAGCAGCAAGTGTTGTACTCATCTCTTTCAAAATTATCCACTGTCATCTATTAATGAGTCCCGCATTACAAATTCCATCCAAAAAGCCTCCTTGTTGTGCATGCACAGCACTCCACTAAAGTAATGGAGACATTCCCTAGACAGAGCAGCCTGGAATAGATCACAGATACCCACTCTGTAACAATTACCTGGAAAAGTGAATGGTTACTTTATTCTGTGTATTATAAAACCTCATGTACCACAGGAACAGAAGCTTTAGGCCACACAGTACTTTCACTTCATGTGTGCATCTTCCAGTGAAGCCAACTGAGTGTGAGCACCTGATTCTCAGCCAGTGTAACTTCTGCCAGGAAGTATTTTTAAATGTATCCCATCAACTCTGGGCTCACACTTGTATCCCAACAAAATTTCACATCTCTCCACACCATCAACACTTGTACTTGAAAGTGGCAATATTTAGCTTGTGTAAGTAAAACTTACTTTATCAAATACTGGAGGCTCTTTGAAAGCGGAAAGCATTTTTAGATCTTGGCTCCAGGAAAAACATTCTCTGCTCTCTGGAGTTTAAAATGGGATGGCTACATTTCTAGGCATAAGGACAGCTGATAACTTATCGTGAGATTACCACAGTTTAAGAATTTAACAAAAGGAAGATGGCTTAAGCCATCTTCACCACAAGACTTCTGCATAAAGAGCAGAGTTCCTGAAGTTCAGCTGGTTCCTGAAGCACAGCTGAAGAGTAACAGTGTTAAGCTACAGTGTCATGGTTGCTTCTAATTGTCTATTTTATATTCTAAGAGCTAAACTATCCTTGTTCCAAGGTATGGGTCAAAATACTGCAAGAAATGCAGGTCATGGGATAGAAGAAAGGTTATTTTGAACTTCTTAGACTTCTCACAAAGTTTTCAGATTCTGCAGATAGATTTAACCAATTTCATCATTTTGGTTACATCAGAACATCTTTATATCAGAACAACTAACTTTTTGTTGCCATTTCCTTGAACTCAAATAGCTCAGATTCACACATAAGGATTGAGATGAGATAATGGAAATAAAAGATAATGAATCAACTGGTTTTGTATACAAAATAAGTATCTGTAATTACAAAGCAGTCAACACACTGAGTCTGCCTTGAGTTACATTACACACTGTCCCCTCGGATCCCAGGACTTAAAATCACCTTTGCTCTCTCTGTCACAGGTCAAGTACAGCTCAGCCAAACCAGGAGACTTGTGCCAAACAGTTTGTATTTCCAACAATTAAATACTGAATTCTCCTTTTAGGAGTCATTCAGGAGTCACGCTTGCACAATTATTTGCATACACAGCCACTTTATTTTAGCCTCAAATACAAAAAACTATTAACAGTTGGCCAGATTCTGCTCTCATTTGCCCCAGTGCAAAACCACATCATTTTCATTAAGATCAGTGGAGCCAGAGTTTTATACCACACATGGGAGAGCACCACTCCTTTTTCACTGAGGCAGCTCACATTGCCAGTGGGCTGTGTGCCTGTGGCCTGGAGGTTTCTGTTCTGTGGCACAGGCCACCAGCTCTGCTCACTGTCCTTCTAACTTCCCTGCAGCCTCACCGTATCCCTCATGGCCCTAATTTCAAATGGACTTTGTTTCACTGACAGACCAGAGCACGTTACTGATTCCCCTTAATTCACTGGATTTACCAGAAGCACACTAGCTGAGTACCACTGAACAAAAGACAAACTTGTTTCTACAGTGTATTTACACACAATAAAACGAACCAATCAAGCTAACAAACTGTACACAACATTCCCTATTATTAACTGAAACCAGAAGAAACTGTCTTCAGTACTTTCAGTACTTATAAAAGCACACATATGTACTATGTAACCCAGGGCTTACATCAATCACTTGGTCCTCAAAGCTTTGAGCCAAGTTTTCTCCACAGTATTTACTCCCTGCAACCCAAAGGAGTCAACAGATAACTGGTCTCCAACACTGTTTCTTCAGCGCCCTCCACACTGAGGGCAAATTTTGCTCATTCTTCCTGACTGGAGACCAACCTGGTTTAACTTCTCCTGGACCCCCTTTGCCATGCGTGTCACAGCCACTGTCACACTCCCAGGCATGGTAACACTCCCGGTGTAACACCTGGCCAGCGAGGGACGGGCAGCTGGGTGCCAGTGGGCACCAGGACAGGTGCACTGAGAAACAAGCACACTGCTGCCAGTCAGTCAATTACAACGAGCACAAGAGCATGCACAGCCAGCCTGAGAGAACAGACATCTTAATCCCACTGCTCTGCATGCCTACAACAGCTGGGTTAGGAGTCACTGCTCTGCTCTTCTACAGAAACACTGTTTGGAAGTGCATAACCATTGCTTTCCACTTCTATTTCTTTCTGGTAATGTAATAAAGCAATTCCCAGTTATAAGAAATGTGACCATTTGTGACCATGAGGAGGCTCAGAGGAGGTACAGCCCTTGGTATGCAACACACACAGAGCTGTGGCCGAACAAGTTCTCGTTCCTCCTATCAGCCAGTCTGACCTCAGACTGGACCCACCCACCACCCCAAGCAGCATCATCCCACAGGATTATGTGCCCTGCAGACACAGTTTCCTGCCACCTGGTGTGACCATACAGCCTGAGAGGCAAACTCCCACAAACGCTTCCCCTTGCATAAAGGGAAAAGTAATTTATTTCACAAATACAAGGCACAGTGAATCACCCCAGCTTGACTACTGATCCCTGCCAAACAAACACTGCTAGTTTCAAGGACCCCCTTCTGACACTCTTCCACTGAATAATTTAATTGAAGAGAAAAACCTGACGTGTCACAGCACAGTATCTCTGATGCTAATTCACATGTCTTTTTTTCCCTATTAGAATACATGGAAGCAGAAGATTGTCACATTTTTCAAGTGAGGAATGCTAAGAAGTGGGTTTTAACTCTCTGGTAAACGTGGAAAACAAGGCAAAGGGCCAGCCAGCTCCTCTGTGCACAATCCCCCAGTGACTCAACCAGAGCATACCTAGATGAGGCAAGAACCAAGAAGAGAATCAGATAATTCTGTTCCAGCTGTGGACAGTCAGATTTGTAAACAGAGAACGTGGTCACTGTATTTGAAGTGGAGTATTATCATCTCAAAGCAGCAGTACAAGTCTATGCATTCAACATTTTAATTCCCAGGTAAAGCGAGGGTAAAAGCACAGCAAATTTACAAAACAGCTCTTAACTGCTTGGAAAGGACATCAGCCAGGCTGCTTGGACAACCTCGCTTGCACCTTCTTGTATAGGGAATGAGTGGCTGGATACTGTAACACAGTATTTGCCTAGAGTGTAAGTCTAGTATCAACTTCAGAGCCTCAAACACCCGTATGCTGACACAGCATATATGGGTTACATGTATGCTCTATCTAACATTATGTATACACCAACAAATATAGATGCAGATAACCTTGATAAATCAGGTACTCAAGTGAATTTTTTTTTAATATTCTCCCAAATATTTGCCACTGTTACTGCAACCCCTTCCGAAGGGAGTAGCACCAGTACAAATCCAAAAGGTTACATGAATGAGGACCTCACTGCACACCAGGAAGAACTTGCACTGTATAATAAGGACAAAGCTTTTAGCACAACTCAAAAGCCACAAGGACTACAGCCTACCACAGGAACACAGCAGAAGAGATCAGAGACTTTGTTACACGAACAGAAAGCAAAGTGTGCAAAGTTAATCAATTGTTCTGTGGACTTAAAATTGTGTTGGCATCCTCATACAGTGTTGTAAATTTAGGTACATACATAAAGATACAAATACAGTTACGACCCTGTCATGAAGTCCATGCAAACAGTTCTACGTGAGCCGTGTCAACTCCTGTGTGCAAGGCTCCCTGCAGGACCAGGACTGTAACCCAGGTACAGAAATGCTGGTAAAGTCTGTTTACATAATACGTAAATAGATAAAGAAAAGTACATTCACACCAACTACTGAGGAAAGAAAACAAATCGTTTTTGTACTGCTAAAAGTACTGAATCACTTACCATCTGGTTTGTGAGGAAAAAAAAACTCAGTCCAATTCAGCTATGAAGAAAATCCTGTCTAAAAAAAGTAATCACATGCTAGATCCCCCTAAGTTCAATTTCCAATCATTTTAACACAGAGACATGGAGAATTTTGCTTTCCTAGAGGTAAGAAAAACCCCAAACCAACAGTAAGAAGGATGTGTGGCTTGTTAGGCCCTGATCCTGCAAGCCCTAAATACTTAGCTATGGGAAATAGCGGAAGCTAGTTTTTAGGAAAAAGTGGAGTTTCTGCATCAGTTTCTGCTGGAATTCATTCTAATTTTCCAAGAAAAATCTACCACGTTTCTGTTACCACGCTGTGAAATGCAAAAGACATGAAAAATTTCAAGATATTTAGTAACTGAACTAACTTGCCTTTATACCTTGATAACTTTGTGGTTTTTTCCTCAATTATCCTAAGTTATACCTATGTAGAAGTGGCATGTTGCTGACTGGTATATTATTCCACCCTAAAAAGAGCATGTGGTCATGTAAATACTCTGAGCATCAGACCACATCCAGCGAAGGTCATGTTTATGGCTCTGGCAAAGACTTGTCATTTCCAAACTTGTGACTTGTCACTTTGTCCTCAAACACACCACTACTATCTTCATTCTTAAAGAAACTAAAACTTTTATATCATCATTTCAATCCACACTTCAAAACCCAGCCTACATACTGAACTGATCTTCCAAAGGTCTTTGTATGTCCCCTTTAACAGCTGTTCATCTGCAGCTGTATGTCATGGAATCAAACTTCCCTGTTCCCTCCTTGTCTCATTCCCTGCACCACACCAACTCACCTCTTCATGCTGCTTCTCTGGAACATCCCCCTGACCTCATTCACAGGCATCTCTTCCTTCTCTTTTTCCTTGATATTTTTCTCTAGTAACTAATTGCCAATGATTTCTAATTGATGTTCTTTGATTTGGACGTAGTCAGACGCTGGTTGATCTCTCAAAGAGAGATCAATGTTATGCCCGGGTAGCTGTAACAGTTCTGCAGGTTTTGGCCTTTTTTCTTCTGCTTCCCTCAGTCCACCTCACTTGTTTCAACACTTGAATAAAATTTCCTTCCTCCTCACAGAGGCATGGAGTCTAACACGGACCATTTACCTACGGGACAAAGAACGATTTTATTGGATTTACCAATTAACCTAAACCTTACAAATGTCTGAAAACACTGAAAGAAATTTCCATCCCACTAAATACCCACTAAGTTTTACCATTAACCTCTTTTGCTGCTGAACACTAAGTCTTTCCATGAAAAAATTATATCTATTATTTATTTAAAATTGAAAAATATTCTTTGGCTGTTCTTTCCTTCTTAAATTTATCATTGTTGATTAGGTCTATATAGATCCCCACCAGGATAAACTTGACCCCAAATCATTAAGAAATTAAGTAGTTCCCTCTCTTGCTGAAAAATGATTCTTAAAATAACATGTTACATGTATAACCAAAGGCAATCAAGTTACTATGGCTTCACCTATGTGACAACCATACCCAGTCCTCACTCGTGATTGTGAGAAAGAAAGGCTTAGCTTCCAGACACTCTGTGCTGAAGCATTTTTGGCAGTGAGGGAAAGCTATGAGTGAGCAAAGTGTGACTCAGTGGCACAGCAGTAACTCTTTAAGCCACTGAAACAGGATTACTTTAGACCTTGCTACTAAGGTTGTCCCAGAGTTGGTGTGTGACCACTATTTAGCATAGCACAAGCAGTGGCAGACCCACAGCTCACACCCTCTGGGACCCTAGGGTTAGTGAGCAACCTACTGCTACCTACTGCCAACTCTCGGGCTCCGAGAGAGCAGAATCACACCCTAGCCTAGGACAAAAGTGCTCTTATACCGCACCTACTGCACAGCAGGTAAAAGTAAATATGGCACTGAGGTCAGTGATAATGGGAGAGCAGACATGCACAGAGACACAGGGCTTTCTCTGCAAGGGAGCAGCTTCCCTCTTCCTCACACCCAGGGCCAGCCCTAGACAGTCAGTGAGTTCAAAAGGAGTAAGGCCATGGCTAACTCACAGCACCCATCACCACAGTCCAACCTGGGCAGCACCAGAGACATCAGCACAGACCTGATTTACACAAGCACAAAGCATGAAGTTGATGGAGCTGAACTCAGATGATCAGAATAAGGCTCATTATCCCTGGAAATTCATGCACAGGGAGTTGTATGCTGCACAGCCTTTCCTACTCTGAGTCACTCCAACTCCTGCTCTAGGCTGTTCTGCAGCAAACTGTCAATAAAACCCATTAATGATGTGCTTTATATAGAAATAGTGCATTTAACTGAGGAGCTACAGCACATGAAGAGTGCAGCGAGGGGTGAATTACATGGCTCCTAGAACCACAGAATGGCCTTGGTTGGGAGTGACCTTAAAGATCATCTACATCTAGTTCCAAGTCCCCTGCCATGGGCAGGGACACCTTCCACTACACCAGGTTGTTCAGAGCCCAGTCCAGTGTGGCCTTGAATATGTCCAGGGATGGGGCAGCCACAGCTACTCAGGGCAACCTGTGCAGGGCCTCAACACATCCACTGTAAACATGTTTTTCATCATTATCTACTCTAAATCTACTCTTTCAATCTGAATCCCTTCCCCCTTGTCCTGGCACTACATGCCCCTGTAAAAAGTCCGTCTTCATCCCTCTTGTAGATTCTCTTCAGGTACTGGAAGGCCACAATTAGGTCACCCCTAAGCCATCCATTGTCCAGGCTGAAGAAACCAAATTCTCTCAGCCTTTCCTTGCAGGAGAGTTGCTCCATCCGTCTAATCATGTTGGTCGCCTCCTCTGGACTCTCTCCAGCAGTTAACGGAATGCAGGATGAGTCTCAGTGAAGAAGTGGTAAAGGTGGGTGGGAGTCTTAATGTTACATAGATCTGCTTGATGTTTGGTATATATATGAACCTAATTCCCCTTTTGATTTCAGTGCAGTTATATCTAGCACTCCCCTGTGTTTCTACTGATATATAAATTCTCTGATGAATAATTGATAACCAACTTTCTTTTACGTAAGCCATTACTGGAGAGCCAGCAAATATTACAGAGATGTTGTTTGCCTTTTCTCTTTTCAGTCCTGTTCTCATCTGAGTCATGTTTGGCTACCATTCCTATCCAGCTCCTTCATTGGTGGTAGCTATTAAAAAAAAAAATACACCTTTGAAGAACCAGTGGCAGGAACTGTGCAAAAAAGAAGCTCTTTGACAGAGATTCTTGGGTTTTGTCCTACGTAAATACACATCTGCAGCTGTTGGCATTGTGACACAACATTTAGCAACAGGTAACAACTGACCTTGTACACAAGCAGCTGTCATTTCCATCCACTACAGATGGCTTTATCTGATGGTTACAGGGAATTCTAACTTCTCAAAAGAAATTAGGATGTGGGGAGCAACCCCTAGAAGAAAGCAAAAATTAACCTGGGGTTTTTCGCAAACTTGGAGGGAGTTGTAATATATGACAGCAACAAAGAAGCAAGAAGTTGTTCACAGTGGAGTCCAGGTAGAAAGGAGAGGAGACTGAAAGTAGTGGGGTGGGGCAGGAGAAAACAGCTGTGACACTTCTCAGCACGTTCTCTTTCCGTGTGTGGAGAAACAAAACAAACACAGCAGGAGACCAAAACCATAACCTGAACCCGACCTCCAGCTCACTGGTTGTATCATAAAACCTCCGGGCTGAACTTGGTCATTGCATCACCAACACAATGCAGTCCCAAAGCCCTGTCAAGCAACTACACTGTGTGTTTCTTTTTTTTTTTTCTCACATGTGCTCAAGATAGTAGAGGCTAGGTAAGAATATGGCCTTTCAGAAAAAAAGACATGTCAATTTAATTGCCAGTTGGCTGGACAGCTTGCTTTTCTGTTGAGGTTGGTTTGTGGGTTTATTTGAATATTGCTGCAATGAAAAAATGTGGGTGTGATATAGGATTTAACTGGAACATTAATATATTTTTGTCTGTATATGTTAGAAATGCAACCAATACAGCAGTTAAAAACATTGGAGATCATAACGTGATCAATTATGCAAAATATAAACCTCACCACCAGTTTAACACGGCACCAGGATTGTCCACATAAAGAGGTTCTTAAAATCTTAATAAATGTCCTTGTACGCAGGACCTGATTCATGGTTTACAGAGTGATAAGTACTGAAAGGGTCAAGTAATTCACCTAATACCACTCAGCAAGGCAAGAACAAGCTGAGTTCAAACTCAGGATCCTGCTTTTCCATGCTGGTCTTTCCTTCAACTGCAAATGACTCCATGTGCACAATGTACTACAAATACCAAGCATTTGTTTCCACAAAGCAGCTGATTTTTGTGCTGCATAGAAAAAGAAGCAGTGTGTTCAAAAGCAAGTATTCTAGCACTCGCTTGCAAGTAAAGTGCAATTGTTGAGGCAGGACACAAATACGTAGCCAATAAAGAATTTATCATTATCACTGATAACAGTACTGCCAAAAATTCCAGTGCACACCTCCACAATTAAACTGACTGCCCCTGTGAAGGGGGCTGAACAGAAGAGCACACTGAACGTGGAGCCTTCCAATCCTTCAGCTTCTGACAAAATGCCAGTTGCCACCCAATGCAACAGCGATGAGACTGTCAGTGTCCTCAGCAGTTCATTCCCATTCAGGAAGGCTCACAGGCCTTTAAAGACTCTCCCTCTCCACCTGGGATAATGCCCCCTCACCCTAAGCATCCTGCCAGACAGACCTGTTCCTGCCAAGTACAGAAACACACACCCAGCCTTCACCCTGTGCTCCCAACACTGGCACAGGGCAGACTTAACAAATCGCTTAGCACTTAACAAACAGCTGAAGATCGCAATGCTTTGTAGGTTCAGGTGGAACTTGAAAGCAGCAAGTCAAATGAACATCCTTCTCTGTGGAGAGAGATGCAACGATGCCATGACCTGAATCTGCATTCTATCCACCAAATTTATTTATAGGGGGCAGGAAACAGTTTTGGGAAAAGAGATCCAAGACACCATCTTTGTCTACAGCATCAGTATTTCATCCTCTACTGGCTCATCACATGCCACAATACTTGTATTTCTGATTCATATAGAGTATTTATTATTCATGTGGTGAGACACTGCAACAGGTTGCCCATCCCAACCTGTGGATGCCCCATCCCTAGCAGCATTCAAAGCCAGGTTTAATGGGGTCCTAAGCAACCTGACTAGCAGGTGGAATCCCTGCCCGTGGTGCTATGTTCCAAGAATCAGATGATCTTTAAGGCCCCTTCCAACACCAACCATTCTATGATAATGTATAAGAATACTGTAAAGCCACATATATCTTACTTAAGTTTAATGCATATCTTACAACTTGAGTTTGCCTTTAATCAAGAAAATACATTAGTTTACCTGATTTTAAAATGAAATTTTTTAACCTGGCAGGCTGCAGCCCCTGGAGTAATACCTGATTAAGTATTATCATTCAGCTGTTTCTCAGAACCTAGACCTCCCATGGCACTTAAATGCTGCACACTCATGCAAGTAATAGAACTCAAAGTGGAATGAGTCTGTATATTTCTGTGACCAGAGCCTAACCTTGTTTAAAAAATCCCAGCACTAACAGGTTAATTTCTGACTTCAAAAGCATGGATTTTTAGGCACGATCCGCTACGCCCAGCCACGCCAATTAGAAAGAAGGTAATAGGATCGTCGCCACAAATATACAAATTAAACAAAAACCTGGCAGAAAAAATGCAGTACCCTTTTTGTACATTAGCCTGAAACAACCACATGCAGGCTCCACCAGGCTTGGAGCTGAGCCAAAAGATTATCCATCCTTTCTGTCACACGTGCATTCTCTGAGGATCGGCATCTGGAACTCTGTGTGCTCGTCGGTGTTCACCTGTGGTTAAAGATAACGAATTCAGACACAATCACACTCAAAAGTGACCCTCGGGAGATGCATGAAGGACAGTGCGTGCCGTACAGCACGACCTCGACCCAATACTGAAATGAGAGAGGCAGTGCCAGAAAACTCAAATCTGATAAGTTTGCCCAAATGGCGTGGTTATATCAAGCAGTTAGTGGCAAAAGACAATTTGTCCGTGCAGTTGTTATACCTCCATGACACTGCACTTGCACTACCTTGCTCAGTTTGACACGGCTTAACTACAAGCCAAGTAATAAGTTGCTCCTGCGCTTCCTCACCCCCCTCCCCCCAGCGGTGCGGGAGGAAACACGCGGCACGGGCAACTTATTGCCGTGGTTTCCCTGGCCCCAGCGCAGCCCCCCGGACACCCGTGCCCCTGCCACAGCCACGGGGAGCGGAACTCCTCAGCCCCCGGGGAGCGGCCGCTCCCGCCCGCCCGCCTCCCCTCACGCCCGTCTCCCCTCACCGCTCAATGGCGGGCGCCACAAGCTCTGGAAACCGGCCGGCCCCGCGGCCCCCCGCGCCCCCTCACCTCTGCTGCCCTCCTCCTCCTCCTCCTTCCTCCGCGCTCCCCCGGCGGGCCCCCAGCCCGGACTACGAGCCCCGTGGTGCCCGGCGGCGGCGCGGCTGCGCGGCGGGCTGGGGGGCGGTGGCGGCGGCGGAAGCGGCGCTGGGCCCCGCCCGCCGCGGCCGGGCCGGGCCGCTGCCGCCATGCCCCGGGACAACATGGCCTCCCTGATCCAGCGGGTGGCGCGGCAGGCGCGCATCACCTTCCGCAGCCCGGCGGGCCCGGCCTTCGGGGAGAACCTGCACCGCCTGCAGCAGCTGCTGGACGAGGTGCGCGCCGAGGACTTGCACTTGGCGCCGCGGGGGCCGTCGGCCGCGGCGGCGGCGGCGGGCGGGGGTCCGCCGTGGGCCGGCGTTGTGCCTCCCGTCAGCTACATGCACATCTGCGAGACGGAGAGCTTCAGCATGGGCGTGTTCCTGCTGCGGAGCGGCGCCTGCATCCCGCTGCACGACCACCCGGGCATGAACGGTATGCTGAAGGTGCTGTACGGCACGCTGCGCATCGCCTGCATGGACACGCTGCCCGCCGGGGCCGCCGCCGCCCCGCCGCCCCCCGCCGCTGGCAGCGGGCCGTGTCTGCGCGCCCTTTTCCGCTCCCGCCAGCACTACACGCCCGCCTCGCCGCCCTGCCTGCTCTCGCCGCACACCGACAACCTCCACCAGATCGACGCCGTGGACGGGCCCGCCGCCTTCCTCGACATCCTGGCGCCGCCCTACGACCCCCAGCACGGCCGGGACTGCCACTACTACCGGCTGCTGGAGGGGCCGCCGGCGGGCGCTGAGCCGCCCGCGCTGCCGCGGGAGGTGTGGCTGGTGGAGACCCCGCAGGCCGCCGACTTCTGGTGCGGGGGCGAGCCCTACCCTGGGCCCCGCGTCTGCCTCTGAGTCGCCGCCGGCGGCCCGGGCCGGGCGGCGGCCGCTGGGGACGTTGTGCGCTCGCCCCGCCGAGAGGGGAACCCGCCGCTCGCCGCCCCCCGCCCGGCCCCCCCTCGAGCCCGCCGGACAGCAGCACCGCGGGGACCCGGTGTTCCGAGCCGGCCGGCGCTGGCTGGAGCTGCGCGGGAGCGCCGTGGGTCAGAGTCTTCCTCTGATCGCGGGCTTCGTGAGTCGGGGGAAATAAAGCGCCAGGACGTGTTTCTGTCCTTGGGGCCGATGTGCAGGAGCAGCACGGTTAAGCTGCTCAGCTGAAGGGTCGGGGAAATATTCCAGCATCCTGTGTAAATAGGGCCATGCATCAGGGAGGGGGGGTTCAGGCTCCAAAGGGAGAGTAAATGCAATAAGAATTGTCGCAGGACGCCCCGGCGTTTTCCAGAGGGGCTCCCACTGCCAGAACCAGCTGGCACCACAGGGCCAGGGGACTGTGCCCACTGAGTCTGGGAAGGGGGCTGGTCAGGCTACAGCCTTTGGGGACTGTCTCCAGAGCGATTCTCAAGAAGAGCTGTACCTTGCTAGTAAAACACAAATCCAGAACAACTCCTGAGCCAGGACAGCCTCCAGTAAATGCCAGTGATTAATCCCCAGTTTAGGGGAGTTAAGGAAATTCCTGCTCCAAAGAGACACTGTCAGGTTCAGAGTTACTTTTCAACAGTTCTTTAAAGTGTCGCATACAAGATCTCACTACTGCAACTGAGAATTACTGAGTGCATCTATGCATACTTCCTTCAACAAGAAGGAGACAGCTGCTAATTAACCTCGCTTGGAACCTCTAATGCAGCAGTGGCAGAAGGTGGCAGAAACTGGGCATCATAAGAGAAAAAACAACTATCCACTGTTGTGGAAGCTATTCTAGAAACACGGTGTATTTGCAAACCCTCAATATCCAGCAGCACATACCCTAGGTACTGATAAGATTTGACCCGATGTCTTCTCTTTAAAGCGTGGTCTGTGTTTTTATATGGACAAGTGAACGCTTTGGGCTTTTGAAGCCTTGCAGTTTCCCTCTTTATACTATTTATAAAAACTACTTTTTCATAAGGCTTTTCAATAAACGTAGAATAGAAGAGACACCATGAATTTCGCCTTTGTATGATGGAAGCGGTCTGGAGATGCAGTTTGTCCATGGCAGGGGATGCAATCTTTCTAACACGGGAGAAGGTTTTTCTACAGGTGAAATGCCCCATGTGTACTGCAGGGACTGGTCTCGTGCCTGTTCATCCTAACGCACACTTCGTACCACAAACCCAGGCCAGGGCAGCCTTGGCCATCTTAGTCATGATGTGAGAATTCGAGTAAAAAAACACAACTTAGCAACCTCCTAAGTGATGTACTAACCTGCTCCAGAAATCATTCCACAACTGTCTTCACTTTTCTGTGTATTTATAAAAGCAGACTTGTTTTTCCTGTACAGTTGCTTGTATGTGTGAATTTTTAAATGATTCTGAGACGGCATTGCCGCTTTTTTTTTCCCCTGGCCTGCGAAAGAATGAATGTAATATACAGTCAGCATTATGCATGCATGGATTAATTCTTTTGCAAGGAAAAATTGCTAGAAATTATTTCAGGTGATTTCCATTTATTCTTAGAGCACTTTAAGGTGTCTGATATTTCTGCAGCTGGGTTACCTGTTTTTCTTGGAATTCCCCTGCAGCTTAGCATTTGTTAATGTTTAACAATTCTTGATCGAATGTAGTCATTAATTATAAGGCAATGCCTCCCTGTGTTACAGCCTGTTTCTACCTCTCTCCAAGGCTCATGAAGACAGTCATCCTTTTTCAGAAGTCCACAAAGAAGATAGCACAGTGCATGCAAACAGCTGTACTGGAAAAACAAACTGCTGCAGTGAGCATTTTTTATCTCATCTGCTCTATCCTCCCCATGCTTGGTATTTAATTTTTTTTCCTCTATGTGTAAAACCTAGTCAGGATGTTTGCTGGGACAGTATTTAATGCATCTTTCTGAAGAGGACAGCATGGTCACGCTGCGGAGTGCTGTTAACCATGGCAAAACCTTTTTTTTTCCTCTTTTTTCCTTTTTTTTTTTAATTAAGGTGTTAGTATCAAAGTATTTAAAGCTGGAAAAATAGCAATGAAAACCTGAGAAGCATTTTTTTAAAAAAGCCTCTTTGTGTAACTTCTTGCTTACTCACTAATTGAAACTTACTTCCTATGTTCTGGATATCTGTACGCAGAAGGTTTAAGTCTGTAACGCCATTCCTTCTCTGCAGTGTGGTTATTGTGTTTTCACAACAGCAAAGTAACTGTTATTGCTGAATTATAGAATAAATACAGGATATCTCACCACTGACCAGTCATTACTTTCCTTCACAAGTATGACAGCCTTGAGCCAAGTACAGTACAGAGTGCTAGTTTCTTTTGCCTGACAATCCAAACAGTGTGACCGGCCTTTCCTTGGGAGGCGATGCTTAGCACTGGATTCTCAGCCCAAATCCTGCAGGCAAATCCAGGCCCGTACACTATTGCTGCTTTTGGAGCTGGCTCTCACTGTAAAGCAGAGACAGGAGTGTAGGACCGTTGATACTACACGATGTGAGGTGCTCTCGTAGCTGTACACTAGCCACCAGCAGTTTCTTTAGTTCAGCTCTTTTACGATTTCTGTGTTACCTCATTTTTGCTTTTGATTTGGGGTTTTTTTGTAGCATGGCTGGAGACAGTATTTTGGAGAGTGCAAGGGGAGTCTTGGATTGTGTGTCTGGGTAGCTGAGATACCAATTTTGATCAAGATGCTCTGGCTGTGACCGAGCTGTGGTTATCCAAGGCCGTGGCGGTACCTGCAGAAGCCCAGCAGGTGAGGAGGCCGCAACTTCTGTGCGGCATCCCTTTAGCAGCAGGCTGTGGTCTCTTGGGGGCCAGGACCACATGGGATCAGGTGGCAAAACTGCAGCCCAGGACGTGAAGGCTTACTTGTGCTGCTAAGGTGGATGGTGGGGCAGTGAGTGTGGCTTCTGCACAGGCTGGTCCAATGCCCAACTTTAGAAGCTGTCTTGATTCAGAACCAGACACATCACTTCTGCTCCCACTGACTGCCTCTCCAAAGCAAAGAGCAACTGCCCCAAAAGCCAGCACAAGTTCCAGAAGATGGGGAGCAGGGTGTATCAGACAGAAAGGGCAGATGCTGCTGGGGCTTTACACAACGGGACCTAACACCTGGGCAAGCAGAGGCTGGGAACCACCAGGCAAGGGCTTAACCCCCTTGCCCTGCTGTGCTGGGCTGTGGCATTAGTGGTGTGGTCCATCCTGCACAGCTCACTTCTGCAGTGCGGGCCACACCGGGGATCTGTGTGGCAGAGCGGCAAGCCCGCGGGGCCCTTACGGCCCTGCACCGATGGCAGGACCCGAGGGTGGGCCGAGGCCGGAATAACATCTTAAAAAACAATAACCAAAATAAAATTACCAAAAAAAAAAAAAAAAGCGCGATATTGCGGCCATGTGGGCTCAGCAAAAACAGTCCGGCTGTGCCGCGGGGGTGAGCGCCGCCGCCCCGGGCCGCCGCAGAGCCCCCGGGCGCGGGCGCGGCGCCGCCCGCGCAGCCCCGCGCCGCCGGGAGCCGCTTCCCCCGAGCGGCGGCCGTCGGGGCGGCGGTACTCACTGTTCCGGAGCCCACTCGCGGAGGTTGCCTGGGGCGGATCGTAACCGCGGAACAAAACAGAATGAGTCAAAAAAAAACCCACCCCGCTCCCTGGTTAATATTATCCCGTCTCTCGTCTCCGAGGGAAATCCCCGCGCCCAAAAGCGAGTGTTTGTGCGCCGGGACCGGGGCCGCAGGTTTTCCACGCCGAGGTTTTGCGGGCGCGGTGCGGTGCGGTGCGCCCAGCGGACCCGGGCCGGGCTGCCCCGCAGCCCTCCACCGCCGGGACCCGGCGCGGGTCGGGAACGAGCGGGGGACACCCCCTCCCTGGGTCGGGCCAGGGAACCTACGGAAATAAAGATGTCAATTTAGCATAATTAAGAGATTTATTTGTCGTCTTTTATAAACGTTGTAAGCACCTACCCTATTGTCGAAAAGTTTATTTACAGAGTGGCCAGAAAGACACCCCCCCCTCCTTCCAGCCCCCGTTAGTGGTTGTGCATTATTCGTGTTACCTGCGGCGCACTGGGTCCCGGCCGACCACGGGCGCCGGTCCCAGCCCGAGTATTTACATCCTGTCCCAAGTCCTACTACAAACGGAACACTTTTAAGTCACCAAAAAGAAAAACAAAACCAAAACCCCAAACCAGTGCGTACAAAAATATAGTCTCTAAAAAAAAAATCCCAATATTAATAGGCAGAAATGTACAGCCATACTAAAACCAGGGAGGGAAAAACTTTCCGGTCTCGGTGTCGCCGCTGTCGTCGGAGCGGATAGGTAAGGCACCCCCCACATGCAGACAGGGGACCGGGCTCTACACCACACAAGGCACCAAGGACACCTCACCACGACGGCACTGCATGCATCCATCCTCCCGCCGCAGCCCCTATGTACACCCGCCGCTCTGGCTCGCTCCGGCCCGCCCCGGCCCGGGGGAGCCCCGCGGCACCGCCAGGTGCTCGTCGCGCCCCGCCGGGCCCCGCTCCGCTCCGCGCCCGCCGCGCTCGGCGGCGGCTCCGCGCTGGGTCCTGCGCGTCCCGCGCCGTCAGGGCGTCCGCGTCCGCGCCGCGCAGGGGGCCAGGGCGGCGGCGCCGCTCCCTCCGCCGGGTTGCGGGCACCCGCCGGCGGCGGCGGCTCCTTTCCGTTCCTTCTGGCGCAGGTGAATCTTGGTGTGCCGCTTCCTCTCGTCGGAGCGGGCGAACTTCCTGCCGCAGAAGTCGCAGGCGAAGGGCTTCTCGCCGGTGTGCGTGCGGATGTGGGTGGTGAGGTGGTCGCTGCGGCTGAAGTTCCGCATGCAGATACGGCACTGGAAGGGCTTGTGGCCCGTGTGGATGCGGATGTGCCGGGTGAGCTCGTCGGAGCGGGAGAATCGGCGGTCGCAGCCCTCGGCGGGGCACGGGTAGGGCCGCTCGTGGACCGGCGTCTTGCTGGGCCGATTGGGGTACTTGCGGGGCCGCAGGATGGGCCGCAGCGGCAGGTGGTGCGGGCTGTAGGCGCCGGCGGGCAGCCGGGCGCCCGCACCCTCGCCCCCGCCGCTGCCGGGAGCGCTGCCGGGGGCGGCGCCCGCCGGGGGCGCCCCCATCGTGAAGTTGCGGATGGTGGAAAGCGGCGTGAGGGGCGGCGGGACGCGGAGCGAGTCGAGGGGGCAGGGGAAGGGCTTGCGGTCGGGGCCGGCGTGCAGCTCCCGCTGGCACTGAGGCGGCGGGAAGAAGCCGCCGTACTCGGGGATCATTGTGAAGAGCCCGCCGTCGGCCGCGGCCGCCTTCGGTGAGGGGTAGGAGGGCGGCGGGGGAAAAGGCAGTGCCCCGCCGCCGGCGGCGGGCAGGAAAGCCGAAGAGGGGTCTTGCGGGTACAGGTCACCGCAGCCCGAGTAGGGCGGCGGCGGAGGCGAGTAGAGATGCTCCAGGTCGGCTGGCTGGCCCTGTGCCATGGTGCAGCCGAGGGCCCCGGCCAGCGGGTTGGGGGAGGTGGCGGAGGCGGCGGTGGCCGAGGAGGCGGCGGAGGAGGCGGAGGAGGCGGCGGAGGAGGCGGCGGAGGAGGGCGTGCTGACCCCCTGCAGGATCCCCGCGCTCACGATGTTGATGATGCCCTCGGGGTAGCAACCGGCGCCAGGGTACTGCGGGTCGATGGAGAATTTGCCCATGTAGGTGAAGGTCTGGTTGCGGGAAGCCGGGGCGTTGGGCGCGAAGCCGCCACCGTAGGGCAGGTCCAGGGCCCGCTTGTCGCCCATGTCCACGTTGATCATGCCGTCTGGGGGGGCAAGGAGCAGGTCAGCTCTCCGCGCCGCCACCCGCCGGGCGACCGGCACCGGTCCCAGCCACCGCCCGCCCCGGCCCAGCGCGGGGCTGCGGCGCGCACATGTTGCGCTCCGGATGCAGGGGGGCTCCGCGCCAACTGCAACTTTCCCCCCCGAGCTGGGTTCGGAGGTAGGGCTGCCGCGAGGGGCGGTGGGGAACCCGGCCGGGCGCCGAGGAGCCCCGGAGAGGGTCCCGGCGCCCCGTCCCAGTCTGACCCCCGCCCACCTCCCCGGGTCTCCGCCGCCCCGCCGCTCTCCGCGGGCGGCCCGGCCCGCACCTGCGAGGGCTCCTCTTACCTCCTGCCACACCGCTCATCTGGTCAAACGGCCCTGCCAGGTCGGCATTGGGGAAGATCGCGACCGAAGTTGGCAGCGCGGCGGAGATGTCATCCGCGGGGTAAATGCCCTCGGGGAGCTGGTGCACGAACCCACCGAGGGTCACCGGGATCTTGTCCACCGCCTTGGCTGTCATCATGGGGGCAGCGGGGCGGCCGGGGGAGCGGCGCTCCCGGCCGGCGGTGGGCGCTCGGGGCGGGGAGGGGAGGGAGAGGAGGGGGCGCTTCCCCCTGCCTCCCACTACCGGCGCGGGGGGACCGCGGGGAGCCGGCGCGGCATGTGCGGGCGGGCGGCCGCCCCGTCGCGGCGGTGCGGTGCCCGCGGTGCCCCGGGAGCGCCGCGCTCCCGCCGCAGCTCGCGCTGGAGGACAAGTCTGGCGGTAACTATTTATGGGGGCCCCCTGAATGCCCGGGACGTCACTGCCCATATAAGGACTGAGGAACGGGGCCCGGCGGTCACGTGGGCGCCCGCGTGCGGGACCCGCCGGCCCGCGCCCGCCCCGGCCCCCCCTCCCCGCACACCCTCCGCGCCCCGCGGGGGCGGCCCCGACCCGCCCCGGCCCCGCTCGGCCCCCGCCGCCGCCCGCCGCGCCGCCCAGGGGGGTATTCCGGTGGCGGAGCCCTTGTCCTAAAAAGGCGAGGATCCGGCCCCGCCCCGCCTGCCCTTTTAGGGCTCGTTCCGGAAAATTTTAAAAAGGCTCGGAAAAGCAGAGGAGGTCCCGGGGCCGCCCCGCCAGACCCCGCTCACTTTCTCAGCAGCCCGTAACCGCAAACCGGCGGCGGGTCAGGAAACAGCCGCATTCACGGAATAGAGCTTCTCCTTTCTTAAACAAAAAATAATTTAAAAAAATAGTTTGGTTTTTTTTTCTGAATTACGGGTGGAAAGAGCCGCCGAACAGAGCTACTCGGCGGCGCTGCTTTTTTTGGAAAGTGTCTGATCTATATATACCGTCGCGAAAACTGAACCGCCTGCTCCGCCGTCGCTGGGTTGTTATTGTATCGACGGGCACAAGCGAGGACGGGACGGGGAGGGGTGGCAGGGGGACAGGAGTGCCCCCCCCGCCGCCCCACCTCGTTCCGTTCTGACCCTACCGCTCCTGCATTGCTCAGTTCAACCTCTTGCTCCCACAGTTTCCATCCTCAGTAACATTTCCACTCCCGCTTTTGCTTTATTTCTCCATGATCTCCTCCATAGCGAGGGTATCAAACCGAAGAGTGCTTAAATTCTGGCTTTTCTTTTTTTTTTTTTTTTTTCTCCAAAGTACTAAAAATAACCTCCCTTGTGCCTCCCTTCCCAGGAGAAGCCAATCTTTCATACGCTGTTCCCAAGCTTAGGGCTTGCAGCCCCTACATCTTCTTGCTGATGAGGGTGTCAGATGTAATTATTTTTGAAAGCTGTATCCCATGTCACTAATCTCATTACTTGGGGATATTTTATCTCGTGGCTGTTTATTACTGTATTTAGGAAAGCAACTCCCACATATGGTCTGTAGCATGCGAGGCCCCTTTTCAATAGTCTGCAGTAAAAAAACAACCCATTGACAACCCAAGCAGCAGCAAGACACGGCAACATATGAGAGATACTACAACAGTGCATTCCTGTTCCAAAGCACCAAGCCAGAGAATACATAGGAAGGCTAAAAACTCTTCGCTTTCATTTTTAACTGCAGATACCAATATTTACAGGTCTAATACATTACAGCCTGTGCCACAGGAGAGGGGTGTGCTCGGGCATCCCTATGGCGCATGGACTTACCTCTGCCTTGGCTCCCAAGCACTGTCACAGCATCTCCCAGGACCCTCTTTATCCATGCCACACCTCGTACCCCAGCTGAGAAAGGCTCTTTCAGTTCCTCCAGTTCACTGCCTTTGGTGATGCTCCAGGTTCACTACTTGTCCAGGCACCACAGAGTCCAGACTAGACACCAGCATCCCTGGAAAAGAAAAAGTTTTAGGGGCATTTGCTAAGGAATAATAGGTGTAAACCTAGATATTTGCCTTGGTGGGTGATCAGAGAAGTATACACAATAATTAGTAAATATGTAACAGTTTTTTAACATAGATTTTTGTTACCAGCCCTTTCTAGCACTTAATGTACAGCCAATACAATTTGACATATGAGATTTAGTTGAAAGCAAGCTTTCAGCGGGATTCTAGATATTTTCATTTAAAAACCCATCTCAATTTAAAAGTTAAATTGTGACAGAGAGACAGGTTCTGGGAAATTTGACTGAGAAGTAGGAGCAATTGTATTGTATCTTTCCGTTACAGCTGAGCTGTAATTGGTCTAACAGCTACTATGAAAGAACAAAATATTGGAATCTGTTGTGCAGTGGGGTGAGTTACTTTACATTAATCTGAGAAACAGTAACTCTAAGCGCAGTATCCTCCTTACAGCAAAACATTGCAGATATATCAGATTTAGGGCTTATGGATATTCTACATCATCTTCTTGGAATAATTCAAAATACCACATGCCCACTGATGACACTAAATCATAATGCACACAGGAGAAAGGAGAACCAAGGTTTCACACCCCACCTTAATCCCCCCATGAATCAACTCTAGCTTTGAACTACCTTGGCTAATTTAATGTTCTTCCACTATGGAAAAGGATTCAATGAAAGACGGACACAAATAAAATTTAATGTACCTCCTGGCTAACTTCACCTGTGGAATATTACTGTAGTTGACTTGGTTGGTTAATTTTAAAAGCCTTCTTAAGAATGGAGTAAATTGTGTCTGATTTCCAGCCTTTCCAGGGACAATCAAATCACTCGGCATCTTTCAATGGGGGCTTTGTCTCAATGGCAGCAGGCTCTGGTATGGGGCAACATGGAAACATACTTAATGCTCAGTTTCAGGAAGTTGTTGACAGATGAAACTCAAACGTTTGTGGGCCCTTTTCAGATATCCTTGCTGTATTGCTTTGCATGTGCTTTGTGCCTTTGATCCCCGTTTGGCTGATTACAGCAGACTCCGAGGGTTGGACTGTCCAGCTCGTGCTGACATCAGTGGCCCTTACATGCAGAAATATCCTACTGATTTCTGTGCTTCCTATAAACCACTTGGTTTCATATGACAGACAGATTGTTGGTGCAAATTGCCAAGTCCCACTCACACCGAGAGCCTTGAACATGCATGACGTCTTACTGGATATAGCAGTGATTGAGGAGGGTTCAGAGCTGAAAGGCAGAACTTCTCTCCTATTCCCAACTTCTTTGAAACCAGGCCCCTTTGGATTTATTGTATTTGCTCTTTTAACAAGTTGCTAGCTGACATTGCACTGGGGGTATATTTTCCTGCAGTCATTCTCTACCACAAGTACCTGAGACATGAGCTGTAGAAATAAAATTTCCCTTCCCTCCATACCTGAGTTGAGAGTGGTTGAGGAAGAAAAGGCATCTTATCATCTGTAGAGCTGGCAACACATTTAACCAGCTTAGCATCACACATTTGAGTCATCTCTCCAGGGGGTTACTATGCTTTTGTAGCAAAACTCGCCCGACCTCATGTGCTAACAGCAGCGATGTTGGTAGGCCTGCTTGGGAAACACACCCTGCCACTTCCCCTCTGCATCCTACTGCTTTCGGGAGGGTTAAGGCGGCCCCAGCTCAGCAGGTGGCCTGGGGAGTAGGAACTCACCTGGGAACAGGGAGTTGTTTACAGATTGGAGACGAATGACCCTGACAACAGCAAAGAATGTCTGTCCTAAGTCTGGGCTAGATTCATGTTTGGGTTGGTAGGTTTTAAATGTTTCATGTAAAAGAGAAAATCTTCTCTCCAAAGCTGGATTTCAGAGTTTCCTAAATTTACCCCTTTTCACTGGGGGTAGAAAGATTTGTCATGTCCTTACAGGAAGAAATGCTTGTTTTGGCCAGGAGTGTCTGCTGGATTCCCAGGCTGTAGGCAAAAGCCACTTCCCTTCAGTCTGCCCTGCCTGCCCCTCACAGGCCTGACACAGGCTCTTAGTCTGCACTGGCCAGTTACCAAAATCTGGAACCCAGCCAGGGGAACCTGCTATAGACATGAACCTACAGAAAACAGCTGGCTGGCTGCTGGCATGCTGGGGGAAGGGGATGGTTAAGGAGCAGAGAAGGCATCCCAGTCTGCCCTTAATTACAGTACCTTGAAACCACTCTGTGGTTTTCAGCCAAGGCTGCTTGTTGTCTTAGGATGAATGCCTGTAAATTTGAAATAAGTAAATGACTTTATTGTGAGGACTTGGCTTAGGATAGCAGTAGCAGCCTTCTGAAGGGCTATTTAAATGTCAATAACTTTTTCTAATTCGGGCTATAAGAATTAAATAAACCCATGTGGAATCAGCAAACTACTAGTTTAAGTTTGTGTGGCTGTGAACAAGTATGTGTGACAGAGAAAACTTCCAGTCAAATAAAAGCAACAACAAACTTGTTTGCTCAAAATTTATTCTCGTTATTAAACACGTAGAACATTTCCTGGATGTTCCCGTACACGGTTTCTAGCAGATATATTAAGTCCGTAATCCTGCTTCCACTCAGCCCATGAGTTCCCCACGGAACACCCGAGGGAACGGATGCTCCCCGCCGCCGTCGGGAGGGGAGCGGGGAGCGTGTGCGGGCTCCACTGCCCTCTCCTGGGGAAAGGCGCTCCCGGGAGCCAGCGAGGACACAGCAGCTGAGCAAAGAGCGATGCGTTGGGCTGAGTTCTGCTGGTGTTTCACCGTATAACAGCACCCCTAAAGGTTTTCATCACAGTCGTGCTACCTATAGAGAGACTATAGCCCTGTTGAGTCAGAGATCCCGGCCACAGCCTGTGACCCCCACAACCCCAGCAGTGTCAACAGGGGGATCACGTACTGCAGTGAAGTGTTGAGAGCGAGCCACAGAGGGGCATCCCTGCTGAAAGGCTAAAATATGAGCTCTGCATGCTGCTTGCTGGGGGAACAAAGAAAAAAAAGAAAAGAAAAAAAAAGTTGCTTCTCAACTGTGAAAATTACTGGGATACACATGTCATTCATGAGACAAGACTCTCAAAATAATGACGACTTTGTTTCTGAATAGTGATAGTCTGCCTGCAAAACTTTACTTTCCAGTCCTTTCTTCTGAAACTAGTTTCACTTACCCTTGTATTTCCTGCTCTATTGTGTCCCCTGTGTTTTGTGCAAATATTGTCTTGTCCCATGGCTTGGCCTTTAGTCGAGAGAGAGACTAATCGAGCACATCCCTTCATGATGAAAGTGGCCTTCTTCCTTGAAGGACTGAAATAAAAGAAGTATAGAAAGAGTCACGTTTTCAGTTCTCTTGGTCCCATTACCTAGTGTTTGAGTGCTTAGAAAGCCTGTCAGAAGGGTTTCTGGACATATTCAGTTTATAGGAAACAGCACCTTCAGAACTGGGCATAGCTTTTTATGCTCAGGTGAGAAGTACAGTCAGCTATAACATCTGTCTCCAGCAAACCAGGAGGGAAAGCAAACTTCTAACACCATTTTCCAAGCAGTCTTTCTTGAGAAGAGATGGAGAAGAGCTCTGTGGGGTGTTTCCCAGAAACTTCCTGTCCCTCCAGGGAAGCTGGAGCCACTTACAGGACTTCTAGATTGCCAAGCACTCATTTGCGTTTGCCCTATGTACCACTTCTCAGAACCTGTTTCCATTTATGTCTCATTTCTCTGTGTTTTTGTCTTAAAAAAATCTGTCTTCTTCAGCCTTGGAAACCCTCAGCTCTTTGCTCTGGGTAAGTCAATCTTGTGTGTGGTTCCAGCTTTTCCTTAGTTTTTATCAGCATTTATTTTCTGCTCCTGAGGGTATGTCTACATGCTCCAGTTTCACCAGAAGACCATCCTGACTGTGAATTCTTTAGGCCAAGGGGATTCAGATTAATTTTCAGCAAAGTTACCCAATAGATGGCCTTCTGTCAGGAACTGTCAGCAAATTTTATTGGAGCAGAGAATTCAAACAAACAAACAAACAAACAAACACCCACCCTCCACCCCCCCAAGAGATTAAAATAAGCAACATGTTTTGCTTTAAAATTTCTAGGGCCAGATTTTTAAGTGGTATAAGTTAGCTCGAGTTTTCTGATCATGTAACCCCTACAATCTGAGTGAACAAAAAAATTGGACATGATTTTATTTACAGTATGGTTACTTTTCAAGGCTAAAACTCCAGGTTCTCCTGAGGGCGGGCATGGTCCTTTTCATCCTATATTTGGGCTGCTTCCACCTGTTTTGCAGGAGTTTGTTGCTATCTTTGATTTGTTTTCTCTGCTGGGATGTATTGTGCTTGTTTTTTCACCTCCCTTCTCATTCATGTCTCTCTCTCTCTACTCTGTTGTCCAACCTTTCAGCTCTCTTTTCCCTCTTCCCTCTCCTGTCTTTCCTCTTCCTTGGTAGTTCCTTTTCCTTCCCCTTTATCTCAGCAATTGCTGCCAACATCTATATTTGGAATAGAGTGGGAACAAGCTATTCTTGTGACTTTACTTTGAAATAACTGAGTGGAGCAGATGATTTTCTTTGAACAAATAGAGGATACATCGAGAAGACAGGCTAGTAAAGTCAAAACAACATCATTAGGGAATACCTGCCCAGCAGGTTCATTTTTCCCAACTCCCAGGATAACTTAATCAGCTGTTAGTTCTTGTTTGCTCTGTTTTAGCTTTAAATCCTCCTTTTGTGCATAGTTCATCTCTCCAGGTTAGTAACCTGAGGTGCTAACAGAGGCCTGGCTCATCACCACAGTGTCTGGGCACTCACACATCAAGGGGAATGACTGCTACCTAAAATCTCAGAGGCCAAAATTAGATGAACCAGGATATATATTTGTTTAACACCTGAACTCAATGCCATTGCATCTCCTGGTGTAGTCACAGGGTACTGTTATAGAGTCCCACTTATGTGGGCTAGCACAGAAATATACTGGGAGGAAATATTTCCTATCAAGCAATATGATTTCTCCATGTCTTCTCACATGAAGTCCTTCTCATCGCCAACTGTTCCTATCCCCCCTGCCATTTAAACTGCTGTAAGCAATACATTAACAAAGCCAGTGAGAAACAGAGCTACCCGAACAGGACAGCACAGAGCGTATTTCTCCCTATCTCCCATATTTCTGTGTTTATACAATTAACTCCCACGCTGGCAAATCAAACAAGAAATTAGGCCAAATAAGAAATTCAGCATCATGGCTTAGCATTTTGTGCCTGTGCCATAGGAAGACCCACGTCTATTTGTCTACTCCCAAGTGAAGCTGGTCCTATTAAAACTCTACTGCTGTAACATGGTTGTGTGTGAAACAGCTTCATACAGGGGAAGTTACATGAAATTACATGCAGAAAGGTGCCAAGACAAGATCTTTCCTTACACGTTAAACATTCGAAGGAGGGATAGCTACTAAATGCCAGACAAGAAACTAGAAGGAAGTAATTCCTCTACCCATTGATGACTTCCTGGCATTTTATAAATGTTCCAGCTAACAGAAATGGTCACACTGACACGGTCCTTCAACAGTTGTGTCTGCAATAATTGTTAATAAACTCCATTTGACTACAGAATACAAGTCAATACCAGTACCTTAGGAGGGCAAGGCTGACAGAGCTCTAATGCTTTTCTATCAGACTAATATAAAAACAGATCAGTCTTCAAGCAAACAGATTCTTTTCCATGTTCACACTACTACTACTGCCACCACACTGCAGATCTTGAATGTGCAGTGTAGATCAATAACAAACAGAACCTAAGCAAAGGGAAAAATGAATGACCCAGGCTAAGAAGCGACATCTACTTTCAGCACTAGCGGTAATTTCCAGGACAGATTGCCAAGTGTCTCCAGGCTTCTGTCCCTTAAAACTGAGCACAAGGGAATTTGGTGCATGTAGACATAACAATATAATAACATTTCATACTGAATTAAGCGCATGTGCCATGGTTAAGTGCATTTCATCAGTATCAGATGAGTTTTTGTAACTTTGTGCTGCCATGGAAAGGACATATATTTTATTTATACGTTCCCAACCCATGGACAACAGAAAAATGAACTTTGGCATATTTAGAGAGCACTGAAAATGGTGAACTCCAAGTACCCTCCCCTGTTACCTCTCATCCCCTGTCCCATCCCCACCATGCTGGCAACTTGCAGCTTTCCTCTCAGTCCCCTTGATTCCACATGCTCTGTGCAGCTGAATAATGACTGCAAAGAGCATCTGAAAAAATAATCTTTAATTTAAGGCTCACAGGGCATTAAGGGCACAGACCTGGGCCAGTTTACTGAAGAGGTAGCTAGCCCACAGCTGTATGGCCACAAACAAGTCTGCATTCACCGGCCCATGGACCAGAAACTGCTTCCCAGGCTCTCAGGAGTGCCAGCGTGTCTTTGATTTTTATTATTGAGTAGATGCAGATGTGACTAAGGCTTAGTTGTACCTAAGCCATAAGTAAAGTCCACTGAGATGTGCAAAGTACGTTTTCTCCAATCTTCCTGGTCTGGACAAGCTGAGAAAATGAGTATTTTCTGAGTCTTTCTACCACCATTCAGAATGGAGGAAATTTTTGTACCCAGAAAGTACAAAAGAGTACTGAAGTCCTTGCCTATGGTGTGTGATGTGCTGGATTCAGTCCTCTTTTCCGCCTAAAAGCAGCTCAGCCCATTTCTTTCACCTTATAGGACAGCACCCAAGCCCATGTTTCAGAGTCACTCTGGGGCCTCCCTGTGTCTTTATGATTCAGGCTTTGGGCTTCATGTGAAGTGAGCCAGCTGGGCTGTCTCCATATTGGGTACCTGCCTGGAGAGAGCCGAGATCCAATAGGAAGACAGAGCTTGTGTCCCAGCTTCTGCACTCTAGTGTCGTGCAGGTCACGAGGAGCTGACAGGCTGTGCATCTGTAGAAGAGTGAATGAGAAAACTCTTAAGTGCTGCATTACAAGTGTTGATCTGCAGTTAAAACCACAACCTGCAAGTACTTTCCAGGCATCCAAGGATGGACAATCACTGTTGCCATACTCCCCCACAAAGGACATGGGAAAAGAAGGTGTGAAGAAAGAGCTGCACCATACAAATGATGTTTTTCACCTTAACTCATAAGAGATATCAAGGAACAGGAAGTATTCACCCTGGGATGTGCAACAGAAACTCCTTAAAGCTAGGCTGAATAACCATAGAATCACGGAATCAAAGAATCAGCTAGGTTGGAGAAGGCCTTGAAGATGATCAAGTCCAACCTATAATCATAACCTAATCATTCAAACTCCGTGCTGTGATTCAGGACAGCGCTTGTGCCGGAGCACACTAAAAACAACCATCTCTGCCACATGCCTGGACAGCCTGACCAGGGCTGCCATGGACTTTGCAGACTTTCTAATAAGCACAATTATTGAAACACAATTTAAAGTTGACAACGTGTCTAAAAACACACACAATGTCAGAGGAGGAATGAAATGTTGCTTCCCCCTCTCTCCCCCAATCTCATTACAGGCTAAGGAAAAATAATGTATGGAGAATAATACTTCACCATCTAAAGAGTTTTACTGGTTTCTAAATCTAGTGAAGAGTCATTGTATATTTTGACAGAAAAATGGATCAAAATAATAAAGTGAATACAAAATTATATTGCTGTCAATAATTTAATTTACACAAAATAGCACTGTGACATGGTAATTGTTATATATGATGCAGCATTCAGTATAATATTTGGAGAATGCATTATAGAAAGTCAACATTTAACTACTAAAATCAACTTACATAATCAAAGCTGTCAGAGAATCTTTACAGTTTTATATTAATTTGAATGTAATTTACTATAGAGGTGTCATTCTTAGAGGTGCTTACAATAGTTAATGATCTCTGCATTTCCATTATAAAATCCTATTTTCAAAGGTTTATAACTTGGTCTTAAGAACTCTCAGCCCTCCGGCACATTTTTCTTTTCCTTACAAAAACTATGTTAGACAATTTAAACTTTTCTCTCAGAGCAGATAGTGTGGTTGCTTTCCAGATTCATTTTGAGAATTTGCTAATTTGCTGCTTGCCACCCGGGGATTTCAGAAAAAAAAAGGTTCTTCACAGAAGAAGTCATTACAGTTACATTTTCTTCTTCCATTTTCCTGAGCATGTTACCCCTCAGACCATTTTTCTTGCTGAAGTGTCTAAGTATCTTCCAATATTGCATCCAAACCTTCTCCATCATTCCTTCCCTCTTTCCTATTTTGCTGCCATGAAGCTTTCTTCCAGGTCCTTCTCCTCATCTCAGACTTTGACTGCTGGCTCTGTTCTGTGTCTTCTCACAGATGTCCACATTTATTCAACTGCTACTTCCACCACATCCATCAGTCCATGGGCTCTCCTGGCCGCACAGTTACTCAGCCTCACACCTTTTTTCAAGCTGCAACCCTGATTCACTTTTCCAACTCATTAGAAGTCCAACAGTTAGTTTTGCTCTAGCAAGTACATTCCTCTCCTTAATCTTTCAGGCTTGATTCCTGTCAGACATTAGCCATCAACCCACCCAGACCTGCTGTGTTGGTCGGTTGGTGATTTCCAGTTTGCCAGCCACAGGAACTATGCAGCCCTGAGGCATTAAAGCTGTTTCCCCCTGCCCCAGGCTTTCTGCCCAGAGGGTAGGACACCGCAAACCAATTGTCCACAAATAGCTTGTACAGGTCACTTCCAAAACCAGAATTTGAAAGGCAAATTGGCAACACAAAGCTATTATCCATAGTAAAACTAAAACCAAAAATTACCTTACTTTGGTAGACCTGCTCCAGTTCATGGGTCTAGTTTTCTCAAATCCTGCTCAAATTCACTTATTTTTCATCCATGTCACCTCGCTGTCATAGATGCCCTAGCTTTCTGCAACCTCAGTGTTATTAGACCAGACGTGTGAGCCAACGTGCACAACTGCATCCAAAATCTAAATTGTCATTATCATGTAAACATTTAGATTTACACAGAAGTAGTTTTGTCACTTATCCAGGATGTCTTTATTTTTTCTGCAAGACAAAGAGCTTTTTAAAGTATTTGGGATGCTCTATTCTAGCTATTCAGTCTTTTTATGGCCACTTTTGTCCATTGTCAACACTTAGCCAAAACACTTTCCTTCCCTTTTTCCATCATTGTCATTTCCCTGTTTGAAAAAAAATGAATGCATTACTTTCTAATAATTCAATGATGTCACAAATAAGATGGGAATCTCCTTTCCATTACACACACTGAGAACAAGATTTGCAGTTTCAGACAAAAAAAAAATCTGTTGCTTACCTATCACATTACTGGAGGTGGAAACAGGAACTATTTCATAGCCATCATGTTGTGATGATGGACTTGATTCAAGGAAAATGTGCTCATATTTTGACTGGATAGCACTGGTGACTGACTCAGCAAGATAGTTTAACTCTGTAACTAGGACAGGTAACAATGAGAAAGACAACACTGGGAGGATTCTGTTTGATCCTTCAGATTCATAATTTAGTGATATAAAGAAACTCTTGAAATCACTTTTATTTTTCCCAGTGGATATCCAGCTGGACACAAGCAAAATGAGTGTCTGAATAAATTATATTTTTGACACACTTCAGATTTTTATTCTGGTTTTGGAAAAAAAACCTGAAAGACTGACTATAGCACGGACTACTGGCTGAAAGTTGCTAATATTATTTCATCACTCTTTGTGTTGAGAAAACAGAACTGGAAGATGAAACTTTAATACTGTCAGAAAAGTCAGCAGCTGTATGGATCTGATCTCCCGCGGAATGAATGGGACCTGACAAGCACAGGAGCTTAGAGGATAATCTTCCAGACTGGATGATAATTCTTCCATTTTCACTGTCCCTCAGAAGAATCTACCAAACCGGTTTATCTCCATTCAGTATTTTTACTCCTTGAATCTCAATGAAGAGGTTTTCCTCTGATGTAGGTAGTGCTGTTACCAAATGCCCGCTCTCCCGAGGTTGACGCCCACTTCATTCAAGTATTCCTAGTGCAGCGGGGATGTTAGTGGCTACTGGCTTGCAGCCAACATCCCACACATTTCCTCCGCAGCAAAAATGCCTTAATTCTGACCCACTGCCTTTCAAGTAGATAGTGAAAAAAAAATCAGTCACAAAGAGCTTTGCTTTTATCTGTATTTCTCCTTCAGAAAGATCTGAAAAAACCATCAGACGTTGTTCTTTTCTTTTTCAAGGTCCACGGTCAGCAAGGGTGAGGCTTGGTGCTGCTGTTAGAGCTTCAGCCCCAAAAGAAGCTAAAGGCACTCAGAGTGTGTTTCTAGATTTGGGTAAAGGAGTTTTAAGCAGGGTAACTGCCGAGGGGGTGGATCAGTGCCTGCCGTTGCACCAGCGGCTGCATCCAGCACCTCTCCTGCTCAGCAGCTCTCCTTAACACCATTCGTTCTGAAACTGTCACCTACTGTGGGAGCTTGTGTTTCTCAGGCAGGGCACCGAAAAAAGATCAGAAGGGACAGTAGTTTTTGGCTCCCAGCTGAAGTTTCCCATCCCTAGCACAGATAGGAAGAACACTGCTGACCTTACGTGGAGCTGCGGGCAGCGTGTGCTGAGCCCAGCGTGTGAATGGGCAGGAGGAACTTGTACTTGCTCACAAACCGGGCACGCTGCAGGCCTGGCACAGCCACCAGCAGCAGCTTTGGGATGTGACCAATTATGCAACACACACTCGTTCTTAGACCCACAAAAGCCAAACACAGACATGGTTTTATGACCAGTGCATGGAAAATGGGATATAGTGAAACAAAGCTGTCCATTCCATATCTCCATTGTACGTAATCCAAAGGGAAAACAACACAAACAGGTCTTACATTTGAGAATCTGGCCAAACAGAGGTGAGGAGAGGCACAGCAATGCTCACAGGGGAATGTGGAGCCCAAAATTACAACACGAGGAGCGCTGGAATCAGAAAGCAGGGAGACAAAGGTTGGCAAACCACTGAGTTCATTTCCAATGGTGTTGTCAGGATGTAAGAAAGATAAACTACTCTCCAAGTCAATGCTATGTAGTGAGAAATATCTGAGGGAAGACATTAAGAAATAGATATAAATCAAAAAGGTATCAGGAAAGAAAACCCCAAAGACAACTACAATGTGGGAAAAATCACCAAGTGGAAGGCAGATGGCCAAATCTTGTGATACAGATAGAAAGATAATCTACTTCGTTCAGAAGAACAAGAAAGCCTGGATGGCTAGAAATAAAAGAGATAATTAAATGGAAAGAAAGGAACTAATTAAAGAAATCATTAACGCTGACCTTGCATAAATAAAGTTTCAAAGATTGCACACATGCTAATTTGAGGAGCAGGATGACTAGAAGTATGGAGACAATTAAAAATATTCACTTCTCTATACCAGGGATAATGGTAGAATCTGAAGGGAGATTAAATGTATTTGGTACTGCTCCAGCTGATTACGATCTTGGAAAAAGAACATGGAAACTGATGTGGCAATATACTGAATTTAAGGAGAATTGCAAAATGTACAGATGAACTCAAGGAACAAAACTAAAACAGTAAAATGAGCATAGGTTAAAACACAAGCTGCAGAAAACTGACAGCAGGAATGATTTCAGAAAAAAACTAGTATAGGTAAATTGGACAAAACAGAGGAAAGGCTGGCAGCCATCATCGCCATGACACTTGCATTACATCTCACTTCCAAATGCAGAGTCCAATTTGGGAGAAGGCAAGAAGCAGAATATGCTCTTTATAGGGGGAAAAAAGGCTTCTTTCTTTTGTAAGTTCCCGTGACAGTAGCCATTTTATGGGGCTGCCAATCATGGCAAATCAACTGAAAAGCCAGATCATTTTCTAAAGCATCTACCTTCCTAGAGAAAGATTTTCAAGTTGACTGTGTACAATCCAGCTGCTGCTTTTAATCTTTCCCTGACAACAGTAGTTGTTTTATTACTTTGACAGTCATTTTTAGCCCATGAATGGTGCCACAGTCCTTGTAAGATAGGAAAACTCTTTTGATCTACAATTTCATAAGGTTTAGCAATGGACAAAGGATTTTTCCGGTATACTTGATCACACACTTGCTGAAGTTTAGGCCTAGAGCCAATAAAAAAGCACTGGGCTGCCATTCTGGATACAAAAATCCTTTTTGATGAATAATGACTGCCAGGAAAAAAACCTTATTATAAAAATAGTGCCTATTAATAGAAAATTTAAAACCAGGTTACTCCTGAAATAACTTTGATATGTTGCCACAATCACTTTTAACTGCCATACTGTTTTAATACAGTATGATCTATAGGATAGAAAATACGGATGCAAGATAGGCGTAAGTGCAAAAAAGGAAGGTGTTTCAAGCTGTCTGTAATAGCTAAGAGAAACTGGGAGAAAATGCAGGCAGACAGAGTAGTTTTCCAGAATAATGACTTGTTCTGTGCTCTACAAGTAAGAACTGTATATTTTGTGCAGTCTGGGATACTGTATAAACTCTAAAATAAAATACATTTCCAAACAAAAATAGAAAGCCATTCAACAACCATTCAGAGTGAAAAAGCAATTGAAAATTTTAAAATCTGCAATTTTTATTAGTACAGGCTGCAGTACTTTGAGCACTTACACATATGTTAAACTCCTCACACATGTGCATCCCATTTTCTTGTCCTATTCCCGTTGGAACCCATTCTGCTTTTCCTTATGTGTAAGAAATTAAAACAGAAAGCCTTTCTGATATTCAAGTGTAAGGACAGTGTTTCCAGGAGAGCTATCAATTCAGCAGCAGTCAGCTGAATACATAGCTACCCGTGGGGAATATTTAGATAAGGTGCTGCATTGAAGTCTAACTTCTTTCAATTCTTTCCTTCGAAAATTCCATGTCCATTGGCATAGGCAATTTCCATAAAGACGTTCCTTTCTAAAAATCCACAGTAGGCTTAAAACTGAAAGAGTAAAAAGAAACAATTCTCTTTTTGCTGGGTGCAGTTAGAAATCAGTCATCTTGATACTTAGATTGATTAGAAGAAAATTGAGGAGTCAAGGATAAACAGGAGTTACTCTTCCACTCCCTGCACTGCTCAATTGTTGACATCTACAGCATTACTTAAATAAGTATATTTCAGTTGACAAAAACATTGGATTTCATACCTTTTGCTAGTCAGCTTCTGTTTATAATCTCTTGAAATTTCCACAGAATTCCCCAAAAATCACATTTTCTGGCAAAATACCAGCCTGACTCCTACAGTCTAACATTCAAAACAGAAATACTTCACTTCAGTATTTTCAGATAAACCACTTAATTTGGTTTCATTATATTTTTTTTAACAAAATATTGAGATGCCTCTGTGTAATTATTTGAAAAAATGTAAGTTCTCCACAATCAGCTAAAACTGACCCCAGTGCCGCTGACCTCAAGAAATCAGCTCTCAGTGCAAGCAGAGATCTTCACTTCTGTTTCTCTAGTTTGCCATATCTCCAAATGAAAGACTCTTTAAAGGGTTATCTTTGCTCCAAACACTTAAAGTTGTATTTTTAGCCCCACTGTTTTGGAATAACGCACAGCTCTGAGCTTTGCATATGAAAGATTTTTCTTTCCATTCTTTCCTTCAGATTAGGAAGACTCAGAGGAAAGAATCTGGCCACTGTTGTTTGCTAATTATGTTAAGAAGTGCCTACAGTACATCAACCTCTTGGATCAGACCATGCTTGGAATTACAACTTTCTCAGCATTTGCTTCCTCAGTCTTGAGTAACTGAACTATTCCCAGCCATTATCAGTTCTTGGACTTTCCCTTTGAGACCTCAGTCCACTACAGTGGGAAAGATAGACTTAGTGCAGGACACATGGCCATGTGTTTCTGCATCCTTCCTGCCACATCTTGCAAAATGCTTAAGACATTGTGCAACAAAAATGAATGAAAATTTGAAAGCACAAACAGAGCTGTGCTCTGATAATCCATGCAAACTCCAGTTCATGTGGGTCTCATCTTTGAGTACTGTAAATAACTAAGAAGAGGTCTGGCTCCAAGCCCTGCTGAAGGCAGGAGCAGTTCCCCCCCTCAACTTAAGATGCAGGTGTTGACTGCTCCCAGCGCAGCAATGCCTGGGGAGTTTCTGCTGCCCCAGACTGCCACGGTGCAGCTGACAAGCAGATCATTGCAAGCACAAGGCAGCAGCTCTACGAGCCTGCAAGAACTTTGTGCAAGTGGGAATGGTTATGCTTCAGGGGGCACGGACTACCCCACCAGGACCATTTTGTTGTCTGTAATCATGTTTATTTAACTGATGATCTACGTCTGCCAAAGCATCAACTTCACAACAAATTATTCATCAAAAACCCAGCTCCGTGCTTTCCACTTTCCAACTCTGGCTTTCAGGATATTTCGTCTAATAAATTTGAAGTAGACATGAATAAACAAACATGGCATTATACTAAGCTCGTTAATTATGCATCAAGATACATGATGTTAGAAGTACACACAATCCTGGGAGCCCATGGAAGATGAGTGTGCAAAAAAAACAAAGATTATTATCTACATGATCAGAAACCTCAATTTGTTTTAGCTTCATATGTTTTGGATGTTTTGACTGAAAATAGTATTAATAATTTCCAGGTTGTGACTGACTGATTTAAAATATGATGTCTCCATATGATATTTCGACATTCTGCACAACATACCTAAGAACAATCAGACTGAAGTCTTTCTAGTGCAGTGTTCTGTCTCTGTTCATTTGTAAAATATAGCTATTCCCTCATTCTGTGTGGGATCAGAGAAACACTAAAGAGCTTTTTGCCTTGGAGAACGAAGGAAGGAAGGAAGGAAGGAAGGAAGGAAGGAGGGAAGGAAGGAGGGAAGGAAGGAGGGAAGGAAGGAGGGAAGGAAGGAGGGAGGGAAGGAAGGAGGGAGGGAAGGAGGGAAGGAAGGAGGGAGGGAAGGAAGGAGGGAAGGAAGGAGGGAAGGAAGGAAGGAAGGAGGGAAGGAAGGAGGGAAGGAAGGAAGGAGGGAAGGAAGGAGGGAAGGAAGGAGGGAAGGAAGGAAGGAAGGAGGGAAGGAAGGAGGGAAGGAAGGAAGGAGGGAAGGAGGGAGGGAAGGAGGGAGGGAGGGAGGGAAGGAGGGAGGGAGGGAGGGAAGGAGGGAGGGAGGGAGGGAAGGAGGGAAGGAGGGAAGGAAGGAAGGAAGGAAGGAAGGAAGGAAGGAAGGAAGGAAGGAAGGAAGGAAGGAAGGAAGGAAGGAAGGAAGGAAGGAAGGAAGGAGGGAAGGAAGGAGGGAAGGAAGGAAGGAGGGAGGGAAGGAGGGGGGGAAGGAAGGAGGGAAGGAAGGAGGGAAGGAAGGAAGGAAGGAAGGAAGGAAGGAAGGAAGGAAGGAAGGAAGGAAGGAAGGAAGGAAGGAAGGAAGGAAGGAAGGAAGGAAGGAAGGAAGGAAGAAAAAAAGAAAAAAAGAAAAAAGAAAAAAAAGAAAAAAGAAAAAAAGAAAAAGGAAAAAAAGAAAAAAGAAAAAAAGAAAAAAAGAAAAAAAGAAAGCTTCCTTCTCAACAGCAAATAAAGGACCCAAGCTCTTGGCATCAACTCACTGACTCAGATCATCTCTTGGAGAAGGAGACAAATGTTGTCTTCTGAATTACAGTCCCAGTAGAAGCTTTTCTGCACAGCAAAGCAAATCAGAAACATAAGGCCCTCATTAGCAGAAGCAGCTTTTCCAGGAACAGAATAGTGACTGGGAAATCATCTGATTCCTGGACATCCAGCATTTCAGCCATCAGCCCCAAGACAAAAGGAAGGGGGAGGCCAAGGGCTCTGGCACAAAGCTGTGCTCATAAGGACCCTCCTGCAAAACCTTTTCCAGGCACTTGTAGGACAGTATCTGCTTTCACTCAGGCTCAGCACCCTTACAACTCCTCACCTTCCTCCTTGATGTGAGGGCAACTTCTGCAGCAAGCACATTCCCACACCTCTTTCTGGGAGGAAGGATGCTTGTTTTCTCCTGGCTTCAGTGTCTGAAGTATCTGCCAATATTCAGCACTGCTGTACCAAGAGGTCTGTTGCAAAATGCAGGTCAGTGTTCTCTCAGTTTCCTGGTAATCCAAGAAAGAAATTGTACTGATGAAAAAAAAAGGTTTAAACAACCAAATAATGACTTGCATAGAAAACGACACCCTTCTGCCTCAATTCTCTGACATTCTTCCAGCAATCAGTCCTGGACAGGGTGTTGCAGCATCATTCCAACATTTGGCATGAGCACTGTCAATTGCCCTTCCTCCCAGTTCCCATCTTTTCCCTCAAATCAGAAACTGCTTTGTATTACTGGAGACAAGGAAGCATCCTCCTCTGGTTAGAGATGCTGTATGTATGCAAGGAGAAGAATGAAGAATCAAAAATATGTCTAGCATTTGTATAGGTTATACATACATACACACACACATATATATATATATATATGATTCGTATGGATCTAGCGTCTTATCCAAAATTTCTTACATGTAAATAAGAGAGCATTTGGATTGTGGTTTGGGGCAGGTGGTTTCTCATGCAAACATATGAGGCTGCATTACAGCTACAAATGTTTCTTTTGAGCACTTAACACTGTGATAGTATGAAAGTATCTGTGCAAGCCTTTTACAGGTGATGTTCTTAAGCATTGAGTTAGTTTATTAGTGTTGCTAAACAAAATGGACTGAAACAGTATCACCCCTGTTAAACCTCATCCATTTTCTATGAGCAGTTTTGTAAACAGAGAAAATTATTGTCCCTGATAAACTGAGTATCAATATGAAGCAAAACCAAGTGTTCAGAAAATTTTCAGCAAATGAGGTAATATTGTGACACATATTAAGACCTCTTAGAAAGGAGAATATTTATATTGCTAACAAGCTTCCAAAGCAAGCTGGACATATAGGGCTGATGGATTTTTTTTTTTTTCATCAATAAATTGTGGAGGAAATTGCAGAATTGATATTAATCTTGCCCTCTGACACTTCTTGCTGTGAGATTTCATTTCACAAATATTCCTTGAAAGCAGAGGTTTTAAAGAACGGGAATGACCTGGATCCCCAGTGGTGAAAGGTGAAGTGGGCTATATTTGGAATCACCTTTGCAGAAAGGGAACACCTCAATAGATGCTCTGTGTGACCAGTTCTGACAGAGGGTTGTGTGCCTGCCAATGCAACCTACATCTTTTACGCTAGTACGAGTCAGAATAAATATTATCTCCACTCATGTGACAGACCTTTGATAAAGCAGAATTGGCCTGGTTGATTAGGAGTATGTGTCAAACACAGATAATGGGGGAATCCCTTTCAGCAGCAGCACAGCACCTCAGCAACCATAACAAGGCCAATTTAACGAGTCTTCTGTTTTACAAGAGATATTAATTGCAGTCCTGTCACATAAGGTACAATTCAAGATAAAATACGTAAAAGGGGGAGGAATTGGATTTCATTCCATTTTTGTCACAATTATAAATTTTCTTGCAGGACCATGAATCTTACCACTGCTGATCTGAATACCCTGGGTGGCTGACACACTGCAGTAGAACAACATGCATTGTTGTGAGGTCTGTTGAACACTAGAAGAATGTCAGGTTTTCTGTTGAATCTTTCTACCACTATGATTTTTATTCTACTCTATGCAGTTTTTGTTTGCTTGTTTTTTCTAAAGACAGAAAAACAGGCACCCAATCCTGTGTATCCACCAACAAGGATGCTTCCTCATCTCTCACCATTACTATTGAGATTTTATAAATGGTTCTGCAAATGTCCCATTTGATACTTCCTTAGGCACACTCCCAGGCTTACAGATAAACATGCATCCAAGGGTTGCGCTGGACTGATGTACAAATCATCTTCACACAAGTAAATCAGAATTCCCAGTTCAGTGCTTCAACAGTTGTATCTCCATTCTATTAGTTGTCATAATTGAATAGGTGTTCTCTGTGCATTATATAAACTTTGTATTGCCAATGCACGTGGCTCTCAGGTCAGGTTCCTTCGGTCAAGGGAGAAGGTGGATCTGCCAGATGCTGGATGCTGCTGCATGGCAGCAAGGATGCTCTGCCACGCTGCATGCTCACCTGAGTCAGAGCAGCTGCAGGCTGACCCCCTGCATGTGGCACATGCTGAACAGTGGGTGCTGCCTGCACGTGCATTGTGGCACCGAACAGGTCTCAGCCACCAACCTGCCCATCTTCATGTATTGAGGATTTTCCATTAAAATTAATTCTAACAAACATTGTCACTTTCGTGTATGCAATGTGCTTCTGAACCAGATCTAGGTTGTCTTCTAACAGTGAATACCTTTGCGATGAAACACTGGCTGCAAAGTTCCAACTGCAGTATATTCAACCCTAAATATTCCCAAATTATATCAAAATGGGAGAAAGCTAGAGAAATTTAATTCTTACTCCTAATCCCAGCATCAGGCTAGAATAGTTCAGTTTGTTTAAGGATACTGCAACAGCATCTTTGCAGAGAAATTTGTTGCTAAAGCGCTGAACCTTAAAGCTGTTCATCATCCTAAACCTCTTGTCCCAGCAATGCCAAGAGCTCCAAAACCATAACATGTATTACCTGTAAACATACCTTGGTCATCAAAAGGTTGATTTTCTTCTCATGACTGAGAAGGAAATAGGTGGGGAAAAAAGCAAAGATTGCCTACTTTTTCTATAAAACACATCAATAGGATTATTTTATTTTTTCAGCAAGGAACAAGGATGCCCACAAAGACAGACTTTTGGGAATATTTAGCATTTATATAGGTCTTTACATGCTAGTCTGAGAGATTACCTCAGACTGTTTAGGACATGATAAAAACACAGAGTCTAAAGCTGCTTGCTTATGAAGTTCAGGCAAGCCCAGGCTCACCAGCAGAGTGGTTATCTTAAGGGACTTGGGGTGACACATCAGGCAGCTTGTAATAAAACCTTCCTTTCATACATTGGTGCTAGCAGTAAGGTTCACCATTTTCTGCACAAAGCATGCATATTCAGGAAACATGGAACTGAAATTCAGCCAGCCACACACATCCCCCAGAATTGAAAGCATGGTCTGTCAGCCAAATGACACAAAACACTGAAACACAAGTTTTAAAGTCTGGTCTTACTCAGCAAAATATTTGCATGCTTTTGGACACATCTCCAAATGACAGCATTTGCTAAATGCCATCCTCAAGAAGTGAGGCCTCATTTGGCCTAAAGATGCAAGTAATGTACTAACCTGGATTCTCAGAAGTATATAGGAGTCCCAATTTATATTTTAAAAGTCCCAGCTAGAGATTATCTGCATTTCAGGAACCTCAATAACCTTACAAATCCTGTCCAAGGAGTTTAATTTGCTTCTGAAAAGAGGTGCTTTAAAGATTATAAATACACAATTGACAGTATAGAATCTCAGCACGTAATCCAGTACCTGTTGGGCCAGAAAGCAAGTTTGACACCAGAATGAGCAGCTCTTTGCCACTTGTATGGAAATACTGAGATCATTCCAGGTGACCCTGAGCAACGATAAGAGGACCAATGGAGTTTTTGTAGGCACTATTTTCTGATTGTAAGAAATAACCAAAATACACAGATGTGAGAACATAAACTGGTAAAATTATTGAATAATTATGATTTGGGGGGTTTTGTTGCTGTTTTTAAAGATTTTCATTAGTAACAAATATCGATATGGTAGGACAGTGCAATATATCATTTCATACTGTGCACCCTGAAATATCCTGAGATTATTCAGTTCATTTTTCTGAAAATTATATATAAGCTACTTAATTAAACACAGGAAGTTCTCTTCTAGCAACCCCCTTCCACATTCTGAACATGAAAGCGTACGCTAGAATATTGATAGTCCATGCAATACTTTAATGTTGGAAAACATTAGTTTTCAGTAATTACAGGGACTCATCAAGAAAAAAAAAAAGAATGACTATATGAGATAATTTTTATTCTCTTTTGTACTGTCACATCATGAGCAAATAAGAGCCTCACATATGTGAAAGCAGCATTTGCTCTCTCTTGCAGGGAGATCACTTACGCCCCGAGCTGGGATGGGCTCTTTGCTGTGACCTTTGTGAAGCCGCCCCCGCTGCCCCGCAGTTAACACGTTCTGAAGACCCTCCTTTGTCTCTGTGCCTCTGGTCACATACTAGCAACGGGCTCCGCTACACTGGAATTAATTAAACAAACTGCTCCAAGCTTTAATCTTTTATACAGCAGCTAGGGCAACAGAAACTATCTCATGAGTCCCAGATTTGTACACATCCAGCAGATGAAATACATGTGTGACATACTGCCTTCACTGTGATCTACATGCCAATTGATATTTTCACCCTGTTCCATGATGGCTGCTTCCTAAACCAACCAACCATGAGTAAATAATAGCAAGGACAGATCTGTCCTCTTATATTGAATTTCAAGGATCATGATAAAACCTACAAGTATGCAGAAAATAAGTCTCTCAGTACACAGAAAATCTAAATTTCAAAATCACCAGCACAGAACTGCCAGACAAACATCTAGACTCCACCAGATCAGGGTTAAAATGCCACAAAGTTGTGTTCCCCCACTCCACAACCTGGGCAAGAAATGTGAGATGGTGTCAGATGAATCCTAGAATTTTTGTATGGGTTTTCCAGGACATCTGAAACCCCTCAGGTGAGCACATAACTGACATCCTCTTGGCCCTTCAGTTTGCTCTCCCTGCACGGCACCAGCTCTTTGGTACTCTACAAACAGCAAAAACTCACAGGAGCACCTGATGCAAGGTGGCAGCTGCAACAGATAACATCTCGTTAGTGGTTTATACACTGCAGCCTCCCAGCAAACATCTCCAGTTCTTAGTTCAGGCCAAACCCTTCCTTCCTTTCTAAAGTAAGAGGGTAGTATCCAGGTCAGCAGTGAAGAACAGCTCTGGTCCCCTGGGGTATGAGATTTCACATGAGTTGGGAGCAAGCGTGAAAAGTGCTGTTAGTGAGTCTCCTCTCGGCTACCGTTCAAGGAAGGTGCTTGTTATTACCAGAGAAATTAGAATACTTTGAGCCCATTAAGTATTTAAAATGCAACTACTTCAAAAAGACAAGCTACAACTGAAGTTTTCAGCAGTGGCTTTCAGAACCCCACCCTCAGCAAAGCAGAAAGAATAGAAATGGGAGCTCAGCATTTCTCACAAAATAGGGCTGTGTAAAACCCCCAGGCCAAAAATACTCTTCAGAGATCCTCAGAGAACATAAAAGATCAAAACTTCAACCTCAGCCCTGTGTATCTGAATTGCTAATAGATGCTCAGTACTGTCTCCATCTGCAGCATCACACAATGAGGATTAGAGGTAATCATGTTTTTAAGGAAAGGGAGTGTTTCACATTGCCAGAAGCACCTTCAAAACTCAGACTCAGAATTATGATGTAGCATTTTCTCTCTTGCCCTGAACAAGGTTTTTCAATCACCAGTTTATGAACAGCTGCACCAATACTGAGCTCTTCTTATGTGCTAAACAACACTGGGACATTGCAAAACTACAAAGGCTCGTCCTGTCCATTTAACCAGTGTGTCACATGGAGACAAAGCATAATGCAGCCCTGTGAAAAGTCCACCCACAAACTTCATTTCACACTATAGAATGAGGCACTTGAGTTCTCTGTCTTCCTTCTCTCACATGAGTTCACATGACAGCAACTTAAATATTTTGGAGACTCAAGAATATAGCCTTTCAAAAAGTTACCTGCTTAAAAAAAGTAGTAATAAAAGATATTTTGGTAGGTACCTTACTATTTCTTTCTTGTTCAAAACCTTTGTATTCAGTTTGTTTTAAAATGTAAATCAGTACTGAACAATAAAATAGAGTAGTTGTCATTGACGAGAAAAGCTATATCATCTTATGAAAACCTAACACTATAGAATCAGAATCCACAGCACATTGAAGTGAATTAAAATGCTATCATTAGAAAGATAATTTTTTTCATTAATGAAACATAGTACCCTAAATTGCAAGATAAAGTTTAAAAAACACTGCAGTATTTGTTACCAAACAGGAGATATTTATTTTATCAATTAAACCCGTAACAAAACCCCCATTATACTGACATGGCGGTACCGAAAAGGACAACCCCCCTTCCTGCATGCACACTCATGCACACATAAAAACACACACTCCTTTTACCCAAAGCTGGCAGAACAGCCACACAGTTCCAAAGGGAGGGGCCAAAGGAGCAACAAATCCAAATATCAACTGTCAGAAAAAGACATTCCTCAGCAAAGCTATGTTTGGAAGACAGTGTCATGTTGTTAACATGCTGTGTTCATGGAACTACCCAACCATGTAGTAAAAAGAAATTAAAAGGAAGGGGTAGTGAAGAAGCTTTAAAACTATTATTTAAGGAGTCTATTTTCCCTAAGCATAGATGTAAGAAATAGTGAGGACTGTAGTAAAGAGATCAAATATTCCTGGAAGAAGTTCTTTATATAAACAATTGAATCATTCCTATTTGGTTTTATACAAATTATATAAGCCCCAAAATAACCCTTTTAAGTATTTAATTTCATAACTAATTAATTCTCTGCAGTGGTAAACTACAACAATCTTGGAACAATTTTCTTAAATGAAGACAGCTGATGGCTCAAGTTTCCCAACACTGCTCATCCTCAGCCTTTCTGAGGGTTCACTGACAAACTTCCCCACTGATGTCCCCATGCAGCAGTCTCAGCAAGGTGAACCACCTGCATTTTCTTTGAAAAAATGGAAAATATCCTTCTGCCAGGCAAAGGGAGGCCAATAGCCTTATGGAAAAACAGCATACCAGCAATTAGTCAGGTCCTGTGACACACACCTGCCATGAACTCAAGGTGCTGGCAGGGTCGATTCAAGGACATAGATTAGAGAGTTTTGCCTAAATGCACTTCTTCTGGATGTTACTCCAACAACAGTTACACCCAGAAACCTCTTTAGCTATGCACAATCAGTACCAAATGTGGCATTTCCAGTAAGAGTATGAAGAATACTGACATCAGTTAGCAGTCCTGCTAAGTCACCTGTACCGATGCTAAGGGCCTGCTTCGGCCACTTAGTTTAAGCACAGGCACTGCTCCTTTGACTGTACAAGGATACTTGCCAGATGAAAAACTGCAGGAGTCAACAGACATGCCAGTCCTAATAATCAGGAGAAAGAACCCCTTTAAGTATCACGACTAAAGGAGGCCTTTAAGACCCATCTCTATGACATGCAGGTGAGCACAATGAAGTTTCAGTAACAAACCTTGCACAGATACAGCTGGAGCACGGTATGGCCATTGGAGCCAGCTGAAAGCTGCAGAGAGCTAGATGGGAGATCCTCCAGACAGTGTAATCACACTCTCAAGAAAAAGAAAAGAAAACTTTTAGGTTACCAGGTGCAGCTTTAAATGGGTGCTAGTCTTCCTCAGCTGAAGTCCTTGAACAAAACGCCAGGAATGAGAAACAGCTTACCTAGCTGCTTCTGAAAAATTAGGCTAGAAGACTGTGATGGGAGCAGGATAAATGACAGTTCTGTTGCCTTCTTAGGAATTCTTTTGGAAAAAAAAGCGGTGTAAAAAATCAACAAATTAATCACCACAGAGCTATTTTCCTCATGAACACATGACCCATACAATTCAAGGAGGGAAAGTGTTTCTCTGCAACCAGACTTTTGAGAAACTACCCTGCAAATAACTCACTCTCTCTCTCGTCATTGCAATGGGTCTTGACATTGACTTTGTCATGTTAATTTGCCAAATTCAATCCCAGTATTTGCTTGAATCGAAGCATCAAAGACATACAAACATCAACCATCAGCTGAGTCCATGAAGCACAAATGCTGCCCTTTAATGGTCAGTGGTACTCCCTGTACCAGTTATCTTCTTGTTTTGGAAAAAAAAATGAGGAACCTATCAGGAAAAAACCCAGCACTGAATCATTTGACAGAACATGTTTCTAAAATAAAGCAAGCTCAAATGTTATCACAGCCAAAGAAAATTGGCAGAGGATTTGGTGTAGCAAAGACTCCTCTAAGTATGAAGTTTCCCATTCTGTGAGTTCTGAGATACTGGACATTGTTGTACCGCCATTTAGGAAGGGTTTTGAGGCAGGGGAGCAGAAGAAATGAGAGCAGCCTGTAAATGGGAGCCAACATGATTACAAGGACTATATGCTGCATATTAGTATCTGCAGAAGATGCATGGAAGCAGACTGAATGGGTACACAGGAACCTCTGCCAAGCCAAGCACAGAAATAACAGAAAAGTATAAAAATCCAGTGTTGTATTCTGTGTGGTTTGTATAAGCACCTTGATGATAGAGGCCCCAAAGACAGTAGGAAGCTGTGCCACTGTGTAAACATGATTTTTGATGCCTTTGGAAGATGCCAGAGTGATACAAAAAGCTTGGGGAGGGCTTTCACCTACCTTATTTTACCTCTTTCTTTCTCACATACACCCTCAGTCTCATGCTGGTTTACAGCCAGCGGCTTACGTGCCATGTTTGAGTAGATATGTAAGAGAATAGAACCGTTCCAAACAGAGAAGGAACATGCATGAAGATACAAAAGGGGGTTGCAGGGAATGGGCATGAAATATTCTGTGCTGGCTTGCCTTATCTCCTGGGCTGCACTTTCTCTCAGAAGCTGAAGACCTGCTTATTATTCCTACAGCTCAGGGTGCTGATCTTCCAGCAGGAATACGGCATCAGGCTGTTGCTCTAAGCCATCAGCATTCTCAGGCTGCTGTTTTCCAGAACGCCATTGCTACCCCACCTCCTTTCCTGAGGTAAGATATGTCTTTGCTACAGACTAAATGATTCCTAAGAGCATGAGAGCTAGACAATATATATATTTACACAAACTATATATTATGTGAAAGCAAAGCTTTTGTTCAGTCAAAGGCAGCAGCCACAGAAGGAACCAGATGGGCCCATGAATAAGTTGAAATTACCGGCTCACAGAGATACAGTAGAACTCAGCATCACAGTGCGTCTCTAAGTTCACAAAAACGTATCTCAAGATAATGAGAGTTTATGGAAGTAAAACCATCAACAGCACAGCAATGGGCAAGAAATGTGATTGTAACCTGTAAATCAAACATCAAAGGTCTTACAAGGCCACCGGTGACAGGTGGACACTTAACATAAATGTGATATTGTACACCTAATATAAAAAAGCTCTCTTAATCTCTTCTTTCATATGCATAAGTAACTCACACTGCATGTAAATGTCATATATCTAGTAAACAATTCATTTAAAATCATTTATGTACAGCTTAAAATGTATTTTAATGGTATTTTTCTAAAGGTCAGATAATGCAAAGAAAAACAGTTAAAAAGGATACAAAAGCTTACCCAGGTGATAATTTGAGTATCCTACTAGTAGCTTATATAACATAATGGTGTTTATTAAAAAAATAAGCATTATGTAAGTGAGAAAGAATAAGTAGTGTGACAGGATCAAGATTAAAACTCAAGAAATTCCCATTAAGGCAGTTCATCCCAAGTTTACCGTTGTATAAAACAGCATAAGAGAGTTTTCTCTTGGGTATACAGTGTACAAGTATATCAAACGGTTATAACATAAAAGTATAATATTCTCTTTCCAGTACAGATGCGTTAAACCATTGGATTTGACTCCAGATCTGATTTTCACTCCCACCAGACTCTGGGAAAGGCCACATCCTATGTTTTGAACAGGTCATTTCAGGACATAAAATGGGAACTAGTTATGAAATTCACTTTCCAAAACCTGCAGCACCCAGCATAAGAGGAATTCTGAACTTACAAGACTACCTCTATTCCATAGCTTGTCAGGCAAGCTTGACTTCAAAAGTTGAAGGCCAGGCCAGGACAAGTTGGTTCTTCTGATGTACATGGGATAGTGCCTGGTGTCACAAGCAGCCTTATGCCTTAGATAGGCCACACTTTCAAAAGCTGTGCTTGCATTTTCCCTCCATCCCTAGAGAGCACATCAAATGCACATACACACACCACAGCCAATTCAGCTTAGCAATAGAAGTTAACAAACCATGAAAAGAAAAGTTATTACTGGCAAGCCCCTAACAGGAAAAACGCCACCTTCCCCCTGGCCTTCCTAATGCCATGCTGGTGTATACACATGTACATACATCCAAGATAGTTTAGACAGTTTAGAACAATTTAGAAAGAAGTTTTGACTCTGTTTTTTATTCGTTAGCTTGTTTGTGACCTATACTACAGGGCTGTTAATTCAAACGATCCAAGAGGTTCTCTCTTTGGGGAGGGAAGAGCAAGACATGCTAAATACAGTGTACACTTACCATCTGCATAGGGGCCTCTCAAACCTTGTCAGATCTTCATTCTCACATCTCATTTAACACTGTCTCTACTATCTCAGGTTGGTGGAGTGGGTAAGAGCCACAGCAAACAGCTCCTGTATTTATTGGCATGTTTATGCATCCCCAGACACTACTATTCCCCCAGATTTCCAAGAACATTCCTGAAGAGTTGAGTCTGAAAAACGGATAAAATATTTTAAACAAAAAGAAGAATGCTAATTGCCTCCTTGTAGGCTGGGCAAGCTCTAAACTCTTGCAGATTTTGTATTCCTGCCCAATAGACCCCCTCAAGGGCAAGGGCTCGGGCTCAGACATGTATCTGACAGTAGGAGCAGAAAGTTTCTACCCCCCAGCTCTGAGACCTCAGCCTTGTGCAAGTGCAGGGTCAGTGTCTCCTGGGAGATAGCTGGGCTCGGGCCTGCTGATGGAGAGTTGTTCCCTGTCTCGTGCTTGGTCCCTGGCAGCCTGGGAAATGACTCAGTGATGCCATGCCCTGGTCCAAAATGTCTTCAGAATTGGTGCAGATACATGGCACAGCAAAACAACATTGTTTGTCCCACCTTACTGTGGGTAACCGAACTATTCAAGTTACTCCTTCCAGCCTTCAGAGCAATCCACCAAATGAGAAACTCATGGATGGAAAGGTTTTTGTCCAGGGAAGAGAACTGGAAAGAAACACTGAAGTCGGAAAGGCATTTTCTCCCAGGCCAAACTTACTTTTTCCCTTTTTATTGTTATCTACTACCACTGCAGTGACCTAGGACACTCCTGTGGCTCTAATTTAGTGGCTTTTGATCTGTTACACTAATGGTCTCCATCTTCTTAGATGGTGCTAGAAAGTTTCATCCCTTGGGAAAAGGAGGAGGAAGCTAAATGGGTATTTTGTGGACCAGTCAGAACTACGAGCACTTGGCAAGTTTGTTGGCCTAAAATGACAAAAATTATATAATTTTTATTAATTTTTAAAATGTTACATTCAAGGAGAAAATATACTTTCAAAGAACAGTCTCAGATACTGCAGGGAGAGAAAGCCAAGTATACAAAGATATAGAACCTGAAAAGCCACTTGGGTAAATTTACTCACAGGATCAGTCACACAAACCAGTTCCTGAACTGCCTATTTGTGGATCACACACATACTGCTTGGGAAACACAGATAGCAGTTAAAATATTCTTCCCCAAAACTGGTCAAGGATCTTTCTCTGCTGGATGAGGTTTAAGCTTGTGCCAAGCTCTTAAAAATGACAGTGATTATTTTCAACAAAAGAATTATATGAAGAACAAAAATTAAAGACAGAAGGAAGCTCCCAGATACCTGTAATTCCAGATGTAAAATCATTTTCTTTTAGAAACAATTAATGTTACAAAATCAGTTTTATTTGCTTTGCTATTACACAGTTTTATGCTTCTTACATTTTGTTCACTCATCTTCTGGAGAAAGAAAAAGTAAATTAAAACAAAAAGGTGATAGTGAACATACATTATGAAATATGAAGAATCATGGGACCAACTGACCACTCCAGTGATTATGAAAACTGTAAACTATTCAAAGAGAGCACTTTCCACTGCTCTTCATTAGAGTCTGATTACCTCAGCCATTAACATTTGGCTCTTATTATGATGATTGTGAAATACTGTTCACACTAATGGACAAAAGAAAGTTGACATGGCTATCTTGATTAACTCATCAATAATAATTTGGAATAATTTTTCTTCATTCACTGGATGAATCATTCACATGTCCTTTAATAATGTACATTGTTGTATAGTAAATTAGCATGAAGATTACCCACCTTTGGGAGCTACACTCTACTTCAAAGTATTGCTCAAAAGAGATTTCAAATTTGAATTTTACTTTAAAAAAAAAAAGGAAGATCAGAAAACAATGACTTCTTTGTAACTGTTCAGTACATCAAGATGTACAGCCCTCAAGTTATGCAACTGAGCTCAACCTTTAAGCCACCAGATACTCAATATGTAAAAAATACACTCCCCACCTATTTGCATTCTTCTCCAGAGACTAAAGCAAAACTCCTGTTCTTCATAAGACAAACATGAACTTGAATAATAAACTGACTAAAATGAAGTAATCCTTACTTAAACAGATAAGAATAAAACCAAAGTCCACCAGGCTCTTTGTGGATCCAGCTTTGCAAACCTCCACTCACATGAGGCTTCATAGGCAATGTGACTGCAAACTCAAACTGTACTCATGGAAGTCAGTCCTGTCTCCATGCAAAAAGCCCTGACAAGTCAGCTTCTTGCTGAGGATCGTCTGTGCAGGACAGGAGGTGAGGCACTCCTGGCTCTAAGCCATGCCACGGTCCCCATGGCAGGTGATGACCCACCTCAGCTCTTTGCAGCAGCAATTTTCACATGCCTCAAACAGATAACTCTGTGAAAATGCAGTGACACCAACCTCCTTGCAAAAGCCAATATCAATAGTCAAGATGATTCTCAAAATTCTCAAGAGGCTTGGCTTTTCCCTTCTCACTGTACCTCATTCCATCTCTTCTTCCCAAATCACCACTTCATTTCTGAAAGTGCATCAAGCAGCTGTCTTACCTTTTAGCTCTTTGCTACCCATTGTGACTGGACCTCCAGAGCTCTGAGGAAAGGCAACCTGCTTCTTCCACCTTCCTGGCTGTACCCACCACCTGACAGCAGCAACCACCCTGAGTCATGTGTTAACAATCCTGTACCCCTGCCCCAGCCAGTGGCAGAGTGTCAGAAAGGAAGTAAGACAGGGTAGATGTATAGATAGGAGCTTCCTAAGCCAGGCAGGGCACCTTTGCACTTAGTAGATGGATTTTCTTCCATCGATTTTTCTGATCGCTTTTAGAACATGTAAGCCTGTTACAGTCTACAGCATGGCATGGTGGTGACTTCCAGAGTTTAACTGCACACTGTGTGAACAAGTTACTTCTTTTGCTTGTTTTCAGTCTACAACCTGAGGAGTTTTTTTAATGGCTCCTGGGAGTTGTATAGGAGGAGACAAGGAACAGTAATTCCCAATTCAGTTTTTTCATGGATTTTATAGCTATCTATAATCCCTTCCTCAATCCCCTCTCTTCTATGCAGAGAAGTGCTAGCTGTTCAACTGCACTCATGGTTTACTGCAATGACCAAACTGTTTTTCTATGTTGTTTCCTGCTCTTTTCCTAATTTTGTGTGGGTTTTGCCTGCTACTGAACACTGATTAAATATTTTCAAGAGCTGTGATAATGCCATCCTGACAGTAAGCAGTTCAGAGCTCATTACTGTGCATGCAGCATCAGGTGTTTTCCCCGTGTACCTTAATTTAATTTAATCTGTACTGAGTTTCATCCGCCTTTTTCATTTCCTAGACACTCTATAGGATGAAACTGTTCTATATGTCTTTTAAAACCTTTATTCTTTCAATATTTTTTGTTAACCACCCTAATCATATCACATCAGTGAATACTCTCCTACACCACCACCCACCTTACAAGCGATTATCTATGAAGATGTAGAACAGCCCAGGACTAGCACTCATTCCCGAAGGACTCTCCTGTGATGTCTCTTCATTGAGTAACCTAATAATTTAATCTTGCACCTTGTTTTCTACCTTTAACTAACTCCTTTATCCATGAGAAAAATTTCCATCTTTCACAGTTCAGCTTCTCTAGGAAGCTTTGGGGAGGGGCCACATTAAAGTCTAATACTGGGGAATAGGAGAAAGAAATAACAAACCACTTCCATTTATTTATCTCCCATTTTCCTTGTTTCAGACATGCATCTCGGTTATAATCTGCCACAAAAACAAATCTTTTTGAAGACTGCTGTATTTTGTCTTTTTGTAAATGGTCATTCTTAAATAGCAAGCTTCCCAGCTGCTGCTATACAATATATATATCGGCAACAAAATCGCCTAACGTCATTTCATTAATTCACCCACTGAAAAACTGTTTCACAGGAAGGAAGTTACCACTGGGAATGGAGAAGGAGAATAACATTTGTTTGATAGTAAAGATTAATTGGAAAATGAACTGTGTAATGGATGCTTGTGGAGGAATAACTAACGTAATGGAATATTCGGGGTATTTTCCTATCTTTATGTACAGCAAATAATCTATATAAATCCCCCACTCACGGAGACGAGAATAAAGCCTTCATAAATATTCAGACACTTTTTATAGTTACAATGGGAAACACATCTTCCTGTTCTTTCCAGCTGAAATAGTGCTTATGTGCTCTTTTCTCTGGGTGCTTTATGTGGCAGCTATTTCAGCAGGCCGAGCGCGCTGCGGAGCCAGGAGGGCAGCTGTTCATCTGGTGCACATTTCCAGCGCAACAGCTCCGGCAGGAACTTTCGCACCTCCAGCCAACGCGGTTGGCACCGATGCTGCCAGCGGGATCTGCGAGATTTCCGCTCTTTCATACACCTATCGTATGTCAGCGCTTGAATTGTGTAGGTTTGTCATTTCAGGAGACACAATTCAAGACCTCTGGAGTGTCTTCTCAAAGCTCAAAAAGAATATAAACAAAGGAAATGACATGTGGTTTTATGATCATTGCTATAAAACATTTTATCAGCTGAGGGACAGTGCTCCAAGCTGCAATATATACTCATATGAATAATTCTTAGTTAACTGGATAATTCTCTCAATTTTACTAGATCTTATTTATTCTAGATTCTTATCCATTGCAGGCCAGTCCAGTTTGGGTAGGGATCTTGTCTAGCAGCTGGACATTGGGCCTAGAGAGGCAAAAATACTTTTTTCACTGCCATTAACTTCTAAGATTTGCAGAATGAGAAATAATTTCATTTTCTCTGTCTTTTTTTCTGAAGTCTGAGGAGACAGGTACATTGAAAAGTCATTACAGAGGGGAGGGTTAAAAAATAATGAAATTAAGACTAAGATGTGTAATTAGTGGTTCTGATTTAAAAAAAACCAACCAAACAAGAAAACCTCACAAAGCCAAGGCGCTGAAATTCTTACATTTAATTAAAACTTCCCACCAAAATCTGAATCCTTTACACAAGGAAAATACAATTTTGAACAAAATTCTATTTTCCAGTTGGATGTTGTTTTGGCTGAGAAACTTTCATCAGTTTTACTGGGCCAGAAAGGAGATGCCAGTCAGTGTGTGTGTTTCCCTTTTTGTCATTATAGGAAGAAGTATTTATTGGACTGCATGAGGACTATTTCTATGTAACAGAAGTATTTCTAGATATACTAAGAGAAGAAATACTTCTATTATATAGAAATAGTCCTCATGCAGTTCAAAGTCTTCCATGGGCTCAGGTAAATACAGTTCCTTTTCTTCACACTAAACACATTTGCAATTCTTTCCTGGGACACGTTTTTGTACACACATTTATGTTGCATCGTTCTCTTGTTCCCAGAAACTAACTGTCCTTAATTAAGAAGCCTTGTACTTCTGATCCCTGTCATACTTCCATTAAAAATTCCTGTACCATATAGTTAACAGTACTTAGTGAACCAATAGTTTTTCCTTCATAATTTTATTTGAGAAACCAAAAGCTGTACTTTCAGTCATCACCAGAGTCCAAATTGCATCAACGGGGAGAACATGCAAGTGCAAACTTTGAGAGCAGTGAGAGTGTAAGAATGAATAAAGACAACCAACATTATTTGCCTGCTCCAGCCCACAAGTATGGTCTGACTACTACACACAGTAGAAGCTATTTATATACTGATGCACACGATATGCATTAATGAGCTCACTTGGGGGTTTATGATCATAAAAGATATTGCTAGAAACAATGAAAATAACTGGGGGGAAAATTATTCTTGAAGTAAAATATTAATAAATGAATTTTTTCAGTATATTGATTGAGATGTTCCCATTTGTGACAAACTTAGTGCCATTTACAATGTATCATTTGGTTGAGAGTAAAAGGTGAGAGGATTAAGTGCCCCCAGCTCTTCAATAATGCAGCTGCACTGTTGACCCACTGCCACAAAAAGTCAACTCATGAGGTCTACGTGAATAAAACCAGTTAAACCCTCTTTCCAAAAAGATATTTTCAAAAAGCACACCAGTATAGGAAGGATAGGATATAATTTGGATGCTACTATTTGGCTCTCAATATCTAAAAAACACCCACCAGACTGACAAAAACACACAAAAATATCCTTCTATATATTATATATGCATGCGTGCGTAAAATAATTTGGTTTAGTTGCGTTTAAAAATTGAGGGGACTAGGATCCATGGCTTTTCCTCCATTTTGAAGCATGACACTCCTTACTATTCCAGCATCAGTTCAGATTTCACCTAAGCAAAGTCTTGGGCTCTGCACTATAGGAAATATCCAAACACCAAAAATAGCTGCTTGAACTACAATTATTCACAGCATCAAACCCCATTCCCAAAATGGCTTCAGTGACAGGAGGTCTGAGGAAAAGCATCTAATAGATGGATCAGAGTGCATATTTGATTTGTCTAAAAACAGGATGCCATGTCACCTGCAGCTATATGTTAATGTAGTATAGTCCTTACATTGACGAGGCTGTGCTATTGTCAACAGGGTAGAGCTCACTGTACAATACTAGGCATATTAACAGCATTAATCAATTAACAAAAACATCAAAAACAAAACCAAAAACTTTTTAAATCCTTCAGTATGTACAGATTCTCTGGCATAAGCTAGAGCATAAATACTTTATTTTGTGTATTTAATGTAATGATAATTTTCTATTTTTTAAATTAGTATCTGCTGCCTGTTGTCAGCTTGCTTTGTTGATCTCTCTGTCCCTGGTACCTCATTTCTTTGTTTTTAAGTGGTTTTCTTTTAAATCAGGCCTCTAAAAAATTCCACAGTATCATCTTCAATCAGAAACAAAATGTTATTTTTCAAATAAAAGCTGGGCAAATTAGATACCCTTTACAGACAACACACCAACTTAACTGGCATGCTTTTAAAATTAAACTACCTTTCACTAAAAAATGTAAAGCTTCTGCTTGCATACAAAGTCCATCCGATTGTGTAGCTTTGTTAAAAGACAATAACCATTACAATAGGGTGAAGGCATATTCACATTGTTTTATGATGCACTAAATAGAATTTGAGCAAACAAAAATAATCATAAAAGGAAAATGTTAATGTTATAAAGTATCCAACACAAAAACATTAATCAGCCATTGTTTTGGTGTCAGCTCCTGAGGCTGCAGGGACTGCCTGGCCTCGGGGCTCCCAGCCCTGGGGAGCCCCCACCACTGCACCAAGCACAGAACTCGGTGCAGTAAAAGCGAATGCACCCCGTGCTGACAGGCTGACGGTGACCCCAACAGCCAGGATGACTTTTGGCTACACCTCCTGAAGGCTCTTGCCTTGGGGGAGAAAGAGAAGATGCCTGCTGCTCCAAAGGGGAAAGGTCCCTTGTATACCCAGTGTCCCTGGGTCCTGCCTTTTGCTGACCGCTGCTCCTCCATGCTGGCTCTGGGATGACACGGGAGGGGAAGCACCAGAAGGGTGAGGGGTCCTGTGATAGCTACACCATGCCCCCATCTTTGTCATTTCCTTAGGTCTCACGAAAAACAAACTGCAACCAACCTTGTGAACTTTATCTGAAGGACCCACATGAGCTCTAAAAGTGCAATTCAAGTATTTCCTACAGCACTTTGTTCTGAGTAAGTCTCTATGAAGCTTTGTTACTATCTAGGCCTTTTTATTGATTTTTTAGTAATTTGTGTACTACAATAAACAGCAGTTGCAAAAGACTCTAAAACAGCTGGGGTATACCACAAGTCAGTTGTTAACTAGCAAAACATGAATACTACAAGCAACAAGTGTTTTATAGACAGGTTTTTCTGATAATGCAAAGTGCAAAGAGGGCCAAAACTAGAACTGCCAAAGAAGGCTCCTTCTGCATGCGACTCAGGCAAGCCCTGGAAGAAAAGTCTTACTGATTGTCAGGACCTGACTCTCAAGAATTCCTCCTGCTTGACTTTTAGTCCAAGGCTCCTGTTTTGGGCTAAACAATTACTTGGGTTTGCAAAAGCCAAAGGGTTCCCATTAGTATGTGCCCAATCTCCATCTGTAGAGGTACCCTGGGAGTGCCTCACAGACACAAACTGTAAGAGGGCTCTGCATATGCAACCAGGTGGGTGAGCCCTCTCATTGCAATAGCTAAGGGAATTACCAGGTCTTGTATTGATATTAAAAGCCATGTGGATTTTGGTGCTTTACCTCAAGGTGCTGCTCTCTCTTAGAGGCATTTGGTTCTGGAAAAATCCCTGTTTGCTTTTTTTTCTTATGCTGCTAGATAGCAAATTTGGCCTTGGTGAGAAATATTAGACACTTCTCAGAAGTATGGGCAAATAAACTCTCAAACAACTTGTTTTCAAAATCTTAATGACTTTTAAGCTTGCTTTTTCTTTTTTTCCCCCTTCATTTGACTCACGATTTCAGCAGAATTGAAGAGCTGCTGGTGCAGCTTGGAGCAGCAGTTGTCGGCACATTACCTACCACCCATGCCCGCATACTTGGTGGGAACATGGGACCGTGTACAGACTTATACATGCGACTGCTGGCCTGTCTTATCCCTCCTCCCTCCCCCGAAATGTCCTAGCTTAGGCCTTGGGACAATAAAGGGCATGCAGGCTGCTTTTTTACTCTTTGAAACACCCCCAGAGAATCATTCCCAGGCAGAGGAATGCTCACTATGGCCGTACCCAGTAGAGCTAGAATAGCAGGTCTGCATGACAAAACTCTTCTCAAAGCTATCCCATTCACCACTGCTATTTGCTTGCCTTGGATTTCTTGCCTCTCACTTCCTACACGTGGAGAAGGTGTGGAGCAGAGCCCTTGCGAATCACACAGTGATTTGGTCAAACACACCTAAAGAAGGCTTTTTTTTCCCCACAAAAATTGAGAATGCTTTTAGTTAAACATACAACCACCTAAGCTACCAACTGCATCTTCTTCAGGTTTCAGTAAGTCTAGCTGCACAGCTCTTTAAGCCTTTTCCACCCACAGCCACCCACCCATCCACCCTTTCTTACGCATATAATAAAACAAACAGTAAACATGCAAACCCAGAATCCTTTCACCTTGTCACTCAGAGCTACCCCGTCACATTCACGAGTCTGCCTGTCAGAATCCAGCTGCTGCAAGTTTACCTGAATGCTCACAGTTTGTCATTTCATGACTGGAGGCTGTGAATTACAAATAATGCAAGTACTAAAATCATAGCCCCGTACCAGCTGCCTTGTGGGAGGGACTATAAACTCTGCAGCCAGAGTAAACAGCAGGATACTTTGAGTGACCACTGCTTCATCCTCCCACACATATCTTATTCATCTTGTCTCCTTTTGATGACATTAAAAGCTGCTGCAGCATAAAAAGAAATATTAATCTGCAAGAGAAATATGAAGAGCAATTCAATACTCAGGCAAGCTAACAGATCTGGAACCATGGCGTAGCTGTTACTGTCATCAACCATTCTAACTGAGCATAAGTTTCAGTAAGTTATGATTGTCAAGGAATACAGAAGTAGAGAGAATACATGGAATTTATATGATTTTTCATGTGACCCAAAGAGGTGCAAAATTAACCATGCTTTATTAGATAGGGAAAGAGTTGCATTTAGGCCGTTGTGCAGAAGACAAAAGCAGAGTTTAAAAGAGCTCCCTTGTTTTCCACAGTTTTGAATATTATCATTCTCACTTCTCAAAGGTTATTGAAAATTATTATTACTTGATTTCATCAAATAGTTGGTGCAAATACAAAGGAAGCATGAGAAACTGAATTGCCCTCATCTACCAGGCAACATTTTATCCTTTACGCACAAAGCAGCCAGGCAGGTGTTTCTGAACTAATAGAGAAAAGCTCTGCTGCTAAACCTGTAACAGGGTTAGTGTGGACATGTAACAAGGGACTCCTTACAAAAACCCTCCAGCAATCTCTGCAAAAGAGCCAATTCCTCTGCTGGAGTGCCACAAATCCGCTGAGCTTAACAGGTCTACTTCTCAGCATACACCAGTAGGACACCCAAGGCAGGCCCACAGTTACCAGCCCAGTTAGATTCTGGTGAGGAAAAACCCCATGCAATCTTCAGAAGAAGCCGAAACAAAGGCTCAGCAGCCAGCCATTGTGCCTTTAACTAATCAGAGAGAAACCACCTGCAGGAATACCCCCTTTTCTGTTTACTCCCAGCAGAACCTTCCAAATGATGATTAATCACTGAATAAACTGAACAACTGACAATGACATAATGACAAAGGGAAGGCAGAGAGGGGCAGCAGCACTGGTGGACGTGGCTCGAGCATGGGTGGGTGGAATGGCCAAAGAAGATGGATGGCCTGAAAACGCTTGACACTTAAGTATCTCCTGTGTAGCGGGAGGACGGCTATGCTAAAGCGAGCTGCCATCTTCAAGCAAATAATGCTCTGCACAACAAGCTGACACACTTCCTTCAGCTGTCAGCAGCAATGCAGAGGGGCAGCTTCCTCAAGAATGAACTAATGAGGCTTTTAATTGGGATATGAAGCCCTGATAACAACAGAAATAAGAGATACTGTAAATGACAGGATAATCCATTACAGTGGAAAGCATTGTAAATGTTTTACTGATTATACCCACATATTATCCTACCTATGTCCCTACTAATTTGAAAAATGATGAATCATAGGGCTCAAACAGGACTCAGATGAGTCAATTAGACTAAGTAGTGATATCAAAAGCTCATATTTTCTGCACTTAGGAATCAAGCGTGTTTTGCCTAACAAACAACAAAAATGAGCTGTGTTTCACACTCTCAGTTGACCAAGTCATTAGCAACATGGAAGAATACTTCTTTAAATTTTCCATATTTTTAGATGCTCTTGCCTCCATGGAGTCCTTTCTGGCAGATGTTTATTAGCTGGAAAAACATTTTCAGGAAATGAAATATTGTCTTGCAGCATTCTGCTGATTCCACTTCTAATTTTATCAGCCCAAGGTTACTTTAGGTGTTTCAGTGAGTATCCACATAACGAGAAAACTTTGACTGCTATTAGCCAAACTCTGCACATTCAGTATTCAGGCCAAAATTGAGCTCCAGTGTGCAACTGGGACATCACTTTTTCTTATGACACTTGTATTGCAAGTGCTGTAAGATTAAGCCTTAGAGACAAATTCACAATTAATCATGGTTTGGGCAGTTATTTACAGTAATGCAGAATGATTAGGTAAATCCTCACACCTGCCAGGAGATACAGGGGCATTAAGAACCTTACTGCCTTTGAAACCACGGCTGATACATCACCTGATTTGAAAGGTGCTTTTTCCTGAACAAAGATGGTCTGGCTCAGTCTTCCAGTTTTGTATTGAAAGAAACAAGTAGCAAAGCTCAAATGTCAGTAGGAGTAAAATCTTTTCACTTACTTTGTGAGTATTTTTAATTTTAAGAATCTAGCACAGGTACAAAAGAGGATTTGAAACAAACTAAATATAAAAAATAGTTTTGATGGTTTGGTTTTCTGCTTTTGGGATTCCTCCCTGCCCCCCCCCTTCCCATTAGTGAAAAGAGAGGAGAAAGGGAATTACTGGGGTAAATCAAATCCCAGATGCTTTTCTTTTAGCTTCTGGTTCATTTAGAACATTTTCCATTTTGAATTACTGTACTGAAAGCAGGAATATCTCCATGTATCTGAAAACGGCTGTGAATATTTTCTATATCTCAAAGTCATTTTTTGTAGGGGAAAACATTCATAAAACACTTCAGCTACACAGAATATAAATTAAGTCCGATTTCATGGCAATTTGCATTTTCTTTCTGATTTAACAGAAAACAGACAATTAAGATGAAAGTTATTGCAAGGATGCATCTGCACTTCCAGACTTCAGCCTATGTCAGTATTTTTATAGTGTACTTCCTTGGTCCATGGTTTAGTAAAATTTAGCTTTCCATTTTCCTATCATTTTCTATAAAAGGTCTCAAATGTAGCTTTAGAAATATCTTAGCTTTGAAAAAAAATAAACAGAAATAGACATTTGAGGACTAAGACACTTAAACAAATCCAACGTAATTTCTTGGGGGCAGAAACATCCAGGAACTTCTGTCATTATAAAACTGAGATCTTGTCAAAGTGCCCAGAGAATGACTTGCTCAGAGTGTCTTTCAGCAGCAAACAAGGCAGAGACTATTCCTTCTGTACACTCCTTCTCAGCACCTGAGGTGGATTTGGTGATTTTGGTGTAATTATGTGCACGTCTATGCTTCCAATTGCCAAATGGTTGAAATGTGTTCAGGTCCATCTCAGAAGCCTCCATCACCCCACCTCCTCAGCAGTAAAGGCAATTTCCAGTTTTCCTATGTAAGCTGCTTTACAACAGGGGCCAGAGAAAAGCGCACATCTGAGCCGTAGCACAGCACTTCAGCAAGGCTTGGAGCCCAGCCCCTGCTCAAGGACAAGTTGTGTACTCTGGATATGACATCCTGGTTTCAGCTCAGACAACACAGACCCTTCTGTGGCCTAAACCCTTTTTGAAGAGAGAATTTGGTTCCCAGTCCCACTCACGAACTTTCAGAACTTTTATCTGCCAGGACTGGCAGTATTTCCGAGGAACACTGCTACGAAAGTGTGCACAGTTACAATTTTTATACTTCTATCCTGCCATATTTGCTCCATTCCTCCGCCACATCAAACAGTTCCTCGTGACAGCTACCTGCACACTATCACCAGCAATCTGCACAAGTTTTATGCGAACTGTTTCTATCCCCTAAAATCCACATCACCCACAATAGATGGTCAAAATCTTCCACCCAAAACCATACACACTGGTACAGTCAATACTAATTATCAACGAAATTTGCCCATGTCAATTGGGTGCTCACCCCAAACCTTCCAAACTCTCCAGTTACTCTGAGGAGTCCTAACTCTTAACAAGAATTGAGCTTCCTATCAAACTCATCTAAGAGTCTTGAGCCCCAGTATTGTATATCACAATTGCTTTGCACAGTTCTTCATCCCGGGTCCACACATACATTTAAGGAAATATTTTAATTTTAAAGGTGCAACCTTTTCTAGAGAAAGGAATATTTCATTTGCAGCTCTATTTCAGTAACTATTGCCAAATTTTCTAAATATTTTTTCTCTGCACTGACATCTTTCTGTTACAGCACAGACTTTTCCACAGATTTTTGGAATACCACTCCGTGATCTCTGCTGTCCTCACTCAGAGAAGATCATCATTCACAACCACAATAGCAGTAGCTTCTTTGGTGCTGTTTTGCCTCACATTCCTGCTTCTACATCTGTATTTTTTACTAACTCTCCCCCATCCTTTTTTAATGTATATTTCCAACAAATATTTTGCTTATTTCCTTTAGATTTTGCATATGTGTTTCTTTTGATCCAGACAAGATCAGGAGAAGATAAAATGCTTTGAGGAAAAGCTTTCCTCCTGTATTTATTCCTGCTTGTATTTCACATGACTCTCTTCACTGACTCTTTGGAAAGAGGTCCTGGTGACCCTTGAAATGCACAGATAAGATAATTTTAGAAGGCTCAGCCATAGACAAAGTTAGAAAATCTGTGAACAGGCAGGGAAGAGCCGAGAACTTGCTTTGCTACTGTTCCTTCATTTCCTTTACAATACTCCTTTTCTGAATTCTTATAAAAACATACATCCCAGTGAGCAAGGAAGTAGTAGAAGAGAAACAGGAAAGTACAGACAGTGCATTTTGCCTTCAAAATGTTTAAAACATCTTGTGCTCTTTCTTTGCAGAAGTGAAGATTGATGTCTTTTTTAGGATAATGCTTCAAGGAGCTACTTTACAAAAAATACCAGCTTCCTTTCAGCAAGTTCTCTGCATGTGGCAGGATATTGGTGAAAATCAGCAAATCTGGGATGTTAATGTTCAACCAGGTACAGTGAAGGGTGCAAAGCACTTAAAGACAGATCAGCTTGACAGATTCTGTACTCCAGCCTATTTAGGCAGGCATGTACTTTAGTTGTAAGTTGCCTTGTTTAATTAGCTACTGAGGTGTTCCATCTTCATCCCTAGTGCCTCATGCCTCATAGGACGCAGAAGCAATCACTGCTTGGGACTATGACGGAGCAGGGCTTGATTGTTCTACAAGATGTCCCATGGATGGGGGCCAGACACCATTGATTAACCATTAACTTTGCAATTCTTAACATCAGGGGTTTTTTCTTTCAGTGATGCTAAGATAGACACTTTGGAAAGATCTGAAATGCTGTGTAGAAGATGACAGATTGCTTTGTGTATTTTAAAAAGGGCTGATTGCAGCAGGCTCTACCACCAAAGCAATTTAAGAATAAGAAAAGCATAGGAAGAGATGGTGGAATTTCTATGAGAATTTTTAAAAAATGCATACACACACACAAGCACACTTGAGATGCATGTAGAGATGTCTCTACTGAATGTATTTCTAATAAAATACATGTACGGGATTAAAGCACGCCTTGCTGAAAATTCATGCAAAACCAGTTTCTAGCAATCAGCAAAATTCTTCCGTCCGTAGGTTTAGTTGCTTTTACAGAGGGGAAAAAGAGACATTTGTGGAAGAAAAAGTAGGGGTGGACTGGACTGAATAGCAGAGAACTGTCTACAGAAGCCACACTGAACTAAGTGTGCTGCTTATAATACGTGTTTTCAATGTGCTGTGTTCACTGCAGAACCACTTGAAATCTTTTGTACCATTGACTCTTTCCGTCCTGAAATACCATCACAATTTAATTCTCAGATGCTTCAGAATTCTAGGTGCTCTGCTATGGAATATTTTATGCATTTAAGTTATTTTAGGTTATTAGTTTGTTAGCAGTCTAGACCTTTATACTTAGTACTTGTTCCCTACTCCAAGCAACTAGGTAAGTAAGAAATTTTCATTTGTGCCCATGAAAACAAATCTAGTCTAATGTTGGCTATTACAGTATTCACAGTATGCATCAGTTTTAACTGTTCAAACTAGTCAGCCAGTTCTTCTGATCTCTGAGCTTCCTTTTCCCATCCCTCCAAGAAAGCAGTGCAGAGAAGGGCACAGTAATCAAGGCTTGATATTGCCTCAGAGCCTTCAAATTTCTTCAGCCATTCCAAATTGTGGTGGGGTTACCCAAGACCACAGAAGAGCACAGACCTTTGGTGGTGATCTGCAATTAGTTCTGGGCAGAGGTCCAAGCTCCGTGATCCCAGTTCCATGGCTTTGCAGGATGGTGGAACTGACATCTTGACTTACAACAGCCCAAGTGAGATTAAGTGACATCAGAGCTGACCAAGTGTGGACACTGAAAAGCTTTAGCAGAGAGATTTTCCGGCTTTCTGCAGCATTTTGTGAGAGTTCTGTCTTTCCCATGCAAGTAAGACAAAACAATGTTACCCTTTCGTAAACTTCTTGCAGCTGCGGATTGTTTGGGTAGAATTGTTATGGTTCTAACTAGAAAAACACTCAGAGATGGGTGTCTTAGAACTTGACCAATCCCCTTAGGGGGTGGATGGCAAAAACCAATTACCTTATGCCACTTAATACACTTTGCAAACTATCATATAAAAGTCTTCTGAGAATTCATTAAATCATCATCCATTTATCCCTGAGCCTGGACTTCGTGTCGTTTCTCTACTCGTCTGTGGGGAAAACAGCGACAACCAAGTAGCCAAGGCAATGTTTTGACCAAGCCAGGTGGTGTGTCCAGATATCCCACGGAGCAGAAAAATGAAATGACAGTACTGAAAAAGCACTCATCTACCTAGGGGGCAGTCAGCTGAACTTTCTTGACTTAGTATACCCCTCCATTGCTCTAGGAAGACAGGGATATGGCTCTCCTTCCTCCCACACATGCCAACAATTTGCCAGACAGCAGAGATGAAAACACTGCCATCTCCAGCTGCCCATTACACACCTCTGGGAGTGGGCACAGCACCAGCCCTGTGGCTGCCCAGCTCACACTCGAAGTGCAACTGAAAGCAAACCTACCAAACAGCACCTCACCTGCTCCCTTTCCCCAAAGACCAGAAGTTTCACAAGCTTAGCAGCGGCTGTAGCAGACTCAAGAAGCTCCTGCCTGGCCAAGGCACGTGGCACCTGCCATGCAAGCACTGCCCACCTGACACGTGGCACAGGCAGCCCTGTGACTGCATAAGGATCTGAGGTCACAGACTTTCTGTACAAGTGAGGATACCCCATTCCCCATATTTTTACCCCGTGCTTTCCTAGTCAACAACAGCTTGCATGTACTGAGTTTCAGGACACACTGAAGAATCCTGCCATTTACCAAGTCCTCATACAGGCAAGTTTTAAGGAAGTTCTTGAAAGTTTTTGCTTTTTTGCATTTTTGCCCCCCCAGTCCTTTAATTGACACAGAGTAAAAGTTGTGTGATTTACATGTGCCTGGAAAGGATGGAAGCAGCTATTTTTAACTGTATCACTTGCTTTTAATTCCATCATTCAATTAGACATATATTTTTAGCTGCAGGAAACTTTCTTTTCAAGAGGTGAAATGCCAGCACAGTAGACTAGCAGAACCATTAGCTGTCAAAATAAAACAGGCTTCATATTCACAGAACAACAAGATCAACTACACGCGACAGAAATAAGATGGCAGTGCACTTTTACTTTTCAGCAGCTAGAGCAGTGTTTTCTGTATTAAATTTAATAGGCATTTTACATGGGATGTCAGATATTTTTGTCCCTGCAAATAGGGTTCTTTCCTTAAAAAAAAAAAAAAATCTCTAAGTTTCCTGCTGCTTATATAGGGAAAACAGCACAGAAATTGCAGCCTTACACTAGCAATGACTAGGTAGTCATCATTTTTAAAAACAATGTCACAAAAGCTATTTCGACACTGTCACTCTTAAGAATAATTAGTTTCCATCAAAGCAACAGATTATCTGTTCATGTTGTCCACTGGGTCATTACAATGGGCAACCAATACAGATAAATGGCATCTAATCTTTTCTGCTCTTCTATTGGACTGATTGATGGTTATAACTTCTCCGATATTATAAGGCAGAAAAATTATGCTGACATTTAGAAGCAAAAGCACAGAAAGATAAAACTAAGTACAAAGCACATCCAACACCATTAAAAAAAAGAAAAAAAAAAATAAAAAAGCTAAAGACAAATAGAACAGAAAAACAAATGACAATTAGGCCAAAAGAGAATTATAGAGGGGAACAACTATACATTGTGGGTGGCAAGGAGCTCAATTAATTATAGAACATGAAGGGAAATCCAGGCATTTCCATTAGATGTTATTAAAAGACATATTGACCGAGCTTTCTTTACATGCTATGCCTTAGAAGAAGACAAAAGGATTTCCCTGGTATTGATTTGTTCCTGGAATTGGTCGACTTTAAGACATGAAGAATAACATAATGAGAGGTGGCTGGGTAGCAAACAAGAAAGAACAAATTGCTGCCACTGACACTCACATTTGTGAGCTTCCATATATTATTGCCTTTTTCAATTTAGCATTTGTTCGTATTGCTTGTCAGAAACCATTAAACCACAAAATATGCTCTAAACTTAAAACAGCAAGCCTCTCAGTTATTCATTTACTGTACAAATAATCACCATTTTCAGCAGACCTGCTCAAAAATACTAGCAATGTGAACTAGCTGGCTGGATTTGCAATGTTCCTGTGAGATACTAAATGCCCTGAACAGCTCCCAGGTATAAGGGAAATATTCAGCTTTTTGGAGGAGCAGTCTTTTTATCCCTAGCAATAAAGATGTCCATCCCATGTTCATCTGCTGTTTTGCAGCTGCTGTAGGGTAACCACAAGTCCAACCCTCACGTCAGAGTAGCAAGAGGAGGATGAGGTTGACTGTCGGTATGACAGCCTGTGGGCTGAGGGGCTTTTAAACATCTTCTTGCTGGTGAACATAAACAAAAGTCTCTGCTTTGCTGTGATGGCCTAATCCTGTCCATGACAGACTGTTATATAAAATAGCCATGTGGGGACCATCCATTTGGGGGCTGGAGGAAAGAGGGTTGGCATTGCTACCCACCACGCAGGCAATCATCAAAAGAAATTAAAAGACAGAGTATTTCTCATGAGTATTATTTATATTGATACGAGAAAAGTAAGCAGTTCCATACTAATCATTAGTACTACACTACAGCTGGCTTCTCTCCATGAGAACACAGATACTTATGTGAACATAAGTATCTTCCCTTATGTACGTGCTTAGCAATTCTCCTCACAGTTATGATTCTTCAAGCAGTTTTGTATTGTGTTAACAGTTTGACTACAAAACAATTTTCTGCTACAATGAATGTATATCTACAGCAGGCAAAAACTCCTCTATCTATAGATTCACTCAGACAACTACCTTCAAAATTATACTGTGAGTTACACTTCTTCTCGTACTCTGGTATTTACCTTTGGATTTATCAGCAACTGTCCTCAGTTTTCACTTCTTAGATTTTGTGCAGCAGCTGATTTTACCACTTCTCTCAGACTCATATGATAGTTTCAGTGGATGTGGTAAGCCTCAAGCAGGTGCAAGCCAAATAGCTTCTCCACTACACCACTGTTCAGAGATGAATGTCCAGATAAAGAACTGTCTTTACACTTGCTGTCTCTAATATTTCTTAAGTTTTCACTCTTAGACTCATCCACTAAGTCAATGCCTCTGGGAAGGATAAATCACAGAGTCACCCTCACTACATTTATAATTTCTACCCAGAATAAAATGTTTCCTCCATTTTGTGAGAATATAAGATCTCAAAACAGTTTCTGTCTCAAATGTAAGCAAAATGCCAAAATCTTGACACATTTCTTGAATGAAAACAATACAACATTTCAATCATGAAATTTGCAACACTACTTCTAAAATAGACATCTTACAATTTTTACTTCACTTTTGGTTTTGAATAAAATTTGTTTTGAACAGCACAGTCTTTTAACTGTAAAAAATTGCTACTATTATTAATTTATAAAAGGCAAGGATTAAAATCAGAAGCTCTAGTGCTTTTGTCAAAGTTTAATAAATATTATACTTCAAAATGTTGATCTTTAGCTACATTTTTTAACCTAGGATATCACATAACTTTGGGCTTAGGCTAACTATGATTGGGATGGATAAAATAGATCAGTGTTTAACTAAGCCAGTAGGAAACAATAAAGCTTATTCCACTTCTTCAAAGCAAATCCAAATCTGCTAACCTGGGAAGCTAATGGAAGACCCTTTCAAAAAGATAAAAAATTTTGAGGTAGCACTGGCTGAAAGGGGCTTGTGACTGAAAAAGGAAATTATCTTCTGATTGTTTGATCTCCTCTTTTCTCAGTGAAATTCCCTATATACATAACCCAAGATTTTTTTAACCAGGTACTCCTATGAAATAGAACTTGTGCAAAATCTTAATTTTTTTTTGCTGTTCAAGTAAATGGGGTAATATAATTTCAAGTCTGACTACTAACTCTTCCTCTCAATGGCTCAAATTATAATACTTAAGTTTCTTCAATATGCCCTCTATTTTTAGAAAATAATGGAATCAGAATAAAAGGATGAAACTTTCCACAAATGGAGATCCAGATACAACACTGATTAAGTCAATCAAAATCCTTCAAGATTTTTTAAACATTTCACATTGATTTTTTTAAAATCAATTTAAATTCCTAAGTGAAAAGTCACTTGGACTAAAAATGTAACTTTTAATTTTAAAAAAAAAATCCAGAGAAATATTTCCATAGTTCCAAGGCTTTTCTTCTGTATTTTTTAAACAAATACTGTGCTAAAAATCATCCTTAAAACAAAAATAAATCAAAAACCAAAAACCAAACAAACTATCTTTGATTTCATTCTCTCATTTCTGGGGAAAAAAGTTGAAATTATGGTGACTGCCTCTACTAACCTTTAAACCTGTAATGGTTACTGGGCAGGATGACAATCCTCTCTCCTCAGATTCTGTGACGTTTGCACAATTGTGCAAATGAAGGGAGATCAACTTGTCACTCTTTTTGTGGTAAGTAAGTTTCAAAAGATGAGAATGCTCTGATGTTACATGTGATAAGGCTGAGTGAATGAATGTAAAGTAGGAGGATAAGAAACTGTTTTATCTAGTTTTTTCTTCCCTTCTGTTGTCTGTTTATGCTGTGACATTTTCTTGTTTTAGCTCTCTTCTGCTTCTTTGGAAATTAAATGAGATCCAGTATCTCAGAGACTACTGGCACTTATGGATTAGTGAGACTAACGTAAAAGCAATTAGTGAGGGGGGAAAAAAAGAAACTAGTTGCATGAATTTGATTTAAAATGTAATTTTTTTAAATCCTGCAATAAAAATTTGCAGCAAAGGTGAGGTTTGATAAAGAAAAGCACTCCTGGCAAACTCAAGTGAAGGTGCATGCAATGCAACTCTATTGAATTACAGAAATTAGAAAAATGGATGAAGGAATTGTGGGGCTGCAATGACACTGCAAGAGCAGCAGCCTCATGTACTCAGCCTCACCAGCAATCTGCCAGCTGGCACCAACTTTTTCTAAACATACCCAGGATACTCAGAACAAGATGTTAAAAGCAATGCATTGTACTTGGTTTCTACCAGGGAACCACAGACACATTCCACCTGGATGCCAGAACAGTTAAGTCTCGTGTGTTGTACATGGGTAGACTATATTTGGAAACCCTTTCTGACAGCTACATTTCTTTTGAGTTGTTGACTGCCTGAACTCAGCTTTTAACAGTTTGGACAAGAATGAGTTTAGCTAAACCTCATAAAAAGGAAAAGGGTATTTGTGCTGTGATATCCCTTTGCCAGCATCTATTCATGTTTATTACACAGGTACACAGACTGTGAAAGTTGAGATACTATCAGAGAAAATAACTACAAGTATAGGTATGCACTTTCCTATGCAAGTCATTAAAATAATCAGAAAGTCTAGCTTGTGACCTGTTTTACAAAGAGTGTTATTTAAGTCTCCGATACATTGTTGAGTTAGATTTGAAAATTTTAATCTAACTTGTACTCAGAATGCACTACTCCATACCTTACTCTGCTTTGTTCAAGTTTAAAAGGTCATTTTGCAGTTTTATCTAAAGGAGTACAAAGAACCAACATTTAAAAATGCACCAAAAGCACAAAACCCTTCTGTTTCTTTTATATAGAATTACATACTCAAAGTCAGCACTAAGTCATACAAAACTCTCTAAGCTGATCAAAAACTCGTAACTGCTAAGGAAAACACTGTGTAACTAATTATAAGCAAAACTTTGCTTTTCTGCATCCTGTAAGATGGTAAGCAAAACAGTCCTATCTGGGCAGCACTTCTGATGACTGCATGCCTGGGAAAGACAGATGCAGAGGTAGCAAACTTCACAAGTCTCAGTCCTGTTGCTCCCTGGCAGAGCTGATGAAAGACAACACAGTGCATTTGTGTGTGAGTATCCATGCAGTGGATCATTTAGGCAGTCTTGCCCACAGGCTTAGGAAGCATTAGATTCCTATCATCCAGGTTTTCAGGTTAGTACACAAAATAGAGACAGAGGATGCATACAGACTGACTAATTTTAAACATCTGACTTAAACGCCATAAACCGTACTCCGAGGGCATCTTTCTCCATCTGCATATGCAGAGAATTTGCCTGTCTGGGCTCAAATCTAGGATGTAAGTGGTGTGTGCATGTCATCCTGAGTACCCCTAAAGAAAGACAAGGTCCCACCTAGAACTGTTAGCTGCTTGAATAGGCAAAGCCACATCTCTTCTTCCTTGAGACTTAGCTAGGACAATGGGTCACAGGCAGCACTGCCATGCCCAAGCATGGGGGAAGGGGTTAGCGGTCCTTCTTCCTCCTTAAAAACACCAGCTGAGTCCTTCATATGGACCTTTACTGGTCCAGATTTCTCTCTAACCCAGGTACTTCACAAGCACACGGATACCCAGACTGTCCACATGAAACACAGGCTGGCCTCATGTGGCTCCAACTAAAAGTGCTCTGAAAGATACATGAAGTGAATGCCTGCCACAGATGACACTGATCACAACCTGCAATGATTTTTTCACCTGTCAGAACAGGGCAAAACTTGCAAAGAGTATAACTTCACCAACTCCAGCACATTAGTTTACAGGGGAGTTCAAGCACAGAGCCCCCCAGTACCTCATTGTTTCAGCTTTTCATAGGCCATGGTTGGGAAGACGGCGTAAAGAGCCAATTCTATGATTTTTGTGAACAAATAGCTCTCTCAAGATCATCATTCCTATCTTCAGCTAGCACTGAATGTACTGCCATTTGCAAAAGGTCAAACTAGATTCACCTGTGATTAATACCATGAGTAGTTTGATTTTTATATTTACTGCCATACTTCAAAGCAAGAACTAAGGACACACTGTAAACATAACTCTTACCATGAAACTAATTCCATAACTTATGATTACAGAAAAAAATTAAAGTTCCTCATTTGAGACCAGATGCATTTTCAAGAGCTCTTCTACCTGATTTTGTGCCCACACACTTCAGAGGTATCTGCCTATTACATGCTGAGAATAGTTTACATGTTCCAGTCACAGAGGAAAGAGTAACTGGGCTCTGAACTAACAGACACCAAGCAAAGCTTGACTTTTCAGCTATGAAGGATATAAATGTTTCTGAGATAGAAAACTAAGTGCTCGACTGCAAGAGCAATGCGAGGCAAAGGCAGACTCGTTAGTAATCTAAATTTACATTAGACATGCCTAACTCTGTCTACAACTAGAAAATTTTGAAAAACATATCCATTTTGATTTAAATTGGCCCATTTGGAAGGAAAGATGGTTTTGATCCACCTCTTTAAGCTTAAGATAAAAACCTCCAACATGACTGCTAAACCAGAGAGAGTAGTCACTTGAACAGCTAAGGAACTTTGCCTGACCAACAAAAGCAATTCAAGAAAGCAAGTGCTCAAATTAGGATTGCCAGGAGAACAAAACCAAACAAACTGAAAACATTTATTACTTTATCTTCTACTACACTGTGACAACTTTCTTTACTGAAGCAAACTGCTCTCTTTGCAAGCAGAAGTATCAGTCATGCAGTCTTCTACCCTAGCAATACTTCCGTGGGTGAGAGACCTTTGTTTTTTACCCGGGAACCCATCCTAGTTCTATAGTGCTTCTAAGGACAGTTCACAAACCCCTTGGACTCTGGAAGGTTGAAAGGGCAGTGGAAGAACGAGAAAAATGGCAACAGAAGACTGCAATGAGACTTTTTTTTCCAGGAAATAAGATCCAGGTCTAATATTTTAATACTGAGTTAGTCTTTAGACTTCTTGAAGAAGTTTTGTTGTTCTGTGATTGACAGACACAGAGATCAACTGGAACAACTTCATGTGCAGATGCCAAATGTTTCACAAACTGCCACTTAGGCACAGGCAGAGCATTAAGCAGGTATTCCAAAGTGAAATCTGTATCCTTGCCTTTCAATAACTAAAATCCTACCTCTTTAAGTAGCTTAACATGATAGAAGTCATTACGTTTCTTAGGAGTTCCCCAAGTAAATGCTGTAAGGGCTTTGTTAGTAATTATTTTTGCAGTGCTACCACTGGAATTTCACAGACACAAGATACAACTAACCTATGTAGCACATTAGTTAAAACAAGCTGTAACATGTTCCCGTGTAATCTACACAGAAAAGACAAAAGGCTATGTCAAAACATTTCATCATTGTTCCCCCAAGTAACAGTATAATTCTATATGTCCCAGAGCATGTTCGCAACAATACATCTACACAGGGAGTTTAGCCCACGCTCAATCTCAAACTTTTCTTCACACACCCTGCATAAAAGCTTTCAGTCTTAATTCAGAGAGCTCACTCTCTTGCCTGCTGGGAATACTGAACCAAAATTCAGCACTGGGACTCCTTGGTGTTCCATATCACGGAAGGTGAATGCAAAAAGTAGCCAGACTTGAATCCCAAGCAGGAACTCCTGCTCATATTTGCTCATTTGAAAATCAGATCTAAAAGTAAAACCTACATAAATGAACAATTTTACCTCCCATCGTCTTTCTCTATCTGACCCAAACTCCAGCCTCTTATTTGAGAGGTTCACCGGAGTCTAGTGGATTGCCTCCCTCTTTATATCCACTGACAGTTTATTTTAGTTCACTCACTTATTTCAAGTTGTCCAGAAGGTCTTATCAGACATCCATTTATTGCAAGAAAAGTAAAAGCAGAACTACAGAGTGAGACATAGCGTGTTGTAATTGAGACAGTATATGGAGAATCTCATAATTAAATAAGAGAAATATCTAGGAAGAAGCAGAATTTTACAATTGTCATTTTTGTCAAAGCATCATATTTGAAAAGACAGTGTCCTTGGCACTGGGAAATCTGTCCTTGAAGCCAAGAAGGAACTGTAACTTTCCTATCCTACCACTGAGGTTCTACAGTTACCTCCTCAGATCCATGCTGCTCTCTGCAAAAACTGGGCAATGATATATGGCCAAAAGCACATTGTTGGAATATACCTCAAATCTACCTAGCAGTGCCTGGGCTAAGTAACTAACCTTTAGGATGGAGAATAGAGGGAAGTCCATCCCTCTATCACAGAGCTTGGAAAGGCACAAGATATCTCTCCTGTGACAACTCTGTGCTGCCTTGGTACATTCTGTTATCTGGAGACAGGAGTTGCAGGAGAAGGCCGGAGGAAACAGGTGCTGCTGTGGCTACATGCAACCTATCCTTTTATAACAGGGTAACCTCAGAGCCCTGGAAAGACATTTTGTAGTTCTGCAGTCGCTTTCCCTGTCCAGCAGCACTGACTTTCTCCCTACCCTTGGAGGAAGAGCAAGGTGTATGGATCAAAGCTTTTGAAGGGGCCTCAGTCTTGTAGAGAGGTAAGAGAAAAGGCAGGTCTATGGTATCTGCCATCTTCCTCCAGTTTTCTTATACAGAAGAAAGAAACAGTCAGAACTGCAAGTTTCCCCTCTATATAATTTTGAGTACATAGCCAAGAGATAGTTGATGGGACTTTCTGAACATGAGCAAGAAGTAATACCAGATACATGTGAACATGCAGACCACAGTGGCCCTTTGACCTCACTGTTTTCTGCGGGGAGACCGGAGCCACACGTATCACAGAGGCCAAATGAAAGTGTGTGACTATACACAAGTGTGTGATTATACCTGAAGCCAACACTTGGCTTGAGTTTGGAACAAGGACTGAGCTTCAGTCAGGAGACCCTGGTCTCTCGGTCTTACACGCACACTTAAAGGAGTATTTGCTCTCAGCAGTCAAACACGTACACACAGAGCAACATCAGAACAGATCAGATGCTCACAAATGAATAATAAGTTTTAAACCCTGCAGTTTATCCAGATGGAAGCCTAGCATTGTGTAATGGCTTGAACTGCTTTTAGGGCAAAATATCTACTGTTTTATAGTAATTTGAGTTACAATGAAGGGTATTTTTCACTCTAGTCTCTTTAACTGTCGCTATACAAAGTGCCACAGCTTGTCTTAAACCTGCTATTTACCAAAGTGAAAAGATCTCCAGGTATGAGGAAAATGCAATATTATCTGTTATAGATCAAAAAATAATAATGCTTGTGATAGGATATGATTTTTTATTTTCACATATGTAAGCCTATATATTGTCTAGTATTGTTTCGCTATTGTCTCATCATCAAGATTAACATTAAATCAAACAATGAATTATTCATGAGGTGTGAATAAATGGAATTAGCCTTTCTAGCATTCACTCTGTAAATCGCATCTTCTGGATAAATGCCTTCCCCCCCACTTTTTTTTTTATGTCTGAACACTAGGAATAATGACCTGGCTTGCAGCCTTGCTAGATTAGCTCTTGTTAGGGTGATATTTTTAGATGAACATAGGTCTCATCAACCAAGAGATGTCAGGTCTACTATCATTCCTGTCAGCTTCCTAACTTCCAACAGTTTCCCTCTCCATCCCTAAACTCTGCCTTCACCCCTAGTAGCCATGGTACCTGCAGCTCAGATGATTTGTTGAGCTTGACTCATTATCTACTGTGTTGTAACAGCAGTTAGAAACTGAATGACATTCAATTAAAATGATATTAGCAGCTCAGGAGTGATTTTGTTTAATTTACTCCTACTCAGATGTAAAAACATTAGTGACTTTTTTAATTGGACCTCATAATGTCTAACTCCTACTCAAATGCAATGAAATTAAAGACTTTGGTGGCTAAATACCGCTTAATTTACTCCTACCCATCTATAATGACATTAAAGATGCTTTAGGGTAGATATTGTTTCCAATCATTTATATTCAAAAGAAATCTGAGCTTATAGGTACTATTATTGAGCATATAATAAAATCATACAAGAAATTTATCTATACGGTAGGGGATAGTTTGCTACAAGTAATATTAAAAAGCAATCATTCATTTTTAATGCAAGGATATTAAAAAGTAATGTTAAACACAAGAATTTGTGAAGTTTTCTGTTCTTCACAGCCTCTTCAAGGACACAAACCCTTCCTTTTTTAATTCAGTGCGTGGTTTTAGATGAAACATTTTTATTACATTGCACGCGGTTTTCTTAAGCAGTATTTATATGATAAATCCAAGGCTGAATTACGTCATTACTGAGATAGACAGCCAAGATACTTTTCAGTAATGAAGTTCACTTCGCTCTGTAACTGTGTGTAATACAGTTTAATCCAGTCTTCTGAAGTTCAAACATTTTAGAGGAGTATGTGGTTCTCTGTCACATGTACATTACTCCACGTCCCCTTAAAAAAATTACTTGATCTTTACTGAGTTAACGCTGTTTGCATCTAATACAAGCACCTGCCCCATGTTTTGCAACATTGATAAGACTGAGCCATCAAATCCTTCCTGTCTCTTCTACTCATAGAAAAATTCCACCCATTTGGCCTCTGGCATATTCCCCTCTTCCCCTTCCCAGCCTTAAAAAGCAAAATTATTAAAAATGCCTTCCTTCACCTACATAAACTTCTAATTATTGAAATGAAAAGCATTTACAAAATTTCACTTATGCTTCTATTATGAAGACAAGCTGTGCAGATGACAGATTGTCTCTTGAGATGGAAGAACAAGATTTGTGCTTTAATCTTGTGCTCTCATCTAGTGTGTGGCTATGGAGATGTTGAAATGGAAGAACCTGTTCCAGGTAAGCACCATAAACCATTGCCAAGGGAGAGAGGAGAGATTTCTCTTCTTCCATCTTGCCAATACACGACCAGGCATCCTTGTCCTACTGAGTGGTGGGTGGTTCAATGACTGTCTCTTCAAGTGAGGATACCTGATACCAGCTTCTTCCCAATCCAAATGGAACATGGTCCTTGAGCTTTAACAGCAAAGCCCTTCAGAAACCATGATCTCTGATTCTTTTTCTGATTCTGAAGCAAGAGCCAATGCATCACTTCTGCTTGCAAACTAGTTTAAAATAACGTATTAGTTTAGAGTAGTTACTTTATAATAATAGTAAGGTTTCACTGTAAATATCTGTTTTAATCCAAAAACACTTGCATGCAATTTTGTAATTCTTTCCACTCAAATCTGGAATTTGGACATGGAAGATTTAGAATCATTTTTCCCTGGGCATGGGTTTGCAAGGGGTTAGTTAAGCAGCGTGGGCTTGAAACACTAAGGAGTTTCAGTGCTATTTTGGAGTATTCATAGCAACATTAGTATCTATAAGAGCACTTAAGCACCAGCAAATGCAGACCCTCTGCTTTGACCTGCAGTGGGTCATTTGCCAGGTCACACAATAAAAGGGGCTGCTCTGTTCCACTGGAGCTGGGAAGTGTATCCCCTCACACAGTTTCTCTGGATTCTGCACCCTGCCATAGCATCCCGCCACACTGGTTCCTGCTCTACCAACAGAGCAAGACAGAACCACTCCAGGAATTTATGCACTATGAACTACAGCCCTTCAGGTGGTGAGTTGGAGACACGAGTCCCCTGTGAGGTCTTGGCTTTGGAGCACGACATACAGCAAGACTGGCACGGGTATTGTGCCAGAGCCTTCAATGCTTTACACCCTACATGTTAACAGCACACACATGCAAATGTGGTGCCACAACTCAACAATTTGGCAGGAGATGGGAGAAACTCTCCAGGAGCCCTCTGGTGCCCTTCCTCACCTCCCAGCCCAGAAACTGTCAAGTCCTCCCAATGAAACACGGATTTTATGCCTTGGCCTGGCACAGGTGTGAGTATCTGGAGCTGGGTAGGGTCTGCCACTGTCCAGGGAGCAATGGTTAGCAGGCGGAGTGTGCTACCATGTCCCATGTTACAGCTGCATATCTGTGTGCACCTGCACATCTATTTCAGTACCACAGCTACCCTTATTTTACCTTTTGTCCAAAAACATCTGGATTGACACTGGATGAATATTGTTAATGTTGTGGAAGGAAAGGGGGCACCCTAGGTACAAGAGAAGCTTTCAGAATAACAAGGTTATTAGTTTGGACATTTGGACACAGAGCAGCTATCAACAGATAGTTATAACAATTTTATAAATTTAACCTACTAGTGATATTTAGCATATTTACTATAGATACGATTATTGTAATTATCTCTATTTAAAATGCTCAAGAGGCACCACTGAGCATTGATCTTTCTGCCTCTTCTTTCTTTCTGGCATTTCCTTCCCTAAAGCATTCTCCAAACAACCTAATGCCAAGGGGTGCAAAACAAGCGCCAAGAAGCAACGGTTATAATATGGTGAGTAATCTGAATTTCAGTGGATAATGTCTGCAAAAGGGAACACCAATAAAACACTATGAAAAAGAAGATGGATATAAAAAACAGTGATTAACTGACCAAATTGTACCATTCCAGGATCTCTGACGTCTCAAACATACAAAAAATACACAAAGACTTCTAATTGGCTTCCACATCTCAAATATGAAAGGAATCATTGACAGAATACATTTCTAAATACCTTGCACATACAGTAACAATGACTCAGTATCACCAATTCAGGTGTAAACTTACAAATTTCGAGATACATAGCCAAGTACAAATTTGTCTGCACAGGAAATATCTCAGGGTGCAGCACAGTAAAGCACAAACTCAGCTTTACTTGTAGTTTTTTGTGTACTTCCCCCAAAGCCAGAGGCATTTTTGAAGTCAAGGATACTATGACAGAATGAAGTTCTTCAATGGATTGAGACTTAGATGCCTACACTGTGCAGAGGTGCTTTATGTTAACAAGACACTTAATATTAAAAAGACAAAGAGAGAATATACATCTTCAGCAGGAAAAAAAAAATCTGTGTAACTTTCTTCTTCTAAGATGGGCAGCTAAGATGGTCAAATACAAAATGCCAGTTTCACCTTCATCTAGTTCCCCTACGCCAGTAACATGGCCTACAAGCAGATCACTTCCCATGGAATTCACCAACCACAGGAAAGCATAGTCCAGAATGGGCTTAAGAACATCAACTCCCTGTTACCACACTGCTGATCGGGCAATTCCATTTAATCTTGGTGCTGTGACTGCCACACTTTTAGGCACCCTAATTCTCATTATGGGTTCTTGAACCCGTATAGAGAGCACTTACACAGCCTGTATCCTCTCCTATCTAACCTCATAAAGCCGTTATTTAACACGTGCACTAACAAACTTCATCTATTTTCCAGTTTTCTGGAAAAAAGAAAACTTTGTTTACTGTCTCTAACATCTATTTCTGTCACCTCAACTAAAAGAAATGTTTCTGTTGCAATTAGTTCAGAATTGTTTTGGGAAAGAGGAAGACACTGTCTAATTTCCATGGTGGAAATTTTAATAAACAGCACCCTCAAGAGGATTAGAACTCACTTCCTTTACTGTTTGGTTTAAAAAAAAAAAAAAAAAAATCAGTTGCCTAGCTACCACTTTTGAATACAGCCAGAATAATTTCCAAGGGTTATTTAAGGTGTTTAACTACAAAGCAGATACTGTGCAGGAACCCGGGTATGCACTAATATCCCCCCATCACAAGTGCTTCTATGGTGGCCCCTGAGGCATCTGCATGACTTAGTGTGAAACTGAGGCTCGCCAAGATCAAACAGGCAATCAGTCCCCATTATGAGGTGATCCTTTAAGGAGGTGGCTTTGGAAAGGGATGAGGAGACAGGCTGCTTCAGGGCTCCCTGTTGCTCTGCACATTTGGGAAAGTCCTTGTGAGAAAGGCTAATGTAAAGACAGTTCTCATGTTTTGATCTGAGGGTGTGGAGTCCCACGGCCATCCTGGTTTGTGGGCTGAAGGCATGAGAGCACACCTGGACTGTTTCCTTACACTACACTGGCATGAGACTCAGACACATATTGTGGACATTTGGGAAGGAAGCATAACAACTGTTCCTCCCTCTGGGTAATGGGAGGGCTGACTGGAACTAAAGGCACATTGCCAGTGCCCTTCTTCCCCAGGACAGACAGGAGGTCAGTAGCTGGGGGCAGCTGCCAGCAAGATTACAGCCCCCACCCCTGTAAATCTCAGCCTAAGCCAAGTGATCTTCAGAATCTTGAAGGAGAGCAACTTGTGTGGAATGTCTGGATCTAGTAGAGAAGAGATCTTAAAAATCATGTCTCAGAACAGAAATTGAATATGCTGAGGACAACCACAATTTGCATAGCATCAGAACAGTCACTCTGGTACTTCATTCTACCATATGATGGAGGGTACATATTTTCTTTGCAGAAGTAACACCATCCAGATGTCTCTTCCCTCTTCCACTCATTCTTTCCAACTGAACACATATCATATCAATACTACTAAAACTGATTTGCTGGCTTTTTAGTCCTAACTTCACTGAAAAGGAAAACTTCCAAGAATACCAGAACACTCAATGTTAAATACAGCTGTAATTTACAGAGTGAATAAATTTGATTCCCATTTGGATGTTTCTCTCCAATGTGTTGCCAATGTTCGGGTACCAAAAATTAGATCTTTGACTGTAGGTTTAAAAAGAACCTTGCAACAATAAAATAAAATCTTGAGAATGAAAAGACAATTAGATAATTCAGAATAGTTATTTTACACTTAATTTAGTAAACCTTTCAACTTTCAACAGGTATGTGTTGCATTCTCACTCTGCTGCAAACGTATTGGCAAATGCTGTTATTTACCCTTTTTGCTTTAATAATGAACATTTTCTATGTACTTATCAATTTTTAGGAGAATATTTATGTGTTAAAAAGATATCCTAATTTTCTAAAAACTCACCATGATCTAAGGAAGCCTTCTGACGATAGCCTTCTGAAGGATAGCCTTCTGACGAGTAGCCAGATTCATGCCTAATGCTGTTTCCACAGAGTGTAAATTCCTAGAGATGGAGTACCCAGCCAGATACAGATGTGACTGGGACCATCAGAGAGCACATTTAATCCATATGCCAAAAGGAAGCTGCTTTTTCAATTCTGAAGTGTTTTCACAGTTGCACTTCGGTATGAAAAACTATTTTTAAACTACTTTCAAAGGGCATTTTTACAATTTTTTTTTTATCTAGATGTTTTTTCTAAAGCTAGACATGAGATGACATGTATATATTGAAGAAAACTTGGGCAGAAATAATGCATATCTGATCGTTATTCCCTGGAACAACAATAAACAGCTGCTTATCTGTGATCAACCTACTTGGCTGTAGCATTAATTTAGATATAAAAATTTTCAAGATCACATTACTATAAGCTCCACAAATTAGCTGGTATACAGACATGAATGATTCTGCTCCCACTATTCTGAGATAATTAATTTCCTCCCCTTCTCCCAAGTTTTACTGCCCTTTCTCAGCTTGTCTGGCCCATTCTCTGACATGAAAGCATTACTCAAAAATACTGATTGTTTATTTTACTTACCATGTACAGCAATTTCAGTTTATTATTTTAAAATCCACATATGTGCACCTCTATATGTAGGCTCCACATGAATAATACAGGCTAACATATAGCAATTACCTCTATCTTCTAATTGCTTTACTGATTTTGATATAAAAGTGGGCAGGAAACTTTTGCATAGCTGTTAATTAAGATTTCTTTTTCACCCTTCTCCAGTAGTATAATAGACTGGGGTAGAAATACAGCTTAACCTACATTTCACACTCAACCATATTCCTTTTTATGCTGTAGTTAACAAAGGTGTTCATGAATCAGCTGAAAATCTCAGTTTATAGTTGGATGACACTTTTCTACAACTAACAACAACCCTCAGTTACAAATGCCAAACAGGAAGAGCACATCTGTGAAAAACAAGCCTCTTAAACTGAACAAATGAATAACAATGATGTGTGGGTTGTGCTTTCTATGCAGCAAACTCTGGGAAGACCTTTCTGTGAACAGCTATCTGATAACAATTGGAGACGCTTTGGTGTTCCTACTCGCCTCCCACAGCCCTTTGTATCAGCAGCTCAGCAGAGAGAGTCTGACAGCAAGATTCCTTTGTCATTTGAAGTCTCAGGTACTGTAACTCAGCTCAGTGCTGCACAAAGGAATCTCTACTGAGTGGCTGTGTGTTTCTACAGAAGAGAAATTTCTCAATGGCTGGCACTCGGCGTGCGGCATGAATCGTTATCTACCAGTTATCCCAACTAAATCACACTCTGCTAAGAAACCTTCCATCACTTTGGTCTCCCTGATTTGCACAGAGCAGCACCCTCATTTCCACATAAACAAACTAAAGCCCTACATCACCTGCCTAAATCCTACCTATGCTGTACACAAGGACCTAGGTTGCATCCAGTTCCTCTCCCAGTTAGTTGCAAGGGTGAGGAGAACCTGTGCTTAAAGCACCACTAGGTTCTCCAATACCACGCTGAAAATGTGCAAGTCCATAAAAATAGAAATTCCAAACTCAAAGTTCATCTTCATATCCAAATCTTAGTGTAAGAGGCATTTCCCCATCATTCTCATAAGCCCACCAGAGAGACACTGGATACAAATATAAAAATACAGAAACAAGAACATGAGCAAATAATTCTCAACTTCCAAGTCAGCTGCAAACAATACCCCCTCCCTTTTTTGCAACCATAATATTAAGGAAGAGATAAAAGTATTTGCAATACTTCAATCATCATATCAGAGACAGCTCCAGAGAGACAGGACAAGGACATCAGCACTGGCAAATTCACATTGCTCTTTTTCCTCAAGCCCCACATCAATATTTACATAATTCAGCAACATAAACCCAAGGAACTGTCAGAGTTCATTCCTGAAAAAAACCTCCTTTAACTGCTAGAGGCAGACCTCCCTAGACCAGAAGAGCAGATTGAAGCCTTGCAAAGCTTCTTACATCAAGAATATGGCTACACATTTTAGATAGATGTAACAAACACTTTTAATTTTGCAGAAAGTTCTCTCCCATCTCAGCAGAAGGCAAGTTCTCAAACACTTCAATGACATGAGAAACAGGCTCTGATCTGCTCACTTTCCTTCTTGCCAAAGCAGACTATGATTCTCCAAATACGTAAGACCATTTTCTCCCAACCACATAAAATCCCAGTCACTGGAATCAGAGTCTGACAACAGTTAATTTATTTGGACTCCTTCTACCTCATCAACATGCTAGAGCTTCAGGCTGTAGCATAATCTCAGCATTTTTCTCTCCTGAAAAACAGATGCTACTAGGAGGAAATAACTTTGTGCTTTGCAGCAATTGTCACATTCCCAAAGACAATTTCTTCTCATGCCTTTCATCAAAAAGAATTACCAAAATAGAATCTTTTTACAGACTCTTAGGAGTTCCCATCCATGGCTTTCCATACCTACACTTGACACCATTTGCCCAGCTATAATTAAAGACGAAAAGAGGAAACACTGTTTAAAATCACCAAATCTCTGATGGGTTTTCTCCTATCCAAAATCTGTGAACGTGTAGGAAAAGAACCTGCTTTAGTGAAAAGATTGGGAATGTATGTTATATTCAATGTGCTGTTACAGTGATGAACTGCAGCACCTAAAAGTCAAAGCACAGGTCTCTGGGGTACAATCCCTGTTCTGTTACTGCTACCTGTACAAGGGACACTTGTATCCTGTACCTCTGATTTCCTCACCTGTAAAAAAGTGAATAAATAACTGCTTAACGTAGATGTTTCAACATCCATTGCCTTAGCATTTGCAAGCTTTTACAGGTCCTAGGCTAGAGAGCACTCAATGAAAGCTGAAAGTAATATTAGTTTAGATCATATTTTCTGCATTTTTTGTCCTCTCGTTCTTAATTTTGAAGGACAACTGCAATTGCATTTCATCCATTTAGGCTTATCCTAAAGTCATTATTTGTTATGATGCTGTTCCTGCCTTCAACTACAAAGAAAATGACTATCCCTACCCCCTCACAGGCAGGATTAACAGCCACAGAAAATGAGTTATGGTTACTCTCACTGACAGGAGCTCAGAAGCAAATTCATTTTCAAAAGTCCACCTAAGCCCAAGAAAGAATTCTGCACCCTGTGTCTTCTTAATGCTTCTTCACAGGTACATAATGAAAGTACACAATGTGTTTTTCTTCATCACCAGTCTGCACACTCAAGACGTATGCTGAGACCTATTGGTGCCAAAGCCAGCGTGTGAACTAGGTGGTGTAAAATAAGTAGTGCAACACAATACAGAGCCTGTGTACTCACATTATTTTTTTTTTTATAAAGCATGTATTGAAAATATTGCCAGCCCAGGTGGATAATTTTATTTTTGGGTGGAATAATGATTATTTTACTCATGTCTCTGTCAATCTCCAAGTAAGCAGGCTCTGTATAGTGTTCAGTGAGACTGTTTACAAATACATTTGTACTAAACTGGTAGTAACCAGCCTCAGTTTTTCCTTCAATTCATAGTTTCACATTTCTTAGCAGAACAGGTACCAGACGCGGCTACATAGGCTTATTTTGGCTGAATTTAGTTTAGAAGAGCCATAGATCCTGGCCTGTTTTTAAAGCCCTTTATCAGCAGATGGATGGGCATGCTCATCCACCTTGCTCAGAACTAAGCTGTTACCCAAGTACCCAAGCACTGCTAGCGGCTTTTGCCCACCAGACACTACTGAAGAAAGCATCCTTAAATCAGCTGAAGACAAGACATTGTGGGATAAAAATATAAACTGGATGCCAATATACTGCACAGTGCTTATACAGACCACCAGCACACAACAATGATCGCCAAGCAGCTTTACAAAGTGGAAATATTTCAGTTTAGAGATCAGCATCCAGCTTCTAACCAAACATACTTCAAAATCACAGGCCATGTTAAAAAACAAATGGCAACTCTGTTCTGAAACTATTTTGAAGAGATCTGTTTTCCGAACTTGTTGTAGTATAAATATGTACTTAGCTACCTGCAGCTGCAGTGAAACAAAATGATTGTGTTCTCTGTGATTCACAGTAATCAATATATGAAAACTAAATAAATTAAATTCTCACCAAAAGTGAGAGAAGATATGAGACAAATATCAGATGTATAACAGCTGCAGCCTTGCAATAGGTGCCTCCAGGACACACTGCAAGCGTGCTCCATCATGTCTTATACAATGGGGGACACACACATTGCAAGTCATTGGGAACGTTCGGCATTGTTACCAGCGAAGCACGTGTGTTCTGATCTGTTCTGTGTCCAGCCCTGAGCAAGAACACACAAGACCCAAGAGCCATGTGTGCACTCCTGCCACGACAAACAGCCTCAATAAGATCCATCAAATCTCACACTATAAAGAACTTCCTACACGGATCCAGGCTGTAGGATCATTTCTTTAATTGTTTCTTTTCTCAAATACCAAGAAAACAATGACACATCTCTCAAAGTTTACCTGGAGAACATGTCCTAATCCTGCTTCATGAGCTGAAGCCTAAGGATTTCAACTTCGCTTTGGTTTTTGGTTTTGTTAATCTAGAAAGTCTTCATATGTTTAACAAAATACTTACGAGTACGAACTCAGGTCTTCCTGTTCTCAATATCTCCTCTACCAAACTGGAGTAGATGCTTTGCTAGATTAGATCATATGTTAACTTTGCATATTAAAAAAGTAGATGGAAATACCAACTTACATTTATTTTAATACAATTGTGTAATTTGAGGTTTATAGAGCCATGAATAAAGCATTTGTCATTCCACCTTTAACAAAACTGATCCATTAACACTGGCCATATTTTTAGTACATAGTTTGCTACAAAAGCATTAGGACACATTATGAATCATCCTGGCATTATGAGAGTTAATAGAATACTATATATTTTTCAGGACTATTAATATTTAGCGTCGTTCAGTAAATTAAAAAATCAAGTTTAACTAAGGTTAAAAATATCTGATGATACAGTACATAGATGATTGTAAATGTATATTAATGAAGCTTTACACAATTGACTGGATATCTTTTCGTTAATCACTCACAAACCCATGCCAAACATATATCAAAGACTTCAGCTCCTTTTTCATCCAATCTTCCGACATTTCATTATTATGGTTACCTGATTAATGGATGCAATAATATATGTGGCATGATATGATATGTTCACATTAAATTTTAATCAAATATTACTAAATTCAGAAAACATTAAGTAAATCATGACTGATGAGGCAATATTGCTGTACTGTCATATTGATGGTTAGAGAAACTCACTATGGAGAGTTACAGATTAAGGGGGAGAAGTAAATCTTATGAGGAAATAGAAGTATCTCAAGTTTAACTAGTTGGTTCTTTTAAAATTGCCTTCCAGCCAAAGGCTGAATATTAGATCCATCAAAAGTATTCCAGTGTCTGTAACTGATATGAATGCTTTGTTTTCTTATACTGCAAGTCGTCTCATTCTTTAAAAAGCATGGATTAACACATACTCTGCACAAGGGCCTTTACCAAAAGATGATGGCCTGTGCAGTGAAAAGAACATTATTCCCCACTGCAGTTTGGAAAAATTAGCCCAGTTTATTTAAAACCTTGCTCTGACTCAAGCAGCAGGGTGTCAGGCACACGGAATGCACTTGGTCTGTTCATTTTTACCTTAATTACACTATTGTGGCTTTGCAGGAGGGTGCAGAGAGACAGATGGAGGTTCATGTTCACAGCCTAGATCTACAAATGTAAGATGGTTTCACTCTGGAAAGCCAGAGAATGTGCCTCTACTGCTGCAGACAGCAGCTTTCTTTTCAGCTTTACGCCAGTAATTAACACGTTCATATGAAAATTTGGTACTCGTATTTGGCCGTAATTCTATATTGCACTTTTAACTGACGGCCAGGAAAAAAACACTGAACTGGCTCTTTCCCGCTGTGTTAGAAGCTGAGAGAGACCTAATTGTATTCATCTACTTACATTTCCTGTTGTAGTAAAATTTCAGATGGGATGTGCTTATGCTGTCCTCTGTCTGCCTTGGACATCCACCTTCCCACTCCCATAACTGAAAGGTTCAACTTACAATTTCGAGCACTACTCTTCTTTATAACGAAGAACTTCTTTACACAGAGTAAAATCCCATCTCATGAGTATTAGATGACCCTGTAGAAGCTAAACGATGAATTCTAAAAAACAGTACTGGAGGGAGTACGAGCTAAAAGACTGCAACAAAACATTTCAAGTATTAACATGTCCTGAAAAAACTTATTCCAAAATATTTACACCTCCTAGAAATAGATAGTCTGAGGTGCTAATTCAAAACTTTCACCATTATAATCTATGATTATTCTTGTATACAATGTCAGTCCCATGGTACAGACTAAACCAGTCTCTTCTTTCATTTGTTTGTACCTTATATATAAAAATAAAAGGGAGACAGTCTTGTCATATAACCATCTTTTTGGTAGACTCTTATGTCAAGATATCAGATGTGACTGGATTTAACTTTGACTATGTGAAGTAGCATACAAGTCCTGCTTAACTGCATAATTAATTGTATTCAAAAATGAATGCATTGCATAGTACTTGCCACAAGACCTTTCCAAAATGCTGTTTGCTTCTTCATGTCCTGGTCTAACTTTCAATCCCTTTTCTTGTTTTGAAAGATTATGAGGGGTGTAAGACTGCTTTGTATTATGTTTACCAGATGGGAAATCTCAGTGCTACTGCACTCCAAATAAATACTACTCAATTCTGCAGCTATACTCTGAATATTAAGAGCAATAAATATTTAACGTGCTTAGCTGGATTTTTTTTTTGACAACTTGCTTTTTGCTAGAAGTCATTCCATATAAAGTACTTCAAGGGAAAGCATATAGATAAAAAAGGCAGAAAAGGAAATTAAAATGCTTAAATGGATACAATGAAATTAAGGACCAACTGAGAAGAAGCACTGAGTACCGATGTATCTCGGTAGCTCAGCTGAGCTACTGGTTTATTACTGGTTAGCTGTATGGCACAAGGATTTCAGTTAAACACCTTCTTGCTATAAAAAGGGTTTGGTATTTTTTACATGTGATCAGCTCATAAAACCTAATGTGAACAGTTATGAGAATAATTAAAGCAAATCACTAAGTTATCTTTCTCCATACCCAGATAAGTTCTGTACAGTTACAAGATTAAAAAGCACAAAATTCCTGTGAGTGTAAGACCTAATAAAAATGGAAGAATACATCCAAACCCACAGCTCTTACCTCAGGCAAACTCCCACTGGTGTTGGCACCTCATGCGATGCAGAGAAGAGTGCAGACACTTCAAACAAAATTGCCTGGAAAGGTTTGATTCACTCTCACTTGATTAATTGAATGAGTATATTATAAGTCAGTCTTGCAGCTCTTGCTTTTCTCAGGAATGGAAACATACCAGGAAAAAAAAAAAAGAGGTAACTCAAGGTTCTCAGTAAACTTCAGATCAGAGCATGATGTTATGGCTCAGGCCTTCAAAAATCTGCAGGTTTCCACTAGAATCATCTGTTAAAAACAAGATCCAGCTTTTAATGACCCAACATAGCTTTGTAGTCTACAAGGCCGTGTCAAATACCAGACCATTTGTCAGAAAGTCAACTTAAAATGGGCCTATTTCTTTGCAGTATAGTCTCAGAGAGGAAAAACAAAAGAATCCAGAAAATCTTTGACTGAACACTCAGGATATGTGATGTTCACTGTATGTTGAAAATGTGTCAGTTTCTAAGGGCAAGGAAAGCAATAGTGTTCTGTCCAGAGAAACACAGCTGTGGAGTTAGGATATGAGACCCAGTTTAGAGAAAGAGAAACAGAATCAGTACTAGTGATGCAAGAACAGAACCTTCATATCCTTTAGCAAAGTTAAGCTGCTAAACAAACCTACTTTTGTCCAAGCTTTTTAAATCCCAGAAACCAAAACTGAAAGGGTCTTTTACATTTGTGGATAAGGCCAGCTGAGAGAAGCATTATTCAGCTGCCTGTGGCAGCATTTAGGAAGGCAGTAACAGAAGCAAGGATGCAGAACAGGCCCTTTCAAAGATGAGCATGAGTGGAGCAGCAGGTCTGAGTTGAGGAAATAGGGGCAGGCCTGTGGGTTATAGGTGAGAGGGGATTTGTGGCAAGGGTGGGAAAGTGATGAAAGGGAGGGTGGTGGCTTTATAGTAGAGCTGTATGAGAGAAAATGTATTAAGAAATGTTAGGAAGAGACTTGGGGCAATGGAGCACTCATGAAAAACACAGAAATCCTCACATTTTGATTTCTCCTCACTTTCAGATGGCCAGCTCTTTTCAATCACCATTTTTGATGTCAGAAATATATCAGCCCTACTCAATATAAAAGAAGAAGTCAGTATATCAACTGCTCATCACTATGCTCTCACAAAATACTGAAAGCAGGAAGGCTGCTGCTCAGCTTAATACTGAGGGCTCATGAACACAAATAAACAGTTTTCCTGGTATCTTGCACCTGGACAAAGTACTGCAAAGGAATACTACTTAGCCTTTCACCATTCCCACCAACTCCTTTACCTAAATTAGTTGTTCTGAGCAAAGAAATCACACTATAAATATAATTAGTTACTTGGAACCTGATCTAAAGCCTAATGAAATCAGCATAAAGCTTACAGAGAGAATGAGCTATAAAGAAAATATTAGTTTGATTGCTGTGGGCAAAACTACTTTCAGATCTAAGCAGAGGATTTAGCTATTTTATTCTGCAAGCAATGAGAAAATATCTTCTTGATTCTAAAACTAAAATAAGAGACCTAATTAATTCTAGAGCACCACAGCCATATACATTACTTTTTAGTATGCAGGAATCCAATAGTTTCTTTTTTAGACAGCAGTATTTAAAAATGCATTTAATTTAAATGGTTGTGGTTCCTCTTTTCAGTAAACACATGTGGAGGCATACATTGTGTTTAAATATAATAAATACAGCTAAAATCATGCATCTGGGTCAATCCTCTGCATGTAATCAGGATTATGAAAATTTAGTTTTTCTTATCTTTCTCAATAAATGGTCTATGTACAGACGACTGGAAATTTATTCAGACATGGTCTTGGTTGTGTTCTTGTTTTTTAACTCACCAGTTCTTTTTTCCCTGCAAATCTGACTGATTTCAAATTCTGTCAGTTGCTCTGGTAGCTAAGAAAAGTGCCAAACTGTGGTTGCTGATTTCTAAGCTGTGCTAAAGTTCTATCAGAGACAAAATTCTCATGCCAAGGCATTGTAAATTGTAAGTTTTCTGCCCATTTTAACAACTTGCTCTTTTAGTTCTGATTGCTGACCACATAAAGGAAAAGGTCACAGAGGACCTTGAGAAGGCAAAATCCAAATAGGCACAAAAGGGGTAAAGGTGACTGGAAAATTTTTTCATTTAGTTTATACCTTCTCCAAGATTTCACTGTCTTGGACCCCCTAGTCCTCTGAATGAGGTTCCTTCAGCCCCAGCTGTCAAAGTCCTCCTTCACCCAACTGCCTTGCCCACAGCTCCTCTCCGGCATTCCCCAGAGGCAACCCAAAGAGACACAGCACATCTAGGGGGAAATCCTAAAATCTGGTTATTCTGAAAAATCTGACAAATGGAAGGAGGCCCATCAGTTTGATGGCTCTGTACATGTGTGGTGGGAAAAAATTGTCAGAGGCATAAGGGAATCCCTTTTGTTTCAAAAGTGCTTCTTCAAAGAAACAGACATCCCCATGTCTCTTTGAGGAAGGCACTGTGTGGGAGGCTCTGTGGGCCCTCCTACAATGCCATGACTGAGAAGCCTGTCTTTAACTGGAGCTTCACTGAAAATGCACAGTCCAGATAAAATGCAAAGGCACAAAGAGTAAATAAAGAAGTAGTCAATGCTAAGGAAAGTGTGGGCTGAGGAATTCTGCCTCCTAAGGAGGTGACAGTCAAATGAAGCTGGCTCATCATGTGTGTCAAAAGCAGCATCAGACAGGTAAATAGCAATTCTACACTTCCCTCCTACTCTAAAATTCCACCCTTAAAACACAGGGTATTTTAGGAAGCTTCCTGCTGACAGGCACATCCTGCCCAGAATTACATTTTAATAGCTCTTCTTTTAGACAAACATTTAATTTATACTTATACAGTCAACATGCTATTCCCATGCAGTCCCTTGGGAGGAGCAAAACATGCAAAACACAGAAAGGGTGGTAATGTAAAGAAATAATCAGTCTGTGTTCATTGATAAGTTTGCAGATAATGTAGTAGAGTATTTACTACAGTTCTGTTTTCTCTGGAGGGCAACTTTTTATCTCTTAGATCAACTCTGTAGACTCTGGCAGAAAACAGCAGCCGTTTTCAGTCCAGCGCAGAGGAGGTTGGCACACCATCTGAAATGAATATGGGACATCCAGCACTCCAGAATCTTGGTATTTTGGACAAAAATCCACAAAATGCCCCAAGACTATTCTCTGAGTAAAGAAAAACTTCCATATAAATTTCGATTTTTTGAAGTAGCAATAACATCACTATATCACATTAAAGCTAATTTTACAAAGATAAGGTTACAGGTTTTACTTGCTTTCTGCAGCCACTTCAGGACTTTGCAACATGATGCTTCTTGAAGGACCAGGGCACAATGGTATTTTCATTTTGCCAAAGCCAAAAAGTACTGACTTGACACAACAACACAGTCCCTACAACCTTTATTCTGTTGATAAAATATCCCTCAATCCTTTAGCTCCCATTCCACAAGTGGTAAATTGGCCCAGCATGTTACTCCTTTTTCCACTGAAGATAATGTGTCTTGAAATGAACATTGACTGTCTCTTAAAACCCAAGAAATTAAATTGTCTTTCCTCAGCCAGCGGCAGGAGTAATGGAAAACATTTCTCAGAACTAGTTTGTTTGATTTCTACAAAAGTGTTTGACCTAATGATCTATTTTAGCAAATTGGTGTGACTTATGGATAACTGATAAGCACGCAGCAAAAACCAGCTACGCAATTACCTGTCACAAGTCAAATATTTTATGCAAAATTAAAAATTATACACAAACAGATCAGGAATACAGTTTGAATAAATAAATAAATTAAAATCTCCAGTTCCATCACCAAAGAAGAAAAAAGAAAAGTTAGCAAAGTGGGTAGAAATAACAGCTTGACAATATGTAATTTAACTGCCAGTGTATCTAAAATCTCATCCTACATAATATTTAGCAAGACCAACAACATCTGCCTCTGGATTAATGCAGTATGGGAAAGGATAATCAGCCAGCTAAGTGTGTAAGATCTGATGTTTAGATGCAAGAAAATCAGTAAATTGTGACACATTAACTCAGTATAACATCATTAACAACTGAGCAACCAAGTTTTGTGCTAGAATGTAAAGACCTTTGGCAAACTTCTTCCTTTGTAGCACTACCGGAAAAGAGAGGAAAAGGCCAGGCTGCACAGGGCTGAGGATTAGAGAAGGGCTTGTCACTGTGAAGAGGTACAGTGACCAAGTGGGATGGCCAAAATGGGTGCTATACTCCTACAGAGAACAGCTAAATATTACTCTTTCATGAGTGTGTGTCCATGAACTAAAAAGAAGAGAAACATAATGGTTCAGTACAATAAAAGAATTCAATTTCATCGTCTCATGTCTGAGTGTTAGTGCTGACAGTGAAGTGCAAAGCACCCTTTCTCCTTCACCCAGGCCAACCTGTGCCTTTAACAACTGATACAAGAAAACTTCACCTATCTACTACTCAATCAATGGGCTCTAGTTCAAAACCCCTCTGGACTACATGGGATCTGACTTGCTGATATGTAATGAAACAAAGTGATAGAAAAATTCTTGCAAATGAAAATGGGAACTAGCAAGGTGTCTTTGGGAAGCTGCTTGCCAGAAGAGACTATCTCGTCTAACCACATGTGTTAAAGGAAAACTCCCCCCAGCACTCCCATGTTGCAGAGCTAGTCCCTACAGCACAGGGATAGCTGAGAGCTATGGCCTATCAGGCCCTGTGGGCTCCCTCAGAGACCCAGAGACGCCACTCATGTCTGAGGATCGCAGCTATAAAGGGCACAAAGGGAACTCTGAGCTTTCTTTACTTGCTGCTAATTAGCTTTTTCACATCTTATTTTCTGGATACCTCAACTTCAGCCCTACCTTCTTTTCTCTCTCACCTTTTTTCTTGCCTTCTTTCCCCTTTCAGACTATTACTGCCATGCTCCTATGAACTCGTGCCACCCTTTGTTCCACCTGACAAAGTTACACACAACCCTTCTATCGCACTTTTCTTCTCTGGTCTTCACAAAACACAAAAGTTGTGTGGACCACGACGCTCACTACGTTCAGTGGTCTAACAGCTCATTTGCTGTTCAGTGCCCTGCTTTGCTGGTCTCTCTCAAGAGAGTGTATTTTGAATAATTAATCACAGAATCATTGAGGCTGGAAAAGGTCAAGTCCAAGCATTACCCTAACACTGCCAGGTCCACCACTAAACCCTAAGCACCGCATCTGCAAGTTTTCTGAATACTTCCAAGGACTGCTATTCCATCATTGCCTTGAGCAGCCTCTACCAAACGCCTGACAGCCCTTTCAGTGAATAAATTTTTCCTAATAGCCTATCTAAACCTCCCTAGGTGCAATTTGAGTCCGTTCCCTCTTATTCTATCATTTGTTATGTGGAAGAATTGACACTATTGTGCTGTTAGCACATACACAGTGATATGGCAATTTTAGTACCATTGCCATTGTCACCTGTTTCCATATAGTGCAATTCCTGAGATGAAAAGCCACGAGGAGCCCTGGCACTTTTACTGCTTCGTGACTCCACTGGGGGAACTTTTCCCCACAGGAATCCCACTCTCCCCTCATCACAGCCCTTGGTGTCTGTCCCTTAAGCCTCTACCTAGAGCTTTTAAAGTGTTTTTTGAGCTCCCACGGGATAGAAGGGTTTAGTAGCAGAGCCTTTTTTATTACCTCACATTTTGCTCTATTCCCGTCAATGAGCATTCTCTGGAAGAAAGAGCTATCACAGCAACTTGAACGCAGAGAAAAATACCAAGAATATAGCTGAGAGGCGAGGAAGATAGTTCTCTTTTTAAAGCATTTCAATTAAACTCACCCAATGCTGGTTTTAAAGCTTCTGTGTGGCAGCAGCTGAGTGTAGAGCTTTAGAGGTCTCAGACTGACAGTATAGCAGCTGGCTTCTGGTGTCCACGTACAACTATGCACAAATTATACTTGCCAGTTTCAGCCTCATATTGGCTTACATCCATTATTTTGAATTATATCCTCCTGACATTTATTAAAGACCTGGGGATGCTGACTTGACACTGCACAGAATATGATGCAAACTCAAACATAACCATTTCTTACTCTTTGAGAGCCACATCACTTATTCCTAGGGAAGGTTTTGACCAGACATTCATATTTTCATGCATGATTTCTTTACATCATCTCTGTGCTGCATTGTAAAAGGCACTTATTTAACTGGTGTTGCACTAAAAACCTCAATGGGCCATGCTGGGGGCACTTTTCCCCATGGACACCCCGTTCTTCGCCTCAGCAAGCCCCAGAGGGCAGGAGGGCAGAGCAAGGCATTAAATAATACTGAGGCATTAAATAATACTGGACCAAGTATCATATCTTGGGGTATGCCACTAGTCACTGGACACCAGTGGCACTCTGCCACTGATCATAGCCCTCTGAGCCTGGCAGCTCAGCCAGTTTTCAGTCCATCTCTGTGTCTATTTATCTAGACCACACTTCATCACTTCCTATACAGTGATGTTATGGGAGATTGTCAAAAGCCATACTACGTCGAGATAAACGTGCATACATGGCTGCAAACTTGGATTAGAAATCTCTCCGTAAGACTAATCACCCTACAGAACAATCCTTAACACCGAAATACTTCAAAATCAAGATCATAAGCAGCAATCTCCAAGGAGTGGCTGAGGTCACTTGGTTTGTTTAGCCTGGAGGAGACTGAGGGGAGCCCTCACTGCGGTCTGCAACATCCTTACGAGGGGAGGCAGAGGGGCAGGCATTCATCTCTTCACTCTCGTGACCACTGACAGGACTCGAGAAAACGGCATGAAGCTGAGTTAGGGGAGGTTTAGGCTGGATGTCAGGAAAAGGTTCTTCCCCAGAGGGAGGTCGGGTACTGAACAGGCTCCCCAGGGAAGTGGTCACGGTCCCCAGCCTGACAGAGCTCAAGAAGTGTTTGGAAAACGCTCTTGAGCACCGGGTGTGTCTCTTGGGGTGTCCTGTGCGGGGCCAGGAGTTGGGCTCGATGGTCCTGATGGGTCCCTTCCAACTCAGCATATCCTATGATTCTAAGATTTCCTTTTTTTTTTTTTTTTCCCTTCACCATTTTAGGTCTTAACTTCTCCAAGAAGCAAGGAAGGTGACGTTTTTCTTTATTTATTTTTCTTCACCCTCGCTGACTGGCACACACTTACGGGAAGGGTGAACAAATCCCTCTCTGTTCCCGATTTCCCCACAGACACCGCGCTCTGCCCTCAGGGCGGGAGGCGCGCGCGGCGCCCGTTGCCCCGGCGACGCGGCCCCGAAGTCTCGCGAGGCGCGCGCGGCTCTCGCGGGCAGAGCGGAAGCGGCCGCCGTGTTTACAACCCGCGCCGGGGCCGGGACGCGCCGGGCCGGGCCGGGGGCACCGGCGAGCGCCCCCCGCCCATGTGCCCGCAGCCCCCGCCGCCCATGGAAGTGATGGAGGGGCCCCTCAACCTGGTGAGCGCGGGGAGTGGAGGGGAAGGGGGGCGCGTCCTGTCAGCCGGCGCCGCCGCTGCTCCCGCCGCTCAGGCAGCGGGGAGAGGGTGACACCCCTCGGCTCCTACCCCCAGGTAACCGGGCGGAGAGGTGCGACCTGAACAGAAAAAGGGGCTCTCGCTGCCCTTCTTTCCCCCCCAAACACCTGTTCGGGTCTCGTGTCAGGCCCTGCCCGGACGGGAGCGGGGCCCAGCGGCCGTCCCGGGCCGGAGGCGGCCCCGGGGAGGGAGGAGGGGGGGGGTGCGCTCGCCCCGGTCCCGCCGCGGGCAGCGCTGCTCCGTGCCCGGGAGCGCGGCGAGAGGGGAACCACCCAGGGGCCCGTGGCGTGGCGTGTTTAGGTTGCAGGGGTGTGCGGGGACATGGCGTTGCAAAAGCGAGGGAAAAGGGAAGTTCAGGAAGGAAGCGTCTAAAGGAAACGTGTAGATGACACAGGCCATATCCACGAGAGTTTCAAGAGTTTTAGAGGCTTGTCGGGGCCTAGTACTGGCTAAGTGCTTCCTTTAATTTCAGAAGGTTAAATGCTTTAAAACCTTTAAAATCAGTAATTGCTCTGCTTAAACTAAATTTCTAAGGAACCTGGACTGAAACGCAGATGGTCTGAAAAAGGCATCTTCACAAAAGCTTATCAGATGTTAAACAGCCTAAATTGGCAGGTCTCTGTCCCATAGGCAAGATCTAGGTCAAGAAGAGTTAATTCTCTGCTGCCTTGTGGGTTTTACCAAAGCTGTATCTTGGTTATGTGGTGACACACAGAGGATTCCCTTAGAAAACAAGCTTTGGTCCAGCAGTCCAGTTAGCCAGAGGCAGCACACTGGGAATACAGCTGTATTGATTTCAGGAATGAGGTTGGTCCAGGAATTGTTTAGACATTGCCGTGCCAACTTCAGAGACTTATGTCAGTTTAGTTTTTAATCAAAGCTTATTTACTCCAGGGTGGTGTCAGCCCTGACAAATCCTTGCCTACAGAGTCAGTCAGGTATTTCTGGATTGCTCTCCCTAGTTTTAGAAAGACTTAGAGAACTGTCGTTGCAGACCACCCATGGAATTAGGGCTGACAGTGTAGTAAGGAGATGGTCTATTTAGATCTGTAGTATGTCAGCATCATGTTGTCTCACTTTTTACTCTGTCTACTGAAAGACAGATTAAAGTAAGGAACAGCAGGAAATAGGAAAGCTCTTGTAACCTGTTGATATCATGGGGTTAAAGTCAGGCAAACTTACAGCATGGTAATGCAAGAGGGCTAAGCCATAGCTATTTCACAGACACTGTAAAAACCTTTTTAAAAAGTAGATCTAGTGCATAGGGTTCTAAAGAGAAAATGATAATTGTACATTCACTAGTAAATGTCTGAAAGCAGCAACGTTTTTGGCAGTATCACCAGTCAGTGGTGTTTCTTACTGAGACCACTTAGAAGGATTGTAGGAGTGACACAAGTGTGACTAAAGCCTGGTTTATGACCTTGTGGCCACAATAGGAGTGTGCAGTTACCAAGCCTGTTTAGGTCCAGGCTGATAATAAGGTCAAGACACTTCTGTGTAATGCATGATACAGAAAAAAAGTTGCTTTACACACTTTCATACACAAAATTATGAAATTGCATGTGAATGTGTTCCTGCTGTCTAAGAGTGTCCTGAAATACAAAAACTTTTCTTGAAAACCATCCAAACCCACCAACACCTAAACTACAAAGTGATTGTGGCTATAATAATTGTTAGTCTTATTTACCTGCTATCAATGCCTTAAATACAAGATATTTTCCCTCTTTCAATATGTCACAGCTTGCCAATTTTCACAAAACTGATTTTTCATCATTTAAGGCTTTTCATGAGAATTTACCACAGTACTTGAATGTTGTTTTGTCTTGTAAAAATTAATTGTGGATCAGAGCACCTAGTCTTAGTTACTGGAAGGCATGGATACTGTCCTGATTTTCCTGGCCAGCTGATCTGACCACAAAAAAACCAAAAACAAACAAAAACCACCAAAAAACCAAAACCAACAAAGAAAAAAACCCCAACAACAAAAAAACTCTTACACTTTAATGCCATATCTTGTAATCTCCTGGCTTCAATTATGCTCTTTTTCTGAAACTTCTGAAAGATACATTTCCCTAAAATAATCTTTTATCTTTATGGAACTGAATCTTCTTCAACCTTACAAATAAAATTTTTACGTTATGCCATAGAACTTAAAACCAGCATGAACTAAGTGCAGTCCCTGCACCAGCAGGCAGCCATTTAGCAGTTACCTAGCCCAGCTGATTACTTATTTCACACATAATCCAGTGTCAAACCCAAAAACATCTCAACATTCTTTTTAAAAATTAATACTTCTACTGTGAAAGCATGAAGATAAGTCTTCTGTGAATACTGCATGTTTTTACAGAGCATCTTAAGACCTTCTCTGTGTTGCTTGCTGTAGGAGCAATTCCTACTGCCATCTGATTTAGGCAAAGAATTTTGATCTCACATCCAGCCGTGATTTTAACCTTAGGTATAGGAGCAAAAGTTACAAGGTAAAAAGCACAACCACACACTGCTGACCATCAGAAGCTTGGAAGTAACGCAGTAAAAGTGAAGCAAGTAGTATTAACCCCAGGAAGAGACTACAAATTGCTCTTTAAACAGAGTTTGACACCCAGGACTTCATAACTCTGCAGATTCTACTTTAACAGCCCAGTATTGTCCTGTAGCTAAGGAGCCATACCACCTCTACCTTGTATTCTTCCTGCAAGGTAGTAGCGTTTGTACGGCTTATGATAAAATACAGTCCAAAATCTGGTGAATATCTGTCACCTCTTAAGTTTCCTGAAGCATGAAGGACCCAGCTTGAGGAGCTGCTGTTTTGGTGAAAACCAGAAAGCACAGATCAGTAGCTGGAGTGAGAATAGCACAAAATGTGTATTCCAAGAATCTCATATAATGAGAGCTTTTAATTTTAATGCTGTAAGCCATAGGTAGCAACCATTCCAGTGCAAGCCAATCAATGGTTTACTTCAACAAATTATTTCAAAGTGAGGTAATACTGCATCCACACAAAGGCAAAATAAAAAGCAGAATAAATATGCAATATGGAAGTGTAGGAGGAGAAAATAGAAAACATCTATGAAAGTTCACTAGAAACTAAAGGATTTAAACCACGCAGGCTAACGTGTTTGAGACTTAATGCCAGCCTGCACTTCTGTTATTTTCATTGGAAAACCAGGAATATTAGGAAACATACAGAAACATCCACTGAACCCCATTTGTTTTGATTTTTGAAAAAATCTTAACCTGGAAGCTGCTATGCTTGATCTTCCAGTGTAAAATGAAGCAAAAAAAAAAAAAGGCAGATGCACTCAATTCTGAACTCAAATTAGAGAGAACAAGCTTGTAAGGTAACAAAAGGAGAAGTATCACTAGACAGACATGCATAACACAAAGTCTGTTTTTACCACAGCGGTGGGAGAACTGAAAGGTGTGAACCCCCAGAGGCAGCAGCATATCTGAGTAAAGTGACTGGAGGTGCATCAGATCCTCATCAGCTGAACAGCCAGATCAGTAATGGCCACCTTGGAAAAGCTCAACACTGTTGTGTGCAGGCATATAACTGCTGTAAAAGTACAACACAAAACTGTTCCTTGTGGCACATAAAACAACTTGCAGCAGCTCCCAGTCAAGAACATAATTAGCTAAGCGATGGGTGGTTGACAAGCGTTATTTCCTCACTGTACCTGTGCTGTTTGGGTACCTACCAGCAGTGCCTTTCTGCTGTGTCACGCTGGCATTACGTGCCTCTCATCAAGCCACAGAGTTCAGCTCTGAGTAAGCATGACCAGCAGTTTGAAGACCCACGTGAAGCCATCTCAGAGAGGCCTGGTGAGACAGATTGAAGCCACAGCTGAAGCCTTTCTGCCCCACTTGTTTTGAAATTGTTGCTCTTGGAAGCTTGTTTACTGGGCAATTTGTTGTAATGGGTCACATGCTCCTGCTGAGAGGTAGCTCAGTTGCTGTAACAGCTTGAGCCATTTGGTTTAGGGCTACATACAGAGGCCCAGATTGGTTTTGTTTATCAGGGGGATGGAACAGTTCTCACTTAGCTTGTAACCTCCAGTTAGCAAGACCTGTGTAGTACCAGCTGTGACATTATATATGGGGACAAAAAGAACACTGCCAAAGCAGCTGAGGACTGTTGGCATACAAAATGCCCCAGGGAGGTGGTAGAGTCACGGTCCCTGGATAAGGAAAGACTGGACATGACACTCAGTGCCATGGTCTAGCTGCCACAGTGGTGTTCAGTTGTAGGTTGAACTCAATCTCACTGTCTTCTCCAACCTGATTCATTCTGTGAGTCTGTGAAAATGGCTCTGACAAACAAGTTGAAGCATTTAGTGCTTTTATCATACTAAATGGATGAAAAGGAAGCGAATGAGGTTGATTTGCCTATGCAGTAGGTAAAAGGATACCACACCTTAATGAAGGTGCAGGTGATCAGGGAAAGGGCTGCAGCTCTGCCTGTATGGGGTTTTGAAGACTCCACCTAACCTGAGCAGTGTAAATGCAGGTTGGGTTCATTCCAGATCTCTTAATTGCATTTGCATGGTGAGGAACTCAGACTAACCATTTTACATGAAACTTGGAATAGGTTGGGAACACACGCGTAGTCAATTAGAGCTATTCAGTGAATTAATGGGGGTTGCCTAAACAACTGGTTGCTTGCCTGCCTGTATATTTAAAGTCTAATACTCTTGCTTACATGCAAGTTGAACTTTAACATCTTTACAGTTCAATACAAAGTGAGGAGTCTGTATTCTCAACATTAACATTCTCATGAGAGTATCACATACTTGTTTTGCTCTATAGGAACACTAACCTATAATTTACATGGTTGAGTCATTGTTCTGTCAACCTTGCTAAATACAGGCTTTCAAAAACAGAAAATTGAGCTAACATGTGACTAGTGGTCTTGGTTGAACAGCCACAATGGGTTCTGCCATTTTTTGGTTCTCCTTTAGTCATCTTTCTCTACAGAATACAAGTATTTAAAAATGGGGGCTTGCTTCTCTTGGTAAAGCTACACCATTACCATTTCTTTAGTCTTACTGCACATATATTCTCATTATTTAGCATAAGTTACAGTATAGCTCTTTATTATTTTTGCTTTTAGGGTAACTGCCAGTAAGTACAAGCATTTTCCATAGTCACCCTGATCAAGGTTGCACCTTTTTTTTTTTGATAAATGGATGGCCATAGTTTATTCTTGGACCTCTCACGTCAGGTTTTACACTTGTATTCCCTTTTCATTCCATTTTTTCACTGCATATGAGGACATACACATTCAAACCTTTCTAAATTCACCATTTCCTGGTAAGAATGGGTTTGAAAGAGGTTTCTGTAGGTGTAGCACTGACAGAGTGTGTGTGGGGTGGGGGGAACCATGGTGCACCACCTCATCCCACCCTTTGTAGCCTGCTGCTGTAAACACCCACATGGAAAACACTTAGCACTCTTCTGGATAATACAGAAGCAGTGCAGCGTGCACTTTCTGACTGTTCAAAATGGAAAACAGACCTATATCCTTAGGGAAACAAATCCTGAAATAGATCCCTCCTCTCTCAAAAAAACCCTTCCTCTTTGTTTTCAGCAGTAAGAGAGCACAGGTATTGGTCTTTTCTGGCAAGAATAACTGGTATGCACAGTCCATACCATAAAATAGATGATAGCAGCATCAAACAGTGGTTTCACTTAAAACATTTACAAACAGAAACTTCTTTGCAGTTAAGCTTTCATCAGGCCCCACCATTTTAGCAGCTAGATTTTCCCTGTCTTTGTCATTCTAAGTAAAGCACTGTAATCTGTTCTCCATAATCACATTAAAATACATCATTTTCTGGAGTCCCTTGTAATATACAGAGAAGGCTGTAAGCTTAACATCTTGTGCAAGGCTTTGTCCCGTGAAGAGCTGTTCCCATTAGTGGAACAGAGAAAAACAAAACACATCTGTCTCAGCTACAGGAGCACTGTTGCAAATGACTGCTCTTAGGAGAGGGTAGTAGGCCTACTCTGTTTGAAAATGAGTAGTATTACATCTGCCTTCTAAAAATACTGTTGAATCAAACAGTTTTTTTCCTGTTATGCTCCTTTCTATGATAGCTAGCGATCCACTAGAATTGTATGGGAAAAGTAGCAGCTTTCCCTCCTTGCCCCCCCAACCTAATCCAGGATCGTACTGTGGTAGTCCTTTAAGTTGTAACAGTATGCTATCTCTAGAAGGAAAACTAACTTTGGTATTTTTCCCTTTGAGGGAACAGTAGTAGATCTGGCAAGTGAGCCTTACATCTTCATTTCTCACAGCCTGCAGTCTCATCATTATCTAGTCTATAGTAGGAAAGAGAAAACCAAAGAAGTGGAGTTACATTTTGGTTAAAGAAAGCTGTAGGTAAAGAGGAGACCCTCATTGCTGTTTGAGAGGATTGTTTGATTGGGTTTTATTCTGCTGTTCAGAGATTACACAGGCAATGATTTGGGCTAGTTGGGTGGAAAACCCAAATAGGAACACTTCTGTAGAATAGCAGCACAAACTTACAAAAGCAGGTGTCATCCCTCAGCATCTCAACTACATTTGGAAAGTGTGTGGAAAAATGCCTACCTTACCTTCTGCAGTTGGTCCCGAGTGCTTCAAGTCACCCAGTAAAGCTCGTACAAATCTCTTAAGAACCAAATACATTGGAGCAAGGTGAGGAAGCTTTTTAGCTCTGCCATCCTTCACTCACACCTGCTTCCTTTTACAAGAGTCAAGTTGTTACACCTGTCCATTTGCCTACTGGGAATTCCGGCTCATCAGGGTTGGGAGGGACATGTGGAAGTAGTTGTCAACCTGCATCCCTTTTTCAATTCCATAGCTGGTTGAAAAATTGTAATTATTCTTACACCCCGTCCTACATTAATTTCCAGCACTGCAAATGGAAGAGGAAAGAGAAATCAGGTCTATAAACCCACCACAGTCAAGCAGCAGGTTTTTCTGTAATCACAGCAGCAAGACCAAAGTCAAAGCAGTCCTGCTTGAATCTGCTGGGAACCAGCATTGCAGCTCCACAGCTGTTGTGTAAATACCTTCCTCTAGCATAGCATCAGACCGGGGATGAACTTGAGAGTAATCTTCTTCTCTTTATGATAGAGGACCAGTTCTTCCATTGCCAGTTTTATAATGGGATACAGGCCACTCTGAGTTCAAAATAGCTTTGCTAACAATGGTTGGAAGCCGTGTGGCTGAGTGTAACTGAGCACTAAGAATAAACCAGCAGAGTAGACAGGATGTAGAATCTCATCCATGATAATGGCTGTTGGGCATCCAAATACTTCTGCTGCAGCTTCATCACTTGCTGCTAAGAAACAGCACCACTAATTTTTTCAAACTGCTTGTTGATAAATAAGCTACTGTGAAAGTGGGAGAAATTCCTTGGTCCTTCCACAATCAACTAATTGGAACAAACACAGGTTAGAATAAATGAGCAAATATTTCTTGTCAACCTGTCAGGAAAAGATAGGAAAAGAGGAATTCCTTGCCCATGACTGACTGCAAAACAGCTAGTTTTCTCACACAGGCCTGTGCTTAAAACTGATTTTTGTCTGCTATGGCTCCTGTTGTTTCCATTGGGAAGTCTGTTGCATCAGAGTTAGATGGCCCAACATGTATATTTTGATGTAAGAGCAAGAAAGGCGTTGTGACCTTGTCATCAGAGGACTCCAGGGTTTGTTTTTGCCGGCATCTATGGACTTTTGTTTTCCTAATTTTATTTACAGTTCAGCCCAGCTTCTTCAGACTCCCTTCAGCATCACTGGAAGTTAATTGAGAATGGAAATAGTTTAATTGGTCAATCAAATAAGAACTGAATGTCCTCAGATACTCTGCATGTGCTTTAGTGATTTGAGTAAGATCATACTCCAGCAGTTAAAAACATACGTGAATAATCTTTGAAAACAATAGGACTGAAATTCTTATATGTAGAAACTATTAAATGGAACTTGTCCCCTGACTTGTTGAATTGCTTTCTTAGTTCTTCTGTCTCTGGCTATTCTGTTTCCTCTTTCCCTGTTTTTTTTAGACCTGCCCATGCAGTTTGCAGAAGCAGCTGTATCAATACTAATTTACTGAAAAATTGTTTTGCAAAGAACTAGCTCAGGTGTTTTTATGTCCATGACATAGCTAATTTGTAATGGGACAAGCTGCCAGGAATAACCAAGGAGATGGCTCTATCTGTGCTGATAGTGTTTGTTCATACCAATGGGAAATAAGTTTATCTTTCTGGCATATGTCATTTGTAGGAGTCCATAGAAAAAAGCCATAAAACAGATGATTTTCCAGTAGAAAAACACTTCCTCTTCTGAGATTATTTAACCTCAGGGTAGAAGAAATGGGAAATGCTGACAATGCTCTGAGGATTCAGTGAAGGTGAGGAAGAAGAATATAACAAAGAATATTTGTTGTGAAGAATCAAGGAGCTGTGTTTTAGATTTTTTAAGAACACACCATATTAGCATATGAAATCAGTTTCAGGAAAGCCAAATGTCTTCATGCAGTGATGTAAGTGCCAGGGATTGCTTAAGAACAGCTGTTGCCCAAACGGGTGTTTTCTGTACTAGTCATTCTCTTCTGTGGTGTCAGAGCTGCTAAGATTCTGGTAGAAAACTGAACTTACTGTAACACTGTAGGGCATAACTCCACTTGGCAGACAAAGATGACAAACTGACCTGCATTTTGGGACTTGTATTTTAAATGGCTGTTAATATAAGTACCGTGTAAGCATCAGTACCTGATGTGTGTTTACTTCAAGCTCAACATGCAGTAAAGCAGTCCTGAACAGTGTGTGTAGCTGACAGTCTCACCAGCCAGTGCTTGTAGCCTTTCACATTACACAGCTTGTCTTGGAGGAAGGGCCAGAAAATCCATGTCTTGTAGTAATGACAAAAAAGACTTGCTTTCATGAATGTTGCAGTGCTGGTTATGCAATACTGTTTCTCACTGAGCATATGCAAATAGTTGCATGAAATGCTTGTTTTCAGCAACAACCTTAGTCTGTGTTGGTGGTTTACATTAGTGGTTTACAAATACTAGTATAGATTTAACTGTTGTACAGCAACAACGTGACTTTGGTACTTTTAACTATGGCTGTGCTGCTACCATTAATTGGTGTAAGCTGCAGACAAAAAAACCCAATTTATTCCCCCAAGAGGCAAAATGTCTTGGGCATGGGGCAGCAGAAAATGTCAAATCAGCTGTGAGATGTAACACAATTCAAAAATCTTGCATTCTGCCAGCTAAATTGGTCCAAAATACTTGAAACTTCTTGTAACTTCTTTTGGCCTTATGTTCTTTCTACGTGACTGTGGTGTCTGCCTAGAAAGGAGAACATGTACTTTCTGAGGAACAGCTTCAAAAGTATTTTGTTGTGTACACACCAGTTTTGCTGCATTAACAAACTTCAGTTCTTACCAGTACAGATTTTTCTAAGGTAGTATTAAAGAAGTCCAGTTACAAAGCTTGGAAGGGAGTGAAGATCTGAGCCTAAAAGCCTGAGAACTGGAATCAGTGCGGGTTACTCAGATATACTGGTTATCTTTAAGACAGGTATAACTATTTGTCCATTACCCCTCATTGATGTAATGCTCTTTTTTTAAGGCTCACCAGCAAAGCAGAAAAGCAGACCGCTTGTTGGCAGCAGGGAAATATGAAGAAGCAATTTCTTGTCACAGAAAAGCTGCTGGTGAGTAGGTTATTTCTCACATTTCAGCTCTTAAAATCAGTTTCTAGATTTGCATGCACCAAGCCTGTCTTGAGTTCAAGAAGTGTTTGGACAACGCTCTCGGGCACACGGGATTCTTGAGGTGTCCTGCACAGGGCCAGGAGTCGGCCTCAGTGGTCCTGGTGGGTCCCTTCCAACTCAGCAGATTCTATGATTCTGTTTAAGTAGAATGTCTAGTTACTTGCAAAATTTTTATTTTTAAAATGTGAGTTTGTGTTTCAGTCCAGATCAAGAATCCTTTTGAAAACTTTTTTTCTCATATGAGCAGCTAAAGACAGACATTTCCAAAGTTGTTTAGACTGGGGGTGGTTATCACTGTGAAGGCAGTTGTGGACTGAAGGTGAAGCCAACACCTTGTGGCATGCACAGACTGAAGTTGGGTACCTGCTGTAAGCCAGTTTCACTTTATACTTTGCATTTTCTTTACTGCTTTCATAGGCGAGGTCACAGTGCTTTCTCTGTTGGTAAAGGACAAGTATTTGCTTACAAAACTTCCCTTTCCTAATGTCTGCATCAAGGCAGCTAAGAACAGGTGATGAGCTCCCCAGAACTTGAGCAAAACAGCAGATTGCATCACAGGCCTCAACACTGCAGGGACAGCCTCTCCTGTGTGAGATCTTGTGCGTTTACCTGTCCATTTAAAAAGTCCTGCTTCATTATTTGTGTTGGAGTCCCTCAGCGCTCTGACAGTGTGGCAGCTACTTGGCAGAAGAAGAAAGAGGAGGTCTTAATTGGTGCAACAAGTAGGACATTTTCAGGGACAGGGCTTGTGTAGAGACAAAGTAAGTGGCTACTCTGAACATGGTAACCTAGATACCAGGCGTTCTTCCTTTCCATTCATAAATACTAGAAAACCCCATAAAGTGAGAAACTAATAGTTTCTTTGGTATTTATGAATACTCAGAGTGATGAGGGATTGCACTTATATTCCAAAATGCAGACTTTTCTTTTTGTTTTCTTTCACTTCATATACCAAGACAAAACCCAAAAATATACTGAATGTTTCTTGCTTTTCTTTGATGATTCTGTGCCATTGTCTTGCATCATTCCAGATTTGGCTGAGAATTTCTCACACGTCGTTTTCAGCACAAGAAAGAAATGCTCAAAGTCTAAAGTGCTGCTCTGACCCTTAAGCCAGCACATTTTCTGGTTTGGAGGGGAAGCTGGTGAAATGAGTGAGGAACTAAAGACCATAACTTTTCTTCATGAATATAATTTAAAAGCACGACTTCATGAAACAGGTGGTGCCATGGGCAAGAGCATCTTACATGTTGCATTTTGTTATAGACTGCTTATATGTTAAAAGTCTGGTCCTTAGCTATGTTTCTTCCCTTCATGGGAAAGCTTTTCTTCTGGGACTTTCTGGAAATTGCTGCTGTTCTAAAAACAAACTGGAGCAACCCAAGCCAACAGGATACCACGGGAAGGGTGTAGCGTGCTTTACAAGATCTTACAGTAATTTTTTCAGACTTCTGAAAAACAACAGGTGTTTCCAGCCACTGTAATTGGGTAAATACTTTGCCTCTAGACTGCTGCCTTTATGTGGGGACTGAGCACACAGGTCTGAAGGCTTTTCTTGGCTTTTCTGGAAGCATTCAGGTTTTGCAGCCGTGCCATAAGTGCTGATGGATGTTCTGTCCCACAGGGTACCTTACGGACGCGATGAAGCTGACCCAGTCGGAGCAGGTGAGACCAGAGCGTGGCAGATGCCAGAGCCAGCCACAGCTTCGTGCTGCGCCCATGTGTCCCATTGTGTCTGATCACATCCCTCCTGGGCTTTAGCCTCTGCAAAATTTTCTGAACCCTTGGCAGCTGCCCCAGGAGTTTCACAAGTGTGGTAATACTAATCTTCCTAGAGAGTTTTTCCAAGTTTATGTGGAGCAGGGACAAGAGAAATCTTAACCCATCCAAGGGGTCTCCAACTTTCTAGTCTGCCAGGCGTCTTCAAGTAGGTGACAAAATTAGTGTCACGTTGAACTTTATCTGTGAGGCACTTAGTATTTTGCTGAGACAAAAAGCCAAGCATCTCATCTACAGTATGTCATTTTGGTTTAATGCAGCCTGACTGGGGGATCTCTAGAACAACAGCCCTGACACTTTTTCTTATTCATTCCACAAGTCTATCTGTGAATGTAGTAGTGTAGTCTGCTCAGCACTTTTGTAGCAGCAGGCTTTGAGTTTAGCCAATATTATGAAATAAATAACCCTTGGAGATCAGACGTCTGTCTTTGCTCCAACGGGTCATTTTTGAAGGAAAATGGTCTTTCACCCAGGTGAGTTAATAACCACTGTGCCACCCCCTTCATTAAACATGGCTGAATCATTTGGGACCATATCTGGCCTTGGAGCAATTTGCTGCTTCATTTTGGGTGTTATTGATATGTCTACACAGATACCATCACAGAAGCATACAGAAGGTTTGCATTGTTCAGCCAGAGTGTGGCCATGCATGCCAAGTGAATCTCTTCCATCCTGGTGTTGGTCACAGGCCAGTTAAACTCCGGGTGCCTTTGCCCAGAGGTGGTGTGGCCTGATCAGTGACTTACAAACAAAAAGACCAGTAGTTATGCTAAATTTGGGTGACATATCTGAATCTGTTGCACTGCACAAGCAGAGAGCACATCCTGTTGGATTTCATGTCTGAATGACAAAAGCTCCCCCCCTTGGGCATGCAGGGATGCTGTTTATGTAAATATTTACACACATGTAACTTAATGTGTGTGGATATTTGGGTGGGATTAGGGATCACCAACTAAATTGTTTAATCTTGTTCTTACTCAGGCTCAGCTATCACTGGAATTACAAAGGGATAGTCATATGAAACAGTTACTGCTCATCCAGGAGAGGTGGAAAAGGGCAAAGAGGGAGGAAAAGCTGAAAGCCCAGCAGAGTGCTGACAAGGAAGCAGCCACACATCTTCAGGCTTCTTACAAGCCATCTGCTGAAGACTCTGATGATCAAAACATACTGGTTCCTGTTACTCAGAAATATAGCTCTTCCACAGAGAAACATTCACAGGATATTCGGGGTGTCTTTGACAGGGACCCAGATACACTTTTATTTCTGCTTCAGAAAAAAAAGGAGCCAGTGGAAGCATGTATGGGGAGTAAAGCGCCAAAAGATGACAAAACAATAATAGAAGAGCAGGCAACCAAAATTGCAGATTTGAAACGGCTCATAGAATCTCTTGTAGCTGAAAATGAGAGATTAAGGAGAGAGAATAAGCAGTTAAAAGCAGAAAGAGCTAGACTCCAAAAATCTCCAGTAGACAAGGAGTTGGATGTAGATGCTGACTTTGTCGAGAAGTCGGAGCTGTGGGGTCTGCAGCAGCACTCGGAATCTGCTTCTTCAGCTGCAACTTGGCAGAAGTTTGCAACAACTGCTGGGAAGGCAAAGGACATTCCAATACCCAGCCTTCCCCCCCTGGACATCCCGTCCCCTGAACTCCCGCTGCTGGAACTCTCCGACGATATACTGAAAGGGCTGATGAATAGTTAAAAACCAGGAAAAGTGCTCAATGTAGTTACCCAAACTTGAGAAAAGGGAAAGCCACCACAACAATGGTGATCTGAGGGCAGAAACATTTACCACAATCCTACTGTTGGAGAAAAGGCATTAAGCAACTTTGTTACTGTGAAATACACATCATATCTGATCTACTTCATGGACGTTAAAGGTACCATAGTTGGTATAAGATGGTGAGCTCTTTAGTCTTTCTCCCAATGTTTCAAACCAAATGACTGCCTGGAGAATGTTTCAAGTAACACAATCCTTCAGGGTTTTTAAGTATGCTATATGTAATAGTTATCTATAATGCCATAAATGATGGTGCAGAACCTAACTGTTATGGTTGCCAGTCGGCTGCCACTTCATATTGAAAAATGCTTTCTAGCATGAATTTGTGCATTTCATTATGCATAACTTTGTTAATTCAGATACAGTGCAATTTATACACCTCCTAGATGGATTTATGTGCCACACTGTACTCCTGACCACATTAACCTCAAGTCAGGAGAGATTTTAATTTCCATTCTATGAAGGAACCAACTTATTAGTTCTGTTGATGAGGGGGGTTTTTTGGGGGTTATCTGTTTACATAACTAATCAGGGTGCATTGAATCTAGCTATTGGTTTCTGTATAAAGTGACATGGTTTAAAATGAAAAATCTATACTTAAGGAAAAATACCCTTTTTGTTTTCAGTGATGCATGAATGGAAGTAATTCTAGCTGGCAGTATTTGATTGAAAAAGAAATTGTTTACAGCTTAACCTGATTCAAAAAGGATAGGAAAATAAAAACCAAGGTGTTTTGACACTGTCTGATACATCTGTACAAATGTTTCAGAGTATAAAGAACAAATTAGTACTTGCACTAAGTGTTAGTATACACCTACAGCTGAGCTTCTGTGTTCATCATCCAGCAAATTCAAGAAAGCTGGGATGAATTCAGAGGGCCTTGCTCGCCTGTGGAGGGACCTGGCTGACAGCCGGGCTCCAGCGCTGAAGAGCAGCTCCATGGGTGTGCTGGGGCACAGCCCGGCAGGAGCTGTAGGAAGGAGCAGTGCTGGGTCTGAGCAGGGCCGTGAACACCCCCTGAGGGTGCTGGGTCTGAGCAGGGCCGTGCAGCCTCCTCACACCCGGCCCTTCCAGCGTGGCTCAGCCCCTGCCCTGGAGTCCAGCTGGGGCTTTCCCGAGGGGTTCCAGCGTGGCTCAGCCCCTGCCCTGGAGTCCAGCTGGGGCTTTCCCGAGGGGTTCCAGTGTGGCTCAGCCCCTGCCCTGGAGCCCAGCTGGGGCTTTCCCGAGGGGTTGCAGTGTGTAGTGGAGGCATTAATTACCTTCCGCTGTTACTGATTAGTGAAGTGTTCAGTATTGCAAGCTACACCATTTGAAGTTATTCTTGTGGTTGCTTTCTAAGAGTGCATTTTTCTTCCAGAATAGACTTGGAAGTGCAGCAAGAACACCTTACTGCTGTGCAAATTCTCCCTTTACTTCTGTATACCTGGTGTCTTCTGTGCTTGAAGGAGCGTAGGGACTGGAGGTTAGAAAAAGACTATGGAAACAGAGGTAAGACAAGTTCATTAGAGGAGGTGCCTTGTGCTGAATTGTAGCTGGAATCTAATCTTGCTGGGGAAGTAAAAGTTACTTTTCAGTTGGAGCAGTTTAGCAAATAGCCCCATCCAGCTGTGATGAGGTGACCTGTTCCAGGTCAGCTGCAGCTCACTGCTCCCACCAAAGGGCGAGTCCCAGTCTCTGCTGGCCCCTGCCTGGCTGACTATTCCAGGTAACAAAGCAGAGGAGCACAGTGTTTCTAGTCATGTAAGTAAAGCAAAGAAAATAGCATGTGCTTACAAGATGGAAATAAAATTATTTAAGCATCTACCTCATGCTGCTGCCAGGGTGGTAGCTCAGGGCTGTTAACTACAGACAGACATTTCAGTGGTGTCTGCAAATGGCAGCTATAGGAGAAGGAATTAATTTTTAGGTCTGTTGAAGTCAGGATTCTTCAGAGGTGGAAGCATGGGAATTGCAAGCTCTACCTTCTTGGTTTTAGGACTAAACTGTCCCGTCATTTATAGCTGCATAAACAAAACACCAGATCTGAAAGAAGCCGCTTCTCTGTGGGAAGGATGGCTGAGTAAGGGCAAAACTCCACACTGCCACTTTTGAAAGTGGTGTTAAAACTTCTCTCTCGTGCAATGCAGTTGTTTGTTCTTGCAGTCTGCCTCAACACATAACTGCTGCTGAATCCCAACTCCAGGCAGTAAGGTTGAGCACGGGAGTGTTCCACTCTCGTGAGTGATGCCGAATTTTTTAAAGTAAGGAATTCTTCAGTCTGAATCCAGAGCTAAGCAATTACTCAGTGCATTGGAAGAAAGGTAGGTTGTACAGAGAATACTCACCACTAGAGGACAGGTTTTACAGATACATAGCGATAAACCTGAGGAAATTCTCCTCCCATGGCTATCAGCAATTAATTTACGCCCTAACAGTTTCAAACTGTTTTAAGCTATTAATAACATCCGAGCGGGGTGTGGCCGGGCGCGGTTCCGCGGGGCTCCAGCCGGTAGCCGGTGGCCGGTGGCCGGTGTCCGGCCGGATCCCGCTCCGCTCGCCGCAGCCTTTGGCTGCCACCGGCCGCCACCTGGTGGGAGCCCGGCGCCCGACTCGGGCCCTGCCGAGCCCCCGGGATCCTCTTCCCTCCGGCCGTGCCCTCGCTCTTGCCACCGCCGAACTGATGGGCTCGATCCCCGGGCCTGGAGAGAGTAAGGAAGAGGCGAGGTGCGAGAATGCCGAAGGTGACCGATGATCACAGGCTGTAGCAGCAACAACGACGCGGTAAGTCCCTGGTGGTCACATGGAGCGTCACCAAAGCCTGGCACAGAACACGGAAACATTCCCGGGGTGGTGAGTCTGGGCTGCATTGTTTTATAATGGACAGAATTAAAGAATTCTTTGGTCCGTTATTTCAAAGTGTCTCACCAAGAACCAATTTTAAATACACATCCAGACACTGACTTCTATTCATAGACTTTGCTTTAACCACAGAAACCGTCCTTGTCTTGGCACACAGAAATACTGGCCCTACTGAATATTGCCAAGCACATGCTATGCCGAAAGAAACTCTAATTATCCAATCTCTGGCTGTATCACCACAGAAAGAGAAACCAAAGAAAGGCAACTGGGAAGCAATGTGGAGTCTCCTGAGAATAAAATCTGCAGACTTCACCACTACCAGTTGCTACTTAAAATGATGGCTAAGATCAAAATACAGAAGTGTTGGGGTTTACATTTTGCTTTTATAAAAAGGGAAAAAAGGATTTTGTGACTGCTTCCTCTGAGAGCATTTCTATGTTCAGGGACTCTGGTAGTGAACTCCTTCCTACTGTCTTCTCAGCAGCAGCTCTTCAGCCATCTGCAGTTCCTGTTGACCTGCTTTTAGTGACAGGAGCTACACCTCATCTAGACTCCCTTTCCCACAAAAGGTTGGATCTTTTGAGACCCCTTCCAGCCCGGCTCTGTACATGGGGAAAAGCAAATACAGCCACAGCAGCTAATAACATCCTGTACTGAGCTGGACTAAAAGGAAAGTAGAAAACAAAATCAAACTGTTCCGAAGCAATCAGCAGTGGTGTGGCTGCCACAAGCCAGGTACAGGCTGGACATTATTTGCCAGACCTTCCTGCCTGAGTATGAGGACTGTGGAGTTCAATTGTGTAAGTTTGTTGTTCCCTAAAGAATCAAGAGCTACGGCCATCTTTTCCTCCACCTCCTTTCTCTCTCATGTTTGTTTTACCAGAAGTAACTTCCAACTTACTCAGGGTTTTTGTCTTGTAATCATTTGAAGTGTTCCTTCAGGCCCATTTGCTGCAGGACTTAAGGTATTATTGAGATCAAACAATATGAAATCCTTAGAGCTGTGAAAATACAGGATTTCCTGCCTCAGAGCTACTAAACCCTATTCTCTATTTTCACTAAGGTAGCACAGAGCTACAATTAAACCACATGCCCAGGGACTGGAAAAAGAAACAGGCACCTGGGACAAGAATGTATAGTCTTGGTATGGTTGGAAGGTACCAGAAATGTTCACTTTGAAACATAACAGCAAAAATCTTTCAGTCTACCACTTACCTTTAGAAAGGCCCATGTTTAAAATGCAACTGTTTGCACACAACACATTAGGTAAATCACGTCTTCAGTTTGCTGTGAGGCAAGATTTTCCTACCAGCTATTTATAGATGGTGACTTCCTTTTCAAAACCGATGAGAACAAATGAAGAAAATACAGAGGTTCATTTGTGTGTGCTGCTGACGCCACAGGGCATTTGCTCCTTGGGCAGTTTCCTGGGCCACCCTGCTGAGATGGGAAGAAAAGAACGTGGTGGTGGCCACTGCATCCGAGGACCCCCCCACACCAGTGCGTGCTCCGCTGCCTGCTGGAGCACACGGACCATGGGAACACCACGGCGGGAAGGAGAGACAGCACTCCGCACAACAAAGCACAGGTCAGAGTGTGGAAAGCAGGAGCACAGTGCAGAGCTGACTTCGTTTGAGGCAAAGCTGGGGGTTAGGAGGGGAAAGCACAGCAAAGCCCCAGTGCAGGAATCTCATCAGGGTGAGGCAGCTCATCCAGCACGGATGTGGGGGAGAGCACAAACATCCTGCTCTGGAAAGCAGCAGAACAGGCAATGGTGGCTGTGGAAGGAGGAAGGAAGGGAAATTCCCAGTTACAGGCACGGGGCAGGGAAGGCTGTCAGCTGTGAGAGCAGGAGAGGGCTTGACAGGATGTCACGGGAGAGGGTACAAACAAAATTACCACCTACTGAAAAGGTCAGAGAGCATGAGAATGTAGTGCTGATCAGATGGGGGTTGGCCTACACACACACTGAGCAACTTGCATGAAGCTGGGGGAGTAGAATAAATAGATTTGCAAGTCAGACTGTTCTGAACTCCTACATCTGACCTCCATAACATGGACCACCATTTCCCTGCTAGCAATTCCAGTTTCTGCTAAACCATAAACACAGCAGCCATCTGTGCTGAAATATTTCAGGTCATTGCAGCCCTGCTTTGCTCTCTGCTGATCACTTACTCTTCACTAGGTACCTCTGCAGCTACAACAGGAAGAAAACTGCTGTGGTCATTTACTGTACAGCAGTGCTGAGCATGGAGGTGATGATAAGGAGCTGGAAAGGAGGGAAAGGGGGGGTGTGGGGAGCAGGGCTCATAGTTTTGATGACTCTTTAGGTGTGATCTTTCAAAGGACAGGAAAGGAAAAAGAAGGAAGAGTTTCCTGGAGAACAAAGCAAAGACAGAGCTTGGTCTCAACAGGAAGGTGGCAAAAGATGACACACAGTACTTCATAGCCATGTTCTAGCAGCTGACAGCATTCCTGCACTCAAACAGCTTCAGCTCATCTCATTGAAGACTTCTGGCTGTATTAAAAATTCAGACTGTAGAAAACCCCCTCAAGGGTCTTTAGCAAAGGAAGATGGGAAAAACGTGCCCAGTAACACCTCACAGGACGTGAAAATGGTCAAGAGGGAAGAAATAACCTGAAAACAAAACACCACCCACAAACTCCCCTCTCTGGTGTCCGACATCAGCTATGAACACCTCAGGTCATGCTCACAGCCACAAGCACAACACCAGCCCCACTTCCTGCAGGGCAGCAGGGAGCTCGGCTTCATTGTGACAGTCAGAAACCTTAAGGTACTGAGCAAGCAGAATGTGCTATGCCAAGTACTTAAACAATTTTTTGGCGTCTTTTAGTAGTATGTGGAGTGCCTGTGAACTTTAACAACTTCTGGCACTGTTCAGTGACTCCTCCAGTTGCCCCTGAGGAGGCAAGAACATCTTCAGCTTGACAGGCAGGTGCCAGGGATCCCTGCCCAGGTCTCTAAGCACTCTGGGGTGGCAGGGGCAGCTGTCAGTGCTCCACGGGGGCCCAAAGGGTGATACCAAAGCTCAGACCTCGAGGCACAGGTGCTGTCAGCTGTACAGGCACTGCCCCATATCCACATGGACGCCTTGGAGAAGAGGTAAAGCAGGAGACCCATGGCTTTGGCCAGGGCAGCCATGGCAACGTGCCTCTTTGGGACAGTAACCCAGGGGACACCAATCCCTGCCCTCCCACTCAGCTGCCAAGACACACCACCACAGGGGTGAGCACTGATGGCAGCCACAGCCCAGGCCCAACAACTGCTCTTGGTGCAGGAAAAGAACCAAGGGGGGATGTGACTCTGCAGCAGGAATGATAATTTCAGCAGCCTCCAGGAATTTCACATCCATTACAAGTACCTCATGAAAACTCAACCAGGGATGGAAATACTTAAATATTTACATATCCTGAACTTAAAAAATGAAAATATGTACAACTAGAGTCCACTTCTCATTAAGCAAATGTACACTGGCAGATTCTGCACCTTTGGGCAATGCTCTAATGCTGCAGGGAAGAGAAGAGATTATAATGGATGGAACAGGCTGCAAAGCTCAGAAGCAACTGCTAAGTGCAGCAGCATTAACCCCATGGTATTTCTCTGCAACTTGACAAATTGCAAGTTCTCAAGCCAACTAAATAATCTGACTTTTGGAATGAGAAATTGCTTTTGTGTTTCATTATTTTTAAAGGTAACTTACAAGGGGTTTGGGGTTTTTTGGTGACCCCAAACCCAGTCAGATGTGTCAGACTCAGAGCAGTAACCAGGCTCATTACTATAACCAGGCTAATTACTATCCCCTTTTGGACACCTCCTGAGCTGGCCACTGGCTCTGCCTAACATTTGATAATCAATCTAAGTATTTGAATAGTTTTAATAACTCAAATCAAAGTACACTTTTTGTGAAGCTTTTCAAACTCACTCCAAAACGTGGAATTCTGCTCAACTGTCCAACATTTATCACTACTAAATAAAAACACATAATTTTTTTTTAAAACATCCATTACTTTGTGGTATTACTTGAACTATTAAAGGCAAGTTGTTATGAAATAATCAGTCTATAGAAACGCCTTTCCCGTTCCCGCAGCGCAAGTACTGATTCCTGAGGGAAGGGGCTGAGTGGCAGCGGCTCCTGCCCGCGCCGCGCCCGCAGTCCCGGCCGCGGCCCGCAGAGGGCAGCACTTGGCTGCCCTGGCACCAGCGGGACACAACAAACCCACACCACCACGTCTGACAAAGTCATTTTAATGGAAAATGTAAAACCCCTTTCAACTTCAATGTACAAAGCATGTGTAACACTTGCACTTTTAACAAATTAAAGCAAGCCAATGTTTTAAAAAAATACATCATTGAATGTATATATGTATATATTTACATAGCATATTAAGTTTAATATTTAAGCTTTAAAAGTTCACATAAATTTTACCAAAATGAGACAATTTTTAAATAAATTACACCTTTTGAAAACGTTTAATTGTACACTGAATAGCTTCAATAAAATACTGAAGTGTCTGTATTTAATATCTACTTTATATACTTTATATTTTACAAAGTTTACAATTATTTGGCAGTAATTTTCAGATTATGACATGACTGCTGTGCGGACTCAGCAAGATCCCAAATGCAGGCAATAGCTGGTGTTTGTGTCCTACTCTCACAGTAACTGTCTCAATGTAGTGAAAAATATCTGAATTATTTTAGCAAACTGTACAAGTCACATTTACATTTGATCAACAATATAGCATAGAATTTTGTCGTTTTTTCCAAAAATAAATACATCATCTTAAATCTTTGACATTTCACAAACTTCATGTACATTATAATACAGACAGCAGAACGCTGCTCAACTGTTTGCAAGTGGAACATGGAATCACAGTGGCTGTGATATGAAGCTCTACCGTTGCAGTGTCATTAACAAGTAAATACGATGACTGTGTTTTCTTGGCACTGATGGTTTGTGAAGCTTAAATTAGTGTGCATACCGTTCATAGATCAGGGGAAATAACCTCTGGGTGATGCTACCTCCAAAAAGCAGAGCATGCTCAGTTCTCATCCATATCTTCCATTTCACCTTCGTGAATCTTCAAAGCTCTCACCATTTCTTTAACTGCGTGATACAAGATATTTTTAACCTGCAAGAACATGGGACAGATTTTAGTAAGGCCTACGACTGAGGAACTCTGCAAAGTTTAGGACTGAGCCCTAAGCATAGTGGATGGAAAAAAAGAAAGGCTTCATCACACCCGTGCAAAAGGGAACAGCTTTGTACACATTTTAAAATGTAATGTGAAATAAAACCAGCAGCTCAAGGGAGAGTCATTTACAGCCCTGGCATTCATGCTGCTGCTCATTGTTATTCTGTGTGAACAGCAGCAAGGAAGTAGCTCCACGCACTGCTCGGCATTTCAATGAGCCCGAGCACGCCCTGCCTTCCCAGCCGCTTCCAGAGCAGCATTCATTTCCTACCTGCAGTTTATCATCGTAATTGATTTCTTCCTTTGACAGCCTCAGCTCCTGCGTTAAGTGAAATGACTGTACAAGATGTTCTGGAGACACAAAGTCTTCAGTAACTTGAACGCAGCTGTGAAAATTTTGCACCTATCCAAAATAACAAGAAGAGACTGATAATTAGTATTTGGGGTTATTCTTTGGCAGAGGTACCTGCGAAAAGAGTGGGTCTTGAGATCCCTTAACCGCAGCCTTATCAGACTAAAGGGCATCTTTACAGGTAGAGAGCAATTAAGTGTGTTTGACTTATCCAAGCTGGCTTCTGGCAAAAGGCACACTCTGAACACTGCACAGCTGCCTGTGCACGGCACTTCCCGCAGTCGGCTCGGCATTAATTCCACACAGTTGTTCCTCCCTTTCCCAGCTGCACGGGCCCTGCTGCTGCTGGCACAGCCTCCCCAGCTCTGCGCAGGCGCTGGAGCTGCCAACCCACCCGGGAGCAGCCCTGCCCTGTAGGACCCAGCTCCTCTGGCCACGCACACACACGCTGGAAGCTGGCACATTCATGGAAAAGGAACCGCCAGTGGAAATACTTGAAAGAAACAATCCTGAACAAAGAAAGGGGGAGGCTGAGAAGAAGGGGGGAAAAAAGCAGTTTCTTCTTTCTCTAAACATTTCTTCTTACTGGCGTGAGGTAACTACCGAGGAACAGACAACATCTCCTGCCACCCAGGTCATACCTGCAGGACAGGGGAAAGGAAAAATGCTTCCTGGTTGTGACCCAACCAACTCCTGTTTGTTCCCTTCAGAAACACTCATGTTTTCACCCCTAAACCCTTACAATTACACTGTAATTTGTAATTCAGCAGGTCAAAACCCTTTTTTCCCTAAACTCCAAAAGCTCCTCACAAAAGTTGTGTAACATCAATTCGAATTCCCAAAGCCTGGGGGTGGGGAGGCAGAGCCTCCCCCATCCCAGCAAACACCCCATCCCACCCTGCTCAGGACTGAAGGAGATATGCATGTTTTAAAGTCAAACCTAGCCAAATGTAGAGTTTTTAAATGCATACTCTAAAATTTCCATTATGGTACCTGACATTCACATAAACCACCGGGGTCTACACAGCTGAGGACATGGGACTTCATTTAAAAACTACTTTCTTCTTCAAAACCCCTGCCTAAGTCTGATTTTACACAGCAGTTCCCCCCCTACAGCTGAAATCCCAGTGGGTAACCCCCAGCTCAGCACTCATGTTGCACATGGGGTTTTTCAGGCTCATCATCATCAAGGACAAAGCCACGCTGGTCTCTCCTGAGAATTAATCAGAACAGAAGTAATTCTGGAGACAAGGAGGGTTTGTTGATTTGGAAATGGCAGAAAGCCAGGGGCAAGGCAGCAGCTGCAGAAGTGCCACCATGAGGCTCCCACCAGCACTCAGGGAACTCCCTAGAGCTTGGGCTGAGGTGCCTCTGCACTGTGCAGCCGGCAGCTCCAGCCCCCTCCCCTCCCTCACAGGCTTCACAACTCTTTCAAGTCTCTACCTGCCCTTGGTTTCCTTGCCAGCCTATGCAAATCCCACACCACTCACTCACTTTCTCCTCACTAAGATGAGGTTTTACTGACTCCTTATCCCTCCATGGCAGAATAGGGAACATTTGTTTCCCTCAGACCTTTCATTCTGCTGTGCCTTAAGCTTTCTTCCCTCCCTTTCCAGGGCCTGTCTTATCCGTGTGAAAGTTTGCGGGGACAGATTTTACCCGGTTGGTCTGGTACTTAACATGGGAATGCCCCCCTGACAGCCCCCAGGCAGTTCTATTTATAATATTTATAATACAAGCTGATGCAGTGACACACACACATAGAAACGTTTAGCAACGATTCCCCCGAGGTTTGTGGGGCGAGGAGTGCAGCACTCCCACGCCTGTGCCACTTCCAGCTGAACTGAGAACAGCTTCACACCCAGCCCACACACAGCAGAGGTTTTCCAGCAGGGCCCGGGAGGCAGCTGCAGCACTGGAAAAGCCTCAGACCCGGGCTGGGACAGGGAAAGGTGAGTGGGCAGGGAGGAAGGGGCCACCCACCCATCCTGATGGCTGCAGTATCAGCCACTTCCTGCAAGGCTGAGCTCGAGAGCTCTGCACATGCAACGCCCAGACCTTTATCCTACATCCTTATCGGAACATCGCCAGGATGTCGCACTACCTCCAAGCATGTTATTTTACAATATATAATCCTGCTGTTAAATCAAGATAATACCACTATAAAAAACATTATAACAACTTGTTCCACTATGAACAAGTTTTGCAGGGAGCCTGAACACCGCATTTCAATCACTGACTCCAGTATTTCTAGCTTTTTATTCTTAGCTAAAATATTTTACCAATTTGGAACTATGAAGTTAAAACGAGGGAGGCCATCCCTACAGATGTCTGTGATACAGCATGGCCCACCGTGGAGCAGCAGAAAGAGTGAATCTTTCAAAAGAACAGTACAACACCCTTTTTTAGCTGGGGAAGTTCCAAGGAGAGCTCAGGGCTCCCTGTCACAGATGCCACGGAGGGAACAAGGCCCAGCCACTGGCAAGGCAGGGACACTGCTGAGCTCCCGACCTGTACAGCCAAGGAGGAGATGTCCCTCACAGAGCATTCAAGGAAGCATCTGCAGAGGTGACCGGTCCAACGCTGTATCTATTTCTGGATTCTCCTCCCGAGAGAGCAATTCCCTCCACAAGAGGAACTGACAAGGCTGCCCTGCCCGTCACAGCTCACAGGAGAGGCTCTCCCTCCCATCCCACCCAGGAACAGTCTGACTTTGCCTGCTGCAGTCAGCACAAGAAGGATGTGACTGCTGTCTGCAAGTACACAGGGAGGGGGAGAAACCTGGGAAGCAAGAGGTGTGCTTTATGCTACCATTAAATCTTAACACTAAGTTACTTTAAAAGCCAGACACGAATCCGTAGAACCAGGCATAGGTGGAAAAACACACAGAAGAAATACGCACAACCTCCTCCATGTTAGGGCAGGAAATTCTAGACCAGCACGTCAGAAGCAGCAGTGTGCCAACAATCCTAACTGGCTCCAGAATGGAAGTGTCAGAACTACACTTATGCAGTGGCCACAGGCAGTCAGGCTCCCTAACTCCAGCGCTCAGTCTATTTTCCTCTGCTCCACAACACTACTCATGAGCAAATAAAAATGTTAATTTACCACCTAATTTAGTATCAACTCTCACCCAGTTTTAATAATTAAAGATTCATGATGTGCACGTAAATCTGAAACACTTAATGTGTAAACTTAACACGGTACGTATTCTTGTGCAGACTTATTTTTCAGTTTTTAAATGTGCTTTGTATCTCTGAAGTGTTGGTGCTGATCCCTAAGGTCAGTATTTATGCATCTCTACAGAGAGAGCACTGTGCACATACATGAAAGAACACGATGCTTTTATTTCCTCCTACGTGGCAGATTCACAGGAACTTCTTACTGAAGATGAAAAGGTTCTCAGCTTCACCCACTAAGGTTTAAAAACACCATGTTATTAACTCCTTGGTGCCAGAAGCTAGAACATTACCACTTCAAACACAATCTGCAGTTTAAAGCCAAGGAGATAAAGATAAGAGTGGTCTTATTTTTGGTCCTTAAACATATGAACTGCAGGGAAGCCTGGAACAGTCCCACTACTTCATGTTTCATATTCTGTATGCCTTTATATAATGGCACATGCTATACAGAACAAATTTCCCAGTACATTTGTTATTTCCCCTGAGTTCCCTTTCCATTCTTCTATCTGGGATATATCTCCCTTGTTTCAAGGGATCAGAGTCAGGCTGCTGGAGGATGCAATACATGACTCTGGGAGTGCCAACTGCTTTAGCCTAACAGGAGCCAAGAACAGCAGCAATGTCAGATGTTCCTCCATACTTGTGAAACAACATCAAGCCCTGAGTCACAGAACAAGGGAAGGCAACCTACACCCCGCCCCCCACATTGGGTCACCAAGGTCTGTTTGGGGCTGTCTGGGTTTTTTCTTTCCTGTGCCAGAAAACAAATCCACACAGACTATCCAGAGCTATATACCACCATGTCAAACTCACTCAGAAGCTCAGTGGGATGAGGAGGAGCCTAGTCTGGGTAAGGTACTGGTGGCTTTCAATGCCTCAGCAACAGACACAGTCAGAGACAGAACCCCTGTCATCACTACAACCCAGTCACTTTTTCACAGAGGAAACCCCACTGCCCTGGCCACAAGGACACGGTGAGCCATTGCTTCCTCTCTGCCACAGCTGGAAGCTGATCTGCAGATTGGAAACCAAATAGCACCTTCTTCAGAAAGGCTTGGCCTTCCTTGAACCCATGGGGAGATCAATGATAGATTTTCAACAGCACGATGGTTTACAACCAACTGCAGGGCGGGGATGCTCCTCATTCCTTGATAGTCAGCAACCTCATTAGCGGTGCTTGACAGCTGGCAGGACAGCAAACCAGCAGGCTGAAGCAGGAAAAGTTAATGGAGTGAAGAAAGAAAGAAATCTCAAAAAGAAGGCCCAAAAATCTCATCTTAACAATTGAGCTTTCTTCCCCTTTTCACCAAGGAGCAGCAGTTTACAGACTGTGAGGAAAAAAAAAAAGGCCTAAAGGCAGCAACAAACCCTTTGTGCCAGGGGGCAATTGAGGCTGACTGACACAAATTCATCCTGTTTCTCCAGAACTGCCCCACTGGCAGTACTCTTCTTACCCAACTATGGATTAAATCAGCTCAGCTGCTGCTGCAAAAGTGGTATCACTCTTTCTCATGGTAAGGAAAGCTGCTGAAGAGACAATGATGACTCCTGGTGATTGATGTACCTTGTGGGTTAAAAGGAACTTAAATGCAGCATGGGAAAACAACCAATTACCTTTTACAGGAACACCAGAACACCCGCTGCAATTGTCCTATGGCTGAAGACAAAAACAATGACACCTGACATCCAGGTGTTTTTACCTGCTCAAGTTGCTCTCCCTGCCCCTCCTCCGTTAGGTTAACTGCTGGCTTAGAAGACAAAAATTACTAACCTGACTCTGCCATAACTAGACTCAGTTTGTTTAGAAATTTGCTACAGAAATGAAAAGTGGAAAACAATGGTTAATAATGGTCTGTTCATTTGTAATTGTAAAGCAAAAACAGAACTAATACTTAAGGCATTCAATTTGCTGTATGTTAGTCAGCTACACCAGCAGATGTACCTCATTTTACATTCCTACATGCTAATAGCCACTAAGAAAAAAATAAAATGTAATTGAGCACAGATGTATCCATGTCTTTGGAAAAAAGTTACTTTACAGCAATTGTGCTATTTAATCCTGTGTGTCTTTTAACTAAGGTACATTACCTGATGAAGTGCTCCTGCTGGTAGAATAATAGCATCACCAAGGAACTGAATAACCGTGCAGGTTTTTACTCCATATTCTTCAAAAAGTCTTTGGCGAAGTTTTTTGTTCACATACCAACTCTGATCACGGATTGGATCATGCTCTGGTAAAACTTCTAGGCCTTGCTCCTTTGCTATCTGCAAGTACAGAAAAGATCCCAGGTCACTTCCAAAAGAACTGAACCTTTTGCTGATAAATTTCAACTATATCCACCTTGCCAAGCAATGTCACTCAGTTCTCAATACCCAAACAAGAACTCTAGCTAGGGATTCAAAACAACCTCAAAGGATCTGGGAAGTCTCACTGAACTGAAGACATCTGCAGCACTCCCACTCCAAAATGCAGAGCTTTAAAGAATTCGGCACAATAATCTATTAATAAGCAACACGCTCTCTGTGTGACTTCTTTATCCAGAAAATAAAATCTGAGCTCAGGAGTTCCTATGCTGCCAATTCCTCAGGCTTACAACCTTCAGTTCTGACACAGACATGCAACATCACTACCTTAGCTCAGGATAATGCAGCAGATAAAGCCAAGGGTTGTATGGTCCTGGGAAACCTGCTCCAGGTGACTCTGCTTGAGCACAGGGCTGGGCAGAGGGACCTCAAGGGGCCTCTTCCAGCCTCAACCACGCTGGGATAAGAAGCTGCTTTCCTACCACCCTATGAACGTATTCGGAAAAAATGATGAACACATAAAAATACTTCCTGACATCAGTACATGGAATTCCACAACCCTTTTTCGTCAAGTGAACCACAGGGGAACAAATATTACTCTTAATCAACCGCTACTAAATCAATCCTAGTCACTAAAAGAAAAAAGTGATTACATTTAAAGAACACAGACCTAATCCACCTGTCATGAGTCAGCAGACAAATACCTCATTAAAAAGATAATTTTTTACTTTTATTTATGAAATATATGTAATTATGTAATGCAGAGCTTGAAACTGTCCTTGAGTATTATCAACATTCTAACAAGATACTGAGATTTTTTTATCTTATCAGCAGCAGAGCAGCCCCAATGCTTACCCATCAATTAATCTCCAATTCAGTATTTCCCAAATATCAGCACTCCTAAAATACCCAGTGGTACACAATTCATTTGGGATAGCAGGGCAAACTGTGGTAGCAAATGACAAACTTCTTTACACAGCATCCTAAATGCTTCTGTTTTAAACCTGCTGCTGAAATAGTTTCAGAGCTATCCACAACAGTTTCAGAACTGCTCTGAGACAGGAAATGCTGAATACTCCCTTATGTCCACCTATTCCTTTGCATTCATGACTTTGTTCACAACTCTCTTTCTCAAAAGCCACCATCAAATTTATGAGCATCAACTTTTTGAATGAACAAAAAAGTCTTGCTGTATAATTCATAATCTCCTGGAATTAGCTTTGTTTTCTTTACCAGTGCTCATTTTTCCCCACGGTTCAGCCTGCCAAAGAGCAAATGTTTAGAGTCACTGGAGGACAGCTGCCCTGGTACAGAAACACTGCTTTATTGTCCAAGGGAATCTTCACTGCTGAATTTCTTAGGCTTTCCCTGCTCACAGAAGAGCCCTTGGCCTCAAGGTTGCTTACAGACCCCTCTGGTGCAGTCAGTGGAAACTCATCTCATCTCTCCCCACAGAAGACAGTAAAGACTTCTCCTTGAGCAATCACTTCAGTGATACTTTGGTATTTCTGTGTCAACTATCAAGGCCACCTTCCAGAACACGAAAATGTGCTACAGACAGGGCACAGAAAACTGCTTCCAAGATGGGATCCCTGAATTTAATGCCATTGACGGATACTCATCCTAGGTAACAACCAGAAAGGTTCTGATGGGGCTCTAGCTTGTTCATCACGTGCTGCTGAAGGATGATGCTGAAGGAAGTTTGCTGCCCTTGGGGAGGTTACCCCACTGCTTCCACCTTCACCAAGAGCCCAGCCATGTTCCTTGAGCTGACTGATGTGACAGAGTCCTGGGAAAGATCGGTGGCTGCTGGGTGATGAGGTCAGGGGATTTGGCATGGGACAATTCACCAAAAATTCAGCAGCAACAATACAATAGTGGATCAGCGACAGAAAAACATCATCCCACAAATCTTTTGTGTTAGAGCAGAGCAAGAGTAGATCTCCATGCCCTCCTGAGCCCTCAGGGTACACAGGCCATCTGTAACTCTTAAAAAATGAGTATGTGTGTTACATATTTTATTTGCTGGTGGTGTAGCAGGTCAAGTATAATTTATTTTATGTGCAATAAAGGAAGTAATTTTGCTTTCCTCCCTTCTCTAACATCGAGGTGGGGTTTGTGGTTTTCGCCAGCCCCCTTTGATTTACCAACTACTTAGGTTATATTTATAAAACATGTGTAATAAATCTAACCTTTTGCAGAAACTCTCTTATCTTGTCAGCATCTTTGCCAGCATAAATGTGCCATAAAGCACCAGGTAATTCACTTGAGTCTTTCAACCGCTTCCTTAAAAGGTCATCCAAATCTTCCTCCTCCAACTTCTTCAAAACTCCTAAGATTCAACAAAAATATTCTTTAAATGTGAGAAGGAGAAAAATTTTGAAACTAAATACCTTCTTTTTGTATTTCTTGTGTGAGACTGAGCAGATAGAAGTTTGCTGACTACAACAGAAGCCACCAGGTGATCTTTCTGTTCAGTGTTTGTAACTCATTACTAGAACATAGATGCCATGGATACCTTAAAAATATTTAATTTTTAAACTTTTTCACATTTCCTGAATTTGACAGAACACAATCTCCTACCTGAAATAAACAAGCAGGGCTGGTACCAAAAAATGGAAAGATGAAAAAGGTGTTTTCCTGCAGTCAGCACAAGCAGTGTTTAGCATGCTATTGTTGCAGCCAGAGCTCCTCCAGGATGCTCAAGTTTGCTGCTATTAACTCAGTGCATACACAAGTGAAAACAAAGCAAATGAAAGACAAACCTTACTGCAGCTCTATTAGTCACACCCAAAATCTACATTTGCTGATTATGGAGTAAGAGGACAAAAGAAAAAGGGGAAAGAAACAAAACTATTTCAGTGATTTAAACACTGTTTCACATAAGCAATAAACCTCATAGAGATGACTAACATACACCAATTTAAGCTCTCCAGTGCTGAAAAATTACATTACAGCCCAAATTCAATAGAGTAAGCACAGTGCATCCCAAAGCAGCAGAATAAACAGGTTTGGCAAATACATCATCCTGACATAATTGTTAGAACGAGCACAGCTTCCAGAGGAAATCCTTCACCCTGCATTCCATTAGCTATGCCAGTCCCAGCACAGGAACGGTGCATCAATTACACGTAATGGCAAAAAAAGTGGGAAGAGTTTGAAATACCATTTCATAATTCATGAACTGCAGTGTATTTTATATAGAACTAATGTGTATGCAAACCCTTGAAACAAAGACTCTCCCAGCTGTAAGCAAGTTCTTATGGATCTCTTTCATCACCTTCCCAAGAACAGCGTCAATTTGAGAAGGGGCAGAACATTCAGTCCATCTACACCTCTTACAGTGAGTGAGCTTCACGTTACCTGATTTGGAAAGTACTCCATTTCCTTTGGCTATGCCAACGTAAACAAGGATGTTCACGACATCAGAAACTTCGATATGGAGATTTGTGGTTCCTATGTCATGGTCTTTAGTAGCAGCCACACCTGTGTTACAAGATAACATTTGTTTGCATTGCATATTAAAGTCGGAACATGCAACAACGGATAAGAGATTTCTGAAGCATACTTAGCATCACTGAGATACACAAATTAAAAACATGGTTTTGGTCCACCTGCTAAACAAGAAAACGTTACTTTTTAACAGAGTCCTTGAGATTCTCTTAGCCCAGGCACCTGTCCCTACACAGCATTTGTGTCAGAACAAAACGTTTCAGCAGAAAAGTCGGAGACACTTCCTGACCGCCGTGTTCCATTCCTCCTCAACCCTTCAGGTTGTTCAGGGCAGAATACAGGTACAATGAACACAAAAGGTTATCAAATCTGTCACTTTTATGTCTCTCTGTAAGCAGAGTTCTTAATCAAAATAACCCCCAAGCAAAGAGGAAAATTAATTTTACTTTTAAGAGGTGAACATGAACATCCTTAAGTCCAAAGGACATTCTGGAACACTGAGCCTTAGAGCAGTGTTACCTTGGAGTGGCATTAATGATGCAGTTCTCAGACCCATGCCATTATCACTATTGTTAATATGCTTCTTTCACAGGACATTCGGAGAACTTTTAAAATCAAAGCCATCGTGTCACAAATTACCACTCATTTCTTGTTCTATCACAACTATTTGTAAAACAGAATTGAACAAAATTCTTTGCAAAAGAAGGAACAGACGGAAAGTGTCTGAGGGAATCAACCTTTTCTAAACAGATTTTTGAGTGTACAGCACACAAAATAAATTATGAGAAATAGGATGAGAATCATTTATGACCAGAATTATGAACATGATATAAGAAAAGACAGAAAGAAATGGAGAAGCAGATAACCTCTCATGCCCCAGGTGCAGGTACTGTTAACACCCAAGTCAGTCAGTATTTCCCCTCCATTCAGTGAGCAACCACCCTTCAAGAAAGCTCAGCTTTCTATCAAGCACTGTAATGTGTGATATTCTACAGGTGTATGGGAAGAGGTAACTGCTGCACTCGTAGGGCAAACTCACCATATGCACTGCACAGCCTGGGTCCCAAATCCGGACGGACAAAAAATCCTGGCAGATGAGAAGCTAAGTTTAGTTTTCCTTCTGGACTACAATATTCAGGCAAGGGTAGACTTTTTAGTAAGTCCTCATATCTGGAGGAGAAACGATAAAAGAATATAATTGAATTTGTGTCATTATGTAGAGAGAGAAAACAAAATAACATTATGATTGACTTAAGAACATCTAATATTAAACTCAAAATACCTTGCTGGCATCATAGCCTTGAAATCTTCACCAGAAGGCCAGTCTTTCAGTTTTAGCAGAGCTGTTTCCCCATTTTTTACTTTCTGCCGTTCTGTAAGTAACATAGAAATAACTAAAAACTAATATACTGTAGGTGTTTTACTTTATTCAACTGAAATATAAAAATTAACTCTAAACCTGCCAAGAATCAAAATTTCATGCATGAAACAGGAGACAGCTGATTTCAAGACTCAAGAATGATACAAACCAAACTCAGCTAGTTAAGTAAGAAGGACATTTGCCTGGTTTCTCAGTCAGGCCTACCTAGTATAATAGTGCATCCTTAGTTCTGCAGAGACACAAAATGCAATGTTCTCTGGAAACAGATTACTAGAGCTTTCTTTTTAAAGTTTTTTCAAAGATTTAAGATCCATAAAGATAATTTTTAACTGCAGTTTCTAACATTGATCATCTTCAGAATCAATACCATTACACATTTTAAGGAACATACTTGAAACATCTTCAAAACCATCCCAGAACTCCTTGACATTGGTGTTTGAAATGATACTGTCCTTGCAATTCAAGATATCAGCTTGCTGGTTTCCAAAATCCAGACTGATTGACTCAGCTTTCCACAGGCTGAAGTTCATTTTCTTATGCATCCCAGACACCAAAACAGGCTGTAAAAAGTAAAACAAAATAATTTTTAAAAATCAGTACTTATCCTTTCCCAAGTAAACACATTCTTTAACTGAACTGGAATACAAATGTGTCTGCAACACACACAGAAGACCTTGGCCCTACGGAGCTGTTAACACTTCCTTCAGCAGCACTCATATCCAAAGGTGTCAACTCTTTTTGGAAACTGAACTTCACAACAGAAATGTCTTACTTATTATCAGTGGTTAACTCAAGTTTAACTACACAAGCTTCATCTATGGGCTGCACCTGACAAGCTTTCTTTGCCCCCAGTTTCCAACACGGAGTTAGGCATTTCTGTCCTTTAACACACAACTCCCCAGAGCTCATGCTGAGGTCACTTTACTGACCAACCTGCTCAATACCTACCCTTCCTTGTTTCCAGCACTCTTTGAAGAGCTTCCAATTGTTGCTGTTTTTATGGTCTCTGAGCCACAGAACGTGCTTATCACAGATCCACGAATACTGGATATCACTGTACCGTTTACTGCAGTCATCCTGAATACACTTTTTATCATCCTTTGGCTCATCTTTTATTTCAGATTTTACATTTATCTTTGGTGCTCTATTTGGTGGAATCTTGTTTTCTACTACTGAAGCAATTATGTCGTCAAGAATGTTTGGCATAGTCCTTCCACTCTTGCCACTCTGTTAGAAAACAAATGTATGCTTAAACAATGTAGAAGCAACTTAATGCAACTCCTTTTGAAATAGAGTAACATTTCTGATGTTTATCGATTATCATCATTTATAAAAACAAATAAAACTTAAATAGGCACACTGTAAATGTGTGCATGTGCATATGAAGTTAACTATGAGTATTTAAAGCAATACACCTCTCAGACTGCTGTAACTATAATGTGCCAAAACAGATTGATAGAGACTTTCAGATCCTGAGAGACGAACTGTGCATCTTGCAAACACTTACTGCTGCTCCTGTAGAGTAAACTGGAGCAAAAGCAATGCCAGCATCTGTAGAGCCCAGACGCAGTTTGCCTGCTGTTGTAGTCAACAGATCTCGTAAGGTTGAGCCCTGCTCGTTGTTCTGGGATGCAGGAGGGGAGTTTTTACAGTTTGGGGACTCCAAATTATCCTGGTCCTTCTCTTCCTTCGAATGTTTTCCAGAAGGACATTCTTTGTTCTCTAAAATAAAAACAATCATTGCAAATTTACACTGCTGTTATCATGATGCACACACAGAACGGCACCAGTATCCTGCACTTCCTAGTGGTGGTAACAGACTGTGCAGCCCTCGTGCTCTATTCACCTGGGAACACACCAGAGGATGAACTACATCCTTCAAAACACAGTCAAACACTGTGACCAAGTAAAGGCCTTCCTCAGCATCTCAGACATGCAGCTGAGTGAGCCCCTGTCCCAAGTGAGAGATGCTGTAGCTGGAAATACTCCCACAGCACACATGCATTCCACTGGTGGATCTGCTGGTGACGGATTCTGACGCCACCAGGAAAAGGCATTGCAGTTTCAAGGTCGGAATCAGTAGAGAAAAGAACACTGTCTTTTCTTTTTGTGAACAGCAAATGGTGTTGCTTGTTTTTTTTTAATTAATTCAATTACATACCAGTAGTGCTCTCAAAGTCATGGACATGATATAACAATTTCAAATATATACCTTTCTTTTCTTCTCTGGCTTTTTGCTCGGCAAGATCAGCCAACCAATGCAGTGGGGACTGGGATTCAGGTGGTGTTAACTTGCTGTCTGTGCTCACATCACTCCTTGGACTTGTGTTACCATTTGTCTCGGACTTTTGAGGAGTATTCTGCTGTTGAGACTCAGGCATGCACAGAGAAATTTTATTACTGTGGTTAAGGACATTCTGCAAAACCTGTAAAGAACAAATTTATTTTTAACTACATAGCTTCGCTTTAATGTATTTCAAAGACACGGCCAGCATTTAACCACCACATATGCAAACTAAAATGCAACTGGTACTATTTAAATACAAAAATCCACCAGGATCAAGACACTTGAACAAGATGGAATATAAACACACATATTAGACTCACCTGAGACACACCATTCATTGCAGGGAGCTTGGCAGCTTGTGTGCTCTGCTTCGTGGTGCACTGACAATGGGATTTAATTTCAAATTTTTCTCTAATATTGTGCATAGCATCTAAAAGATCTGTCAAAACTAGAAGACAATTAAGAAGGAAAACATCAGTAGCTGTCAATCATTCTGTGACCCTCTTTACAATACACACACTTATGTTTTGAACTATTAAAAATTCAATTTACCATTCAAAACTACTCTAAGATGACTGCCCGGTTTATCTTTAAGCTTGTGCAGAGACACGTCCAATTAAGTAACAGCACACTGCTCCTCTGAATAAGGTAACTTTCTCTCTGCATGCCCACTGCATGGCACACATCAGGCAAGCCATTAATTATTTGCTCTTCGTTGTTCAATGGGTATTCATTGCTTCATTTAATAAAACCATCAGCTACAGACTGAAGTGAGCCACGTCTTGACAAAAAAATTAGTATGTGACCATCTAAATGAAGGCTGTTTGGTAATGGGTATGCACAGAGAACAAAACGGAGGTTAAGTAGGCAGTCTTCACTGTGCTGTTTCCAGATGAGTGGTTCACTTTCACAATTTAAAATTAAAACCAGTTTCAGTCTAGAACCTGTTCTGTGAATGTCACAATCTGAATTTATTATGAAAACTACCCAACCTTCGTTTCTACCTGAACTAACATGCAACAACCCATAGAATAATGACTGGTTCTGTATTTTCAGCTTAAAATAACCTGGGAATTCACTTAGTATGTTTAAGAGCACGTCAGTTTTCTATTTTCTGGTCTGTATCAATGCTGACAGAAATTCTGTGCTAACAACCACTGCACCACACCTAACAGCACCGCTTCAGAGAACGTACTCGGTTGTAAGCAGAATTCTGAATCTAGCTGGTTTTATGATTCCTGCTTAGTTTTTCAATTATCAGGAGCTCCTTCACTGCATTTTGCTCAACCATCTGAACCAAAACCTTTCTTTTCTTTTTTTAGGTGTGGGACAGTGAAAAACAAATCCCCAGAAATCTGTTGCCTCAGTGGTACTATTTAAAGATTTTATTTAAACAGCTAAGGTCAGATTTATTAAGTACATTCTGATTGTTTTATTCTGCTCTGGAAAGGTACAAATCCATCACAAGAAAAACCCTCAATTTCTTCACTGCCTGTCTCCAAAACCCCTTTATATACATCTGTCAGCACACTCCTCTTACTCTCATTATCATCTGTGCTCAGTGCTGGTAACTGCCCAGAACCACTCACCTTCTTGCAATGATTTAACTCAATTCCCAGGTTTTTAAATGGAAAATGACAAGTTTCAAGAAACAACTCTGGTCCCTCTTCACAGAAAGACCTGGGAAAAAAACACCTTCTGCTTGTTCACATATGGTCTTACCAGAGCCTGGAATAATCTGTGTTGGCATCAGGTGCTTGTGATCATGAGGCTGTCCCTTCACACACTTCATCCAGGCATACAACTCCTTATCTGCAAAATAGCATTGCCAATGTTTTACTTCACTTATGTTGCACACAGACAGAGCTAAGGTCTTTCAGACTGGTTTTGGTTAGAAACATTTCTCAGCACAAACTAAGTCTTCTGTCCAGGTATCCTGTGTGACAAGGACTTGCATACAACAGCTACTTTTTACATTAAGGAAAAGAGAGTTTAACAATACTGAAATCTGAAATAGCTGCATCTGTAACACAGGCCCTTGCCAATTACCTCCAAATTTCAAAGTATATCCCCTTTATCACATTTAGTGAGTTACCAATTTAACATAGGCTGAAATCCTTTACAGTTGCCATTGAGGCCATGAGCCTCCCTTGATGAATCCTGCCATGGAAAAGAGACACAATTAGGCTGTGATTGTACGGTTCATCTAATTTGACACAATCCATGCTCCAACTGCAAGTGCCTGTTTTCAACCAGAGCTGGTCAGACAAGCCAAAAGATGAACTTCTAACCAAATCATCTCTCTGATTCAGCCTACCTACCATGCAGCTACACCCATGTCACTGATGGCACAAAGGAGAGGGAAGTTGCATCACAGATTTATGTCACATTAAAGCAACCATGAAACCCTAAGTCTGTATGTACTGGCTGAAAATCATTTGTGCCAGCAGAGAGGGCCTAACTGGTAGGAGAGAGAGGCTTTCTATGAAGTTTAAGGAAGACTGTCCTGAAATCTGCAGTGTAAAGAAAAGACACAAGAAGAATGAGAGTAAAAAATGTCTGGGCCAAGCAACCGGTCACCAACCTCCTATGTAATTTGGGGCAGAAAGAAGGCAATTTCTCTCTCAACCTCCAGTCTTGTGTCCTATCCACTAAACTGCTAATTTTAAGACATCTTTCCAAGCCTTTTACCAATTTGCTCAGCTCTGGCAATTTAAACTAAGGAACACACCAACGGAAGCATTTAACACATTTAAGGCATTTTTTTCTACACTGTAGTAGGCATAAAATGTACCAAATGTTCTTTCACATAAATACTGGATTTGTAAACTATTTAGTAGTTTTTGCAGTGCCAAAAATATCTAAATATCCAACTGGTGATGAACATAAATAAATCAAGGTAACAAAACAGCATGCATCTACTTAATCTGTTTTCTCACTGAAATGTCATAACATGGCATTCCACTTGATGGTGCCATGAACTGTCTGAAGATAACAATGATTGTATACTCATTCACTGATGTAGTAAAGTAATAAGAGAAGTCATTGATAAGTATCAGAATCTGGAATATTTAAAGCTCTAACATTCCTGCTGAAGCAGGGAAAAACCAGGGGATTCTCTGTTACATTCAGCAACTGTAAAAACAACTACCGGTTCCAGGAAAAATGGTGTAATATAAAGTCCTATTATATAGATGGGTGGGTGGTTCTGAACATTTTTTAAGAGAGTGCCAAAGAAGCAACACAGTCCACATGAATCCCACAGCATCATCAGAAATTAAGCTGCAGTGAGGGAAACTGTCGTACCTCTGCTTTCACACGTAAAATTGCAATCAACAGAAAGGAGAAAAGTCCTCCCTGTTAGAAAACTGAAGAGAAGCCTCCTTCTTTATACTGCTTTTTCAAACTTCTAAGACATTTTACTAAGACTTTCCTGGCTGGTTAACACACCCTATAAAAAGCCTCTGACTGCATGTTCCCACCAGGGTAAATAATGTTCGGCGTATATCCCGAGCCACGTCAGATGGGTGCACACACACGCGCACGCACAGACTTCAGCCAGTGAAGAGCTGCTGAAGCGGCTCCCAGCATCAAAGCATTAACAGCTGTTCTCAGTGCGGGAAAATACCGACATTAGCTCCCTAAAAACTTCAGTGTAGGAGGCTTGTCACCGCAAGCCAGGGACAAAGCGGATGAGACTCTCCATTTGGCAAAGCTTTGCCACCTAATAGTTAAACCTTATTTTACTAACGATTCACATCTGTGACATTACGCGGCTATGACAAACATGGAACTGCTTTTCAAAACAGCGTTATCCTGGAATCAGCTCCTGGCACAGCGTCTGACCGCAGAACTGTGCCAGGGCACAACGCCTGCCTCCCAGGGAAGGCAATGCATTCCACCAAGCAGCCTGCACACCAGTGTCACAGCCGAGGGCTCAAAGCCCAAATCAATCCTCCAAGCCATGCCTTCTTTCAACTGCAACCCAGCTGGGTCACCCAGAAATCAGAGGTTTGCAAGTCAGTCCTGTTATACTTCTCTACAGACTGAAGTAGACATTTCCATTAGAGCACAGGATAAACCACGTGTATCTGTAGGCTTACGGACTGTGAAACTTCCATTAACATTCATTTTAAATACTACCTGAAGTATTTTTCTCCATCTCTTTCCTTTTTATAATAAAACTATAAAATAGTACGTTAAGTCAGTATGACAAGCCGCTTCTGAAGGGAGGACTCCAGAAAGCATTCAAATCAAGGCAAGTCTTAACAGCAATGAGTTACCATAAAGAGGGAGGTGTGACTGAGCACCAGTCTCACAACTGAAGAACAAGACTTAACCTTGAGGGGCAAGGCACAAGCAATCCACAACAATCCACACAAAAAGACTGAAACGTGGACAAAGAGCTAAAATAGCCCCCACAGCAGTTGCTTTCTGAATGACTGATTCTACATCTACTGACAAAAAAGGAGGTGAAAAAGATCAAGAGAAACCAAAACACACAAGCAGTAATTTAACACTTTACAGAAAGACAGTTATAGTGGATCAGCAGCTCTGCAACAAATGAGAATAAACAGCCTATACAATACTCTAGTTCATAAAGAACTGACCTCTAGAACTTTTCCTTTCCTTTGCTTTGTAACAATCTAGGCAGACCACAAATCCACATTTTTGGCAGACCCAATGAATGTTAAATAATGTGGCTTCACATGCATCACACATCTCACGGACTCCTCTCACTGCTCTCTTCCATGCAATTTTGGCTGAAATACAAAATAAGCAGAATAAAAGGACTGAAATTTAAATGCAAAGCACAGAATGAACACTCTTTATAGATGAAGCATTCATAAGTTTCCCCTCAGACACAACTGGGTTTTGGGGGAGGAAAGTGATCCTTCATAAACAGGCCATCAACATCTACCCCCTTAGTTCCATTACACAGCATCCCCTTCAATACTACTATCAACACATTAAAAAGAAATAAAGCATTCAGAAAACACAGAGTAAAGTCATACAGAAAAAATACTGCTGCAAGTATGAAGAACTTTTCTAACATATACTTTTAACCCCACGCACTCAAGAGAGCTGGGTTTTTCGGCTGGCTGCCCATGGGACATGTCTGATCTCAAGGGCAGCCAAACCAGTGAGCTGGACAGTTGAAGCCGGCAGGAGGGGAGGGAGGTGCCTGTCCAGGAGAGCTGGCTAGTAGGACACGTTTTCTGTCCCACTTCCTCCTCACACAGCCTGGTATTAGCAGAGCCACCAGCCTGTGCCCATCTGCCGTGGGCCAGAAGGACGGACGGTGGCCTTGGTGGGGAGGAGGTGACAGTGTCAGCACATGCTCTGCAGGGCCCACGCTGCTCCGCTCTTCTCTTTGTTTTGGGAAGGAGACACAGACACACACCATTTGCTGGCAGCAGTCAGTACCTGGCTCGCCACAGGCCTTGGCTGGGAGCTGGCTGCTCCGGCTGGAGAGCTGGAGGCCAAGCTGGGAATGGAGACTGCTCCAAACCCAACAGCAGCCTGGCCCCGGCCCCTGCCCAGCACAGCCACCAGCACAGGGAGGGGATCAGGCTGGCCCGCTGAGGAAGGAGCCCTCCCCAGCATGTCCTCTTACCAAACAGCCTAGGAAAATCCAGCTACCAAGGGAAGAGAGCTATGCAAAAGGAAGAAATGGCCACCCAAGAAAAACTGCAGAACGCTTGAGAGCTTTGAGGGCTCCTTACCGTCTTTTTTCACCCAGGACATGGCTGTTTTCTCAGACGTTACCAACTGACAAAATTTATCCCCTATGATATCTAGAATGTATTTAGAAGTTTCTAGGTCCAGTTCATCATCTTCGTAGTTTTCATGTGTCCATAAACTCAGTGCTTCATCATCATATTGATCAGGAGAGGAGAAACCATCTATCCTAACCACTCCATTCTTACTAAAAGATAACCTGAAAATGAAAACAGATAGTTTAACTGCATGTATCATTATACTCTGTGACTTCCAGTTTACTTGCTACTTTACCTTGCTGCTTAAATCGTACAACATGGAAGTTTTCTTTTTACCTTATCATCCTCCAGTGGTTTTTAATTTTAAAATAAATCCTACTGACGAAAATAGTTTTAAAATTACCAATAAGGAAGCATGAAAACTAAACTAGCCTTTTAGGAACTTTTTTGCATTCCATTCACTCATCATTCTCTCTCTCTACCATTTATTACTCCTTTAAAATTGCAGACAGAAAAATTCTTTTTTTTCTTTTTAATTTTGGTCAAAGTTTGGTTCCACCTACTCCTCACTTTCAATTTTCGGAATGTCTGTGACAACAGTCACTGACTTATAGATTTTTGTATCCTACTGCTCTCATACTGAGAAAACATGAGTTCAAATTCAATTTTTCTAGGCAGAACAAACCACTAACAGAAGAGAACATTTTTGGATCCACTAAGCTCTGACCTTTAAAAGGCTTTCCTGTTACCCTACCCAGTAGTGTTCCACTAACTCTGGCTATACTTAGCCTATTTTTAAGCAGTAACAATTAATTATTCCATCTTATCCAAAACAGGATAAGTCATTATACAGATGTGATTATAACAGTTAAGGAATTTATGCCAGCAAAACAGTCCTGAATTTAGAAGTACCAAAAATTACATTTAGATATGTATTCAAATGAACAAGATGAAACTATCAACTTTCAGCTACAACAACTTCCAACAGAATTGTAAACTTCTTTTGCAATTCAAGCCCTACTATCTAAACACAATGAAATTGTGTTCAATTACAATGAAAGTAATTAAATAGCTGTAAAATTTACCACAATATAATCAAAACATTCCAAGTTTTTTAATTCTATACTAGTTTTTTTAAATGTTGGCAAACCTTTATGTTCTCTCCTTTATACAGAGCGAAAAATAACCACCAAAATTCCAACTTTGCCACATTAGGAAGCAAATATTCTTACAGAGAAGGCATTCACAGTCCAACCTTGAAATGACTCCTACAGATCTACCAAGTCTTGTAACTGAAGAGTCATTACAAAAAAATTAAACCCCATTTAGGGAACAGTTTCGTGTCGAAAACAAGTTGGATTAGTACTGACAGCACAGTCCACACACAAATTGAAACTGTTTCACCCTTTCTTGGTGCTTCCCGCACCACATGCACTACACTGCATCCCAGGAAATTTTCTTCCTTGTGAGTTTTCCTTGATGAGCCGCTAATTGTGAAAAAGGAGGTCACAACTCCTCTCTGTCCTCAGAAAACTCCCAGAAAACTCTGAGCAACATTCCCACCATATACTGGCGTAAGAACAATTACGAATAAGTGCAACTCTGTGGTTGTACAACTTGTCCAGAAAAACTGAAGCTTGCCTTTTGAAAATCCCACTTCAAATGTCAGACACCTGTGTAATGTTGATGTGCTGTTTTTTCTGCTTGCCTAAGGTATACCAGGCAGATGTTCTGATGTCTTTGCTATAAAGCTTTAAACAGCGATGAAGTCAATCCACAAAAGAAATACAAATGTAAATACTGTTAAATTAGATGCTGTCTTTTATCAGGTTGACTGACTGAGCCAGAAAAATCAGACATGCTTTCAAGTATGCCAGTCCTTTGTCAGTATTATTCTTAAAAGCTGAAGCACCACATTACCAGGAAACTAGTCGTACTTACCGCCGAAAGTAGTAAAATCTACAAAATACTGGTGAGTGAGTTGGCTCTTCTCCTTTCTTACTTCTTATTAACCTACATTCTCTGCATTTTTGCAAATTTGGTCCTATTTCAGAACAAGAATCATCCTGCAAAAAGGACTCTCCCGTTTGCTTCAGCTTCTTTACTTTGCGCCAATCTTTTAACACTGAGCGAGGTATACCGGCTGCAAAAGTAAGGAGAGTTTCAGATGAGGCACTGGCACTGCTACTCACAGATCACAGTCAAGATAGTCAGCGTTCAACTTTTTTTCAGGTACATTTGTTACCTGAATAACATATTTCATTTTTATTTCCACTTGCCTGCCTGCCAGCATCCAAGCTAAAAAAGCAAAAGTACCAATTAAACTTACACAGGCAGGAGCACAGTTAAATACCTGCTAAGCTCCCAAGACACTACATTTTCCTCTATTTTAGGTGTATCATTCACCAGATATTCTACTAAAACCATCTTCAGAATCTCATTCTGACAAAAAAAGCAAAGACACACAATACTGCAAGAAAGTTAGGTTGGAATTCTGTTTCAAGTGAAGGTGTAGGCAAAACAGGCCACAATTTAATCAATAAAAGCAGAGCTTAAAAAAACCAACCCAAAACCAAACTCCAACTCCTTCAAAACTTATTTTTTTGAAGGTTACAAATATGACTACAGAATAGCAGCTATATTCACAGAATCCATTTACACTCTGTCTGGTTTGTTGGCTTCGCAAGGCTGAGCAATATAATTCTATTTTCAATACTGAAGTCAGCAGATCTGACACCAAGTGACATGAGGAGCAAGTCTATTGGGTAATAAGTGCAATTTTCACATACAGGTTTTGAAACTGAACCCTGTTGTTACTTAACCAAGCTTTCATTTTAAGGAGTCTTTAAAGTGGCACCACTCTTATCTGCAGACAGAGAAGTATCTGCCATTTCATCTAGCACTACTCTTGAAAGTTCATGTCCTGTAAACAGGGATCTGATGTAGGATGATAAAGGGGTCAGGGTGCTAACTGTGGACTTGGTACCTGGGTTCAGATTGGTATTTTGCCAGAGATGACTTGAACAAACTTTGCAAGTGACAGAGTGCCTATGCCTCAGTTCATGGCCTAGAAACCACACTCCATACTCATCCAAGGCATGACAGTAACTGGATTAAAACCAGGAGTAGAAAAGGCCCAAGTACAGGTTTACTACTCCAAACCAATGTTTTCTGCCCTAGAAGCAGAGATCCCGGGTGTCATCTAGGAGATGCTAGACTTCAAGCTCTGTGGGTAGGCACTTGGAAGACCCCCAACACTCGCAGGGCTGTGAAATGCCTTGCTTTGCAGGAGGGAGCCTCAGAGCCTGGAGCTCTGAGTGCTCTGGCTAGCACACGAGCTCCCAGGGCTTTCCAAAACGGCACCAGGACAAAGCACTCTTCGACCCTGGCAGAATCCACATACCACCCATGCTGCAAAACTGCCACTGAGCCCCAGGTCCTGAGGCACAGTTAGTTGTTTCCTCCAGCCACCTACATAGAACCCAGGCAGCTGTTCCGAGGGAACATCATCTTTCCTGAAAGCTCCTCAAGGTTGACTCCGATTTTGTGTAAATCTTTGTGGAAGGTTCTTTTTGAAAGAAAAATCTCTGACCAGCTCCCTTGCAGAAATTTACCACTAAAAAAATGTTCTGCAACAATACAAAGGTCATAAACATAACATGTTAAATGTATGTATTTACAATTTTCTTTAAGAAGTGAAGCTGAAAAATATTTTTACAGGCATGTTCGCCTTGATCTTCCCTTTACTTGGGAGCAGAAAGAAAAAGTAATACTATTAGCACTGGACCAAATACTTCAGATGGACTACAACACTTCCAGCACATAGTAGAATTCAGCCATCAAGTACTCCCAGATACCAGAAGAGTAACTTTATACACCAGACAGTGAAAAGCCACAGAATGTAATTACAGGCAGCATTGCTCATTTTCTTGCTACCTGTACTTAAAAATTCTTACAAGAAGTAATTTAATGGTAGACTCTCTCATACTTAACTAGACCAAAGACAAAGAAGAGTCCTTGGAAAAGAATAAATTGGGATAAAAAATAAGGCAAGTTTTTAAATAAAATCCCTTATGTTGGCAGACCAGTTTCTCTTTTCAGATTAATCTAGTTACAATCTGCTACATGTTACAGTATTACATTTAAATTGAAATTGTATTTCCCTAAATTTTTTTATTCCTTAAACAAGAGGGATGTTAACACCATGTACTACACATGCTAGTTAGGAGTGTGAAATGATTCTCCCCTAAACCTTTCATTTAATTAACCAAATCATAACTGAGTGGCATCAGGCTCTCAAGGAACTGCCTCTGGCTTTCTGATCAAAGGATGAATTAGAGTTCAACAACAGAGAAACTTTCCCTCCAGCAGTGCTCTAAAAATAAATGCATTAGATCTTAAAATAAAAAAAAAAAAAAACGAACACACACACACATATATATATATAGCTCAATACAAGTGGCGCAACTACATGCACCAGCCTGCTCAATTCTGATGGACAGCATAAACCAGTTTGTTTGCCGCTTATTTTTAGGCCAAGAACCAGTTTGTTAACACAGATCTACAAAATGGTCTGTATCTTACACCAGGATATTTCAAATGGCCTCGAGACAGATAAATCTGGACCTACTCATTTACACATGCATGCTTTTTAGCTCTTTTCCCAGCTATCGTGCATGACAAACCCTCCAGGATTAACAGTGTTGGACTTCACACTCCTCTGTGTCTTCCAGATCAGATTAATATACTCACTGCTGTTACTGCCGCTCTGTAACTTCAGCTTGCTTTTTTCTTTGGCGCTCCTGCTAAGAACACCATTTGGTTTCACTTCTTCCTCGGTATCACCCTTTTTTTTCTGCAAATCATTTTGTTTCTTTTTGTAAGTTGGCTTGGGCTGCCGTTTAGTCCTTTGCTCTGACTTGCTCTCGCTTTCATCAGAGTCACCACTTTCAGAGCCAGACTCGTAAGTTCGTTTTCCTTTTCTCCTAGGGTGCTTATCTTCCTTCACAAACTTATCTGCCAAGATTTTGCTATCTATGTTATTTTGCAAATCATTTGATGTAGAAGCTATTAAATTGACAGTACACGGCTTAATAATTTCTGAAACACTGTTCCCTGAATTCTCTTTTTTATTAGTGTTTTTATCTTCCTCTGAATGCCTTGTTAGCCAAGCCTTTTTCAGTTTAGTGTGGTAGTTTGGCTGACTCGTCTGGGAAGTCTGCCCACTGCCTACAGAGTTTGCTTTGTTTATTGTATTACAGACGATAGCACTGTCTAGGGAGAGAGAGGTTGAAAATGTCTGATTTTTCACAGAGTTGGACTCGGTCTCAGTGATGTTACTACTTTTAAACTGAGCTGCAGCCAACGCTGCCTTGTGCTTTTTCAAATGGACAAAGTCGGTAGAGGTGGAGAATCCCGAGCTGGGCTGAGCAGCGCTGCCTGTGCTGCCAGCAGCGGATGCAACCGGAGCTGGAGTGCTGACCTTGCACTCCTGGGGCTGCTGTGCCGCCGCCTGGCCGGCCGCTCTCGGGGCCGTGCACTCCAGAGGCGCGCAGGACACCGCGCTCGACACCGAGTAAGTCACTTCGGAGCTGCCCCGGCTCGACACGCTGGTCGTCGTTGCTGCCGATGCGGTGACATCCGTTTTGGTGCTGCAGATGATAGTTGTGGTAGGGGTGACAGCACGAGGAATGCTGCCTTGCGAGACAGCTGGAAATTTCTTTTCATACTGTGTGCGAGCACTGTCTGAGTTCATATTTGGCAGGATGACTCTTCCAGTCTCCCTGGCTTCCGCTGTTTTCAGGCAATCTGCTTGATTTGTCACAGCTGAAGATCTCTCACTAACTCGATCTCTGGAAGCAGACTGCATTACTGGTACATTCTCGTATTTTGTGCTAGGAGGACGCACAATAACAGATGCTGTAGCGGACTGCGACTTTCCACTCATTCTTTCACTGTGCCAATCAACTTTTTCGTTATTTGGGGCACTATTAGACTTCCACATTTCTGATAAATTCTGCTCAGAAGTGCCCTTGTAAACAGTCTGCGCTTCCTTGGGCTCAGGTACTAAAGTCGGCGGTTTCTGCAACTCCTGTATTTTGCCACCACCAGCATTAACAGGTTGAACGGGGGTTAGAGTTGGAGGTGAAAGGCTGCTGTAGCTGCTCTCCTTCTTCTCCAGGTTCTGGTGCACAGGAGGGTGAAACACAGGGGCCCTATGCAAGGCAGGCATACTCCGGAGTGTATTTGAAGATGAGACTGACAACTGAGTAGGGCTCCTGCTGTCACTTCTGAAAGAATTTACAGAGTGAGACTGCACTGACTGTGAAAGCTGCTCGGGTATCTTGCTTGTAGAGCCTTCGCTCTCTGGTTGGTGCTTAATTAAAGGTGGAGGTTTCGAAAGGGAAGAAATGTAGGAGGGGAGGGCCTGGGGACTAGCTGCTGTTGAAGGACAATTAGTTTGCTTATCAACATATGCACCTGAAGCTTCCTTTGATGGGTATGATCTTGGTGGTTCATTTACCACACTGTTAGACAGGGTAGTGAAATAGTTACTCTGTGGCAAACTCTGTGGAACTGAATGTTTCATTTTATACAGTTCTGACACAGAACGTTCAGCATCTTTTTCGTATTTTACTGAATGGCTTTTGGGACTTGAAGATAAGGATGTTACCCTGGAGTAGTTCTCTCTCTCTCCCTCCAGTGCCTTTATTTTAGCTGTAAAAGGAGCAACTTCAATACTTTCTTGGAGTATCCGTCTGTGTTCTTCTTTGTATTTGCTCAGTCGTTCCCCAGTCTCCTGTGGTGGCCTTGGCAGCTGGTTCAACATTGGATCTGCATAATGTCTGTGCATATGGCTCTCCTTTGCTGTCTGCGTTCTGCTCTGCTCTAGCTCACTCTTCACTGGCGCAGTGGTAACAGAACGCAAAGGGTCAACAAACCCTTTTCTCTCCAGTTCTCTGTTTGAAGAAAGGTTAAGCAAACACAGGTTAGTCTGAATGTAGTACAACGTGCTAGACAGAAGACCTTTCTTCCTGTGCCCTGAACAAAGTTATCTATTAACACAAAATAAACTTTTCTCTATATTAAGTACAATTTTCAGAAATCTTCAAATGACTCATGAACTCAAGCACCACTCCTAGTCAACAAGGCAACACACTGACAAGCCTGTGTCCCCCACAGGCAACCAGGTCTACAAATAAACTAAAAGGAAGCTAAAAGGCAACATCACTTGCTGAAATGTACCCTCTCACACAGAGTTCAACAGCAAACTTACTCTTTGCGATGCTCTACAATACTTTTGGACAAAGGTGGGCTGGAATGCGTAGTCAGTTTGAGAGGCCGAAGGGGATCTGCACTAGACGGTCGCACAGGAATGTGACTCAGTAAACCAAGGCTGTCAGCTGAGGTCACTGGGGTGGGCTGGTGTAACCAGGGGCTGGGAGTATTCTGTTGACACCAACCAAAAAAAAAAAAAAATCAGATTTCAAAATAATCATGGGACCACAAGGGTCACTCTACCAAGTCCTACCAATGATCTAAGTGAAGTAATGTATTTCAGTATCAAATCATAGACAGTAAATAAAATTTAACATTTAAAGTAACTTTTTTTGATCAACTGAAACATGACTGTACTTCCTCTGGACTTGCAGCACACAAAACAGTTTACATATTTCAGAAGCATTCTTAGAACCATTTAATTTTCAAGTACTCAAGATGAGCAGTTAATTCTAGAACAGCATCTCAAGCTCATCAAAATTAACAAACCAACGACAACCTGACAACACTTAAATTCTGTTACTAGTAAAAAGATCATTACCTCTTCAAAGAATCACAAGAAGTACTTCTTTAAAAATACAAATATGGCTCGATATTTCTGGAAGCAATTTTATCTCCAGCTTTATGACAAATCTCAATAAAAGGGATATAAGTATCTCTTTCCTGGTTTGTTCGTCTCCTGCCCCAACCAAATGATTAAGTATGATAATCCTTATCAACCTGCTTTATTTAGCCAAGCATTTTTATTTGGCATGATCATCATCACACTATGAAAACCATAAATGTACACACCTGCCATACTGTGAAGCATGGCAAATACACAGCCCAATTTTATGCTGTGTACCTAAACATTTTAAAGGTGGGCCTCCTCGTTTAGACACAGGGCTAAGTCTTCATCTATGGAACTACTGTTTAATCTACTACTTGGCTAATTTTCTGTTATCTTCTCTGAAACTTGTGCAACAGCCTGCAGAAAAGACCAGGAGCAGCGCTCTCTCTCCTCTTGCCCTCTCTGTCTCCTCTGCTTAGGAGACCTGCTTACAAGAAGCACACGCAGTGGAGTAGAAAGGCAGGACACCTGTTCAAGTGGGGCTCAAGTGCTGGGGACAAGCCAAGGAGGGACCGGGGACAAGAGTGAGCTTTTCTGTGCACCCCAAAGCCTTGCGGTGCCGATCCATCCCTAACTTCTTCCCCTACCTACGCTCCTCAGCAGTCCATCCCCATCCTTCTCCCCAGACCTGGCAACTCCAGTTGGGAACTACTGCAGCAGAAGGGGAGCCAAGAGCTCTCATGACACATGCACACAGCACAGAATAGATCTGCAGGTGCTACAGCTTTTAAGTTCTGATTTCTGTGTTTTTGAATATTTAAAGCAGCCACTCGGGTTTGTGCTCACAGTTTTAGCGCGCACGTTTCCTAGGCCAGGAGTTCCCACGCTGTGGTGAGTTCCCACGAACAGCCTGTAAGCTGTATTAAAGTATTATGCAAAGAAGGCCCGTCACCTTCTCCCTAGAGGAGCTGGGGAGCATCTGCCTGAGCACCAAGCATTGCTCAAACAGCTTCGTGACTCCACCTGCAACCATCTACTGCCCAGCCCAAACACGGGAGCTGCCACAGCCACCCAAGGACAGTAACAGCAGGTGGGCTTGGGGCACACTTCCTTCAGTTCAGAGACACGGCTCAGCCCTGAGCCAAGGGTGGATGCTGCTGCTGCTCTTACAGCTGAAATACAGATCCCTTTCTGTGATTGTGGCATCCATACAAACCGACTATGGAAACGCCCACTCTGGGTTTCTAAGATCTATTTAAAAAAGGCCTCCAGTGCGAGAGCCAGAAGACAAGTCACCACAAGACAATTGCCACATATCAACATAATTAAAAAGCTACGTGCCTCAGTATGCAGGGCTGCATACTTGTGGCAGCCAAAGTGAAAACAACGTCTATCATAAGTTCTTTAAAATGGACTGTATGGGGTGGAGCAGGCAGCAACACGAAAAGATAAACCCACCTATCGTTTTCTCTTAGGCTTTTCTTCACTGTTACATTTTGAATTTATCACATTTCAGATCAAACTCACTTCATATTACAAGGCCAACTCAAACTGACTGTTTTGGGTAAGACTTAGCCACAGTGGTTTGGCTTTTCTCAAGCACGAGTCTGGGGAGGAATAGCCTTCCCTGTGATGAAAAAGGGGGAAAAAAATCTTTCTAACCATTGAGAACGCCAAGCTTTGACACAAAGGCTTACAATTTGGCAGAAGGACCACTGTCAGTGACATGCCTTTTGTGGTCCCTGTGAAAATCTGCCCAAATTAGGCCAAGTTGAAAGCCTCAAAAGATCAGTATGCACATGCTCAGTGGAGGTTTGATTGAAGCTGGCAATAAAGCTCTCCAAAGTTTCTGTCTGCGCTACACATGCTTCATCTTACACTATTCCTCTGAGGTGCCTGCAATGAGCATGCCATATCCCAAGCCTGCAGGAGCTGCGAAAACTTTTCCTGTAATTGCCACGTCTGCCTGCCAAACCCCACCGCCGCACTGGGCGCTAGGCTGAAAAACACAGACCATTTCTTCTGAGACTTCAGTGGTTACACTCAGCAAACAGACAGAGGAATCACCCTGACTTGAATACAGAGGAGTAGAAAGCAGATGGCAAGGCAGGGATGTGTGTCAACAGGAACAGAAGGGGAGAAAACGATACGCCAAGAAAGGGTACACAGATAGGTGTAAAGACAAGAGAAATGGGTGTACAGTGCATGAAACATTTATAAAATGCAAGAGCATTTCTCTTCAGAACTTCCCACCGGATTTAGTACTCCTTCCTTCTCAGTCTTTCACCATTACTGAGTGAGCACACACAAAATTTCACTATGAAGACGACTGTCCCACCTCTCCTAGTATTTCACTTACACAATGGTACACAGTTTGAGGTAGCAAATATTTACCCTGTGAACCTGAGTTCCCAAACCAGCTGGCTGACCTCACTTTTAGTCACCAACTAAAATCAAACATTTCATCTTTCTTTAGAATTCTTAGGAAATCAAGGTCTGGAAAAACTCCCTATGCACATGCACCATGAGACAGTGGTTACTGCTGTAGTTCCACTCCTAATTCTCCGCCTACTCAAAAACCCCACCATCACAGTATACTCAGTTTGACACAAACTACCACATCTGTACCTAGGAAATCACTGCTGGGAAACACCAGCCCCAGCTAAATACGTCATTAAGAAAGGATCTCAACTTACCCTTCTCAAGGAAGCCTCTGCGTTAACAGGAGCTTCTGGGTGGACCCATTTGGAGGAGGGCAGACCGAGTCCTGAGTAAGCATGTGTTCCATTTGGATACTGCCAAATAATTGGATAAAGCCCTAGCTGATTATAGGAAGCAGAAGGATGAGCTTGTCCGAGAAGATGTGGAGACTGGTGTTGTAACATCTGTTGCTGCTGCTGGTGTGCTAATGCCAAATGGCTTAAGCTGCTAGCATGAGCAGTCTCTAGTCGCGGGTGGGCACCCAGCAGGGAGGCAGCAGGCACTCCGGGCAACACTGCGGGAAGTAGATGAGGGTGATGAACAGAATGGTGAGATGCGCTGCTAAGGGGGTGAGTGTTAATAGCGGACAAGGGAGCCTGAGCTGAAGACCCAGCGAGCAGATGGGATGAACCAGTTAATGCAGGATGATGAGCGTTTGGATTTAAACAGGTTCGGTGGGATGAGGAATGCAGAGGATAATTATGCTGATGCAAGTAAGGTGAAATGTGATTAGTTCCTGTTTCTTGTCCAATCAGAGTGGGGTCCCTGTATACTGTGAAATGTTCATTCTTGTCAATGATAAGAGGACTCTTAGTAGCTTCTAGAGCACTAACTCTAGCTGGAACTGGATGAAAACTAGACCTAGGCAAATCATGATCAGTTTTACTGGCTGACCTTGTTAATCCAGTAGCATGGCTGTTTTGGGAACTAACCTTAGACTTCACAGTATCAGAAGATTGGGTGAATTTAGGCTTAACATCAGGTGACTTTGTTTTAGGATGATCAACTGAAGCACTAGATTTTGACTTCACAGAATCGGGGACTGGACTTTGTTTACGCAGCTTACTCTCTTCTGCTACAGAAGCTACATTTAACGAAGACATAAATGAGCCATACTGCACTTTTTCAGAATTTAAGTGTTCATTTACTGGTAATGTTTTTACAACCCCAGGTTGTATCAAATCCGTTTTACCAACACTGCTAACCCAACCTTGATCAGCTTCCTGTTTCCTTGCTTCAAGGAAATTTGCATTTGCAAACTGCTGCTTTAAATCACTGCTGTGAGATTCTATTTTCTGAACTGTTTGCAAACCAAAGGTACTTGCAGCATTATCCTGGTTCTCCTTTTCAGAGTTGTTTTTATTAGTAACGTCAACAACACATTTCGGAGTAGGAGGTCTGGGTAAAAACTGCTCGTTTTTTAACTCCACAGTATGATGTTTTTCTGCATTACACTCTTGAACATGTGGATCCTTGGCATTCTGCTCATAAAGTGTTGGCTGCTCTGCTGCATGGAGTGAAGATTTTTCCTGCTGATCCAAGACTGATGACTTCAGTCTTTCTGTCTCTTCCTGGTTTTTATCCTGCTGTACTTCATCCCATGGAGACCGTCTATCTGTTAGTGTCTGTTCTACACCCTCAGTAGTTTGGGATTTTCCTTCTTCTCCATTTATCTTTGAAGAGTTCTTGCTTTTTAACTCATTTTCTGAATTTTGCTCCGAGGATGAATCTGTTAATCTTTTATTTGAAATTTCCGAGTCACTGCTCTCAGAATAATCTGAGATATTGTCTGTCCGCAGTCTCTTCATATTTAATTTTTTTTCATCCTCTTCGGGTTTTCTTCTTTTACTAAGAAAGTGTTTATTTTTGGTTTTGGGGTTTTCTGTAAAAGATAAAAACACGTCTATCACATTTTCAGCCTAATACAGTTTTAGGAAGCTCTCCCTCCCTTTCCATTAACCGCTTTTACCTCCTCGACCTATATAATCATATCTTTCATCTTTCATCTTCTCTTCATCAGGCATGCTGCTATCAGAGCCTTTCCTCTTATTTGGCCGAGTATTCCTCTGTTGCTGGTGCTGGTGAGAATTCTGTTTTGGTGCTGCAGTTTGGGAATTCATTGCTGGTCTGGGACTATTTGCTTGTGCACGTGTATAATGACCCTAAAAATAATTTTTTATTAATGGACTTAAATGCAATGTTAATTAGTGTCTTTAAACATGTATTTTTAACATTCGCAATATACGAAAATACTTAGGTAAAAAGATAAATGTATCTACGTGAACTGTGTTGCTGTTCTGGTTGGAACGAGACCGTCGGCGTGAAGTGATGCCAATATTTTCACCTTTCAACAAAGAGTGAACAACATCATCTAGAAAGGTCATCTGAACCATAGAAGGATCAACATTCTGAGGTTCTAACACCTGGATTATGTAAAAAAAAAAGAAAAAAAGAGAAGAGAGAAAATAACAATCCACAGATGTTCAGACAATGCCCAATCTGTATTTTCTGTATCAGTGTTCACCAGTCTATTTTATGTGCTAAAGACTAATCAGAGAAAAGCCTACTTAATCCTGACAAGCAGAACTGACATATGACACAACAAATGCTGGGAACAGTGTCAAACCAAAGCAAATGTGTCTTTACATGTCACTGCAAAAATATTTTTTTTAAAAAGCAAAGAGTAACCCACCACCCATTCCTTCCCCCTCCACTGACCTGCAAATTTGAGATTTAAAAAGCTATTCAAAGAATAACCCCTACCCAGTAGTTACAACATACAAATATTTTGTAAGATTAATTTATTATAAATTATACTGCAGAAGCACATTACAGTACTGCCTTCTACAGAAGCAAAACTGCTGCAAGAAGAGAACCAAGGTGACTGGAAGGAAGAACTCTAAAACTGCTGAGCATTACTAGTGAGAAATATTTCATAAAGTAGGAAATGCTAACCAGATCGTCAAAGAATATGGCACGAAGTGAAAAAAGTAACAACTGGGGAATATTAATTTGAGCAAATTAAGAGGAAGAATTTGTTTGAGTAATAGACTAGTCTTAAATTTTAATTGTCACACATGGTTTTGTCAGTCATTTCCAGGCAGATGGGTCATTCATTCTATTACTATTGAGTCATTACTCTACTCTCCTGAAAAAGAATTCATTACTGCCATTAAAAGTACCAGCATTAATACTTTTTGTAACATCAAATCCTGAAATAAAACTAAAACCCACCACAGCAAATACAAATTAGGGCTGCAGTAAATGCTTAATTCAGTAAATTGCAGAAAGTGACTATTTCAATTGCTTGGAAAAAGTAATCATTACTGAAATGCTGAAAGATTTCATCCTTGTGAAAAGAAATTCTCAACAGAGCAGGCAAGGAAGACCAGTTCTTCAAACTGGATTGCTTCACTTCAAAGACTTCACTAGTCAAATAGCAACAGCAGAAGAAACTGTAGGACTGGTATTAATCATATCACTGCACAAACGCTGCTCAGCTTCAGGAGGATTTAACTGACAGCCCAAAGCAATTGTGCTGTAGTTTCAGCACAGTGATACCCTCACCCTGCTGGAACTGAACCAATTCAGTGTGTTTCTGAGCGCTACCAACAAAAATTAGAACCTCCCAAGGCATAGTTTACTTGCAGCTTGTTTTCTGAGTACCATCCATCAACTCACCTGGTCATTCATAACCACCATAGTGCGGGTGAAGAGATCATGGTGAGTGATGATGCCAGTGAACCACTGGGTGGCAGAATCCTGTCTGTACACTCTCACCCTATAACCATTTAAGGAGTACGGACCTTTAGAAGGGGAAGAAATAAAAAAGCCATTGAGGAATGCAGAAAAAAAAAGGGGAAAAAAGGCATACATGGACTTTCCTGCCTTTTTTTTTTTCTTTTTGCTTCACTGCAAACATACAGTGCACGTGGCATAGACAGCTAACCACAGATTCAGGAAGACATTTTGAAATGCAAATGGTACATGTAAGTATGCTTTAAGGTTAATTCTGCTAACATTTTCAACATAGATTTAGGTAGATAAGAAAATTGTTTCTGCAACTATGATGACACATGATGGGAAAATTCCTGCCTACAAAGAGCAACCACAGAAAAGTAATCTGAAAGGCTAGAAAGTGGCAGCAGCAGGTTATACAGAAGCTATTTAACAGGCTAGTCACATGCCCAGCTGCTTTGCTGGCGAAAAGATTTACATCTTGGTGGTTAGGCTCTGCAGCTGCCAAGTCTTTCCCATAAGTGACCACAGAGTTTCTCTCCATTACAACAGGCAGAAAGGCAGTGGAACGATCCCGTGCCTGCTATGGCCACACAGAACATTCAAGCACACACACGCTAAGAAGACTTCAGCTCCTGTTTTCAGACATACCAAATGCAAAGAAACCTCATACATTTTGCAAAGCTCAGTTTAATTCACCTCCAAAAGCCCATGGGGAGGGGAACTAGTATGATACAGTACCTATTTTACAGTTTGTTTCAAGACCCAGAAATCAAGACTTAACAATTTTATTCATGTTCAGTGATCATGGAACTTGATCACCGGAGCTCTTAAGTTTCATTGCACTTGGTGTTTATATAGCATTTGGTATGACCAAGCAACACTGCCAACCAAGTCCAGTTCCAACTGTGTGGGTTTCGCTACTTCCGCAATCAAACCCTGGGTCCTGGGTCAGGCAAACAGGAAGGGAGGAAAAACCAGTCAGTGACAAGCTACAAACAGCCTAACTTAAGTGATTTAAGAGTGCTCAGTCGCTAAACCACACAGGCAAGGCCAGAATTCCCCTGTCTTTCCTAAAGATCGTTTTTTCCAAGCCCTGCCCAGTACATTAAGCAAGCTCAAACATCTGCAGCAAACAGGCCAGGGACCTCACAGGTGACAGCTTTCTCTAGTAAAAAATATCCACCATCACACAACTGGGTCTATTATACCCTCTGCACGTGACAGTGTGCTACTGTAAGGACTGTTTTTAATGTCAACATTCGAGAGATCAAGAGACGTGCAACAGCGGTATTCGTTTCGTTATTTCCAAGCGGTCTCCTGAAATACTTTTTGCATGTGACTATCTCATTTTTAAAACCAGCTGGGAAGAGAAACACCACACCACGGCACCACCCTTCTTACCCCCATCCACATCATTCATGGCACAACTGAAACCTTGAGACCTCCTGAACCCCCTGAGCCACCAGCCTTTATCATGCCTTGAATATCTTTCCAGCAGCACAGACAAGGGCCAGAAGCGTGCCAGCACAGGTACATACGGGCAGAAAAAGAGGAAGCATCTACAAGCTTATGTCTCACATTTCTGGTCTTGGACCAGATGGGGTTCCCGTGGGGACACATTTCCTGATGGCTTCTCTCCAACCCTTACTCCATGTGCCCCTGCAAAACGCCTCCAGCTCAACTCCCACACTTCTCACTGCCTGACCCATCCACATTCTCCACATCTTGAACTTTTAATGGCTGTCCCAAAGCTCTGCCTTATCCAGACAGTCTCAGTAAAATTCTGCCTGTGTCTCTTTGTGCAAATTTGCCATTCCTACCTTCCTATCCAAGCTCCTCCTCTCTTGCACCCTACTGCTAACTGCACACCGATTTTCAGTCTCTTGCATAAGCAGAACCAGCCTCTCCCCAGCTTCTTGTCTCATTTTAGCATTAATATGATTCCAGGCCACTGGCTTCCAAGTCCTTTTCCCCAGTCTTCTCAGCTTACAAGCTCCATCCTTCCTTCTCCAACAGCTTCCAGCCTCTCCCATACTCCCCTGCATTGACCCAGTGCCAATTTCTTTCCTCTTACTCCTTGTTCTAATCTGTGTCCGTCCTTCATCCCAGCTGTTACCCTATCTATTTTTAAAAGAGAGTTTATCTACCTTTAAAAACAGTGGGTTGGTTTTTTTTCTTACATGCTGATGGGGCGACAGGAAGAAGGAGAAAGATTAAACTTCAGTCACACGACACAGGCCAGCTCAGCTCCAGCCCAGCCCAGCCACAAGCAGCCATTACAGGAAAAGCCTGGCTTTGTCTCCAGTCCCTGGCTGAATCACGCTCAGCTACACATTGTTGAAACAGCCTGTGCAGTACTATGAGGAAATATGTTCAGAGCTGAAGCACAGTCGATGTTTCCAGAGGATTATTATACATGCAGCCTGAGATTGTAATGATAAAAAATCTAATAGGAAGAAAGAAATCAAATATTTTAATTGTTAAAAATCAAAGAAACTTCACTATGTTCCTTGAACCGGTTTTATTTGTCCCAAAAGCTTTCAACTTGGCCAAGTTTGGGAGGAGTTTCATTTTTTTTTAAACAAGGAATAAACTACTTTCCTGCCAAAGCTACAATCTCTACTGCAAAGCATGCTGCTGTGACTGCCGCCCAAAGGAAAGGTTAAATAGGCCAATTTTTTCTTAGTCTCGTTCTTGTAAATAATTGGACTGGTTTTGACTAAAGTTCTCCCTCCTCAAATTGGCATGTTGCTTTTCAAACATTTGGAACCAGATTTTAATGCTTCTATCCGACCCTCCTCTTTCGTCAGAAAAGCTGTGTTTTAACTGCAAGAGTCAAAGCAGAAAGAACTAAGTTATGATATGAAGGTTTCAGCATCACAGAAAACAAGGAAAAGGCTGGATCCTAAAAATGTTGTGGATGATGAAGTAAGAAAATATGGTAACAACCTTTACAGATGCATCTAGACAAGGTAGAACTGAAAATGTAGCTTAAATTGCAGGGAAGAAGAAAATGGTAACGGAGAAGGTGAAGCAAACCAGAGAAGAGAGAGGAGGAGAAAAGGAAGAGGACTAGATTACAGCAGCTGGCACTGCCAGAGGGCTGCCCATAAGCCACTAGAGGGTTCGTGCCAACGTGAAGTCTGCGTGACCAGGAGCAGATTACGTCCCGGGAGAATGCGACAGCAGGCTCTGCTGGCTGACCACCATCCCATGGGGCTGAGGTGGGGGCACTGCCAAGGCCCCCGTGAGGAAACGTGTGTCTCCTCAGGTCACACATCACATCAGGGAAGCAAGTGGGTCTACAGCTTCTCCTCAGATGAGGACAGCTCGCCTTCAAGGGCATTGGCAGGAGATTCATCTCATCATCTACATTACTCTTCATTTGTGCGCTTCTAAGGACAGACACCTCTGTTTGAGAACTTCTGTCTATAAAGACAAAAATACAGTTCCTGGAATGATGGGAATGAGTTGTGTGGATGATGGGCTGGCAGTCTCATTTAGATGACTATTTCAATACTGCTGGAGCTTTGCTCAGCTATTGATTCTGTACCAGTGTACACAGAGGCTTTTACAATAGTCTCACTATTGTTACTCTAACGAAATACAATGAACAATCTCAATTTTAGTTTCCTTTTCACACAGCCCTAATTTGATTTTGCATCACCTCTCAATCCAGTTTTGTCTGCAAATTTTATCAACAGACTATTAACTTGTATTGCATCTGATGATATCAAAAGTAAAATCTAAAATGATTAACCAACATACCAACTCACTATCTACACAATTCCACATGTTCCTTTTTTCAGCAACCTTTTTCTGTGGCCCATAAGAATAATCAAATCTAGTCAAATGAGAAATTCCACAGAAGGAAAGACAGAAGTTTTTTACTGTAACTTCAGTATTATACTTACCATATTCCTTTTGTCTTCTGATCTTGGTTTTATCAAAGAGACTAGACAGCAAGGAAACCTCAGAGCCATCCTTAAAATATCTCATTATTTACAGATTCCCTCCTAATCTTCATTTACAAAATGACTGCTTAAGCATTTTTGTTCTGAAACTGCTTTCCTGCTTGCCTGGGGATTTTAGCCCAGACCCACAGAGGTCGGTTTCTGCCTCCTACTAATAGGAACTCCTCTGCAGAGCTTCCTGAAACTAAATGAATATACTGCAAACACATACAGTATCTCCACTATCAGAAAGATGGCACCAAAATAATTTCTTCAAATTCATACTAGTTTTCTTGTAACCTTTATCTACAGTGTAAATATTATTGTACACAGCTTTTTCTGCAACTTCCCAGCATTAGAATTGAGTTACAAACTGTAACTGATTTGAAAGGCACTTTTCAGTCAGGGGGTGAGGGTGTGGGGTCGGAATTTGAAAGTATTCTTCATCTGTGACAGAACTGTGAAGAACTACAAGCACAAACAGGTATCTGAGAAGTCATCACACGTAACAGTAACACTAACAGAGCACAGAACAGTTTTAAACATGCCAAAATGTGTGTGGATGCCATTCATACACACTTATTTTCACAACAAACTTCATAAAATATCTACGTTCAGACTAATGATATTCAGCTTTTGCTGTAATCACTAAAACATCAAACAAGTTAAGAACAGTCTGAAGCAGTCACCAACAGCTTCGTACAGTCTTGTTTTCTTATATGAATAAATACTTCCAAAATAACTTCCAAGTTAAAAAATATATTCTCCATTATATCACAAATGCTATGGGATGAGTCCCACACAAGTAACGGCCTTAAACTAGCTAACACAGAATATAAATAACACAATTTCCCACATAATTACCTTGCATAAAAATCTCCTGAACCTTTTGTTCCTTTACCCAGGCTTTTACCTCCTCATGTAACTGCGGGTTATCCCTGAGAACTGGGTTTAGACTGTCTACGTCGTCCTAAAGCAGAGATTAAAAAAAGAACCATATGTTATGTTTACTTGTAACATTTTTGTTTATTTTCCTAGATGTATTTTAAAATACAATATTAAGTAGTTAGATGCTAATTTTACTGATTGCCTACAAATCCCTGTGCTATTTTTAGAAAAAACTTAAAAGCATAACATAGTGCTAGAAGTTATTTCATGGGAACCCAGTATGTTAGATCCCACATGTGGCCAGACTTGTAAGCTATTAATAGGATCACACTTTCATAAATACTGTCTTACTACAAGCTAAAAATGTTCTCTAGACTTAAATGTTCACAGGTATGCACAAAGAATTGTTTAAATAATTAATGAATTTTTTTTAAAAAAAATCTGTTTTCCGTATCTGTAAAATTTAATATGGACATATTGAGCATAAACACAGATATCAAACCCACAAATATAACGCATAAGCAGTACTTTAAGAGAAACAAGCATGCTCAGTGAAACACCATTGCTGATTTTCAAATATGATGGCCTTCATTAATTAGGTAGTTTCAAATAAGACATGTTTTAATTTTAGGATAATCACTTCTCCTGGAAAATATTCTTTTTCAGTATTTGGTAGGATATCATCTGGGAAATTAAGATATATTCAGTGGCTCTGTCCTTCTAACAGGAAAAACATTAGGCAGAGAATCTGGTTCATATCCTTGCAAGCATGGCTTAAATCACCATTTGTCTCTGGACTCCTAGAACACCTACTTCTCTATTTCAGAGCAAACTTGCTATTTCTGTCTTTGAGGCTGTGGCAGAGAAAAAAAGCCTGGTGGCTCCTCATGCAAAAGATGGCCTTGGAAATCCATGAGCGGCAGCAACATTCATTTATACCAAGAGAACTTCAGACAGCTAAAATGATGAGTGCAATTCTCCACATACGAAACGTAGAATGTTTTATCAGTACTGCAGCTGAGATCAAGTAATTTCTTTCCTTGATCTTCAACAAGTTCCTTGATGTTTCACAATTTATTATGAAGAGCTCCAGCCACAGAATACAAAGATACAAGCAACACCCAATGAATCGTGCATCGCTGCCAGGCCCTCCAGTGAAACGAGCAATTTCTCTCTATTCATCTGGAGGAGATTATTCCTGCCAACCCACTGAACACAGGATTATCTATTTCCAATTCAAAATTCACTTCCTGACACTTGGAGATTTGCTGTGCTTCACTACAGAGAATGCATCAATGCTTTGGTTATTAGAGAAAATTACTCTTTCTCTCCTTATGCTTTTGCAAAGGATATGGCCTTGGATCCAGAAGAAATGGTCAAGATGACCATTTCAATACATGTAAACTGGAACAAAGTGAAAGTGAAGGAAGATCAACAGAACCTCCACCACAAGGTTCAAAACATCAATCAGCTAAGTATGCTTCTAGCACTACCAGAGGCACAAGAGGGTCACTACTAAAATTTATTCAAGGATGTCCTCTCCCAAGGCAATTTAAAAAAGAGTATTAGCTATTCTGTCTACTTATGCAAATCCATTTTTGCATGGATCCTACATACAGAAGCACCACCACCACTGGAAGGAGGGAATAATTTGCCAGGGGAACATGACAGATCCTGGAACTGGAGCTGTGTGATGATCAATCATCTGTCCTCCTTCCCATGCATGCTCTTTCACAGCAGCTGCAAGAGATTCCCGCACCAAACATTTCCCCACTCAGATCCACAAGCACTGGATCTAAGCAACAGACTGAGGACTGCAGTACTGAGCTTGGCTGACTTACAAATGCAATTACTGCGCAGATCTTGTACATTTTTAGTAATTTCTTCAGTCCCATCTAAGAAAATTTGTATCTTGATTTTGAGATTATACACATCAATTAAGTACCATGAAGTCAACCCTGTTACTCTTAACATTATACTATTTTCATCAGTTCTTTACATGAAGTTTTTGAGTCTCTGTGTCACCTTAAGCCACTTTTGATTTGTTTCCTGATGGCAACACACACTGCTACTTTTCTTTTTTTAGCTTTCACATCCCTCCTAAGCATCTTGGCCTTCTTTGAACTTGACACTGAAGATACTGGCCATCCCACATACAGTACATTTGAACCTCTATCTCCTATTCAGATGCATGACATTAGCACCTTTGGCTGACAGTGCTCCATGTGAACACCTAGAACAAGAGACTGCAAAGTCCATTTTGTACTTATCTCCTCACCCTTGGAGAAAGATGAGCTCATCTCAAAAATGAGCTACAAAATGCACAGGTCAGGTCAAAGACCCATTACACAAACTGCATGCAGATGTGACTGGGATTATGTAAACGATATCAAAGAGAACCCAGAGTTTCTAAATATACATGCAATACACATTTAACATATCAATCACAGGGTAATGGGGAAGATACTAACAGAGCAAGCTTCTGTAATCTCAAAAATTCTGTTCTTTTGTGACCATGTATCTATGAAAAAATGTGTGCGCCATGACTTACCTTTTTTCCATCTTAAATCTGAATATCTAAAACCCAGGGAATTAATTGCATAATGTGTTAATCTATAAGGCAGTGGCCTTAACCACACTGTTTCAGCACACATCACAAACTCTGGCAAAAGCAGGGAGACAGGACAACAAGCAAGGCTGATGACTTGCAGTCTCTTCCCCAGTTCAGCACTGAAGACGAGAGGATGACTGCAGTTCCCAGCTCTTTTCCTTTCCCTTTGTTTATATTGCTCAAGGAACAATTACTATCCACAGATCTGAATCTTGGCAGTTGTAACCTTCAGTTTTCCTCTTCTTGGTTGAAGCAGCATGAGTGACAGACTAACCTCCAAAAGATGTAAATGCCCTGCAGGATTTTCCCCCAGACTTTCCCTCATTTGAAAGTAGTTTTACAAACAAAAGTAAGTATAGTAACCCTCTTCTAGACTAGTTTTTCCACAAGTCCTGGATTATCTCCTCCAGAAGGATGTTAATGTTGGTTTGAAATCCTTGTGCAAATCAGGATGCAAATCAAATAAATGGGACTGCTAAATTCTTCTTCAAATCTACTGTAGGAAGCTCTTTATGTACTTCAAGTGGCAGTGTCCCTTGCTTCACAAATGACTATATGCAACTCTGGGAAGAAGACAAAGGATGTATGGGCTAGAAAAACATGGCCGAGATAACCCCTCCTGCCCTTCTGGAAAACAGTCACATGAGGCAATGTGACTATCAGAAGCTTGCCAATCTACGACAAGTTTTTACATCTTTGCTGATATTCTTCCTTCTTTCTAGATCAAAACAGGAATTCACTTCTGGTGGATTCGACTTTACGCTTAATTATCCAAAGAACTGGGCCAGCTGCATGTCTCTCTAGGTGATCATTCTCACCTGCTGGGGATGTGCTCAACTCCAAGGAAGTCCTGAGAAGAACAGAGAATGAAATTTTCCCCAAGTACCAAAGAGATCCTGTGCTTTTCTGAGTATATCTGTTCTTTGTCCTTATGCAAAACAATACAAGCAGCTTGAGACCCTAGACCATATCATCAGGTTAAGACATCATACTGGTCTAACCAGGAAGGAAAAATTTTTGTTCAGAGAAGCATTTTCAGAGAGCTTATTTGGACAAAAGTAAATTATCATTCAGAGTCACAGGTGAACAACTGCTCAGATCACTTATCATGCTTCGAAACTTTAAGATCAAATAGGAATTTCAAGATAGTACCCACAGAAAATGAAGTCAAAATCCTAATGAGAATTCTCCTATTCACTCCATCCACAAAAAAATATTATCCAAGACACTGAGAGCTATCCCTAGATATGCTGAACCTGCACATTGCCCAAAGACCACACAAAGCATCTCTGAAAGGCTCAAACGACCAGACGTTCCTTTTCCATTTTGGGCAGCCAGGTATGACTGTGGTAGGAAGGCCTACATATTTCCACAGCTACCTCCCCCACAAGACGTGAACTACTGAAGCAACACATTTCCTCAGCATTTTAAAATACACTTCCAAGTCACTGTTCAGAAACTTGAGGGGCAGAAATGAGTTCATCGAGAGATGAAACCCTGGAGCAGAGAACAACAATAAAGTGTGTTCCAGTAGCTGCTCCTACCCGCAGTCACACAGCCTGCATGCTGCTTATGGGAGGGTACACGCACTCCAGTCAGCTGTCAACTCTCCACTGTAAGTGAAGAAGAGGAGGAGAACTGACAATATGCATTCCAAGCAAACCAGTCCTAGAAGAACAGTGGCTTTTGGCATTAAAAAAGCTTAAATCAGAGCCCTGAAGACTACATCTCAACACATATCAAACATTAGGAACCTGCAAACCTTCATTTGGGAAAGCGCCTTCCTTGGTCAGGGTGTCTCTGCATTTGGCTTCATGCATCAAGGACATCTTTCTAATATCAGTAGGAACTCATTTCAGCTAGTGTTTTACAGAGAAAGACTAAGTAGATTTTGCAGTCCTCGCAAAGGTCAACGCCACATTAGTCCTCACCATCTGTGGCTTAATTAACTATAGCTTCCTCTGGCTGCTTAGAGGTTTTCTGATAATTTAGGACACGAATTAGATGAAAACTAGTACATAACCAACTTGACAGTCCTGTTTACAGTGTTTACACAGTGTCCACTGCACATGGAAATAAGCATTTTGTTAGGACTTTAATGGCAGAGGGACCACATTTAAATTCAGAGTGCAAATGAAAAACTCAAAGATCAAAGTGTCCTGAACCTTCAGTTTTGTTCTTGTTTTGTAAGTGAATATTAGCTTCTATAAAATGAGCCCTCAACCCTTTTTTTTCCTTTTGCAGCAAATCATTTGTACAACTGCACTGAACTTCAGCTGCATAGAAATTAAGTATGAGAACTGCAGTGTGAAAACGGCCAACACTTCCCTACTGATTGCCACGAGGCTTTAGAGAGCAGAATAGTGGCAGCAAAAAGCACCTTTTAAAATCTACACTGCTGAGAATTTATACTAGTCCTCTAATGCCATTTTTTTAGAAGACTTTCTCCCATAAAAAAGATTAAATATTGTACCTGCACCCAGCCTCAAACACATTCACGCCAATTTTTACCCCTCATTTGAAAGCAGGCCTGCACAACTCTCTCCTTATTTTCATTTCTCGATAACCAGCAAAATCCTCTTCTTTTTCTTTCATCTTTCACTGATCATGCCAGCTGACGTGATTACATCACTGATCTGTAATCTCTTTCACTGATTATAATTTTTAACAAACCTTCAATCTTAACATTGTCCTGCTTGACATCAGAGTGAGAAAAAACACACAAAATGCAGACAGGCAGAATACCCAAGATCTTAACAAGAACATCATCTGTGAACTCGAAGTATCCCTCTGCCATGCTACCAGACTTTTTTTCCAGTGGCAAAGGATAAGAATCTAACTAAAACACAGAAAATCTGGCAGCAACTGACACCCCTGAGGGTATTATCAGGCAGGCACTGCGGCTGCCACACAGACCACACCAGAACTTAGGAGGGAAATAACCAAATTTACATGAGTCTAAATACAGATCTTCTGCAGCTTCTTTCTGGACACACAGCATGCATAAACCACTGATAAACAGTATATTCCTGATTCCTCTCTGACAAGTGAAAGGCTACCCCAGCTGCCACGCCACTGCAGCTGGTGGGCAGGAGGTCAGAGAGGCACCGCAGGCTGCAGGGCTGTGCTGCCCCGCACAGCCAGACCGGCACCGCCTTTCCAGAGGGGACTGCTCAGGGGAACACAGCGACCCGGCCGGCCCTCCACGTGCCCCTGCGACCAGGGCAACCTCCCTCCCGCCCCAGGCTTCTTATCAAGGGCAACGCCAGCCACAAACACGAAGGCTAGAAAGCTAGAAAGGCTAGAAAGTTTTTTTGGGAGATCGTAACTTCCCAGTTTACCTTAAACGGCTTTGTCTGAGCTGAGAGAAGAGGCTTAGGCTTACCAGGCGACGCCAGCGCTTTCAATGTAAACCCAACCCACACTTGACCTATTTTCTGCTGTTCTGAGCGCACAGTCACAATTTACCTCATTCAAACCCGGCAGCTGCTGGGCTACATCTGAACCAGTTAAGTCAAGCTTGAAGGCACAGCCCTGACCCCTAAACCAGAAACAAAGTCGAGCCGAGGTCAGCGCTGCTCACACGTGCGCAGAGGCACGGCCGCATGGGGAAAGCAGGGACGGGCACTGACGCTCGCCCTGCGTGCGGGGGCCAGGACGGACAACTGGGATAACTAATCCCCACCCAGCAAGGGGCTCTGAATGCACTGTTCCAAGGACAAATGTTTATGGGTATTTCAGACCACAAACATTTAAGATTAGGGGTTATTTTCAGCGTTTAACAGCAACGACTACGTTTCTGTAAGTAGGAAGTTAAAATTACAAGGGGGAAAAACATGAGGAATACAAATTTAGTAATTTTCCAACTGTCAGTAAAATTAACATCTCTCAGGAAAAGCTACCAACGATTTTTCTGCTCTTCCCCACTCTTCCCTGTGCATAGTACTTCTCCCCACACACTCCTACTCCCTTCCTCATTTTACCTCAAGAGTTGAAACTGATTTTAAGATTTTAATTATCAGGTTTGAGAATCAGGGGATCAGGGCTACATATAGTCCTCCAAGTCATGATTTCAGGCTTGAAGGTGTATCATTACACTGATTTGTTCAGTTCTGGAAGAGTAACTGATATACTAACATTAGGAACATAAATATACAGGGGGGAAAAAAAGTCTGACTTGCTGTAGTCTAATATTCTCCATGATTTTAACTTACTAACACAAAAATCAACAGAGGTATTTGCCTTCCTATAAAACTATCAATACCTCAGGCGAAATGGGCATGCTGTAAAACTTGCATTTTACAAGTCAGTTTGTTATTCTTGTATCTGTAGATGACAATCTGGTATGGGAAAGCAGACGGGAAATCAGAACAGCATGAACATGGACAGGACGAACATGCAGCAGGGAAGTAAGCAACACTCAATGGATAAGCAAAGCCAAACCTGGGCTAGACAAATATTGTCAGTGCTGGCCTAAAAACTGCTCTAGTGACATCTACAATAGTCTTGCATTTGAAAGCAGAGGTTAAAAAAATAATGACCCTTACACTCACAAATTATATTACTCTCTCTCTCTGAGCAGGTAGGACAATCTGGGTCAGAAAAGCAAACTCTCCCTCAAAGTCAGGTATCTTTTAGCATCTAAGACTTCTCTAAAAAAGTGGCTCCTATCCACAAAACAGGGAGGCTGTCAGCTTCCACCTAGAACACTGTGGTGACTGTTTGCACTACTTGCACTCTCCACATACAGACAAATAAAGGTCAAATGAACTACACTACTCCATGGTCACCTTCTCTCTCATTTTGATGACACAGCCATATGTTTGCTTTTCTTTCATTTTCCACTGAATCACATTTCCTTCCTCTTCCTCATGGCAGGCTCCACATATTTATTACCACCATCTCAGCAATATGCAACTTGTACTAATTTGGCATTTTGTTTTATCTAATCATAAGAGAAACAGGGAGGGAGTACTGGTCCTAACCCACTCAGTCATGTGGCAATACTGGAACAAGCCTTTTGAGTCACTAAGCAACTCACTGCCACTATGGGAAAAGAAACCTCAAAGTGCAGACATTTCCCTGAAGCAAGCAATTAGCAGTGAAGTTGATGCTAACAAGGAGACCTGCTAAGTAAGTAGATTGGAGAAATCTCTTTTGTACATTGATATTAAAATCGGAACTGAGAACCAGACACCCTGTGAATTGGGAACAGCTTTCAGAAGGTATCCAACAAGACCCAAATCACATCTGCTGAAGGACAAGCTGTATGGATGAAGGTGTCTTTAAGCAAAAAAGAAAAGTACATTCTATTGATCACCAGTTGTCTGGACTAGCGGGCTGCTAGAAAAGCAATCTAATGCACGCAGAAGTCAAGCCAAGACATAAGGCCTGCTCAGACACTGACCACTTTACAGAAGACACATCTTTCTTGCATGAGGGACAGCAGAGGTTACCTGTGGCAGATGGCAGGCTGTGTACCACCACCACAGAAAATGACTGACCAGTCATCTCTCAGCTCATGGTAGTCACCTCCATTGAATCTTCCATCAGTTGCATTACTCAGCAATACAATATTCCCTGACGAGACTACTGGTAGCTGAGAGCTTACTGTAGCGAAGAGCAAAGGCCTCTCAATTCAGTTCTGCAGAAGAAAACTGCAGAACACTGTCTAGAACGTGTCAGTCTGATGATAGATCCTAGAATCAACATCACCTCCTAGAGATATCCATCAGTGTATCACACTTGTGAATGACTCCCTGCTCTGGAATTTGAACTATCACCAGCTTAGATTACCAACAGTAATCACACAGCTACCTAGCCTCTTTTGCAGATATCCTCAATCCTATTTACCAAACAGGAACTCCGGAAAAATACAACTTTCCAGCTCATTTTCTCTGTAACTCATGAGGATTATGGGCAGAAAACAAATCCTTACAAACAAAAATATTTAAACTTTTTTTTTAAGGCAGAAAGAATACATGAGATACCATCCAAATGTTCTTGAAACCTAGCTTGTTTTAGTCCACTGAATTACTATTACATTAATGTTTTATTTTCAAGTGGCTTTCAGGGATTTATTTCATAATGTGTTTCTTAGAATACAAATACATACATGTTGGCCCCCATGCTGGTATTATGAAAGTAGATCAAAATAAAACTCATTTTTCTCACATTTTAAAAGTACTACTGTATTTGCAGAGAACTTTTCAAAGTTAATTTCTAACAGGATTTAAGGCAGCACTGCCTTTTTTTCCTGCAGAGAGCTCTGTTATGACCTGCTGGAGCCATTTTAGGAATTTTCCCTATAAATAACAGAGATCTGACCAGCTGGGACATATATCATAGCTGGATTAACACTACAGCTCTCTGCAACTCCGGAGAAAGCAGTGGATGTGCCTTTTATAGAACTGATGAATAATGGTCTTGCAAAGAGGAAAGATTAAATTGCTAATCAGAAAACAGGGACATTTCAGTTATTGCTGCAATAACTTCCCTGGGGTAAACTTACAAAAGTCATTCAGTGTTTAGAATTGATACAATGCTCTTGCATTTCACAATATTTTTCCATAGATAAATCTCCTAGCATGCAGAACCAAAAAATTCCTATTGAAGACATAATTCAAGACTGAACTACATCACTTGGGGAAGAAAAAAAAGGAAGAAAAAACCTCAAGCCTGTCAAGCGCCATAATTTAGCCACCAAGTCTTATGCATTCTGAAACCTGCTTTAACCTGATTTTATCTGTTGTATACCAAAATGGTGTGACCTGGTGATAAGAAGACAGAGAAAGGGAAGAAAACATTCAAACGGGGTGAACCCCCTGCCTTTATGGCTGAAATATAACTTCTAAACGGCATCCTTAAAATTCACAGCTAAAAATCACAAAAAATGTAATCATTAGTGAGATGCATAGAAATTACTATAATTCAAACTCACTTGCTCAGCAAAAACACTAAAATACTGCTCCCAACAATACTGGCAGATACACTCAAGTAGAGGAGGTTACAGGGGAAGAACGGGAATAGTAATTTTAATTCAAATCAAAAGACAGGAAATGTTTGCTAGATTGCAGGGGGGTGTCACTATTTACAAACAATAGTAGTAAAAAAGCTTTGTAACTGTAGTTACTAGTATATTGTTAAAAATAAATAATGCTCTGTACATCAAGCCCTCTACAAGCCCTTAGTAAAGTTATTCCAACATCTAAGAAAATAGCAAGGTTCATACTTGGTTTTAATTTTGAAATGCTTGAGTTTCTCCTCAGATGTCTGGCCTGGAAAAAGAATTAGATACACACACCTGGAACTGTTATAGCGCTCAACCTCCACTAACTGTAGTTTGCTGAAGGCTGTGGAGCAGTTCCCATGAAGCAGTAACCCCAGACTACAAATTATTACTTCTATTAGTGTAATTTCAAAAATACATTCTGTAAGAAAAAGGTCTAGAGTGGCAGCCAGAACAAAGGGACATTGTATCCGAGGGAGGAACGAAAGCAAACAAACCCATGAGCACATGAGCACCTCACCAAATGAGCTATTGTGTTTATCACAGCAAGATAAGGCTTAATTTGGGTAAAAACACATTTCCATGAAACTCAAGTTTCCCCCTACCTGAAATGCAGGAATGCCTACTCTCTTCCTGCTCTGGGTACAAACTCCCATGCAACACTGCAGAGTTTACTCACATTCACACTTCTGAGATCCCTAAAGCACCAAAGATTCCCAATCCCAACAAAGAGCAACTTGGGAAACCAAGAACACAGGGGCAAAGCAGCACCTGGTTATAATGTGAAACAGACTTCTCCAGGGGATGACTTTTGAGTCTGGATTACAGAAGCAGTGTTGGTCAAGACCACCACACAAGAAAAACACTTTAAACTTTCATTTTTAATAAATCAAATAGAAATTTTAAGGACACAGAACCAAGGATAAGGCTCCCTTCACTTACTACTGAACAATATTGTCCACAGATTTTTACTGGCAAAGTAGTAATCACTTGTGATCAAACACAGGAAATTCTTCACCCAGAAACATTGGATGGATTTTTAAACTCAGTAATCCCAAGCATGGCTTTTCAGAAGTACCAAAATACTTCAGTGAATGGATTTGATATTCACCTTCAAAGAAGAAGTGGGTTTTGTTCCATCTCTTCCATTCTGAAATCCAAACTTCCAAATTACTTACTTCAATGCTACCTCCTAGAGTAGGATTAATGAAATTAAATCAAATCATTGAAATTACTGTGGTTTTTCAGAAAATGTAGGAAGAATAAGTTTCTCTATGACAATGGAAGGAAAACTGTTTCCCTATGGATTTTAGAGTCATCTGCATTGTAGTAATCTCAGCTTATCCAAAGGGCCTCACAACTCTTTCCTCCCTTCCTCCTTGTGTACCTTCCCACAGCTTCAGCAGCTCCACCTGGACTCCCTCCCACCCACAGGAGCCACACCATTTGTGGTAGCTGTGTCACCTTCCTGCTGACTGATGGCCTCCCCTCCGCACTGCTCACTTCCCTAAGGCTTGTCAGATCTGAAGAACTCCACTCCTGCACCAAACCTTCCTGAGAGAGACAAAAAAAGTGACTGAAGCCCTTACTTAACAGATCAAGGTAAAACAGAAAGGCACCATTTTATTCCACCTCTTTTGAGAAAAGAGAGGAAGTTCTCAAACAAGAAGCTCTTTTTCAAAGAGAAGCACAAATACAGGCTTATGGCAGATGATGTACATGTCCCTCTGACTCTACAAATGGAGGGTGCCAATCCCTCCTCCCTCATTCCTCTCTTTTTGTGAGCACTCCGATGAAACTCTTCTGTCCTGCACGTGTTACTGGGAGTGAGGACTGCGATGAGTCATCTGACCCACTTCTAGCTGGACGCAGCCTTTTGCTTCCCCGCATGTTGGAGCCGTACGCTTAAACATAGATGTGTCGGTAACAAGCTGTTTAGACCATCGCTCTTTACAAGGCTGCCAGAGAAGCCAGCTGGACTCCTTATGGGTGGTCCAGAGACATGGGAAAGAATCGAGACAGTTCTTCAGCACAATGCTGAGATGAGTTAAAAGATGCAGAAAGCTGTGTGTGCCTGGGCTGCCCATGGAGGAACCGAAAGCAGGAGGGGAGCACATGACGGCCACCGCCGCCAGCTGGCCAGCACCCGGAGTTCCCAAGCTGCTTCTCGCAACCTCAGAGGGTGGGACCAACCCCGAAAAGCTCCTGCCTGCCTGGTCAGTGGAGGTACAAGTTTATGGGAAAAGCAATTTTCAGCTGCAGTAGCTATTTTTAAGCCTGAAGCAAGAGAAGTCTGAAAGATGAGTGCACATATAATTATGGGGTGCTTAAAATACAGACAGAAAAATACTATTTTATCCCTGTTTCAAGATGTTTAAAGATTTTATGTGCACATGTCATTACTACACAAGCCCTGCTTACTTGCTCTTACAAGCAAACAAGTCATGGAATCCAAAGGCATCCAGGTCTGAAATATCCAATGTCTGCCCATAATGAACAGAAAAGCAGAGCAGTTGAGTTGCCCATGGCCCTTCACTCAAGTCTTTCTTAATGGCATATATGACTTGAATTTGTAATAGATCAAGGTAAGCGTATATTAGGTCCTGTATCTGATGTACCTACTTCATGATTAGTGAGAAAGTTTTATCATTTCAGCAATCTTTAAGGCGTGTTAGACATTTGACCTGCCAGCATTGAGACATGCCACACACATTTAGAAAAAGAGCAAAGTACAGGTGCCTATCACTCTGCATGCAACACCTCCCACGGGGGATTTCTCATCGCCCTATCTTTACATCTGCAACCTTCAGCACAGAGGTAGACAGGCAGACTGTACCATTTAGAAACACTAAAGCAACCGGGCTTTAGTGTTTTTTCCAGAAAAAAGGCAAAAAAAAAAAAGGAAAAAAATAAATTCTGAAGGAGAGTATAAGGCCTGAAGAAAAGATTTCACCGCAAACATTCATTCTTAGCAAGATTTTTTTTTTTAAACCTAATAGCCAACAGGACTTTTTAAAGACTGTGCACCCTTCCACTTTCCTCCTTGAGTGGTAAAATACCCTTTGCAGGAAATTTAATGATTTTTGAAGGAACTTCATTCGAATTCTGTCCTGCCTCCACTGTGCACATTTGCTCCAGTGCTGTGTGCTCAGAAATCCTTTGGAAATACATTATCACACACATTATGTACATATTTGGAAGTATATAATCTATCATGCACCCTTGCTCTGCCCGACCCAGACACACAGCTGAAATGCACGCACTGCTTGGGCAGTCTTTCCAGATCTTTCCACAAGTGTATTTTACTACGGAAAAACACGATATAAAACACTTTTTGTTATTCTTCATTTGCTTGTCCGAAGTATAATGCAGTTGATTCCAGCTGCTTTGGCCAGCAACAGCAGAATCACACACTTCAGCCCAACAGTGTCCGTGACGGGCACTGCCAAACACCACCCAGACAAAAACACCACTCTGATGAGGTCACGCATACCATATGCTGGGCTTTAATGCTTCACATCCCCATCTATAGTCCTTCAACTAAACGACAGTGCTTAAACAAATTAAGGCATGATTAGCTTTGCTGCTGCTTAACTTAATATGTGTATCACAACAGACACACACGTAGATGTCACAGAACAGTACAAATAACTTATTACAGAAAACTGCTTCCGTTCAAAGTATTTGATTTAGGTCACACTTGTATGTGTAGATTTAACTAATTTTTCCTTAAAACAGCTTTTTGCAAGAGATGTTCATTTACAGACTATAGCAAGAACCATTACTAAACCCACTATACTTGTGATTTTTTTAAACACAGAACATACATGATATATTATGAATGCAAAGTAGAATTAATGTTAAGGACCTAACCCAGATGTCCCATTTCAAGACTACACTTCCTACAGATACTAGTTTGAGGTAGAAAATGCATGTTGCAAACTTTATGTCTATTATTTCCTACAAAGGACAGAATTTTCATTCCATTGCTAAGCAAAGTACCACAGCAAATGTTCATACCTGCTTTATCCTCAAGATACCCTTGTCACCACCATAAAAAGAACTACATGACTAAATGGTCTGACCATCCCAGATTAATGAATGAGTCAGTCAGTCATACACACATAGAGAATAATACAGTTTACATCCTCCATGAAGCAACAGAGATAAAAGCCACCGGAAACAAGTTGTAGGTTGGTGTTTAAGGCACCACACATACGGAATCCAAGCAATTTCTAAAGAGAAGGGCAGGATTCTAAGCAGTACACACATAAGGCAAAAGAAGATTAACATGCACATTTAGTAGTAAAGAACAAATTCACTGGCATGTGTTATAGTTGGTATAGCAAACCTTGCGAAGACATGGAAGTGGGCTCATACACTGCATACCCTACTTTTAATAACGATATTCATCTAGCCCTTAGCAAGGTCATTGAATCTCTTAACAATTGAAACATGTTTATTTATGCAAAGAGCAGACATGGCATGGGAATGCACGGTTCACGGTTCCCCAGCGAGTCCTGCCAAAGTCTCTTTAATCTTGTTCTGGAAGAACCACTTCTGGTAACGACAGTAATTTAGTTCTTTGCCTACTCAAACTTTGTTTTTCCTGCCAAGTCTGAAAGGATGCCAAGCATGCTGTTTTCTTTGCTTTGAGCAGTTGTCACCTTTACACTGGACACCAGCACCATACTCATGAAGCCTTTTGGCCCAATAGTTATACGAAACACCACTGTTTCTTGATCAGAACTGATGTGAGCAGAATTCATACCAAATACTCGTCTGCTGCCCATTACCAGTACTATGAGTCTATGTAACGATGGGAAAAATTAGTCAGTAGTTAAGAATTGTATCTGAAGTGAAATGGAGTCTTCCCACACAGATTCAAACTTTGTTTGTTTTGGCAGGAAGATACTGGAATTTTAGGCACTAACAGCAAAATGCAATAAAAAAGTGTTTAGGTCACCATGGTCTCTAAGGACTTCATATTGAAAATGTGCAGCCATGAGAGCTTAAACAAAAAACTAAACACGTTTCAGAAGACTCAAAGTTAACTCATCCCTGCAAAGAATGACTCCTCAGTTCTGTCTTCTGCTCACAAGCAGATCAATGCTATTCCAGACCAAACAAGGGAGCAAAAATGCCATTTTTTTGCAAAGCAGACAGTAACAGGAAGTTTACCAAAGATTTATCTAGGACCTGGTTTTATGGCAAAGAAAAGGGAGGCCAAAGAAAAGGAAGATCTAACAGAAAAAACATACAAGTACAAACTACCTTGCATTAAGTGACTAATGACTAGGAATGTGATTTCCAGCAGTAACAAAAAACAGCAAGCAAAAGCAACAGAGACAATCCTCCCACTTCAGGTACCTTTAAGCAGAAAGTAAGTCCCAGTAACAAAGCTAATATTTCTGTCTAACACATTGTTAGCACATATAGCTTCTGTTCTCTTGAAGACATTATCATTCAGTAAAGCTCTTATCTGTACAATTAACTTGTAAAACTTGGCACTGAGATATTGCTAGCCCTGCAAAGAGACATTCCTATGAAAGACATTTCTCAAGCTTTTTATAATCATTCAAATAAAGAAATCTTTGCACTATTCATCAGTGAGCACAATACTATTTTATGTTTCTACACTAAATATCCAAGCAATATCCAGTTAAAATGCAAATTCTGGACGCCTTAGTACTTAGAGGAATCTCCATCAGCAAGCTTCTTGTAATGTTAAAAGAAACAATTTAAGTATCTTGTCACCAAATTATTCATGATGGATACAGATCAACAGCCTCCATCTCAGGCTTTAATAGGTAACTATTTGCTCCATGAGAGGGGAAAACAGCCTGATCTAACACAGAATTGCCCTCTATGTGTCAAAAATGGAGGCCAACAGTTAGGGAGACCAAGCTTATCTCTGAAACTATTTTTGACAAGCTACTGCTTTGTAGCAGTTTTTGGTGAATATCTCTTTGAGAAGTGAAGATGCTAACACTGCTAATTTCAGTATTACCTATCACGATAGTATGAAGCCAGCTGTTCATATGATGCATTTTAAAAAAATGACACCTTCAACTTGAATGCACCTTCCCAAATTAAGGTGCTTCCGACTCTAATGCTCTATCAGTTAATATTCTTTGAAGGCCTAAAATGCATAGAACATTGCTATGTCACTGCCTGGCAACAGCATTGTTTAACAAAAGGCAGTCCTCCTATATTCAGTTTGCTTTGCTCAGCTCAGAAATGATCCACTGCCAAAAGGAGATTGATTACTGTTACTGGAATGAGCATTATCGGACACATGATCTTGACAGATTTCAGGCAAAGGACAGACACTAGCACCAGTATTTGCTTTGTAAAATGAATCTGGAAGATTGCGGCTGGACTCTGAGGGCGAATTTACACTTCATGGCTCAGCTGATTTAAGAGGTCGCTGCTGCCAAAGGAGGATATCCCACTCTGTGTTGCGTCACCCTGACCCCCCCCCCGTCCCCCCCCGTAGAGGAAGCCACAGCACTGGATGCACCCTGGGCTAATCCAGCTCAGCTCACGAACATCACAGGCTTTCCCCCGCACCGTGTTCCCCCTCCTGTGTTTGAAAATCAAGGCTGTGCTGGTTTAGAGGGCTGAAGGCGCTAGCGTGGGGTCTGATAGTGGGAACTGTTCTCTGCAGCAGAGCCAAGCTGTTCCAGCAGCTCGAGTCATAACATGTAACCTCACCCTGATGAGAAACGTTCAACTCGTTTGGCTTCCCCACCACAGACACACAAAAGCACCAGCCTTTCCACAAACTGAACCTCCCTCTCCTTTTCCTAGGATTCTCTCTCAGCCACTTCTCTTCTTCTAGCTCTATATTTGGTATTGGGAAAAAAAAACCATCTTGGTGAAGCAGGAGGGAAGAAGGGGTGTCAGGACAAAATTACATAGCATTTATTCAGGGCCATCTGTTATTCCAAGTCTCTAAGTACTATTTCTGTATCACCGCAGTGTACCATCCAAGCCATAAGGAAGAATTTATGGCTATTGTAATTGCAATCAGTTCAGCACAAGTTGAAGTATCAAGTATTTTTCTACTTGTCATAGAAGAGATTTTTAGACCTTCTTCTGAAGCAGCAAGGGGGGGAATACTAATTCTCTTGTTCTTTAAATACACACACATTAATATATTAATGTGTTTCTAATTAATGGAGAAGCATTAAAATCAAGGATACTGGAAATTTTACCAGGCTTAAAAACAACAGTAAGAGAAGTGGTTTTTTTAAAGGAACTAACATTTTCTGCTATTCATTCTCCAAATAAACTCAAAAATCAGTAAGTGGGATATCATGCAAAGACCTGGAAATGAAAGCTTCAGAAGGAGGGATACTATCTTCTACCTGTTCTACAATTAATGGTACTGGTTAACCTTTAAAGGGGTCAGGTATTTTAATTAAAGGTGGTACAATAATATTAGTGGCACAGTACTCCTTGACATGATCAGATTAACTAGAATCATATATAGTATCCAATATAATCTTTCACAAAATAAGGAATAATCTCTGCCAATAATCAAGAGGAAATTGTTCCTGTAACACAAAACTTGAATATAAAATGCACTTAAACAATAGTAAAAACATGGCTTTTAAGTAAGTTTAATGGATAGTACTTATGCACTAGTCAAATTTCTTACCTGATAGGGCTGAAAGGCACTATCTTCAGTTATGAAATCCAGCTGTTTGTCCACAAGGAATTCTACTGCAGTAATTGAATTGTATACACTTTTTCCAACCAAGGGCTTGAATGTCTATCAAGAAAAGAAAGGGAAAACTAAGCAACTGAAAAAAACGCTCAGCACATCAAACCTAAAACTGCATAAATACTGATGTATTCTTCCATAAAAACAAATTAAAAGAGAATAACAATTAGTAGTTATACAAGAACTCTTGTACAAGTTATACAAGAAAGGAGGATTTTGTGTTCTGATGTTTTTTTCCTTTGTGCTGTTGGTGGAAAACCAGCTAGAAAAGAGAACTACACCATACATTCTTCCCTTCCCTCACTGTGCTTGAGCAAGATTGTTTACCACAGAAGCTCAAAGTACAGGAGCACCATTCTATCTTAAACACACAGCTCAGCCCGCAGATCCTCTCTCCCTGCCTGCAGGACCAGCTAGCACAGCAGTGATTACACTAAGGACAGCTCAAGTGGAAGCAGACTGCAGACGAGAAATTGCTCCCCCCCTTCCTGTTCTGAAATCGTTCACCTTGCCTCAAGTCAACCATCTCATTTCCCTGCCCATCTCTGAACTGTTCTGACTCTGCGCCTGCCGCCCCCGCAGCCGCTCCTCCCTGCAGCAACCGGCTGCTCCAGCACAACGCCTTCCGAGCCCACAGCACTGGGCACGGGCATTTCGCAGCAGGGCCACGAGGTTTCCGGATTCACCCCGTGTGCTGGGAAAGCAACGAGGTGCTGACGACCCTCACTGCTGGAGGAAGGAGGAAATCTCCCAGCTCTGCTGCAAAATCCAGGCATAGAGAAAAGGGAGCAGGGAGTAAGAGGCTCCTTGACACGTCTTTGCCCAAATCCCCTGCCCTCATCCAGGCACAGCAGGATGCAGCAGGCAAGCACGAAGGGCGCCGTGACTTCAGTGGATCTCCCCTGAGAGGGGACAAGCAGGCGGCCCCCTTCCCTGCTGGCTGGGTTTCCTGGAACAGAAGCGCAAGGAGAGCGTGATTGAGCGGGGATGTACCGACTGGGGATGAGTCAGGTGAAAAGGAAATCCCAGCGGATGGAGGGGAGAGAAATGCCGCTCTGAAGACAGACAGGAACAGCAAGAGGAAGACATCGGTGAACAAAAGAAATGACTGGCAGAAAGAACATGCAGGATGCAAGGGGAAAAAACATGGAGGGGCAGAAAAAAATAAGAGGAAAGTTATTCCACAGGACAAAAAAATAGTAATGAGGGAAAACAGGAAAAGAAAAAAGCCCTTTGAGACCGATTCTAAATTTAAAATGCAGGAGAAAAAGACAAAGAGGAGAAACAAGGGTAGGTCAAACCACATGAAGCATTGTGCAAATGCTACACCAAGATCTGTAAAACGCCGCTATCACAGCTCACATGCAACACCCTACAGCAACACCCCGCAGCAACAGACCCCAAGTACTTACAAGGGGAAAGCAGGATCACCACGACCTATTTCCAGATGGGGAAACTGAGGCACGAAACAATCCCACAACTTGACAAAAGCCACTAAGCAGGGCAGCAGCAGAGCCAGTGACCTGCCCTCAGCCAGTCTGCAGGCAGCTCCTAAGAGAGCACTCAAGGTTTTATCAGGCTTCATTACCTACTTTACAAAGGCGTTGCCTTGCGATTAGGCTAAATATAACCCAAGTCTCTCTGGAGCTTCAGCTTTGGCACTTACTAAACAAATGAGAGAATACTTCATAGGAGATACATTATACTTTCTAATAAATCTATCCAACTCCACAAATGCTCAGACTGAATGCGCTGCATTCTTGTTTCCATTTTATTTAAGGTTTCACTTCAGCTGCTACTCTTTCTCAGACAAGCAAGGTAGAAAAGCCAAACCTCTCAGCCAGTCAGCCATCTCTACAATAGGTAACTAGATGAAAGGGCTGAAGGAGCAAGTGCATATGATAATATGCCAACTACAGAGTTCAAATAGTAAATAATTATTTAACCTCTAATAACTAAGAACAGGCCTTTGCTCTTTCATCACTTTCCTACAATGGATCTTGTATTGCTAATGGTTAAGAGAGGGTGGAGTTCACATCATCAAATTGCAAAATGCTGAGTGCATAAACTCACAAGAGGACAAACTTTTCTTCGAAAAAGCCAATGTTGTAGTCTTTCAGTTCTTAATCTGCCCCCACATCTTCCCTCACACTGTTCTACTTTTTCCACGCTGGCTCCTTTCTAACTTTCTGAGCTATTTTTCAGGTCAAGAAATGTGTTTCCAACTACAAACAACAGGACATACCACATCATTAACTGAAACGAAACTGTGTGGAATGTGGCTTGCAGTTATCATTCAGGATTCAGACAACACTACAGATTAAGGTACATGTGAGCCATTGGTTTATCTTCCTACTGGTATTAAAAGAACTAGTTCCAAATATAGATCTGTGAGTGTGATTATTCTGAGAAGACAAACGTAATGCCTTCTCACTTACTTTCATAGATCTATGCCTCTAGACAGGTCAACGCCCCCAAAATACGCATGGAGAGGATGCAGGCTATCCCACAAGCACAGAGGAAAAATATGTAAATAAATAAAGCAAAACCACACCATGTCACACACTTCCTCCTATGCGGATGGCTGCTCAGCTGCACACAACTTGAGATTTTTCAGACACTATTAAAAAACATTCCCACTATCAAAGAACAACAAAACGCCACCCTTTAATAAATGACTTCTTGGAGAAGCAAAGTCCAGACTCCATCCGTTCCATGAGATAGGCAGGCCACCAAGGAGATATCCAACCTGGGACAGGTTAGGGATTTGAAAAACTTGAAGATGGAAGACATAGCTGAATTTCACACTACATATTACACATGCACAAAGAAAAACAGACTAAGAGCACAGCAGGCAAGAGTCAGCTATCAGAGGCAAGCATGTGAGACATGTAAAAACATGAAAACAGATGCAAGAAGGTCCAACGAGCTCCTCACAGATTTTCAGAGGAAATGCTCCTTGCAGACACCCCCTCTTTCCATTCCCAAAGTGGAGGACAACTTTAAGGACAACCAAGCATACTGGCTGAAACCAGGAAAAACTGAACCTCTGTAAACAAAAATCTCCCTTTCAAACCTGCAGGTTGTAAAAGGAAGCTTTATGTGTTAACCCAATTCCCCAAAGACCACAACTAAGCAAAGGACTCAAGCACTCAATTTTAAGCGACATCTGGCTTCACCACTATCCTAAGTGGCTGCTTGAAAAAAAAAAAAAAAAATCCCACTTTTTTCCCCCACCACATTTCCCTGCTTGGCCAAAGGGAGCTCCATGAACACACGCATGCACGCTCACTCTCTTTGGTTGCTTTGCTAGCAAGTTCCCTGATGCTGAATAAAGCGTGTTTCTTACTCTGCCCCCCTCGCCATGATTTTACCCCAGCTCATGCCAGAAATAACTTGCCTACAAGAGGCAGCTGGGACAACATGAGTCTGAGAATTGGATTCTGGATCTTCTGGAAATTCAAATAATTTTTTAGAAGACATTAATTACCATCACTCCACAGCAAACAGTCACAAAACTATTCAACAGCAGTTACCAAATACTAATACAGCAGATTACTCACTTACTGCCTTTTCTAATGCCCAGTAACACAACTCATCTCTTTATTTATCTTTCCAAAACCCCCATAGCAACCACAAGACCCACTTTCCCAAGGAAGCAGCAGCGAGCAAGCACACAGTGCATTTTTACCTCAGCCTAGTGCAACTAAGCAGCTGGAGTGGTGGTAATCCGCCTCCAGCATGTGAGCAGACAGTTCCCTGGCACTGGCCAGGACTCCAGGAGCCGCCGCACCTCGGCTGCTGCAGCCTGGGCGCTGCCAGGCTGTGACACCCAGAAGGCTCAATGCAGCAAACGCTCGGGTTACAGCTGAGCTCGCAGCTGCTGCCCGGCTCATCGCGCACGTACCACTGCCTCAGCTGCCTCGCTGAAGCTCACAGCCTGCTTAGCTGGGCACTCTGTGCCTCAAGCCTGCTCCCCACACCACAAAAGCACATCCCACTATGCACACGTACCGCAGTGGCCCTTTTTTAAAAATCTTTCTAGAGGAATTTATGCCGTAAGCCTAATATTCTTACACTAAAACATCTACACTCTATACTTGTTCCTCTTTAAAGCACAAAATTTGAAAAGATCATGTAAACTTAATTTTTACGTGCTGTTCAGTAAACTTTTCCACATATTGTTCTCTAGCCTTGCTGTTTAGTCTGCAATAGCGCAAACACTGGCACCTTTTCATTATGACACTCAATCATTCAAAATAGCAGTAGCTCTCTTCCAACGCCTGTTTGTTGCCATGGTTTGTACTCAAAGGCAGAATTACCAAGTGAAAAGAGCGGACAACCAGCAAAGCAGATCTGACGTTAAAATCGAGCACGGGGTTTCCTCATTCGCGGATTACCCTGCCTGCAATCCTTACGGAAGCACCCGTTTCCAGCCAAGGCGTTATTCCGGGCGGAACTCTCGCAGCCCTTCGCCGGGGGGGCCAGAAGGAAGTACCCGTCGGGACGCGGGGGGAAGGCAGCGCCAGCCGGGCCCGCTGCCCGCCGGAGCTGCCGCATGGCAGAGCGCACCAACGGCGCCCACGGCTGTTCTAACGGCGGGGTCCGCGCCGTTAACGGCCGGCACCACCGACTCCTGCCGCTCCCGCACCCCGCCTTAACGGCAGAAACTTAACCGAAAAAAAGGAAAAAAAAACCCCACAAAACCTCATTTTTTTTCTGAACTCCCCTTCCCCCATTTCCCGAGGGGCGCAGGCCGCCCTGCGCGCCTCCGCGGGTGCGGGAGATGCCCGGTACTCACGTTGTCCGGGGGTCGCCGCGCTCTCGTCCTCGCCGGGCCGCGCACAAAGCCGCCGCCGCCGGCCGCGTGCCGCGCCGCGCGCGCCCCCGCGGGAGCCCGTTCGTCACGTGCGCCGCTCCGCGCTCCGCGGGGACGGGACCAAGGGGGGGGGGGGGGGTCAGGACCGCGACAGCCCCGCGGGCCGGGGGCGCGGCCCGTTCCGCCTCAGCAGCCTCGGAGGGCAAACAAAGGCGCCCGTCGCAAAGTTGAAGTGTCCGCGCGGGTCGTGTGTCCCGCAGGGGAAGCCGCTGAGGCGCCCCCCGAACCACAGTGGCGAATTCTCCCCCCGCCTCCCCCCTCGGCCGGTACGCACCTCACTCAGCAGCCCGGCCCGCGGGACCTCCGCGCCCGCCTCCGCCTTTGAACTCACAAGGAAAATGGTTCTCGCCGCGCCGCTTCCGGGTCGGGCCGGGCGGCCGTGCCGGGGGCGGAGACGGCGGGGCCGGAGGAGGAGGCGGCGGGGAGGGAGGGAGAGAGGAGGAGGACGACGACTCACCGCCCGCCCTTTGTGGGGCCGGCGCGGACTACCGCGCAGCTGTGCGCTCTGCGGAGGCCCCGGCGCGTCCCCGTCGCTGGGTCATGGCGCGCTGCCGATGCCGCTGCTTACATAAGGGCGGGCGCGCGGTGCCGGGGCGGGAGGAGCCGGGCCGGGAACACCGAGCTGAGCGCCGGGAGCACGCCGCGGGAAGAGGCGGCGCTCGGTAGGCGCGGCCCGCGGCCACGTCCCGCGGGGGCGGAGTCGCGGGACACGTGTGGCGGCGGCTCGGGAGCGCGGCCGGGGCACCCGGGGGCCGACAGCCGCCCGCTGCCGCCGCTCCGCGCCACAACCTCAAACCTCGTTTGTAGCCTCAGTGCTTCCTCCCCCCGCGAAGCCCCCGCGGCGCTGAGCCCGGCCTTGGAAAGCTCTTCCTCATCCCTCCCGCGGGTGGGCTTTGGAAAGTCAGCAAGCGAGGGCTGCAGCTCATCCACATTCAACCGAGGGGAAAAAAAAAAAAAGTAATAAAAAGGAAGGGCGGGTCAGGCATGAGCTCAGTGCCTGGTTTGGGTCCAGGAGCAGCCGGAGCAGAGGGCAGTGGGCGGCTCCGCGCCCCCCTGCGCCGCCAGAGCCGAGGCTGCGCAGCCCGAAGCCTTCGCCAAGAGCACACAGTGCTCAGCGGGGACTCACAAACCAGGAACTCAGGGCAAACGTTCTCAAGCACAGTTTTTTCATTTTTGGCATATAACCTATTTTGTCCCTGATGACCGCTCCCCCCAAAAAAAACCAAACAAAACTTAAACGTGTTTTCCCACTTTCCAACACGAGCTAATGTCACTAACTAGTTGTTAACAGTTCACATGGAAACTTCAACTGCATAGTCCAGGGGGAAAAAGTTCAGGGGACACTTCGTAATGAGAAAATGGTGTCCAAAGAGAAATATAGCAAAAACACCTGTAATACACTCCTTGAGCTTAGCTCACATACGTGGATAGTAAGAAGAAAAAAAAAAAAGAAAAAATAATCACAAGGGAGGTTGTGATAGAGACGTTTATTTTCCCCAAACTCTAAATTTAAACATAAACAGCTGTACATTTTTCACTTCATGGAAAAAATACAAAGCGTGTCATTTGCCAAGAAAGTATGAGAATAATGGGAAATCAATGCATGACTACATCTCTGTTCTCATCTTGAATTATTCCAAATGATGTAAGCTTAAAGGTGTATTGGAATGCTATAACATACTAAGCTCTGAAATAAAATAGTTGGGTACAGCTAAACATTAAAGCTGAACTGGAAGGCTCTCTACCCACCACAGGCTTTTCTCCAGCAAACTGGTTTTCTTCCATAATAGTGACACTGCAGGCACACAAGCAAGGGCAGGAACCAGGCTACCTGTACATGGAGTTTGTCACTACCTGGCCTATGCTCAAACCATGTAACTGCAAGACTCCTGGGTTTTGCTTGGAAGGCACACTAGCAGAGGCAGTTTATTGTATTGATTTTCCTTTTTAAGTGGTCTTCCATCCTGGCTGGCTCAAGGCAGCTGAGCAGCCTTATATGGCAGCAAGGCTGCGGGGAGGCAGCAGTGCCTCGAGCAGCCTCCATCTATTCCTGACCACCCAGACTGGACAGTTGCTCCTCTGGTTTCCGGCACCCCTGCCACAGCCCCTGACCAGATCCACTCAGGGATACCCTCAGGGCTTGCCACAGAAAGGCTGCTTTCTGCCACCAGCAGAACATGGTTCACTAACCTCCTTGGTTCCCCCAAAACACACGTGCCCCAGCCATGCCATGGTGGGGCTGCACTGCCTTATCTCCAGAGAAAAAAATGAAACATCTTAGTGACACCATTCTGACCTGATTTCCTTTCGCTTCCTTATTCTCCAGCCCACCTCTCACTGGATAAGGTGGAGTAACAGCTCAGTCACTTTCACCAGTACTGAGAGAGGTCCTGTAGTAGCAAAGACTGAAATGCAACCTTATTCCAGGTTTGGGGCTGCAGTTCGCACTGCTGTTCCCCTTTGGAGCGGAAGTGTGCTTGGTCTCTGCTACCCAACAGCAACAGGGCCTCTTCTCAAGTGAGCAAGACATTCTTTTACAGATCTGGTCCTTCAGAGGCCTCATCACCTCTGAAAAATAAAACTTGACCTATCAGTAATAGCTGACACAAGGAAATATCTTGGAACTCAGACTTTACCAAGTAATCAATAAATAAAGTATTTTTTCCAAACTTAATTCTGTACTTGTATGATCTTCAATTTAACTTTTTAAGCACATATTAGATTACCTCCAAGAAGTACTGAGCATCCCAAAAACATACTGCTTCTACCACCACATTCCCACCTTTGTCATACAGTTTCAGGTTTTGTTTTACCATTTCTCTTAAGAGCCCAGACACTTAATAGCTATTTCAGGAAGGGCAAACAAATGAATAATGCCTATTACAGAGCACAACATACTTCATGCTGCTCTTGAACTAATGGTGCTCTGATAGCTGTGTGGTATGTAGTGCAACTGTCAAAGCAGGCAATCCTTAATAATATCCAAGACAGACACTATTAAAATACAAATCACAAGACTGTCTGGAGGACAGGCAAGTTTGCCCGTTTGGACAAAGCTTTATTAATAGACTGCAACTTAGTAACAAAGAATATTAATACCCAGCCCAGCACTACCAATTCATTACCACAGAGGGATTTTGCTAAAAATTCTCGAGTTGCACCAGCTATGCATGGTATACTAACTCAGTAACTCTATTTCCAAGGGTTTCACTTAAAGGCATCCTCAGGAAAAATCCACTAAGCGGTAAAACACCTTTTGGAAGTATAAAAAAACCAAGAAAGTTGCTACTGGTATAATTGTTAATGTTAAGTACACTAAGGCAACATAAAGTGATGTTTACATCATTACGACTTACAAAATTTACCACAATATATATGTGTATGTTATTAACAAAACACAGATTTGCCATATAAAGGTACTAACCAATTTTTAAATAAGGATTTTTAAAATTAGTGTCTATCTAAGCCTGGTTTTGACATTTGCAAAATACTACACTTTACAGAGGCTTATTTAGTAGTCACATTATTTTAGCACTGTTTTCCACTCCTGTTTGCTTCTTCTCACAATCGGGCCTGAACTCTGTCAAACAAGCCATACTATAGGCTTGCAGAACAGAGCTGCCTTTGTTCTTTGGCACTGCCAGTCCCCTATGGAATCAGGCAGCACACTGAACTGCACTCGACAAACAATCCCTGACCTTCAATTACTGTCTTGGCTCACTGCCACAGGATACATGTATTACTGGTAACACAGCGTGCCCTATTTTGCAGATAATCGCTAGAACTACAGATAATCATGAAAATCAACGGAAAAACGCAAACATTCCCTTCCTAAAATCGCAGTTGTAACTTCCCCGGTGTGCTGCAGCATAGCCCAGGCTCAGGCCACGCATGTGAGGATAGCAACACTGCAGGTTTTGTATTTTTAGTGACTGCATGAAAAATTCCAGGTGGTGGATGGTTTTGCCTTCCTCCGCTGGAGGTTTTCAGTTTGTTTTTTGTTCGCTTTGAGGCGGAAGGCACGCCGGGTTGTGCTGGCACAGTCGTGCAAGAGCTGCTCTTTTTTTTCCCCCTGCTATTTTTCCCCTTTAGAAGGCTGGCAGGTTTTTCAGTGGAGCGGCGCTGGCCGAGCGGGCAGGGGCCGGTGGCAGCTGCAGCCCCTGCACTTGCGGGCTGGCCGGCAGCCAGCGCCCGGGCCCCGTGCCACCGCCCTGCTGGGAGCTACGGCCACCGGGAGTGCCGCACCGGCACTGGGGAAGCGACAGCACACACGGATCAGGCATTCTGCTGTGACCCCCCTTCGTTTCTTGCAGACAGCGAAGCCCTTGAGCTGCAAACCCTGCTCCTTGCTCACACCGCGCCAGAGAAACCCACGTGCGCAGTGCTGCTGGCCAGGAAAGAGCGCATGCAAATATTGCAAATGAGTAAATATTTAAACTTTAAAACAAATGAAGGTTAGTTAAATCGGTCTTCATCATTTAAATTAGCATTTTTTTCTACTTATCTTCTTCCTGTCTGTGCTGCCCCACATTTGCTTAGCAAGCAGAACCGTTTCATAGTGATAGTCCTGCAGATATTTCCTGCAGAAATAATGCAGTGTACGGGCAGAGCTACGGTCAGCCTCATGTTAGTGGAGAAATTAACTTTCTCATTATGCATTTGTGCAGCCCATCGAGTTCAGACCCTGCACTTAAGTGCAGAAGCCAAAGTCCGAAGGAGAAATTAATGTGTGTGCAACAATCATTACTACTGGAACTGCAACACGTGAAATGCAGTAACTGGCATTCAGGTGGCAGTTCATTTGGCAAATTCTTCATTTAACTCTCTTTTTTTGGTTATTGAGGTGGGCAAACCAGACATGCAAAAACTTCACCAGGCTATCTTTAGTAATTTTTCAAAACTGAGAAGCTGAGGACAAGAGGGTACATGACAGAACACATGCAACAGTACAATTAATACACTCCATATCAGTGCTAGCTGATTTTACAGTATATTTCAAATTAATCCAATTTAAAATACAGTTTCTATCTTTGCAATGTTTTCAGTCAACTTTTAAAACCAATTTTGCCCTTCCCTGGGCGGGCATCATGGGGTTTAATGCTACATGCATCAACATGACTGTGCAATTTTCCCCATTACTTCATCCCCATCGACTTCATCATACCAGTACTGTAAACACAACTCTGGGCATAAGTGCTGTTAGTGATCTGGTGCTATTTCTGTGGCTGAATCAGTGTCCCTGCTGCAACAGGAGACCAGTAATTGTGGTAAAAGCAAAACCAGATGCATGGCCTTAAAAAAAAAATCATTATCATTGTAGTCATTAGCATTGTATGAGTTTTCTTATTTGCTCGAGAGTGCTCTAACTCCAGATTTATGTTCGAATACAAAATATTGAGCAGTTTCTCAGACTTTGTGGATGTCTCATTTTAAGCCCAACATCACTGTAACAGACTTGTGTTTTCCTAAGCCCCCTTCCCTCATTAATTGAGCAAAAATGCTGGGACCCTTGCCACTCACTCAAATCAAGTAACATCAATGTGTGATCAACACCTTATGTGTGACCTGCTCTCTCTCACTTCTGGGTGCAGGTCTTCCTAGCAAACCTTATAAAACACATTTTTCTACCCATCCCCATAGTTCAGAGCACCAACCTATATTCATTCTGCATTTCATTCTGGCCTTAATAAATGCACACATGTTCAGACCATGCAAAATTCTGTCACAAACATCCACAGTCCACAGTATCCACTCTTTGCACTCCTTCCCCCAGCAGCCCCATGACATCACACTGCACTATCAGACACAGCATCTTCCAATCCTCGTATCACTCATTTACCAATTTCAGGAACAATTTACTGGCAACACTAGCAAAGCTGATTCACTGACATTTTTCCATTTTCTCCTTAAAACTCTGCTTGCTGTATTGACCTCTGAAACCTTGACAATGGGTTGGTCACTGCTTTATGGAAGCCTCATCTTCCCTCATAAGCAATGCCTTCTATTCCACACCTCCTGTCTCTGTGTGTCATCTGCCCTTGACTCACTCTCAAATTTTAACTGTGCAGAAAACAACCCTTTTCATTCTGTGCTTGTTGTACAACTCATTGGACAAGGAAATCCTGGACTTCCATGTGAGTTTTCAAGTGTCGTGGTAATGTGCCACAACATTCATTAACCTTGGGACCAGATTCTGTCTTCTACAAAGCAAGCTTCAAGTTCATAAAGCACAACAGCTTCAAGTTCATAATGTTCTTACCCACACTCTGTCTGCAATATTCATCAAACCCTTTTTAACTTGGGTGCCATCCATGTTTTGCAGTATTCATGCTTTTTCAGCCTTCTTGCTTCCATCACAGTGATGCCAAACTCCATCCAACTCATTTCTTGGCTTTACTTTCTTCTTCCAACCCCATCAGCAACATTCACAATGTTCTTGCATCCTTTTCCCCTATAACTTACTGGATGTAACATTCATTTACCCGGCCTCCTTCCAGCCTCACCTCCAGAAAAACAACCTGATGGAGAACATCAGCTTCAGGCTTCTTAACATGCACTGAATTTCTGCTCTTCTGATTCAGCATCCGGCACTGTCGTGTCCCTGTCATACTTCCCACTAACTGAAGTCCATTACAGAACAGGACTCCACCTTTCACCCTCCTACTATTTCCTGTCCCTCTCAGACTACATTCCCAACTGCCTCTCAGAAGCTCATCTCGCTTCCTGAGAGTCACCCAGATCTAGCTTTCATAAGGTCCCTTTCTGTTCTTATTCCCCCAAACTTATATACCTGCCTCACCTTTATCCATCTCACCCCCTACGCATTTGTTAACTTGGATTTCCAGAGCACTGTTTTTTTCCAAATTCTGCTGTTTTTTCAGTTCCTCTGCCCTACCACTCCTTGTCCTTTGTCTAGAGCATCTTATTCACCAGCTTAGTCATCTTCCTGTCTTTTAAATGGACTGTATTTTATTTTGCATTTTTCTACTTGCTCTTCACCAAAACAACTCGGGAGCGTCCTCACCACAGAAAGCTCAGCTTCCCGCTGAAGCTGAGGCTCCTTGATTGCTCAGGCTGCTGGCAGGCCCTTTGGTCCAGGGATGCCTCCTGGAAACAAGCCACTGGCTCCATCGGAGGCAAATCGGGGTGTGGTTCTGAGGGAGCTTCACTCCAGGCATCACTTCCTCTCTTATGGCAGTGGTGAGCATGCACTCGTGCTGGGATTTTCCATTCCCACAGCCCCATGACTCTCGTAACATCAAATGCTCCCTGTATGCCTGATGCCACACCCAGGGCTTGCAACGTATTTTGGACACCATGCTATAAAATGGTCACTTAATAGTAGGGACAACTCAGTTAAGTCTCTATAGGGAGTGAAACTGGCTCTTGAAACAGAGCTGTATACATTAAAGAGGAGCTCCCGTTTGAAGCTCTCTGCAATAACAAAAGCTTCAAAAAATACAGAAGGTGAAGTAGAAAAATCCTGAAAAAATATCAAGAACAGAGAGCAGTATTTTCAAGGAACACATATTGTAGAAGCTGGAAGAGGGAAATACCTACTTCATGTTATCATGTGAATAAAGTTGTTGAACATTAAGCCTGGATTCAGTTTCTGAGAAGCAAAAGACTCCTCAGGGCCACTCCTCCAAGTTTACATTTACTCTCTTTTACTGACAGCAGTGCATTTCACTGTTTGTCAGACACAGTAAGAGCTGTAGAATAAGCACATCCAATCTGCAACGTACTCTGAACTGGGGGGGAAGAGGGTGATCCAGGGGTGTTGGTGACTAGTTAAAAGGCTGCAAACTTCTACCCCTTCCTCCTTTTCTACTTCCACTGTCTCCAGAAAAGCAGGAACCCCATTTGCCAGTTCTTCAGGCTTTCTATGTGGCTGTCTATGGATTCCCGTAGTAGGGAAAGGCCATTTACGGGGAGAGAGGATTACTCATTTTGGACTCAGTGCCTCTGTGCTCTTAGTCCCAGCTTGTTGGGAACACTGGTCTGTGTTTTGCAATACATCCTTTTCATTTCTAAGCATTGTACACTTTACCCATAAGAGTATCTTAAAAGTAGTATTTTCATATTTCCAAACACTAAGACTTAAGTATTAAGCAACAGTAATGCATTTTGTTTTAATTATCTTCATAAAAAGCTCCATCTTACTGAGACAACATGCTAATATAGACTCCTCAAATAAAAATACCAGATTGCTCACCTCACCTGTGTGTGTCATGTAGGCAGGGAGAGAAACAATCAAGTGTCAGACTACACAGAAATGTATTTTAACCTTCTTGAGCAGTATTTTCTCCTGCTATGATTATCTTATAATCATACTGTAACTCTGTCAGACCTCCCACACAGATACAGTTGCTAGTACACTGGTTTGATTCCTGAATCTACAGCATTAAAGGCTTGGGAGAACTTCTCAAATAAAAAACTCTTATAGGCATAAGCCACTAAGAAGGTGAGGTTAAAAGTTGACATTTGATAATAAAAAGTCTGATGGAACAGACGGGGTTTTAGTCAATATATCCCAGCATCAGGATAATGCTGAAAAAATGTTGAAACACCATCAGTCTATCTAGTAAACAAATTAGAAAATAACCTAGATATCATAATGGATTCTCACCCCCCCCCGCCCAATGCTATTTTTAGATTCTCACATCTGCCCTACATGCTTGTCCAGTAGCAACCTTGATGGACAAACACTTTTTTTTCCGTTCAGGAAAACACAGGACAGATGGTGTTCAAAGTATTTCTCTCCGAGATAACAAGTTTTCCGCTTTTTATAAATTCACTCATCTTCAAACTGTGACAGCTGTGAGTTTAAAGATAAAATCAAAATGATCCAGATCTTGTTCATCTCCTTTCTCTAGGGTCTCTGAAAGGTCACACAAACATGTCTCACTTAGAAGTTTCCTGCTAAAAGTGAAATGCTTTTCTAAGTTCAAACTTATTGGTATTTTAGAAAGAAGCAATGTATTCTTCTGCATTTTTTTCCAAGTTATGTCTCAGGTCTGTATTGTGAATTTGGGATCTTCTGGATCCATTTGTACAGTGTATCAGACAGTATTTATCTCCAAGATCTATTTATAGCAGTGATTACATTCCCTCATTCCTCCCATACTAATATACATGGCAGTGTTACTAACCTACATTTTCTACTTCCTTGTAGTCTCTCATGATAGATTGTATTCTCTGCTCTGGTTATCCTCATTGTCCTGCCCTGTATCCTGGTTGGCTTCAAATTATCTTTCTCCAGCATGGCTGAGCAGAATTATGTCTGTTAGGGTAAAAGGGCTCTCAGGGGCAGCTCTAGGGGGACACAAGCATGCCTCTGTTCTCACACATCCCAGAGTCACACCTGCGATCAGCTCGACATCACACAGCAGGTTCACAGTCCTCCTCTGACTGGCCAGAAGGCTCAAACCTTCTCCTTGCCAGTGCTTCCGCTGGATAAGCTCTTGTCTACATTTGCCATCTGCTCCTAAATCCACCACTTTCTGTTTTATGCCGTGACGTTTTGTTCCATTTTTATTACTTTGTTTCTCAAGGACATTCAATTTTAGTTGCATAAAAAACCCTCATCCTCTGTGTTAAGGGCTTCTCCTATTCTGCACCGTCTACTGATTTAATCAAATTTAATCAATTAGTCCAAACATTTAAGTAAAAACACGAAGCAAGTCATTCCCAAAATGTGCTAACAACTATTGGCAGACAGAACTATTTCACCACTACAATGCTCCACCTATTTCAACACCACATAGCCAACATCTTATAAACTCATTCCTGCCTAATTTACTGCTCACTCTATTAATCCCAGTCTTCCTCTGATTGTTCATTGCTTGACATACTGTGGAATGCATTACAGAAGTCTAGATGAATGATATTAATTACATTTTCTTGCCTCACGACAAAGACAACCAAAGTTTTTATTCAAGTGGGTCCATGATACAGCATTTCATGGTAAGAGCAGACCAGGATTAAGGGCAGAGAGGAAACACACAGTAGCTATAACCAGTCTATTTGTAAAGACTTTAAAGAATACAAGACTATGAGTAAAAGGCAGCTTTAAGTCAAAAATAATACATCATGTCAAAGCAAATTTCCTTGCCAAATAGAAGAGCAGGCTTGAGAAGCAGATCTATATCCTGACACTCTGCCTCTTATGATACTCATGTGTGCAAGCTAAATATATTAGACCCAAATGAAACTAATGTAGATGCATAACAAGAAAAAAGAAGGAATAAACAAAAAAAATTCCCCGAACATTCAGAAATCACCACTATCTGCCAAAATATGTATGTAAAATGCAGTTCCCAAAGTCACCTACACTGGGTATGGTCTTACTCACTATTTTTGTTAGTGACCCAGATCATGGAACAGAGACTACATTTATTAAATTGACAACCAACCAGCTTGATGGGACTGCAAATTATATTAGAGGACAAAAAGGCAAACTGGACAAGTGGTCTGAGAAAAAAGATGATATGCAAAACACTGCACGTAGGCAGAAGTCAACACCAAAAATACTGAGTGGCTAAGGAGGAATTCTATAGAAAAAGAGAGGTTAGGTTCAATTTATGGACTGAGGTAACTGTATCATGCTGTAAAAATATAAACACAATACTGGGATATATGAATGTTTGTACAACCTGTGTTCAGCATTCATAAAGCCTCAGTCATAGTACCATAAAGTGAGCAGAGTTCTGGATATTGCTCTTCAAGATAGGTATGTACAATAAAATGAGCATAGTTTCGGAAAATACCGTAGATGAATACAGACTGAAGAGACTGGGAGGGGAAAACAGCTGGGTGTGTCTCCAGCTGTGAAAACAGGATGCTGCAAGGAATAATTTCTTAATCTCTACAGCAGACACAACAAGTTTTAACTGCCTTAATTTAGATTAGATGATCTCAAGGTCTTTTTCAGCCTTATGATTCTAGAGTATCTGCAGAGTCACTTACCCCTCCCAAATAAAACAGCATTTAGAAACATATACCCAAATTAAAAATATATTTAAGTCTGCTTTTATTATGCCTTGTACCTCTCTGCCCAACATCATCTACTTCATGGCTTCTCTCAACAGCAACAAACCATTGATCCTGGGGGGGCTGCAATGCAAAAAGAGTCTCGAGACCTCGCTCCCTGGCAGCAGTATTCCAGCACTCTTGAGAGCTGGGAGGTACCAGCTTTCCCTGCCCGCACTAATCCCAGCCTGCATATTCCCACCGACAGAGCTGAACAGGAAGATTTACCTGCAGACCTTGGGAATGGTTCTGGCAGATCATGCCTGACCTGAATGCCATAGAATGGCCTTCCTTGTCTAGAAGATTAATTCTCCCCAAAGACAAGTATAGGGTCAGTAAAACTCATTCTCTGAAGTAGGTATATTGTAGTTTACTTTATTTTCTTTAATCTCCAAAATCCTTGACTGCCCCTCACCCACACCCCGCAATGCCTTCCAAAGTTTTATATATTGTGAGGACAGACTGACAGGCTTTTAATTGCTTGCCTAATTCTTCCTTTCCCCTTCTTCATGTTGGCACTGCTTTCTCCAATGATTGGTATTACCCTGAAGGAAAAATTAGCTAAAATAGTTACAATCAGCACTAATTTTTTCCTAATTGTGAGATGGAAATTTCTCTTGGTCTCTGAGTATTTTATGATCCTTAAGTTCCCTCTGGTTGTAGTAATTTCCATTCTCTTATTCTCCTACATCTAGTATTCTCCTCTATTTATCATTATCCTTACTGAAAATTAAGCCAAAAATATTTAATGTTTTAGTTCCATATTATTATTATTCTCTATCCTTCTCACCATACAAAACCTTATTTTTATTTGCTTTCACATCATTTGCAAGATCAAGTTTAATTTTTAGAAACAAACCTGAATTAATTGCCCTGCCCTCCTCCCCACCTCCGACTTTTCCCCTCCATTGCTTGCAGGATTCCTGCATTAGTCTTACTATGTATTCTCAGGCTGACTATTCATCCATTTTGAACTGCAGACCAGGATAACTCTTTACTGAGAATTCCGTTTCCAGGCAAGCTTTATGTATCTGTGACTTCCAGAAATTGAGTCCTGAGGCTCCTTATACCTGTGACCAGTTTTGCTTATTTAAATTTGCCCCTAAGGTTCAAATCCTAGATTTCCAAACCAACTTCTCTATATTTTTTTCACATACTTCAAACTGAATCAACCCATGATCACTAAGGGTGCAATTTTACGTTCCACTTCATCTGTTGAACTGAAGCTGCCACTGACTGGGAATGCCTGACTGCCTCAGCAGCCCCAAGCAGTGGCTCCAGCTCTCTGGCAGCCTGATCCATCCGAGCTCAGCCCCCACCCGACTGACTCATTCCCACTGGAGTCACCTTGCTGATGTAACTCATGCCTTGGCTGCGTGACTGCTCCGATCAGCTAGACAGGGGCAGAGAGAGGGAAGCCAGCTCTTTCAGCAGATGATAAAGCATAAAGTGAAACTGAATCCTCAATCCAAAATTATTTTCTAGAATATCCCCATTGCTTTTCAAAGTGAAGGCTAAAGTAACACTGTCTTCCTGTTGGTTCAGTGACTAGTTTGAGGAAGAAACTTGCCAGCAATCAAATCCAGGAGTACCTTGGCCCTATCACTTCTTCTCTTATCTCTACCTGGGAAAGTAAACCACCTGATAACACGGCAGTATTTATCTAACAACACTACAAAGATCCCTACCCCTATTCGAATCTAACCCTGGGGCTAACACAGATTCTTTGCTCCTTCTGTCATCTTTTTCCAAAGCGATTTTCAGCCAAACTGATTTCAGTCTGACCTTTTTACACCAAAGCATTTTTTCTAGTCCACTGTATAATTACTACTGCACAACTTTTCCTTTTGTTCAGTTATTTCTGAACAGCACAAAGCCTTTAAACACCTCCAGTCCAGTCAGTAAGAGCATTATACCACCCTTCTGATACTTGGATGTTTTATATCCTGACCTCTATGAGAAGCTCAGATTTCTCCATTTTGTTGTCCAGGCTCTCAACATTTCAGTTATTTTTTTGTAATCACATACCATTATCCAGCGGAAATCTTTCCCTAGCTGCAAGGCCTGACTGTCATTTTCCTTAATCCTGGAGCTCTTTTCCTTCTCAGCTGGTACTAGTCTTCTACCCACTGTCACTTTTCCATGAGCCAAGAAGGAAACATTTACCCAACAGCTCTCTCCTAAAAACCGAGGTCTGAATGGAGGTTTCATTGTTGGTCAAAGCTTTTCCTTACACTGAAGTTCCCAGCCACTGCACCAGCCACCTTCTCCAAAGGCAGTTTTTCTAGGTACTTGGGGTTAGAGCCTCTCTGTAAGTTATCTCCTCAGTGGTCTCTCCACCAGGTACCATACTTCCACTTGTCAGAGCATCTACTCTGCCCTCTCTGGATGGTATGCACGTCTGTAATCCACCACGGGAGAAAATTTACTGTTGTTTACCCTATCATGAAGGCTAATGATGGAGTCTTTCCTTCCCACTCCCACTCAAATCCCTTCAGGATCTTTCTCAGCTTTCTCATTCCTCCTTATCTTCCCATTCAGCAACATCAAAAGTCTCACCAAGAAATCTGCAATTTCTCAGCCTTTCCTTAATTCTTGGATCGGGTTTAAGTTCCAGCTTCATTGCCAATTGCATCTTGAGCCTCCCTGCTTTTCTGGCTTTTTTTCCTCTTCACTTATGAACTGTATTAGTAATTTCATACATACTATATTTAGTCATCTTTATTAAATCCGCCATTTTTCAGGTTTCCTCCACTGTTCCCTAGATTATTAACTCTCCTTTGTTTCGAGTCCTTGCCTTTAAAAAGGACACACACTAAACTCCCTTGATATACTCACCAGTTACACAGCAACTACTTATCAGCTGCTTGACTTTTGAAACCTCTTGTCTAAAAGAATTTCAACCCTTCATTTAGATCAGCTGTGGGCAGCAGCAGGAACCAGTCTCATACTCAAGTTCAAATGCTGTCCATAAATTACACTGAAATCAAACACTTGTCACTGGTCCTCAAGAAACAAGATTTGCTTCCCAGTCCCTCAGGAGAGGGTGCTGTGCTGGCTTTGCTGACCTCTGCTATAAACTCAGTGCTTTATAACAAACTGGATGTGTCAGAGATGTCTGCTTTGGTCATTCCCATGGAAATCTATCCAAATTTGGCACAGTTAGAGGCCTCAAAAAAAAAAAAAGGTTTACAGATGTCTGACTGAGAAATGCTTGCAAGCAAGGTGCTGTTTCCTTTCCTGACAATCACTGTTCCTGACTACTGAGGGTTGTGGCCTTAGAGATCACGACAAAAAGTGCTCCCCATTGCTGGCACCCACCACTAAAGAAAAAGGGAGGAGAAGGCACGGGGGCAGGGAAAGAACCACCAGGAGGGTGAGAAAGAATGAACACACAAAACAGCTGGCAATGGATTAACAAGAATAGAAAGCTCTGTGTACTACCACCACACATCCCCCTTGGAAGCTGGAAACACACCTAGAAACCCCAGGCAACATTCCTCTGGTTTTTTACAAAGACAACTTACTGCTTCTTTTGTACCTGGGCCACAAAACCAACCAGCCATCTGATGTGGGAAAAATCGCTTTGCTCTGTAAAATGCTTGAGTACTAAGAGGGATTAAGCTTCTCTCTACCTCACTCCCTTCTCTCCATCATTTAAAACAGGTATCCTTCTGGGACCCCCTCACCCGAAATCTACTGGAAGGAGAAGCATTTTATTTCTAGATGTACTAGCTGCTCTCAACAGTGTTGAAGCAGAAATTATCCAGGCACTCTCCTCATGCACTGTTCTGCTCAACACCATCCTCTCTTTCCTGGCCTGTGTTACTTCTGAGTACTTTTGCCACTTGCAAGACACTACATATGTGAGGATGAGAACATGGGTCTTTTTTTTTGCCTTTCAACTTTATATAGTAATTAATTTTTTTAAATTATTCTCCTAATCATGTTCACTTTTTGTAACAGAATTTCAATTTACTATTTAAATTAAATTACTCTTTTTTTTGGCCCAACTAGCCATGCATAACTGATATAAAACTATCAATAAATCAGGTAACAGCTTCAAATCTAGAAGTATCCAAAAGTTTGGGGAGGGTTTACTCCTATTTAAGATATCCTCAAGTTGTGCTTAAAGACATAAGCAGTGGATGGAAGTTTAAAAATAAAGCCTCCCTTTGGTCTTTATAGTCTCATACCTGTAAAACGTTTTAAAGAACTTTGCTCTCTTCCTCAACCCCAAAGTAACAAGAACAAGCTTTACATAAGGTACTGAGGGAACAGAAGAGTAGCTCTCACTGACAGGTTTTTATTTTTTCTCTGAATGAGAGCTATTTCAGACCAAGACTCACAAATGGAGCTAGACAATAGGGCAAGCACTAAATCTCTAGGACATTTCCTCCCTTCCCCCCCCCATTTCATAGTGCTGTAACACTGCACACTGAATTACTTCAGGAGAATCTATAAAATAAATGACCCCATTTCTGGTCAAAAATCCCAGCTGTGAATCACATAGCCATTTGGCCTATAAAAAGCAAAAAACATAACCTTTTCTGTGCTCCACCACCCCTCCAACCTGTTCTGCTACAGAAAAAAAAAAAAAGTGTGACGTTTTCCAACTAATATAAAAGCTAAGAACTTTTTGAGAAAGAAGCAGTTACTTTACTTTTAGAACTACCTTCCCATATGACAAAATCGTTCTGACATACCTGCAGAGAAATGCTTCATTTCTCTCTCTCAGTCATTATTCAGCCTCTGGAAAACTCTAGGTTTCTCTGTAACTGAGTTATACCTGACTTTCTCTGTAAGATTACTAGTCCTGAAAGGAAAAGGGATAAGGAAAAATACATCCACAGGTTTGAGTGTAATTCAGCAGAAGTAAAGATGCTTTGCACTACGTGGCTCTAATAGTAGTTTTAATAATAGAAGAAACCCCCGTACTGGCAACTTTTTGTCTGTTAAACGATGACCTAAGTAACATTATCAATGGACTTCAGCAATAAATACCTCATCATTGTAATGAAAAAGAAATTGACCCCTAGTTGTCACAGCAGAATCTAAACTAGGTTTCTATATTTAGAAGTACCACCTTTCTTTTGAGGATAGTAATGTGCTTCAGTTGAAGGGCAAAAGAACTCATAGGAAGTTGGTGCAGAAGCTCCTGAACACCAGTATGAGTGGCAAAAGAGTGCAATCAAAGAAATTTATATGTAATGATGATGAGTATCAAATGTAATTATAACATCAACATTAAAACTAATTTGTAGAAGATGGGAGGCGTATGAAATTGGAAAGTGAAGTTTAACTAGCTGAGTTCTAGATCTTTAAAGAAATTAAAAGAACAAAGCTATTCATTCCATTATCAGCTTTTTATTTATGACCTTTCCAAGAGAAATTAATTAAAACACTATAATGACACCAGATACTTGTTACAGTAGTAGTGTTGTACTTATTAAGGTCTAAGGATGAAGATTGACACTTCTATTTCAGAACTGAAGAACTTGCATTATTAAAGACTAACAGTTAAATTCCTTCTGCATCTGTCAATCCAATAAAATACATTAGCTCTTCCACAAGCCTTACCCCACCTTCTATTTCACAAAAATATCGAGGGTTTTTCTTCCATTGCATTTTTCCTTCCCTGAACTCTGTTGTACTTCAGTTATTCCTTTACTTTTGGCCACTAACACAGACTTCAGTGAGCTGATCGTCTGTGGGTGAAACGTGGTATTTTAAAGTACACTTTAGGAGAGAAAATTACTCCTGCTTAATTTTTGTACTTTCATTTTGTCTCATTTTCTTTGTCACTGAAATGTTCCCAGTCTGAACTTATTAAAAATAGTCAAGGTGACCCTCATTTACGTGATATCTAAAACATCCTGTAACTCCAGATGTTCCACTCCAAATACAACTAATTTATTTTCATTTCAATTTTCACTAGTCACCAGCTCCTCTAGGACAAATAAGCAGAAAAAAATGCTGCAGTACTCAAAAACCTGCACTATAGAAAGTGTGATGGACTTCATATTAGAAACTACTTTATTTATATGTATGCAGTAGGAGGAGAAAAACATGATTAATGTAAAACATAATGAATTAGCCACAAGACTGGAACACATGGAACATAACAATTAATTAGGCTGGAAAAATGTAATTGCCAATGGTATACAACACACATGTAATCTTAACATTCAGCCATAAAACCTTGAAAAGGAACTGACCTGACACCTGTGTCCTTACACATTTAGCAGAACCTTGGCAAGTTACTTAAATACTTATCTGCCTTCCTGCCAACTCCAATTTCAGCACACATTCTTTCAGATATGATCATTTTCGAGAAAAAGGGAAAGCCATCCTTTTTTTTGTCTGGTCTGGTAATACCTTGCAGCCCTACTTCTCAGATGTAAAAACTTAGGATTTATTTTCAGAAGTCTTTCCTCTGATGCACAGACACATCCCACTGAACTCTAGATTGTAATAGTTTTTATAATATAAAATGTATACTTTATTGGAATTGACATTCTGTTGCACAATCTTACTTTTCCAATCAGAGAACCCTTAACACTGGGCTAAAAACTACATTTTAAGGATCAAAGTAGCTTGTAGCTTGATGAGGATGAGAAAAATATATATGTGAATATGTATTTTTTTTTTCCATGCAAACTTTGCTGGGAAGGCATTGTGCCACAGAAGGAAGACCATAACCTGACTTGTGGCAGGAAGCAGAGGGCAGAGGCACAGCCACTCTTCCACATGCCTCTTTGTAGCAGTGTGGTGGAAAGCAGAAGCCAGTCAGACCACAGTAACAGTGGAGTGTCAGCACCCTTTGCACCACTGCTCCTTACTGGAGCATGCCTTCCTGAATACTCACAGGATACTCAAGGGCTACCTCCACTGCAGTTGTCAAAGTGCAATAAATTAACTTTTTTTTGTTCCTCAGCAACATTCTTGAAACCAAACTCTTATTCAAGAGGAGGATGCTGCATGCAAAAGGTTGATGTTTCTGAATCCTTCCTAAGGGATGCAACTCAAATAAACATATTTTAATATATTTTGCCCATCACTAGGAATTAAAAAGCATGGGCAATAATTGAATTTCTGCTTGCTGATAGGTGAGTCCAATATAGAGATTATTAAGAGCACTCAAACCAGGTTTTGCATTAAGAGCCCTTTAAGCATTTACTCCTGAGCTTCCCTCCATGCCCCCGGGGGTGGACTGGGGTGGGGAGTATTCCTGAACATTAATATGGTCTGGATTCCTTCAGGCTTTATGTATTAGCAAAAAGAGATCTGCGAACATATTAAACAGTTTCAGTCTGTTTCATGACAACTTCTGTGTCTCTGGTGTTTACTGAATTGCCTGTTTGTTTTTCTGCCTGTTGCCCAAGCAGGCAGTGGAGGAGAGGAATGCCCGTGTTTGAAAAGGAAAGCCCAGTTCCAAGGTCCAGGCCTTCCATCTGCTTCGGAGGAGTCTCCATTACTCCTTCACTCAGAACCAGGAAGATGAACCTCTCTCTCCTACCTCCCATGTCAGCATCAAAACCACACTCCGGCAGGAAAGGGACTGCTTGACCAAACAGCCTCTCCCTGAAGGTTCCCATCAGACTTCTCTCTGGTTTAGGAACAGTTTGTTTTGTCAAAAAGTGCATTTCTGTGTCTACCTCAACCATTTAACAATGATTGATAGTCTAATCCATCTGCTCTGCTTTACTAATTTAAATGAACTTCTCAACTGGAAATTAAAGCTACTTCCATCTCTACCATGTTATTACAGCTGACTGTAATTACTGCATTAGAACAATGAGTATTATTTTCCACAGCACAAAGTACTGAATTTTAGAGGGTATCAGCCATCAGCCCTGAAGTCTGAACAAGTCTTCAGCGGAGGGCAGCGCTTAATCCAGAGAAAACAGATTTTTATACCAAGTTTTGCAAAAGGATTTCCCATGGGCAGTCTGTTTTGACAACAGTTACCACACTGGGACATGTGAAATGACTGTAGTTTTTCCCACACTAAAAGCAGAGCCCGGATGACCATCAATTTCAGAAACACTCATGTTTGTTAACTGAATGCTCAAATTCTCATATTTACAAAGAAAAGGAGTGAAATGGGACCACTCAAAGCTTACTAAATTAATAATTACATTTATTTTGAAAAATTAAATCATTCCATGACATGTTTTCTTCTAGGTGACACCAAGTTACAGTAAAAACTAACTTTTCAATGCTTAATGTAAGAAAAAACTATGCAGAAGATCCATGCTTTTAAAAAAAATTTTCCTATTTTAATGAAAGGCCTATTATGTTATAGTGTCAATTTAGCTAGCTAAAACTCATGAATGTGAATGAGTGGCTCTTTTCTGCCCTATAACAGATAAGGAAAAAAAAGATAGGTTACATTGAAGAATATTAAGTATGATTAGATGCTTCTCAGAAAATGATCTGCTCCTATACTAAAAGCCAGACTGACGTAGGTCTGGAAGGAAGCAACCAGATTCTTTTTTTTTTCCCCACATACCCTACACAACAAAGTTTACCATATAGGTATATTTGTATGATAATAAATTGGAAAGAAACTAACTTCTCTGTCAGATTTTCCTTAACTGTAGGTTATCTACTTTCTTGCTCAAAAGTGATTTAAACCAATGGTGATGTATTGGCAAGAGTCTGTCCATGAAATTCATCTCTTTGCATCAGAGTTGCACATGATGCAAAGGTAGCAGCAGCAGCTGGCTCATGGAGCCAACATATTTACAATCCCCTAAAGCCGGACTGGAGGAGCAGCAGTCAGGTCTGTGTGACCTTGCTAGTTTGGTGTCAGAGCACAGTCAGGAACAAAGCCCCACCCTTGACCCTGAGAACACAAACCGTGCTCCCACGAGATATCCACACCAAGCTCCTGAGGAGCTCCCACTGCCACTGGGAGCTCCCGCCTGGAAGGCGAGACAACAGCAGTTCAGAGAAGATGCCCAGAGCGTGCAGTGAGGACATCGCTGTGCTGCTCACATCACCTGCTCCAGTGGGCATCGCCTGTGCCACAGATGGCCCCTGGTGCTGCTGCTTATGCCCGCAGGGTCACAAGCTGCTCCAGGTTCCTAAAACGGTCTTAGCAAGTGTTCCTCTTCTACAGAAGCAGAGATGGCATCATGGGGTACATGTTAAACACAGCAGCAGCCCGCCTTTGTCTGCAGGTAGCAAAAATTCACAGCCTTTTTACCAGCACTTTTGATGTGAGGAAATCTTAACCTTACGACGAGGCCAGGAAGGCTTGGGCTAGACTGGTAAGCAACTGCACCCTTCTTTTCCCTGCAAGAAATATTCTGTTGGACTGGTGCTGGCAGGGCTCCCTGAGAAGTCACATGTTTTGGCATTTACTCTTTTAAGGCAGTATATGGTTCCTCTTATAGCTTCTCAGAAGCAGCAAGCAGATGTCCCTGTATTTGTTACATTCACACCACATTTCAGGACTTCATTTCCAAACATGAGGTTTGGGGGGTTTTTTCCCAGATTATTAAAGAAAAAAAAAAAATTCTGTCTTCCTCAAAACTGCAGGTGCAAGGTAGCAGGCCAAAGCACTACCTGCATCAGCCCTTCACATTTCCCTAGATTCAGAGTAACCTTTTCCAATCACACAAAAATAATCACCCCAGCTGAGAAACCTCAAACATGAGAACTGCTCTGACTGACAAAAGCAACCCGGGTGGGGCTGACAAAAAGCAGCCTTTAATCACAGGTCTCAACATGCAGAGTTGCTATCACAGCATCCACACTACTACTGGAAATCACAAAGCACGCCAGGTGGATGTTTACGTATTGTACATGTGAAATTCTAAGTGTCTGGTATAGTTTATCCAGTGCTGATTCCAGTGCACACACTGCAGTACCCTGCAGATCCTCACAGGAATTGTACAGCCCAGCTTCTGGCACAGGAGACAGCTTGGGGCTCACTTCAAGAGCTCTATATAAACATCTCTGGATTTGTACCTTGTACCCACCTGAAACTGAAAAAGACTGCCAACAAATGTATATGGAGAGATCATAGGCTACTGTTCCTTAAAAACAGCTTACAAAAGTATTGTGGCAGTACCATGTACTACCCTTAATTTTGCATTTTTTGCAGAAGTAAAAATTGCTTTCTCATATTAATTCTCTCAGCACTGAGATTTCAAACCTTCTTTTTGGGAAGGTTTTGTTGCAGCTGCTGTGGTGATAAGGTTAGCTGGTACCTCCTTCATCTGGCAGCTCCACTAATTCTTTTGCTTTTTTGATGGTTGCAAAACAGATGATTGCACATGTCTATTAACTGATGGCAGGAACTTATCTTCACGTATCTCCATTTTTCTGTTCAAGGCGCACAGAGCAGCACTGGAGAATTGTACATTCCAACCAAAGACTCTTTCATAGGAGGTGCCCAGAGCTGATGAGGCTCTGTGTGTTCAAGGCCATCAGGGAGCTGGTGAAACACTGGGTTTACCTCTGTGCCTCACAAGAGGTGCTGGTAGCCCTCAGCACTGGCTGAGAATGACAGCTTGGAAGCTAAACCTCGGTAATGGCTTTATTGTTTGGGTTTGTTGGGCGGGGGGTTTTTTCCATAGACTAATACAGGCCAGAAAAGTTACCTCCCATTTCCAAAGCCCAAAATAAACCATATCCAAACATAAGGATTACACGGATTTCCTGCGAAAACCATGAAAATCACAAGCTGAAAACTATGGATTACGTTGTCTTGTTGTCTGGGTTTGTTATTTTTTCCTAGTAAAGTGTACTTCTAACTGGTCAGAGAAGATTTGGATGAGACTTTTATTTATCAGAAAGCCCCTCTCAGATACATGCCATGCTTTGAAGTCTTAGGTATGAAATACTTTAGGCTGACAAATACCCACGGCCATGCATGGCAGCTAATGCTATGGAATTAAAGCTGGGATGGTCCTGAGGGGGCTGGGAAGAGCAATGGGAGTTTACAACCCAGGCAGCTGGTGAAGCAATGCTAATTGACTTCTCATGCTAGTAAGGGGACGGAAGGAAGGAAAACTGGGAAGGCAGAAAAATTTTACTTTACAGCTTCACTACTTTTTGCTGTTAGCATCATCTCTCCTGTCTTCACTGAGGATGAAATCACTGCAGAGAGTTGTTCACTTTAATGCAGAGGCACAAGAGAACATAAAGAGAAGCTTCCGAGAGGGCAGAAGGAGACTTGGAAAAGGCATATCAAAATGGAACAGCATAATTCCCCCTCTGACCACACACACAGCTCACTAGACCACATCAAAGGATGTTAAAAGGAAAAAGAAATCAAAAACCCAAAAGGGGAAAGAATTATTTCCAAAAAAAACTGACAAAATCTTGTCCAAGTGGTGTATCGTAGCAAACAAAACTGCTAACTACTGTTATTCCCATCTCTTCTCTCACAAGACTATGAGCAGTGAGATTAGGGCACACCAGGTCACTACCTGGTTTCAGCAATTCCCAAACACACACTCTTCCCCTCCTTGAAACCGGAAAGGGGCACCCAAAGTGATCCAGCAGCTCCTGGCAAACAGCAGTTTATGGACTGACTTCCTGAGCTGGAGTCCGCATCCTATTTCATCATCCTCTCCCTGAGTCAGCATAACCACTTGCCGTATCCATGAACATTTTTTACCGCCGTAGCACAGCATTCAGCAGCAAGGGCACCATGGCAATAACTTATCATTCCCTTTGCTGATCAAGTGCTTCCTTTTGCTTGTTGTGAGCCTGCTGCTTCCATGTTTCGCTGGACATCCATTGGTACTTCAAGGCAGTCATTTCTGACGTGCTCCCTCATCAGCATTGATGGCCCTACAAAAGGCTGCCCCCACCACCAGCCCTCTTCCAAGCCAGAGAACACAAAGCCTGTTTAAGAGTCTTGACAAGAATATTTTCTTCTGGCCCTCTTTACTTTTACAGTTCTACTATACAAGCCTTGAGATAACCTGCATTTGCTATGCCAGGTAAGATATGCACTGTTATTTTCTACTGGAACATGATTTTAAGTTTTGCTTTGTTCTTACACTTAGTCTTTTTCCACTGTTTGCTGTTATTCAGCAGATCTCTGGAGCTAAAACCAAGATGGAAAAGGCAAGCCATAGTTAAGGTCAACTGAGGACATGTAACCACTACCTGCTCTTTAGAATGATGCTAAAATGCTTGGTAAACTTCGAGTGAGAATTTAGACACCTCTTTTAGAGGGCTAGTTGTATTCTATTATCTAAATAATTTTTTTAAATGCCACCAATGCATTTCTGAATGAAAGAGCTTCACAGAGAGGCTTACATAATGGTGGAGAGTTTGACAAAGCAATTTCTTCGTTTCATGGAATTCCAAGATCATAAAAATTTGAAATTAGAAATAACATTATTTTAGATTAACAGCTGATCTACCAGAACACTCTATTTCCATTAGTGCTTGACACTGTCAACACCAGGATCAAATAAATGTCTGCCTCACTTGGGAGATGGGTACGAGCCAAAGTAACAAAACATTTTAAGTTGACAGTATTACTCCAGGGTCCTGAAACAAGCCTGCATTTGTAAAAATCTGTATTTGAGAACAAAGGCTGTAGTAATGGTTTTGATTCCTTTCTTGCTGTCCTAATTGAAAAAGATGGCTGAGGTGAACACTTCTGATGCATTTATTTGCTGTATCTCAAAAATACTGAAATTATTTTTGCCATAGAAAACCTTTACTTAAATTTGCTATGAAATTTTCATAGTCTTACAGACAAAATATTAGGAAAAAGCCCCCAACTTCAGCAAGACAAGGCTTATAGGAAGAGAGAGTATCAAAAGGTGAAACTATAAAGACAGTAGACCAAACCTGATGACTTAGAACAAGAAAATCCGCAAGAATACAGTACCTTTAGACCATCAGAAATCCATACCTCTTACAAGAGAAAGAGTCATACTTTTTCCATTGCCATTACTTTATTTCACAAAGTCTTTGTGGGTTGATAAATCTCACCTTGGTGTCCTGCACAAACACCAAACCAGCATTTTGCATCATTGCCTTGGGTGAACTTTGCTTGAAAATATTTCCTGAGGCTATTCAAAAGGAGGTTTGCCAACAAAGCAGCTTGTAAAAATGCAGACTGAGCAGAAGAAAGACATACTGATATTATTTTCAAGATCATACAAAAGACCCCTATACACTTCAGCCATGGAAGAGAAGGTTTTTCTTTGTATTTCCTGAACATTTAAAGACAGCCATCTATAAGCTTCTAGCTGTAAGAGTGCATTCTTAATGGCAACTGCATCCCATTGAGTATCTATCAACAAATCCCTTTTGGATCAGAAAGGGAATCATGCATACTGTAGTTCATTCTCCAACAATGGCTTTTAATATAAATAAAAACATTTTTTCTTTTCAGAGTTTAAAAATGTGCTTGAACTCTACTATACTGGCATAAAAAAAAATTCAATTAGCCTGATTTCAATTTCATCTGAATACAGCATTATTGATATGAAGTTTTATAAAGGATGAAAACAAGGTATAGCCATCTTCATAATTAATGCCTTTTAACCGGAAAACTATTTTGGGCATTGGAAAGTAGAGCAGAAATTATATTTGAGGAGTACTAGGAATAAGCCTTATATAACTCTTGACCTAAAGTAAACATTTAAAAAGTCATGCTTATATTAAAAAGATAACCGATCACTTCTATTTTTATAGCACCAGTGGTGGAACAGAAGAATTCCATTCCTGAATAACATTTAATATATCATGTATTAGGATACTATCTGCTCAGCTGCTTTTTTTTTTTTGAGTGCAAAAATATTGTCAAAATCCATCCTCTGAATATTTTAATGTATTTAAAGTACTTTATGCAGAACAACTATGAGGCACTCTAAATTCTATGATGTGTGAAATACTTTGACCAACTATGTCTCAGCTACAGTTATTAAATTGCAACTCATGTAATGCTCTCTGACAAATTCCACCATGGTATTTTGTAGAACTCCACAGAAATTCTCTCTTTTTCATTTGTCTTTTACCCAGCCTAGCTATTAGGTGAACTTTTCAGTTTTTAGGAATAAGCATGTTCTGGGCAATTCCCAAAACCATGAGCAGGGTAATGGGCAGAAGGAAAGATACATCATCTGCATTGTTTAAAAATTAAAAATACTCAAGAGTTTAAAAATGATGGAAAATGCATAGTGAATCAGTAGGCCTCAGGTAAGGACCATCTTACACCACTGACAGAAAAAACGGTGCATCATCTATCCACTAACTGGTGGATTCTGAGATGACTGAGAAAGAATATTAGGCATAGATACTGCCATCCTTTCCCTACATATGCAGCTTTAATTATAATTTTACTCAGCTAAAATGAAATGAAATTCTGAAGTTCAGGAACAGATGATTGGAAGTTTGCACAGACAATTTACACCTCTAGCTTCATCTACACATAGGAAAAGAGTGTCTTCCAGTTTTTCAATGGCTGACTTGCAACCTGAGCTTCAGAAGTACAAGTCTTTTGGTCTGTGATCTCCTAAACTCAAAATGGAAACTGGTATTACAGAAACTCCATCATGTGGGGGCACAGTGACCTCACAGAGCTCACGACGCTAATTTGAACTTTCATATTTCATTTACTAGCCAAATTAAGTGAATGGAAGAACAGCAGGCATGGGGGCCCCTGTCTGGAACTACATGTATTCGCCTACTCTAAAACACTCTCTCTTCTAAAACAAAATGACAGCCTGAGATGAGGATCTTCTTCATCTTCCACAACTGAGTACCAAGTGTTGTTCTGCTCAGAGCTCTGTTCCTCCCTGTAACTGATGCACCAGAAATCCCTGGCAGGCTGCCACACAACACAAACCCACAAGACCTTGCTTAAAACCAACCTACGTCGTCAGATGTCTTTTGAGCTAAGGAGCCTGAAAACCTGTGCTGCAAGGCAACCACAGAAGCTGGAACAGTCTTTAAGAGAAGACTGTTCAGACCAGTCCCTAGAAGGAGATAAAAGACTATGTAAATGAGTGTCATAATTATCTGGTAGACAAGCTTTGGTACTCAGGATTCACAGGTTTTATTTTTAGTTCTGAAAGGAAGTATGCTTTTTATGGTCAATCCCAGTTGGCCTCTTTCTGCTTTCACCGCTCTTACCACTTCAGCAAGAGAAATTACAGTACTTCTCGTTCAGCTGCTCACAGGTTTTCCCGTAATGGTTATGTGAAATGGGGATGAACTGATGCTTGCATTGTTTTTCATAGATTTGTACAGGAGAGGTGGCTGCAACCAGAATTAATTTCATAATTAATTTCATACTTATGCTTTCTACAAAATTCTGGCTTTGTGTTTAACAAACTATCTACCAAGCTCAAGCAGTAAGTTCAGATACAGTATTAGAGATCTATCATCCAGATTTGTTTTTATATAAAGAAAATGCAAGTTCTACAGAAATGGAATGGCTAGACCTTGAGTACATTTAGGAAATCTTTCCACCTGCAGACCCTCAATACCCCGAAACACGACTTACTTAGATTATAGGATTTTTCTTCCTCTGTATAACCAGAAATCTTTTTCTTTTCAAGTAATCACACTTGCTTTTTTTAATTTTAAATCCCTTTCTTACAATCCCCCAGAGGTCTGCGCTAGAGCCGTGTGTCACCCTGCAGAGCGGTGATGAGCGAAGAAGGCACTGCCGTGACTCACTGTCCCCTCAAATAACCTCCAGACTGTTCCGACCAGAGCTGCAGCAGAACGCGCTGGCTGCTGACTCAAACAGATGCAATACGGCCTCATTCCCTCGCCGAGCACGGTGCCTTCCCTGTGCCATTAAATATGATTCATACACAGCACAGTGCCAAAATCAAAAGAACAGATCAACATTAGCAGACAGTAAATTCTAAGTCTGCTCTTCTTTGAATATTACATGCAAATAACCTGGTATAATTCTGCGTATAGCAACCTGCCCTTCAACCTCAGTAAGGATGTTACAAATTTACCACCTTTAGTACAAACACACAGTCGGTTTGACCGTGTAAGCAGCCAAAAGAAACATCAGAGATGCCTGACACCAAAGTAAGGTAAATATATGCCAGTGTTTTGCATCAACTGGTTGCTAATTAGCAGACTGTGGTGAAAGCACTGACATCAAAAGTCATTAAAACCATGTCCAAAAAACACCTTCAGATTTCAGAGAATCTAACATTCATCTCTACCCTTCAGAAAAGGAGCCAGTGCCTTTGGAAGAAAGGAGGACATGTGACAGAAGGGCTTTTGAGCAATGCTGTCAGACAGCAGGGCATGAAGCAGTTCCTGTCTTGACAAAAAAGTCACAGAGAGAGACAGACTTGGCTAATAATCCCATCCTTTTCAACCAGACAGGATGTGGTTCTACAATAAAAGAGACACTATTGACTCCATTAACCTACAGTGCTGGAAACAAGTCATGAAAAATGTATTAATTTCCACTGCTCATTACCACCCCCAAAATAGCTGCTACAGGCTTACCTATCACTTGCAGTATTTTTCAAGAAAATACTGTAATCCAGGGAGAGCAGCATTTCCTAACTTAATTTTTTTTTCTTCAAGAAAGAACAAATCTGTGTGTTAAACCAAGTGTTTTCATCTGCTGATATTTTTATATATGATGACTTAGTCCCTTCCTATGTTATAATGCAGACTTTCAAACTAGAAGAATTGATCTTGCTGCCTAGACTTAAAAGGTTTCACTAGCAAGGAGTTTAACTTTCAGTTTTCGGTGATGTAAGTTGGGGGGGTTGGTTCTAGTAAAGCAATAAATAACTGGGTCAGGAAATACATTTTGTGATTGTTATAAATATGGAAATCATCAAGTAATTGTGTGTACATGTTACGTGGCTGCAACAATTTTGTCCAGTGATACTTGAGATCTGTGCCATAACCCATCAATATAAATCTAAACTTTTTTTTCCCCCACAAGAAGTCAGTCATCATTAAAGGATCATGCCAGCTGTATGACCAAGACATATAGGTCTTTTGCACTCCATGACTTGATAAACAGAAATACCCATTTATTTACATATCTGTCTGTATTCTTCTATTTTTTTGATCCCTTTCCCCAACCTGGGCTCCACAGATGTGTTAAGTCATCGTGTGGTTTTGGCATTTAGCTCATGGCACCTTTTCATGCCTCTATCTGTTTTTACAATTAATGACAACTTTGCAAATTAAGACAGCCTGCATACTGTAATAAATATAAATTTACTATGTTTTTGCCACTGAAAACACATGAACTGTCAATATTTCACCTTTATAATGTATTTGTGAGAGTTGCTTATACTCATCAAGTAACTTATTCCCCTCCCATGCAAATAATGATCCTTTCTCCCTCAAACTGAAGATGAACAAGAGGCTTGAGCATTGTATTCAGCATCACAGGAGCATGATAGGCTTTGTGGTAGTATTCAAGCTCTTAGAAGATCCTGGGAATGCTCCTCTCGGAGATGTTATTCATTCCTGTGACGTGTCAGAGGACAGCATGCTGGGGATTGCACCACCAGCCCAGAATGGAATTTTGTGAGGAGTCAGCTCCCATCCTGGCAATACCCGAGAGCATCACAGCACAGCCACCTGTGACTCACAGCAAGTGAGAGTCTCTGCCAGCCTCTCCAGCTGCGTAGGGACAGTGAGATCGACAGGAGAGTTGTTCAACCAGCCACAACCCGCTTCCTTTCACTGAAGGCCCTCCAGCACCCTCCTTACCAGCCAGACAAAGCAGCAAAGGCACATGAGCAGACATGGGAAAAGCCTGCATTTTAGCCATGGAGACTGCACCCTTGTCAGGTGACTGAACATGAGTTGTCTCATGCAAATGTGCCCTTCATCACTCCAGGGAAGCCTTTTCTGGAGGCAGCTGCATCCTGTGTGTCCTGTGAACCGCTGTGACTGACCATGTACAGACAATACTGGAACATGGCCTTCAAGCTCCAAAAGGGAGCTGTGGAGAGGAACTGAACAAATCAAACATCCTGTCCTCTGAGGAAAACAAAGACTACATAAAGGAGATTCTCAGTAATAATCCTGTACTCCACAGAAAACGCAAAGCTCTCATTCCACTGTCCTTGGACCGACTCACACGGAAAGCATAGCTATAAGAGGGACATGCACCCTATGCAGGAGGCAGGTACCAGCACCATGAAAACACAGCTGATGAGCACAAGAGGGGATTGAGGATCCAGGACAAGGAAGAAATACCAAATGGCTCTCAGGCGTTGTAAAGGGAGTAAGAGAAAAGGAACAAATGGCACATTGACACATGTTGTGTCTGCATTTGTATGTCAACTTCTTTTTTTTGTCTAGACTATTATGGTTTCAAATTTCTTCACAAAATTAAGGTTACAGAAGCTGAATTGTCAGCAAACTGCAGAACCAGAGATTCCACAAAGGGAGCACTTTTAGAAGGGAAGTTTTGAAACTAGTGAGAAATCTTTAAGGAGAAAAGTTCTAACAAGAACTGTTTTTAAGACAAAGCTCTAGCAATCAGGACGTGGCACAGGACAAGGTGTCTGTAACTCTGAGCCTTGGACCTGACCTCAAAAGAGCATGTTCTGTACACTGCCCTGACAAACCACACTATGGGCACAGGATTCAAAAGTGTGGTCCAGAGGACCTTTATCTGTTATGGCCACAGGAATAAACTCATCACAAGGCTGTTAAATACATCTGTGCATTTCCTCAGAAATCTGGTTAGCCTCCTCTAAAACCACTTCAGGAGAGGTGTGGCTGGGAAGGAAAAGCTTTCTCTGTGTTACATGGATAATCATCTCCAGTCTGGCTGAGATGATGTCCCTACAGTCATCAGTCTTGTTTAAACAGATCCTTGCACAAGACCTGGCAAAATGAGGAAGAAAACGGGGGATGAAGAAGAGAATGGAGTTGATCATGCGTCCGAAGTGAGGAATTTTTAGGCATCACAGAAGAGGGATCGGTGATTCCTCAAACCTGGATTATAATGTGACGCATTTGTGAAACAATAACATTGCTCTGCCTGTGACCATCACCCAATCTCTGTTATGCAGAAGTGGTGTGGGAAGTTTCCTGCTTTCAGTTTTTCTTCCCAGAGATCTGATGAAAGCTGTACATCACTGGTAATCTGGGGCTCTGCACAAACAAACATATGTACTCCTTTCAGTATCCACTCCTCTATTCAACACACCACCTGGAATCAAGGCAAGGGATTCTCTCCCATTCTTCCCTCCAAGAATGGCAAAAAAGACAGCATGAAAACATCACTGCAAGGAAGCAAAAGGAAAGACCTACTGGACTTCATCACGTTCTGTTCTGGTCTGCAGTCTTCTGTGGCAGCAGCAATTCTCCTTTCAAAGGTAAAATGGAGACAACCGCTACCACCAGCTAATCTGTGATTCTATTTATCTCAGCAAGTAGGCTCTATGCGTTCTGGTGAAAGAGCAGAATCATTTGAACCACCTTCAGAGAAAAGAACAGGGAGAACAAAGACTCCCCCTTTTGACACCAGTGAGCTCCTGCAACAGTGCTCTGAATTTGGAAGATGATGACCTTATATTCCAGCAGCCACTTACCTGACAAAGCTATGTTTTAGTTTATACCTCATTCTGGCTACTGTGGGAAAAGAGCAAACCAGCAATGGCTGGAGACTGAGCCTTTTGTGTTAACAGGTTCAATCTAGACAAAAGCTGATGCTGAAACAGAAGAAAAAAGTCAAAACAACCTGAAGAAGTGGTAAATAGCACAAGTACAGAGCATTCTTTCCCCAGATCCCCTCACACCCATGTTTTTTTTGTTCTTTGATGATGAATTCCAAAATCCCTTTTTTCCTCTGCCAGCAGCCTCCATCCCAGCACAAGCCCCTCAGAGAGCTCTACAAGCACCACCACTGCTTGCAATGTTATCAAATAGCAGCAGAGAACTAAACCAGGCTCCAGTCATAACTTGGAACCAAAGACGAGCAGTTTAAGTAGACAACTCCACTGCTTTCACACCTATCCTGTTACTGGTGGTATCTCCTTTCAAACAGTGAGATACAACCTCCCATCTCCAGACATGCAGCACGTCCTGGAGGCAAAGGAAGTGGTGAATCCTTTCTCAGCTGAGCAGCAATCCCAGCAGACAAAGTAATTACAGATCAACATATAGCCAAATTTTTTGCATGATTGCTAAAATCTTACCAAAATTGGAGATCAGACAAATTGAGGGGAAAAGAATTCTTCTTTACTATTTCTATGCCTCCGAATCATAAGAAATCACAACTGAACTCACCTCTTCTCACAAAAGTATTCAAGAGAATGACTTCTCAATAATAAAATTGTAATTCCAGACTTCATGGTTGAAAGCTAAGCCTAGAACTATGAACTGGTTGCAAATCACTGCTGCATGAATCTGGAAAAATTAATCAGATCTGTAAACTGCCTTGTTAATCTCAAAGCAGAGCACTACTGAGTCCATGTCCATGTGCTAGAACTCTGGCCTTTCTCCACATACAGCATGAAGAAGAAATTTTTGCTAATGAATTTCATCACTTGGTCTCAGACAGGAACTACATTATTTCCCCCACTCCACAACTGCTCCTACTTGCAAACTCATTCCCTCAGAGGTTGACTAATGTGCAGGACAGTTCAATGAGCAGTAAAATGTAAAGAACAAAGAGAGCACAAGTTTTGTCTGCAAGGCAGAAGAGACAAAATATGGTCTGGTGAACTCATCAAAGTCAATGAGGATGGGGGAGGGCGTCAGGATTCAGCGAAGGTGGATCCAAGCTACCATCTCTGACACCGGACACCCAAAACCCTGCATTAAAAAAACCCAAACAACTCTGTGCAAACAAATTACTTGAAGAGCATGATAAAACCAATGGCCAAGAATTACAACAGTTGAAAACATACAGGACTGAAAATCACTTTACATAAGGATTTTTTTTAACTTCTTATTTTCACTACTCTAATGGGAAGGCTGTTTGAACACAACACTGCTTTAAAAAAGACCTCCACTCTTACTAGCCTTACTTATTACAGTTAATGTGTGGGTAGTTCATACCCACCTTCTCATGCCTACCTTGGACATGGAAAATAAGGCTCAATTTCTGGTAAATAAAAGTTACTGGGTTTACATGCATACATAGTTACCAATATTCTTTGGCTCCTCACAATTTTGGACCATGGTTGAAAACAGAATTTCAGGGGAGAAGCAAGTATCTGCTTTGGCCTAATGACTTATTTTCCATAAGAAATTTGATATAAACAGTTACTGGGTTTTCTCCATTTACTTTTTATAGTCAAAATGTTATTGCTGGCCAACATAACAACAGTATTCATGATTTATTGTGTTTTATAGATCTTGCAATGACTTTCCTGTTATCTCCCATCTTCATCTCTCATTTATGAAAATAAACAGATCTTTTAGTTCATTTCAAAGACAAACTGTAAAGGCAACCAACAAAAATCTGGACTACTTTAGTTGAAAAACCTATACTGAAACTGTACCGAGGAGGCAAACTGAAGCTAAAGTTTTAAACTCACAATGGAGATGCTAAGACCCTGGTTAACACCAGTGAAAAAGGTACATATATGTTAAAGAGAACCACTTCCCTGATAGAAAATAGCTAGCTATTAACTACCTTTCATAGTGTCACTGTGCCAGAAACATCCATGGCCAAGTAACAGACTTGTACTTTCTTTATATAGTTAAATTACATAGATTAAAAAAACAAACCCATTGGTGTCTCACTGTAAATACATATACTAAAACACGTTACAATACCATTAATATATAAAAGGGATTGGTTAGAATCCTGTAAAGCCAGGGAGAAAGCCAGTCTGTCTTCCTTACTATCCAAAATCTGATTAAAATAACACTAACAGAAAGACGTGGTACAGAGACAAAACAGCTCACAGCTTTCCAGTGTTCTGGGCAGGTGAGATGTCATACACACTGTCCCCAAAAGGCAGGCAAATACCAGAGCAGTCAAATGACATCCAATAGCACCAACTTCCCCTGCCTGGATGTGCGGAATGGTTGCCCTTCCTGCTGTCATTTGTACATTGTTATGTGCATTTGGAGCATTTAAGGATATGACATCGGTCATTTTGTCACTGGGAGAGGAAGCTCACACAGGTTAGATATTCAGAGGAAGATTTAAAAGGCACAATAAAAAGTGCAGTGGTTATTCTAACAAATAATCTAGCATACAATCTTACGTGTGCCAATAATGTCATTTGTATTGAAGGAACTCCAAGTACATCTGTCATTAAAAGATTGTGCAACTGCAGCAGCCAAAGATGTTGAAATCTACATTCTACAGCAGTGGCAGTAATTTCAGAGCTGTGTGCCAAAATGTGATTAATCACAGTTCACTGGGTATTGTGACAGTAACACAGGAAAATAGCTTGGCATAGCAAAACCATATGATCAATTAAGAATGCCATCAAGCCCCCCTGAAGCATAACCTTCTAGTAGTATGAATACCACAGCACTTACATAGGTTAACTTCCAAGATACAGATTTCATATCTATAAAGGACAGAAAAATCAAAACTATTAATAAGAGACTGTATGGAAAATTGTATAAATTCTTCCCTAACAAAAGCTCATCTGAGATTATCCAGGTCTAAAGGAAACACAAATTGCTGCATACTCAGACACATCCGACTGCATTTCTGCCTGACCACATTTTGGGAGTGGAGGAAAAACAGCAGAGTCACAGCAGGTTCTCTGTATACTGCACATATTAGTCAGGCTTATAAAAACCATCCATGATCCCTCCACCTGCAAATCCAGCCAAACACATTTCTCTGCTGCAAGTGCACTGGAGTCCTGACTAATCACACACTGCTGCTGCCTGCAGCTACCTTCACCAGCAAAGCTGATGGCACTTGGTGGAGGCTCATACAATTCTGCCTGTCTAGGTGATGGCCTGACATCAGTTTGACAAGAAACTCAACAAAAGCTCTGATGCAATCTCAAACCCGCAATTGCTCTTTTCCACAGGATAGCATCTTGCTAGACAGTGGAAAAACATCAATAAATAAATGCACATAGTGATTCTATTTTAGTTTTATGTTATTTGCAAGATGACAGAGTTCTAAAAGACATCTCTGACTTAATGTAATTCCTCCACAATTGTCCATAACTGGCCCCAATACTGATCCTGAATAAACTGGACCATGAGTCTTAGAAGATGACTGCACACAAATGCCTATCACTCTACTTGCCAATGAACAATCAATAGCTAATTCATTACCAGGTCTCAAACTACCTCGTAAATGTGTCTTACCCAGGAAGTAAAACAGAATCGATTAGGTCTGTCCTAAGTCATCTAACAGAAGGAGACGGTTCAAAAGGGGCGCGGGGGGCGTGTGATGCCCATTCTTCAGGATTAAAAGGATTAGCATCTTGCCTCAAACTTCAGTAAAGCATCTGATCCCAGCAACATTATACAAGCAGTTTACAGAGGTGGTGGTGCCTCTTTGTGTACTCTACAATTGTGTACAATTCACTACTAACAGGATTCCTGAAAGGAAATGTCTTATGGTGCAGCTTCAAACTGTCCTTTCTGTAAGCTACAAAGATATACCCTGGCATTTCTGTAGCACTTTATGTAATCATGATGTGGAAAAAAAAAAAAAAAGGTTGATTTTAAATTTAGAAGCAATAAAAAAGTTTAATGAATCACTTGGACTGAAGTACTACAAGTACTAAAAGTACTGTAATTTAGAGTAGTAAAAGTACTACTACTAGCAAGAGCATATGTGGACAAACAGAAATTCTGGAACCAAAACCAAGAGGCTTTAGGTTGGTAACAGAGCCTTACCTACAAAGATCATCCTATCCCAGACAAATACACCAAAACACATAGCAACATAGTTCCCTAAAAAGCCAGTTACACTCAAATGCAAAAAATGAATGCAAAAAATTCTATAGACCACATCAAGAGATTTTGGCTGTATTTATATTAATATAAAGTTTTGTTATTATACTTTCAAAATAACTAAATATATCAGCCAGTGATAAGAAGTACTATTCAGCTCATTTCAGGATGCAGCTAAATGTTTCAGTGACTCCAACAACATCTACCCATTCACAATCAGCCCTACTAATCAGTATATTGTTCTTATTGTGATGGTACTAATACTGTTTTCAGCAATTCAGTATATGCATTTTAAATCTCAGCAAAGCCCTTCAAATTAAATATGTAAGAATTTTTCAAAGCCATCTGAAACTAGAGCCAAGAACAGAAATATAATTTTGCATCATTTATTAAAAGAAATGAGGTACTTACCCAATGTCCTAGACTCAAAATTGATGAGAAATTTCAAATTAAAGTACTCAGGATTTTTTCAGAATGATGCATTATACGTAAGAATAGTTAATTTTTTTCTTACACAGATCTATTCAAAAATTGGCTAACTGATAGACCAAGTCTTTTCCATAAAGCAGTCAAAATGGAACACAATAGCAGCTAATAAAAGACAAAAAAAGCTGAATCAAATACTTTTTTTTATCCGTGACTGGTGTAGACCCTCTGAGAGTTGGTAGACAAAAAATAAACACTGTATCATTAATTGTGTTAATAATTCACCTATCTGTAAATAAGAAGTCAGACTTACTCAAGGTTAGATGAGGTCTGCCATATTTCTCTAGTAAAATATTAATTACTGCAAAAGGATATTATTTTCAAACAAAGATCAATTCCCTAATCAATAATCAATTCCCTAATCAATAGGAGTCTATTTTGATTGCTTACACAATCAGCCTAATGAATACTTTTCAAAAATTGTTTTGGTTCCCCAAGACATTATATAGCCCTAAATTTATGGTTCTTAACATTGATTCACTTTCTAGTATTAAAGACACTGTATGTAACAATGCTTTAAACATGCAATGCACATAAAATAAGATACAATACCTCAAAGAATTACCAATAACTATTGCTGAAGTAACCTCAGGCTTTACTGCAAGGAAGTGCAGATAAGTTAGGGGGAAAAAACCCAGTCACAACCCCAAGTTTCACTGTATGTCCTTCCCCCATTTACGTGAATATATCATGCAGCAGTTGCCAGAAAACCAGAAGCGTTCTAAACGCACAGAGATTACAAAGGGATTTCTTGATACCTGATGAATTTCAAAAAATTAAATTTTTTCAGTGTTGTTCCATCATTTGTTTAGGACTGACATCATCTTAACAGGACAGACTTTGCAAAGAGAAACAGAAGCATCTTCAGTTTAAGTTTTTGCTTTTCCTTTCAAGAAATCATTGAATGTGTCTTTGCCATTTCTACCCCTTGACTCAACTTCCTGATTTGGCCAGCAGCTGGAAGGATGTTAATCCAAGGGTACAAGAAAGGAAGTGGTAAAACAATATGCTCCCAGCCCTGGCCTCTGCATGTGCACAGAGAATGGATTTTGAACCCACAGCATATAAATAAAACCTGTATTAAATAAGGACAAGAAAATTGCTCAGCAGAAGAAACTAACCTGTGCCTTCAGCAGCCTTCTCCTCTATCCTTCTCTCCCCATCAACACTCCCTCACAATTCCAGGTAGTCTGTGATTAGGCAGTAACTACATCTTAGTTGTCATCATGAGTGGTACGACCCGCAGCCAACCAACATTTCCATTCCTCCTGCCCAGCTGGGGCAAATGCAGAGCCACCAAATCCAAGAACTTCAGAAACACTGATCATATCCATTGCCAACATAAGTGGTGCAACACAAAGTTCAGAAGGTAACGTGTTCCCATACACAAGTGCGCCTGGAAAGAACTGGCAAGTACTTCAGGAGACTGCTCTTGTGACAGTGAAGTCAGGAATAGAGGACATAGGGGGTTTACTACTTCAGGGTTTGTTTTTCAAAAAAACACACGTGCTAGTCACTTTGTCACAAAATGAAGTTAGCAGAAAGTTTAGGATGCTAAAGATACAAAATACAGATTCCACTCAGCTATTCTGCAAGTTAAATACCTCAAGCTGACAGTCTGTTCCTGAACTTTCCTATGTTCAGTTTTCTCCTTAGAAGTTAAGATAGATTTAAAAAGCAAACACAAGATGTACAACATCAAATCATTGCTAGAACAACTTCAGCAGTGCATGAGGTCGCTGTGGAAATTTGACTTTTCCTGTCCTCAGGAAACTGCCATGTATGAAAAAGATTTCTCGTGATAGATGTATCACAGACAGCCCATTTATAATGCTTTAGCACCTATGACTTTTTTCTCGAAGTACTTGATTTAGCATGTTTTAGTGTAACCAAAAGCCTGCAAAATCTGCCAGCAGAAGTTTCTGTTAATGGCACATAACTACCAACATCTCATTTCAAAATCTTTTTCAAATGCAGAGCCCTAGGAATGACAAAATGAAACAAAAAAAAGTATAATAAATCAGAAGTTATCAATATAATTCAAGTGCAGACAATGCATAATAGAAATAAACAACAGTGCTTCATTCTTACGTATATGTCTTCTTAGTTCACAAGTGCTTAGTGCAAACTAAAAGAATATTTTTGTGCAATGAGGGGGACAGAACTTCTGGATCTAACTGAGACTGAGGTGGGTTTAAACCACAACGCCAAAAAAGGGAGGTAGTAGCACTTGCCCTTTCAGCATCAGTGAGAGACCTTAGCAGCAACAGTTGCCTTGTTTGTATGTCAGTAACAGAAATTCAGGAGGAGCTGAAGGATACATTTTCTTAGGACTACCGAAAAAGCCTCCTTCACTTGCAAAATGCAGAACTTTTACCCTAAACTAGAAAAACCCAGTGTCTGGTCCTGACTGCAATATTTTTACTTTATTGAGATATGAATTTCACCTGAAGCTCCAATGTCTCAGCTGTATGCGAATGGGAGGAACAGGAATGCACCAGGCCCTCTGTATCCACACAGTCATGTGTAACCTACTGAAGTACCTTTTACAGAAAAAGTGCTTCACATTTTGGGTGGGTTTTCCACACTGCTATACATCTAAGTTGGATATTGAGACTTCATAAACACATCATGGTATTCACCATTAAGCACAGAAGAAACTGCTGGAATTCTGGGAAAGAAGAACAAGAAACTCATAAAACTCTAATTATGCTTTCCATAACTCATCTTACTCAAGTGAGCATGACGAGAGCAGTGCTTCAGTATTGCACAGCTGACAAGTTATTAATGCACAGAAGCAGCAGTGGAGATTTGAACAGTGGGTGGCTTTTGAAATTAGCTGCCAAGTGGATTTGACAGGTGTAAAGCCCAGCTGCTCCTCCCGCCACCACAAGAAAAACACTGAGCAGTAGCTGGGGATGGAGGTCTTCTGGCACAGCTTTCCTTAATCTGGACAGCCACCATTGGGAGGGAGGACAAGTACCATGCTGACATCTTTCCCTCACTGTACAGACTCTCAACAAGTATACTTCAGAAGACAGGTTTTTTTAAATGTTTTTAACATATAGAGAAAAATATTCTGTTTGTGTGTATGTCTCTATACATATGATCTATAAATACACACCCACACATATATATAATGTATAGATTTATAATATCAGTCATAATTTATATAAACAGCAACAAGTAAGACTCTGAGTGATGAGTCTGATGGGGATACACAATCAGTCATCTTCCAAAGCTCAAGCTCTGGAAGCTGAATTTCCACAATACTGGGCTGAAATAAACACCTGCGTCCACCAGCCTATATTCTGCTCGCTGTGGTATCTCCAAAGTAGAGCTGATCTTTCTAATTCACTGAAAAAGTGCAGATGATCTAGACAGCTACAAAGCAATTTGTTTTCTTCAGCACAAGTGAAAATTTTGTTCTCATAAATGCTGTTGAAAAAAAAAAGAAATCAAATACTTCAGACTTTCCAGTGAACTCCAGGGAATCCAGCACACCTCTTGGCTCTTCTACACAAAGAAGCTGTGCAGTAGGGCAGCACTGAAGCTGAAGTGTGAACACAGTTCAGATACACTGACACTAACTCCAGTCTAGCTGACTGGGCTATCAACAGGAGTATAACCATATCCCAGACCAGTCTAGGTTTCAGCAACAGTTACAAATATCAATATGCAAGCAGTCGCCGTGCGCTCGGCTCCCTGCAGCTATGGCTTCAACTGCTCTGCTTCAAGTGCTGAGCCTGACTCAAGGTCAGCATGAACCTCAGGACGCTTTATGTGTGTCTTTTACAGACAGACATGTAAATCATCACCAGCATTTCACTGCTATCTGACTTTGGAACAGGTGCAAGAGACAGAGACACACTCAACTGGGAGCATCGCTCAGTTACAGCTGGAGGAGGCTGAACAGTATCTAGGGGTTTTTAACTGGCACAACCCTTGGAGAACAAGAAGTGCTTTACCAGCAGGAAAGAACCTGAGGTACAAAGACATCCAGGATGCTGTGACATACTAAAGCAGATTTCTCTAGATGAGCTGCCAATATGGAAACTCCCAGGCCAGTATGATCAGCATGAGTTGTGCTTATTGTTGAAGTCTAGAAAATACTCCATTTTGTTTGGAATTCTGTAACTTCTGTAAATGAAATTAACATTAAGAACTATTCTTAGCACAGCAGTTAACTACAAAAAATATTTCATTTATTTCATATACGTAAGCACGCTTTTACAAAACTAAATCCTTACAAACAAAAAAGCATCCCCATTGCTTACAAGTGCAAGTTTAACAAGAAGAAAGTAAAAAGGAAGCCTGCCATTAGCCAACACCTCAAGAGAAAAAACTTTGGAACAACCAATGCAATGTAAAGTGCACAGAAAGCACCAGGGTCACATAGAAAACAGCACTGCAGTGAGGCTTTCCACCCTACCACTCATTTCCAGAGTGGGAAGCCACAGGGCAACACCCCTATTTCACAACAAAGCATCTGGGGAGGCAGATTCCAGTTTATTGCTCTTCATTTGGGGCATGTCCTGGGAAGGTAATGGCCTCTCCCTAGAAGGCTGCATGGAGAGCAGTGACTCCCAGTAAGCAGTAGTTTAAAAGGAGCAAGTGCCAAAGTACACAGGCGGAATGTGGTACTGCTTGAGAAGTTTATGTTCTGTGGGAATATTACAGTAACGTACTCTCCAACAAAGTAATCTTTGAACCATCTCCAAGTGCTGTTTCTGCATGTTACTGTCTTTCACAATGCAGCAAAAATCGGGTCATTTATGCTCTGCTGAGTCAGTTACTTAAATTTTCTCTTCCCCAAGCTCTAAAGTTTTCCAAGAAGCTGACAGCTTCCAAGCATTTTCTCCTCTATTGCATATATCTCATCTTTACCCCAGATTATCAAGGCATACAAGCACTAGAATTTTGATGCAGAGAATGGAGAACCTGAAAAAAACCAATATTAGTTCCCCTGGAAGCTACAGGACTTCCTCCCCTCAAATTTGAAATATCCTCAACGTTTTTTACTTATTTTCAGGACTCAGGAGACTGAGTCTTCTCTCTGCCTTACTTTCCATATACACAGTAATCCCTGGTGAATTAATTTCTTTTTACTGCTGGAGTATTTTGAGTGTCCACTGAGGATTTAATCACAGTATCTGGCAGTGTATACCTCTATTTTTCATTGTGCAGAGAGAGAACAGGCTGCAATGAAGTAACTGAATATGCAGGGGGAACATCGGCAATATCTATAGAAGCTCCTGATTTTGACAGGGATCAATCCGAGCCATGGGATCAACATATAAAAGAGAAACTTACTCAGAAATGCTAAAATTAGATCATCAAGACAAAGAAGAAAACAAATCCTTGAGAGAGTGAAAAAGTGGTAGTGTGCCACAGCATAAACAGGAACGAACAAGGAATTTGTTCTACTTTCCATTATCATGCCAAAAATAAAGAATTTGATTTGTCTCAAGAACCTCTGGAAGCTCTGTAGAAGCTTATTGTTCAATCTGTACACTTTCTTCTTTAATCATGACACAAATGCCAATAAACTGGCACTTTAAAAGTATTTGCTTCATAATCCAACACAATCAAGCCAGCTGAAGCAGAATGCAGTCAAGCAAAGGGATTCTGCAATTGACAGCTGGGACAGAGAGGCAGGGAGGGAGGAGGGAAAAGGCTACATAAGGTCAGAGGACAAGTCTTCTCTTCCATATGTCCATGAATGCTTCTCCTCTTATACTTTACCACCAAGTGCCCTAACATGCAGTCAGCACATGAACATATTGGGCTCATTCACATCTAACCAGAAGAAACACATCACTACCACCCAGAACAAACCTCATCTCGTTCTTCTGCAAGACAACCTCCTCATTAGCATGACGGTCAGACTGAAGGCCCGCAGTCCCACATGTGCCACTGGCACTGGCCACTGTAAATCAGCTCCAGATTCTCACAATGGAAAAGGGTTTGTCATTGCCAATGAAGATCCACTCTTTGTCCCTGTTTTTGCTATAAGCCTGGCTAAAGCTCTATATTCTAGCAGAGCCCTGGACAGAGTCCCAGGAAAGACTGTTCTCAAGCCACTGGTTTAGCAATGACTTCACTTGTTCCAAGAAAGAGACAGGCAAACAGACATGCTATTTTTTTTACTCGGGCAGAAGGGAGGTTGAGTTGTTCTTCCAGCCTCCCTACCTTAGGAGATATGCATATTCAGGATCTCCTCATGAAAATGTATTTTAGCTTTTATCTATATATTCCTCAGAAACACAAAATTGCAGGAGAACCAGTTCTTGCTGTATACCAGCCCCGAAACTGGGAGTGATAGAGTTACTGCAGACCTTTGTATTAGCTGAGACCAAAGGGCAAATCTGTTGGTTTGACAAGGCAAGTACTGGAAAGCTAATGAAGCACTGTTTTCATATTCAGAGCAACAAACTACTATGGTTTCTTCTGATTTATTATATATGGATTCATACTGAATTCACAAGCAGCACTGGTTTGTTTACAGGTATAAAAACACACACTTCACAAAAAAAGCCATACGCAGTAGAACACATGAAACACCCTGACTCATCATCATCCCAGGCACCCAGCTCTGCCCTGCCAGCTAAATGTACCATTCCCCAGTCCTGTTTTTCATCACAGTACACTGAGTCAAACCATTTCCTCCTTTGACATCTACCCTGCACAAGAGCGCCAGTTTCTTCCACAAGGAAAAGGCCAAAATAAGATAATACTTTTCCTTTTCTGTTCTATAATAGCCTCTTCCTTTCTTGTTGCAGAAGTTTCTCATGTGTGCTCCCATTCAATGCATTCACTTTTCTCTATATCCAATTCCAGTCCTTTTCTTTCCAACCTCTTGTGTTCTCCTAGATCCTTTACCTGAAAGTACAAACTTGCCATAACCTATCAATCTTAAACTCATTTAATCATAACTGCATTTTCCATTATTCTTCTTTCCTTATTTTCCTTCCAAGATGATGGAACATGCTTCTTAAAATGCCTGTCTGAAATGTCTTTCTTTCATTTCTATCTGTAGACCTTCAATAATAAATTTTCATTTCAGCATATCATTCAAGTTTCCAAAACCCTCTTCCCAAACAAAATTATTAAGAAAAAGACACTCAGCCCACACCTTCCTATGCCTAAAACACATACAGCTGATGCTGTGAAAAAAGTGAACTGCTATCTATATTTCTACCATGGTGCCCTCTGCTAGTAAGTGTATCACCCTAAAACTTTTCTTGCACATTATTCCATTATTCTCTAAAATGTCCCTAGCTGCTTCAATCCTTTGTCATCTCTTTTTCTCCCTCTACACTTTATTTCTAGATATTTTAATGTGCAATTAGAGAGGCAGTAATTAAATTCAAACTGACAGCTCACAGAAGCATTCTGTTCAGTCCACACTAAAACCTTGGCTCCAATTTGTCACCCTGCCCACACATGTACTTCCATCTCCCCTCTTGGCTGCTGAGGGCATACCACCATATTCCTAAAGACTTCAGACTGAGTTGTATCATATGCATGATTTTATCACTGATCTCTAACATCATAGTACCCAAACTATTTCTACATAGGTAAATTAATTTACTCTCCCTAAAATACAACTATTCTTTATCTACCTACAGGTCAAAAAATTTTATTCATCATGTCAGTTGCTTCAAAGTTATTACTGAGAAATTCAACACCCAATTCTGCCTCATTTTTGAAGTACTGGGGATTTCCCTAACCCATCACTTTCCACCCATCACTCCAGCCTTTTTGTATCTTTGTGCCATGCACTCCCCTTGTTTACCAATCTAAACTGATGCCTTCAATTTCAACACCCTATCTTGGCTACTTTTTTTAATCCCTTAATGTGGGAAGGCACACCACTCACTTCCACTACCTACACTTTATTTTCCAGAATCCATACTTCCATTTTTTCCTATGCTAACCCTTTGGCCAATAAGTTTTCTCCTGCATTGACACCTGTAAAGCATCTCTATTACTTAAGCTAAACAGCAAGCACTGTTTACCAAACAATATCCAGGCTACACATTGCTTATCACTATTGCCATCTCTTTAGGCTTCTTGACAGTCTTTTCTTCTATGATTGCAAACACCTCACATGCAGGGTGATTTCCCATTATACCAACTAGGCAGCCAAGTTCTCCACTGCTCCCAGGAAATCATCTCACAAGAAGAAAAAGCACTTGGTTACACTGGAGACAACCTAACAACAACAGTTCCTCCCTCCCCAGACTTGCACAGTGGCAGAGGTACCCAGTCAAAGCCATCACATGAAGCCATCACGATGAAGCTTGTTCCTGGCAATAGGGCTCCAGGTTCATTTACAGCCAACTCTTCACCTGAGGTAGGAACTCCACTTAAAAACATATAATCTCATCATGAGAGAAACTGAATTCAGGTGATAAGTCTACCCCTCTCCTGGTACTGAGTTTCTAAACAAGGAGAAAGAGACAATGTTTCCATTTCCTCCCTTTCTCAGCCGGACTATAGAGCCTAAAATCTTAAAGCAGAGTTGCACAAGGTCAGTGGATGCTGTGCGTTCAGGAATAGCTACACCTCAGGCACTCAGGCATTTTAAAATAGCAACATTTGTGAACAACTTGCATTCTAGAAATTTCGTCTACAAAGCGGAGATTACATCATATCACACAACTGAGTGGTGAAAGCAATCAGTAATTATGAAGTACTCAGACACTAGACTGATAACTACCCACAGAAAGCCCCACAGCAATTGCAGATCTTGTCTTCTGATCAGGCTTGAATACCAGACAGTAAATACAGAGTATGGTAATCAAAGAACAGAAGGTGATACGAACCATCTAAATAAACAAGCACTTTTCGTTCACTCCACTGAAGGCAAAGATCCTAGAGAAATACTACAAAACATTTTCTAAAATATTGCTTTGCTGCATTTCCGTTAGCATCCAAAATAAAGCTGAACCAAAAACTTTTATTTTGGTATGATTTTTTTTTCAATATAGTTCACATGCATGGGAATGCTTGAGACTTTTCCTTTAAAGGATACAGCAAGACTCAACTTTTTCAAAATGTGCACATTACCACGTCCACACTTAGGATTTCACATAAAAGTGCAAATATTCCTACTGCTGTTTGGCAAATCAATTTTTCTACCACCTTTTTCATGTTTTCTTATTTTTAGTAAGTCTTGTTTTAGAAAATAAACAAAGAAAAAAAAAACTCCCCACAACCAAAACACACCACACAAACCTTCACAGAGCTCATCCACTCCAATCCACCACAGTGTTTTGATAGTCTGGCAACAAAACCCAAAGGTTCCATGCCAGTTTGAGCACCCGCACTGTTCCCCACGCCGTGGTGTGCTCAGAGTTGCTACTGATACGGAGCAAAACCTTGGGAGGTCTCTGTGGAAGGAATCTGCTCTAACTACAGCTAATATCCTGTATCTGCACTTTCCCTCAAGTATGGTTTTTCTGGAATGGATGACTAGAGGGTTTGACTCAAAACAATTGCTAGAACATCTGTAGGCAGGCCAAGTACAAATGCTGAGAACTTGTCATCTTTAACATCTGGAAACTGTGACATGACAAGCTATTTGAGCCTCACTTCAGACTATACAATTTCAATTTTTTAGCTGTAAAAGCAGGAGACAGATCTTTTGCAAATCTTCCTTCTCATGCCTATCAGCTGTCTCAAGAATGTAAACATTAAAAAAAATGAATTCATAAGACAGAGATGTAAGAAAAAAAGTTTCTGCCTTTTGCTGCACCAGCACAAGTTTGATAAAAGTGTCTGCTAGGAGAAAGGTTCGACTAAAACACTTTCACACATTAGCAAATACATACTTTCAACTTGTGGACAGGATCAGCAGCCAGACTAGAATACTTTATAGAAATCCACCCCTTCTAAACCCAAGAAGGATCTCTATCCTAGAGGGTGAGATTACAAGCACGTAAAATAGCAGAGTACTTAGATACTAAGTTAAGTTTTTAACAGATTTTTAAAAACCCATCTCAATCAAGGAGAGATGGGTGGCTTCAAAGAGCAAATGACATGACTCCCTAAAACAAAAACTTCTTGCTCAAGGATATAATAACTTGCCTGTACGAGCAAATATATGACTCAGCCTGTACATCCAGAAAGTTAGCTTGCTTTACTTGAGTACATTAGCACAAACATACAAGCTGAGTCAAGTAGGAATAGTAGCTGAAGAGGAGCAAGTCGATCCAAAATCGTCTATGGCTTTTTTGACCAGACTGCTTCATGACCCTCAGCGTGAGTGTTCCCACCCCAGCTTCAAAAAAATTATCACACAACAGCATTCCAAGAAATCCATCAGGTGCTCCGAGACAAGAGTATGAAGAGTATATTGAAAGGAAACAGATACAGCAAAAGCCAGAGAAAAAAAAATACCATCATCTAAATTCATTTTGACTATAAATATCTGAAAACCCAAGACTAAAGTTACGGATATTAAGCTTATTATCAAATATGTCTAAGACTTCCCTTCACCATTTTGACAAATTTGTTGGAGCCCCCTTTCACCCACCAGTCTGTGAGGAATCTTCCCCAACTGTATGCAAAGCAAAAGCATCCAATATAGTATATTCCCAAAATCTCACATCTATTTGGCTCTTCTGAAGACTTTGATAGCACTACTAGTTTCTTTGGAGAAAAAAGGAATACGTGTTTATTGCTTATTAGATTATCTCATCAGATATATCTAAAGGCATGTCACAAATGCACACAGCCTCCTAGCAGTTATCTCAACAACTTTAAATGCTTGGGCAGCAATCCAGAAAGAATGAGAGTCACAAGTATCACCTCATAAACCAGGCAAACAATTACCACTTACTTTATTAATCTTTTCTCATCTTTCTGAACTCTGACCTGAATTTCAGATACCTTCTTCGTGGGAGCTGAGGGTATCACAAGCCTGAGGGTTTCTTTTTCACCTTAATTTAAATTCTCCCCAGAGCAGTAAAATGTGTTACTGGTAAGTTTATATTTGTAAGATCCTTTGACTATGGAAAGTGACATTAATCCTATTATGTCACTCAGAGACCACTTTTGCAGTGCTTTAGGTTGACTCAAAAAGGAAGACGAGTGACTATTATCACATCACTCCACCCCTCCAACACAACCATGCTTCACTAGTATTTTCTTATCCTTTTCTTACCCTTCTCCCCCTCCACACTCACCATTTCCCACCACACTTGAATAACCTAGACGGTTTCCTAAGGACAGAATTAAAGAGAATAAAATACTTTAGTAAATAAAATTGTTCAAGTATCTTACCAATGCAGGCCATTGAATTTGTTTGATCTTTGATCCCTGAGTCTGGCTTGGGTCCTTTCTTTTCGCCCAGACCAGCTGGTACTCCACCAAGAAGGTTGCAAAATCTTCATAAACTTTAACCCATTCTCGCTTTTCCCATTCAAGGTCATCAAATTCCACATATACCTGGGGAAATTTAAGAAAGGAAAGGACACACATTATTGCATATACACAGCATGTGTTCATCTACACACACTTTTGGACACATAAACCTAAAAATTTAATGCAAGATTTTTTTATTACCCATTTTAATGCTATGCTTTTGAAATTATATTATCAGTTCCTGCACTACAGAAGACAGTTTTCTTGGCAGTGCATTTGTGCTGAGAGTTACATTTGCTAAAACACTAACACTGGGTGTCTTATCTCATGAACAAAAAGCATTACACAAAGTATTTAATAATAGCATTCAAGTAATACATACAGCTATCTACATAATCAGTAAGTTTTAAGAATACTTCTCATTTTCAGTCCCATTATGTGTCATGTAATACAAACCAACCAACCAAGCAATGAGATGGTTTTAAGGGAAAAAGAAGTCAATTGGAACAGCACCAGAAAGGACATCCTGAGCCTGCAGACCTTGCTCCTACAAGCAAGTCCAACACACAGAACCTCACAGAAGCAGCTCAGTTTCTTGCCACTTCTGTCCTCCTGCAATACGGCTCAAAAAACCAAACCAAACAAAAAGCAATCCCACCACGTGTTGTTTCCAGCTAGATTAATGTGGAGCCAGTTCGTAACTATTTGATCTTGTGCTGTCCCTGTCCCTCCCCAACACAGAACAGCCGTACCTTCTCCACTCAGCTACATTCACTAAACCACTAAGTTAAATACACCAAACCTTTTGTCTCCTCTTGTGCAGGGCAGAGGGATCTCAAAGCTATCCAAAAGCTATCTGCATTACCAAACACAACTCTGCTAAACCCATTCCATTTCAAAACTACTGAATTTATTTTAAATTTAAAAAAAAAAAAAATCCAAGTAGTAAGTAGTTCTCTTTTCCAAATTACGAGAAATTTCATAAGGAAAATCAGGCAGCAATATACAAAAAAGTCACTGCTTGTTACACTAAGCGGAGAAGGAGGGAAGGTGCTTTCCTACTCTTCTGAACTTCAGCCCTCAGTTACACCCAAGGCAATTTCTGAAACTCAAGTTTCTTCCTCTATCTGCTTCTGAGAACTTAAAATCACTGTCACAGAAATATTCTTCTCTTTTAACTCTGGTTAATTTTAGGCCTACAACATACTTCCTTGTCTAGACTTTCTGTCTCACACTTTCCAAACGTGTACTACACAGTGCTCCTTCTCAGCTTGTCCTTCTCCCTTCTGTGTACACAACTTAAATTTCCACCAAGCCACTTCTCACTCCTGTACCCAAGTTCATCGTCCCAGTTTTCCCCCACAGATACTTTTAACCCATATTACTCCCACTCCATTCCCATACACCTTCCTCTTCCCTTCCCTCTTTAAAGCATCAGATCAAGAAGACCCTCTCACTTCCACTGTTCATTTCCGCAGCTATCGCCTCTTAGTCTAACAAAGCAAGTAGAAAACAGTAGCAAAGACTGTTTTCACTAAAAAAACCCCACTTTTTAATAACTTAGTTTCTAGGGACTAATTCTAAAATACATAATAAAGTTGCAGAATATTAATTTCTTAATCAAAAGAGTTAACAGTAACAGTTAACAGTAAACAGAGTAAAACTTTAAAACACTGGCAGGAAAGCACATATCTCAAATCATCTTAGCAGCATTCATTATCTTTTATTTGCAGCTACTTTGAACCCTTCTGGAGAAACATTTATTTCTAAATTTTGTTGTTTGTTCAATTGTAAAGACAACCTTCAGTGACAATACAGTTAAAAATTATTCTCTAAATTCACCTTCCTCCTGGCCTCTCCTCCTGCAAATTCCACTCAATTATTTCGGACTGGTCAAATAATTTTGTTTTAGTATCTGGAAAGATACTTCACTTGGGTAGTCTGTAGCAAGGTGTTAAGAGTTGAAGCACCAGACCTCACACAGCAACAGATTTAAAAAAAAGAGGAGGCAAGGGGAATCAAGTGAATAAATATTTTTGAAAAGCACAGATAAGTCTAAAGCAGAGTTAGCAGTTTAGAAACAGCCACACTAAAACATACTGTATCTTCTGGACACTGGCCAAAACTTGAGGATAGCTGTGATACAATCTAGCGTTTGTGTGCAAGTTTTGCACCCCAAATAAACCGAAATCCGGTGCAGCGACAGTGGGAGTTATTGCTGAGCTATCTGCAGAGTCTCCTGGCACCGTATAATTAGATCTTCAAAGGAGCAGTTCCAAGAAAAGTGGAGAATGGAGCGTGGCGCAGAGCCAGCCTGCCATTGCCCAGGGCACCATATTCCGCCTCTAGTACGATACACACACAACCTTACTTGGGAATTACTTCTGCCAGCTTCCACCACTTTCAGCTTTCCATGCCAAGACTATTAACTATCTGCTGGCTTTTCAAAGCTCATTTTTGAAAAGCAGAAGCAAGAGAGACAAAAGGCAGAGCCCAGTCATTACCCATTCTCCGTTTGGCTGGGAAATTAATTTTTCTAAGGCAACAGTAAAGTCTCTGAAGAATAGAGGCTTCCCCTTTCTCTGAACGCTGACTTACCACACAGAGACGAGCACTATCTCAAGCAGCACAATTTATGAAAGGGAGTAAAAAGGGGAAAGGATGAGGAAAGGAAGCAATCCAGCAACCTACGCCAACAAAATAAAATGTAGAGCCAAAGTTAGACCCTCTAAGGAGTGCAAAGGCTAAAAATATTTAATCTTTTTTGCTCCACTGACAGAACTCTACACAGCAAGAAACTCTACAACATTTGCCTCCCTAAGAATGAATGTTGATTTTGAGATTTTTCAGCCAAATTTTGCTTCCTTGCCTTGTCAGCTATTTGTGAATAGATATTGTATGTTTGTGTTCCCAGAGTAGCTGAAGTCTTCTCACCACGTATGCATTCTCTTGAATAAAAAGGAGAATTTCCCACTGGGATGATATTATATTTATAATTGGCATTAATGTGCTAATTTTGTAACTCACTGCTATTTTCCAACAGGAAGCAGCATAAGCTTTTAGCATGCTTTTCCAAGTAAAGCAAGACAACAAATTTATTTCCAATGGAGTCAGCCAAGCAATTGCAACAAAATATTGCTATTTCAAAGCCCAAACACAACAATCATGATGAAATTCTCTACTTGCAGCACTGTGATACGGAGTTTTCCAGTCATTTCTGCTCCAAATAAATATGCCTGACCAAAAAAATTCTGAAACCCTTTAGAACTGTCATGAAAGCAATGCTGACTTCCAACAAATTTGACTTAAAATGTTAAAAAGCATAGTCCATACATCGTCCACTTTCTTAAAATGACCTGAGTGCACTGTTATACAAGTTCTATTTGCTCTCCTAAGGGAAGAGAGTACAGTTACCCCTTTATCACCTAATAATTGTTAGCAAAATGTTTATTTCTAGGAAGAAAAAAATCCAAGCAACCTTTCTGAAGATGTTTTCAATAGGGCCAAGAAAGCACTACTTCTGTACAATATTAAATAGTCTTTCATCAACACCAGTTTGGCTACTGACTTCAAGGTGAGCCTCAGAGTGCACCCCACTGGGGTTCACTCATAGCACTTTTATATTAAAGCAGATAGAATGATAGAATATTATGCCATGTTCAATTGTTACACATATATACTTTATAAGCAAATTACAAGTACTGAGAACTTCGGACTCAGATGCTAAAAATTATCATTCAATTCATTATTATTATAAATATCTAAAAACCCAAGGCTAAAGTTACAGATATTAAACTTAATATCAAATATATCTAAAACTTCCCAAATTTGTTGGAGCCCCCTTTCACCCACCAGTCTGTGAGGAATCTTCCCCAACTGTACGCAAAGCAAAAGCAATTCAAAATTCTTAGTTATGCAACTTAAGATAGACCTAAACTTCTTAGCATGTAATAAAGATTCAAAAACTAGCTGTCAATTTTCCAACCTTGTGATGTATGCTCAAGTGAATACACAAATGTAAACCTTGTATGTAATCTAACAGAAATTTACTTAAAAATACACAAATGTAGAAAAGCATGTTTCAATGGCAATAATAGAGTACTCTACAAGGGGAGGGGTGTTTTGCTTTTAAAATCCATGGTACCATCATCAAAGGAAAATAAAAATTTTCTGTTTGACACCTCCAAGTTATACACAGTCACTAAAAGAATCACAAACTACAAGATGTCTCGGCAAAATTCAAAATACAAGTCCAAATTAGTTCTTGCCTTTCCATATTCCCCAATGTTAACTGCAACCTGCAAATTTTAATTCTGGGGAACAAGCATTCTATAGGATATTTAAGAATGGCTTATTCTTGGCCCAGTAACAAGGGTTCTGGGAGTTTCTTGGTTTTGAAAGAAAATCTACCTACAGGAAAGAAAATCCAGGCAGCCAAGGGAGCAGCCAGCGCTTCCTGCTGCTGCCCACAGAGGAGGATGGAGGCGGCGAGACCGGGGATCCCACACCGAGCCACCGCCGGCAGTGATCGGGGGCTGAAACCGGCAGGAATGTTCTGGAGTTCTGAGCCCTGGACAACTCTGACACCTTGCTCAGCACCAGTGTGCTTCTCAGCATAGTACACAGTTGGAAATTAAAACAAAGTACACTAGACTCTGGAAAACTCCATCTCCTGATTGAGATGGATGCGATTGCCAAACATCTAGCTGGTATAGACTAAGGCTAGTTGTAAGCACATAGGGAATGGAGGCAATAAGGGTGCTTTTATAAAACTTAATCTTCCATCCTGTTCCCAATAGCCCTGACTTCTCAGGTTTTTACAAATTGTTTCTTTGATGGAGATGGCATTACCCAGCAGTCAAGTCTTTCTAAATATATCTTAAACTAATCAAATGCAATCAAAGCACAAGTTACTATAAAGCAAAACAGCTTAACACAGGAAAATTATTACTGTGTTATGCAAGTGCTACCCATTTCCACATGGAAAAGTGGTGAAATAGCAACCAAAGACAGCAGCAGGGATTTTTCTTTAATAAAGGGCTTGCAATGTTGCTTTTTGCTACCAAAATTTCCTCGGTCTTTCATATTAGCATTTCACAGTCACCCTACAATAAAAAGAGCTCATAAAAAAGGCATTTTAAAATACATTGGCATTCCCCATATAGCCTAAAAGCAACTGAAACAGCTGAAATAATGGCAATAGATTGGTCTTAAACTATGAAATACTTTAGTATTAAAAGATGGGGTTTACTGCCTCCATGTATTCTTAAAAATAGCCAGCATTTTTACTGCAGATCAGACATGTTCATTTACTTATATTTGCAGTCAAGGAAGTACCTGGTTTTGACAAAAAGTAGTAAATGTACCGTGCATTTTTTAGCCAGGGTGAGTAGATACCCACAATACCACAGAAAGTCTCTAGAAGATCTGAAAGTGTTCTTGACAAAACTGGTATTCCACAATTTAAGGAACATAATAGCTTGTTTGTAAAATGCAAGAGCCCTGCCTCTAACTCGCAGGCACTAGAAAAAAAAGCTGTAGAATCAGATAAATTCTCTTCTACAGACATGAACACTGAAAGCTCCTTCGAAGACGGGACAAATTAGTAGTGCGAGTTATTTTATGCTATTGCAGCTCTTAAAACATAAAATTATTTGAACAAATATTCAATTCAGCACATCTGTTTTGATTATTTGTGGAGTTTGCAAGAAGTAACAAATTTAATGGCAGAAGATTTCATTTTCTATTAAATGAGAAGAGAAAGTCCTGCTACTTTCAGATGAGCTGTGGAAATCAAAGGGACAATTCCTCAAAGATGAAATCCTGTTTGGCATACCCTACTACCATGAAACATCATACTGATAATTCTGAAGACTTAAATTCTCTGTTTATTCAAAAGAAAATGGAATAGGTGTAGTATCCCAGCAGCAATCCTTAGTCGTAAGCTGGAAAGTGGAAGTGTACAAAAAGAGAGGCTGGTTCATTATCTGCAGAGTATTAAGTCTCTGTTGCTTCAGGATTCACAACTGCTTGGAAACCTCCTTCTTTTTTTTTTTTTGTGGTACAAAATGTTTCTAGGTCTGTCCAGCAGGAAAGCACCAACACTTACTTCCTCCCACTGAGTGACCTCACGTAACAGCATCCAGCTACAGCTCCTCTGAACTGCAAGGAGACAATCCCTCCAAAAACACCATTCTCATTACTAAGGGAAGAATAAAATCGGCAGCCTCGGGATCATCTGCTAAAAACGTATAAAACTATCTAGAGGAGCCTGTGTCACTGCTTGAGTCACACAGTGACAGACACACTCAAGCTGAGGCCACACTTTTACTGCCAACATTGCTCAATACACTTCGGAGATGGCAGAATAAGGAAGACAACCCTGCTCTCTCAACAGGCTTCTGAATAAACCAGAGGTACACACTCACTGAAAAGACATGTCAAATACCTGCCATGTGCAGGAGGGAAGAGGGCCAGATGTAGCAAATACATGCTCCAATAAACATGGATTTTCTAGGTAGATTCCTTATATTAAGCTTTAAAACATAAAAATCCTACAAATACAGAGAGGCCCTTGAAACAAAAACAACTATTTATTTCCAGCAAACAGTAGTCTCAAGATACATTACAGGGTAAGAAACGATCAACATGCACAGTTTATGATTAATTTTCAAACCCTAATTCTGCATTCCTCAAAATGCATGCTTGAACACTGTCAATAAAGTAGCTCCTGCAGAAGAAAAATGCAGCAAAAAAAGGTTGCAAAACTGAAGAAAAATACCAGTACCGTTGCAACAGCCTGCTGCAGTCTGTAGCTTGGATTGCTAAGCAACCAGCACATCACGTAGAGCACGAAGGAGAGATTGCAGAGAAGACGACAGAATAAAAAAGCATCCTACTTGCAATGCCCCAATACCATCCCTGAAATAAAGAAAACCATCTAACACAAGTATGTGACTTTCATCCCTCAATTTAAAATGCATATTCTGAACAGAAAGCAGAAGGAAGGAAGTATGATCTACACTGAAATGAAAGGAAAATAAATCCCCTACTTCTTGTATGTGAGTTTTAAATTAATTTCTCAAAAAAAATACTTCTCTCTAATAAAAAAATAATCTACGGGAGTGTCATATTTTAGAAGCTATTTAAATCACTATAAGTGTTTAAATTATTTGGCATACCTATTTTGCAAATCTTTTTCCAAATTCAGATCTTAACAGCAAAGTGACATGCAAACCAGAAACTAAATCATGACTCTACTGGACTTCCAAAATCCAAAGTCAAGTAGCCCCATTTGAAATACGTTTTAGATTCCAGAAATTTACTGAATTACTGATCCCAAGTGAGAAATAGAAGTGACTTCCTATTTTAAGAAAGCATAGCCTATTAAATAATAACAAGGTAAAATATGCACATCACATAAAAACCTCCTGGCCCTCCAGGCTTGAAAAAATATTTCAAATTCTCTTCACCATTACACAAGATAGGAGACTTTTACTATACCTAAATTTCTAAATGATCATACCGAAAACCAATAGTTAAGAAGCACGCATACTATAGAAAGCCAACATATTCAATTTAAAAATAGAAGGATTTTTGTTTTCAGATCAGATGTCATTTTAAAGAAGGTGAACTAAAAGCCAATTAAAAAACTCTAGTGATTTAGATGACTTGTTAAAAGCAATTCATCTGTGCTTATACACACGTTTGTAATGTCATGCTAAAAAGACCAACACCTGTCATTTAATAAGGAACTACTATTGCTAACTTTCAATTTTAAAAAGATTATGCTGATTTAAAACTGTATATATCTGTCATTTGAAGATGTGACTAAAATCAACAAAAAAATAACTATCACACTATTTTAAATACTAAATATTAATGTATTTCAGTCAATTTTTACAATGTAATGGCTTATTAATGAAGACAAAGTTTGTCCACCAGGCTGTCAGCAATCACGATGCACTACAGGAGGCTAAATTTAAGTGAATGGTGAAAGGAATAGGTCACTTCCTAGCCAGAATTCATCAACTGCTATTGTTTTTATCCCCAATCAGAGGTAGAAACAGAAATCTGCCTCTCCTGAGGTAGGAAACTTAACCGAGCCACCTCTTGCTTTAGCTAGCAAGGCATGGCTGCAAAGCCACTCATGGGGAAACAGGACACCTTCAGTCCTCCTGAGACAGTCGAAATGCACAAAGCTGGCACTGAAGGAGATGACCAGGACCTAAGCAGAGAGCTGCAGTTACCTGAGTTTTTCTGATGTCTCACTCCAGCTGAATAGCCCAAACCCGAAGCACTGCTAAAGGGAATCAATAGAAGTGCCTAAAAGCACAGGGCTTTCCCTATTTCTACCAAGACAATCCAATTAGCCATCTTCAATAGGTGAGCAACCAGAACAGCCATCTTTCCAAGGTTCAAAGTACTAACCCTGACTAAGGACTAAGACCTGAACCTAAAAGTACTTATCAGTATCTATCCAGACAGAGGTTCAATCTGATTTATATGCTGGTAGGAAAAGTGGTGTCCTCCCAAATGCACAGTGCAGACACTGATTAAATGCTGTACTTTGGGACAGTAAATCTTTATTTGAAGTGAAACAGAGGAGAGACTGTAAAAGAAAAGCAAGGTTCTGAGATGAACTTTTGCTGCTCATACTTTGGAATCCAGGCTAGGAAAGACCAAGTGCCTCTCAGCTGCTCTGCATGCCCACATCATTCTCCAGACAGCAAGCCAAACAAACCAGAGTGGGCTCACAAACAATGTCCTTTTTGTCAGATAAAGCCAGAGGTACCCAAAAGACACCAGCAAATCCTTAGCATAGTGACAAATCACCAGAGGAAGCTGGCCAGCAGATTTTGTTTGTACTGAAGCCATTTTCTCAAGGCCTAGCTCGTATCAACAGCAGAAATTCCAGCAAACTCACTCAATTCACTGCTTTCTTTGGTCATCTTACAGGAATTAAGAGAACTATGGAGGAATATTCCAAGAGTAACCAGAAAACCAAGAAAAGATTCAGCTACTGAAAAGAGACAGTATATTGGATTTTTTATAAATTATTGTCAATTGCAAAATGGTAATTTTCTGTATTCTGACAACAACACAGTATTTGCTCCTGTAACCAAGACTGTTAACCTTAAGCAACAAGCCAACCAAACAAATCTTAGCAAGCAGATGAGAAAATAGCAGTAATAGTAACAATAATCATTGTCTTCTGAAGCAAGACAAAATGTTAGTGAAATATTTATCTACTTCATTGACCATCTGCTAAAATCTTTGGAGATATTTTCCAGGTGGTTTTCCTTTGTAAGAGGAATAGAATATTTGAGTAGGGAAGTCAGTGTACCATATCAATTACTTCAAAGCTTTATCTCTTATCAGAGAAGAACATGTTACAGTTTTAACAGTAACTTTTGTCCTCTTTCCTCCACTTCACATGCTATCTATAACCACACTGCCAACTGTTTCTCCTGGTCCTGCCGAAATCACCTCTTAGCAGAACAATAAAGACAAACAGTTTCTAAGTTCTTCCTAGCTAAGATGCAGAGATATTTCACTTTGGCTGTTTTGTTCAAGTTTTATTTTTTGGAAATCTGAATACTTAAAGTCTTCTCCTGTAGTGCTGTGACTGTATTCAGTGCTATCTCACAAGCTGAATTACTGTTTTGTTGTTTAAGAGTCAACTTCATGTTACCATTCCAGCCTTTGAGTTTCAACCTCCTCTACAAGTCATCTTTCAATACTGCATCTCTGTTCCCTTCACACTGTTGATACTTGCCTAGTTCTTCACACTGGAGAGTCTTCACTCACTCAAAAAGACTCCCATACAATTTTCCTGATGTAACTGAAAACTTGAAGACACCTGCTAACAAAAGATTCATAAACAAAACTTACCCAGGTCTGCTTCTTTCCTATAGGTTAACTGCAGCATTAGACAGAAAAGTAAGAGCTGTACTCAAGAGGTTGAAACTTCAAAGGATTAACATATAGACTTTTAAGGTCTATATGATCTTCCTCTATTTTTCCACCTGATACCAAACTGCAAGGCTAGACTTTACAGAGAAGAACTGGGTCATTACAGTTCATAGTTCACCAGTGCATAAATGTCCACAAACTGGGACCAAAGTTCATTCAACTCTGAACTGAGATATCTCCAACTATTACTAAAAGGCCAGGGGAGATTAAGAGCGAGGCCGGTGGCACATGTGAGCAAACATATTATCAGGAAACAGCCTGCCAAAGTTAAGCAACATTTTGAGAGCGGGAGAGGAAATGTAACCAAGGCTTCCTGGGGTTTCAGACTGTCTTACTCCACATCCTCAACCTCGTCTTTGCCGTAATGGCCACTCCTGAGTCACAGATATCGAAATATCCGAGCAAAAAAATTACACCTCTATAAATAATAGGTAAACTATGCAGAAATACAGCAGCACAGTAAGTAATTTAGGCAATCAACTTTTCTATTTCACAGTCTTAAGGAGATGGTTTACATTGGAATGAAGACATTAGCAATGTGGACAGTTTGGTCCCAACTTAACAAAGCACTTACCTTTTGTCAATGTATTTCAAAAGTCTTCTAAGAGTTATTTGCCTGTGTTTGGCTTTATTAAAAAAAAAACCAACCCAAAAACTTCAGTCACTGATACTGAGATGGGAGTTTCTGCCCTCACTCCATGACAGCAGGCAAGTCACAATGTCTGTGCTCCATCCTCTAGACCAAGAGTACAATCACTTCAGCCCACTGTTGCCTCCTTCGTCCACAAATTCCTTGGGAACTGAGATTATGTTTACATGACACTGAATGTATTACAGATTGAATGTTGGTGGGTTTTCAGGTGCAACTGAGGTGTTACAAGACAAATCACGCTGGATCACAGAACTACAAAGACAACCAGCTCCTCTGAACAACTGCCCACTTTGTTGTTGCAGCTCCTAAGGCTACAGCACAGGAGGAATGGCTTCAAATAAACAGAATTACTGACGCGGAAAACCTTCAGGAAAATAGGGCTGAAAAGCACTTAAGGTTACAGAAATCACTCATGATACATACATGAAAATTCCCTTTCAATGTGTTTGTCTACTAGTGTTTTTCAGAAGAGAGACTTTTGCTCTGTCATCTAACATCACTTTTTGTCCTGCAACAAAATTTCTCAAAAATGTGAGGGAGATCATTTAGCCTTTTACATTTTAAGTATTAACTAACCTATTTCAGTATCACAATTGTCCAAACTAGAGAGAAATGTTTGATTTTTACCTTAATGCCATGATTTTTTTAAAGCTTACAGCATACCTTTTGTTAATTAGAAATTGTCCTAGAAATCTCCAATGTACTTCAACTCAAACAAAAAAGTGAAGGCAACGAAATATTATGCGTTTTCAGCTCTCCTAGTAATTCCTTTCAAAGATCTTTTCAAAGAAGGAACAATGGATCCATTGATAAGACCAACAGAACAACAGATCCAACAGATAACACAATCAAACCCTTAGTGCTTAAGGCCAGAAGTAAAGACATAAGAACAAAATATTGGCAATGAGTATACATCAAAAGCTGCCTAATGAACCAAATTAATAACCTTAATTACTGCATTAGCCATCTCTGGGTAGCTTACTAGTGAAAAAGTCAGACATTCCCTGTCACAACAGCAAGGATAATTTTTTTGAATAAATGGCATTTTAAAGAAGATTGTGATGATAAATTTTAAAAAAAGGTTTGTTTATGCACAATGGTTTATAGACTGCAACTATAAGGGCTGTGACCAGAATTTAAAAAAAAAAAGTCCTCCCTGCAATTGAAAAGGCTGCAGAGAGGAGAATAAAAAACATTAATTCAGAACTGTACATAATTTGCTCACCATCTGTGCAAGTTTCTGGAACAAAAAAAGGTTTACTGTATGTCCAAGACAGCTTTTAACGCTAGAAATAATACACATAATAAATATACCACAAAATGAGGACTGGTTCTCTTTACCCCCTCTTTTCTCCCCTTTATTTCCCCACTATCATCTTGCTTATTTACAATTAAGATATGTTTTTTTGTATCCCCTGATTCAACCATTGCTATACACAAAAAATGCAGAACAACTTCCCCCAAGTTTTCAGCGCTCATCTGCATTTGCAAGTTTATTTTCTGAGGAGCTCTTGAATAACCACTTACACTCAGAATCTTTAAAAAAATGTATGAATGTAACCAAGTCATTTTTTGTAACAAATGTTAGCACAACTCCAAGCTCTCTGAATCAGAAAACATCTTGAAAACCAACAAAACCACCCCACAAACTGCAATTGATTGTGCACCTACAGTTAGAGTTAACAGAATACAGACAAGACTTTTGGAAAGACATCAAGAAATTAGGTAGGGCCTTCATGACCTCCAGAGGTAACTTAAGCAACCACAGCCTTCCTGCAGTGAAGAATTTGACAATTTTACTGTATTATGATAAATCAGTGCAAGAGAAGATAGAGCATAGTCACGTCACATTTGTTCCCATTCCCTTAGGGAATGAGCAATAAAATTACTGTTCAAGTTAAGGGACACAAGTGTTCCCTTCAGAAAATGAACACACTGTAAGATGATATTTTTGACTACAGTCATCAGCTGCAGAACTATTTGTGGTATCAGATAACTGCAGTTTTCATTGATAATGATAAAGAAGTGAATCTGTTTTCAAAACAGATCAGGGGATGACAGCTGAGGTTTCTACCTTGCTTTACAAAATGCCTTCCGCTTCTCTCTATGAACTGTTTAAAATCTGGATGTTATTTCTAACAGTCAGGCTCATTTCCTTGTGAATTGTATGCAAAGTATACCTTCTGCTGCAGTCAACTTACTGTGCATAAGAGAGGAACAATTACTCATGTGAAAAAGTCCATTTAGCTTTCAAGACAAAAATATAAGACAGAGAGGTCTGTCTCCTACAGTCAACAAACATTAATACTGCAATAAATTAAAGGAATATGCACTAAATACTTTTAGAAAGTAATGTTCATTACTGGATTCCTTACAGCTTTTGGGTTCAGTTATGTCACTGTGATACAAATAACTCACGTATTGTAATTATGAGGAGTTTCAAGCACAGCCAAGACCTGCAATCTTGCAACTTTGATACACTTTGAGTAGACGACAGTTGCCAACATTTCAGACAAATACATATACCAGTATTTTTATTCAGTGTATGTATGAAAATTGACTGCATGGAGAGGGCCAAAGGGGGGAAAAGACATATTTTTTTCCCAAGCATTTCACCTCCCACAAAACCAGTAAGATCAAGAGCCTTTATTCCCCAGTCACTGCATTAAAAAGGAAGGACAGAATGCCACAGCTAAAACCTATTTTCTTAAGTCTCTCTCTCAGGGTGGGAAGGAGATCACCACTGATGAACCAGACAAACAAATATTTCACCCACTCAGGGAATCAGTTCAGTTCTACATCTCCCACTACCTCATGTTTGGATCAGGAAATGAAGGCTGAATAAACAACAGTCAGAAGCAACATTAAATGTGCTACATACAAGCAAGGACAGCTTTGCTAGTTTTGCTTATAAAAAGGAATCAGAATATTAGTTACATCCTCAAAAAAGTTAAACTGACTTGGTACATAGATTATTAGACACCAAAATGAGCTGCCAAGGAATTTTGGCACAAATTCATGGGAATCATAAAATAAAGAGACATACCTGACAAGTTCCATAGCACTGGAAAAATTAAGTGTTCTCGAGCACTGAGAGCAAAGGGCAAAGATTTCCAGGCTTTCTAATGTGTGTGGCTTCTCTTACCATCAGATCCCTGCCCTCCTAATATTCATGTTAAAAAACAAAACAAAACAAAACAAAACAAAACACCAACATATTTTGACAGGATACATTTTGCCCAAGTGCCCACAATAGCAGGGCTGGTTGTCAAGACTACCTCTTGCTCTCAGTACAGTCTATTTCCTTAACATGTTTTTTGCACCCAAAATGTTAATAAAAATCTTTAAAACTCCACTCAAATTTCTTTGAAAAGCACACATGTATACAGGATATCTAATGCCAAGACAAGATCAATCCTCTTGCAAATATTTGATTTTTAAATTTAGAATCAGAAATAGACAACTTAGTAATTGTATTGTTCTCATTTTAAACCTCTAATCCTTTAAATAATTATTCTTTCCACATGCATCACACTGAAAAACAATTGTAGAGGTCTGAGGAAAGCCAGCACCTGCAGGAAAGGGTTTAATCTGGCAACTGCTGGTGTTGTTGAGTTATTCAACACATAAATCTCTTATTAAGTCCCACCTCTTTCCTGTAGTTCTAACCATTGGAGTTTGAGAAAACAGACCTCGTTTCATGCTAAACTCCCACCACTAAGCAGCTGAATCTCCTACATTGCTTAGGATACTGTTCGTGAGAGCAGACTTCACATGGAGTCATGCAACATCCTGTTCCAAGCCAAATGCTCCAGATGGGATATGTTTCACTGCTGCCTCCCCCTCCTCAGCCCATTTAAGCTTGTTCTTTTTTCTTTGAAAGCATTTATCCCAAACTGATGCTGTAACAGCATGCTAAAACTGACCTTTTAAGAAAAATACAGACAACCCAAAACTTATTTAAAATCTAAAAGTCTTTACTACAAAAAGAAAAAACCCACACCACTTACATTATCAAAATATTTCCATTAGCTAACCAATTAGCAAAACTATGCATATAAGAAAATAAATTACTTGATGCAGCTCTATACTGCAGGAAAATCTGCCTCGTTTCAAAAAGTTTACTAATCATTTAAAAGCTTAACATTGTCACGCACGTTACTAATCTAATGGAAGTTCTCATCGACATAACAAGGAAAAAACTGTCTAGTCTGCTGATCACTCTGAATGCTGGCAATTTCTCAAACATCTGCTAAAGGTCAGATTTCCACTGCATGGAACCAATCAATGAAGCTACACAACACTCCCAGCGCCATTGGAAGTGCCAAACAAAGACCACTGTTTTACATAAGCAAAGAAACTCAGCCTGAAATCTTCCAAAACACTACCAGCAAAGTCTTCGCTCCCGTCGCCACATAGTACTTGTCTACCTGGCAGTGGCTGTTAAGATTTATTCTAGTTTTGCTTTTTAGAGCAGAACCGAGTTACTTAATGCCAGCCCATTTTTCCACATTGTTAAATAGTGGGCAGCTGATACCACATACAGAGAAACATTATGGAGGTAAAAAAAGAATGTATATTCAAACAAAAGGGGGCTTTATTTAAATGTTAATTAACACAAAGTTTCAGAAAAGTGAATATTGGCATAATTGGTGCCTTTGTTTCAACTCAGTGACTTCAACAACAACCTCCCCCTCCGAGTTCCAAAAAACATATCTCAGAGTTAAAAACCAGCCTGAAATCATAAAATTCTGCCCTAAAATCCTTATTGAGCAACCTCAGAAATATAATCTCAATATCCTAACAGATTAGGGAATTGTTGGCTCCTGCTAAAAACAACATGCTCTTTATTTCAACAGCTTATCACATGTCATAAAACCAGCGCTTTAGCAAGAGTCCACACAGAAGAAATAAGTGATCAATTCCAACGCTGCTGAAAAGCTGAGCTTGTTCTATTTTTACACATAAAACATTGTTTTTATATATAGATAATCTGGCATTGATTTACAAGAAAAGCCTTCTGCACACAGAAGAGAAGGGCCAGTAACAAAGCAATCTGATGGAATTCAGGGAATTATTTGATGTTAATTGTGTGTCACTAAGTAATCTTCAACCTACAATTTTAGGCTTCTTCTAGAAAATAAGCCCAGTGATGCTCAGTTAGCTCCTGACCCCCAGCCCTCCTTGCCACAGCTGGGACAGAGCTGCCTGTCTAAAATGGTGAAAGTCCAAATGTCTAAATGGTCTGAAGTCCAGCACCCGAGGGCACCACACTCCTTACAGAGGGACCGCTCCCTTGGCAAATCCCAGCAGAAGCACCGTGCCAGGAATCAGGACCATGCGTGGGTTGGAGAAGGTGTGGTCCTGTGTGAAAGGAGAGGGCTGCACAGCAGGTACATACAGTGGGGCATGGGAGAAGGGACCAGCACTCCCACAGCAAGACCAGGCTCACTGGAAAGGGCTGTTTAATGGCAGAAATGGCAAAACAAGGGAAGTACAGGCTGCTTCTACAGACACCTACCAGAAAGTTTTAATGGTATGATAAAACTTGGTATTATCCAAGACACAAAAATGAAATTATTAAAATTGAATTTAAATACAACTCTGAAATAAAAGACTCCCTGTTAGTTGGTTTGGGGTTTTTTTTATTATTCCCTTATTAAAGCTGATCAGCAGTAGGACATGGGGATATTTCAAGGAGACAGTTATTTCTCTGTATTAGTTTCACTCATTCTTTGAAAAATCCATTCAGCTCCTTTGAGCAATCTTTTTTCCTGATTGCTTCCTGTCTGATCTAGCTGTTAGTGTCTGGCCTGATCCCATTTTTGTGGGACACTTAGGGGTACAGAGTTTTGTCACATTTCAAAAAGTGGAAGGCAGCCCCAGAAAGCCTATCAGTATCCAGCTGTCTCCTACCTTTCAACCATTCAACCAATTCTCCATTCAAAAGAAGCCAAGAAAATGAACAAACATCTGTATGAGATGCTTCAGAGAAGAGCACAAGGACCAATAAAAGTTTCTGTCATGCTCTGTGTTTCTTTCAGCAGGTCTGTACAAGTTGCCATTACAAAGGGGTTTCTTCTAATTATATTTATTATCATTCATTATTTATGATGTTATTGCCCATAAGGGAAGATGCATCAATATACATATCAATGGCAAATCATTGTAAGGATCACAGATCAGTGACAGCTTGCAGAATTTGGGTGCTTTTATATGAAAGCGTTACCAACTGCATTGAGATACTTGAGTATAGATTTTATTTTTAAAAATATTGTACTCAAGAAGCAGCCTGGCCAGATGGGAATATAGAATATATACATATATGAACCCAAAGTGCTTACATTAGTTCACATCTCCACGCACATGTGTGTGGAAGAATACTGGTCTGGCATTCCTTTTACTTCTACAGAAGGCAGGACAAGGCATGCTTAACTCTCACTTCTGAAATGGAACTGTATTAGTGACAGTCAGCAGAATTAACTTTTGGGAAAAATAGTGGACAGGGTTAATTTCTCCAGCTTTCCAGGACACGTACGTCCACCTCTACCTCAGAGAGGATGCCAGTTTCCAGGGACTTTCTGATGACACAGTATTACCCCACAAAGCAGTAAATTAAGTGTCTGCAATGCCTGATAAATGTAAACTGCACATGCAGAGTGCACCTACACTACCTTTACTGAGTGTACAGCCTGGACATTATCCAACAAAGGAGGAAGAGGGATGTTAGAGGAGAGCTAGAGGATCTGTAAAGACCAGTTTTGAGTGCAGGCCAACTGCCAAAGCATTTACTTTGAACTCTGTGTTACCGTGGCTACGACAGCTTAAACCCAGCTCAAGTGCATCTGCTCTGCACTGCAGTGCACACACAGAGACTTGTCAGCTTGCTCTGCTTTACTCTAATGCGACTCACTCATGCTGCTTCTAGAGAATCCACTGAAAAGCAAATTATTTTAGTAGTCAGTAACAACCCTCAGCGACACACCTAAGTCGCAATGTAACCTTGTACTCAATTAAGTAGAGAGAAAAGGGGAAAAAAAAGCTGCCTAAATGCTGCTTCCACAAGAGCTGTGTAGTGAATGACTAACCCAAGGAAAGCACAAGTAGGTCACCATCCACTATCCTGGCTTCAAATAGTAGGGAAGGAGTTCAGTACTTAAATCTAAGATTTAAAGCTTCTAGTCATACATAACTATGGCTACCCCCTACAGAATTACGGCACTTATTCATTCTGTACTGAATGGATTTTTTTAAAAGAATTTGCAAAAGTTCACTAGTTCAAAGGATGCGAAAAGTTCTTTAAATATGTGCTACCAGAATCATCTCCTGCTCCCCAAATCATCTCCATGCATGTATATTTAAGATTAGCATCTTACAGTTTATTTAGTGAAATAGAGAAAAACTTAGATTTAGCAGTAATTTTCTCCCATGGCTCTTCAGAGAATGAAGAATAGTGCTCTCCAGAGAACCTTTTAAAACAACTGCCCTTTTTCCACAACAGCTGCCATTTACTTACACTCTCAGAAGGATGGATGCCATAGGCTGCCTCTCAGCAAAGAATAACTTACCTCGCTTTCATCCTTTCTCAAAGTCATCATCTATATCCCTACAGATAGGAAGCCACTTTCTCCCCTGGGGGCAATTGGCTTCATTCCCAGTAGCAAAAACAGAAGGCAAGTAGTGACCATCTTTGTTCAGGCAGTTGTGGCTTCAGTCAGGCTGAAAAATGAAACGTTGCAGGCACAATGGAGGGAAATGCCCTTTTAGGATCCTTTTGCTAAAAATTAATCTCAGTCCTAAACATCCTCTGAGCTGCAGCATCTGAATTGGCCAACAAGATGGATACGCAGAAAGAGGAAATAGATATGCATTTGAAGTATGGGGGGAAAAAAAAGGAAGAGAAAATTCAAGAGTTCATAAAGTATCAAGAATGAAAATAAACTGCAGGTCTTGCTGCCCTGAGTCAGTGAGGCAAAGCAGCTGTAAATCTGTCTGAACCAGCTCTGCATTCCCCAGTTGCTCTGTAGCTCCAGAATGCATAAAACAGCTATCACATGCCAGTCAATCTGTCCCTCTGACTGTTAGAAGTCTACTTTATTTAACACAGATCCACTCTTCAGGGATTTTCTTTTGTATGAACACTAGATAAGAACACTGCCTACACGGAGTGTGAAAGATGGGTCAAGCCAAAGAAATTGCCAGAAGAAAACTACATAAAGACCGAAGTCAAGTCACTCATTTAGAATCAAAGGGAGCATTTTACTGGGGGAAGACTGGAGGGTGGGGAAACACTGACACGTGGACGAAACGACAAAGACTTACAAAACAACCTTTAGAAGTTTAAAATATCATTCATTGTGCTTACCATGACTGACTGCACAGTCAAGGAAATGCAGACTTTAACGACAGACGCAGGCAATTCCACTCTTCTCAAAATTTCTGTTAAAAATTGCTATGCAATTGTCTATTTAAAATACTATTTGGAAGTTTATGGTTTTACTATGCCAGTTGTTTGTGTGATGATTACGTTCTTCCCCCATCCTAAAACACCAAACTCTCTGTCTTAACTTAGTAGTCCTCAAGATTTTGCTGCAATGCATAGAACTACTGTGGCAGGTAGGATTATTCTGCTGAGCTGACAGAGCATTACCATTTCCTGACATCCTAGTGCTTCATTTTGCAGTCTTTAATTACATTCACATTGTTTTATATTCTTTGTTATTTCGGTGCAAAATGTAATTAAAGCTAAAGACTGATACACGATACTCTTAACTAGAGCTGTCAAGATGCTTTTATCTCAGAGATACCTGCAGGACTTTTGCACTTTAGTTTCATACCTTCTTGAAAATTTTGAGAAGCATACTAGGCAGCCAGCTAATTTAATGGGTTTTATTTCATTAAATATTCTCGTATGTAGCACTTGCAATACTCCCTCCTCTCCCCACTTGCAAAGACGTGAATACTCAGTTATAAGAAAGCTTAATTGAAGTATCAAAAAGAAATCAATTTAGAAAGCATAATTACACTCTGATCTGTGAGCACACAAACACTTAGATTCCTACTTAAACTGTCAGCAAAGGCGGCAGTCTGTAAAGTTAATCAAGCATGTCATATAAAGTAACAATTAGACCAATTTACTCCTTCAGAAGACAAAAGAGCAGAATGGGAAAGAAAAAAGAAACAGAAGCCAAAGTCCCCAAACTACCAAGGGAACTGAAAGTCCACATTGCATGTCCAACAGCTGGGCAGAATCCAGAAAGCAGAACACGTGCTTGCAACACGAACACCAACAGGTAAAGCCAACACTGCCATCATACACATGGTGCCTCTTATTTCACTGGAGATAAAATGGGATTAGTGTACATCATCTGCTTACACTGATCAGGAAATTAAATTATCACTCTGTACGGTTCACATGGTACAAAGAATATATTTTTACAACAGATGCGCAAATGCAATAAATCCATGTTTACTGCAAGGAAGAAGTTTCACCATACCCAAGCTTGCAAATGCCAGATCTCATCCCTGCTCTGGCATCATTATATGACCAGTAATTCACAGACTATGCAGGGCCAATTAATCATGCAAGTGACAAGTTAACCAACATCCAACAGGTTCAGCACAGCTGACATACACTCCAACTATTGCTATGGTACAACCTAAACATTTGTATCTTTTAAGACATTTTTTGAATGAGTATAACTTCTGCTTAATACACCCAATTATACTCACAACCTATTAGTGATCAACTCCAAGAATTAAGGGATCTACCCCTTGCAATTCAATGGTTGAAGGGTCTTAGAGGTTTCTTATGCAGACTAAAAGAGCGAACTTCAAGATGGCAACAGCTACTTACTTGTACAGCTGCACTGGTTCTTCCACTTGAGTGTTTCATCCCCAGAAAACAAAGGGGAAGCACCTAAACAGCCCCAAGATACCCTGTTTGTATCTCTTTTCAATTCACTGCTGTTCATCCTGTATGTGTGCAGTACCTCACCGTTTTTGGTATGGTGACAATTCCCTTATTCTAGAAACGCAAACATATTCAGGATTGTTTGACAGACAGGCAAAAGTATTGCAATTACCAAATGTGACAAGAAGGCTTCCTTTATTCTTGCCTCCCAGAATTAGCATCTTTCCATATTTCTTTAAATACCCAGGCAGCATTTAATAACTTCTCAGAATAGCATCACGTAAACCTACAAACTGTAATCATCAATTTCTTATTTAATCCATCTATCAGCTGGCCTGCCAGTACAATTTCACTGAAGAAATGAGCTGAGACAAAGGAGCATCGTATGGTCAGCTAAATCTCAATGTGTGGAGGGGAAGAAAGGAAAAAAGAAACAAGCCTCAATGATTAGCACTTCAAGGCTTTTTCTAGAGAACTTCACTCTGATGTTTCAAAGTCTACCTTCCCAAACAGCATTCAACACTAGACAGAAATAAAGGCATGGATGCAAATATTAAGGTATACCATTGGCAACAATGAATGCTGCATTGGAACGTTTGCCTGGCTTGTGTTTGTGCATAGCTCAAGCCTGACAAGCAGTACAGACAAATTCCAAGTCTTTAATTCTTACAGAAATCCAATTAAATACTTAAATTTCCCTTCCACCTGCAAGAGAAAGCATTGAAGATCTAACAAAAACAATACATAGAATGGACTGTGCTCATTTAGTATTTGTTTAGTCTCCTCAGTTTATGCTACCATATATTGAAATGTGATTTTGTCATCACCTGACAGCAAAGACCTTCAGGAAAAATGAACACATTCCATAAAGTCTTCAATTTTGATTTGTTATTACATACCCTGAAGTCTCTCATGACATTTCAATAGTAAAACTTGAGTTTCTACAACATTTTCATGCCAGAAATTATCAAGAAAATTTGTGGTAGTGCAATTTTGAACCACATTACCTGGGTGCAGATATTTAAAAAAAAAAAAATCGCAGTTACATTCTCCACATTGCACATATAAACTGCTTCAGGAATTTGATCTCGCTTCAATTGTTTATATTGAATAACAGTAGCTTATAAAAGACACACCTTTCACATCACTCACTGCTTTCTTACGGTTTTGTTTTCAATTTTTTATAACTTTTTTTTTTACCCAGAAGCAGGAGACAACTGTGTGGTTTCTTATGTTCCCAAATATACTTTCATTGCATTACTCCGAATTCCCTGGGAGTTGCAAAATTGAGTTTCCTCCCATAACACATTCCAATCTCTTACTACATCCCAAAGCTTCTTCCTCTCTCATGCTGTGATCTTACCTCCACACCACTATCCTGTAGCTTTATCTGGCCTGGATGTTGGGGATGTGACAGCACACACTGGGGCTTAAGCACATACATGACTGCACAACTGGTTTGTGACCAAATTAAATCATCAACTGCTGAGCTCCCTGTGCCTTTGTATGCAAAGTGTTAATTTGGACTCTCGTCCACTTACTAAACATCAGCTTCCATTGAATTCTCTGTCTTTAGTTACCATAATTTCATGCACCACACATGGCACTTTAAATGGTCAAGGGATTCAAACATCAGCACGAAGGGGCAGAAAAACAAGGCAAAGCTATGGAAATGCTTAAGCTTTTACACCCCTGTCATAATTTTCTTTGCATCTGTCCTGATACCAGTCTGGAAGAAAAAACCCAAACAACACATACCTGAAATGAACTTCATAGGGCAAACTGCTGGAGACCTTTGCCCTTGAAGGAAATGGGTAGATGTGCCCACCAATACACTCCTCCAAAACTATCAGTAAGAGAAGCTGGTAGGGCTGGAGGAGAAGGGGCAGGGACAGTGAATCTAAATGTTACAGAAAAGAGGAAATTCTTTTCTATCAAGAGAGATGTGCACAGCAAACCAGATTCTTCAAGTACAGATGGTTTTTTCCCAATGAAATCTAGAAACTTTTCCAATTTTCTAGTTTAATCATTGAGAGATGGAATGGTTCTTATTATATATAATAGTCTTAAAGCAGCAACACCAGACTACATACACACTCTTAGACATCCAGTATCTACTACACTACGCAGCCCTTACTTCAAACCATGCTACTACAAATTGAAATGCTTGTAAAAATGGATAAGGAAAAGTGAAAAACCTCAGCACTACAGGTCTAAATCCTTTCTTTTCCTATATAACCATTTCTCAGGACAGTGTATCTACTACCTAGTAACTGCCTCCCACATACCTATGTTAACATTTACAGAGCAGGAAAGAACAGGGTTTCTCTGCATTCTTGACTAACTCTTGGCCAGACACCCAAATACTTTTAGAGAGCAGACCTTGAAAATTATGTTTCTACCAACTGAAGGGGAAAAAAAACCCCTTTTCTCCTCCTCAAGTGTGTGACTATGGTACATATAATTAATCTTTTTAAGGGGGATGTCTAAGCAGCAATAACACACAAAAATACACTAGGAAAAGAAGCTCCTGGGTGAATGACTGTACTCAGCAGGGGAGGCACAAACTCACTTCAAATACCCTTCTTTGAGAAGCATCAAACCACTGTAAAACAGCAAAAATCTATACAAAGTCATACATATAAGCAGTATTTTGAGCATCTTCCCCCATCTCTCACAGGCTCCACTACCCAATAAAATTCAAGTCTGACTTTCCAAGCAGGCAAGAAGTCTTGCCAACCAACAGCAACACTGATCCCACAAGGAATGTGAGCAATACAACATTCATCAACACCGTGGCACGTTTAGTTGACAGCTGCTGGGGGTCAGCTTGAACCAAGAGCCCCCGTGTGCTGCCCCATCACTGGTGACAGAGGCATTTCTGAAGTGCTCACAGTCAGTTGTTCTGACATACTGCCAAGAAAAAACTGAGCACAATAAAAGTAATGATTTAAACACTTTCTCAGGGAAGAAAAAACCTTAACAACAATAAACCCCAAAACTCGAACTCCCACATCTAAGAGTGAGTTTTTTAAGTCTTTTAGGGAAAAAAAAATAAAAGACATCTTGTGAGAGCTAAAATATCAAACTGCTAGCTACTGCCAGGTCACCTTCATGTATACATACACACACAAAACAAGTCACTTCCTTCCCCCTTCAGACACAGCATCCTAAAACATTTTGAAATGGGTTAGCATGTTGTCTGGGAGAGCCAGAAACTCAAAATTAAGGAAAACCAGCAAACCTGGTAACCTGGCAAGCTTCCTTCCGCAAAAGGTAACTTTACATAGGAATACTTTACCTGCCAGTACTAGGTACAAAAATACTACAGAGCTTGTTGATTTATCTGTGCACAAAGATATTTTCATACAACTGGCAAGTCGGGACCTGCAGTGTAATTTAGCCCTTCGGTGAGACTGCCAAAATGGCAAGAGCCAGGCATCAGATTTCTTCCAACAATTAAATGGGTCAGACAGAAACTACCAATCAACTTTCTCCCAGAGAACAAAAAAATCCATAATAGCAATAGGTTGATGATGAAGAAATGGAATTTACTATTAGGAGAAGCTAGCACTTTAAAGGCAGATCATCATTGCATTAGTCTGCAAACTACCACACCTGACAGCCAAAAGCAAAGTCTAAAAAGAGACTCTCCTGATTAATTTCATTTTCCTGCTGCTAAGAATCAACACCGGCATGCAACAGCAGTCAATGGGAAAAAAATATATGCCTACATGACCAGGAAAATATCGATTAATTCTTTTTTTAAGTGGAAGGAATTAAACACACTTTGGAAAGCTCATGCTAGAAGATGGAGTAAGGAAGCAAGCAGTAAAGAGGAATAGGTTTTGCATGAGAAAGGCAAAGATTATTCAAGTCAGGGAAGCAAGTTAAACCCACCATACTCGAATGATGTGTTTCTCTAACACCACATATCCAAACGCAACTGGACAGAACTGGATCATGTAGACATCATAAAAAAGGACTCAATATAGTAACACTTTTCTCTTGAAAATGCTTGCCAACATTGAGAAGGTGAGAAAATGCAGATCTACAAGTGGAGAACAATAAAAACAACTATAGTTTAAGGTTCATTAGGTTTTTTACTTCTCTACCAATAGACCTTTGAAAATGTTTACCATCAAATTTGTGAACAAAGCTGTCTACCATGTCTACTAGATAACCTCCAGGGAGCAGACCATAATTCCTTGTCAAAGTGAGCTTAAACTTCTTGAATAACATAACAGAGACAGCAACAACATTATTTTATTGCAGTAAAGAATATCAGTTGCAAGAGGCTTTTTCAGGTACATATATACCGAATTCACATTCTAGAATTACATTTAAAAAATTACGTTAAATCGTAAGAATGAATATGCAGTTTCAGTAAATCTACTTAAATACTGAAATAAAAATTTTTATCTGCTTCATCTCTGCCAAAAGCATTTACACCACATTATAATCACCTCAAAGTTATGCTAAAGTAGTAACTACAATTCCAGTTATTTTCTAACTATGGATCCTACACATAACATATGTATGCATTCAAAGTGAGTTCAGGCAATTCTCCTCAGCAGCCTCCGTTAGGGGTCACACAAGCATTCTCCCTGCCCTCAGCTCCCGGGCTCAAGCACAGAAGGGTCAAGGCAACCCACATGGGCCCCAGTGCAAATAAAACTGAGCTGCATGAGCAGAGGGCAAATTGCTGGATCAACAAGTACAGAACATTTCTAAGCACAATAGTTATATTAAGTAACAGCTTTTTGCTCAAGTATCCATGCATGTGACTCTTACTTAGCAGCTTGGTCGTGTAGGAGATGGAAGCTAGAAATTCATCTGAAAGATCAGAGAGGCAACTCTCACTGCATCTGTTCTCAGTGCTTCCATCAGCACATTGTTTGGTTAGTGCATACACGAAGACCACGTAGCCTCTCTCCAACCCCTCACCACAGGGACCTCACCAAAATAAGCTAAGAAGACAGTCTGAGACCCAGCTGAATAACTTCCAGTACACAGTGGAGCATTTGTTGATATCATTCCTTGTTATGCCTCAATCTGTAATCCACTTTAGTAGTGTGTGCCAAAAACTATTCCTTCTACACCCAAAAGAAACAAAACAATTCAGGCTTTAAGCAAACAGATCCTGCTCCACACAAACCCAGCAATTCAAAAAATCAGACTATATGACTCTGCTTCATCCTGACAAGCAAGAGGGAGGCACTTTGGTCTGAAGAAAGAGAGGTTCAAAGACAACTTGAGAAATCTTAAGCGTGATAGCTACTCCATCAAAAAATAACGCTGTAACCACAAATATCTTGCTGTACAAGGTCTGATAAACAAAACCAGTGAGGCTGTGCCAGAACTAGGGAGATTACCTGGGCGTTTAACAGACACGTAAGAGAAGTACACAACAGTTAAGCCAAGATCCACAACCAACACTGGGCTTTTCTCCTGCCAGAATACAGGCCTCTCTGGAAGCAGCTGACCTCCTCAAAGAATTACTCATTTGAGGGGCAGCAGGCTCAGAATACACTGTCTATTTTATGAACCAGAGGTTGTGCCAAAAAGAAGATTGGCTAATTTGTCAATCGCTCCAACCATAAAATGTTGCAGATTTACAACCAACCATTCCCACACCTGGACTGCTCTGGACAAGGTATTTGTCTCCCTGTTCATGTAACATTGACCTAACCCAGCTGTTTCTCACAACATCTTCGTTTTCCACATAGAATCAGACAGAAGGATCCTCATTTTACAAGTGGTTATTTTCAAAACAGCCCATAAGAAAGTTAGTAATCACTGATCAAATGACTGTCAGGCAATGAAAGAGTGAATATATTTCCAAGACAAATATCTTCTCCCTTTGTTCACCATTGAAAAACAACCTGTCTTACATTTGCCTTTTTAAAAAAAGGCTGATGCACCAATGCAACCCTTGTGAGCAGTATCACATATGCACACAACTGAATGCATGCAATGACATCTGTTTAGCGCTAGTTGTGGGTGGCTTTGTAACCTTAACAACAAATAGCTTTGCATTTGAAATGTGTCCTGATGGAAATCTTTCACTTTCTGGAACCTCAAGACTGTTGCGGAAAATTACGGAATGGGACAGCCAGATTTAACCTTGTGACACTGACCTGCAGGTCTCTACAGAAAACAAATCACAAATTACTCTGTTTTCTGACTAAGGATGTTTCAGACATCCTCATGTCAATGGATAACTACCCCTACAGACTTTGCTACCAAAAGACAGCCCATAAAATTTTGTGAGCTGCTTAACCACAAAGACATGCAATAAGTGAAGTATTTGAGTCTTTAAACCATACCAAAGTTTTCCCAGTTTTCGCACTAAGTGAAAATTTGTTCAAAGGAGAGTTATTGCATTATCACCTCATATCCCTCAAGGAACAGCAAAGTATTGTGAATCAGAAATCTATCTTTGTAGTAATACCAGTCTCTGCAACACCAAGAGACTGAAGCATTGCTCTGGCAATTAACTGTTACCCAGAACAATCTGGCAAAGTTTGCTATCAAGCTCCCTGTTAGTTTGACAAAAGAACTGGTGAATGTTTCCCCAGTGAATTTTGACAGTACAACTTAATAATAAACTGTTCTGCCTAGAAAATAAGAAGGAGGAGGAAAAGAGAAGAGAAAAAAAAAATTATTGACATCCATCTGCCCATGAGATCAAACTTCTTATGCACTGTTGTTTTAATTTTTAATTGCCATGACTGCTAGAGAGAATTGGAGAGTACTGTAAAGATACTCAACCCTCTTGGAAGGTATCCAATTTATGTGGTTAGCATGGTGTGATGATGTGGAAACAGAAGATAATGTGGCCCACAGATCTTTGGCAGGCTTTAAAATATCATCTTTCATCGTAAAATTACTCTATTTTAAGCGGGTGATTGAAAGGTACTAATAAGGCATTTGGGTTGATGTCTACTGCTGTGCAGAGAATTGCTGCATTTCTAGAAGAATTTAAAGATTCTTGGCTCTTTTTAATAGTTTTTCAAAGTCCTCTATTTAACATTACCTACCTAGCACAGCAGTTATCTGCATGTTGAGACCTCTGTCAGGGCAAGGCTAAGAAACAACTTGGATTAACCACCCATTTTACTTCACTGATACCACTCCTCTTACTGGGGCCATAGCAGAGAACAAATTAACAAAGTCTTGGGTTACCAGTCAACTTTGAGGGAACCATAAAAAACCTGCTTTAGAAGCTACAGGCAGAAATCTGGTTTAAAACCTGTAAAAACAACAGGCAGATCCTCCTCTTCTGAAAGAGTATCAAGGAAAATAAAGATCTCAACCAAGGGATATTCTAACTCAAGTCATTTAGCTGCACAGTTATTGCTCAAGACAGCACTGCAAACTTGAAAATCAGCAGGCATTTCCCTCCCTTTTTTTTTATTAATTATCTCCAGTGCAGCTTCCTTCCCATCTCATCCCTATTACATCCAAAATGCATGAATGTAAGTTTTCCCAGATTTTCTACTGACACAGGTTGCCTCAAGCCACAACCCCTAAGTGAGGGAATACCATTAGCCTCACACTACCTTGCCTGAAAGCTCACAAAAGTACTGATATAGGTAGAGGACTGCCATAGGTAAAGGCCAAGCTAGAAAAGCAGATTACTTTTTTGCCACACATCAAAATCTGAGGTATGGAGAGCTGTTGTACCAATTAAAGCGGCTCGAAGTAAAAAAGCAGCTGCATGTCCTGTTGCTGAATGAAGTCAGTTTAGATTAGGGCACAAGTCCCAAGTTAATGCAGTGTAAATAAGTAGTAAAGACTCTCTTGCCAGCAATTCCAAATACTCAGTGACTGTAACACTGATGTCTGCAACATCAAAGCACATACAATAGCACATGAGAGGATGGCGTTTTCTTTGTCTTAGCCAATGCAAGATGCAACCTGCAATTAAGAGGCCTTTTATTCCTTTCTCCTTGGGACAGAATTCATAACATTGAAGGTTGGTTGTCTCTCCTTAAAGCAAAGAGAATCACTGATTGCAAAAAACTGATCACAAATGGTATCCATTAAAGCCATCAAATCACTGGTCACAACCCCCTTTCTACAGAACATCTTGATGTTTCTGAAAGTCCCACTGACCCACTATGCTGGAATGGATACGCTGGTTATGGATATCTGGGTTCAAGTTAAATAGGCTTTCTGGGACAATCTGAATTCTTTCATTTGTATTCCCCTTTGAAGTACCTTACCACAGAAGGCTCCCTAGCCTTCTGCATATGTTCCCTTAGAAATCTGCCTCTGAACTTTGAGTATCCTAATAAAAAGATGGAGTCCTGCTCAGTAAGAGGAACAGTCTATAAAATCTCACTAAGGGAAGTGGTTAGACCTTATTATTTTTTATCTATTTTAAGTGGCTCCCAAATGTTCTGACCACTGACAGCATTCAGTGTATTGTCCACAGGACACCTTAAAGAAATTTTAGTATCTTCAAATACAGAGGCAATGAAGTTTCACAGACATCTTGCTGCTTTCTTGGGGCCCACCAGTGATACAGATATCTCTTCTAAAGATAAAATGCCAAACCAGCACACTGCCACACACCAAACAGCTGTTTCTTTCTAGCTGTTCACATAAAACCACATGAAACACCACTCAATGTAGCCACAGTTTATAGGAACAAACTTTCCCAATATAAGACACAATGAGCTCACTCCAACTCTGCCCAAGCACTGCAGAACAGCTTAAAGTGCCCTCTATGCCCTTGTGAACAGCACAATGACATGAAGACTCCACATACAGTCCTTCGTGGGCACTCTTAATGAAAACTTGCCAAACCTCTCATGCACAGGGTGTCTGCCAGTATTTTGCATTGCTTCTGGGTATAAGAATGAAAATATTTTGAAAAAGAAAAATCAAAAGAAAATCTTTCCACTTGTATTAGTTTTCAAAATGCAAATAAGTCACCTGAACCCTAACATGAAAGCTATGACCAACTGGTTCCAAAGTTTTGGAAAGTCCTTCTCTTCACAAGTTGCTTTTCACATTTTTAGTAGGAAAACCTTCTAACTGAAAATACAAACTAAGCTTGTAGAACTGTTGCTGTAACTGAAAACACAATGTCTTTTTTCTTTAATGTCTGTTTGCAGGACAAGCTATGAATAGTCACTTCCAAAGTCTCATTGATGGCTCAATTATAGTTTATGTTGTCATGAATTTGGCATGACAATATCGCCCATTCACTGCTATGTGAAGAGTTCACGCCTTCTCTGTCCCCAGGCCTTGAAAGAGATTGCTTACCAGTAAAAGCAGTAGCAAAGCTGAAGTAAATCGAAACTGAAGAGATAACAGGCAAGCAGAGAGGTAAGGAAAAAGAATGTACTAGCCAAGCATTTTTAGTGACATTATTCAATTTGCAAAAAAGAAAAAAACGTGGCAAAATAAAACATTTTCCAAGCTCTAGTTCAGAATTCGTTGTTGTCTTACTTGTTTTCAAAGTACAAGACATGAAAATTGTGGTTTTTTTCAGGGATGTAGTGTCTTCTTAAATTATCCTTAAAACAAAACCAGATCACTTTAACAGACTTTCTTTTGTGAAGAAAAAAAAAAGAAAAACCATAACCCAAGAGGTAGTCTCAAATTTTGAATTTATTTGTATTTGTGATTTCCAAGTCTGAGATGAGGATTACACTGGAAATTCCGATTTCTTCCCTGAAACAGTCCTTCCGAAGTCTTTTCTAAGTTACACAAATGATTTCTCTTCTTCCTGCCCTCTCCTCCCCCCACCATCTCTTGAGAACCGCCTGAAGGCAAATATAATTGGAACCTCGCACTCGGTGCAGACATGTCATGAACAAGAACATAATCCAGGGTCATCAGCAGGCTAAAGCCAGCGCACTGCGCTGCCCTGCAAGACGATCAGTGTGTGGGTGATAAGCATGCCTACAGTCAAGGCAAGCCTAGCAGGCCTGTGACAGGGCAGCTCGCATTGTTCTCCAGCCAGATCTGTCCAGACTGCCTACAAAATAGCCCTGCTAGCTCTGAAAGCAATTGTACCCATTCCCCCACTCCCGGTTAAGAGGACAAAACATAAGGTCCTAAGGATTGAGGGGGAAGGGAAGGCTGAAAGCAAGGATCTGCTTACAGACAGAGAGTATCATTAACTATTAATAACAAAAAGGCTGCAATGCAGACAGCTTGAAATCTGGTACAGCTTACTAAATCACAACTGCATATGAGACCATTATACTACAGTATACCAGTAATAGCTGCACAGTTCCCTTTCAGTGAGAAATTCATACATTTAGATGAAGACCCCACAGCACGTTTCCAGCAACACTGCACTTCTAATGCTGATAGCTGTTCGAAAATTCAAAAGGATTTCTTCTAGTTAAACATTTTATTTTAAAAGCAGGTCTTTCTAAAACAGGATGTTTTATGCCAAACAATTTACAGATGCTATTTAATAAAGCATAAGATCTTAGTGTGCAATAACACTGGGGAGGGAGACGAAATGCACATCATACATATCTAATAAAGTTCCTTCACTAGGAAGAAATTATGATTAAGTTTCCTCTGAGAAGAGCCCCGTGAAAGCTAGCCTCTTATGCCAAGACAGTGGTTCCAACTTCTTTGCACCTCGCTTCAGAAAGCTGGCAATCAGTAAGCAGTTCATACTATAACTATTCACAGCAGAGATACTGACTGCCAGTTGGGGCTGGGGGTGGTTTGTTTTGGTTTTTTTACTTTCAGTACACTGGGGCTTAGGTGAACCCTCTATTCACATCTAAACAAATCAATTTAGCTAATCCTGCTTTTTTCCCCGTCCAGACATTTCAAAGAGTATAGATGTGACCTTTCAGGTGCACTCTTCCTTGGTGAAATACAGAGTCACTGCTGTTTTCCAGACTGACAGGAGGACAAAGGGCTAAAGGAAAGCAGGGAAGACTGTCTGCAGGGAGAAGGGTTGGATCACACTAGTGCTATTGTCAGAGTATAGGATAGGCAATGCCAGGCGTCTCAGAGTTGTGAGATGAGGAAAGAGCAAACTGGGATGAAAACATCTGTGCTGAAGCAAAGTGAGGATGCTCCAGGAAGGGGAAATGCAGCCATTTTAGTGCTCAAGTTCCCCTATTTTCCTCACCATGTCCCTCCTGCAGTTGGTTCACAGCACTGGAGTTGTGCAGTCCTGTGCCCCTGCTGTCACCCCAGTCAGGCTCCACAGAGCAAGAAGGAGCTAAGGAGTCCAGCCCTAGTGCTGGACCTCACCAGTTACATGCTCTCCTTTCTCAACCGAGGTGGGTCTTGTAGCTTGGAATGTATTTTAAAAAAAGGCTCTATTTGATCACAGCTGGTCCTGGTCTGTCAAGCCTCTCAAATAGTGGAGAAAGCTGCCCACGCAAATGGGTGTTTTGCATAAAGATGGAAAATAACGAGGTAAATAACCATTAACAAAAGAGTTTTTGTGAAGTTCTTAAATTCACAAATTATTCAGAAATTTACTTTGAACCCGTGTAAGAAATAAGTTGAAGATACAGAAATAAAACGCATGTAAAGAATTAATGATAAGAGTATCCAGAGCCACACCAAGACAAGTCAGGATGGACAGCCAATCAGGACAGCTCTCGGATAGTAGGAGGGTGGTCCACTTTCTAGAACAGAAGTAGATCAAGAGATAATAAATCTGGAGTCACAACCACATCAAAAAGATACTAACAAGTGTTAGCTTGCTTCTTTCTGGTATTTAATTTTATTTGTGGATTTGAATGTAGAAATTCACTATCTCTGGGAATAAAAGTAAAAACCCTAGGAAAAAAGTAAAAGTTAATAAATATATAAAAAAACAAACAAAGCCCCAAACAAATCAAAAACTCCCACAAAAAAACCTTCCTTCCCAGGCCTGAGAAACCAGCACAGCTTACTATCATTTCTGTTTCCAGAAGAAAAACTGGCAACTTCTCAAAGTGTTTAAGATAGCATTGTTTTTTCCCTTACACTTAAAGTATGCTGGTAACATTCCCACTGAGTTTGGAACCCATCAGGAGCCCAAGGCCCAACTTTCAGGGACACAGGAGACCAGTAGACATCAATGATTTACAGCACCTTGCCATAGCAAGAGACAGTAGATACTTACTCCTTCAATGAAACTCTGGAGAACATCAGAGACCAAAACCAACAAAATCATTTAGCCAACATTTTATGAGACTGAAGCTAAAGTACCGCATCTATGTCAAATATTCACATTTTTAGAAGCATGCTAAAAAAAATGGAGGATGCAGAAGAGTGCTGAAAAGCTACTGAAAATAGGCAGGAAAATCCATTTAGTCCCATATAATCAAATTACTAACAAAGACAGAAAAATCTGACTCTAACTTGCAAATATTACCAGGAAATACTCCCCAAAAAACACTAGATAGTAATAGCACACTTTGACAAAGTCACAACTAGGGCTCCTTCAAAATTTTCTTTTTACTTCTTTTTACTTCTTTTTATTCTGACTAAAATAATGAATAAATATTTCTTATCATCATTAAAATGTCTGCACAGCCAGCAGCTCCCAAGCTTTTTATACAGATAGGTACTGAAGTTTCATAGAAACTTCTTTGGTATGTGATTCTCTTCTTCTTTGCTGTTTACGAAGGCAAAGTATATTTGCATAACCCAAACAAATCATCTGCTGAGAAGACAGTGATAATGCTGTCTGTGCTGCCAGGAGCTGAGACTTTGTCGCATGACAAAAACCTAATGCTACACCAGACAGCTTTTCATTAGCAGAATGCTAATAAATTTATATCCCCAAGTAATTAATTATGCAGACTGGGCAGTAGGAAGTTTCACAGCAAACATGTACATTCAATCTTCATAAAGTTGTTTTGCCCCACGTATGAGCTCCAGTTTGGGGAAAACAGTGCCCAGATGAACTGAGGAACTGAGTTTCTTTCTAACAGGCTGCAGATCTCTTCCATTAGTTCTCAGCTATGCTAAGCAGGGCTGACTTTGAAAACCAAGCCAAGCATACCAGCAATGATCATCGATGCTTTGTATCTTTCAAAAAGCTCTGCACTTAAACAAACGCATCACGTTACTCACTTGAAAATTCAGCTCTCTCTTCTGCATTCAAAGCCTGCTTCTGGACAACACTGGAGGATTCCAAGATCTCACGGACTTTTCAATCTGTTAATCACAAGGCTTCTGCTCAAGAACTAAATGTGAGAATCACAAAAGCATCAGACAATTTTGGTATCAGGAGGCAGAGCAGTGAGAGGGGAATCACAGGACTTAAAATTCACCCTGTTGTGCTTCTCAATAGGAAATTCAATAGTATTTTAACAACAATGATTAACCACTAACAAAGGACAATGGATTCACTATTCGGAACCTTCAAATCAAGCCTAAACGCCCTTTCTGGAAAATATGCTTGCATTAAATGTGCTTTGAAAACTCAGCTAGACAACCTACAATAAAGCTTCATAGCCTCAATTATTCAAGAGATGATTATTACTAGATTATCTAAATGGATTACTTTTATTGCCAAGAGTCCTGAACACTATGGCTCAGAATTTTGCTGTGCTATATATTGTACTGACAAGTAAATAGCCATTTCTAACATAAGAAGCCTAGATTTTCCTTTCTGTGATTAGGTTCATCAATAAACCAGAACAGGATTCACCAGCAAGTACCAATTATACAGGATCTGCAGCTGCCTTGCATCTGCAGTGCAGCAGTTCATTTGCCTAAGTAAACACAAGAGTTTTGGTACTTAACTGGCAACAGATTTATTAGCCCAGAGTGCCACATTAGCAAAACTAGCTCTGGAAGAAAGGTGGGCAAAGACCAGCTAAGCAAAACATTAGACACGAGCTGGTCAGAGAGATCTGCGAATGCAGACGCAAGCAACGCCTGAGCATTCAAACTCACACGTTAGAGCAACCCACGGTTTGTCAGGATTCTCAGCCAATGCAAGACAACAGGTTAAACTGTGAGGAGGACTGAGGGTGAATAAACAGATTATTATTTAGCACAGAAGATCATGAATCAGTTTAGTTTTGTTTTAGAGGGTTCTCTTTCACACAAAATACTAAGCTGGCTTCTATCCCAGTGCTTAGCAGCCACATTAGCGCCAGACAATGACTTGCCAGCACATCTAATGCCACCACAGTAAACACATTCTGTAACACAGACATCAAAATCCTGGGATCTTGCACCTGCACTTTCCGGAACGTAACATTCCTCATCCAATGCACTACGTGCCTAATGGAAGCTAAGCAGCCACAGTAATAGTGGAGCTCATTAAAGAGACATTTACAAAGGACAGAAATATCCAGCTGCCAGACCAAGACATCCTTCAGAAAATAACAATCTCTGTTCTCTGCCCTCATCCACAAGGGAAGCCTACGAAACTTATTTGGAAAAATGAGCCTAGGAACAAACTTCAATGAACACCAAAAACCATAAGTTCAGTAAAGTGCCATAAACCCACTAATTTTACTCCCCTCTTCATGTTCCAAACAACCAACTTTTTTTTCTTCCTGGAAAATAAACTTATTTTAGCACTTCTTGCACTCCCTCCTCCCATCCCCTCAACCCCATTGCTTTCATTTCAAAAACTCAGATGCTGAAAAGCACATTGAGTTTTTACACACCACCTACACCAAAACATTTAATAATGGTTTCTCTACCTTTGAAACTTGGTTTGCCTACACCCTAATACAGTCACACAATAATGCCCATCTTTCGATAGGTCCTATTTTTTCTTAATATGTTTGCTAAATCTAGATGACCTCCCTTCTCAGTAGCCCTTTTAACTGACAGCCTATCATATATACACATACCAAAAGCACAGGATACAAAAGCTGCAGGTTCACCAAGGTTTTCCCTTACAAATGGGACTCCCTCCCATCATAAGGCACAAAAACTTAACCAATTCTCCGAGCAGAGAACTGAGGAAAAGTAGAATAGGGTTTAGTTACAGAGCTAAGTTTTGCTCTCAATCATAGTTCAGCACATCTACTTCCAGAGACCCAGATGTTGCAACAGAACTTACTCATACATGCAATTCCTCTAATTGTGCTCTTTGACAAAGCCCTGTGACACATCATGAGTACTGTTCATCACCTACTGGCTCTACCTTGTTTATTGACTGATACCTCGGATGATCCTTTTTGGAACCTGTAACCAAACTGATTTCCTATTTTTCTTTAAGCACAATGAGAGAAAGATTGAGAAAGAAGTCTAGAGACTGTCTATTTTAACATCTCGTGGTGGCACTTAAGGCTATGTTGATTTTTTCAGATACACCCATTTTCAGGACTCCTACATCTCAGTCCGAATGCCTGAATTATTACAACCCACACTTGTGAGTGGGAGCTGAAAATGTGGAAAAAAAAATTTTTTTAAATCTTCTTTTACAACAGCAGTCCTGTAGGCTTAATTAAAAACAAAGAAGCCAAAAAAAGCAAAGAAAAAAACTCCAAAACACAAGGGATGACAGAGTCACTGGCTTAACAGCACTCAAATTCTTTGCCAAGACACAAAATTCTTTCTGTTCCTGCCTATTTTCCCTAGACACCTCCACCTCCTCCTTCCCATTAAACTAAACCAATATGTTCACACAGTTAAGCATTCCAATAACTTGGTCAATATAAAATATTCATAGTAGTTCCAAATCTATCAAATTAGGATAAATACTCCCTCCCAATTCAAGAAGCATAAAGTCTCAGAGAACTGCAAGCACACCAAAGCTGCTTCTTCTCCTAGCAACTCCCTAAGGTTGTCCTCTTGTGGAAGAATTAAGAACTTAATTGTGAGGGCATTTAACAACAGCACAGTCCAGATTTCACCATGTTTTACCACTTTCACAGGTTGGAAATGTTAAAACAAGGAGGTGTCACAAACCCTACTTAACACCTAAAATTTTGTTAGGCAAAACTGAATGAATACAGATCAGAACATATGGAGCACTTCTTCTGTCTTTCTTGATGCAACCCACAGAAGTGATTAGCTTGGCTTGTGACCAATTTGACATCTTGACAAATCAAGTCAGTTCCTCACAGAAAAAGGATCTCAACTATTACATGTTTAGGCAATCCAGGTTAATTTGATTATTACTCAACTCCTCTGTCACTCCCAATTATTAAAACCTCTACAATAAAGTCAAAACCAAGGGGTCTTTGCTGCATCTATAACAAAAAACACAACTAGCATCACAAGTGATATATTTAAAATCTGCTGGCAACTCAAGTTGCCACCAGCCTCGGTCATCAAGATGTCAGTGACAGTGGGCCTACGAAATCATCAGAAAAAAATATTCAAATAACGTGATTCCAAAGCCTTTAGGATTCAAAAGGTATTACTAGCATTCAAACTTTGAGATCAGTATTCACAAAGTTTCAATAGAAATACCTCATTCCACTTACCACTTAGTTTCCTAGACCACAAACTATATGCACACAGTTCAAAAGTCACAAGTTTAATCCATTTCAAAAATTATTTCCTGAGTTGATACCACAGAAAAAAACCAGGTGTGATAGAAATGAAAAATACATTCTCTGTGCTGGGGGAAGAAAGTTCAGAATATACTCACAATAGGAGCTCAAACAGACTGCTTATAAGCACAATCCTATGGTTAGGGTCACAAAACCCATTAAAACTCCCTCAGTGATACTAACATGCATAGTTTGCACCTCAAGCATATCGTGCTTAAGACAGAACTTTCAGTGTTCATCCCAATACTATTTGTTTCTATCAGCTCCTTCAAGGTCCTTACCCTTACCTATCTTTAAGTCCTACCCTAGGTTTGTACTTCAGTTATTACATCATTTTTTCCTTTGGACTTCACACTGCTCACACACAGCACCTCACAGTGCTGTTATACGATAATTGTATAATCATTCATAATGACAGTATCTGTCTTTTCTACATCATTTTGCCTCCTTTCTCTGTTAATGTAACTTACTGGGATTTTGGTTTCAAAGTCTTCAGACTCAGCTACAAAATGCCAAGTCCCACTCCTGATGCGTACTTAGAACTCATCACTGGCTACATTTAAAAAAAAAAAAAAGGAAAGGAAAAAAAAGGAAAAATCCATTTCAACCTGCCACCTTTGAGTTTTATCCCCGGCTATCCTTCATGTTTGACAGACAACTGAGAAACACCAATAGAGCTACTTTGCTATACACCTCGAAAATCTGTCCTACTCTCCTCTGTCAAAAGATTTCCCAAAGGCTAGGCTGCTGGACACAAACAGTACACATTATAACCTCATTTCAGCTCCTTGTCATTCCGGATTTCAAAAACTCTGCGGCAGTGACAATTTTAGCTCTGTGTTTGCACAGCACCTCCCACAGTGAGGTCTTGGTCAAAGAGTGTCCTACAAAGTGAACAGGGTTGCATGGACACAGAAACCGTAATCTCAGCAATTTCAGAACTGAGACTTGGCAAAAGTTTATCATGTGAGTCACAGTCTATTTACCCTGGAACATTTCAGTCTTACCTTCAGACAAACAAAATCACATACACACAAGTCCATTTTTGAAGTTAACTACCCTGCCAATCCTTCAGATCATCTTCAGCAAAAATACACCACTACTAAATCAATTTATTGCCCACAGAAGCAGAGCCAACAGATCTGTGTAACCATCTACCATTACCAGAAGCAACCTCTATGTCTTTTATTTTTAAATGAGAAATCAATGTTTTCAGTAGGCTTGATCTTCACAATAAAAATGTTATTAGTTAGCTAACTATATCTTATTTACTGAGGGAAGGGAGGTTTACTGGAGTCTTCCAACTGTGAGGACAGGACAAGATGATTATGAGAATCCTGAAGTACTCTAACCATAGAAAGATGCAATAAAGAGATATGATCTAAGGAGAAATTGAAATACAGCTCATCACTGGGGTAGGCAGGGTACAGGAAATACTAAACAGGACTTGGTAAACATCAGATTGAGTGCTTTGTACAGGATGAGAGAAGATTAAAAGCAGTGTCAATAATTTTCACTCACGTATTCAGAAAGATCTCAGTCTAATATGCTACTTTAAGACACCTTCTCCCTGCATAACACTTTCCATTGCCAATTTTCTCATGCTGGCTACCTTGGTTTGATATTTCTAAAACTAGAAGGTATGAAAAAACATAGAACACAGCAAGATGCACGGGGATATTATTTAACAGCACTCATTTCAAAGCACCTCAACAATGCCTTCTAGTTGCAAAGACTGTGATATTAAATGCTCTATGAAAGTGTTAAAAGATTTCTTTGCAAATTACTTTCATACATTACAACCTGTAGAAAAATTTTAATTGTATTCTTTTCCCTAGGAGTGCATTTCCCATAATGCACATACACTTTAAGTCATAGACCATTGCAAGCTCAAACCAATGGCACAGGCTAACCATCCTTCAAAGCGTTAACCCGTTCGGCAAGACTGCTAAAACAGGACTTCGTTTTCTTCCAGATTGTTAGTAAAATCTTTCATTAAGAGTATCTGAGTAAGTACTTTCCATTTTAAATAATGCCAGTAGTGTTGGAAAACAGATAAAAGGATTACACAGAAGCAACCAATAGAGAAATAGAAAAAGACTTCAAAGTACAACTTAACAGCATATACTGCCCCTAGTCCATCGTTACTGCTCCCCTTATCACCCTTCACACTACCACAAGTGACATAGACCACAAACCCAACCCCCTTAGCTCTCCTCTCCCAATCAACAATGCCAATGAGACACAGCACAGCTAAGTCCTGCACACGCCATTGCAAAAGTACTGCAGCAGCAATTTTCAAGTTCTTTTGCAAAGCAGATATATCCATTTTCCTATGAAACATCTCTAGTTTTTATCACATAAATGCCAATACTAGTAGGCAATATATCAATACCACACAAATTCTTTTATTACTTTCTGCTATTGTTTCTAGGTGTGTGTATATATATATACACACACATATATATGTTATTTTTAAGCATGTTTTCCAGTCAAGATTTTCTTATTAACTTTCAGCTACTGACAAATTTCAGAGGATCTGGATGTTTCTGCCCACAAAAGATTTTCTTATGAGACTTGCAAAACAAATGAATTGCAAATCTGTACACTCTACTGATGGTGAGCTGGCTGCTTGCCTAATAGGCAAGCCTGCAGTTCCAAACCTCATGCTACCACTGCCCAGCTGGCAGGCCCAATAAAGAAAGGTATGGGATACTGATGTGGTGAAAAAAACCACCTGGTATTAATTAAAAGTAGCTTTCAGCAAAACACATATTTAAGTTAGACATCACTGTCTCCTAAGGTCCAAAGGGAAAAAACCCACCAACTTCTCCACACTGAAGAAAAAGGTTAATTCTGTAGCCTCACCGGTTCAGACAATAAGATCATACTTCAATAGCCTGAGGGTGGATAAAGCTGCAGAAAGAGTTTGCACTTTACTAGATGTCTGATAAACTAATCCCCTTCAAGGCTACCTGCCTGTTTGAGCTCTCATAACTGAAAGAATTCAACAGCAAGCCTTGGTTAAAATCTTAGATTAAAAAAATCAGCTGAAAGGGAAGCCAACCAAGCAGCACAAATTCAGAGAAAATATGAGTGCATTAGCACAGACACACTCACAACCACTTTTCTGTGTGCCACAGGTAGTCCAAACCTACCACAGTATCAGGCACCATCTCCCTCCACCACAATACCTTTTAGGAAAGCAGTTTCCAAGACCTAACTTTCCAGAAACTTTCCTAACTCCCAGAATGATGCTGCTGTGTTATTATCCATGGTACTCAGATCACCAGCCTATAGTTATCTACCCCAGAAACTCTGTAATTCTAAGTAAGGTTTGAGCTCAGGCTCTCTGTCCTATACATGCAGTCCCAAGGAAGAGCAGCTCATGCCTGCGATGTTACAAGTGAATCTCCCTTTGCAGCCAAGACCTGACAAATAACAAGCAGATACAGCTAAGTCCTGGGAAGAGAAGTAAACAAAGCAATTAAGAATAGCCACAAAAAACCCCTCAGTTCTACAACTGACATAAGAAATGCCAAACTGGCAGCTTTAGGAACGAGAACTGCACATGGCCCAAGCCGTAATTAATTACACAGCAATACCAACTTCATGTCTGTGCTCTGACCTTAAATAATATATGCTTTTTGAGATTTCCTTTTTCCCTGAGTTTAAGAAACCACTAGGTTTGAAAAAAGCTATCAATTCAGGTACCAAACTTCAACATTTAGACTTTCCTTGTTTACAAATCTCTTAATATTTCTTTGTGCTAGAGAATGGACCCAGAGCAGCAGAAGCCTCCCATGAAGGGATGCTGCCTTTTGTGCAGACAGAAGGAGCCTTCCTTTTGTCAATTTACATCAAACTATGTATGGGTTTCTACATTCAAACCATCATAGTCCTCTCTTCTTTCCTTGCCTCCTCTGCTGATTGACCCATACCTTCTAGTTTCTGTACATGCCTGCCCAGTCTTTTCATAGAAAGTCCTGATTAAAGAAAGTTCAAGAACTGATAAAAAAGTGGTCGGGGGAAAAAAAAAAGGAAGAAAAAAGAAATGTTCTTTTCCATTCTTTCCTGCCTCCAAACACTAGCTAACTCAATCCTAAGATTCCCGAGGGCCATTCTGCATGTCCTTACATTGTCCTCTTCTTAACTGAAGACATACTTCTTAAAGTGCAGACCAAGACCAAAACCAGACTTCTGTAAAAAAGGAAGGAAAAACACAGACATAGAGCTAATTGGTTACTTCAACTGAAGCCTTAAACTCTTTCAAATATACCAGTAAACATTCCTGGAACACAAGTTCCAGGTACCTGGAAATGGGTAGTCACCATAATACAAAACACATCTTAGAAAAGAACCTAAGAGGGTATTGAATGCAGTCCTTTTACCTCAGCCAACAACCTAAGAACCCTCTGGAGGTACAAACTTCCTCCATTTAAGAGGTACCAACTGAAGAGCCCTATTAAGTTCTGCCATTATTCTATCAGAAGAGTAATGTATGGGCAAACTGAACACTTGACTTGGATTCTGTGTATCACATTTGAAACTAAGCCAGTGAGCAGCGATCAATTTTGCCATGTTATTGAAACATGAGCCATGCTCAAATGCATTTTAAAGTTATAATTTAAAAAAAAATTAAAATCAGATATCAGTAAATTTACTGTCAAAAAAATTTTGACAGGGAAAAATATGCCAAGGTATACACACACATCTCACTTTACCTGAACAAGGCAATATTACAGAACTCAAAAAACCCTGATTTAAGCAGTATCAGCAAGCCATTTTTCTAAGCATCAACAGAAAGCCAAATCTTTTAATTTTAAATACAAAAATCTTTACAATCATTTACTAAAGTACTACATTCAGTTTCAAAAGAAACCATCTGATGGAATTATAAAGTTAGTCAATGAATAATTTATTAAAGAAGATTTTTCATTTTCTATAGTCTTAGGCCTGACTCACTAAATTGAAATCTTGTTAAAAACAATCGGTAACAAAAGAAACAGATTAATTTAGACTACAAGCTTTTAAAGGACAAAATACTACAAAGTAACAATGCACTTGAAACATTTTCTATTTATAAAAACAAATTGAAGTTTTTTTAAATGAGTCAAAATACATTCTCTTTTAAAAGATCTTGCAGAAGGAGGTAAGGACCCCGTTACACAGAAAAGCTACCTATTTAATTGAGAAGTGATCATGACATTATCTAAAAATATTCACATATCACATTCTGACCTATATACAAATTTTAAAATATGATCATATACAGGAGGATCCGGTGTATTTAGGACAGCACACCTGAATTAACAATTAGTAAGCCAGAAATATTTCATTATCACCTCCACTTTTTTTTTGAAGCTTTACTCACTGCTTAACTGCTATTAAATAGATTACCACCAAGGTTTGACCAATATCTGGGTATACTAAATGTAAATGCATCTGCAATAGACAATTTTGTTACCAAAACTGAAAAGAAAAATATCAACTATATACTCCAGTGAGGAAATAGATTATAATTTTTTTAAATTTAAAACTCATTTATAATGTTACCTTATTTCCTGAAAAAAATTAACTCAACAGTATTAAATTACTGTTAAATTGTTCAAAACAACCTGCAGAAAGGAAATCATGTGAAGATACACATCTTGGTGGAGATAGGCATTTAAGATAAGCAAACAAACTGCACTCTTTGGAATAATCTAGTTCAAAGAGACATTTATTTGGACACGGTTGGTAGGGACCGACTGACAGAACAGATACCTCCTTGTCTCTTGGGTTAAGAAACAGTAAAGGAAAATTGCCACATTTATAAGCTCCAAGAGAAGAGTATGAAGTCTCAGAGCAGAGCTAATAAAATCCTGAGTGCCATGCAAAAATAATGAAAAAATCATGAATGGCAAACAAGGGGTGACTGTGGACTTGTACCTCACAACACAGGGACCAAAGCATATCTGAAACAACAGAAGGGAATCCTGAGTATGATGCACAGGTAAAGCCTGACCCTTCTTTGTCAGAGGACATTGAAAAGTTCACAGAGATTCAAAAAGATTTCCTACTAATTCATTTATGAAAAATCCAGGAAGGGCTACAAAACTCAAAGACCTCTGCTGGATGAAGTCCCTGAGCTCCAAATCCCTATAACAAAACACTGAGGAAGTGCAGCCATATGCCAGAATTGCAGATGTGTGACAGCAAAGCATCACAGCAGTGCTGAAGGCCACAGTACATCATTCCATTCCGTCTTCAACTATATCAGCTTTCGTATTTTTGACTAAAATGTTGGCAACTAGACCACTGTTAGTCCCTAACTCTTTAAATCTCACCATGGGTCTACAGCCCAAAACTCATTAACCTTCCCGCTAAAAGGTGCTTGCACCATGTCTTGATTGCATGCACTTGCTCCTGTCTTTGATGAAGACCAAGGCTGAAAAACTGAAGTCTTCAAGTTATGTTGTAGGAAGAATTAGGGTGCAAGAAAAAGCACAGATTAATGACAAACTCCAGTCTAAGACTTCAATACCACTTCCTGGCTCTCCAAGATTTTCTATACTGACTGAACAGTTTAGATCACGTATTTTCTATTATTACCTCAACAAGTTTCTTTGTCTGCCCGACTTTGGCTTTTGGGCTGCTTTGTTTGTTTTTGAAAGGTAGTAAATTTACATTCCATGTTTCAGGAAAGAAGAGAAGCCAAGAAAAGCCAAAAAATAAGGAAATCAGCTGGAGGAATGTTTCAAAATGAACTGTGCTTGCCAACACTCCTCCAAAATACAGCTTTTCCAGTCCCTCCTCACCAGACATGCAGGACTGAAGAGATTTGACTTGGACCACCTGGCAGTGACTCAGCAAGTGCTCTCTTTTTCACAGAGCAATCAAAATTCAGATTTCAAACCATCATTTGATTGAAGAGCCCTGTTCCCTTAGCGAAAAACTAAAACCATGGTGACACAACCCAAACAATAAGTCAGCGGTGTCTCCTTGAGTTACCTGCAGTGAAGCCTCACTGCAATCATTTCAATATCTGCATCAGCTATAGTGCTGTTCAGAACACTCAAAAAGATCTTCACGTTGATGCAGAAGTATTATAGGCAATACTTTACTGAGTCATCAGAGGTTTATGCATTTTAACAGAGATGCTTAGCTTTCCCTCAGAGCATTTAGTTTCACATCCATTCTCCCAAAACTTGCTTTTGTAAGTCTTGCATCAGCAGACATCAAATGATGTTATGCACTATTGTGAACATTTATTTCTTTATTCAGCTGAAAGAAGAAATTACTCATACTATGTGAATAAGTACCATTAATTCAACTGCAATATAGCTGAACACATCTACTAGTTACAGGGACTGCATGCAACTCTCAAAGGTATTCAAGTCAGTTTTCAACTTCATTCAGGCCATGGTCCAGAGACATTTCTCCTGGACACAGTTCCACCTTAAGCTGCTCCTACCCTCGAATTGATCCCATACCACCTCCTCAGCCTCAGTACAACTGCTTGAAGTGCCATATGGTGAATGATCAGGAAACTGCTCAGGGTTAAAAAAAAATTAAGCCAGCAGTGCCACCAAGAGAAATGTCTGTGGAACCACAGTCTCCAAAACTTCTAAAAACGTTGCCACTGGAGGGTCAAGCTAGATGCTTTTAATGCTCACCCTGAATCTTTTGTGCCCATGAAGCTCAGAACAGAGTACATAAATTAGCTCAAAGCTGGTTGCTGTATGTACATGAAAGTAAGTTCCTCAGGAGCAAATCAAGTTGCTTCATTCCACTTAATTCTGAAACATAGCAACAGCTGTTTCAAGTAAAATAATAATATTTTAAAGAAAATTACTAGAAAGCAAAACACAGCAAAATCCTTGAGGCTGCTCTGGATCTCCTGCTCTCATTCTTTCTTATAACATGAAAATTAGTGGTGCACAGGTATAACATCAACTAACAATAGTAACTTACTGGAGGAATCAATATCATGAAACAACATAGCGTTAGTTTAGCTCAGAATTCTGCACCAGTTTCCAAGAACGAGCTGGTTAGAAGCAGAGCAGGCCTCAGTCCCTACCTAGCACGGTGAGGAGGGAAATCCTCCCTGCAGCAACATGGGATGTCAGTGCCCAGAGCACCACAGTGGGCAGTAAAAGCACGTCATAGAGGTGTCTCTTCCGAGACAAACGCTTGCCGCCAACTTCAGCTCAACGTCTCGGATGATGTGTAGTTACTTTTTTCAGCAAAAGCAGAAGCAGTTTACCAAGTTCAACTGAAAGGGAAAGTCAAGCCTAATCCCAGCAGAGATTCAAGATCACTGATGGAACTAAGCATTTCTACAGTACACTGATGGTAGGATTAGAAGAAGGCCGAGCTGACTTTTTGGCCAAATTTCCCAAGTACCTCTTTTAAAATTCATTCAATTTGACATTAAATAACAGATCTGCTGTTCTCAAGCAGTTTTGAGATCCTGGTAGGTGCACAAGAAGAATGGCTTCTTATAAAATAGTTATTCATTCTTTATAACTCTTTATGATGGCTATACCATACTTTTTGAGACAGCTCCAAAGATTCACACAAACTTCTAGAAAAAGAAAAATCTGAGGTAACCCAAATGTGGAATAATACAGTATTTATATGCACAACATAAAAAAGGCAAAAGCAATTTTTTTATTAAGAAAATATCTGATATATCTTTCTAAGAGCCTCCTGAAAGATTTAACTACAGGATAAAACCTTTCTTTTTCCATACTTTGTTCACTGTAGCTTACTCTGCAACTGGACAGCAAATTAATTATTTGTCCCTAGCTCAGGACACCTGAACTCTCTTTGCAATCTTGACATTCAAACAAACTTTACTCAAAATCCTTCAGTGCAAGTACATTTACTTATTGATCTACATCATACTCAGGTTTCTTTTAGTAAAAGAAGTGAAGAGGGAAGGGCAGAGCATAAAGCACTGAATCCTTGCAGTTGATTTCATAAGAATACTCCTCGGTTTGGTTTTTGTCAAATTACTGTGAAAGAGATACTCCTCCCTGAACTAACTCTGGAAGACAGATGAGGTGACATTCACAGGCCCAGGATGACAAGCTCAACCTTACTAGAAACATAAAAGGAAATAGGAAGTTTTCTTTACTGCTTAGCCAAGAAAAGACTGCCCAGCTGACATGCACCAAACTTACAAGACTCTTGTTGGCATCAATACTGATACAGAACAGCAGAAACAACTGAAAATTGTCTAAATCCCTGTCGCATTTTGAGCCTCTCCCACTCCTTTCAAACCAGATTCAAAACACACATAAAATACATCCTACAACATTCCTCCATTCAGAGGTGGCAGTGATGTGATAAACTCTGGCATGTATTTAGTGTCATCCCCAATAGCTGAAGGAAGTAACGTGACAAGATCCTCACCAACAACTTGCTCTTCATCTTTAACCCAGATGCTAGTACAGAAACATACAGAATTTTTAAATTCCATTAACCACCAACAAGCTGTGCACAACTAGTTCAAAGCATATTTATTTGTTTACTTCTTACAATAATTTTACTGAAGATTTTTCTGCATCTTGCAGTTTATGTCAATGTTAACAACTCAAAGCTGCAGAGCTCTTATTCCTAAAATAAGGAATAAAAAAAGAAATTTAGTTTTTAAACAGACCAGCTCAAATGTGTTCAAAAATTAACACATTCACTTTCTCCTTATTATCTTAGCAAAAGGAGAACAGAGGACAACATGCAACACACTGCACTAAAAATCAATATATTGCAGAAACCAAGTGTAACCTACAGAAGTGCAATTCTGTGCCTCTATGACAAAGCCAGATGGCATTCAGAAACTTTGGGAATGCAGAAGCAGGAAGATGAAAACAATTACAGTTTGTAAAAAGACTAGATAAGAGTAGCTCCACACACAGCGAAGGAAAATTTAACTTCATCATTTGGTGAGAAACTAATCAGCGTATGGAGTACTTGTCTAAAATATCTTTTATTTTCCAATTATCCAAAATTATTTAAAATTATTTTCATATTAACTGTAACACAGTAGTGGTAAGTTTTCATTCATTTTATGAACTTCCATTTTACTGTTAAATGGAGGCAAATTCAGTTAAAACAGACACACAATCTGCTGATACTCTCTTCAAATGGTTTTATAAGACTTACTGAATTTTTAACAATTCCCTGTTTGTAAATTACCAAATATGAGATACTAAAAAACTACAATTCACCAAAAGTATAGGTGTATTGTTTACACCACTATATCTTTCTGACTTCATTGTAAATAAAAATGACACAGCTGCTTCAAACTATCATTAATATTTAGGCTTTTATGAAGAGCATCTAATATGGTGATTTGTTGCCACAATATATGTCTCTATCCACAATTATTAAATGTTAGTCTGCCTATCATAATGCATTAAAGACTACCAACTCAATTTTTATGCTGTCTTCCAAACCACAGGCATCATGGCAGAAAAATTCATGTATCAATAAACATCAACTTACAAATTACTGAGATTTTTTTATCAAGAGTTGCACATTGTATGTTTAAAAGTTTACTTCCATTTTCTCTTTCATCACCACGTCAAAGGTCTGCAGTTTGCAACCTGTGCCCCAGAAAGCAATTCTTATGGGACAGTAAAGACCAGGGAGATCATAAGGCATTGACTCCACCTCTTTCCTCCTGGCCATTTCTTTATTTGCTCAGAGTTATCACTGCAATCAGAGCAGCTCACAGGCTTTTCCAGGCATTTAGAAGGAAGGAAAAATAGAGTTCCCAGTTTCCTCTACCAACACTTGGTGTGAAGCTGAAAATAGTTATGAATTCTCTCAATGGCTATGAAACACATACAGACATATACACAGAAACCCATATATCAAACATCTGTCCTTGTTTTTATTTTTAAATAAACGCTTTGCATGCAACAGCAACGTCCAAAAAAGAAAGATCAAGAGGTCTAACTTATAAAGCTGTGTCTCAGACCACGAAAATCAGCAAGAAAACTCCTGGATTAGATTTTGCACATTGCATACATTACACCTGTACGGCAGGTGTTTACAACATCTGTAAACATTACAGGATGACTAAGAAAGAGGCATGGCTTCCACACCCTGGCACAGAGGGTCTCACGTAATGGCAAGAGCATTCATATTCCAGGAGACCAACAGCACTCGCAACCAGCTGTCCTCACCATATTCCCCACTAGTGGTGAATTAATAGGAAAGCTGAGGAAGGCAAAATGGCTATAAAGCAGTGGGAGAAAAGACACTTTGATAGCATTCTCTTTCTTTGTAAATAAATACATTAAAAAAAAGATACTACATATCAGCTATATTGCAGTCATGAAAAGTATAAGGAAAGAGTCATTTAATATACTTTCATGGAGCAGGAGAGACCTAGCAGGAAGAAAATACTAGACAATTGAGTTCTTTCCTACATTTTCTTACCAGGACAATAATTTAAACTATGAAAATAATCATTAATTTAGCTATAAAAATACAATCATGAAACAAATTTAGCAGCATACAAAAACTGGCCTCTTGATTTCCCTGCTCAAAGGTGGAGAGCAACAAGCCCAGCCTTCAGGTCTGGAGTTCCTGATTTAATGAGTAGTTCTGTTTACAGCAGAACTAATGAAGCTCAGTTTCCTCCGGATTTGCTTCTACAAGCCCTGTGGCCACTTAACATTAATTACATCAGTTGCCTCTAAGCTTGCCCACGTCTCCTTGAGCTCCTGCACCCCATAAAACTCCCCCGTTGCCCATATATTCCCATACTCACACACTGAGGCTTGCTCTCACACTTTTGTTAATGCTCAGCTCTTTGTCATGCCCTTAAACCCACCTTCCCATTCCATCAGTTCCATCACCTATCTCTGAATGGTTCTAAGAAAGAGGCAGCATATGCTGTAGCTGGTTTGAAACTGGGTGCATGCTGGCTGGCCAGCTGGAGATCATCTCTTCACTTCCAGGAGAACACCAAATGCCATGACCTCCTTGCCTTTATGGTTTTTTTGGGGAGAGGGTTCTCAGATGTCAGCTTTCACAGACTGGGGGAAAGCCGTCTTTCTCAAACCTCTCCCTGTTCTTAAACTGGTTGAAATTGACTGGGGGGTTCACACTTACTCAGGAAGAAAAGACACAAAGCCAATGCAGTTGGTACTTCCTTTCAAAGCCAGGATTAAAAGGTAACTCAGTTCTAGCCAGTTGCAAATCACATTGAAAATGCCCACTGCTGCCCTCCTCCTGTCCTGTGCTTCAGGGCAGCTTCTGCATTTCTCATTCATCCATCCCAATCTTGAGAGACCAGGAAAACACAAAATTGACAAAAAGTCAATTTCAACATTTTTATGCTGCACCCTGTGGGCAGCAATGAAACTGTCAACAAGAATTACCGCTTCACTCCAGTGACGGGGAGCAGAAGGCTCTGGAGCTATTCACAGGGAAGGCCACCTCAAAACAAAAGCCATGGAAGGATAAGAGAAAAACGACCTTGTCCTTTGCTGGGGGCAGGGGGAGAAGATAATCACATTAGGAAATATTGACTAACAAGAAGTTAATGTTAATTATAAATGCAGAAAGAGAGTCTAACTGACAGAAACTACCTGTTGCTAAAAGAGACCTTATAATTTTTTCCTCTATCCACTCCCTTCGTGATTTATACTTCTTTGTGCTCTGAGGCCAGAGAACACATAACACGAACCCCAAATACTGCATTTTAAAGGGGGCAATGATGTTCCCGTAGTTAAGTACTAGTGTGGGACTCGTTAGACCTAGAAAGTATTTTCAAAACCCTCCCAGGCTTCCCGCACTCATAGGTGACTAGGAGTGTATCTACATAGCATAATGCAGTGCTGTGTAGCTAGCTTGAACACCAGAAGGAATATGGCCACGTTAGCACTGCACTGCACCCATGCTCAAGTGCAGCTGGAGCATCCATCCTGCTTCTCAGGTAGTTTGGATCTATCCAAATGGTGCTTCACTACAATCCATAAGCATACCCTTAGTCATCCTGCCTCAGAAACCAGCTGTAACATGACAGTTCTTCCTTAAATTACCAAGAATTGTAACGAAAGAGCATCTGAAGAGAAAAACACTCAGATACCAAAGTCAGGAAGAGGAGCAAGTTTTTACAATAGGCAGCATGCATCTTTCATTTAACATAACAGACGCAGCCCCTGAAATGCCTTTCTCTCTTTCTGTCAGCTCTGTCCCTAGAGTTTACAAATTATGGCTCTGACTTGTAAATAATAGTAAATACCTACTTAAACCTTACTCAGTGTTTCCATAATTGTATATAGATTCTAGAGACTACCCTGCAAGAAAAACATCCAAAATAGGTTCTAAAAATAAAGCATTCTAGACGATTCTCACATATAGCCAAAGGTTGAAAACACAAGCCATTTCATAAAGAAGGGCATGAACAGAATGCTACTTGAATTATAGCTGGAGAATGGGAAAAAATCCAGAACGATATGCCAAAAAAAAAAAAAAAAAACAAAAAACAAGAAAACCAACCCAAAATATAGTAAAAAAGTAGCATCCGAAGTCCACTCTCTCTTTCTGAAACAAAGCTTGAAGTCTGGGACGAACGAAAACAAGAGTTCTTAATTCTGTGATTCACACTTCTGGAACTAAGCAATCGATACACCAGGCAATTGTTTGCCTGATGAGTTTGTAAAAAAGGCAACATTCCACACCGATCCGTGTCGGGCTGTGAACGCCGCCCCCTTGCCAGCAGCAATATGGATTGCCCAGCGCAGTCCGGTGATTCCTTTTTTCAGCCTACGTAATGCCCATTTACATAGTCGTGATATTTTTAAATGTGCTTTCAGAAGCACTAAATATCATAAAAACATGGAAGGAGGCAACCACGGCGGTAACACAGCACTCCTGTGACTGCGGAATTCACGCACAAAATCACGACCAAGTCCGGGGAGCACAATAAAACTCCATTTTACAGATTATGCATTCAGAACACCAACCCAAGGAAATCCTGGCCGTGTTTCCCCCCCACAGCGAGAGTGTGTCTGAGCACAGCAGAGCATATCCTGGCTCCTTCGCTAACCTCCACGCACATTCCTACACCCCTTAGGAAAACAGTGACAGCGGACATGAAAGGAAGGGAAACAATGACATTCTTTTAATAACAACGTTCACCAGCGCGTTGGACCCAGTCGGACAGTGCTACGCGGCGGCAGTTTCTGCATTCCCCCGGATCAGCCGCATTCTCCCCTGCTGCTCCAGGGGCAGCCCGATTGTCCCTCGGTGGCCGGGCCAGGCACCGGCCCTCTCTCACCGCGGCTGCACGGCCGGGGCACGGAGGGGCCGCACATGCCGCGAGGAACCGCGCCTGGCGCCGGCCGCGACCCCCGGCTCCACGTCACCGTGCCCGGCCGGGCGCGGGGCTGTGTCACGCCGGGCCCGCCGCCCCCCGCCGCAGCCCCCGGCCCGGCCCGAGCCGCGGCTCTTACCGCCAGGTCGGGGCTGTGCGAGTCCCGCTGGGACACGGCGCGGATGACCCCGGCCCGCCAGCGCCCGCTCTCCGGCGGCTCCTCGCCGCCGAGGCACAGGAACCGCTTCCCCACCAGCTCCGGCCGCGTCTCCACCGCCATGGCCGCCGCCGCGCAGGCACCGCACCAGCCGCCGAGCCCGCTGCTCTAGGGGCCGCGCATGGCGGGCGCGGGGCGGGGACGGGCGCGGGGCTCTCGGGCTCACAGCGGCGGGAGGGTCGGGACCCCTCGGCCGCGCCGCCACAGCCCGACACAAACACCGAGCGAGGGGCGGGGGCGGGCCGGGGGCGCGCGCTCCCTCCCTCACCGCCTCCCTCGCTCCCTCCCGCGCGCGCCCGCCCGCCGCGCTGCGGCCCCGACCACTCCGCCCACGCAGCCCCACTGCCATGGAGACCGCCGCCGCGCGACGTCTCCCTCCGCCAGGCAGCGCGGGGCGAGCGGCCGTAGCGCGGCAAAGAGTCCGCGGCCGCCGGGGTGGCACCGGGAGCCCGCGGGGGCTCGTCTCGTCGCCGCCTGCCCAGCCCCGGCCGGTGAAGCACGGCTCTCACCTGCCGCCCCGACGCCCCCCGAGAGCAGCCCCGCGGTGATCTGGGTCTGGGGGGGTACCCGCTCCCTGCCTCAGGTGCCACGGCGGGAGTTCGGGCACAGCCTCTCTGGGGTATTTCCCCTCGGTGGAAGAAGCGGCTGTTCGCCCTCCGCGGGCTCGCCCACACGCTACTTAAGGCGCACCACTCCGAGAACGCATTAATGTATATAAATGTCTGCAGGCGGGGTACCAGGAACCAGGCTCTTCCCGATGGCACCAAGCAATAGGACACGAAGCAACAGGCACGGTGTTGCTCTGATGCGCTGGAAGTTCCACCAGAATAGGAAGAAGAACTTCTTCACCGTGCGGGTGACACTGAACAGATTGTCCAGAGAGGGTGTGGAGTCTTGCTTGCTGGAGATATTCAGGAACTGTCTGGACACAACCCTGTGCCATGCCCTCTAGGACAACCCTGCTAAGCAGGGAGGTTGGACCAGATGTGCCCCTGTGGTCCCTTCGAGCCTGACCCATTCTGTGATTCTGTGAGAGCCCAGGCTGGCAAGGGTATCCCAAGAGCCAGGCACCAGCACGCTGATGTCCCAGCCCACCAGGGTTTAGGAGAGCCAGGACCAGGTCTGCCATCTGCAGCACCTTCTCCCCCAAAGTCAGTTTGTTGGGGAGTTCAACAAAGACACCCATCCAATCCATCCACCTTTCCCTACTGCAAAGACTACAGAACTCCCTGGGAATGTAATGTCAGTTTAGTCCCTCAGAGGCTTTTAGAGACAGGACACTTCAGACCTAGAAGACAGTGTTGAATTCTGCTGAATGCCAGCAAATAGAGGCTATCCAAGAAGTCACCTCAGAGACTCACAAGGGCTTCTGCTGAGAGCTTGGGCTGTAACACCCGAGGAAGCCATGCAGCCATGTTCTGTAGCAGTTGCTATCGGCTTGTTGTTCTTTCCTTGGATCCCGTAATCATGCTGTAGCAATGCCACGTTTGCATTTTAAGAGCTTTTCCTTCATGTTATCTGGAGGTGTAGCTTTCCTGAACTTCTGCCTGCCTTTACCGATACGCTTGCCCTCAAGAGAGCAGGTTAATGATCTCTCATCTAGAACTAAAAGCAAATTTGAATAGTGCATTTTTGAAAAATAGATTATGAGGTAAAAGCCATAAATCAAGAGTGCCAACTTCCCACATTCCTGTATATTTTAGTGGAACAAATAACTTCTGGTATAAGAGAAGTTAATTAACAGAAAACAAACAAAAAAAGAAATCAATTCATCTTTCACCATGACAAGTTTGTTCACAGGATTAGAATAATTTACAAGGCATCACATTTATACCAGAACCCATAGATGGCCTGGCATCCCAGATGGCTGTAATGCGTGGAGGTGTGCTCTTTAGAAGCTGCAGAAGTAACCATAGTGCATTTGAGCTAAACGAGATCTTCATTCACATTCCAAGGTAATTCTACAACCAACAAAGAGTACTGCAGTCTTGCAGAAGGAACGAAAATTATGTAAGTACAAGGCAGTTATTCATAAAGGCTATACAGAGAAGTTACAAAACTGACTAAATAAATAGTAATCATATCAAACTTCTTGTATTCATTCTCTCTTGTTTAATCAAAGAGTAATTTGAGATACTATCGAACTCTACAATTAAGTAAATTACATTAATGTGCACCAATACCCAAAAAAAGCCAATTGACATGATTCTAATAGGCTGAACTTGTGAATTTATCAGAGAATACCAAACTATTAAGAATCAAGTATTTTTAATTCGTTCCAAAATTCATTATCAAGGCACTGACACTAGAATTATGTTTTAGTATAGATTAGAATTCACTGAAGGCTATTGTTCAGTGCTGAACCGTTTTATAGTTGTTAATCACCTGAAAGTATCAGTAAGATCAAGTAGCATCAACATTTAGGTGTCAATTCCCATGGTTAGCTGTCAGTTCCCAGATGCCAAGTGAGATGGGCAGGACTTTGCCCTGCTCCCCACTGCACCACTGAGCTAGACCAGGAGGAGACAGCTCAAGGGAGAGCCTTGACACACCACAGGGCAGCTTCACTCCCCAGTAACCCACATCTCAGCTCTTCCCTCTTTCGTTTATTCATCTTGGAGCAGCTTTTGCTACCCATAGGTGCTTTAGGAAGGTCAAAATCACTGTGTTTGGGTGGATCAGCATACAGGACCCACAGGTTGCTGAACGTTCTCCACCTTCAGCAACTTCTTTTCTTGGCCTCTGTTCACTTACCCATTTCTTCTTTGCTGATTCCTTCTCTCCTTGTTTCTCTGTGAAGTGGTAGAAATTGGGAGAGCACTAAATGCTCAGGATGTGGATGAGTCAACTCAGAACCTCTGTCTTCAACAGAACAAAGTCATAGTGCTGTAGCCCAAGGCCTGAAAATAGCTTAGACACTAACTTTTAAACAGTCTGTGCCGTATCACACTCCAGTAGGATTTCTTCCTTTCTCAGAAGCCTTTGCGGGCATCAAACCAATACATTAATTCTCCTTTCAAAGGAACACCTCCCTTATTTCTTTGATAAATATTAAGGAATATTTGAACTGAAAATACAAAGCACCAAAATTCACAGGATTGAAAGAATTAGGGATGGTATGAACTGGTGCATCTTCTGTAGAAAGTGACATAAGGAGCCTCTTCTTGTAGATTACTCTGAAAAGACCAGAGGAATCATCCTCTTGGAGCTCAAGAGCAACAGTCAGAGCCAAATGCCCATAGGCAACAACAAAATAGAGCTGACACCTCCAGGCTGGAGAAGTCCACAAAAAAGTAAAGCAAAACAGCTCTAGGCTGAGCCCCAGGGAAGGAGAGCTTCTCTTAGGAAATTGGCTGTGGACAAATCCCCTCTTACTCCCTGAAAGTACACACATTGGTTAGGTGCAAAATCAAGGTATTTTCTGAGAGCTTTTTCTAACGTCCTAATTGAAATGCAGCACAACCTGTACTGGTAGTAATTGCACCTTCTCCATACAGATAAATGCCACATTTAGAAATTATTATTTCCATTTTACAGGACGGAAAATTGAGAGAGAAAGGCAAAATGACTTGTCACTGTCAAAACTCTTAAGCAGAATTAATATTGAACTAATTCTTCCTAAAATATGTGCTATATACCTCTAGATCTATCTTACCTTTCCTTGGGACATAGCAAGCATCGCTTTCCTCTGAATTCACAATTCCTCAGAAATTTGGAAAGTCACATTTAATGTTTTCCAGTGTTCGCATCAGAAAACTAAGAATCTACAATTTAACATGTTGGTTTAGAAGATTCATAACTTCAAAATTCATAGCCAGGAGAAAATGATTTTTTTCCTCAAACATCATTTATTTCTGCTACAAAGCCAACTTTTTATTTCCAGTTGTCTTATCTTCTACAGAGTCCAAGAGGTTTTCTTAATGCACCCTCCTTGAAAGCATAATTATTTGAGTGGTGAGGCAGTCCTTAAACACTGAATGGGACATAGAATCAGTGGGAAAGTATGATTATTCAAAGACAGCTATTTAATGTAGGTGCAAAGGCTGCATTAAACACCTGGGGGTGCAAAGGTGCATGAGAGTAAGAGTTGTGGTTGGTGGCATTACCTCCCTAGCTCTACCACTAACGTCCTGTATGGTAATTCATTGCATCTCCGACTCTCTGCAGTCACCCTCCATCTGGGTCTGTCAGCTGACCACTCCTAATCTTTTCCTATGTCTTGGCTTTCTCGCTTGTAAAAAGGCTGCAAGTTTACTGCTATATTTACATTGCAGGTGAATACAGCACCCCACTGTGTCCAGGTATCATCCTCAAGACTTCTTTGATACCATCCTGGCTGTTGCTACAGCACACAAAGGAGGAAGTTTACTGCATTTGTGAATCACTCCAATCATATCTGCACAAGAAAACATTGGGGTTCACAGGGTGCCACACTCCATCAATGCTGACAACAGCAAGGAGCACTCCATGTGATGTTTCACAGTCAATTTATAGCCTAGGACAGATGAATACAGCACATTCCAATTCCAACATTTCTTTCTGTTCCAGCTAATAAGATAGCACCAAAAAATGGTTGAACAAATGGAATAAATATAGCCTTCAATACATCCTCTTCCTCAGAGGTTTGCTGATGTCTTAAGATATTAACCTATCCCTATACAACCCCTGGCCCCTACTTCCTGCTACCTTTAACCACTGCCTTACACCTGAGTCAGCAAACAGAGTTCCTGGGTAACCTACATCTGTTTTAAATACACAGTCGGCCAGCTCAGCCCAATGAAGCTGCAGAGATGGGTTCTGCCAAGCCCTGGAGCTGCTGAGATGTGCTCACCCCTTGACCCTGCCCTAGGGTTGGCCACCTCCCTCCAGCTGGAGATGGCACCACCTCCAACAGCTGCCTCTGTTGTCTGCACTAAGTGTTTAAGTGCAGCCTGAGGGCAAAGCATCGTTAGACCAGCACTAAACCTTGGTACCAAACAATCCCTCCCACTCCTGATGAGTTTACACCCTGTAGAGGTAAAATGCAGAGGCTGGGGGAATAGAGATAACAAGGCTCTCAGTCTCCACCTTTCTTTGAATACCTACAGGCTTAATTCCTCAGGTGAAACTGCAGAGTCCTGCTTTGGCCTTATCAGATAATGTCTCCATCTAAAACAACTTCTTTGAATTTGTTTGGAGGAAAAAGTTCTCATCTTCAAGGCACAGATGGAAGATGCCATTTCTACTGCTCACTCAACCCAGGTGCAAACATTAAGAGCAAGGATGATGCACAGCAGCAGTGATGTAACACTTTTGCAGCCATTCTAGCAATGCTAGATCTCCATTCAAGTTTCTTCCCTGCCTTTCATCTTGCTGCTGATGCCAGCTTGAGGCTTGGTACTTCTCAAGAATCAGACTGAGCTTTAGGCCTATCTGTCAGCCCCTAACAGCTCTTCCACAACACACACTGTAATGCGCAGAAGGCAGCGTTAGAACTGAGAACAAATTCGTATTTAGTTGAGGGGATCTACCTACAGAACAACACTCTAGAAGAGATCGAGCCTACTCAGAGCCTGAGCAGCCTCAGCAGTGCTGATGGTGCCCCTGAAAGGGCCTGCCTTACCTTGGGCCGCTCCCAGCAACAATGCTCCTTTCTTGCACATAAAACCTGAAACCAACCACCCTTAAAGTTAATGAATCACCTTCCCAAGAACCTTTACTTCTAGTGGTGCTTCTTCCCCACTCACACCTAAGCTGTATAAAGGTCAGTGAGAGATTGTCTGCTGCTGGGACAGCATTAACTAGAAAGATAGCTGGGTGTATGGAAATGTAGACTTCTCTCACATGGGCTCCTGGAGCACCAGGTTTGTGGATTATCTAGTGTGTGAGTATTTTGACTTAATGTTAAGTGCTTGGCTGTTGCTATCTCTGTGTTTTTACAATTAGGGGCTTTTGAAGGTTAGCAGATGGGTAACAGTAAAAACAAAATCCCTGAAAACACAAACGGCCATGTGAAAGACAGTTATTGCTTCTATGGCAGACTTCTATCTCAGTTTTAAGATGTACTAAAGTTTCCCAGAATACTGTAGAGGAATTTCTTTCTGTGTTGGATGAAAGGTGTTTGAGTAGATACTGTTACTGATAAAAAAAGCAGGATATAGTCAACAGTGAAATAAACTTACGGATCTTCTTTGGATTAACTGGGAGGTGGGTTGAGCTCTTATCTTCACTGGAGATCACTAGTATATTGTGTCATAAAGATAAAAAGAGGGAGAATGTACAACTATATCTGACTAGATATAGTTGTCCATTCTGCCTCCTGAGTTGTTGAAGGTTCTTGTGGCACCCCACACATAGTGCTATTGAAGTACTTGGAACAGAAGTTTTATGGTCTGATTAATACTCTGTACATAAGTTTCTTAGTGTTTATTTTGAAACTTCTTATGTATCTTTAAAAAAACTAGTATTAAGAGCTGTACTGGTGCTGCAGTGCAGGAAACTTCCTCTCTTCTGAACCTCCAGCTTCTCTATGATTTGTGTTGGGGTGGTGCCCCCTCCAGAAGCAGGGGCTCTTGTTAACAGCATCTTTGGACTGAAATGACTTGGACGTTGTTATTGCTTATCCTGACATAACTAAAACAGGCGATGGTTATGGTAAGGAAATGGTTTACAATGCTGCTCTACAATATGCACAATAAAAAGCAAATGGGAGGCTTTGGGGTTTAGGAAAGGTCCAAAGCTGAGGTAAGAAACAGCTGTTTTCAGCTACCAATAAACTGCACTACATGGGGAACATGACAACGTTACTTATGCTTGTCTGGGGAAGAAAAAATAATAACAGAAAGATGGTTGGGCCTTTCTGAAAGTGAGGTAGAAAGTAAAACTAATGTCTTAGAAAAAAAAATTAGTTACCTTTTCTTTTTGAAATTTCTGTAACATCCTTTCTCAGCCTCGCTTATTACTCAACTATCCAAATTCCTTTGCATTTTCTTAATGCAACTGTAGTATTTCCCTATATCTTTATCTCACCAAGTATAATTGTTTGCCAGTTTTGTCTAAAACAGTAACAGTGCTTATCACATGTGGTAAGCACTCTTTAACAAACTTGTCTGATGAATATTTTTGTGTGATGCTAGTTCTTCTTTCTTCTGCCAGCAAATTGTCTGCCAATTGGCTTAAAACTGATACACAGGTTTCCTTCCTGTATTCCAGCTGCCTATCTTGTTGAGTTTCTGTACCAGGAAAGGCTAACGAACTAGTGTTAATTGTGTTCTGCAGTTCAGTAATAGCTATTATTTAACAATATTTATCTCTTTGGTAAGGGTTAGGTCTTAATATTTCATAGTGTTGTCTGGCACAGGGTGTAAACAAATTATGTTACTGATTCTGTGCTGATCAAGCAGTGGTACTTTTGTATTTTTCCTGGCACTCTTATCCCAATTAAAACTATCACAAATTTTCTACTCAGCCAGTAACTTCTTCGATTAATTTACTGTTCTCATTAGAAGTGTTCCAGGGTCTGTCTGTTACATTTGTTCAGGCTACATTCAAAATTGGCCCTAGAAAGAGGATTGATTTAAGTCTGCCCTTACTGCAAGAACTGTAATGAAACATCACATCTTATAATGACAATCTGAAAAGGCACAGACTTACATAAGCGTAGAGATGAGAAGGGACTTGCTTGTCTTCTTGGATTTAAGAGCAGTAGATTGTGTTTGGCTGTTGCTGTGTCATTTAATTGAATGAAAAGGTTGTCTTGGAGTCACGAACTCATTGAGGCTGGAAGGAGCCTCTGGAGACTGTCTAGTCTGACCCCTCCCTGCTCAGAGCAGGGCTACCTACAGCAGGCTGCTCAGGGCCAGGTCCAGCCAAGTTTTAAATATCTCTTCAAGGCTCTGGGCAATCTATCACAGTGGAAAAAGTATTTTCTTAAGTTCAAATGGAATTTCCTGTATTTCAGCTTGTGCTCATTGCCTCTTGTCTTTTCCCTGGGCACCACTGCGAAAAGGTGGCTCCTCTGTTTAGTCTTCGAACAAAGATTCTGGCAACCACTGCTTATAATTATTTGTATAAATAACACCCTGATTAGTACCAAGTCTGTATTACACATTTGTTATTGATTTTGTGGCACCAAAGGAATCCCATTCTCTGTCCTCCATCTCCCTGAGTTACCTTCCATGGATTCCCATGGAAGCAGGTCCCAGAAGTGCTGGGACCTGCTTCCTACATTTGTATCCTTGCTGTTGCTCCTGTGGTGCCTCCTGGAAAAGGTAAAAGCAGAAATTGGTTATTCTCACCTAGCTGGCTGACCTAGTTCAGCCAGCAGAAAACTCTTTTGTCTTCAGTAAATAAGCTCTGAATGCAGGCATCAGCTACTCTAGTATACAAACCAGGGAGATGTTTTTCTCACTGAGGCAAGTCCTAATTACAGGTAAAACTTGGAAAAGCATGAACTCTGCAGCTGAAGCATCACTGACAGTAAACATGACTGTATTAGGAAAACCAATTTTGGAAAGGATTAGTGGAGAAAGTTGCTTAGTCCTCAGTAGTTACGGTGTCTGCATTGCTGTTGTTCCCGGAGTAGCTAATGCTCAATCACATTTTGTATCATTATTTTCCTGTTGCATATGACTTTTGAACCTGAGGTTTCTACTCAGAGAAATTAGTATTTTCAGATTTTTATCTATACCAGGACTTATCTGGTCCTGTCCCATACTATTTTGCAGGATGATATGCAGGAATCTGGAGGAACAAGCTGCTTTAGCATGTGAGGATTTTTAATATGAAAAAATGCTCATAATACAAGACCTGCTGAAGAAATTCTAGCAAGTTGTGTGCAGGTGGTTCCATGCACTATGAACACACTATACAGGTCTGCAGAAGACCTGCCTCCTTTCAGTGAGTGATCTGAAGATGGGCTTGCTCTTGCTGTTGAGTTCTGAACCAAGAACCTACTGGGTCCCAGCAGGAGTACTGTGCTACCCTTTCTGTGCTTAGATACTGATCCTACTTTCAGATTAGACCAAAATACTTGTTATCTTAAATATTAGAACTAGCTTAAGTGAGGCAAAATTAATAGTAACTATTATTATATTCTTACTATTAAGAATTAATAGTGACAGATAAATCTTCTTATCTTGGTCCTCTATTTCCCCCTTCCCTTTCATCTTTTCACTTTTAGTCAAAACGATGTTCCCAGAACTTTGTTTTCTTATTACTAAGTTGCAGCAGTAGCTACCTGTGAATATTCATTATTTGACCATATCTTAATAAGATGACCCCAAATTACAACACATCAAGTTGCAATTGTAATTGTAATGAACGAATATAGTAGGCAGAATATTCTCCAGCATGGTCTGGTCTGTATTTAAAAGCACTGCACTAACCTGGACTTCAGAAAAGGCCATCAACCCATGTCTGATGGCTTTGTAATCCCAGTGGTTATTTACCTGAAGCAGACTTGACTGCATACAGCTTTATTTGACGTGATTCAGAAAGGTCAAGGTCCAAGGCAGGTGATGAGCCAGCCTGCGTGGCTGGGCTGTGGAGAGATGTTCCCTTTCCAGGAAGAGGCCTTAAATGACTCTTATTAAATCTGTAATTTGTGTCTCTCATATGCCCAAATGTAATGCAAATCCACTGTCTTTCTTGTTTGCAATTAATGACAACAGAAGGATGAGATGGAATTTCAAGGAAATGGTTGCAATAAGCACCACCTCAGAGCCTTGTGATGACTCCAATTTTCTTATGTCATAAACTGCTTTGAGCACTCTAAGTTACACCTGAGCAATTTAACACTTGTGTTTCATGTTTCTTAAGTTAGCCTTCTTTAGACAAAAAAAGGGGTCTGAAAGCACATGCTTGATAACTGCTGAACCAAGTGAAGACTGAACTAATTGATACAAGAGAAATTTAGGGTGCTCACAGTTGTGATGCAACTCATCTGCAGGGAAATAAAGTGAGGGAAGGTATTCATGTCTTCCTTCCAGCATTTGCATAAGCTATAAGACTTGTTCCATGCTAAGGATGGTGAAACTTGAGTACTTGTTTTATGCCTATGAACCCAGTGGGTCAACCACAAACATTAAAGCCACCCAAAACCATAAAGGTGACTTTATTTTTTAATTCAGCTGATCAACAATTGGTGCTGAATTAATTGAGGAGCATCCATCATTTGTGTAATTCGTGGTCCTAAATACTCCAGAGGTCAGCTGCTGAGGTTCCTGAGTTTTAGGTTGCACTTTAGTTTTGTCAGGGTTTTCTTTTTAATGCAGGTTTCATGTATCTTGATGGATTATTTTCCAAAATGTGTGAGAGAGGATGAAAAACGAGTATGTGGAAGAACTGTATCCTTACATGAATATTGTGTGAAAGGAAGCCAAAACAAACCAGCTACTGATTCTCATTTGTGACTTTCTGGACAGTGCCTTTTGTGTAAATTTTGATGCCTAACAGTTATTTCTAGCAACTTCTGGGAAACAAGGGATATGCAAAAAAGGTAAAGCTCTGTGGGAAGAAGTTCTGATTTGTCTAGACAGAGCTTCCTTGACATAAAGTGGATGATTGCTTCCTAGCCTCCTGCAGGCTACCAGCTCAGAGCTGCTACAGACACAGTGTATTTATGCCTGTTAAACCAGAAGTTCTGCCTATTGTTTTTCCTGCCTTCATCACTTTCCACTGCTATAGTCCAGCTATGCTATACCAGGCTATTAAACATTCAGCATCCAGAATGTCTAGACAGGCTGAAAGACTGTCTGTGCTCCTTTTCTCAGAGTCAACTTTCCTAAGAACTAAAAGGCTATCTGGAAAGCAAAGGTGGCAGTTTCGAGTATGAGAGACACTTCTTCATGCTGCCTTCTGAGTAGGTAGTAATACACACTGATAGGGATTTCTAGCAGTGCACAAAATCCCTGTGCAAACCTCCTGCTGCTCCCCAGAGAGGCTTTGACCCTTTGACAATTATTGCTAATGTATTGAACAGCTTGCACTTGTATTCTAAGCATACCAGACTACATAGAAATGTATCCTATTAGCTGGCAATATGGTACTCAAATAACAGAGAGAAAAACTAAAAGATGACTTCCTTGCCACAGAAGATGGGAAAGATCTTTTTGAGGCAGAAACAAATGGTTTCTGTGTAGGGCCCTGTGGACCACGAGTGACATTTTGCTGTGTATATCTGCTGGTTTTGGCAATTTTGAACAAGAAAGCAAACAGAAGTGCCAAATTCTTTTTTTTTTTTCTATGTAATCTTTATTTTCTTCAGTGCTGACTTGAGTTACTCCATATAGCAAGAAGCAAGTACTTGTTTCCTGCAGGGTGGAAATGAATGTTGCCTCTAGAAGCTTTGCAAATTGGAAGTTAGATACAACATAAGGCCTGTTGATCCTATTGCTGTTGATCTACTGCACACTCTGTATGATTGTGATATATATCATAGAAACATAATGCTTTGATTTTACACCTCAGGACAAGGCTGGGAGGCTTTGTCAGAGGTGGGAAGGAAGGGAGGCCAGTCAGCTGGCACAGCAGGAGTTGTCCTTTTTGTGCTTGCAGGAGTGAGGAGACATAGGTGCTCCTATCCAGCCATGCCTTTGGGGTACATCCCACTTCCCCTTTGCCTGAAGAATCCTGGGAAACCTTGTGCTGACTCTCTTAACTTCTAGCAAGAGAGCTCAGCATCCTTGTGGAAGTGCTTAATAACCTGGGCTCTTCGAAAGGAAAGTAATTTTTCCTGTGCTAGTTGAGCCCTCCAAGAACAGACATCAACAAAGCATTCAGGTTGGTAGCCAGGAGCTTGAGAAGCAGCATCCAAGGAAGATGCCTGGATCAAAGAGGACAAACAACAGAATATGAGCACCCAAGAACATTTTGTTTTCTCTATGAACAAGAACAAAAGTAGGTGGCAGATTTATCTTACGGCACTCGAACAGAAAGTTTGTAAAGTTAACAGAAATCTGGTTACAAAGTTCAGTATATGAATATGCTGGACAAATTTGGGGTTAGAGCTAGAAATCTACCATAAAGCATTTAGGGACTAAAAAAAAAATCTTAAAGAAATGTGCAGTTTAATTTCTCAAGAGATTGAAAGCAGACTTAAGCATGCATAAATCCTTGTGGAGAGATAATGAGTGTGAAAGACCTCTTTAATCTATCACTTAAAGCATAGCAGGAACCTAAACTGGAAACTAAAGGCAAATTCAAAGTTTAGAAACATGGGCCTAGTTTTCTAGAGGGAAAACAATTTACTGATGAAAATTAAAAAAAAAAAATCAATGTTCTGATGCCTTCAAATCAATATCCTTTGTCAGCAGCACTGCTTCTAGAAAACAAAAGTTATCTGACTCGACACATGAATTAATGATTCTGTGTCTTGGGTTTAACTTCAATGAAATGATTTGATATTACCTTCCAGGTTTAAAATCTAGAGAGACCTTTTCCCCAATTCAGGGGAGAATGCAGAGAGAGGACAATTCTTGGGAGGAAAGGAACTCAAATAATGAGAAGACAGAAACCATTGCTCCAAGGGAAAAATAAATCAGGATATTGTTTAATAAAACAGCTTCCTTAAATGCATTTGTTGGTCAGCACTTCTGACTAGACCAGTCTTGGAATGAGAAAGCAAGGCATAGTGGGGTCAGCTGGCTAAAGGCTAACTTGGGATTGTACGTAGGAATTGCTGTGCTGGTTCACAGCAGCGGTTCCCCTGAGTATCTCTCCCAGCTAATCGTGCTGTGCTGCCCTGAGAGGGTGGGAAAGAAGAAAAGGGAAACCCAATAGCCCAGTGTCCTTTGCTGGCAGCCTTTTGAGTTGCTGGATAATGTACGATGTAGTCCTTCAGCTCTTGGTGCTGATTATGCTCCTCTCAAGCTCGGTGCATGGGTTTGGGCTTTGCATTTCAAGACAGTTGGGTGTTAGAAAAGGAATCAAAAAGGCTAGAAAATATCCCACAAGGAATTCTTTACTTAAAGGAAGATGGAATAGCTTAAGTACTGGTTTTGGTTTTTTGAAGTTGCTGCGAAGGAAATCAACACTTTTCCTTCCATACTTGGGGGAGACAGGGTAAAAACTCCTGAATACTCCTTGACTCAGCTTAACTTTGATACAAGGAAAAGCTTCCCAGTAGGATAATGAAGGACTAGTATACACAGTTAAGAAAAGGTGTGTAATCGCTGTTGAAAGGCTTCAGGAACAGGTAGGACAAGACATCTGTCCAAACAACAGAGGGTGATCCTGTTTTTTATTATGCAGCAGATAAACTAGAGGTCTGTTCCTAAAATACCTTTTTCCACTTCTTTTGGGCTGGTGGCAATGTTGAACAAGCACTGTTTAGCTGGAGATTATGACATTCTGCAAATAGATATTGTGCTGAACAACATTCTAAGTGTTGCCAAAGAATGTATATCTCCTCTTCATTTTAAGTAAAATCTATCAGCCGGTTCAAAAGGCAAACATTGTTCCCTGACAAAATGCAGCTGGTGTGCACATGAGCTTACTCAGCAGACTATAAAATAACATAAGCTTTCCATAGGGATCAGAAACATCAAAAGCAGAAAGTGTATATAAAAAAAATCTCCAACAGATTGCTATAATTATTAAATGTGACGCATCACAAGTAGTGATGGAATATAGCTGAGATGATACTACGCAGACAGGAAGGAATAATATGGCTTGGTCTGCCTCTCTGTATACAGATTTCAAATCCCAGAGAGTGGATCATCAGATGCCAGAGGATGTGTAGCCCATCATTTAAAATGGGTTTGTTCTCATGAGGGAGGTGTATATTTACTGAAACATTCTGCTGCAGCTTTTGAACAAGCTAACAGCTTTAATGCCACTCTACTTGGGAACATGGGAGAAATAACTATACAAATCTCTCTACTGGACTGCTCTACTGGGATGTACTGGTGTGGTTACACTTATCTACAGAGTAATGTTTGAATGTCCACATGTAATACATTTCAGACCTTTCTGTCTATAGCTTATCAACACAGAAGCAGGGAAGTGACAAGTACAGCAGAGCGGCTTTGTGAGAGCCTCTTGGGCTGGAAATGAGCTCCTCTGTTGCCTCAGCTTGCCCTTGTGGGGGTTGCATTTTATATGCTTTCAACTCCAAATGGAAGCAATAAGGTAGGATGGACATACGACTGCTGCCAGGAGAAAGTCTCAGATGGAGCTGTTCTGAACTTTCCCCTTCCTCTTTAGATCACATTTCCCTTAAGAAAAAAAATCCTAATGGGTGCTTTAATGTTTCTGGTAAGAAGGAACTGGAGGCACTTAACCCATTGCAACCCATTAAAAATTGATAAAATCAATCAGCAGTTGCATGATAAACCTTTTCACAGCATGGTGAATTTTCTTTAAAATAGTAAATAGAGTACCCTTTTAATATTTGTACTTATAAGATTAATTGGATTCTGTCTAAATTGACTGCTGCAGTCAAAACAGGCTGGTGCTGGAGTGATGAAAATGTCTCGGCTTTATATTGACGGGGCTGTTCTGAATTGCTTTGAGTGTTCTGTCTCAGCCTTATCTGCCTTTCCTGACCTACAACTGACAGAATTAACAATGCTAGACATCATTCTTTCATAGTCTCAGAAAAAAAAGTCTCTGGCCCTGCTGCATTTCCTAACTCCTCTTCTTGCAAGGATTCCCCTGTACTACATAGTGCAGTCATCCTACAGCTCTAGCTAGATGCCTTTTTTAATTCCAAATTCTGTTTTGCTTAAAATTCACTAAAATTCAACTGCAATTGTCAGAGCCCTGAAAGTCAGAAAGCTGACTTCCAGAAACGCCTTAAATCATAAATTTTACATCATGTTGTGGTTTGTGTTTTCAGATTTTGCATTTGCAGGTGTATCTGTGAACATGAGGGAAAGAAATTATTCAAAACCTAAGGATTTTACTTATTCGTATAGAAGCAAGAGCTTTAAAAGGAATGTCAGACTGTAATAAAACTGAGAACAATAGTGAAACAAAAGAGGCAGAAACATCAATTTGAAACTTTGTTTTTTTCATTAAATTGGGTGCTTTACATTCCTAATTTGGAATGTTAATAAATTTCACACAGACATTTCTGAAAGAAATAAACTTATGGCCTCTTAGCATTCTGTCTGCATGCTGGAGTAAAAAAACTAAAGACACTGCTGTATTAGACACAAACTGGCTTTGCCATGTTCCTTGGCAAGATGCTGTGCTGGGAGGCTGAAACACGGTGAGCAAGAAGTGGCACATCCAGAATTCTGTGCAAAAGCTTCAGCTGCTTTAATTTCATGAAACATCCACAGCATTGCCCAACACTCACTTTCAAATTAAACCCCATTAAGGCAGAAGGGCTTTTTATCTGGAGATCAGAGCCTACCTTTGCTGTTGCTTCATGCATAGGAAAGGTAGATGCAGAGTTAAATACTTGAAAGTAGCATAAACCGTTAATTTCAACCACATTAATTAATCAGTTATGGTAATAACATCAGCTTAGAGTATTCTAAGAAATAGTCATCTTCCCCCAATCTGTATTGCTGTTTTAAAAAATAGACTGGTATCATCTGTTCTGTGCTCTGATCCCAAAATTACAAATGTATGTGGCATGATTCAGGACTGAAAGAATTCTCTATTTTTTTCAAATTGTTCTAGATTTGAGACTCATCTAGGATAGATGAATATAAAACAGTGAAGCTAAGAAAAACCCATCCCTGTGATTAACCTATGTGTATTTTTAACATATGTGATGCAAGTGGTGCTGTCTTCAGGGAGCATAACCTTGTAATGCAGGGAACTGAATCCCTCTGTCAGAAACTAGCTTGTGTCTTCCTAAATGTTGCTCAATTACTGTTTGCACAGCTGCAATGTAATTAAAATGTTTGTTTACCTATAAAAGAGGTGAAAGCTAAACATTGATGTTTGTATACATACACTGTACTATATCAGAGAAGTTAGTTGGCCTTTACAAATGGTTTTCCAAACACTGTTAAAACTATTTAAAGCAACTTTTAACTATATTAAGTGGCTTTTGGAAGGGGTGTTAAAAATATCCTATAATGAGATATCTGTAAGTCTCTTCCTTACACAGAAATAGACAGACATATGAGTAAGACACGCCAAGTTTGAGTAAGTACATAGCATGGATTTAATTGCCATGCTGCTCCCTGTGTTCCTGCCATGCAGGAGCATGGATTATCATTATATGTGAACTGGAGTACAGGGAAGTTCACGGGGCATCCCTGTGCCTGTCTGCTGAGGGCCCAGCAACCACCACCCAGCTTGTTTCACTGAATTAAGTCTCAAAACATTCTGTGAAATAAAGTGTAATCTTCTGAGCAAGATAAATTACTCTTAGGAACCATCTGCCTTTACCCTTTTAAAAAAAATGCCTCTTTAAATGTAAATTTAGCTTTCCACCAGAGACAGTATTACCATGGTAACAAACGCAAGAAAAATAAATGTCTCTTAGAGGAAAACCACTTTTTATTTTGTATAAACATATTCCATATGAAATAAAATATGCAGCTATGGAATTATTGTATATACAATCTCAGACAGTAAAAAGGACTATCAGTCTTTGCCTGGAATGGTTCTCTGAGCTAGTACCAAACACAATTGCTTGCAGTAAAGAAATTTATTGTATACTTCATTTCATATGCTATGAACTAGAGCTCTCATCTTGCAGTTTGCTCTAGATGGACTGGAATGCTACGAACTTCAGCAGAGCGTCAGGCAGGCAGCAGGAGTTTACAGAACTGGAGTTTAAAATGTAATCTCTGCCAGGTAATTTATATTACAAATGCTTTGCTGTGTGAATTTGCTCTGCACAGTCTACCACTAGAGAGGTTTGTTATTCAAAGAGCATAGAAGCAGTGGTTCAGATTTCTCCTTTCATTGAATGAAAGGAAGAATGCTTTCAGGTTAGGCCTGTTTCAAAAATAAGATTGATGAGTGGTGTACTTTAAATTGCTCACAAACGAATTCCTCTCTACCTCTTCCTGCATCAGTAACCCCCCACAAAGGTCAGTGTGAGGAGACACCCAAGATGGGCAGTATCATTATTTGCAAGACCAGAATTTCTGCATGGTTGAAAGTAATTTCTTCTTACACTGTGTACTTTCTCATTTCAGGCTTCAAATTTCACAGTATACAACTATAACAACAGTTTTCAAACACTGTCATTGTTGAAATGTTCCACAGTTGATTATTTACCCTCTTTCTGTCCCTTCTTTTGACTGTGTGTGCTGTGTTTGAAGGCTGCAGGGGAGTGAAGATGCCCATGGCTGGGTTTTACTGGTGGGAGGAGGTGAGGAATTCTGGTGCTTGCCTGTGGAACAGAAACCATCCTACATTCACCTGACACCTCTCATCAGAATAAGACAGTAGCTTACAAAGATCAAGCTCTTTCTTCTTGCTGTATGGCAGGCAGGGAAACGGCATATTATCCCCACTTAAAGGTATGTTAAAGAGCTAATTTCTTCTAGAGATTGTGATGCTGAGTTTGGCACGTCATTTACTGTGAGAGGCAGCAGGAATGGTGCTGAAACTGTAATCTGCTCTTTCCCTATCTTAGCTGCTGAGTGGCATGTTCAGTAGCATCGACATCTATCACTTTGGATATTGCTGTTACACTTCTTGAAATCAGAAGAGTGAAATGGAATGTTTTCAGCGATGGCTTGGGCAGAGCTTCATTCAACCTAGTCTTCTGAGAAAAGATGATGCAGTCAGTTTCAGCAAAATATTGTCCTTTCATATGTGCAAGCAGTTCTACAGGAAGTGGAAAACTGGTAGGCAGAGATGGATTGCAATAGATTAACTAAGGTATCAGGGAGCAATCAGCTTCTCTTGCATGTCACAACATGCCAGACCACGACCTTGGCAAGAGTAGCTGGACTGGGTTACACTGTGGGCTGCCCTGCTTGCTGTCCTGCCTTGGGCAGCAGCTGGTAACAAGGTATGTAGGGGGTGAAACAAAAGTAACAAGGCAGACAGGCACTAATCATTTCGCGTTTATCTTCCCGGTCATCCGCAGTGTTGGATTAAACTGCACGTAGCAGTCTGTGTGCCCCACCTAAGGACGTGACCTTGAACAGTCTTTGGGTCTGAGTGCTTGTCAGCAAGTATGGAGGGGAAGCACCTTCTCGTAGTGCTTCAGAGGGGTGCAGGAGCCCGGGGAGCGGGCTGGCCCTACGCTCTGCTCAGAAGGCAGGGCTCCAGCCGGTGTCCCCACAGCACCCTCATCTAACCCCTCCAGCACACGAGGGGTTCAGCACGCTCCGGGGCAGCAGGCCAGCCTGAGGTGACTTCAATGCGTCACACGGATGTTTTGGCTTACCAAACATTCCACAGCATTGCGAGCACAGGGGGAGAACAGGGCAAAGACCAAGCTAAGGGGTGAGCATCCCACCCTTCTTCTTGCTAGAGTTGGTCACTGTGTTTCAAATGGAGGAGGTGAGAAGGGGAGAAAGGTGCTTTACTGCGAATCTTAACGACTTCTACCTGTTCCTCTCTCTGCCGGGTGCTGTGCAAACACTGTCTCCGTGTGGGGGTCTAGGACCGACGCCACTGCTGCGCAGACAGGTCCTGAGTGAAGAAGCAGGAGGAGGCAGCTTCCCCAGGCCTGCCCGCCCCGCTCCCCTCACACACGCCGGAGTGCCCGGGCCCCGCCCCGCTCCCCTCACGCCCCGCCGGGGTCCCCACAGAGGCCCCACCCCGCTCCCGCCCCGCCGTGCGCGGCCCCGCCCGCGCGGCCCCACGGCGCAGGCGCGCAGCCCCCGAGCCAATGGGGCGGGCGGGGCGGGGCGGGGCAGGGCCGCGGCCATTGCGGCCCGGCCGGCTGAGGGGACGCGCCGCTGCCGCCGCCGCGATGGTGTCCTGGATGATCTCCCGAGCGGTCGTGTGAGTGCCGGGCTGGGGCTGCGGTAGGCGGCTTATTCCCCGGGGCGGAGGTGGTCCCGATGAGCGGCGGGAGGGAGGTGGCGCCCCTTTTCTCCTTCCCCCAGGCTCCTCAGCCGGGTGCCCTGCGCGCCCCTTGGGGGTCTGTATGCCGCAGAGAGTCCTTGTGCTCCCAAAAACTCCCCCAAAACCTGCACCGGTCTCGTGGTTACTCCGTGTATCTCCTGCTCTAAGTTGTTTCTCGGAGCTGCGGAGCCAGCGAGCTCGGGCTGCTTGTGCCTGTCACGCACAAATTGCAACAGTTGCTTGTAAATTGATCCAAAGTAACCTATAAAATCTGGTAACTTTTCCTTTTTAACTTGTAGCAGACTTGAGAGGACTAGAAGAACGCTTGCGAGTGTGAGATGGGGGTCTGTGCTGGGTGTAGTTTATCAGCTGAAGAGGTAGACTGGCAGTTTTGTTGTGTACTGGACTTCATAAACTTGAGTTTTTGAAAGCCAAAGAGGCAAACTTAGGTGAGAAGCATCATGTTACATGTTGTGTAAGTTCTGTTTGAGAAAGAGTAAACTGCAGTGCAACCTCTGATCTTTTTCGTGGGCATTGTACTGTTCCTTCCTGCAACTGATGGGTTATTGTGCTCATTTGAATAATATTCCCTCATACAGGTTGAGTAATATTTGGGCAGCAGAGTCTTCCTCATGCTCCTTGCTGAGTAGCACTGTGACTCTGGGGCCCCCAGTGCTTATTGGGTCGCTTGAGCTGAGATTTGCTGTGTGTGAGTTTTTGCCAGGCAAGTGAAGTGAATCTGCTCACAAAGCAGTCCAACAAACACCCGAATTAGTATAAAGTATGCAGCAGGAGTGTGTGATCCAAAGCGGGGCATAATAGGATGTTCCTGTTTTGTTGGTGACAGATATCCCCCTTAAGCTGTCTGGTGTAATTTTATCTGAAAACTCTGTCAGGAAGTTTTCTCATACTACCACGTACATTTTCCTGCTGCAGTCCAGTTACCTAGATAAGTAGCTGTCCTTCTCCCCCTCGCTGCCCTCCCTGAGACTTGTCACGTAATTGCAACTTGCAAAGTAGAACATCATGCTCCAGAATTGGCAAAGGACGACAGAGGTTTGGAAGAGAGGCTGTGGGAGGAATTGCTGTTGGTGCACTTTGTCAGTGTGGTCTTCCCATGGGCAACACACGGTGCTAGAGGCAAGAGGCATACGTTTGCTTTCTGTACATCAGATGGAGCTGCTCAACCTGTTTCTGCTTTGTTATGTAAGAGCACCAACCAGAGAATTCTTATTTTAACTACTTAGACTGTGTTGGTTTCAAGGGAAATGGCAGCAATGCTGAGTACCTTAATTTCTGATGACCAAATTCTTGTGAAGTCGGTTGGGTTTTTTTTCCCTGAATTGCTAAGGGTTGTATTTGCATAAGAATAAAGTCTTCTATGAGCCTAACTCAGTAGGACAGGGAATTAAGAGAACAGCTACTGTTCTGCACAGATTTATTGCAAAAGGCAATAAAGGATAGTGTACTGTGCAGTTCTGTGTAGTTTGATTTCCTGGTTGCCATTGGTCACTCATCTGTGTGCCCTAATTATTTTTGCTAAAAAGGGAGTCCTAAATATTATTTATAAATCCTTTCCACCTTCTTGTGTCCTTGTTTCGTAGCTGTGGGACTTAATAGTTTGCCAGTGTCCAATTTCCCAGGAAGGTGAAAGTGTTCAATGAGAACTTGGACAGCTTTGAGACTATTGTTTCATTTCACTAATAAAGCAAAATTCATGTGGAAACGGAAGGTGAGAAGTAGCATGGAAGTAGATATGGTGTGACATGAGAGGTCTTAACTTCAATGGTCTTGAGAATGTCCTTCTTGTCCTGTTTTCTCAGAGTCCATTGTCTGCCTTTTTTGATCTGTTTTCCTTCCTGGTCTCTTCTCAGATGTACCTATTTCAGCGACTTTGAGTCTCTGAATTGTGTGTTTGGAGTTTGGAAGGTGTATGCCCTGAGAAACACGTTTTTAAACACTATGTAGCTGTGAAGACCTGAGGCTCTTTCTTACCTAGCATTTTGATTCTAGTGTGACCACCTCCTGGTGTGTATGTCCATAGCAGGCCCGTGCAGCCCTGTTGTGTGTGGGCAGCCGTCAAGAATACCTGTCATCTTGACTGGTGATGGGAAGGAGCAGCAGTTTTTCTGTCTATGGCAGAGTTCTCCACTCCTAACTGACCTCCTATGTTTCCGGGCCAAAAGAGCAGCAAAATATTAATTTGTAGGTGTGTCACAGTGCCCTCTGCTGACTTCTGACGTGGTGGACTTGTCCTGACGCGTGGGTCCCAAGCAAACTGCCTTCTGATTCAGTTTGAGACTTTGCAATTTGGGATTCATTAACTCCACGAAAATAGTTTGGTTAAAGCTTTAAAGAACTAGGGAATGGAGCTAGTAGAGAATTTGAATTCTTAATTGTATGTGAATTGTCTTGAGGAGTCATGCACAGGAAATGGGGAGTGGTTCAAATTCACTATTCCACATAATAATCTTCAGCAAAACTTTGTTTTAATGAAATCTTTTCCCTTTGCTCTATCAACGCTATTATTCTTAAGCATCTGAACTTGTGAAATACCTTGTACTAATTGCATGTCGTCCTTATGTCAAGAAGCAGAAGACTTGAAGTGCATAATTAAAACATCTTTTCATTTTTAAATTCTGTGTCAATTGGGTGCTGTTGTAGTAAGTATAGCTCATTTTTATTTCTAAAACACACTGGCTGTTGCAACAGTTTTTGGAATGTTTACTTCAGGGTTTTTCCTTTTTTCAGTTACAAAACCAACAAGAACATAAATATTTCAGAGTCTCAGAAAATTTATCAGAGTGCTACATATTGTCATTAGTCTTTAATGGTGGAAATAAAATTTTAAATTTGTGACTGCCCATCTTGTTAATTTCAAATAGAGCTTGTGCCTGACTTAGTCTGCTTGGATTGCTCATTCTTCTCATTTGTAAGGTCTGAGCAATTGTGTACACATCAGTTGCTGAGACAGTATTTAATAGTAAACACGCTGAGTACTTGTCAGTCACAGCCTGGTATGGATGAGATCAGACCATCCTCTTGTGCCAAGCAAAGATGTGAAGCATCCTAAATACAAAGTAGATGGCCATTTTGTTCTTGCAATCTGTTAAAGCAGACTGTCTGCTGTAATCTGTTAACTTTTTTCTCTCCTCACTTAAAAATGAAAGTTCCCCCATCTGTGTTGCTTTGCAACACACTCTCTCCCTTCGTGTTTGAGTACATGGTTTGTTTCCAGTTAAGTTGGTCAGCATCCATGAATGTTGGAAGGGAGAGCTGCAGTGCTCCACAGGAGGATGTATCTGTCTTGGGTACTAGTAGCTTTCTGTTTGCTTGTATTTATAATGTCTGTCTTCCCCACCCCCATTTTAGAGCCTTGCAAATACTCCTTGATTCTGATATTAGATTATAACTAAATATGTTAATCTGGACAATGACTGTCTGGGGGACACAGAAGGTGACCTGAAGGAAGGTAGTAGTATTAGTCTCTCTCAGCCATTGCTGCTTTACAAATTGGAGCTGTTTCTTTAATGGTAGTTTCCAAGGCATTATCTTACTCTACTTTTAATGCTTCTGTTGTTGTTTGACATTTCCAGATGTCCAGCTGCCCCTAGAATTATTACATATCTGAGAATGGGTGGCTGAAGCCAGAGCTTCTGTGTTGATTGGATTGTTGTCAGGAATACCCTGGTTTAGCATGTAGGGGATGTTTTATGTAGCTGTGTATGCTTTGACTGTAACCTAGATTGTGTCTTTTTCTTGGAATACAAGTTTTTAAATTAAAAGCATAAAGTACAAAAATATTTACTCTCTTGTTTGCTAATCAGCATGCTGCTGAACATGTCTTGAAGTAATCACAGCTCCTCAAATGGAATTAAGTAACAATAATACCATGCATTGTGTGTAAGGAATAGATATAGCTTAATAGCCTAATCTTCACGTCGGAAGGGCCATTTGTGGGAGAGTTTCTTTGGCTGTTTGTAGCCTGCTCTCTGGCAGAATGGTTGTAGCTGAAGTTTGAAGGATGTTGACTGCTGTTGGATGCTGAATTTCTGCCGGTATTCTTCCAGTTTAAAGGCCTATAAATTGCTGCTGCACCTGTGGGGAAAAGGGAGTTGCTGTCATCGTGTGAGTGAGATGTGCTGCAATGTCTGTCTCATCACAGAATTGGAATGAATCAGTGACCATGTATCAGTTATCCTTGGCATTTCATGCTACGCTTAAATAGATCTCACTGTCCTTCTGCTGGGGGGAGGCGGTGCATCCTGCCCTTCACCCTCTCTTCATTCACTTTCCACAGGATCCAAACGTTACTGTGTGACCACTGTGTAAGTCTGGTTGTTTTGTCAACTAGAATGAAAGTTAGCGTTGATAGAAGTTAATCTTTTGTTAGTTGCAATGAGCTGCACCAGCTCATGCTGCTGTTGTGTAGTTGCTAGGTAAGTGCTGTGTTGAGAATGAAAGGTTGCAGGACAAAACCAGCATTATTTTCGGCTTTAGCGTATGACCAGACTGGTTAAAGTGTACTCTGAAACTACATTCTTCGCTTTCACATTGCTGCTTATTCTTTCTTCTTGTGAATCTAGTTCCAGTAATAACAGTGCAGCTGTTCTAATTAAACAAGGTGTCAGATTTTTAAAAGTGTATTCAGTTTTATGGGTTGAAATCTGTAAGCATATGCAAGTGTAGGGATTAAGTGTATTGTCCTGTCTGTATGAAAGTTTAAAATCATTTACATAATTGAGCAATGAAATCATCAGAACACTTCTCTCCAATAGCTCAGCTTCTCAGTGAGGCAATCCTAATATGTACATTGAGAAGTTTCTGCTCACTTGTATGTGACTTGTAACACCTCTTGAGTTAGTACAATGCAAAATGACTATCTATGACAGCTTGTAAGAAAGAAGCGTCCCTACTGCCTGCCTGGCACACCTTGCCTTAAGTCAACATTTGCTCTGTAGCCTAGCTGCTCTTTTCTCTCCCATGTTTGCAGGATGGTGTAGGTGCAGAGCATGCGTGGTCAGTGTGCCCAGCCTATGGCAGGCGGGTGGACTGAAGCTTGCTCAAAACAGATGGAGCACGGCTAGAGGCATCCTGTGGAGTCTGACGTTCTTGCTTAATGGTCTTGGCATGCACTCCGTTACAAAACGTGCTGAAACTCACATCTGCGTCCCATGCATTATAGATAAAGAAATACCAAGAACTGCGTGATCTGGCACAAAAGGATGTTTCTAATTAAAACAAACAACCTCCACTCTTGCGTGTTCCACAACCCGATGTCTGCTTTGGGCGAGCACATTGTAGGCTACTGAGCATTTCTGCAGCCTGGAAGGAACGGCTTGTCTTTCCTGGGTTTGTACGTAGAGACAGCTTCTGATACGCTTGTGTAAGGCTGAGGAAGATCCTGAGCCAAATTTTGTGAAAAAAAAGTTCCTTTGGCTCAATAATTTTGATATTTGATAAGAATTTATCTTAAAAATGTGTGTAAAAACATGTCTGGGAAAGTCCTCTGTTCTGTTGTTCCACATGTAAAGGAGCTTTCTCTAAGCTTTTTGGTCCTTTTTATTCTGCTTTTGAAATTCCAAAATTTCAAAACTTGTGAAAGTACTAGGATTTTACAGAAGAAAATATTACAGCTGCCAACAGTAGGATCCCTCTGTTGTCAATCTCACTTTTTTAAGATCTGCCAGACTAGGTTGTAACAATTTACTACAGGACAAATGAGATGAGGTGTGTAGAGTCCAGGTAGGAAAGGTGATTGCAGGTTTTTTGCTGACCAGTATGACTTCAAGCATGACTGGCCTCAGTGGCACAGAATAATCTGACAAGATGCTTTTGGACATGAGGGAAATGAAACACCCCACAGGGGCTATCTCTGCATGGAGCTTTTTGTCAGCCATCGCTGTTACTTCACTGCTCAGTTTATCACTGACAAAATAATAGGGCGTTACTTCTGTTTCTGTTGTGTTTCATAGCAGTCTGCAAGAATCAACACGGAGGTGGGTTTAACTAGATGAATGTTTGCCCTGTGTTTATCATCTTTGGAACATTGCTCATGCATCCCAAAGACAGTTGGAACTTGCATTTGATGTTGAAAACTAGGTGGAATTTATTTCAAAAGCCTGCAACCTGGCTTTAAGTGCAAGGATTTCCCAAGCAGAATTTTTCCTGATGTGAGAAGCCTGACATAATGCTGTACTTTTTTGTGTTAAAGCTGTTGGAACTTGCAGTGCTCAAAGGGGAAAATCAGAAAACAGTTTGTGCTTGTGCCTTCCCACCACTGTCTGGTTTTGTTATTTCCTCCCCCCACCCTGTTTTTTTTCTAACTCATTGATCAAAACTGTGGAAAGGAGAGTGGGGAAGATGGTCACTAGCTTAAAGATATCCTGATTAGTTTTTACAGTACAGTAATGTTACCTTAAACTAATATAAAAACCCCAAATATTACTGATTTGGCTTTGTGCTGTTATTACTCACTTTTGTCTGCTAGTCTTTTTTATTCTCCCCCCGCCCTCCCCTCCCCCAGATTAGGATTTTGTTCTAGAACACATAATTTCCTTTATGTCTAAAGGCATATCTAGGATTACTCAGTTGCAGTGTATTTAGTATTAGGCTGTTTTAGAAGCTGACCTATTCAAAATTTTCAGCAGTGAACAGCTTATGGTTCACTTGGAAGACAATATAACCACAGAAACATAAAATATGTTTTACATGACTGCTTTGGCAGTCATTAATTTGCTGTAGTTGCAATGTAAGCAGTATTGGTTTTACTATTGTACTTACAGAACTTTGAGGGGTAGTTTTTCTTGTCTAAAAGTTATCCTTGAATGGTTGAGACAAAATGGAATTTACATTTGTATAAAGAGGATAATGTGAATTGGGCAAATTATCTTTCATTTGCATTTGGAAAATAAAATTTCTGAAAAGGCACACGTCTTTTGTATTTTATGGTTTCTTAGCCCATTTACGTAAAACTAGTCAAACATATTTGTGTTAACAGAATTCTTCTCTTAAAAAATTCTTTTTGGTTAATCAGCATAGTGTGCTTTATTTGTTTTTGGGAGCGAAACCTACCCCTCTAACTAATTAATTAATGTATGGATCTCTAAAGAAAAACCCATAAATGATTTGGGTTCAAAAGGGAGGAAATTAGGATATCTTTTAGCATTGTATTTTTGACAATAAGGTTAAGTTACTAATAGAACTGCATGACTAAGGCTGGTAGAGATTCTGCTTGACAGTCTTGACTCGGTGGCTAGCAGAATCTTCACAGAGTTCTCTAAGTACCAGGCATAATTGAGGAAACACATATACTTGGGAATGACAAGTCCAGATGCTACCTCAACAGCATCTGCCAAATACAAAGTTCATAGAAACCTTTTCTTGTGTACAATGGAGAGGTTTGTTTTTTTGCATGCTCTAAGGTGCTTCGGAAGTACATTTCTGGGTTATAAGATTAACAGAATTGTTTGAAAATCAAGGACCTTAAGGCAAAAAATAAAAACGTCAGTGACTTTGGATGATTAAAAGCAAAACCACCAGCTGTCTGGGGTAGAGATAAGACATGATTACTCTTATTTCAAGAGTTGGTGTTATATGGTTCCACTTGCCACTTTGCTCAGATTGTGTTATTTTTGTAGCATTTTCTTGGGAGAGGCAAGGCATTGAGGCTGGTCTGTGATTACACCCTTGGGTTCAAGAATGTGTAATGATTAGCTAGGACCTTTCTGAGCCTTTGGGTTATGAACTTCACTTTTCTCTCTGGAGCCACCCAGACAGATTAATATCTCACACGGTGTGACCTATAGAAGGGTGGACACTTTTTTTAAATGCAACCCATATGAATGTGTGGTTACATGCAGTGTGGTTTGCCTTATATTAGCAGACAGCTCAAAAATACAATGTGGTTTCCCTTGGAATATGCAGAAGCAATTTTTAGTTGGGACCACCCCTATTTTAAATGCTGGTTTCCTATAGCCAGTTATTTTGATATTGATTAATACTCCAAAAATACAGAAGATACTCTTAGAGCAGCAAGGAATGACTGTGGATTTTAACTCGTGAAATTTGCTCATGTCTCTAGCGGACTTGATGTAGGGTGAAAACCAAAGTTGAAAAGGTAAGAATCCAAGTGGAAATCCATTTTTTGACTATGACATTCGGAGGTGTTAGAGGGAATGAGCCTAGGCTGTACGTGATGGCCAAGCCTGGAAGGGGAACTCCACTGCAGTAGCTAGCTTTGAAGCCACTTGTCAAAGCTGAATGAGATTTGAAAAACAGTTGAGAATGGGCATGACTTCAAAGTCTTAAGAGAATATAAACTGGGTTTCCTCTAGTACTGAAAATAATATTAAAGTACTGGATTCCTGAACCTGCAGTTCAAGTGTTGGGTACATCAGGACACTTTCTCCTTAGGCAGCTGCTGAGACAATAGAGGAAATAGGCTTGCACACTTTAATGCAAAGAATTTCTCCCCATCTCCTGCAGTTGAGACTTGGATGTCTATGGTCTGTGTTTATACATGGGCTTCCCATTGTGACTTCTATAGTTTGATTGAAGGTAATATAACTCAGGGTAAATATGCCCAAATTAACTTTAATAAATAAAAAACTGGCCTTGAATCCTTTCAGACAACCATTTTTCCCCCCCCCACAGCAGTGAAAGAGATTACTGCCACTAAAAACACTGAGTTATCTTGCCTTGGGATTTGCATACATTAAATGAGTGAGGCTGCTTTAAACATTAAGTACAGTTGCTGTAATGGGAATGTATTCTGTTGGGCTTTTTTGGCTTTTATTCTAGGGATGTGGTGTTCAGGTATTTTTGGCAGAGTTTGTTTTGGTTTTGTATCACCTGCAGACCTTCTGTCACTTAATTAGTATTGCTGCTCTTCAGCTATGCTGCATTGCTGCTTCTGTTCCAATTTTGTGCTGGATGAAATATCATCTTTGTATGCAAATCTGATTGTTACCTGGTCATTTCACTAGGACTGGGATCTCTAAGACTTCCAAGAGCTGAAGCTTTAAGACTTTGAAATGTGTTTAAAAATGTGCAGGACTTGTCAGTACTGAGACAACAGTCTTTGCTTTGTTTTCTTTATGCTAGCTTTGGCTCTCCAAGCATCCCTCTAACTTTCCTTGTTTCAAAACTTACTGTGGCACAGAGCAGAGAAACCTTTGAAAAGAAGCAGCTGCTGACTTGACACGAGTTATCTGAAGTTACTGTAATGAACAATTTTTCAATATACCACTTAGATTGCAATGGAAGGTGTTTTAATTCTTCTTAAGGTGTTTGGATTCTTCTTAAGTATCCTAGATATGAAGGATGTCATGTTCTTACACAGAAAGAAAGACTTAAAAATTTGTAGAAGCTTCCAACATAATTTCGAAGACACTAGGCACAAAGCTCAGTAAGTAGTATAAATAAGAGAGCTGGTAGTTTTTTACTTGAATTTGTGGAAGCAAAGAAACTAACAAGTGCATATGTAACTTTAAACCTCATAACAAAATGAAACACCTCATTCTAGATCTGTAATGTTCCTGTTAATCTTGTTCAGCACATCATCTGCATTAAACTAGCCATGTCTTTTAGGAGCTCTCAGAAGTATCCTAAATGGGAGGATCATGTTGCTCATAAAAACTGCTTGTGTAGGTTGTAGTACCTCCAAGAGTAGTAAGTGTAAAGAACTTTTTCCAAAGCAAGGAAGCTCATAAGTGTGTTTCTCTGTCATCTGTCAATTACCTTTATTATGTGAACTGTTTGTGACAGTTTCTTTGAACATGCATGTAGGTATCAACTTTCATCTTTAAACTTAAAAAAATGGTGGTCTTAATTGTATTTTGCTCACCTGCTTTATGAAATAAGCTTATTCATGCATATACTAAATGAAAATAGAAAATATCTACTGAAAACTAGGTTTGGTTTGATGTTTTTTTAAAAATGAAAAATAGCAAATTAGTCAATTTGTTTCTTCTGACATCTTTAATCCAGCTGTCAGTCCTTGCTGATCATTAGAAGAAAAGCACAGTTCAGTACAAGGACACATCTTTTTCTTTTAACAAAGTCGTGTGCAAGGCTGTCTCAAGAGCTGTCTGAGAAGTACCTGCAGTTGTTCCTAGTTGTTGGCTAGTTCTCAATGTTCAGTTGTGCTCCTGCCTGATACCACAGCTGGCTGATGTGGGGCCACAAGAGCTTTGTTTCCAGTGGTAAGCAGTCATAGCAACAGAGAAATCAGAGATGATTTCAGGTATTTGAAGGAAAATAACTTACTTGAGATTTAAGTAAGTGTGAGCAGCTTTGAAAATGAATACTTCTCCAGCAGGGATCAAATTTTTCTATTGAGTTTGAGGTAAGAGCTAGGGGGAAGGCTTAAGTTCTCTAATAAGTGTTGTTCTGTGTTGAAGGCATTCCATGTTTGCCCTTTATCACGAGGAAGTGTTACGGATGATCTGGTTTCAGTCCCTCCGTGTGAGTGCTTGGAAGGTGTGAGCTCACCTGACTGCCCTGCACATGTGGTGAGCTCTGTAAGACTGTAAACAGGAAGGAGTACAGGAATGGGCAGGACGCTATTACAGCAGGAGTCAAACATGTATCGTAAAAGCAAGAGGTGAATAGGTAGTCCTGCAGAGAAGTGACTAAGAGTTTTATAACAATTTCTATTTGCCTTCCAGTACTAGCTTTTTGGAATTTTCTGTACGACTGAGTTTGTTGGGCCTTTTGACTATGTTTTGAGCAGGATTTGTTAGCTGGTGGCGTTTTTGATTTTTTTGTTTTGTTTTTTAATGACATAGTGATGGTATCTCCAGAATTATGCCCTTCTGTTGAAGCCCTTATGGCTAGGCTATCCAGCAGCACAAGAAAAATTGCTCAGTTGTGGACACAAGTTTTGGGCACTGTCTCCAGGCACAGGCATAGATTCTTTGAGTTAGAATGATACGCAGATAGCTTCTCCCCACGTACATCTGCACTGTACGGGATCTATATGTGAACAGGAGGTGAGTTGATTCACAGGTTTTGTGTACCAGTAATGCCCAGTCAACTCATGAGAAGAGTGACTGGGAGAACTGTGTTAGAGCCCTGATGCAGCTTGACCATGTGGAAGAATTTCCAGGCTGACTCATTAGAGGATAGCCTGGATTTTGCTTCAGGAGTTGTTTTTTAGCAGTCTCTTGTTCCAGACTGCCACAGGCCCCTGAGAGAGGGCTGTTAGAGCCCGTAAGTACATCAGCACTTGCACACAGATTCAAGTGCAGAACATCCCTTACAGAAGAGAAATTTTTCTAATTTTTTTTTGTTGTGCTCTTTTTAGACTTCTTTCAAGGTTCAGGCAGGGATGTTTCTGTGTCGAGACAACTTGAAGAGTTATCTGGAAACAGGTTCCCTAATTTGGGGTAGATCAATAATTAGTCCATAAACACAAGTGGATAGGATACTCATAACAGCCTGGAGGTCTGCATTGGAAGAAAGGCTTAATTGTCTCCTATCAGGCTGCTTGCAATTATTATACTTGCAACCCATTAAATAAATGTTCCTGGCATAGAAAAGTCCCACGCTTTAGAGGAATCAGTGGGGATGTCACTTTTCCTCTTAAAATTCTAAGGTGGTTTCTGACTGTTTGAGTAATTGCATTAGTATTGGTTATGCTGTGCTTTGGAAGAATCTGGCAGTTGCTTTGGAGAATTCCAGCTTTCTAAGGTGGAAAGTTAATAGTTGCCTTGCTCTGTTCAAGAATGTGCTTTATTCAGACCTGTCAGTGCTTCTGGGTATATTCTTTAACTGTTAAGAAATTTTTTTCTCTGGCTTTTGGGGATATTCTCGTCATAAGAATGCTATGAAGGTTTTAACAGACCTGTTTCTGATTGCATTCCTGCATTTTGGCAACTGTAATCTGCTGAAGGAGTTGCTGAACTTTAAGTTTGCTACTGTTAGCAGATATGTTTTTTTAATAAGATTTACATGCTTTTCCCTGTGCCTTGCCCAAGGCAGGGGGGGTGGAAGAGAAAGTAGGATACAATTTCATGTGGGGTTCAGGAGCTGATCCTCATGCTCCCCTGTCCCTGTAACAGACTAGCATTTTGGTCAAAGTGTAGTTTTTGTAATTACTTGAATATGTAGTCTTTTACTGTAGATTGTGTGGTTAGTATTGTGTATCTGCATAGCAAAATGGAACTAAATTCTGTCAGGTGCTGGACAGAAGGACTTCGTTTAGTGTAGTGCTTTTCAAAAACATTCGGGACAAAAATGCTAGGGTGAGCTTTTGTTTGTCTGGACATGTGAAAACACAGCTGGTAGCTGGCTTAGTCTAGAAATTACTACCCGGCTGTAGCACTCAGGGGGAGGGGTCAAGCATGACTTGAGGGTCTTGCTTTTTTGGCAGTGTATTGGGTTTGTGTGTCAAGGTTTTAGTCTTACTTCTCATTATCCTACTCTGGTTTGGTTGGTAATAGATTACCACTCAAATTACCTGAGCCAAGTTGGTAATTGCCCTTGACAGTGACTGATGAGTGATCTCTGTCCTTCTCTCCCCACAGCCTTTGAGCTTTTTGTTGTATTTTCTCTCCTCTGCCCAGCTGAGGAGGGGAGTGATAGAGTGGCTTTGGTGGGCACCTTGTCCAGCCTGAGTCAACCCACCACATGCAGGGTTTTTGGCTTTTTTCCCCTGAATAGGATTCTTCCAGATACTCCTTATGCCGTATTTTGACTTTGAGGGTACCACAGAGGTGCATAGCAGCTGGAACTTTATCTGTAACTGTAGCCTTAACACTTGGTAGCCAAAAAAAAGAGAAAAAAATCCAAACTGCTGATCTTTGGTGGGAGTGCCTTGGAAGTATATGGGCAGTAGACAGCCTAAACAAAAATGCTTCTGCTTTTCCAGTGTGTGCTGACTGAAATCCCAGTGGATACATTGTTAAGGCATATGGCTCTATTTGCCTTTTTTACAGCCAAGAACAGCCAGCCAAAGATTCAATCATTGTTCTTTCGATTTTATTCTGCTATTTAGTTTTCATTACCAAACTTCCCTTCAAATGAAATCTTGTTTAGGCTAAACTTCCTAACCATATGTGGAATAGTAATTGTAGTTTATCTAGAAATAAAATGGTATTACCACCACCAGACCTAGTTTCTGCGAAGATAGTACAGGGTCGCCTATGTTACTTCTGGTATTTCCATGTTGTCTGACCAGCTCTTAGAAAAAACTTGTGTTTGTTTATGACAGGGATGGAAGCTGCTCCTAACATAACTGGGAAAGACTTAGTATTGACAAGGGGAACTGGGCATGGTCAGCAGAGCAAGGCAGCGTATCAGGCCTTTATATTCAGTTCCATGGTTTTGTGGAGGATTCTTTTATTCTCCAGCCTGCCACTCAAGGGTGTAGGTACACATTCCTACTGTAGATGCACACAGTGTCTGGCTCTGTATCAGTCTGTGGAGACCCTCAGCCTTTAAGTGAGTGAACAAATGGGTGTCATCTCTGTTACAAAATTTGTTAAGGAAAGGGAATTTAGTGAATGGCGTCTCCAAAGCATCTCATACTCAAAGAGCTTCTGGGATTGCTTTACCTGTTAGGTAAGGAACACAGAGTGTTTCCTTTTTTGCATTTCAGAGGAATAAAAGAAAAAAGTGCCAAACTTGTCCATACTTTGGGCAACACTTTGGCAATGTGAACAGACTGAACCCTTAAATGCACTGTTGTTAATGTTAATGACTTAGTGTTTGGGGAGTCTGGATGCAAGTAGTGCTTTTGAGTGATGAAGTTGCTTTTATTTGTGTCTTGGTTTCTTTCGTTTTTAATATTTTTTTGAAACTGTGGCTTTAGAGTTGTTTACTATCCAGGTCAAATATGCTCAGTGCTGGAGCAATGTGTGTACAGGTGACTGATCTTTCAGTTATCAGTCAGATCCAAATTCAGTTGCTTTGCTTCATAAATGAGCCTTTCAAACAATTACTCACTTTAAAGCTATTAAAACTGTAAGACTATAGATTATGTGATAATACAGGCAGTAGGTGGGGGCTTTTTAAAATACAGCGATATGGATACACAAATACCTTGTTTTATCCAGATTTAAAGGCTCTTGGATACTTTTTTCTTTGTGTTTTTATTTTAATCTCTTAATATATTTGAGAAACGTTTCTTTTTACATGAGCAAAATGTTTGTAGAGGAGGCGGCTGTACCAAAAATGGAATGCTACAGTAGCTGCTGAGTCCAGCTGAAAACCTGAAATAGCTGGGCTTACAACTGGCAGTGAAATTACATTGGTAAGCAGGATTATCCATGTATCTACTAGTAATATAAAGTAAATGACGTCACACTCGGCTGAAATCTGTTTCCATCTGTGGGAGCTGCCTTTATTTTTGTCTGCTACATTCATGCAGTGTGCTGTTATCCACTGTGAAATACAAACCACACTTTAAAAAAAAACACTTGAGCTTTTAAATTTGAAAAGCCACAGAATAATTGAGAACATCCTTAAAGTAGTTGTACCGTTACTGTAGAAATACCAGAGGATGGATGTGCTCATAATGTGTAGCAGTAGGTGTTGCTGACAGCTTTGAGCTTTTTGGAGGTACAGATCCAAAGAGGAAAAGGACTAGAATATGTAGGGCTTTTGTAGCCATCTGTGGCCCAGGTTCCCTGCTGCTCCTGTTCTAGGTGTTTCTGCCTCAGTTAGCTGCAGCGTTCTCTGTTTTGCCAGTATACCGACCTCTCATGCATAGATTGAGGGTAAAAGTGAATTTGCTGGCCTTCAGCTACACACACTGTTGACAAGTTGGCTTTTGTACTGTAAAATTGCCTGGTAGCTTTAACTAAGGTTAGAGGACTTTGCCTGTGTGGAGAAGGTAGTGGTGCCAGACTTGGCAGCAGTATCATGCCACACTTTTGATGTCAGCGCTGGCTGTAAGGAGATAAAAACTTCACAGTACTGGTTCCTATTATTACTGACTAAATATGCTGATGTTTTGTTTTAATCCTATCTACCCACTTCTAGTGAACAAACGAAAGTTTTTCTAACACTTCCATTTTACAGCAGTATTGAACACTAATAACTAATAATATATTGGGGTGTATGTAGTAAAATAATAACAATATTATAGAGTAATATAATAATGATATATTGTGGTGTTAACCACTCTCCACTCTGTAGTTTTAAATTGGATTCTAGAAAAATTCTTTAAAAGAAAAAATGGTTACTAAAATAGGTATTTTTCTAACTCCTGATTTGACTAGTATTGAATAACTCAAAGATTTTTCTAAATGGGAAAAACTAGCTCTCATTTAACTTGAGGTCATCTTTAGCTTTATGATTGTCTTACTGTTGCTGTAATAAGCTTTCTGCTTGAAGATCAGTTGTTTCTGCAAAAGTGTTCTCAAAATTCTGTTTTGTCCCGGTTCATGTTTATAGCAGTTTGAGGATGGTTTGTTCAGAGGATGAATTGCTGTTTAAATTTAAAAATACATTGTTTTTTTTCTTTATAGAAATTATGCTACTTGACAGTAGAGTGGAAAAGTGTAGCTGAAAAATCTGTAAAGTGAAAGACTCAAGCTGTTTCCCTTTCATATGCTTAATTGCAAGACACTTACATGACCAGACTACTAATAGTTATTTGAATAACTTTGGAGTGGTATTTTTAGAATTGGGGAGAGGTGCATAGATGACCAGTGACTGGTGGCATATAATTTTGCACGTCAGACAGTTGGTGGTGGTTGTGGTGTTCAGGAACCTCTTCTGTATCTTCTCTTTGAACGAATAATTTCCACCCTTATAAAGTCTGTTTTATGGCTTAAAGGATTAACAAGGCTTTTCGTATCATCTCTGATACTTAATGGTTATAATTTCAGCCAGAACAAGGGAAGGTGAGAGACATTAGAGCTGGTGTGTTACTGAACAGGGTTTTCCACAGGGACAAAAATCGAAGGAAGAGCTGTTGTCTATAGACTTTCAACAAAATGAAAGGTGTTTGGTTTCCTATTCCTTCTGTTTCTGGATCTCATGTTATTTGGGTGAAGTGAGATTTTTAACTTGTGTTGTCAGGCTTTTTCTTAACTGGGAATAAAACCATTCAGGGTGTGTTTTTTACTGTTGCTTTTCTTGGCCTTAGGATAAAAGGTCTGTGGATTGCAGCAGAGATGTATTTGGATAGGCTTCTACAGATTAGTATGCTGAGCTGGAATTCAGGTGGTCTAGACTCTGTCAAAAGGCCTTTCAACATCTGAAGGGTAGGTAAGCTTTGCTCCGGTGGAGTAGCAGCTTGCCTTTCCATATTAAAGAGCTCCAGGATCCATCTCCTCTTACCTCCAGCATACCATGAACTATGGAATCCTGAACACCTAGATCCAGGTGTGAAAGTGCCACTATGGTGCACCTGTTATGCTTTTCCATATCAGTACTGGTTTGAGTGATCTGCAGTGACCATCCCTTCCCACTGCAGAGGGATCTGATTTTGTGGAGACCTGCTTGAAGTGCCCTTTGGCTCCTCTGTACCATCAGCTGTTAACAACTCTGTTGGATGAGTAAGGGTCCCATGCATGCCAGGATTGCACATGAAGCCCAGAAGCTTTGTTCAAATCTCGCCTTGTTTTGTGAAAGAGCTATACGTGATTAACTAGCTTTGACTCTCAACTTATAATCAAGTAGTAACTTTTTAGTTGTTCTGTATTAAAACTCATTATTTATTTTAGAGCTGCCTTTGCTGTTTAAGAAAATACAGGATAATCCTCAGTGTTTGAGGATTTTCTTTGAGTTTTGTAATTTTTAAATTAAGAGGAAATTATGTATAAAAGAGGATGGCGATATAGATGTGAGATTTATATATTTGATTGTGCCCAACTTTGGGCTTCTTAGTACAAGAAAGATGTTAATTTATTTGAAAAAGTTCAGTGCAGGCCATCAAGGTGATCACAGCACATGACTTGTGATGAGTGCCTGAATGAACTGGGCTGGTTCAGCCATAAAAGAGAAGACTTTGAAGAGAATTGGTAGCAATCTCATGTAACTCTTTGGTGGTTATGAGAGCCAGGCCCCTTCTCTTGCTCTGCTACTCAGTCAAGAGAGACAATAGTCATAAACTTTTGGTTCTGACTGAATGTAACTAAACCTTTGCACTAAGAGGTTCATTAAGCATTGGAACAGATTGCCCAGAGAGGCTGTGGAATTTCTTTGGAAGCCTCCAGGACCTACCTGATTGGCTGAAACATTAAGAAATCTGGTCCAAATCTGATGTTGACTTTGATTTAAGTAGGAGGTTGGACTAGATGACTTCACAAGACACTCCAAACACGAAGGGTTCTGCAATTATGCTTCCATAATTTTATCAACCTCTCTCTGACTTGAAGCATTTACAGCTTAATATTAGAACCTTTGCCAGTATCCCCCTGCAAGACGCTTCCTTCCAGGGATAACTGTGTGCACTAAGGGTGGAGAAACATTCTCTGTGTGGTGTCTGATGTTGAAGAAAGTATTTCATTTTTGCTGTTAGAAATTCAATTTTTCCCCCACTTATGTATTGTACATTAACTGTTGGGGATTACTTTAGTACTCTAAATTGGCTTCCTACCAAGCAGAAGATTTCTGCCCACATACCAGAGTGTTATGGAAGGCAGTGTATATCAAACTGATTGAATCCAAACTTACATTGTTGTCTTGTATACTAGGAAAGTTCTGTGGTAGTATCATGCAGTCATCTGCAGTGGCTGTGTAGGTAGAACTACTTACTTAAAGCTACCTGAGACAACAATAAAACAGGAAATTTCAGTTATTTACTCTGGTAAATTCATTTGAATTAAAATCTTACATGCCAAGTCTGTCCCAGGTGGACTTTTTAAAAAAAAACCAAAAAAACAACAAAGCCAAAATATGTGATGCATCTTCCTTTGCCTAACTATCAGATGTTAAATTACTTATAAGTTCTGAACTTAAAGGATCTCTGGATATCCCTACACATGTAAATTTCTCCCATGTAATCACCTAGAGCAAGTTGTAAGTGATGCTGCAGACGTGTAGCCAGGCTTTTCTCTAATGGCTGCTTTGAGTCAGATGGAACTTAAGGGCAGGCAATTTGCTTGACTTTGCAAAGTGTAACAAGGTGGTGAAATAGAAATACGGAGCTCTTGCATTTATCAAGGAGATGGTAACTACTGCTGTTCCATTTCTCATAAAGGACTGTTCTAGTCTTTGGCCAAGACTCTTACTAGAAAATGCTGTGTTGGAACAAAGTTGAGTAAGAGCAGATCTTTGTTCTGACCCTGCCCTCAGCATGGATTTCTTGGCACCCCCTCACCCTGCTCTGTACCTTGCTTTTGATGAATTTCAGCAGCGATTGGCTGTCTGAACAAAAGTGGATTAATTCCCACTTTGCCTCCATTTCTAAATGCTGCTGTTGCAGAATTCTAGCAAAAGGAGATGAAATTTTGTAAGTCACAGTATTGTCTTAAAATTCTTTTGGAAATAATGTTCTGGTAACCTGGTAAAAGTAGATGATTGTGATTAACTACTGATAGTTTCAGAGGCTCTTCAAGTGTGATAGCACTGCCATTGTGGAAACAAACTTCTGGTGTGGACAGGCTGCAGGACTGGTTTTACTTGTAAATGAACCAGAACAACAACTGGTTTTACATTATCTATTAGAAGCAGCTTTACGAAATAGTCTGTTGTCTTTAGGGCATACACCCTTTTCTGTTCACGTTGTTCTAGTTTTGCCTATCCTGAAAGTTCCTCCAAGGAATGCATAACACTGATTTTTTTTTCTTTAATGCTAGAGAACAGGATTTTTTAATATTAAATTGGCTGCATTGTTGTAATGATGTGTTGTCACTATTTTGTCATATACAGTGTAACAGATCTTGAAGGCTCTTTCTGTTTTCCCATAGGCTGGTGTTTGGGATGCTGTATCCTGCATATTATTCGTACAAAGCTGTGAAGACAAAAAATGTGAAGGAATATGTAAGTCTTATTCTTTTAATTGTTTAATTACATGCCTCTGCTGACATAGATCTGTGACATTTTCATTATACAATAAATCATATGAAAGCTTTGACTGCCTTACTGTTAGATACAACACTTGTGTGAACCTAGTGGTAATCCTATGGTTTTGTTTGGAGGGCTAAAGTTAAGGTATCTCAGACTTCATAGCTTTGTGCTGAAACATCTTCAACACACTATTCTGTATATAGATTTTTTTAAAGAGTATTTTTAACATAAACCTTAAAGTCTTGGATCTATTTCAGCAAAGTACAGGAAATAATGCACTTTTGGGCAGTGGGTAGAATGAAAGTTTCCTAATTCTGCCAACACCTCAAGTATAAGTACTGACAAACTGATTCTCAGTGACCACTAGAAGAGCAGCAGCTTAATGTCATTGTATGAGCTCAACAGGGGACTCGAAAATCTACCTAAGAAAAGGGTAGTTCTTGTTAATCTATTGTTCCTCAAAGAGGAGAAAAAATGTAACCAGAGAAGGAAAAGATTTGGTTAAGGTGGTGTGGGGAAAAGAAGCAGAACATACAGAAGAGAAAGATGGAGAAAACACAACTATAGTTACTGCAGTTTTGAGTTAAGCTATTAAATTATTTACTTGTCAGTGTGAGCAATGATGATAATTACAAGAATGTTACCCAGTTGCAGTCACAAGGAGCTTCAGTCACTGAACTACTTCCCTGTTTTAAGAGACAGCCTGACTTGATTTCAGCAACTAACCTGTCCTGAATCTTGTCCTTTACTTGGCTGCCTGACTCAGGGTGGGGTCAGGGCCATCACCTACTCTAACTCGGCAGCCATGGCTGTGACCTAAGGCTGTTGTCTGATGTGTGATGTCTCCACTTTGTACTTGGTTGTAGTTGTAGAATGTGGTAGCTGTTGTTTCCTCCCCTTGAATGTCTTAATTCAGTCTAATCACTCTATCAAGGCCCCAAAGTGGACATCATATTTGTGCTTCTTCTCATTTCTGTGTACAAGGTGATTAGAGCTTATTTCTGAGATAGAGCTGGTGCCTGCCAGAGCTAAGCTTATGGGAGAAAAAAAATCATCAAAACTAAGAGGAGAATTTTCTCTGTCTCATGCTCATATTACTCTGTCAGGAAAGTCTATAATGCAAGGAATTTATAATCTGCTTTTCCTCCCTGCTCCTTCAAAAGGGATCCACAGGATAAGTAGGGACAGCAGTTTCCAACCAAAATAAAGGAAATTACTTTGAGGTTACCATTCCCTCTTGCACTATGTTTTCTAGAAAAAGAGAAGTAATATTTTAGAATGCTGGAATAATTTGGTCACCTCAGTTGTCCAGTTAGCTATGACTTAGCTCTCTTTCTTGGGCATCCTTACATGGGACCCCTGCTAGTAGGGCCTGGAATTATATTTTTTCAGCTCTTTTAGTGTGAACCTGTGGTCTTTGAGCAGTCCTAGAACTTGCAGTCACATTCAAAATATTCATGGGGCCAAGATGAATAAGACCCATCACAGTGACTTTTTCATTAGCAGGGAATGACAGTGAATCATCAGTGAATTACCACTCCATTGCTGGTTGGGTTGACTGTCCAGATAGGTCTTAGGGATGATCCATGGCTGTCATTTTCCCAGCTGGGTCATTTTCTTTCACAGTAAAGGGTTTAGATTTAAATGCAGCTTTCCAAATGGCACAAGTCTGCTGCCAGTCACATTATGGCCCAAGCACAACTTCCTTTCCAGGGTTTTGTGTGGCTCAGGAGTCATCTGTGTTTGTTGCTGAATTGATAAGAGCTTTGTAACAGTAAAATACTTTACTCAGCCGCTGCTTCCACCACTAAAAACCAACCAAACAAAAGAACAGACATCTTGACTTGTTGTGTAGGTCATGGTGCAGCAAATGGTTCAAAGATTATTTCTGGGGGAAAAAAGTGTTGTGCTGATTATGGTAATTTAAAAGACTTATGGACTTCAATGGTAAAAATTAGAATCTGTGCCTTTGAGGAGATTTATTTGTTCTTGTAATTACCCTGGTTTAATGGAGTCAACTGAGATATTTGAGAAGTTTTTTCACTGTGTTGCACCAAAGCGCTTGAAATAAGCATCTGAAATGTAGCTTAGAAGTCTGAACAGACCAGCCTTTTCAAATCCTGGCTTCAAAATCCTGACTTGAAAGAATGTGCTTCAGCCAGAGCCAACAAAGATGAGCTTAACACTTGGATGCTAGAAAAAAACCCCTCAACAAAACAAATCTGTAATCACTCTTCTAACATGAAAAGTAAAACTCAATTGAAGCTTCTGTTACTTAAAGTAGATGATAGTGTTCTGAGTTGTGCAAAATCTGACCTTCAATTTTTCATGCCCTTTTTTCTTTTTTCTGGTATGAAAACCCCTCTAAGTCACTCAGGCTCATTTGTCAAGGATACTTGTGGGTACCTACTGCATTAGTTGTACTAGAATATGATTTGTATTTTATAGAATCTTTGCCCAGACCTCAGCAGGACTCCTGGTAGATCTCACGTGCCCTTCTGCAGGGTGTTTTTTACTGTTCCTAGCAGCCCCGGAGAGCACTTCCACTGTTGTTCTTAATTGGATAAATAGATGTTGATTAAAGAAAGATTAGCCTGGATAAATTGTATTGGGGAAAAAATACAGTCTTGCATGGCACCTTAAAAATTGCATTGCATTATGCTTAAGTTGATGGGGCAAGGTTGGGTTTAATTTTATTTTCATTCAGGTGTTGACTCTGGTTCATGGAAGGGTCACCAGTCTAAATATCACATGGCCTGTCAGCAATGACTTCAGCTGTTGTGTACGTTTGTCTTAGTTTATTCAACCCTGAAATATCTAAATCCTCTGAGAGACTGAAGTGAAGAATGTTATCACATGACTGAGTTTCTTTTCAAACTGAAACACAGAGAAGCATTTAAGATAAATGAGTCTCAGGTTCTGACAGAGGAAGTGGTTTTAAACTATAATGCACATCCATGAAGTAGGCAGCAGTGTATCATTAGGTTTTGAGTAGTTATTTAAGTCCACTTCAAAAAAGATTGTTTTAAAAGTGAAGATTAAATCTGAGCCACATCCTCTGTGGGAAGGTGTATATATATATTCTTCCCTTTGAAAGAGAGTACCATGAATTTAGCTCGAACTAGTCTCTAACAATTGTGGTGGTTTTGTTTTATTCTTTGGTGGTTTGGTTTTTTGGGGTTTTGTTTGTTTGTTTTAAATGGTTTTGTGTTGTTGCAGGTTTTTTGGTTTGTTTTTTTTTTTCCTAGCATAGATAGCATTGGAATTTAAAGAACATGTGGATGTTTAGTTTGTACAAATAACCAGTGGTGGCTTTGCAGTGGTGATTTCCATTTTGGAAATACATTGCATTTGGCAGCTGATATCTTAGGGAAGACAAGTGCATGGAACTATTTCTGTAGTGTTTATTCTGAAAGATGTAATCAGCTTAGGCAACAAAATTTGAACAAATGCTGAAGAAAAATGAGTGATTCCATTAACTTATAAAACAAATGATACTATTTTAAGAGCATTGTCTGATTTCATAGCAATGATACATAGTGTAAACCTTAAACAAAAAAAAGTATATACCTGTAAACCCCTGAAGCATTAACATGTGAGCTTTTTTATTAACAAGAATTTTGTAGTTCTTGGCATATAAACAGAATTAAAATCTCCTTGAAAATGCTTTTTTTGTTGCTTTGCCTCAGTGTTAATACCATACCATTAATCACACACATGGAATTTAATGGCAATGTAAAGCTGAATAACACATACTGTGAAATGAAAGCAAGGGCTGCTTCACTAATGCTGATTTTCAAGTGTGTGGTATGAACATATGGTTGAGTTGGAAGAGAATGAAATAGCCTTTAGTGTTATGGTGGGAGCTGCTCTTCATACTTAGGATAATCTACCAACTCTTTGCACTGTTTATTTTTTGTATCACTAAAGCTTTGTAGAGACAGAATCGAATCTGTGAAACCAGCCTAGGTGAGGCTGTGACCCTGGTGACCCAGCCATTTCACTTAGCTTGTTGCAGCTGCCACCAGTTCTACTTATGAACAGAATTCTTTCAGGACCTTCGCATCATTTCACCTGAAACCTGGTTTATGAAACTGAGATACTGTTGAATGTCTTGCTTTGACAACTCCGAACAAACTGTACAGTGTATGGTGTATTATGTGTAAAGGTGAAATCAAAACTCTTACTGAAGATGGTGTTTTAATTTTCAGGTTCGCTGGATGATGTACTGGATTGTATTTGCTCTTTATACAGTTACTGAAACGATAACTGACCTAACAGTCTCTTGGTAAGAGCTTGCTTTTTATGAACTCTAGAGGAAACTATATTTGTTTTGATTTGTAATGATTTCTTTTGTATAAAGAAGTTGTGCTCGTTGATAGCCCTTTTTACAGGAAAAGATCTTGGAGCATGGATGAACAGCATCTGTTTTCAAGTGTGCTGTACACTGTCACTTGAAATAGGGACTATAACATTTCCAGCTTCACTATAGAAACTGAGCAGGGGAATGAAACTCTTAAAAGGATGGCCTAGAATTTCTCTGTGCAGGAATGGATAATGCAAAACAAGTATATTAACTGTTTTCATTTCTTAAATTATGGTAGTCCATAAATCCATAACTCATTTAATTTTTGTCTAATGTAACTTCTTGTATTTGAAGAATCTTATATGCTAATATAATTGTGGTTTTTGAAATGATCTCTTCATAATGATTAATTACTGTGCATTTTCTTACTGCAATTGTTGATTTTGTGCAACCTTTAATTTGTCTGTAGGTTTCCACTGTACTATGAGCTGAAGATAGCTTTTGTTATCTGGCTCCTTTCCCCATATACTCGAGGGGCAAGTTTAATCTACAGAAAATTCCTCCACCCACTGCTTTCTTCTAAAGAAAGGGTAAGAAATAACTTCTCAGATTTTTAATGCCTAATATGGAAACACCATATGCCGAAATAAAAGCTGTTGCTAGATACACTATAAAAGCAGAGCAGTGTGTTACTGGCTTGCCAGGCAGCATGAATTTGGACTGGCAGAGGCAAATGCATATGACTGTCCCTGTCTATGCCTCTGTGTAACTTGCCTGAGCAGACAAGGTCCTGCTTCCTATTGACACGAGATCCTGGTGTTCCCTGCTCATCCCTGTTCTTGATGCACTCTGAGGAGCCCAGCTGAGTGGAAGTGATGCAGCTTGACTTTCTACTGCAAGCACATGTGCAGTACTCTCTGAGCAGAAGTATGAACACAGCTTTACTAAAAGCTATTCATGTTAACATTTTTTTCTAGCATAAACTAGTAATAACACTTTTCAGGATGATTGACATCGATGACTTTTTTTGGTTTGCAAACTGACAAGATAAGAGGAGAGACTTGTTACCGAGTTTTAAGGGTAGACCAGTCTGCAACAGTAAATACACAAACATAAAAATAGCTAGAGGATGGTTAGCTTTAGTCGAAGTATGACAGGGACACAGTTCTGCTTAGCTCTTTTTCAGCATTCTGTTTGGATGTGTGCAAAGAGCGATTAGGAAAGGTGTGAAGACAAGCACTGAGAAACCTCGAACTACAGAAAATAGCATTCCTAAAGGTCAGTGCTAAGCTTGGCCTTTATTAAGCAAAGCAGGTAGCTGACAAGATTGCCACTGATAGAAACAGTAAGGTCATCTTGACCTTCTGAAGGTTGAGCTATAAACAATTTGCAACTTTGTAAGCTAAAGGGATACTTCCCTGTGTTCTGTGAGCTGTTGGGAAGTACTTTGCAGACTTTTATCTTCAACTCCGGGCATTTACCAGAGCTGGAGATAAATGTCATGACTGTATTGTCCTTGGTACTTAACTGTGTCAAAACTGTGGCTTCAGAAGTTCTTTGTAAGGCAGCTCTACCTTTCTAGGGAGCTCACTGACTTCTTCATGTTCGATGATGTTATTTCTAGAAATGCATGTTATTCCTTGAAAAACTTCTGTCCAGTAAGTTAAGCTTATTCTCTGTAAGGAATTTGTTGCAATGTTTCTGAGCTGTACAAAAGTGATCTATCGTCTTATCTTTATCTTCTTGTTTGACCACATATAACCCTTTTCTTAAATGAGAGAGTTGTAATGAATGAAACATCTGTATACGAAAAGAGTAACTATCCCATTAAATATTTTCTTAAATATTTCTTCTGTCTTCCTTTATTGATGGAAAAATAATACTGTGGGGCAATATTGCTCTGTTATGAACAGCCTTCTAAACTTTAAATATGTTTTGCTTTTAGGAGATTGATGAGTACATCGTCCAAGCCAAAGAAAGGGGCTATGAGACCATGGTGAATTTTGGAAGGCAAGGGTTGAATTTGGCAGCAACTGCTGCAGTGACAGCAGCTGTAAAGGTAACTTTCTGCTTGCATTAATTGCTTTTGAGCTTGATGTAGAACAGTGTAATTGTACTGAGGATTTACTGTTCTTATATAAAAAGATAAATTCTGCAAGTGTATTGAAAACCTGGGACACAATTAAAGGCTTGCAGCCCTCTCCTCCTCATACCGTATCTATTGGTTGGTTTGTTTAAGATGGTTTGTAGTTATTTCTTGGATGACGGGGATCAGTTTACTCTAATTCAGAAGGTACCACAGAGTTTTCTGTGCAGGCTTTTGGTAAAAATGACCATTGTTTCTTTTCTGTCTCTGTTGTGCTTTCTTGTTGGTAAACAAACTTTTTAAAGGATTTCTCGCTTTTCTGCTGTTTTTCTCCAATCAACCTGAGGTAATGCCACATATTAATTAAGGCATGAAAGACTACTACCATGGATAAAAGTAATCTTGACACAATTAACTTGTTTGCAATTTGTTGAGTGAATTATTAAATTAATATACTAAGCATAAGCCTGCCTATTGGTGTTTAGCATACACTTGCTTTGTCATCTATTTTCCATTGAACTATGAAGTAATCTGTTGTTTTTCCCAGATTACCTTCCTACAAAAACTCATCACCTTCAGTTGTATTTCAGAGGGCTCTGGGTCTAGGAAGACAAAATACAAGCTTGTATGTAAGATTCTAAGCACCACTGAAAAGAATATACTTCAGACAATGTGTGTCCTACCTAATAGTAATTTAAAACCAAAACACAAATAACAAGTACGGAGAGAAAAAGGTGTATGTCCAAGTGAAATCACAGTTTTAAGGCAATCAGGATTAATTTCTTCCTGGGAATAAATGGAACCACTGTGCTCATAGTAACAGCACTGAAAACCTGAACACTGTCAGGAGATAACAGAAAACAGTGTGGAGATCCCTGGCTGTCAAAGTTGAGTATGTACAGCTGGCATTTAGCTTAAATGTCTGGGCTTCTATCTGAGCTTCCTGTGTTATAAATCAAAGACATTCCTAAAAACTACATTTTCACATGCTACCTCAAAAAGCTTTCAAAAAGTAGTCACGCATATCTTGTTTGTTCATTTTTCTCTCTTTTTAAAGATGCATGTGGGTGGTAGCAGTATAGCTTTTTGGTTTTAAATATGGTCACAATGAGCCTAAAATACTGAGAAAGTGATTAAATTTGATCACTGTGGGGTTTTTTTTTGTTATTCAAATTCTTAGTATTGCCTTGAGACATGAAATAATTTAGAATGCAATAGAGTGCACCTCCAAAGGAATAAAAGTATCCAGAGTGAAAACAGGTAATTTAAACAAACCAAACAAACAAACACCCAAAGTGCTCTACTGGGAAAAAGTTTAAGTGCTAAATGCTAAAATGCAAATTCTTTGCATTACAAATTTATTACAATGTGCACCTGTAAGGATACTTGTGCTTTGTGTGTGTTCCTCATGTTTGGCTACGATTGGATGTCTCCTTGTTAATTTTTAGGGTGTTACAGAAATATTGTAAAAGAAATAACACCAATATCTCCTCTCATTTTCTTTTGAAATAATAACTTTTTCTGAAATGTCTGTGTTTAGATTTCATTGCTATTCAACCGTGACTGGCAAGATGCCTGCTCTATTTGTTAAAACTTGTTAAACATACTCATGAATATTTGTACAGAATTAGTTCAGTGCAGATCAGATGCTTGGGCAAAACAACCACCACAATACCAAAACCTAGAATAGACATGATTTTTAAACAGTATGAAAGAGGAAACTCACTGAAAAAAATCTTTATTTTGGCATGTTAAGCCTCTTGGGTTTGTCATTCCAAAAAGCTGAGTGTGCCTGCTCCATGCAAGCAAATGGACACAATGCATGTGTTCTTGATTTTGTTCCCTGTTTTTCAAGAGTTGACTGCTGCCTCCAGCAGGTGAAAAGATTATCCCTTCGGCAAGAGCTGGCGGAGCATGCTATAGGATTTCAGGAATGGAATTGTAGTAGTGGGATCAGTCTTGATGGGAAAGAGGACACACTTTCATCACTAATCTTTTTTTTTTTTTACCCTTTTTTCTTAATAGAGCACAAATCTTTATTCTGACATAGCAGATCTCAAATTAGAAGAGGGGGAGAGGCTAAACATGTGTGTGAGATTGAACCTATGTCAAAAGACACTGAAGTGTCCAAGCAAACTGCTTATGCTGGCTTTAGGAGGGTGGTAAAATTGCTTGGAAACTTGCTGAAATATTTTGAAGATCAAATGTGGGAAAGAATGATTTTCTCCAAGGGTTGTCAAAGGAATAGGGGATTAGCATGAAAAAGCTAGTTGGCTCTGTTAGGGAGGTTGGAGCAGCCAGCCAGGTCAGTCTACTGAAATTTGACATAGATTTAAACCTGCTCCCCTGTAGTTAAATTGAAATGTATTTGGCAGGAGTAGTGGCTTATAGTTTACATTCTCATAATGATATTTTTAGCTGGTACTAGTTAGCCACTGTTCATTTAAAATGAGCAGTTTAAAAGTTTCGAAAAAGGTTTCAAAACCTGCTAAATAGCTTACATTAGCAAAATAAATTGTGTTAAATTAGCATGTCAGAAAACAAATCCTTGTAAAATCCTGACTTCAGGAGACTTAGAGATGAAAGATAGTCTGTACTGTATTTTTATATACTGAAGGAAATTTTTATTAGTAAAAGAATCAGAAACAAGATGCCTCAATAGCTCAGTAGTTTATGGATTTGGGGAAATTATATCCACAACACTTAAGTTCCACTGATACCTCTCATACTTTGATGCATCTGCTTTTCAGGTCTTCTGAGATGATGGTTACCTGTATGGTTCAATTTCTGCCAACCCATGAATTCTGATTTCTTGAGCTACTAGTGAAAACTGGTGTCTTTATCACTATTGAGCAGGGTGGCTGCTAATTAAGCTGTGAAATACTCTGTCCTTCTTTATGAGGTCACACAAATAGTGTTAATTTGTAAAGTGGTGGTGATAATATGTTTTGAGGGCTGTGTTTTCTGAATGCCTTCTAGTCATCCTGAATCTGCTGCCTTTTTGTTGGTTATTATTCTCCTGGCCTTGCTCAGACTTCCCCTTGTCCCCACTCAGGGCACAGCAGAGGAAGGAGGTATCTCGCAGCCAGCTGTGGCACACAGCCAGTACCACTGTGGGGAGCAATACTGCTTTCATCCTCCTCCCTGCTGGGACTGCCTGGCATGCTGCAGAGGTCATTCACGGGGCAGCAGTCCCTCTGCAGGTTGAGAGGGAACAGAAGTCATTCCCTGTCAGCTTGGATCGGATCAGGGAGAGAACAGCTGAGAATGTGGGTGCTGCACGCTGCAGAGTCCATTGAGAACTTGTCCGAGGAAGGCAGGCAGCTTCAGTCAGTGGTCCTGGCCACTGAGGGGTGCAAGTCCAATTCAAACAACAAAGAGCCCCTGAGGCAGACAATGTGATGTTTGTTTGCAGCAACTTCCCTGGGTTAAGCATATAGACTATAAAAGTACATGCTCAATAACAGAATAGAAAATGGCATTTCATATATGAGGGTCAGCTGATGAGACTGCATACTAATAGCTTACTAGAGGCTGAGTAGTCTTGAAAGGAGACCCTTAAATATGCTATGTTTATTTAAAAAAAAGACTTAGAAACATATTGCAACTTTAATTGGTCTTTCACATTGGTCACTGCTAATGAATGTGGACTCTGAAAAAGTTTAGTATGTTTTAGGGAATGCTATTGAATAATGAAGCAAAATCATTCTTTAAGACTTGGATTTTGTTTAAGACAACACACAGACTTCACAGCTCATCTCTCTTCAGTGTTTGCTTACATAGAAATTTTAGTGCTGAAGTTATTGTGTGATTAAATTCTTTTCCCTGGCATTGTAATTGTAAATGTATGTATCTCAATCTTTTGTGCTATGACTTAGCTACCAGCCTGTGGGCTGGATGCAGCCCGATGTATTCCTTCCTTACTGGTAGGAACTGTTGACATAATGGACCACCAGTGGCAACTGCTCTGCCATCTTCTCCTGAGCAGCATCTTGGGGTGTCTATATCTGGGGAGAGGTGATGGCTGCTGCCATGTCTATGGCATGGGAGTGGAAGCAGGAGATCCCCTTCAGCTCCACCTACAGCTGAATTGCTCTGCTTTCAGTTTTTAGGGCAAACATGTTGCTTTCAAGATGTAACTTTCTGACCTTTCAAACAAAATATCAAAGCTCTTAAAGTATTATTATTCCAATTGTGAATGTTACTCTCACATTTCCTGCAGTAGAGGGTATTTAATCTCACATTTCCTGCAGTAGGAAGGAATTTAATATTTTTCAGCCAGACTTTCATCCTGAGCTGATAGTAATCCAGATCCTCACAGAATGCTTTGTTTCAGCAGAAAGCAATTAGCTGCTGCTTTTGGGCATGGGGGTGGAAGAATCTTCTTAAGTCTTAAATGCAGTGTGAGCACAGTGATATGCACACCCACACAGAACACCTTGAAATTTGTCCTTGAGTCTATGCAGTGGAGTTGAAGTAGAAATCAATCTTGATTTGGCTAGACTGGATCTTCCCAGGGGTGGGATGGAGACTGGGGGCACTGCAGGGAGTACCTGCGTAGGATTAGTACAATGTGTGATGGGGACTGTCCAGCACAGCAGTGGTTGTGCAACCCCCATTCCTGCTCTGACTCTCGGGCATGTGTGCTGCATCTTTTAGTTGTGTATATATCCTTTCAAACTTCTCAGTGTTTTCTGTGTGTAACTTGAGTAAAACTTTCCATCTTGGCGAGTAGTTCTGGAATGAAGGGCCCATTGTATAAATCCCTTACGTCCTCCCTGAATGAGGCAGTGCTCCACAGGAGCTCCAGCTCAACCGTGCAGTTTGGTTAAGGGCACAATGTTATTTTATGGCACATACTTTACTTTTTTTCTCCTTTGAAAAACAAAATTCTGTATCCAAAAGCTGCACTGGAAAATAGGGCTGAATGTTTCCAGCTTGGATCTAGTCCTCTGTCTACAGTGGAATAAGAAATACATGCTTGTAACGTGAATTCTTAGTATGTTAGTCGTTCTAATCTTAACTGTATTATCCTGTATAATTTCCAAATGTCTTTTTGTAGTATATCACATGATGAATGAACTCACTGGGCAACTGTTACACAAGTGTGTCTTCCTATACTTCTGCTGCTGGCCAAAACCAGCTTCTGTCACTCTTTTAAGTAGACTCTGTTCACACTTGGTGAGTGGAGTTGTGCTGAATTTGTATGGATTCTGCTGAGAACCAGCTAGGTCCATTTTACACATTCATCGGTGTTCAGTGACTGAGACTTGAGTCCTGTTCAACCTTTTCAAGCATTGGACACAGACCAATGAACAGTCTTGTATGTTATAGCAGAGACTGTAAGCTGTTACTTGTCAAAAGAAGCAGTTCTTTCTCCAGTTCTCTTCTCCATGTCCTAGCAGCTGATAAAGTTCTCAGGCATAGCTGGTTCCTGATGCACTTTGCTTGAAATGCTTTTCAGTTCAAGAAGTGGAGTAGGAAGGGCAGGATTTTTCCTGCCTTTGGAGGAATCTTAGGAGACCTGCCTTAAATAAACCATTTTGGGGAATAAATTTGACTTCAGGATTTCTATAATCTTTAATACAGGCACTGTTCAGTGTCCATAATACATTTTAAATCAAAGGCAATCTGTACTTAAATTTTGAGAACTGTGAGTCATCCTACAAGTATGTAGGAAGAGATAGAAAAGTTAAGGCTTTTACTTTTCTCTTAAGAAACCTTTTCTTTGTTATTGTTTGGTGACAATGTATGAATGGTGGGGTAAGAATTATAATGGGTTTGTCGTGCTTGAGTAACACACTGTCCACTGTCCTAATTCTATATGCTGTACTAATGACTAGTCATTGGAAAATGAGTATCAGGTTTCAGCCACTTTTCCCCCTGCCTTTTGGTACCCATGCAGACTTAAGGAGCTTTAAATTCAACTCTCTCTTCACTTTACATGGCTATTTTTAACGTGGAATAATTCAGTGTGCTGGTCTACCACATGCAAACAGTTGTTGTCATGAGAGTGGGAACAAATGGCTGTGGCCAGCAGTGCCAGAACTGCCTTCTGCTGGTGCTGTTGCAGAGAAACGTGTATGGAATTGTACCCAGGTTTCTGCTCCTGCTAGCTAACATACTGCTCAAATGAAGAATTTTACTTAAAAGCTTCATTTGAAAGAATGAAACAAAGTCTTTAACACTTGCTTGAAGTGGGATTCATGCACAGGCTTGTCAACCTTTGCCTGAAATGGTTATTTTTTGCCTTATGCCAGAGAGGGAAGAATTAAATGTTATTTTAACATGACTTTGAGTACTTGTTCTCATGGTCTTATTCTTTTAGTTGCCTATGCAATAAATTAATCTTTAATGCTTTAATAATTACATCATCTGATGTAAGATGGAAGAGCTGCTGGATGACCTTTCTTTCCAACAGGGAAATTTCCATATGTTCCATATAGAAAAGATGTGAAGACAGTTGGAGAAGGAATATTCATGTTCATATGTGATTAACTATTTTCCTGTGTTGCATTAGATTTTGGGTTGGTATTATGTCAGTAAAGCTATATTGGTAAGAGGACCTGCTATCCTGGAGTCCAGGCAGGACCTCTTGGGTTTGTGGTTTCAAGTTTCTGTCAACTAGAGTTGCTTTTGTAGTGCTGCCAGTTTCTCAGTTATTTGAGTTAATGTTACAGAGTGTATTTTTAACACTTTTCTCCTTACGCGGATTCACATTTGTGGAGGGTAAAATATAAAACAGCAGAAAACTAACTTCAACCATACTCTTTAAAGTGGAAGTGTTACACTCAGTGTCATGCTGCCTTGAACTGCCATGTTTGAAGTGAATGGAACATTTCTGATGTGTGTTTCTTTTAAACACTTGCCCTCACCCAAGAAGCCTTTATTTGCTCAGGTTAAAGGAGTGAAATGCATCATTTGTAGTTAAGCTGCTAGTTTGTGTAACTTTGTCATCTGGGAGCAATCCACAGTTTAGCTTGGGTAAAAGCAATACCTAAAGCAAATGTAAAGCAACTGCATGTGTATGTTCAATGTGTTTTGTTGTGCAGCAAGGAAGCATGGGCTTAAACATCTCTACCTAAGCTGAGCAGCAAAGTTAAACCTCTGCCTGGTTTTCAAAGATATTGTTGTTGTATTTCAGAGCCAAGGTGCAATAACTGAGAAACTGAGAAGTTTCAGTATGCATGATTTGACCACTATACAAGGAGATGAGCCTGTTGGACAGAGACCTTATCAGACATTGCCAGAAGCTAAAAAGAAAACCAGAGCCTCTGCAAGTGAATCTTCAGGTATGTATCTATTTTTTTTTCCCCTAGCTAGAACAATCACCTAAAGCAAAAATGGAAGAGCAGAAATACACTTACCCCATTTCTAAATGGAAAATGCCTCAAAGAATTCCAGTACACTTAAATAGAGTACACGAGAGCAAAGTAAATTTGGACAGTTAAGAAATCCTTCCTGAATTACTTTCTTCTCACAGCCACTCTGTGTAATCACACTGTACTCATTACTCCTGTCCTTGCCAATTGGCAACAAGAATTTATTACCAAAGTAAAGCTTAACTGGAAGTCAAAAATCGTGTGATTAAGTGGTGTTTCTGTGACAAATGTACAAAAAGTTACACATGAAAACATATGGAAGCTTGGTAAGTAGAAGAGAAAATTAATAGAAATGAATTCATGAGGTCTGTAGTAAGAGATCAAAATGTAAAATTGTATATGGTGATAGGAATAAGAAAGGCATCAAGTTGTCATAATGGACTGATGCCCATCAATGCTCAGAAGATGGTGTGTGGTGACCAATATATGGTTTTGTTCAGCGATATTATTTCATTATTATATTACATGTATTGTTATTGTCATCAACACTTTGCTCTTGAGCTTGTGATGCTTGAGGGAAGGTTGTACTGGAAGTCTGGCAACTGCACCTTTTTAAATGGTGAGGCTGTGATGTAAAGGAGCTGATATTTCCCACAAAAGAAGTAGATCTAGGCTATTTCTTTTCACCTAAGCCTGTCATTCCTTCTCATCCCTCCATTTTGGGGAGGGGAAGTGCTTGTGGGGTACAAGGAATTCCATGAATTGTGTGGTAGCCCATAATGTTTCAAGGAATAGATGGCCAGCTGAAGGGCCCTAAGCTGAATTGCACATTGTTCCCAGAAGGTATCCTGGGCAGGGCAGTGTGAACTGGAGCTTCTGGCTGGAGAGAAAGCCAAGAATTCATGAAGAGCTGCACTAGAGATGATGTCACTGCAGCCTTTGTGCTAGGGCTGTTCCTCAGTAAGAGAGCGTTGCTTATCTATCTGAAATTTAATTTCTAAAAAAATTACTTATAAATAATCACCGATTGTGAGATTCAACCTCAAATGTCAAAAAGCTTTCTTACAGCTAGTTGAACTTAATTGTCTCTGCTCCTGGACTCAAATCTAGCATATAGCTCTCCTGTTTTCTTTGAATTTTCTTCAGCATTAGGAACTTAAAAAAACCCAAAAGTACACATAGATTTAGGAACACTGTAGCAATAATCTGTTATGCTTACCAGGATGTTATTTTTTGTGGTCTGAGCTGGGAGTTCTGTGCACATTGGTTGAAAAGGCCTAGTTGTAGGACATGGATCATAGGATGATGCTGAGCTGGCAGTGTACCTGCTGTGAAAAAGGCAGATGGGATGCTGATGCCTCAGGTGCTACAAACAGATATGGAAGTATTGGTGTCACTGCAAACATCCCTAGTCTGAAACTGAGAAACAGATGTGATTGAAATCTTTAGTATTGAAAAAGATGAATTGAAACTGTATTGGAAGTAGAGATGTGTTGCCTCTAAAATGGCAGAAGAGAATGACAGAATGTCTGCCTCGAGTAGCTGTGGAATAGATGATGTGATTCTAATTTCTAGGAAAAAAAAATTGAGGAAAAAAATTAGCTAAGCCTAAATAAAATATTGGCTTAAGATGAAATATACCCAGGTCATTAATAAAGTTTGGTTTGGAGTCTAAAAGGTGTTCCTGAGTGTTACAGCCTGTAGGTTCTGGGATAAAAGGAGAGTTTGGCAGAGGAAGGAACAAGGAACCAAACTGGATTTGGGAGCTTTGTGGTAAGTCTGTGATGGGGATTCAGAGCTGTTGGACCCCAAGGAGCTCTTCGGGACGTGTTTTTAAGCAGTTTGTGCCCTCTAGTGAGAGTCTCGGGTAATAATCTTGGTCCTGGTTTTGTAGGATGTTAACAACCCTTAACAGTAGGTGTGTTACTCATCTGAAAGGAGCTTTGGTGTTAAATATGCAGGAGATGGATGAGAGTATGAAGAAAGATCCTATGAATCAGAGTCATGGAATGGTTTGGATTGGAAGGGACCTTTAAAGGTTTATCTAAGTGTAACCTCCCTCTCATGTGGATTGTGTCCAAAACTCTTACGTACTTCTGGAGATGACCGCTGAGGTTTTTGCAGTTCAGTGTAAAGCAGAAGATGGCAGCACACTTGTGGTTTCAGTTTTGACAGCTGAAGAATCACTGCATTACATACCTGTGGAACCAAGTGGCAGGATTAAAAGTACCAAATTCCTGCCAGAGTAGATGTTTCTGTTTTGAAATGAGTGCATCATTTAAAAGGATGAATCGTGTGTTAAAGATGAAAATCATGGCTTTCTTAGAAGCCTAGAAGTTACAGCTACTTATTTTTATAATTTTTTTTAAAGGTTACAAATCTCCACTGGAAAAAAATCCTGGAGATGATAAAACAGATGAAGAGATGGAGGGGACACATTCAGAGGATGAAATGTTTGCTCAGAGAGGCCTTCGAAGAACTCAGAGTATGAAATCTGTGAAAACTATTAAAGGCCGTAAAGAGGCAAGTATAATCCTGGTTAATTGAGTTTGTTTTTCCAGTGTACACTGGCATTTTTCATAGTGCAGAAATGTATTGTTATTTTTAATCTTGGAGCAGTTGTCAACAATAACTGGGTTGTAGAATGCTAAATGGAGAAGGAAGTATATGACAACAATATCTAAGTTTGGAGCTTTTGTAGTTTGGAGTGTTTAGGGGAAATACATGAATGAAATGAGCTAAGTAAGGAACAGGGGAGAGGATATGAAATGGACTCTGTGCTTGTAATGCTAATTCTGGCACCACCAAGCCCAAATTTCAGGAACTGCTCACCTTGAAAGGGATATGGATAGCAATACTATCAGTGCATGTTGTGCACACTTAAACATCTGCTGTTTAATAGATAAAGAATATTCAGATTTTTTTTGTTCCCACACACATGTGTCCTGACTCTTCATAATATACAAAGAGAAGATCCCAGTTAGAGTTCAATGCACTTTATATGTGCGTGCGTCACAACATTTAAAGATACTTCAGGATAAATCTCTGTGGAGTCTCGTAAAAGTTTTTGGGTCATTCCAGGAAAACAGATGATACTTACTCTTCTTGCCCAGTTCTGTTGAAACTTTATCTTATTCAGTCATAGGTAGATTCTCTGAGTGAAACTGGGGTGTCCAAAGCACATTGAAAGACATTTGTTAGTTAGGATTAGTGGGGAGGTGTCACGGTTTGTCTAAAAGTCTGTCCATCAACTCAGGTTCAACCCATGACAGGAGGTGAATCATATTTTTGCTTGGTGTGACTCAACTCTTTGTTATAATTTTATTTTTCCCCTCAGATACGATATGGATCACTGAAATACAGAGTAAAGAAGAGACCCGTTGTGTACTTCTAAGTGTACTGCACAATGCCTGCAAGAGAAACTGCTGTACTATAATAACTTGAATTCAAGTGTTAAAGATCTGTGTACAATTCCTAGAATGAGTCTGTATGACTAGATATGGTAGGACTTGGTTTTGTGAGCCTAAGTGATCAGATAAAGTATTACTCTGTTTCTCTATAATTGCTTATTGTTTAGATTTAAATCTGGACAAGTTACAGCATGAATTTCAGCACCCCTTAAATGGGAGTTAAATGAGTAACAGGAAACACTCTTTTGCCAGAGGTATTGAACAGACTGAAATAATTGCAACTCCAATTGAATTAGCAGAAGCTGTAAATATCTAGAGCTTGTGAAAATGGATTGTGTCCCCAAGTTTACATGGAAAAATAGATATACTTGAAATATTTTTCTGAACTACAATTCCTGAAAAGGCCTTTGTGTAATTTTTAAATGTACAGTTTAAAGGACAGTGGATGATGGTGGGAAAGAAAAAGGAAAGATGAGGTAGGTAGGATATATCCTTAACATCATCATCTTACATCATAATGCCAAGCTTAACAAATTTATGTAATACTAATCGATGCAAACTGGGGGTACATAGAGCACTTTATGCAAAACTGTATAGTTTTGCACACTCTTGATGATTTACAACTGCACATGTCATTTTAGTGACTTGCTAGATAGGTTAGAGTTACATTTTGAATGCCAGCAATTCTTGTATTTCATGATCTTTTTAAAATTTATCTTGACTGCTTAAGTACTCTAAGGATGCTGTAGATATTTGCTACTAACAATATTATCAGGTGCCTTTCTATGTATTATAGAGCTGTGTGCGTTTTGTCTGTGTGTGTGTGTGTTTTTGGGGGGTTTTTGGAGTTTTTTGTTTGTGAGGTTGTTTCGTTTTGTTTGTGTCTGTCTTCCTCCATCTAAAGAGATGTAAAATGATTTAAGTCAGATTTTGGTTAAAATTGTGGTAAGTAAAACCTGTAGCAATTCCAGTGATAGGCCTCAGGGATCTGATCAGCCCATGAGCTGTGTGTTAAAGTGTGTTAAAGTCATGCTGCCATAAGGGCATGTGTGATACGTTAGTCAGGTCCTGGTTTGGTTTTGCTCTACATTGCTTTAAGAACGAATATATGTGTATATATATGTACTTTAGAACATGTATGAGTGTATATTGCATATCATATGTGGATTCTAAAATGGTCTGCATAGTACTTTCTTTTATTGCTAAAGTTATTATCACAATATTTGCATATAAATAGCTTCTTCTAAAAGTCTAGTTCATGTAGTCAGTCATTTTATAACCTAGAGTCCCATGGCATATCTGCACAGAGATTAATTTTGAAATGTTTTTCAAGGCAGTGACTTGTCAAAATTACTTTTTTAGGTCACCTTTGGTACTATTTTCTGCAGTTCTGAGAATTAGGCTGATTATATTTCTACTGTGGATTCAGGGAGAAACCACCCACTTTTTGCAGATAGTATTTTATTATTCATCTTTGGGACAGACCTTGTTACTTCCCTTGAAGAGAAAAATGGCATGTGATTCCTCTTATCCTTGGATCTCTGACTTCAGCCCTTAGACCTTCCCCCAGGTGTTGACAGTCATCTGCAAGTCTGCTGCAGAGATTTTAAATGTATTCCTGAGGCTTGGGCCTGCTGCGGTTCTTTTTCTGTCACAGCCATAGCAATTCACTGCTGGTAGGCACTTGGTGGTCTGCTGGCACAGACTGGCATTCAAAGTAGTCTTCTGCACACTCAGGCCAGGGTTTGAATTCTGTGGGTAGGAATGCAGCTGGTCTGTGTTGGTGTTGCTCCTCCCTGGCTGTGGGAGGTGTCTGCAAGGCCTGTGCAAAGCTGTGCTCAAATGCAACAGCACCTTCAGCATGTCTGAGCAACCTCAGTGCTTCAGTGAGAAGTCCCAGCAGGCCATGTGTGATTAAAAGGCTAAAGCTTGTAATGCTTTACTCAGAAACACGGTTTGATACCGGAAGACAGGAAGGCTGCTCTCTCCCAAATGAGTACAGTGGAAAAATCCCATCCCCTAACCAAAACTGCACCTTGTTATCCAGCTTTTCTAAGGAACCGTGGGCAGGGAGTGATCACAAAGGCAGCCGCCCCGGGGGTGTGGGACTGCTGCCCCAGGAATGTTTGTGCTTCTCATCTGTTTCCCTGAGGCTTGTCTGTGTGTTAAGGTATGTAAGACACCGGGGAACTCAAAGCTCTTCGATTTGCATCTCACCCTGCTCTGAATAGCAGACTAACCTGGGCCTGGGATGGAATCTCTAACTCTTTACTGTCCAGTTTAACACTCACTGACACATTTTGCTGTAACTAATCATGCTTGTTTTACCAGCAAGCATGGCAAAAAAATGATCATCTTTCTACAAATCAGAATCCTGCATGGAGGAGTAGGGTAAGCCCTTTTCTGAGGATTATAGTTCCTGTTACGGGTTCATGTAGATCCTGTTGTGGGGGTTGTGTTTTTAACACATTTCCAGGGCTAGAGATCATTGAAGTATTTTAGGCTCTACCAGACTCCTGTCAGGAAGTTGCTCTATGTGTCTCTATGTACCTGAGGCTGTAACTTCTGGCAGACATCACTTGCTAACTCAGTAGTGATAAAGGCTAAATAAATCCTCCTCTTTCTGGACCTTGCATGGAATTAAGAAAGCTGGCAGTATTATTCATATTCATTACTGTTTGCATATAAATGTACTTCTGTTCTCTCAGATAACTGACATGATCAAACCTTCAATGTTTTCCTAGCTGTTTTCTTCAGTCTAATAGACAACTATAAAAATATTTTGTTGCCAGCCTGATTTCACTCTTTGAATTCATCCTCAAACTGATTCACTGGATTATCTTTGGTTTTTTTCTTCTTACTGTTCGTTGTTAGCTGATGCTTGTCAGGGCACAATGGCATGATTAGCTGTCATCCCAGTGATACGTAGTTCTCTCTCCTTGTTGAATTTAGCTTAGTTTGGTTTTGAAACACCACAATCTTTTAAACTTTGGCTACAGGGAATTTTCAAACTTCTCTTGCCTTAGCAACTGCAGAAGTTGTCTGTCTAGCTCTTGCCAGGAAACGTCTTGAAAAAAAAGTTAAAAATCAATGTTTAACATTCTTTTTGGGTTTGGAATGTAAAATGTAGTTTATGTCAAATTATTTAATCTTCTGAACAAAGTGTTTCCTGAGAATTGACTGACTGCCACCAACAGGACTGCTAATGTAGTTAAACAAGGACTTGGGGGTTAAAAGTGCTTTAAAAGAGAATATGTATTTCTGTTTAAATCATATCAAAGTTTCAAGCCTTTCCAAAATATATCTGAACAGACTCAGATTTCTTAGCAAGAGCCTACTGTACTTGTTAAAATACCCAGTTTGAGATGAGGATTAAATTGATGGCCTCAGCTGCAAATAAGCTTAGGCTGGACTTTGATTACAATGTAATTGCCAATATTGCTAATTCCTTTGGTATGTGAAAGTAACCTCATAATAGCCAACATACATTTTGCAAACTAAAATGAATTTTAAAATAGAAGATAACTTGGTAAAACAGAATGGTGGAGAAAATGCTGGACACATTTAATTGCTGTTCCTGACAAAAATGTGTTTTATTTTTGGTGTTGCTTTTATTAATGGGAAGTTGGTATTTTTAAGTATTTTTTCTACAAAAATGTATGTGCAAAGGCAATACTTTAACATTTTTCAAGAACTTGTATTTTTAAATGCTACAAACCAGAGAATATACATTTGGACTGAAGGTAGTAGCTTTAAAAAAAATGCAATGTAAGCTTTAATTTTTATATTGTAATAATAACTCGCTGTCAACTTGTTTACATATTTGTAGGATGGAAAGCTTCATGATGCATTGACTTATCTTGATGCTGTCTTTAATAAATGCTGCTTTGAGCAGGATGCAGTGGGTATTTTATTACCTGAATTACTATTAACAAACTAGTCACTATGTAATCTGTATTCTGTTATTTATTATAATGGTTCAAGCAGGAAAACAACCTATCTGAACTTTAAAGAGACTTTTAAAGCTCTCTGAAGTCTGACTAAACTAAACTGCCCTTGAGGTTCTGCCGTGAAGCTGAACCTGAATCTGAAGCTGATTTAGGCTGAAATGAAATGTACCCTGCTAAAGGCAACTTGAAAATGCTGTAGTGTCACCTGTCTTGATTAGGTGTTTGGTTCAGAGTAAATTAAAATTGAGATGTTTAGTGTCCCAAAAGAGTGTAACTTCCCGGGGAACTGCTGGACAGCAAGCTGATTTTGTTTTGCATTCTGTAGTCGGAGTTCTTCTGGTAATCCAGAGGGGGCGATGCACAGGTGAATTTGGCCCTTTCCTTTTTCAAACCTCCCCTCACGTCATCTGTTAACATCCCTACCAAAACCCAAGCAAAAACCCTCAGTAATCTCATTTTCTGGGCTTTGTTTGCAAGGCTTCCTGACTTACTGCCTCAAAGAAAATAATTTCTTGATATGGTTAATTGAGGAGAAAGACATAAAAGACAGTAGCAATAAATTGTTTCTAAGCATTATGAAAATCCATCCCAGAAGCACAGACTGACTGTTAAGGGACCTTGCAGTGATTCAGTTCCTGATGTCAGAACAGTTCATGCAGTACAAGCACCCTGCCAAGAAATTGTGGATGTCAGAAAACAATGCTGCCTTTTTTTCCTTTATTTCTTCAACTGATGCTTAGCAGGTAGCAGGAACACTCCCGAATGTGGGCTAAAAGCTGTCTTCCTGCTGTTTAACATGATGCTGGTAAGACCCACTCAGGGAATCATCTGATAATTCAAAAGTAGTGCTGGTACATACATCTTAGGTTAAAATGTTAAAAGAGTCAGCAGCAGCAATGGTGACAGGTTTTTTGGTTTGGGTTTGGTTTTTTTTTGAGTTCTGAGGCATTGTGTATTTTCCTCACCAACATGGGAAAGCAGATGGTAGAATATGAGAGGAAATCTAATAGGTGTTGTAAAATCAGTAGACCTCCAAAATTATTTTCCTCCTTTCTGTAGATGTACTCAGGAATAGAAAGGGAGCCTGTCTTACATGTGCTGCCTTTGCCAAGGTTCAGCAACAGATTACTCTGTATGAATTAGGATAGGAATCATGAAAGCAGCTGGAGCAGACTACGAGGAGTTCAAAATGCAGGATTTCACTACTCTCTGCCACTGTACAGTGACTATGTGGATGAGGAAGCTTAGAAATTATTTAGAAAGTTTGTTTTTTTCCAGGCTGTCACAGTTCCAAGGTAAGCAGCACTTTGACCCTCACTTAGCTCTTCCTGTGTACCACACTATGTTGTGTGGCACTCGCTGCTTCCTCGAGGAGCTGCGCTGCCCCGACCAATCTTTCTACTAATTTGAGTTCTCCTGGGCTAAGAATACTGAGGGGAGGTCATCCTACCTTACTGCCTCAAATGAAAGAATTTCTTGATATGGTTGAAGAGAAAGACTTAAAAAGAAAAACCTCAAAGCAAACCTAAAACCCTGTATAAAGTTAGTGGAATTGTAAACAAATATAATGTTAGGAAAAATACAACCATAACTGTGTGTGCTAGGGTCTTGAAGGCACTGTACCAAAGGTCACTCACTGCTTTTGTCAAACCCCTTTTTGCCAGGTTTAATTAATGAGAGTTAAGTCTCTATTCTCGCTAACTTGAAGGGAGTTTCTCCTCCTGTTCATAGATGTGGAGCTTTAGGTGTTACTGTGCAAGCCCCTGGGTGAAGAGAGAACTTACAGTAGTTCGAATTGATCATTGAATTAGCAGGACGATTTCCTGGCCTTTGGAGAAGGCCACCAAGCAAAATCAACCTTTGGTAGAAGCCTGCAATTATCTAGTCTAGATTAAACCTTGATGAAAAACACTGCTTCTCTTAAAATCGAGGTCATGAAAGAAGGAGAGCTGCTCCCTTGTTCAAACCACTGTGGAACAACTGCCAGGCTGTTCTGCTCTTCTCTGGGGTGTCTCTCGCAGCTCCCCTGTGCGTGCCTTTTTGCTGGAGAGTTGTGGCCATATCCCCGTGCATCCTGCTGGCCCAACCTCCTCTTTTGGCAGCCCTTTCTCCCTGCAGCAGCGGCGAGGCTTTCCCCGCCGCCTGATGCTCCTCACTCGGCTCACCTCACACCGCGGCTGCTCGGGCTCGCTTGATTTACAGTAAGGAAAGCGGTGCTCCAGGCCGTGCAGGGGCCGGTTCTGCCCGCCGTGTGTGTGAGCGCTTTGCCGGCGGGGCGGGGCGACAGGGGCGCGGCTCGGCTCGGCTCCGGGCGGGCCCCGGCACGGGGGATGGAGCTGGAGCTGGAGGAGGCCTTCGTGGCGGCGGGGGCGTTCGGCGCTGGCCAGCGGCGCCTCACGGCGCTCCTGGTGCTGCTGCAGGTGAGGCGGGGCCGCCGGGGCTGCTCACGGCCGCTCCGGCCTCCCGCTTCCGTGTTCTCGGCGTTTGGGGAGCTGGGGCGCGGCGCGCTCCCTTTGGTCTCTCCTTCCGCAGCCTGGGCAGCATCCCGGAGGGTGCCGGCAGAGCGGGACGGCAGTGCCGCTCCCGGGCACAGGCTGCTGCCGCCGCCGCCCGGCCCCGCTCTGCCGAGATGCTCCACGCTCGCTTCCCGCCCCGCCGGCGGCTGCTGGTGGCTCGGGCATCGCGCTGGGAAAGGGGGTCACGCAGGAGCCCGAGGTCCTCTGTCCCCCCCGTTCCTCCGGCTCTGAGGACCTTCCCCCTGCTGGTCCCGGCCGTGGGCTGCTCCGCTGGCTCCTGCGGGGGCTGCCACAGGAGCCTTCCCCTCGCCCCTCCGTGGCGGCAAACATCCTCTTGGAGTCCGGCTTGGATTCATGGGCGTTCCGAAACGGATTTGGTTCTTTTCCAAGTTGCTTGTCAAACCTCTTGCTTACCTCAGTGCTGTCGTACATGCTTAACTTGTCAATATGATCTGTTTTTCTTAATCCTATGCACGCCTTTTTATCTGCTTCATTTTTCTGAAGAGTGACTTGTAAACTTCTGCTGACTGGCGGGAAATGGAGTCTAACCCGACCAAATGTTTGGGGTTTTTCCTGTTTCTTTTTTTTTTCCCCCCTTAATCTCGTGTGAAAGTGGTATGCAGGGTGCTCTCTTTAAATAGTGTCCACACCCCGGCATAAAAACATTTACGTTTCACTCTCTTCGTTTTCTTATATCAGGTTTCCTCCTATTAGTGTAGTTCTGCATTGAATTAAACACTGTTGGGAGGGAGACTGGGCTGGTTGCATGTTTTTGTTTGTAACTTGTTTCTGCAAGACTGTCCGCGGTAAGCACTGGATTAAACGGTACATTAAATCAACATCCAGCCAAAGCACCAGCCAAAGACTTGTGGCCTAATGAAGAGAGCCATTCTAGAGGCAAAACTTCCATCAGTGGTAACCTCCTAAAAATCACTAATGTGTGGATAGGCTTAAGGATAATGTTATTTTAGGTTAGAAAAATAAAATAGCATGCAAGGCCCGGGAGATATGTAGAACATCTTGAGGCCCATCTCAATGAATCAATATTATCTTACGGATTTCTTTATGAAAATATTTTTTATTCCTGCACATTCTAGTTTTGCTGATGATCAGGTTAGGAATTCAGTTCCTGAAACGGAAAGAGCTAGCGAAGACTTAAAAAAAGAAGTCTTGGATAACTTTTTTTTTTTTTACTTGTTCCTGCAGGTTTTGTTCTTTAGAATATAGTGAGTAAAACCTTTATTGCATAAAAAGTTTTAGTCTTAGATGGCACCTATGAAACCATAATGAAGTTTTTAATTCTTTCCCTTCCCATGTCTGGCTACAAAACTGCAAGAACAAACTGAGCAACTCTACAACAGGAAGGAGGGTATCCAGATGACACTTTCATTGGAAGTGCAGCAGCCTCTCTGGACTGGTACTTGCTGCTCCCAACAGCCTCCGTGGCCACATCTGGGGATTTAAACACAGTAGACTGACTGTGTTTTCTTTGGGATGCTGGGTGAAGGGCATTTGTTAACTGTTGGTTTCATGTAAAGCTTGCAGTATTCCATCAGGTCTCTTGGGCTTGTTCAGGGTAAACGATCGTGTTTTATTTTAAGGTATATGTGGCTTGTCAGTCGATGCTTATTGTGCTTGTGGGAGCTGTGCCCGAGTATCACAGAGACCAAGAAGGAGTTCTGGTGAGCAGAGCTGAGCTTGCCAAGCATATCCATTTTGCCAGGAATTTCACATCCATCGTAACTGAGGCAAGTACTTCTCTCATTTGTAATCATTTCTCCTCCTCTTGGGATTTGTGTCTCTAGTGCATGACATGGTGCTTGGGAAAGCCAAGCAGAGTTTAGTTTAATGTTCTGCTCATGGCACTAAAAATTTTTAGAATCCACTTATCTGGCTCTTTCATTTTATCATTTTAAAATCTGAAAGTATGTAACTGAATAAATCTAATGCTTATTAATTTAGATTAAACTTTCTGTACATTATTTATTTTGCTTTCAGTTTTACTTTCAGCTGTTTTAGAAAGTCATTAATGAAGAATGATCATTTAATTAGCGGTTTATAACTCTAGAATTTAGAATTAGCTCCTCTTAATGCCTGCTTTGTACTGAGAAAAGACTCAATCTGTCACGTCTGCACAATCTGCTGTGCATGTAAGCTTTGCCATGAGTTGCATTAGTTACTCACAGAAGATGCATATTAAAGACTATAACCATTAAAATGGAACTCATGCACCAGTCTGGATATTTTTGTGAAAGTGGGAGATGGAACAGATTAGAGTTTGCTGAGTGGGACAGAAGCGTGACCCTTCACCCTGATGCCTTATGAATTCCAGGCAAGAGGCTGTGCTTGCTTTTTCCTGGTCCCTGGGCTACAATCGCTCAGGCAAGCAGGAGTGACCTCAGCATCGCTGCCAGTGTCAGAAAAAAGGCTGTGTGGGTGGCTTGGCTGGTAGTGTGAACTGCAGGAGTTCTGCTGATGGAATTCTTGGAGCAGTTGTCAGTAAACTCCTGTAAGACAGGTTAGCACTTGGTGTGTAGCTGATGTCAAATTTTGCTTCCTTCCCGTTATCCCAAGTGGGCCTGTGTAATGTTTATCTTGGAAAAATGTAGTGACTAGACATAAGAAGGAATTATGCAACATTGGATCATATCCTCTGTCAGAAACAGCTATTTTTGATTAGCCTGTTTCCTTCAGGTTCAGACTCTCAGCAGGATGCCTAATATGGGGTAGTGCTTAATTTATAATCAGAAGTCATCAGATTTTAAGTAATACTGTAGTTTTTTAATAAAAAAAATTTATGTTCCTATGCATTTTGTTAACTTTATTTTAAGATTTCTGAAGACTGTATCGTTAATAGTTTTTTTTTTAATGAAACCTTTAGATGCTGGCCAGCATTTTGCTGCTAGCAGTCTAGTAACTAAATCAGACAAATCAGACTGCCTTGTGGATGTAAAGAGCTCAGAGGATGTCTGTTTGGTGAGAGCAAAATTGGCAACATTTTTGTTGGCAAGCTACAGTTAATTTTGAAGAACATTTAACAACCTCTCTTTGTACAACTAAAGTAGATAGATGCATTCTTTTAAAAGTTATATTCTTCACAGATCATTATATCAGACTTGTTAAAATACAAACATTCATCGACCAAACAGCACAAGTAACAGTTTGCAAAAGCAATCTTTTCTCTTGTTCTACCCTGCAAGAGCTGGGTAAAAGAGTTAGAACCTTCCACTCTTTTTTTTTTTCTTAAGTACTGAACACAAGAGCTGTTTCTGTAAAGTTTATTTCCTTTATTTTGTTGATAGAGATTAAACTCCATGGAGCTTAAATATTCTCAGTTCTGTTCTGGTTTTGCAGGGACAGTGCTCTCAAAAAAACTCCAGAATGGCTTCAGGAACTAATCATTGTACAGGCTGTCTGTGTGCCTTGCCCCATTGGGAAAGAGTATTTTCAGTCCACTCTCAGTTACTTCACTCTGATGATTTGTGATTGTGCTGCCTCAGTTTAGATTTTGGATGAGGTAGAAAGTATATTTTATAAAGAAACCCCTAATTTATTTGTAACTTTTGTTTGATAATAAATGCATGTGCGCAATAAGATACCGAAATAGCAACGAGTAGACCGTAACTAGTTCTGAGCGTTTGTATGAAACAAGGACACTTTGCTGTAATCCCTTTCTGGTTCTCCTCAAGAGTGCAGCATGTGTGTGGTGAGGAAAGGCACCAGGGATCACTCATTGTTCAGGAAGCACAGCATTAACTCTCTAAGTACTGCAGTACTGAACGTGCATTGTACTTCTTAAGAATGAAATTTTAATACCTGTTCATTGAAGTAGCTGTGCTGGTTTAGTGCTGAAATGGCTAAGCTGTTCACAGGTCAGACTTTCCTTGTTTTAATAACCTAAGATAAGCTGCCTTGCCAAAGCTTGGGAATTGGGATGCAGCTAATGATGCTTACCAAGTGGAATGATTTTAATTTATTACAATGGAATTTCCAGGAGGAGAGATGTTAGAATCTGTTAGAGAGGAAAAAATATGACTACTGTTGGCTTACCTATCAAACTTTGAATAAAACTTTAATGGAATATAAAACAACAAGTGGGAAATGACAAGAGAAGAATTTTGATCGTTTTTTGGGGAAGGGCTTACTTTTAATAAGGATTTTTATTTTTTTTATAGTGGTACCTAATTGAACAAGAAGCCTACAAAGTAAGCCTTGCATCATCCCTGTTTTTTGCTGGATTGCTCATTGGAAATATCACATTTGGCCCTTTGTCAGATAAACTGGGCAGGAAACCAGTGTATATCTCGGGTAAGATGGTTAAAAGGTTTTTCTTAAGCATTCTGCATGGAAAACGTCTCTTTCTTGCCTGCCCTGGGCCACCCTACTGAAAGGCTGCTCATGGGTCCCTTGCTCTGTCAATGACCTGTTAGAAGCGTTTCACTCGGAGTGGAGCAGCACTGAAACTGGTTCTTGTCAGTGTGCTGAGCAGCACAGAGGTCATGGAGTATCAGTGGGAGGTGAAAAAACCTGGTTTTGCTGTGGCTATCTCTGTTGGAGCACAGTATTCCACATGTTGCCTAACTATATTGTTCCCAATAAAAAATAATCTGCTTTTTTTTCAAGGGGATGGGGGAGACTGATTTGCCTAAGCATCTTCAGGGTGGGTTACCATGTCCTGGGGTTTTGTTTTCCAGCTGTGTTTGCAGCCAAAGGGTCTTGTTGTTAAATGAGAAAATTGTCTCAAGGAAATGCCATCTTTGGCATTGCAGACCTCAAGTTTGTGACTTGAAAATGATTGTAATTTTCATATGGTGTGATTTCAGAAAGCCAGATATGAGAGATGAGTACTCCAGACTGATCATTACAGTCGCTAACTGGCTGTGGTCTCTTCCCTTCTTTTGAGTTCAAGCTGGGTAGCAGAAGTACTAATTACATTTTATTCTGTCTCTGCAGGTCTGTTTTTTGATGTCGTTTTTGGGTATGTCACAGCCTTAGCTCCAAACTATGACATATTTGCAGTTTCACGGTTTTTTGTTGGAATTGTGAATGGTGGAATGGCTCTTGTATCTTTTGTCCTAACACAAGAATATGTAGGAAAATCATTTTGGTCATTTACAGGTGGGATTTGGGATATATTTAATCATTGTTACTATGACACATATTGTTCTATTAGTACCTTTTTATGTTTTTACCAAGTCGAGTCAGTTGTAGTATAAGTCAGATGAGTGTGATGTGATTCTTCCAAGTTCTGATTTCTGTGGGAAAGGTGCCTGAATAAGGAAGATGGGACTGAGTTTGTTTGATAAATAGCAAAACCGAGGTTTTCAAATTGATACATTAATTCCTAACATTTCTAAATTTGTACACTGCATTACATGAAAAAAAAGTTTCAGCAGATCCCGCCTAATTCCGCTGTATGGTACCTGGGGAAGGTACTCTGGGAACTTTCTCTGAACTACAAAATGAGTTAGTGCCTGAATTGTGTTTTTTCCACTGCTGAATGTGCTGACTCTCCAGTATTTTTAAATGTCCTTCTTTCATATGCCACTGCCAAGACCTAAGTAAGTTTAACACTTGCATATCAGACAGTTGCAAAGCTGGAGTAGCCCAGGCTGTAACTCCTTTCCGGCTTCTGCAACACGGAGAAAACCATGCTCCAAATGCTAACTTGCTGCGGCTGAAGGCATATTTCTCTCCCTCATTTATTCAGTTGCTTCATTCTACTGTTTTTCTTATTTTTTTTCTCTGGAGTCGTGGGGACGTATGAGACAGTTGTGGTTTAGTTAGAACCTTCCACTCTTTTTTTTTTTTTAAGTACTGAATTTTCCTTTTCTCCTGAGTTCACTTTTCTGACTTATGCCTTCTCTCTCTCCCACCCTTCCTTCTCCCTTGCCCTGTTGTCTCTGCTCTTCCCTGCCTTTTCCCTGCAGGGCCAACCTCCTGATGGATGGAAGAGACAGGCCATTTCCTGCTGCTTATTGCTCTAGGTGCTCTATTCTAATTCTGCTCAGCGCTGAGAAGGAGGGGCTGAAGGAGCGGGAGCTGCTGGATGCAGCTCAGCTGTGCTGGAGCAGCTGTCCTGGGTGTTGGTGTGAGCTGGCCCTTGTGGGCCGCAGCTGAGAGTGTCTGGGTTCCTGCAGGATCTCCTGTGCTAGGCTGCAGGAGGTTTGTTGCTAGGCTTTTGGAGTTCCAGCTGACCCCATATTCTAAACATTTTTATTTATGCTTGTTCATTGGACATCTGCTGTAGTAAACCTCTGGCTTGGCAGCTGGTTTTGTACTGAGCTCAGTCCTTGTACTTCTATAACTTTAGTTTCAATTTCTGCTCCAGCCTGCCACTTCTATTCAAAATTGCCCTAACTGATCTAAATAAAGCACTCATTCTCAATGCTTCCCCTTCCTGCCCTCAGGATTTCTCTCTGCTCTGTAGGTTTCTGTTATATTCTTGCTCTCTCCTGTGTCCTACTCTTTATTTTTCGAAGGGGGGAAAAACCCCCAACCCTCCCACACACTACACAAAGCTGTTCTTCATTGGGATTGCAAAATAGACCGAAGCCAGCTGGTTCACAAGTGCTATAAACACAGCTCATAAAATTGCTATTTTATTTAGGCGTATCATGGGCTAGGAATTTCGGGCTTCTGCTTAAGAATTTTTTTTCTTTTGCCAGTGGTTTCTGTAGTGACTGGTTTGCTCTTGTATTTTCAGGTTCCTTAACTAATTTGACGTTTGCAGTTGGCATTGCTGTTTATGCTTTGCTGGGTTACTGTGTCAGAGAATGGCGCTACCTCGCCTTCGTGGCGAATACTCCAGGAGTCTTCTTCCTCCTCCTTTCTTTGTAAGTGGTTCACATGCATTATAATGATCAGAAAAAAGATGCAGTAATTAAGTTACTTTTTCTTGTCATCATTTGAGTGAGTGGCAAAAATGAGGATGACATTTTTCTTTATGGGTTTGTGAACCAAGCAAGATTGAAATTATATTGTGCAGGAAGAAGGGGTGTTAAATGAAGCAGAAACTCAGGGTTACCCAAAAGACAAGTTTGTGTTTCTGAATGCTGTTACAGCTGTGGTGGCCAGCACTGCAAAGAGCAGCTGTGTGCCAGCTGTCCAAGAAAACTCGATTACAAATCTACTTGGGGAAGGGAAGGAAGGCCTGCCAGAGGCTGCAGCATCTGCCAGGAGCCCGGCCTCCTGCCAAGGCAGGGCTTCAGCACTTGAGAAGTTTTGGAAGTTGTCCTAGAGGGATTTTAGAGTTTCTTTCCGTGAGATGCATGCACAGGGAAATAAGTGGGAGCACTTGGAATTACCTTTTTAGCATCTTCTGCTATGTATCTGCTTGCTTTTGAGGTTCCCTGTGCCTGTTCCTAGTGCTGGGTGCTCCTGTTTAGAATTCCTATCATAATAATGATTTTAAACCCCATCAGTATATAAAGAATTAAGTGCTAGCTTTGGCTGGCCTGTGTTCTTAGAGAATGTTCTTGTAACATAAAAAGTTACACACCTCGTATGTTCCTGATCACTGGGTAAAGCTGTAGAAGAAATAAAAGAATTAGTGTAGTAGGTTGCCTGCACATTAATGCAAGGAATGCCTGGCATACAGCACAGATTGAAAAAACTCCTCTGGTTTCATTTTGTTAGATAGATCTCCTCTTGAAAGAAGTTCTGTTAAAGACTACACTAAAAAACCCACCTCTCTTCCTGTAGTCAAAGAATACAAAGCCTGAGGGCATCATAAAGAAGTTCTGCATGATATATTTTCCTCTATGGTGGTCTGTTTCTGATGAAGTAGAATTACTTCCCCAAATACTAAAAATACTGGGATCCTTTAAAGTGATGGAAGTTAAGTTTGGTTGTAGGATGTATATCTGTGTTAAGAGTGCCAGAGAAAATAAATGTTCAGTTCAAAATATTCCGTTCTTTATTTTATGGCTCATATAAAAGCTGCAACAGGAAAAAAAAAACAGGAATCATGAAGTTGTGGTAAGCAGGGATATTCTCATTTTATGTGGGAATAAGAGATTTAAAACCTACATCAGCAGCGATGAGCTGGTACTGGAGCCTGACAGTTAATTGCCCAGGAAGGTTTCCTTCTTTTTCTTTCCACTCTTACTCAGAGCCCTTCCCATAATGGGAAGCTTGAAGTAAACTTTATGAGAATGAAGTTTTGTCTGGGCTGCTCAGATAACAGAGGTTTGAGATGCTTCCTGTGCCATGGTAGTGTAGTGTTGTGTAAGAAGTAGTTCAGCACAAGTCAGGATTTAGGTGTCAGCTCTTTTAACACCACTGAGTGCATTGTCAGGCATCCCCCAATGGTCCATCTGTAAGGTTAACTCTTAGCACCAGGCTACTTGGACCTGAATATGCAGAGCAGTGCAAATGGAATGTTTTCCTCTGAATTTTGTACTGGTACTTGTTTTTCAAGTATTGATCTGCAAAATAGAAAGATTGACTTTAGTGCTGTGTTCATACGAATGAACTTCACATTGTTGATTTTCTGTGCTGTCATGTTAGTATGCTCCCAGAATCGCCACGATGGCTGTACTCCCAAGGGAAAATGGCAGAAGCTGAAAATGTGCTGCAGTACATTGCCCTTGGTAATGGAAAAGAGATATTAAATCTGAAATTGAAGCCAAGTGCAGTAACTTTGAGAAAGGATGAGTCGGCAGCTGGTATCCTGACCTTGGTGAGGCACCCGGTGCTTCGGTGGCGAACCCTCGTTCTGATGTACCTCTGGTAGGTAATAACAGGATGCCGAGGTGCTGCGAGTCACACAGGAGGAAGCAATCAAAATCTTCATCTTTTCTCTTAAAAATGATGTCCTAAGAAAGTAAATCATAAATTTGCCCGTTGATGGCAGGCAACAATCATCTGGAATGATGTCTTGTAAGGTTGGTGTTTTGTTGTTGTTGCTGGTGGTGTTTTATTTTCAGTGTGTTGCTCAGAAACTGCTTCAAAACCTACCAAGAAATAATCTGGTGAGAGCATAATATTTATGCAGACTGAAATGAGAAGCTGAAGCAGAAATAACTGACAGGATGTGTGTTGGAACCAGTCTTGGGAAGAAAAGGATTGCATGGATAGCAACCATAGAGATCTGGAATAAGAAGCAGCCCAAAATTACATTACATAGACTCAGGGGAGGAAAATTGTGAGAGAGATAAAATATAGATTGCATAATTTTATATTAGATGCTGTCTTGAAAAGTGATACAACAAGACCGGTTCAGTTAATAATACAACTTTTCTGTTTATTTTTAGGTATGTCTGTAGTTTTGTGTACTACGGACTAACTTTAAACGCTGGTGAATTAAGAGGAAATCTGTATTTAAACGTGGCTCTTTCTGGTCTTGTAGAAGTTCCAGCATTTCCTCTCTGCATGTTTTTTATTGAGAAATCCTGGTAAGAAAAGTTTATTTCCCAGTTCTCTGCATACATTTTGTAGATACCATAGAAAAATATGAACGTTTTGCTCAGTAAGATATTTCACTATATTTCTGAACAGTGTTGGTTCTTTGGGGATTTACTCCATTGTGGGGGTTTCTGCACTTGATACAGAAATGAGAGCCTGGTTTTCTACCTCTTCACTTTTTTTAGTTTTGTTCGTATCTTGCATTACTCCAGAGATAAGCTTTTCAATGATTAATGTTATATTAAAAGTTTGGTCTTTATGGAAGAAAGGAATAGCTTAATTATTTAAGTATCTATGGGTTATAATATATTTCTTACATATTTTATTCAGAATAACTTGGTTTTGTGGTGCCTACCAACTGCAGTTGAAAGCAGTTTTCAGAATTGTTCATTTTTACTTAAACTTTTCAAAGAGATCTTTGAAGTGAGAACTGCTGAATTTTCATGAAGGCATGGATGAGCCATGTCCATGTATTTTCATACTTTTCAGTGTGTTTGGAAGCCATGCTTTACGTAGGTGCTGTTTTCCAAAGGCCAAACAGTCCGGCAGCAGAGGGCTCCTCAGGGTTTCATGTAACCTTCACATTCAGTATCTTTGTTACGATACTTTGGTCTCACTGAGGTCAGTGGCAAAAATCCTCTTTGCTTCAGCCTGGAGAGGATGTCACCTTTGGGGAGTTTTGGGCAGTAAAAAGCTGCCAGCTCAGTTAAACTGCAAAGCAAAATAAGCAGCCAACCTTCATCTCAAGTCCACAAAGCCTAAGTCACACACGTATTTATTTAAACCGCAAACTGCACAAGTCCTTTTCTTTTTTTTTTTTCCTTTTTTTTCTTTTTTTTAAATTGTAATTTGTCAAGCTAATTGTAATTTTCAAGCTTTTGGTTTCCTGAAGTATAGGTATGTGTAGTTTTAGATGCTTTAATAAAAAAGAGAATGTGACAAGCCACTGCTCTGTTTTCATTCAGTTTTAGTGAGCAATATCCTTAAAGTATAACTTGCTTGTTGCAAAAGTATTTTAGATTTTTAAAACCAAGCATTGTACATTTGTTACAGATAAACTGTAGTTCTACTAGTATGGGGAAGTAGTTAGAAATAGCTGTGAAAGTTCATAAAGTAACAAGCACGTGTAGTATTTCTACATGCCTGCAAACTGTTGCTAAAAATATCTTTACTTGTGGGCCTTTGCAAATAATTATGAAATATTTAAATACGGCAGATGTGGAGATGGGCTGGTGATTTTCTCTCCTGTTGTCTTCTCTTTTATTTTAAAACTCCAGGCACTAAAAATGGCCCTTGGTGATTTCTGTGTGTGTACTGTTAGACACAAAAGCATACAAAACAGTTTTACAGTGGGTTACAACTGTTTATATTTATGCAGAGTTGTAAAGGAGAAATACTTAAGAAGTATTTGAATTACATTTTCTTGAACACTATTAATTTGATCTTTGTGTGTATGCACTGTAATACCCTTTTGGAGACAAGGCCCATTGCCTTGCTCAGTACAGAGAGGAAAAAGTCTTGAGTTCTTGTTGCCAAAGTAGATGGAGTCTTCTCAAGGCTACAAATTCCATAGCTTAAAAATGAAAACGTGACTAGAAAAAGGAAAGCTGTTTTGGGAGGATTTCAGTGCACAGAACTAGAGAAGCAAGACTTGAAGTACTTAGCAAGATACAATAGATTTATAACTGTTTCTTATGCTGCTGTGTACTTCAGTGTTTAGTACTTTGATATTTTACAGACAAGCTGAAAGACACCCAAAGGAATTTGTTTCCATCTTTACCTCGGTGCTCTTTTCCTTCTAGGTCTGGCAGACGTAAAACCATGACGTGTTTCCTGATATTTGCAGGATTTGCCTGTATATTCACCATGTTTTTACCAACAAGTGCTGGTAAGTGTGTGCTGCTGCAAAACTAGAAGTTTCTAAATTTGGTTAAGAGGTGACAAAACAACTTAATGGACACTTTGTGACTGAGTGTAAGAGGGTCTGAAGACCTATCAATTTATACCACTCTCCTTCTGCTTTCAGGGCTGGTCAGGGAGCCAGGGTCATGTCTGTAGTCCTTTTACCTTCTTGCAGGCATAATTTGAACCTGTTAATTGACTAAGTTTGTCTGACTGTAAGCCTTGGCTCTTTGAAGGTCAGGTTCTGTCTCAGACACTGACACTGCATTTGTCACTATCAAGCAGTTAACCTTATAAGCTCTGGATTTAATTGCCAGACTGCCATGCAGTGTAACGTTAGTCTGACTGGATCTTGACAGTGTGAGATGCCAAGCTTAATTTTTCATTCTTTTTGGTGGTATGTGATATTTACAGAATTAGAAACCTGAGGTTTTATGGAATTAGAAGCTTACCTCATCATTAAAAAGCCCCAAGCCACTACGAAGCATAAAAAATAATTTTGTACTTGAGAATTAAAAACGGAAGTCAGAATTGCCGTACGGAAGCCGTAGGGATGGCCAGAAGCTTGCTGCCTTTGTCAGTCTCAGCTGGGTGTTGCTGTTTATGCAGTTGTGAGGACAGTTCATGGTAACAGTGGAGTATCATCAAGTATTTTTGTCTTCTCAAAAGATGTGTTTTTTCTGGCATTGTTGGTGACATGAACAAAATTTTGGGGCTTGTATTTTCACTTTCATTTCCATTTCAAGTTCAGTTTTTCTGTATTACTATTTATTTTTGCTACTGAAAACTTACGGCACTAACAAATAGTGTGAGGCTGCTCTCTGCTTTTGTTTTCCGTGATGTCACTTCATTAGAAATGCTTCAGCCTTAGCAGTGTTTTGACTGAGGAGCACCAGCAATGTGATTACAAGGTAGTCTTCCATAGGCTGTATTTATTCTTAACAGATATAAATGCTGTCTGGCATCAGTTCCAATTGATCTCAGAAGTCCCAGGAAGAAAACCAGACAGAGATAAAATGTCCCATGATCTAATTTGCTATCTTGTCTTAATTCAAGTTCTCAGACGTTTTGTTGCTCCTTTTATTGAGACAGATTCTTTATTCCAACAGGTTTCCTCTTTATGCTTATAAATACTAAAGCAAAATGATAGAAAAGCAGTAGGGACTAATTAGGATAGGGTAATGTTCCTGAAAAGTTGCTAATTTACAGGAAATCGTCTGCCTTTTCCAGTTGACTTGACTTTAATCTCATTAAAACCTCTGACTTTGCACTGTAGAGAGGGTAAAGCTGGCTCTTGGCCCAGAGTGATCCTTGTCAGTTCAGTAGAAATAAATTCGGTTCCAAGCATGATGAAAATGAGTCACATTGGATGAAATGAGGATTGTTGCAGCTCTAGTCTGACCTTCCTATTAGTATTATGTTTGTCTAAGTCTCTGTTCTTCTGAATGACTGATAACATCCTTGCTTTTATTACAAGGGATATAAGATTTTAATGAGATGTTGGGGACTTGCCTCTTGTCTGTAACCTTTGCTTGATTTCTATATAACTCTGCTAACTTGTGAATGAGAATCTGATCCGAGTAATTTCCCCTGTGGAATAAGCCAAGAACATTTTTGTTATTAGCGATGTGTACTGAATTTAAGACTAAAGTTCTCTCAATGGTTAGGTAAAAACTGATATATCCCTCAGTTCCCTCTTTCCTTATCACTAAAACTCAGCAGTTAGTTTGTGTATCAGACTGGAAGATGGTGAGGGAGAATGGAGCTGTAATAGTGTTTTCTTCCAAAAGCTGCTGTAAAGCACAAAGGTATCTGCATTTTGTGTCTGCTTTGTACTATAGTAAGCAAAGGAGACTACTAGTCTAGAGGTAAATGGATTTTAGCTTTCATTTAGATTTATCTGCTTGTGCTGAACACATAATACCTTTTTGTGGCTTTTATTGATCTGCTTTCCACTGAAAAAGGAAAGAGAATTTGCAGTTCTTTAAATCGATTTTACCTCAGCTTTTGTTAATGTTGGGTATTTTGTGTTAAGAACTAACCTTTCATGGTGGATACTTTTTCTGAGGGAAGCTTATAAACTCCTTTGGTTTCAAAAGTACTGCTTAAGTGAACTTTTACCATGAAGATGACTGGCAGAGGGTGACTCTATATAATGGCACTGCAAATGAGACTATTAATGGCAGTGATGGCATCAAAACCTAATCTCACAGAGGAGCTCCTCTTCTAGAAGGTCTTAGATATCAGCACCACTTGTTACCATTTTCTTCCAGTTTACTTCTCTAAATTCCGAAGATCTACTAATGGGAGGTCTTCCCTTATCAATAAAACTGAAGTACATGGATTTAGTGAGAACTTAGAACCTTACTTTTACCCAGGTCTGGCTCAGTTGCCCTGCCTGGGCTGTTTCAGGCGGCCTTGTGTGTGCGCAGCTGCCCTGCACGTTCGGTGGAAGGGTGTGAGAGCAGCTGTAATACCGGGGTTCCAGGGGCTGCAGGGCCGTGCTTGGCCAGACCGAGGGAATGACTGATACATGTCCACCAGACTCCCACAGGAGAATGTGCACTCCTGCTTTTAATGCTGTTACATTTTTTAAATGGAAAGAAAATCATGGGCTGTTCTGCAAGAATTGCTGGAAGTGCGTTCCAAGACTGTGAGAAAAACATAAGGACTATGTCTGGGCTTATTTTCACTGCATGTCAGCTTCCCTGGGTATTTCCAGTGTGCTTCTCATCCCACAATAATTCCCCACATGGCCAGCCTTCAGAATCCCCTAAGGGAGGGAACCTGGAGCACAGTGCACTTAAAATTCATTCCTGAGAATGAGTCCTAATTTCTCTGTCTAGACAGTTTCTTTCTTCTGTTTTGATAGTAAAACCAAAACTTCCCATGCTATATTGCTAATATGTGGATTTGCAGTGTTCAGTTTTAATTCTTCCTGGGAGAACAGCGAGTTTTAAAACACGTTTGAAACTTACAAATTACAAGTATCTTCACTGCCTTATGTTTGCTTAATGGAAGGCAAGGGATGTCCCAGCTTTCTGACAACACCCAGCAGGGCTCTGGAGGACCAGGTTCACACCTTTCCATCTGGCAACTGTATGGAATATTGCAGTTCTTCCTGAGCAAAAGGAGAACTTGGATGAAAATGCTGCACATCTCTTTTGCATGAATTACAGAAATAACTGCAAAAATGCACCACGCTTAGAGAAACTAAATCAAGTTTTTGAGTTTCAGTTTACATACAAATGAATTTCTGCATCAGTTGAAGCAGAATCTGACTTGAGCAGATGAATTGTACTGAGAATACTTGAGGGCAAAACTAAAAGAAAAGCAATTGAGAAGCAATCAGAGTTTCCCATTACTTAATGAATATTATTTGATGCCAACAGAAGCATGATGAACTCAATGCTTAGGAGGAGAACCTGAAATACAGCTAATCAGAGCATTCAGGGGTTTTTTTAATGCTGAAAAAGTATTAAATTATCTTCTTGTTAAAACAGATGGTGCAAACATACCCATAACCAAAATCACATTAATTAAAGACTTTAAAGCATGTACACTTCAGTTCAGCTGACTAAACTCTGTCTGTTAGTAAACTGGGCTGCACTAGCATTTGTTCTTTCCAGTTACAGAGGCATTGCAATTCTAAGTCCTAAGAGGATGTCCTTGGGGAGCAAGTAAACTGTTGGAATGAGCCGTGTGTGTGTCGTGGGTTGAATTTGGAAACCGGGTGGAAACACCAATTTAGTGTAGGGGTTTTAGCTTGAAATATGGATTTTTTTTGTGTGAGGGAAAAATTAGGAGAAAACAAAGCAGGCACAAAACTTACAGACTATAAGAAGTTTACTAACAGACTTAAGAAGAGAAAACAAGGACAAAAAAACTGCTGTGGTGTGACACATCTCTTCCATGAAAACTCACAGCTTTGTTACACTGCAAGACATGGACCATTACATGGGGTTATTAATTTTTTAAGGATGAGTTATTTTGGCTTGAATGCAAAAGTTTTTTTCGCCCCCAGTCTTTAAAAAACCCCTCTTTCTTTTGGCTTTTAAAGAAACTGGCATAGGCACTTTTTCAGCTTTCGCAAGCCACACGTGAACTGTCCATCCCCCCATGTACTTTAAATGGATTAAAGACACAGTTATGATATTACAGTCTTTACCACGGCATTGCAAGAAGTATTTTAAGCTGCGCGCGGGAAGTGCGGCACCGCCCTCTGCTCTCTTCCGAAGCCATCTTTAGAGGCTCTGGAGCGTCGTCCCACGTGATCAGCCTTCTCTTTCTCTCTCTGCCTCTGAAGTTGCTGTTACCATTCAGAGTCCACGGTGAGGAGAGCCCCCTGCTCTCCCTGTGCTGCTAACTGCACGGTATTCGCTTCAGTTCGGTGTGAAGTGTGCTGGCTGTTGGCTGGAAGCTCCCGCCGGCTTCTTAAGAAAACTGCGTCGGACGGCTTCATAGTTCCCCCTCCCAGCGACCCAGGGTCCGTGCTGCGGCGTTGGGAGTGGGGGAGCAGGAGACAGCAGGGCCGCCCGGCCCGGCGGGGCCCTGGGCTCTGAGGGCCCCCTCCGTCCCATCCCGTCCCGTCCTGTCCCGGCACCGAGCTGGAACGGAAAAACCTCCCTAAAATCCCAGCTTTCCACGCGGTTTAAATATGTGAAATTAAGAGAAGCGTAATTGGTGTAACAGGCTGTCTGTCAATTCAGGTCAACCTACCACACGGGTTTACCCCAATAAATGGGCCGGAGAGGGTGCGGTGTCTGTGCTCACCAACAGACGTGGTTACCTGTGAGATGTTCTGACTGCACAGCTGGAAGTGGCAGCCCTTCCGTTTCGGCCCGTGATAGTTCTGTATTTCACCAAAAAAATGGGTTGGTTTTCTTTGTCCTAAATACAATTTTAACCATCTCTTCTTAAGGTAGTTTGGTTGGGAAGAGCTGCGACAGTGGTTTTGTTGAAAAATGTATGGATTAAACATTGAGTATGTGTGATAATGTCCTAAAGAGGGCTGGATGTTTGTGTAAAAAAGAGTAATAAAGAGACTGTTCATGTCTACATCTTGTTTTTTCTTTCCTGAAAGGTCTCCTCCTTGGTCCCACTTTGTTAGCTCTGTGTGGAAAAATGATGGTCAGTGCTGCTTTCAACATCCTGTACATTTACACATCTGAGCTGTACCCAACACTGCTGAGGTAATTTAACAGAGCTTCTGGGTAAATAAAATCTGTTTTCGTGCTCAGCACCACTGATTGCTGGTATGCTTTAGTATTTATCTGTAATTATTTTTGCCTGAAATAACAGTATGAGTCCTTCCTGTAATGAAGCAGCTTGCCAGGGCTCAAAAGAGCTTTTCCTAGCAGTCGCACCTTTTGCACCTGTGCACTTTCCCAGGCTGTTTGGGACAACTTGTTCTAGGCCTGAATCCAGAATAAAAGCATGAAAACCACCCTTCTTGTGATGCAGTGGTAGGTGCTGGGTTTCTCACTTCTGTTGGTTTCTGGGAGCAAAATGACAGGGTGCAAACCCAAACATAGCAATGTGATGGGATTGTGCGCTACCCTAATCATAAATGGAGAGTATTTCCAGAAAGGACTATTTACACAAGTCCTTATGTATACTTACATCTCCCAGATGATTGTTTGTTTGCCCACTGAAAAACAAGTGCTTTTCTATATCTTTGTTATTTAATTCAATATTCATAATGCAACTAATTTAATAGTATCTCTATGACAGTAATTTGCTCTATACCATTTAATTAAGAACTGGGCTAAAAATTTATTTTTCGTAGTTCTTACCGACTCTCAGTGAGGTTATTCTGTTATCCTAAGAAAAAGCTGGGATAGGCAAATACAATACACAGTCTTGTTCTCCTCACCCTTGTCTTGATTCCATATGATTTTCCAAATGGTACTCCAAGTACATGTTCAGAATTTGAGTCATACTGCAGAACTTCGTTAAGAATAGCAGTTTTAAATCTACTGCAAAACTTGGGCCCACTTTAGAGAGTGCAGGGAAAGCTGAAAGCTGATGAGGAGTAGGAAGGTGTCCCGGCTGGTAGATGCGGACTGTAGCACCACAGAGGGTGGGAGTTACATTGGTGACACAAATCCAGGTCATTGAGGGCTTTGGGGAAAAGTTTAAAAAGGAGAAACAAAAAAACCCCCAAACAAACCAACCCCTAAAAAAAAAAAAAAGTGTGTGAGTCCTTGGATTGTTTGGGTTTTTTTCTGTTGGACTGTGAATGCAGCTTTTGCAGTAACACTGGTGCAGATGGAGGTGGGGTGACACTTTCTGGATACGGAGCTTGTGGTTCCTGGCACAGGTTTAGGTTGAACATGCAAGTCCCAAGCACGCTAACTGAAATAGGGTGTGGGGGCTTGTTTCCCTTCTCCCCATCCAAACTTCTGTATCCTTTAAAACCTCATTGTTTTCCTTTTTGTTTGTTTTTGTTAGTTTAAGTGCCTGTGTTTGATTTTGTTTTGTTTTGTTTTGTTTTTCCTGTCTCCTTTGCTTTTCTGGAGTTAATAATCAAGAAAATTAAATCTGAAAATGTTTTAATTTATTGGTTTCTGCTTTTTTTGCTCTGTTTTCATGTTACACTGTCTTCTTAAGTCCTATTGATGTTTGGTGCCAAGGATGTGACAGCTCATACCTAGCAAGAATCACAGCACTGTTTCAGTGTGTTTGAAACTAAGTGTTTGTAATTAGGAATATTTAAAAATAAAAAAACCAAGTAAAGTACTGCTTCACTTGAGAATCTGCAGTAATATTCTGGCAAAAAAAGTACTTTGCATGTCAAATTCACAAACCACCAGTGGAGAACGTGCAAGAATAAAGATAGGTTAAAAAATCAGCAACTTTTATTAGACAAGTCATGTTTAATAATGTGGCAAATTGTTACGTTAAACCATGTGAAAATTCCTGCCGTGTGCCGATTTATACATTTAACAATGTTTAATACCTCTCTGGTACTTGTAATTGCACATGCTATAGTTTCTGCGAGGGAAGTGGTGATGGGCGTTAGATTTCAAGCAAAGCAATAGCACCATCTGCTGGTGCCCGCACAGCTTTGTAGTGCTCGTGGCATCACTCTGGCATGTCATGGGATGAGGCATGTTCATTGAAAGGCAGAGGAGGCAGGATAACTATTTTTTTTCTATTTTTTTCCTTTTTTTTCCCCCCCTAGCTGGATGTTTTGCAGAAAAAATAAGTTTTCAGTCCTACTTCTCCTTATTTAAACCTAATTATTGCTTGAGGCATGAGGACTGTTAGGCACATATTTTAAGTCAGCTGGTTCATGCAGCAATGACAAATACATCTCGTGCTGGAAACGGGGCAGTGCTGTAGGTTAGGGAGTGTTTGTGCTTTGGGCTTTTTTCCTTTTTGATGTGTCATTAAAATACCTGTGGGGGAAAAGAAGGTTTAAAATAGAAAACTTCACTGCTGTTGCATTTTGGACAAAGAGTAATGTTATCTTTGGGGACAGAATGTAATCATGGCTCTAGTAATACAGCTATAAGAACAAACTTTTTTTTTTCATGAGAAAATGGTTGCAAAATGATGATGCCCTTGTTTGTGATGGGTGAAATCAGAGTGGGGCCACTGGACTGCCTAGGATAGCTTTTTTACTTATTTTCAGCAATTACTAAGCTGTTTGTGTGGTTTTCCTCTTGGATACCACATTATTCTGTAGAACCCAAGCTCTGCTGAATTCTGAATTAAAGCTATCATATAGTCTTCTAACAACTGCTTTCATTTTGCACTGGAATTGAAATGACACAATTTGCATTCAGGACTACCTTTTGCCCTGTTGCCTCTCATCAGGAAACAAAGCCAGCAAACTTCGGGGTATGGACAGACTTGGGGCCTGTGGGAAAGATGCTTCCAAAGCACCCACAGACTAGTGTGTCTCATCATTCAGGATTTTGTTGATGGAGAAGTGCTTGGCCTTGTCTTGTGGGGTTTGGGTCGATGTTGCCTCAATGTGAGGAAGCACCAAAGTCACTGGCTTCTCATCAGCTCCCTCCATCATCTTGTTTTCACCTGTGCAAAGGGCCATTAGAAAGGGATGTGCAGGTGGGTGATACTGGGACACTGGTGACCCATGTCACTGCTCTGCTTGTCTTCTTTGACCCTGTCACTGTGAGAAAAGGGTGAGCAGGAGCAGCTCAGCTCAGCAGTGAGACTGAGGATGATGAGGAAGTGAGAGGAAGCAGCCAAGAGATGTAGAGAGAACAGCCACCTTGAGCTTGTTCTTGCCATCTCACTAATGATGGTGCCAATGGCGGTCTCTGAGGGGGCTGTTACATATCTGTGTGGGAGTGATACAGAGGTGGAAGATGTTTGCATTTGATCGGGAAATAAAAGACTTTAAGGACTTTTTAACTTTCTTTAGAGAGGTCCTGCTGTTCTAAGCCATGCTTTGGTATCACAGTCTAGATGAGATTCTTTTAAACTTGTCTGAAAATGGAGGGGAGCACAGAATTCAGCAGCTCCTGTAGTGACACATCTGGCCAGATGTTTTCAAGCTTCACACTGGCAAATAGCGATTTTCTGTTTGGAGGTAAGCACTGACTTTTCAGCTGTGCACCCTGAGGCTGCTCCAGTCTGAGCTGCAGATAGCATTCAGCATCTCTCTGAAGATCCTGTCACATTTTGAAATCAGTCCCCATTCAGCACAGGGGTGTCCAGTTGAATTGCCCTTTATGGCATCTTGGAAAACCTCTTTGTTCACACTTCTGTGAAGGGTGGTTTTGGAGGGTTTGAAAGGCTGTGATTTTACCTTATCTGCAGCCAGTTCAGGAAAACCTTTGGAGTAACTGCTGGAGGTCTTAAGACTTCATTTCAATTAAAGACTACCGATAATTTATATTTATAAGTTGGCTCTGACAGTGCCACCACATGTCCATGCATGACTCAGTTGTGTATTCTGAAAGTACCAATCTTTCATCCTTTGTTCAAAACAGAAATGCTGGCTTGGGTGTGTGCTCCATGTCTTGCAGATTTGGGGGCATTTTGGCTCCGTTTGTGCCATCTATGGTAAGATTATTTTTGAGTTTTTTATTTAACTCAGATTCCTTAAATTTCTCTCAAAAGCATTTTGTTGATTTTGGTACAATGTATGCCTATATTCCTTAAAAAAAAAATGTTGGTTTTATGAAAAGTTAAGTAATGTTCACTCAATTTCAAGAATTAATGAATAAGACTTAAAAAAATACCTAGTATTTTACTGGTTTTTGAAATAGAAGTCTAATATTCTGTGTTGGGTAACTATTTTATGTGTTAGTGAAATGATTACCATATAATGCATTTGGTACCTCTAAGGCTCAGTCAGTATCTGAATTCTCTTAGACATGTAAAAAAAAGTTGTCATATGAAGGTGTTTCTGTGAAATGCTATTTTTTTGGGTTTCTTTGCTCTACTAGTATATGGAAAATTGCACAAACTGCTGGAGTGACAAATTGCAGTATTTTGGGTTTGACTACAGTTGATGTATTTTAAGAGCAGGAAAAAATGCTGTGTTTTTTACTATGTATTTTGAATTTTAGAAATTTCTTAGTCCTTCTGTACCATTTGTGGTGTTTGGGATCAGTGGACTGTCAGCAGGATTCCTGACTCTCCTCCTGCCAGAAACACTAAATAATCCGATTGCTGAGAGCATTGAAGACCTGCAGAGTCACAGATACCAAGTGCTCCAAAATGAAGAGACAGAGTAATTTTTTTTTTTGCTCACTGTACCTTTGTATTATTCTCCTCTGTGTTGTATACAAGCCACAACAGACTGTGTCTTGATTAGATTGTGCATTAGTGAACGTGTGCAGGAAGTTTCTAAAGCCATCTTTCTGCTGTGTTGAATGGAGATAAGATTTATTCCTTGGCTCTTAAGGATGAAAAGGCTAATCACCTGTAGCAATCACCTATAGGCATTACATTCTATGTAAATAAATACTATTCTGTTTCCTTGAGGACAAGTCTAAAATAATCAAGGACAATACATCCAGCAACATTCCTGTGCTTTTTCAGTAAAACCATTAGGCATATTTTTCATATATTGGATTGTGCCTTTTTGTAATGTTTACAGTAGAACATTATCTGCTATTAATATATATTGGAAGAAGTGTTTTATCCTTCATCAGTCTCCTGGGTTAAAGCCATTTAAAGTGTTTTCCTGTTGTTGATGTGCACTAAATTAAACTTCTAAAGTGGGAAATGAATTTTTTGTTTGATTCAACAGGTAATAGAATAGAAAAAAGTAAAGTACATCCTGTAAGTTTGGGAATGGTTTCTCAGAAGAATTAGTTTTAAAAGGGAGGAGCAGGGAGAGGATTTCTCTAAGAAAGGAATTGTTAACTTAGAATTAAGCAGGCTTAGTGTAGAAATAAAGGAATATGTGGTTTTCTTATGTTTTTTCTTGATATCTTGTTAATTATCTGGTAATTATTGTACCTAATCAGTTAATCATACTACACACACTGTTCTGCTCTCTTTTTATGCCTAATACAGAGTAATGCTACATTCAGCTGAAATGGAAAAAAAACCCCAAGCTGCTTCAGATACCATTTCACTTCTAATTTCTTAAAAAATCAATGAATTCGGGTTTTCACATTTAATATTAGGCTGTAAAATAGGACAAGAAAAATACAAGATGCAAAACATTTTTCAGTAATTATTTCTCTTCTGTCTGACAGGCAAACCAGTTAGAAGAAAACACTTGAGTGTGAGGCCTGTCTGGAAAAATGAAGCCTGCATTGAGAAGCTGAAGGGCAGAGTCTTGCCCCAGATATTTGACAGGAAACATTTGAGGACTCATGTATAATGCTGTTTGTAGCATGCTCAACAGTTTTCATGTGGAGGCAAATGGAGAAGATGGAATAAGTTGATCAAAGCGTGTGAGAAAAGAGCTGACAAATCTGTGCATTAATTTAATGACTTAACAAAAGCATACTTCAGAGGTTTGGACTTCTCTACAGCTTCTTGAAGTGAAGTATTAATTTATTTTACAAAACGTAATTGCTAGCTTCAGATGAAGCTATAATGTAATTGAAGTGATGTGTATAATTTAAAATTTAGATGCCTTATGTATTCTGTCAAGCTGGAATTGTGAAAAGGAGCAGCATCCAGTATATGCTGATTTCCTCTACAAGTTTTTTGCCTCAAAATTACAGTATATGCCTCATGCTGTGAAGAGACCAAAGATTTCTATGGGTTGTTGACCTTACTACGTCTAGCATAAGAAACCTGAGCAGGAGATAAATAATACTATATTGGAAGAACTGCCAGGACTTGAAGAGGTACATTTAAGGGAGACGATGAGTAACCTTTTAGAGAAAGGTTATTAAGTTCTAGGTGTACATGTGGAATGAGAAAGAGTTAAACATTAATTATATATTGTATAATATAAGCAGTGATGTATAATCCAATATATGTCACATAATCAATTGGAAATTCTTCCTGCGAGGGGAACAGTGATTGGCTAACAGTTAATGTATTTATGTTGGAGTTGATGCATCACAAATATTACAGGTTTTTTGATGGCGAACACAATTTTGTTATTAAAAAAATAAATTTTAACGTCTATATTATGAATACTGCTTTTCCCAGGATGTTTACACACGTTTTTTTGGCGAATACATGTATTGTTTTGATTTTGGCCCTTTAATGTACTGATGGGAAAAGGTTACTGCGAGACGTCTGTATTTTGAGAAGTTCCATAGTTAAAGAATAGTTCTGCAATTGAGCAAGGACCTGTGGAAGTGTGTGTGCATTTTTATACACAGCTTGCTCTGCCTGGCTGCCTCACCAAAACCTGTGCTGTGCCCACGTGTGCTCCACCAGGAGCCTGATCAGGACCCCAGAAATGATGATCAGTTGGTGATCAGAACAATGTTTAGGTGATGTTGACATACAGGTGGATGGCACGTGCATTTCCTTAACCTCCAGAGATAAAGCTGGATGACAAACACCCAATAGAATGTGCTGCAAACTTTTATCTTCTGATCATTTATTTATTCATGAGGATTAGAATTGAGTTTGGGATTTTTTTTTTCCTGACTAGTATTAAGGCCTCTATTGCATTAACATTTATAACCATAGTAACTATTATACCTCTTCAAAGGTATAATTGGGTCAGCAGGGATATGGTAAAGACCAAGTTTTGTTACTGTAGACTTCAGTTGTTTTATTATAGGAAATAAAGTTTAATAAGAAATAGAATGATATAAAGTTGTATTCCCAAAGCAGAGACAAGACTCTGGAATAGAAGGGTCGTAAAGGTACCATTATGTGGTGGGAGCGTATTTCTCCCTCCTGCACTGCACCAGTGCGTTTTCCCTCTTCCTTTAATTCAACATTATGTGAAAAATGGGAAACAAAGCTAATTTGCATTTTGAACATGCTTACTGCTGCTTTTTGACCTGGAATTAATGAATTCTTTGCCTGGGGTGACTTTGTGAATTTGGTGGATTGATGACCAGAAAGCTCTGTGTCTCGAAAGAAGTTAATGATCTTTCCAGCGGCCGTGGCATGATTCATGGTACCTGGAGCTCTTTGTACAAGCCTAGGCCAGTGTGGAAGCTGGTTTGATACTTTGTCTCCAAGATACTAAAACCAAAATACAGACAGAAACACAAACTTCCGTTTTTTGCTTCTAAAGATTTCCATTCAATTTAACACCTTGTTTACCATTTTACTTTAGATATCTTTGCTGCCTTTTGGTATTGCTGTATAAAATGATACTATTTGGGGAAAAAATTGTATTTTTCCAGTTTGAAAATAAGGAAATTATTTGCAGCTTTGTTAGAAATATTTTCAGTTGGACTAATGTCATCAGTGCATTGAATCTTAAAAGGTCCTAAAGTTAAAAAACAGCTATGTGTCATTCATAACTGTCTGTGTCATAGAAAGGGAAGCATTTTTGGTCAAGTTTCAGTGTTTTAGAGAATGTATCTTCCCTTAAAGTTTTGACTTTGTAGAATTGGAAGTTCTTAATGGAGAGCCACTTCTTCCCCTGTCTTTGATAAGACAAAGCATTTGGTGGAGGGGGGAATGCCCTAATAAATTCTTTACTCAGTATGGGACCATTATCTGTTGCTTTCCTTTTCTCTGCAAAAAACCAAAGGGAGCTGAATTAATTCATGTGGCTTAATTATACACATTAGGCCATAGTCTCTAGCCTTAAGTATCACTTCTGGCTCTTTCCCTGTGCTTTATTTGTGTGTAGGAACTTGATTGTAATGTTGCATCTGCCCTGTTCATCTGTTTCTGTGTTAGAACAATGTCTTCAGTGTTTTAGCACTTGGTTGTGAAATTGCCTTTCTTTCCTGATCTGTTTTTAAACTGATTTGAAGTCTTTATTTCAGCATTCGAGAAAATTCTGCTGCTTTCTGGATTTTATGTTTCAACTGCAAATCTAAAGTTACTAAAAAAAAAAAACAACCAAAAAAAACGCTGGCTGTACTTAAATGCATCTGTGGTGCCCACAGATTGTCCAGAAAGGAAGTCTGAACTGATTCCAGCTTTTTCCCTTTCTGTGTTTCATCTCTAATATTGCTGTCTCTTTCCCTAAGGTGTGCTGGGGAATTTTTTCTGACTTGGGTGCTGAGCAGAGGTGAAGCTTGAACATTCATTTATGCCACCTACTTTTTAATGCCATTTGCCTGTCATTAGGCTATATTTATCCTTTAACTCTTGATTAGGTTTGCTTAAGCCCCAGTTTCCATTGCTCCTGCAGTTCATGGCATATTTGTGTTTTGTCTCACAATCTGTCATTCCACAGCCCTCCTGGTGACTGACTCAGCATGGAGAGCCAACAGGGGTTCAGCTGAATCTACCGTGTTCAGCTGGCAAATATCCTCTGCTTTCTTTTGTCATCAGCCAGTGATACACACCCCCACACCTTCTTAAAAAACAGGCCAGGTATAAAAGCAGCGCTTGAGTTCCTTTTTCTGGAAAGCAAACTTTGCCCAATATTCATGTCAAGCTCATCTCACTGATCTTTTTCATTATCCCATTTGATGTTTCATCAAAGCTGTTTCTTCCTTTGTTGGAGCACTTTTTCATTGCTTGAAGTGAAGGCTGTGGATTCATATTCAGCATTTATCCTTTTAAATCTGAATGAAGTACAAATAATCCTTTGCTCTGTTGTCTAATGCTCTTGCAGCTAAGCAGTATAGAAAGGAGGAGGCAAACTTTTCACACTAGCCTCTGTAAACAGCTAGTTCTGCCATTCAGTATTTAGTTTGCTTGGGGCAAATAACTATCATGTATTACAGCATGCAAGAGATCTAATTTTTTCATGCAGTGAGTTACCAGCAGTTCACTGGAAAGGTTATCTTTTGTTGTATCACTTGCTACAGGAGATGTAAAATTTCCTAGAGATGATTTTGGGAGATGCAATCCTTTCATTAGGGTTAAATCTGTGAAAATAGTGGGCAGGTGTACTGCTACAGGCCAACTGTAAATCTGGGATGATCTTGTAGTAGCACTCTTGCTTTGCACCAAGACTAGTAGATCACAGCAGCTGCAGATGTTTGTGAGAGAAAAAGAATGTGTTTGAAGAGTAGTGGAGATTTTGGGAATCAAGCAGTTTCCAACTCCTGCATACTTGTGTTATGACCCTGAATTATGCCAGGCTCCTTTTGACTCTTGATATTGAACAATGACAGTCCTTTCTATACTTGGTACACCCTGAGTAGTCTCCTGGTTTAGGAAACCAGGTGGCATTGGGATGAATAAACCGGAAGACAAAGAAGTTGCAGCAATTTTGATAGCTTTGGAAAGCACAGTATGGCTCTGCCTGGTCCAGTTTGAGGGAGGGCTCCTACAGTGTCCACAGAGACTCTTGAAAGTGTGTAGCTGATGGTTTTTCATCTTGGAAAGGAGTGTGTGAAACAATGCTTAGGCATGGAATAGCAACCTTGTCATGCTAATAACAGGAAGGCTGAATAGGCTGGCTGACTCCAAGTAACTTCTTCAGCAACTTCCCACACTCGGGCTGGAAATTCCTCTGCTGGTGTTTGCCTGAAGGAAGCAGTACTGCCAACATTATGTTGAAAGGCTCCGGGAAAAACTGGTGAGTATGCAGCTTTCTTAAACTCAAGAGGATTCTGCATCTGCAACAGCTCATGTCTTGTTTGTCACAGCCTCACTCACATAATTTTCTACCTCCCTGCACCTTTTTTCACTATTATCCCATCTATAGGGCCTGACTGAATTCTCATTCCTGCATACCAGTGTGTGAAAGAAAAGAAAGGGACTGCAGTTTCTATTTCTAACTCACCTAAGGAAACTAGAATCTGTGTGCAGAAAATGAAGCTGCTCTGCATATATCCAGGTTGAAAGAAATTGCTCTTATTTTTCACCATCCTGTATCTCGATATTGGTAAGGTTTGTAAGTGTTGGTGTCAATACTGAGTGAGAGCTAGCTCTGAATGTTGCTGCAAGGAGCCCGGCAGCAGCGATGTTACACTCAGCTCCCTCTCCCAGCCTTTTGCTGCAGCTCCAGAGTTGTGTCATCAGTTTCAAACCATTTAAAAAAATCCTTACAATAGCATATATTATTGTTTGTACAGATGCCTAGTCCTTTTTTAAGGCTGCTTGATCCCATGATTTCAAGGCTATGGTATGACAGTTCAGCAGTCTGTCATTGCATTGTGTTCCTTTCCTTTTATCATTTTAGATTTGCTGCCTCTTGGCTCCACAGCAGGTGTCAATGATCGGGAATAATGACAGTGAACAGGAGCGCTTGACCTACAGATACACCTTGCAGTTTAATGCTATGTATTTTGTATTCTCTGGTTTCTCATTTTCTGAAAATGGACCAGTTATTTCTCTGAGTGGTTGCTTTTCCAAGGCCTCTCACTGTTATATCTGTCAGTGTGCCTTGATACAGGTAAGCAAATGGCTCAAAGTGCTTGTGTGAAGTTACTCCCTCAGCGTGTGCCCACTTTTCATTTGTGCTGATAAACCAGCAGCCCTGGCCTCTGTGTGGGGCTGGAGTGAGGGGATGAGCCTTTCTCCCTGCTCCTCACCTGGAGATAACTTGGTACATTAGACCTGGTAGTTCTTAAAGCCAGCGCCCTCACTCTGCCACCCCCCCCCCCCCCCGCCAAAGAACCCCAAACAAAACCAAAAGCACCCAAATACAGGTAAAAATTGGGTTTGGAAATAAAAAAGGGAAAAACAATGACTTATGCAATAGTTAGTAATCTGTGCTGATGAATGTATCAGAGAACAGTAATATTGGCAGCAGGAGGGCTCCTGCAGTTGTGGTCTTAACAAATTGCTATGGATCTGATTTGGCTATTTATTATTGCTAATCCTAGTGGTCTACCAGGAAGGAAGGAAAATAATTACTAATGACAGATTTTAGTTAAAGTTAATTTATTGGTGGTGAGACTAATTGTGCGTTCCAGGTGTTCATCATTTTAGCAAGACAACATTTAACTATCAAATGTTCCAATTACAATGTGGTTAATTAAACATGATTAAGCTATTGAGTTTACAAACATGCAACTAATTATATATAATTACACTCAGTAGCTTTATGGTATGCAGCATGCGAGATAGATGTGATATTTAAAGTGTTTTGTAAGATTTTGTAAATCTGCTCTTAGTAAGAAACTGCCATATCCTTATACACTAATACATAAATATTGACAGCTTGCTGTATTTTTAAGCTAACAGTCTAAGTCTTGTGTGGATTGGCAAAAGCTGGTGGTTCTTTGCTACTTAAATTCTTCTGGTTTTTGATGCTGCGTGGTCAGTATTTGTTGGGAGCTGCAGGCGGTTGGATCGCCCTTAGGAGCAGCTCCGCAGGAGAAGTTTGGTGAGGGGAAGGAGTGTGTCCTGGAGCATCCAGAGTCTCTGGGCATGGTTTGCAAGTCTGGGCTTTAGTGGTGGGTTCGCTGCGTTTCCCTGAGAGGGAGAGCAGGCCATGCAGTGGTAACTGGAGACGTTCAGCCATGGGCAGGGTATGGGGAGAGACCTCTTACCCTTGAAGCCAGTGCTCTAAAGCAAAGTGGAATCGCTGAACTGAATAACGGAGGTGAATGAGGTGCAATAGGTCCGTCCACTTTTCCATCTCTGTCACAAGGACGAGAGGAGCTGCCCCGGCCTGGGCCCTCGGCGCGCCCCGGGGGCCATCAGCCCTCAAGACGGTGCCGCGAGGGCCAGCGGCTCACAGGACAGCAGACGACGGCCTGCGTGATGGCGGCTGAGGGCCCGGGGCCCATGAGATGGCGGCCGAGGGCCCACGAGATGGTGGCCAGGGGCCCCACAAGATGGCAGCCAGAGGCCCATGAGATGGCGGCCAGGGGCCCCACGAGATGGCGGCCGAGGGCCCACGAGATGGGGGCCGAGGACCGACAAGATGGCGACCGGGGGCCCCACAAGATGGCGGCCGGGGCCCTCCACGAGATGGCGGCCGGGGGCCCACGAAATGGCGGCCGGGGCCCAACAAAATGCTTGGGAGACAAGCGTGTCCTTCCTTGTTTGACTCCATCCCTGTGTGTCTGAGCACTCGGGAGAATGTCACATTTGCTGCCCAGAAGATGTTTCACAGGTGTCATGGCTACACAGAAGAAAATAATGAGGCATCTTCAGTCCTTCTTTCTCTGGCATTCAGTTTTGCGTTCGTCCAGTTGGAAATACTGCAATAGTATCAGTCAACAGCTAAAAATGCATCGTAATACCAGGCAACTCAGGTAAGAAATCATGTAGTTTCCTCCTTAGTAATCAGTGAGCATTAGTTTAATCATTAGTAATGAAATTAAATGAATATCAGTAAATACGTTTATATAATTTTTAATGGTGCTTTTAAAATTTCCAGTTTATGCTGATAAAGGTGTTTTCTCTTGTTCTTTTTGCGTGGTGAGGTATATATTGGAAAGGGAGAACAGTTCCTTCTCCAATGGAAGTTGATACAGACATCTAGTGCTAGAAAGCACTATTAAATAGCAATACTACAACTATAATGGATTTATAACTATCATGGATTTTCCTAAACCAGGAGTGCACCGTGCAAAGCGAGCTGTTTTTAATTGTTTATCCTGCACTGAAGTGGAATTTTGCATTGAGTTTTCCAAGCTCAGTTTAAAGGCACAGAAAAGACACAATATTACTTTTTGGGCATAGAGCATGATAGGGGATACACACGACAGAGTCACCCCAAGGCATCTGTTCAGGACAATCAACCTGGGCTGTCAAGTCCAGGCCTGAGGAGCAGTGTGGCTGTGCTGGGTGAGTGCCAGCCTGACAAGATCTCTTGTTTGGGGAGAAAACGCCTTTCATCCCACGTTGTGGAGAGCCCAGAGCTGGCCCTTGGGTGGAGCAGGCTCTGCTCTTGCCCCTGGCCGTGCTGGGCTCCTGTTCTTTGTTCCTAGTAATTGGTAGAGAAATAATTTGTCTTCTGAAGGTCTACAAATGGCATAAAAAAGTTTAATCTTTTTTTTACTTTGTCTTTTTGTGAACACTAAATTACGATGAAATAAAAGAGAATGAAAATAAAGTTTTATCTGTGCTTTTCAGGCAGCTTTTATACTTGCCTCTAACTAGAAGGTTAAAAGAGCAAAATAATATTGACTAAGTGTCTGATCTTTACTTGAGGGCTCTTGAAAATTAATCAATCAACTTGTGCCCTAAACAGTGTTAGCTTTTTGGTTCAGAGGGGCTGGGGAAAAGTTCACCGGGCTTTTCTGGCTTTTAAGAAAATGGCAGGGCTAGAAGCAAACTATGATGATCTTGTTTGCCTGGGCCTTGATGGGATTAAGATGGGATGCTGTACCTTGACTGGGATGGTGTTTTCCTTGTATTTAATTGACCGTTTCAGGTTGTGAACAGCCCATTAGCCAATGTATTTATGTGTCTTTAGGCTACTGCTGAGTGGCTGATAGTCTCTTCATCTTGCATTTGTTACAGAAAAACTTAAGGTAATTTGGGGAAAGCATAGCAAAAAGGCAGAAAGGTGGGTTTTCTTGTTGTGCTTATTAATATGGAAGTGTAAGTTGAAGGCTTTGTTCAAGAGCATTAAAATGCGTGGACTTTTAATGGAATTGCGAGAGAAATAACTTCTAATCCCTATTACTCAAGTATTCTATCACTGAAGCTTTGTTCTTGAAAAATGAACAGGAATGTAAAAGACCTTCTGACCTCCAGACCTCCTCCGGTGCTGTAGCTCACCTCTGGACACATCAAAGCAGGAGGAGGCAGGGAGAAGGGTGACCTCTGCCTTTGGGACAGCTGTGGGGAGATTTGGCTAGCTTTGAGAAAAGAGCCTGGTGGTTTCTGCTTCTCTGTCAGTAATGTGGATGAGGGCTTCTCCCCAGCCCGAGTGTGAACCTTTATATTGCCTTGCTGACATGTAAGGATGGCTGTTTGCATTCAGGTAGTTTATTAGTTGTAGATGTTAACAACATTAAGGTTTTCCATTTATGTTAATACACGTGCATTGGTGTGTGTATTGTGGCAGGATTAGATGGTTCTCATTTAGAGGGTTTTTCTCTGCTAAAAACCCCACAAACACACTCCCCAGACAGCCACAATTTTTCTCCATGAATTTTTAAAATCCATCCAGGGAGCCTGTTTATCTAGTCTGGAATAAATTGCTCCAGATGGAAGGGATCTTCCTGTCTGGCCTCTGCATTCCGCCTGAGCTGCTGGTCCCATCCTGTTGGGATGGCAGCCCAGCTGTGCTGGCAGCAGTGCCTCACCTCCGCTGCAGAGGGGGTGTGGCTGCCACCTTCACAAGCAGGCCACAGTTATTGGGGGTTATAATCAATAAATCTTCCAAAATGTGGGTTTATTCTGCTTTCCACTATACCCTAACTGCATTAAAGGTAGTGGAATGTGAAAGGATGGTGTGATGGAATGGGGAGAAAAAGGAAGGTTTCAAAATAAGCTTGACCTTTGAGCTCTGGTTTACTGCTTTTTACCTGCCTTGCCTCACCTTGGTGTCCTCCCTGTTCCAAATTCGTGGCTTTGCCTGTTGGGTGATGTGTGTGACAGCTGGACTGGTGTTTTTAATGTTGCTTGTTTAGAGTGTGCAGTCTCCGTTCCCCCCCTCCTCCCAGAGAAGTTGCTGTCTGGTTTTATCCAGCTTTGGTTTTGAGATGTGGATGCTGGTGCTCACTGCTGTCTTCTGGGTGAGATCTTTGCCTTCAGGTTTCTGGGACTACCTTAGTGGTGGAGCAAGCTAAAGGTTATGTTTGCCCAAAGCCTACTAAAACAGTGGAGGGAAAGGAAAAAGAAAGTACAGCAAAATGCATGAAAACCTTGAAGAAACTCCAATGAAGCCACTTAATGACCGAGGAAAGGGCTGAGTAGAAGATGAAAGAAAATTATTTGAGAACACCAAGTAAATGGCTGTAAAATGGGTGTTTATGCATGAGCAGATTGGTGAAGACTTGCTCTCTGCTTCCAGTATGTGGTTAATAAAAAAAAACCTTGAGAAGGTTTTTGTTCAGTTGTGATTATAACCAGATTTGTTTGAGCAGAGAGAGAAGAAATGGAAAGAAAAATAGATAAAATAAAAGCACCTGACTGTAGCAGGCAGTGAAGGTGAGCAGGAGTGGGTTGGTGGCAGTTTGGCCTCATCCTCTTCTGCACCAAGCCAGATGGTGGTTTTGCCCTTGATGTCCCAAAGGGGATTGTGTCACCCATCCACATGAGTGGTGCTTTTTCATAATTACTCTGAAAATACAGGATGTGATCACAGGCCCAAGAGAGCAGCTGGAGACTGCACACATGTGCTTTAGTCCTTACTTTGCCTTTGGGAGGCATGAGGTGCCAGGGGCAGCTGCAGGGCTGAGAGGAGAGGCTGGGGTGCCCCAGGCTGGACATGGCCAGTTCCAGCAGCCCTGTGGCTGGAACCTCCCCCAGCCCCTCAGCCCTGCCTGAGGCACCTTGGGGGCACGGAGGTGAGAGGGAGGGAGCACTGCCAGGAGCCAGGAGAGGCACAGGAGTTGGGAGTGAAGGAAACAGGATGAGTTGGGGAAAGGGGGATAAGGGAGAGTAATTTATTTTTGTTTCTTGCCATCCAAATCTACTTCAATTGGTAAGAAATAACATGAATTTTCCTGAAGTTGTATCTGTTGTGCCTGAGATGGCAATTGGTAGGGGATCTCCCTGTCTGTATTAGTGTTTGTATCTTCACTCATTAGTTTTTTCACCATGTTTTCTCCTCTGCTTTGCTGAGGAGGCTGAGTTAGGGAGTGGCCGGGCAGGCATTTGGCAGCCACAGAGAAATACTTAATTGATCTCTAAAACATACCTGTGGGGGGGGATTTAGAAGTAGTAGTTCTGGTACTGACCACTGCTGGGATCTCTTGAGCTCTCCAGCGTGCAGGTCACAAGGAGCTGCCCTGAGGCACTTGTTCTCCAGGTGTGTCAGGAACAGCAATGGAAATTGTACCTCACAGCAGCCCATATATGCAATTAGATATTAACTTGTCTGCCCTGGAGCAATGAGTGGATCGCTTACATATGTATTAATGTGTACTTCTGTCTTGGGGTGACTCTATCATGTGTATCCCCTATCATGCTCTATGCCCGAAAAGTAATTTTGTGCCTTTTCTGTGCCTTTAAACTAAGCTTAAAAAAAAACCAAACGAACTTTTCAAAACAGTTGCTTTTTGCAAATATATTGCTAGATTTTAGCCAAACCGGCACAACTTCCTAAAAAGTATTTCTGCTTTTTATTTTTTAAAATTTATGTATTCGCAACAGGTGGTTTTGGGCCGGCATTTTGCTGCCTCTGGAAGAAGAGAACCACAAGCAACATGGTGCAGCAGAAGAGATTACAGCCCTGCCAAAATTCATGCCAGACTGGTAAGGCCAGAGAAAGAAGTTGAGAAGCACGTAGATACTATCAGCCATCAGGGTTTGCGTATTTGAATATGCACAATTCACTCACACAAGGGAGAGCAAACCTACAAAGCCAGACCTTTAACCTGGCAGGCCTCTCTAGGCCGCATCCTCACTGAGTTTGGTGCTATTTTAATAGGTCTTGGGTGTGTGAGTGAGAACAGGATGTGACCTGCTCTTAAGCAAACACAAAGCAGTTAAATATTAATTGTGGAAAGGACAATCCTTACTGTTGCCCGGTTTGAGATGTTTGGTACCCAGGGGTGTGCAGCAGCTTCTGCTTGGAAACGGAAACACTAAATCAGGGAGTGCATTTTGTGGGAACTGCAGGTGGCAGTAGGGGCTAAGTTTTACAGAAAAGATGTTTTAAACTGCTGTTCTCCACAGTAGCTTGGCATATGGCAAAAATTGGCATCTCTGCAAGAGCCTTCTCTTAAAGCCAACACTCCATGTTTTTAAGGACTTGTCAGTCCCTTTCAGGTGCAGTGTTTTCAATAAGCGTCACGACATTTCCCATTCCCTTTGGAATGCCCTGTGTTGCTTTTCCCTGGTGGGGGGAGGGGGTTTTAGTGTTTATTCCACAGCATTTGCAGTGCTCTATAAATGTTCATTGAACTATGCTTTGATTTACGGTGGTCCAACTGAGTAAGTAACTTATGTGGTATATTACTTACATTTACCACAATCAAAACTGTCTATTTGAATTTAAGAAGTGGGTCAGTTGCTCTGAGTTAACCGTAGCAATTTGAAGTCCTATGTATTACACAGAAAGACCTTGAAGAAATCTGAGTGAACTTAAGTATAGGGCATTTTAGCAGTCTCAGTTTGGTTTCTAGTCACTGAGAAGACTTTAATTCAACGATTAGCAAAGATATAATGAACAAGCTGTTGTCCCCTGTGCTCTATGTATTTTTAACTTAAGAGTTAGTTACCTGTCATCAGGTGCTTTCTCCTTTAGGATATGCATTTATTTGTCTGGTTCAGTCAGAATAAAGACTGTATTTAGGTTTATTGCGCATCATGGGGAACTTGAGAGAGACAAAGCACTGAAATAAAGGTGGGCTTGTGTGGTTCAGACAGCTCATTGTATAGACAGACACATGCCAGTGTGCTCTGTGTATGCTGGGATCAACTGGCAGAGTATGCTATGTGCATGAGTGTGTTTTAAATTAGGTTATTCTGGCTTATGATTAATCTGGGAAAACTTTCCCAAACACCTAAGGTTGCTATTTCTAAGCTCTGAGATGAGGCTTAGTACAGAAAAATCAGTGTTTAAAAAGTACTAATTGCTGCTAGTGATAAAGTTGTACCATAATAAGTGAAAATTCCATAGAGACTCATGCTGATGAGGCAGGGTCAGTTCAAAATTTGCAGTAAATGTTCTTGGTTGCATGTTTTCCAATTAAAAAGCAATAATAAAGTACTTAAATGTATTGCTGGGAATTAAATACTTCTCTAGAGCTAATTGCTTTTGTTGGTAGTTTTTCAGATGTACACTAGAAAGACAACAGATAGTTTGGACTGTGAAGGACTCATCCGTGTTTTGAGGGCCTTCCCTGGCACAAAGCACTCTGATGATGTTTCCTCCCCTTGTGCTTCGTCCTTGGTGCTGAGTGCTGATTACAAACCATATCTGCACATACCACTCCTGGTCAGGGCATGTCTTACAGGAGCCAGCGCTGTTGGAGAGCACGTCCCAGCCTCCCAGTGGGAAATACCAGCAAACACTATGGTGTACAACTGTATTACCTACTAAAAAGTGATTATTTAGGGCATGTAGAAAAGAGAGCACCTCATAAATTAAGCAAAGAACAAGATGCATTTTAATAAGTGTTCCTGTTTAATGGGAACTCCTGGAGTGTGCATATAGTGTTTTACTGTCAGTATGCTGCTGTTGGGGAGGAGACTGGTGAGGGGGCTCAGAAGGGAAAAAGGTGTTCTGTGCACATACTCGATCACAGTTTAAAGAGAATTAACTCAAGCTGCAGTCATGAGCCCTTCCTATTCCCTTTTCACAAATATTTGTCCAAATTTATGTGGCTGGATAGCTCCTGAGAGCAAATGCCAAGGTTATGTTGCCTGCCCTGAGTGCCAAACTTGACTTGTGTGCAAGAATGTGCCCATACTTGTCAAATCCAGGGAGAGCTAGAGTGCCCTGTGATTTACCTTGACAATTTTAATCAAAGCCACACAGCTCAAATGATGAATGTTTGATCTTCAGAGCTTATAATAAACACAGAGAAGAAACACCCCAGAAGCTATTTTATGGAATAAATTTAAATAATGCATTAATTTTAGAAAATAATTGCAAATGAGTAAATGGCTAAGTTAATCAAAGTATTCATTTGTTCAGCTCTTAGGGATATGTAAAAACTTAAATAATGTGTAAATACCATATTTGGCATGTGCAAACTTACCACAAAATAAGAGTTGGATGTACTATACACACAGCTGAAGAGAGACTAAGCAAATATGTTTTAATGATGCTTGATGGGGGGCCAGTAATCATCAGGTTTGGGAATGGTATAGGAAATTGCACCGTTTCAGTTTCAGTGCATCAGTTAATGTGTATTGGCCCCAAGACCAAGCACTTGGTGTTGACTCTAAGTCGATACCGTGCATGGAGATGTGCTGGCGACACACAGCCTTCTGGCAAAACTTCTTGCCTGTAATAAGTTAAATGCAAGGTCTGTCTTTGTTAATAAAGCATCCCAACTGTGCAACTTAGCTAGGAAAGAGAGAAAAGGGAGAGGTGCCACTGGCATGTGAAGTGCCCCTGCAGTGGGTGCCAGAGGTGATGGGAGGTGGGTGAGGCAGCAGATCCGTGTTTGCCCTTCTGCTGCCTCTGGGCTCAGCACTGGCAAGCAGGACCCATGCAGCACAGGCAAGTGGGGATGGAGCTTTCCAGAGGCTCCCTGGGGAGCTGGGCAAAGTGGTCTAGGAAGTTACAAACTGAATTTGAGGTGGCTCTGTAGCAAATGTGCGTCTGTTGGCAGAGGTTGAGGGCTGGCACCAAACTCTCGTGGCCTTCGCTCTAGTTTGGCCACGCCTCAGAGCCCATCAGGGTGTGCGGGGTCACTGCAGCTGTACTGAGCAAACAGAATGGTGGTGTCGTGCCTACACAAACCACAGCACAGAAAGTGGGTATTTAAAGTTGATGTGCCTCTGGTCCTGCTTTGTGCCTGCTTTGTGTATGTGATATATTCGTGGGGAGAAGTACTGTGTTCTTTCCTAGACTGACAGGAGATTTTAATTTCTTACAAAGTACCAGTCTTGATCTGATTTAGTTATTTCTGTCCCGGCATGTGGCAGTGGTGTGGTATATTAACAGTCTCACAGCAGCCTTAACTAGGCTCAATGAAATTAATGTGTGTATTAGTCAAATACTGTCTGACAATTTTCTTAGGCTGTACTCTGACAAGAGTTGTGGTTGGGAAATTATGGTTTTCTTTTGTTATTTCATTTCAGTTAATATTGATGTGTGGGGCGATATATATGGTGGTTATTTTTTAGAGTAGATTCTTTATCCTGACTCAGTCAGGGACTGGAGTCTGGTATTTGTATTAAATATTGTATCAAGTGATTTGCAGTAGCTGTGGGGTTTAGTGGGATGAGAGCTATTTGTTTTTACTCAGAAACCTGTGGTTCCTTTTGTTAAGGCTTTGGATTGCTTTTATGCTCCATTCTCACAGGAGAAATGCAAATGCTGCTGAAAAACTATATTTTGATTACAAAGATACCAAAAGAGCTTTACAGAAGAAGTTAGGTTTGCCTGCTTTTTGCCAGATTTATTTTGAAGTATAGAAATTATGTTCCATTGCCCTCCTGCTGAGGAAGCAGCACACAGAAGCTTGGATGACAAATGCAACTATGCAGCCACTGTTGGCCTGGGCTTTAGTGGTCCAGTCCTGTAGGATATTACACAGAGACACCCAAGGGAGAGCAGGACCTAATGGACGTTTTGGGTGGGATTTGGAAAAACCAGACTCTGCATGTGCTGAATATGAATAAGCTGGCATGTGATTTTTGAACCTGGACTGGCTGAGATGCTGGGCAGCTCACTCAGCTGAAGGGGGCTGTGTCTGAGCAGGTGAGGAGGGAGGTGGCTGAGATGCTTGCTCAGGGCTGCTTTTCCTATAAGCAGAAGCCAGCATGCTCCAAAGTGGAATTCCCTATGGCTTCCCCTTTGTTTTGGTGGTGGCTCTGACTTCTTGCCCAGTCCCAATGTGATGCTGGGGAAGACTCCCTGCGGCCTCACCATGCTCACTGCACACATAACCTTCTGTTCCTCCTTGGTTTATTTGTTGTCACTCATTAAAGTAAATTTATGGATTTCATGCTGTACCCCCCTGCGAGGGGGTGACCCTGTCCTTGGGCAAGGCTGTGCTTCCTCGTCCACATGACACTGTCTGGATGTGGTGCTGGTTACTTCCCTGGCTTGCCTGGCTTTCTTCACCCATTGAAGTTTCTGAAATACACATCCTTTGGATTTCACTGTCACCGGGTAATCTGATCAGTATAACAGATGGCTGCCAAAATTCACGTGGGCCCGTGGAGCTGACACAGGAGGTATATTACATTATGGACTGACCTGTTGCACCTTAGGTTATTTCCTTATTCATGCAGAACAGCATGAAACATTTTATTCTGTCCCGCGTCTCCTGAAGAAGAACAAGGAGAAGTAATCAGAGCATTTTGTGGAGGAAAAAAGGACCTCTTTAGCTTATTGAAAGACATACAAACTCCATTTCATCTTGGCTTATAAATCATCGCTCGAAAAGTTCTGTAGTTCTGCTTTCCTTTTCATCTGGTGCATTAGGAAGAGAAAGCAATGCATTTAATGTTATATACTTAAATGTGCTGGCATTTATCTATTTAGCCATGTTTACTAGAGTAATTACAAGTCAGATTAGGTGTGATGCTTGCTGACCTTTAAAAAAGGGCCCAAAACAAAAGGCAAAACAACATTTACAAGTGTTATGCTAAACAAACCGTCAACTACTTGCCATGATCTCAGTGTTTATTCATATAAGGAAAGCAAAAGACTTAATGGAGACAAAAGGTATTCTGGTATGTCCCAGTAAAAATTCCAGCTAAAGTGACTTGGAAAGAAAAAACCCAGTGCAATTTTCTTCTGTGATAGCTAGGGGAAAAAAGCAATCCTTCAATTACAATTTTGAAAATACAGAATAATCAGTGCTTGCAGCAAAATTAGGATTCCCCTGGTATTTTTCAATTGTGACTTAACTGTTAAACCCTGATTAACTTAAATACAAGTTTGTTATTTAAATGTGAAAATCTTTACGGTAGCACAAGATAGAAATTGGAACTCAAAATATTCATATTAGCTATTTATCTACTGGTTGCCTCCCATGGAAGCAATTAATTTGAGCACTTGGATATTTTCATGCATTCTGTGGGATGGTTTTATACAATTTACATAGAGAAATTGTTTATTTCTGCGTTACACCTGATACACTGAAGAAATTTCCCCATAGTGACATTGCAGGCATTGCCTTTTGAAATTCCATGGAAACCCTGCATTCCTGCCTTGCCTAGTGGCTGCCCCAGCCCCTTCCTGGCATGGGAAAAAATTCTCTTCCCATCACAGAGAACTGCAGCTGGGGGCCCCTTCAGTCCCAGTTTGGGGCAGCTTGTGCCCATGGATGAGTGTGAAACCTGGGCAATTTGGGTAGCTGGAGAAACCTCTGCTGCTTTTAACTTGGGCTGAGGCCAGGGACTGCTGCAGTGGGGTGGCAGTGCTCCTCCGAGGATGGGTATTGGCAGACTTTGGCAGCTTTGGGATGACTCTATTCCAGAATAGAAAAATTTGCCCAGGCGTCGGTATTGCCACAAGTGATCGCTGCATCTGTCCTTGTCAGCTGATTTGGTTACGGAGACTTGGTTTTGTCTCCCCTGAGCATCCATATGTATGAGAGAGAGATCCTACTAATTTTCCTCCATCAAATGCAGTGTCTTCTCAGCATGGATCCTGTGCATGTGTGTTCCCTTTGGAATGCTTTAATACCATGGACGCAAAAGCAAACATTTTGACTGGGCAGCAGAACTATCATCCAGGTTTTAACCTTAATATTACTCTTAGACTGTCTTCCCCACGCCGTCTGCAGTGGGCTGTAATTTCTTCTTCCTTTTACCAGGAACATTGGAACTGCTCTGTCACTGGTGTCATTTCTCTCCCAAAGGACAAACGAAGGCTGATTCTCCTTTGGACGAGAGTCAACTTCTGTCCCTCCCCTGCCTATGCAAAACTGTATATGCTCACCCTGGTATTTTACAGACTCCCGTCTGTGACCAGTTGCATTTCCATGGTGCTGTCAGATATATTCCGAGACCACTGCCTGTTTTGCCTTCCCAGAGGACTCACCCTGATATTCCCATTGAGGCTTAGTCAAGGAAGGACAGTGTGCTGTGGGACAGCATGCTGACCGGCAGTAGCCCAATATCTGGGTTACAGGTCTCAGGGTATCTTCTCTTTTGTCAAGCAGGATCCTCTTGTTTCTCAAAAATATTTCATAATAAAGAATTTCTTTGGATTGCTTGGGCATTACACTTTTTGAATAACTGTTTGAGAAAAAAGTGGATTCAGTGATGCCCATTGGTTGTAGCTTGCAATACATTTTGAAAAATAGCTCTTGCTTGGCATTTATATTTTGTTGCTTATTCTGGGTGTGCTGTTTTGTCCAAACACCCACAGCTGAAGATTATGGGCATTGCAGTAGCAAAGCCTAGCAATTACATCCACTTTCCTGTGCTAGCCCGGAAGCTAATCGCCTTGTCCCTTTGTTTCTCTCCTTTGTTCCCTGTTAAAAAGGAAAAGCCTCTGGCCTGTCACCTTGGCTTTACATTTTAAAAGTTCTGCATGCTTTTTTAAAGATGGACAGAATTTTCCACAGGGAACTGGCACCACATCATGTCTGCAGGACCTCTGTCCTGAGGCATACACTGGATTCGTGTCTTTCACACAAATTTAGAGGCACATGCAGAGAGGGAGAGCAGATCAATGTTTAATTATGCAAATAGTCTTCTAGGCTTTAATATTAAACTGGCATAAACCTGTCATACCAGCTATGCTGGGGACAGGCCGTGAGTGAGCTGCTGTGCCTGGGTGCTGCATTAGTGGAGGGGACACAGAGGATGTGGGTGCAGGGGGTCAGGGTCTGGCTGGCAGCTCCTGGCATTGCTGGAGAGCTGCCCAGAGGGCTGAGCTGCCCCCAGCTCTCGGTCACAAAGGCGGAGATGATGTTTCTGGGTGAAGACTCAGTGTATGGGTCTGGCTATAGTATAGCTTTGTACTGTGCTATTTAAAGCTCTCTCACTGTTGGTTCAGGCTGTGCATGCTTCACCTGATGTGGATGTATGAAGACACTCGTCTCCAGTGCTCTCCTGGCCTGGCAGCTGTGGCTGCAGTGACTTGCGTGGTGAGGGCTGTGAAGGGAGAGTTACTGCACTCTGACAAGCCCATGCTTGGTCAGCCTTTTGTCATGAGGGGCTCATTTAATTGTGCTGGACTTGATGAGCCTGTGTGGGAATCCAGCTACGAAATTTCCTCTTGGCGAGTGCTTTGCCAGGAGGCTGGGAGTAAGCTCCCTTCCTTGTGGGGCTTCCCTGCAGTTTGTGAGCACTGTCCATGGAGGAACTAAGCTTTCTGGAGGATGCAGATATGGATGCACAAGTGTCATGATGATGCAAAAAACTGCACCCAGTTGCCAAACTTGACATGCTTTAAAACGTTGTTTCTCTTGACTAGTTTTTAATATGGCACCTTTTCTGTTTTAATTCAAACCTTCATGGCACCATTTGTACTTCTGCTCATTTTATCCCTCTGTTTCGGCATCCCTGTGTCTCAACAAATTGCTGCTGAGCCCCAGGAACTGCATTACAAAGAAATTTTAAGGAAGCACATGTATATATTTTTCTATTTAATCTCTCCTTTTTTCCATTAGGGAGTCCCCCCAGGCTTTGGTGCTTTTGCCCAGTGCGGTGGCAAGGCACACAGTTAATATGGCTGATGTGTTTCTCTTAAAAAGGGTGGTGTTGAAGCTGTGTGGGTCTCCCTTTCCCATGCTGATTTGTGGGACCTTTTCTGCTGTTGTTGTTTTCACTGTTTCATTTTTATAGCCTGCTGGATCCTCATGTGGGTGAGCAGAATTGCTCATCCATGAGATCCTCTGGGGGACATGGCAGAGAGGGTGCATTTCTGATACCGTGTTTGCCTGGTGGTTGTGTTCAGCATGACTCTTGCCTTACATGACTCTTGCCTTGCATTGTTAAGATAATGGAGGAGGAAGAGGAATATTGCCTGCTGCTGTGTTAGATTCGGTAATGATTTTCTAGCTCTCACAAGCTGTATCAGGTTTGTTTCAGTGCCCACATAGTGCCTTGATTCACTATCAAAAGAAAGTCTTGAATTATGCAAAGAGTAAGGTATGAGCAGCAGAGCTACTGCTGAGCATGGTTTTACATTGCCTCTTTCAAATATTCATTGTAATCAAAGATCAAAACTTTGTTTTCTAGAATTAAAATATTTTTTGGTAGCTTAGACAATTCCAACCTGCACAATATGTATTGATACAAATATCCAATAGCTCTGTTACTCTAAAGCAATGGGTTTTTAGGCAGTGGGCAGAGGAAATGAAAACACAAGTCGTGGTATTTTGGGTACAAAACCAGGCACTTCAAAATGTTCATTCTTGTTCTTTGCCAATTCTTAGTTCAGAAGTCTTTGCTATTAAGGCAGTTCAAAGCCAGAAGATGAGCAAAGGCATTCTTACGCACAAACTGAGATAACGCAGTTTAATTGCCATCCACCACGTTTCTGAGGTACCCATCTGAGGTATTTATTATGAGAGGAGCTGTCATGAGGTGCATGGTAGAAAATGAGAATAGTTGTCAGTGCAGGTTTGTAGAGCTGTCTCATGCTTAAAACACTTGCTGGGGAGGGGGAGGCTGGTTGTGTCATGAAAACACAGACAATGTGTCTGGTTGTGAAGGGGGATGGGTAGAAATGAAGTAGAGCCAGGATTTGCCTCTTTGCTTTTATGATATACTAAGGCACCTGCTTTTCCTTTGGGGTCTGCATATTTCATTAGGAGGGTTTTGTGGTAGGGAGAGAAGGTAATTGAAAACATTTTGGGCTGTGACAATGAGCTCTTCCCTCTAACAGAATCATGTTCTGTTGTTTTCACTCTCAGCTTGCTGACAAGATGATAAAAGCATGGTGTGTGTGCCTTGGTGAATAGTGCCTTACTTCCAAAGATAGGTAGACCATTTAAACAATGCTCTGCTTGAGAAGGAGGGGACAGAGTGGTGAGGCTTTCACATGCTGAAACAGGGAGAGAGGGATTAATCTTTAACCAGGGACTGGTTCAGGGAGTAGGCAGGATATGAAAGCTGGATTTCTGGGTGTCCCGTTCTGTTTGGCCTCAGGTGTGGGACAGTCTCAGAGGCTTTTGAGGCTGCCAGTGAAATCCCTGCTGAAACACTGCTCCTTACTGGGGTGCCAACCCTAGGGAGCAGCTGCTTGAAGGAGGCTCTGAGGACGGGAGGGAATGTTGATTTAGGGGATTTTGATCTTTCTGGTGGTTTTGTGCTAAGTAGTAGTATCCCAGTGAAGTATAAAGAGGCAGCATTGGTGGTTGGTCTCCTTGCTGCTGTTGAAGGAGAGTGAGATCTAAGGAAGGATTAGAGATTACATTTCTTTCTGATGCTTGGTGGTAGCTGAAAGCTTGGACTGCAACTCCATCACATCAGCAGATGGACATATGTGAAGGTGAGGAAGAATATAGATGTTAGCAGAGCAAGCATATGGAGAAAGCAGAGAGGCCAGGAAGACGGGAGGGATTAACAGATGGGAGGTAGAAAAATAGTGAGTGAGGTGGAAGGGGACGAAAAGCCTTTCTGCCAGACACATCCCCTTTTCCATTCCCGGGAGAGGCTGTTCCCCGGCGAGGAGCTCGGGTACCTGCAGATGGCAGCTGCGACACAGGAGGTGGGGTTCGCCGGGTCTCAGGCAGCAAAATAAAGACCAGTATGAATTCACAGGGAAAAAACAGCCACATTTCTCAGTCAGCAGTCTGTGTCTGTCTGTGCTGCTGGGTCCCTGCTGCAAAAGGGCTTCCAGAGAGCAGACCTGATTGTCAGACCAGGGGCTGCGTGGCTGTGATGCCTCTCTGTCAGGGCCAGGAAGGAACCGCCACTACATCCTCATAATCCACTTAGTTAAAACAGCTGAGAAAGCAGAGGAGGAGTACCAGGCACTGCTTGCCAGCTGGCTGATGGCTGTAGCATGGAGAACGAGTTAGAGAACTACAAATGCTTAGAGGAAAGACTTTGTAGGGTTTCACTGTTCAAACCTAAATCCTTTCAGCTGGTCACAGGGTGTGGCATAGTCCTATTGTTGACGGTAACTCTGGGCCCACGAAGTGAAATATCCATGGTTGCTTGGAAAAGCCCTTAGGGGAAAAAGAGGTTAAAAACTTGAACAGGACGGTGGCAAGTGCTGTTAACTGAAAAATCACCAAATGGTATTATGAATGAGCAAAGGATGACTTGGCAAACCCTTTCCCTCATCCCAATGGCATCTCTCTTTTCTTTTCTGCTCTGCTTTTATGTTCTGTTTAGGATCATGCAGACAACAGGCAATCAGACAAGGTTTTGCAGGGAATATTAGGAATAACTGTTGTATTTAGGGGTTTTTGCTGTTTGTGGGGTTTTTGGTAGCATAGTAGAACAATGCATTTTTTTCAAAACCACCTCAATCCTTGTTGCTCTTACTGTGGATCACAGAGGATAAAAGTAACGTGATCTGATAGCTGCACGATATATATGATGCATTTGCATACATTTAAACACATACTGATACTGCAAAGCTGCGATAAGAAAGCTAGGAAATGCTAAAAGTAGGCTGTTTGGGAAAATATTTTTGATTTTGCGGACTGTTCCCAGCTAAAGCAAGGTACCTGGTCAGCCATCCAAAATTGTCAGATTCTGTGATTGGCTGGTGCTTCGGTCTAAGCAGCCCAGACTGTATGTGGCTGCTCCCCACGATGTTGTGTGTGATACGTGTGCTCAGCATGGCTGTCACAGGAAGGTTTTGAGTAACTCATGAGGTATCTACGCCAACCATAAACTCTGTCTATCCAGATTAGGTTTGAACTCAAGTGCACCTTTTAGGCCACTTTAAGGCCACTTCATGGCCTAGATGGGAGTATAAGTGAATCTCTGACAGGTGATCAGATCCCTGTACCCTCTGTACACCTTAGGGCTGAGTGCTCTCAAACTGTGCTGCTGTATTTGGTTGTTCACATATCTTTATTTAGAGCACAGGTAAGGGCACACACTGTTCTCCAGTCATACCTTCTGTTTCAAAGAGCAATAAATCAGGCAACTGTTGGTTTTATAACTTGTAATGACTAGAAAAATCATGTGCATTTCTGTGTCCTGAGGAAGTTAACAGTAAAAGTTTCTCTAGTGCTTCCTGGTTTGGGAGTGAGCTTGGGCAGACCTGTGGTAAGCTGCTTTACGTGTTCCTCTATGGCTCTTAGAGTGAATGTCAGAGAGCAGCAGAGCTCAGCTTTGCTACTTGAAAGCTTTAAGTGTCTTACAATAACCTCAATTTACAGCTATTTGGAAAGGATGCAGCAGAGCAGAGCACGTTGGAGAACCCCTGCTGGAGACAGAAATTTGACTTCAAGTAGCAGGCACAAGCTCGTGCTGTGGCTGCTGGCAAGGAGCTCACAGCCTCTATTATTTGATGGCTGAAAGCATCTTACAGCTGTTTAAACTTACAGCAGTTTGAGAAGACAGCAGCAGAGTGGAACACATTGTTTGTACGGGTGGTATGAGCCCATGTGAACCTGGGCTGTGTGCCCCTGAGGGATTTGTCATCTCTTGGGCCGCCCACCAGCAGCTGGGCTCATCCCAGCAGTCCTGAGCTGCAGGATTGGGATTTGTGCAGTGAACAACATGATCATAAAAACAACAGCTTTAAGCAGAGGGCATTAGCATTTGGTAAATGAGGAAGCAGAAACCCAACCACAAATGCTTTTCCCAGAACAAAGACATGCCAAGGAACTGTTCTTCCCTGAAATATCAGCCCTGAGGAGCTCTTACCTCAGGCTGAAGATGTAGCTGTCAAGTTAAATGAGTGTGACTTAATCTGAGAGAGTCTCTTTGCTGCAGGTGTGTGTGCAAGTCCCTTAGGAGTCAGGGCATATCCATTGGGCACAACAGGTAGCAGCCAAGAGCTTATGTAAGTATGGAGTGGTGCCTAGGATGAGCTTAGCTAGGGCATTTTGGAAGCAAAAGCATGCTGTAAGAACAGATCTTAACTGAGATTTTAATTCCCTGGACTGATTGGCTTTAAAGGAAGGAAATGGGGATTGCTTTTGTTGGGAACACAGTTCTCTGCACACTGAGCAAAATGCAGCATGTTAGCATTTCCTCGTGTTCTTTATACTGGTCTGGTGCTTCAGAATGAAATTCTGTTCTGTACAGTACTTTGGCCTTAAACCTTTGCAAACATACAGCAGTTCTTGGAAAAGAACCACAAACAAACAAGAAAAAACTACACAGTAATACGGAGTTTTTCCAATATACTTTCAGAACTGGCAAGCGTGTATTGCCGGTGTTTCCAGGCTCTTTATGGATCAGAGGTTCCAGAGATATATCGAGTTTTAAATGAGGCTGAGATTGTCTTTTATGCACATGGCCTAAGAAACCTGAATTTAAAGAAAGTACAGGACTGCAGCACCGCAGTGAATTCATGAGACCTGGAAACATCTCCAGGGAGCATCATTCTCCCACCACTCTCCTGTAAAACAGACTCCTGTGATTATGAGAGAAGTGTGAAAGCTACTGCAGCAGCCTTGGTGCATTCTCTCTGTGGAAAGGGAGTTCAGGCTGCTGGGAAAGGGTTATTTAAGAGCTCTCCAGTGCTTACTGGTTTTGCTGAGTCTTATGGCTTTAGTGGCATTGTGGCATTTAGTGCCAATACCACAGCTTCTGGGGAAACCTGACAAATCTGACAAATCTGAGGATGTCGGAGCATGAACATCTCTTAGGCTTGTGATCTCATGGTAAAGGGGACAATGAGGAAAGAGACACAATTATAAGTTAAAGAAAGCAACATTTAGAGGGAGGAAAAAAGAATGCATTTCCCAAAACTCATTTTTGAGGTTTAAGGACTTGGTAAGGACGTTGTTTTGGTGACACACTTGCTTGTAAGTCCAAAATCATATTTCTTTGTTTTCATCGAGATTTAAACTCGGGTACAGTTAGTGATATGCTCTAAACTCTGAATTGATCCTGTCATCTGGTTCATTATTCTCTCTTTTGTCTCTGCTACTGAACTGATTTTCTTTTCTCAAATGTGGTATAAAATTTGAATGTACTTCCTGGAGTTGAAAGATTTAGCAGTGCTTTGTGGAGTGCTGTTCAGTCAATGTGTGCATGGCACAGAGGTATTAGAAGGTAGAAGTTCTTTTAGAGGTGCTGAGTGTTATGGTCCTGTTAAAAGATTAGTGAGAAATTCAGCCACACGTTTGTCAGAATCCATATAACTTGCCAAGACTGTGAGTATGTGATGTCTGGGCTTTGGTATTGACTAGGTACAGTGCAAATACAGCTAGGTATAAGAACTGGAAACAAGAGGTTAGGTATAAAAAACTGCACCAAGCCAGAATTCAAGATGATGGAAGAGGGAAAAAGGCATCCTTCCAAAAATACCTCTCAAATTACTCGCTGATAGAAAAACAGCTTCCAGGAGAGATTGTTTTCCCAGATGCAGCTGTGAGAAGAAACCAAGTTACAACCAAAATCATACACATATTATGGGCTTATGATAATGTTTGAAGTATAAAATATCCAAGAAGTCAGAAGTGGTGCTTATTTCCTGCAGATTGTGGATTGCCTCTTTTCTAAAGTTGCTGCATGTTTACCTGCCAAGTACTAACAGCACTTAAGTATATTTGCTGTGTTTAAATGGAGTATTTGAATTGGAGGTAAAGGCTCAGGATTATGAAGATTTCACTGCCAGCAAACTGCCTAGGTGCTGAAAGAGCCCATTGCTTGCTGGTCCTGGGGTGCTGGTAAAGCTACTTTCTGGTTATCAGAGATGATCCAGACTCTGAGATGTTTCCTGACTCTTGATTACCTTGTCATTGTGCTGGATATCAGTAGCAGGCAGGGAAGGGGTTTCTTGTGTCTCTCTCTGAGATGCAAAATTGTGACTTCGGCTCTGTGTCCCAGGTGCATCCCTGTGCAGGTGGGTAGATGGGAGCTTTCCCTCTGTGTGTATCTGTGATTTGCAGCAAATAGTGTCTCCACAGCCTTGTTTTCAATTTTAGGTAGGTCTGGCTTATTTTTTCAAGGGAGCAAAAAAGGCTTTCCTGCTGGGAGAGTGATAACACTGCTGTACTGTCTTACTGATGTCCCAAAGTCGGTCAGCGTGCCTCATAGTGACTGAAGGACCCTTGGTGGCTGGGAGGTGTGCTGCTTTCTGCCCCTTCTGCCACTCCTCTGAAGAGCTGATGGAAGAAATGCCTTCGAGAAGGGGGTTTGGTCCTGCTGCAGTGCAGTAATGGATTGCTGAGAAGCAGCAGTACCAGGGAGCGTGAATGCAATTTTCTCCTTCGTGATTTGGCTGAAGATCAGCAACGTGCATCTATGAATAGGAACATCGTTGATTAAAATGGCGTGGCTGTTGGTGCCATATTACAGTTGCGTCTTGCAGTTTTGGTAGCTCAAATCTCTCTTTTCTTGTTAACTTAAAGTTTAAACTCTGAGAAGACTGTAGAAATTTAAAAATCTCCCCCTGTAACCTTTGTAGACCTTGAGCTATGAGACAGACTTGATAGATAAGCAAAGCAAATGCATATTTGCTTTTCATTCATGCTTTTTTTTATCCAGCTGGAAGAGCTCGATGCAGCTTTAAATGCTGTTGCATCTCATTTGTAGTTGAATATAAGTTGATGGTGATAGATTAGGTGTCAGGTAGCTTGTGAGGACAACTACCTGGCAATGACATATTATTAACAGTAGCTTAAATGATTGCACTTGTTCCGGAACAGAAGGTGGAGTTCTTTCTATTTTTAACTTGCATTTCTGAGCTATCCGATTGGAACTTAGTACTGGGAGGCTGTAAAATAAATACAAGTTTTCTTTATCATGAGGGTATGATGGTTGTGGGGTATTTTTAGATGATACAGTCAAATCAGAGGAGTTGAAAGCTCACCCCTCAGCTAGTTGTTTACATTTTAAAATTTTTTTTAGTATTTTTTAAATATCTTTTGGAAAGGCTGAAGATTAAAATAGCTCTGTATATACTATACACCTATTTTCTGTGGCTGGTGGTACTGACATCAATATTTAGGCTGTTTTCTAGACTGTTTCCTTCATGCGAGACTGGCTGAAATTACTTTAAAGCCTCTTTTTCCCCAGCACTCCAGAGGGAGCACCACAGCATTTGGGGATGCGCTGGCCCCAGGGCCTGAGCATGGCGTGTGCACGCGTGTTTATCTGGGGCGTTCCTGCAAATCCCGGGACAGGGCTGCAGCCAGGGCCACAGGCTGTGAGCCCTGTTGGCTGAAGATTTCCTGGGACCACAGCACCCATGAGATCAGGAGCAGAGGTACAGGGAGGAGAAGCACTTAGCAGTATTTAGCAGGGGGTCCCACCAAACCAGGGTGAGCCCTGGCTTCCCCAGTAACTTGGGGGGGATCTGCTTCCTTGGATGTCTCTGGTGTTTGTCTCATCAGGGGATTGTCAGTGGGCCCCACCTGGAGCAGGTTATGGGAAATAAGAGCTCGTAATGATGAAACTACTACAGGATGCTGTGCGACTTTTACAGTAATGCTCATGCTGCAAGAATCCACAGGTCAGGGAGGAAAATGGCAACTTTAGTTAGTAACTGAGAAAGGGAATTACTGTCAGTTAGTGCCTGACTGTCCCATTAAAGGCTGAACGTGAGAATATTTGTTCACTGTTTGTTGGGGGTTTTTTCCCCCTCTTTTTCTTTTGTTTTGCTTTTCTTCAGGTTTTTTTTAGAGTAGTTTAAGAGAACTGACTATGGGAGGCTGAGAAAATCTGGTGACTCAAGGGATCTTTTTCCCATTGTTCATGCTGGAAAGTTTTGGGGTTTTTTGTTTGCTTCCTCCCAACTCCACTCCACACCTCTGGGAGCCATTATGTTTTATGGGGATTATTGCTTTGGAAAACAGCAGGTGGTCCTGTGGCACTTGCTGCCAGCCAGCCCTGTAAGAGCTGGGGAGCCTGGCTGGGAGGAGGCCAAGGTAGGGTGTGGAGAGCTACTGTGGAAATCCAGATGGGCAGTTCAGGGTACGTGGGAGGGATCAGGGGTGCAGTTTAAAGGATCCTCAGAGGGATGAGCTTGACTGATGACTCTTCCCTCCCACCCGACTACTGTGAAGGACATCTGTACTCAGGGCTTGTAGCAAGGGACAGTCGTCATCTTGTCTGTGCTGACCCCTTGTACACACACCCCTGCACAATTAACTTTGCATAGTTTTGAACCCCTTCCCTGTCTTCAGGGGAACCCCAGATAGTACTGTGGGTTTGGGTTATTTTTCTTCCCCGTATGTGTGGGGCCAACCATGGCAGCACCATGTCCTTCCAGTGTCTCTTGGCACGGAGAGCTGGACTTGTCCTCTATGGACTGGCCATTCCTCTGCTGCCAAATGACTCCCTAGAGCTGCAACAAGGAATGTGGTGTCATGCCAGGGAGAAGTGGCACAGCTGCAGCTGGATGTCTCCCTCCTAGAAGCAAAAGAAGAGAATGAGGAAAGTGAGGGATAATTATGGTCTGGTTTGCAGTTATGTCAGGGGCTTTAAATTACCTGCTATAAAAGGAATGATGCAATGATGCGATAATGTTAATTGAACCTGACAATGGTGTCTTTTAAAATCAAAATAGAAGGGTTTTTTTCTTCAGAATTTCTCAGGAAGTTTTTCGTGATGTTAGGCTCTCAAGTGCAGAATGAACTGAACACTGCTGCAGTGTCCTGATGATGGGACTTGTCCAAGCACTCAGCTTTAGAAGTAGTCTGTGGAAGGATGGCCATGTCCTGGGCACCAGATTTAAAAAAAACAAAACTCTGAGATTTAAGGGGCAAGTCCTTCCTCCCCAGGGCAATAATTCTACATGGCACTTGGAGTCGTGCTCAAGATGTTGAATCTCTTTCTTTTTAAATTTGCAAGATGGAAGAAATGATTGAAAATAAACACAGAAGAACATCTGGTTTGCAGGACACTTGTTATGGGTAAAAAGTTATCAAAAGTAGCTTGGTGATGCCTTTTTATTTTGCTGTCGCTGTTTGTCAGAGGAACCAATTGGTAGGATTTTCTTAAAAATGCTTTCATGTGCAAAATTTAGGTCTTATAAATCAAAATTCAAATGGGACAACGTTAAAGATGGAAATTTTTATTTACTGGCATAACAAGTTTGGAACAATGTCATCCAATTTAGGGATTGGCAGAGAAGAGTGAAACGTCACTGGAGTAAGGATGCTACTTATTTCCAGTAAACATTTTGTTAGAACAATGTTCATTTTAATCTTACTTTTCTTACTGTAGTTTTGTATAGGCATTCATCTGCTTCTTGCAAGTGTTTAAAATTCACATACCGGAAGAGTAATTTAAATAGTTAATAGAGGCAGAGTGTAACCCTTAAATCTTGTTCATAACAATGCAAACTATTGGATGGCAACAATTGCAAATATATGCCTGGCTTTGCAGGATGCCAACTCATTGGCTTGGGACAGAGAGCTCACCTTAGGTGACAGTAAACATTTTATATTTAAATATTCATTCCTGAGCCAGATGAACAAAAAGAGCTGTGGCATTTAATTTTATTTCTTTTTGTTTTATGGAGAGGCCTCACGCAGACTGACGGCAGTCCTGGAGAGAGATCCAGCCTTGCTGGAGTGGGATCCACAAGCAGATTTTAATCAGGAATGACAGCTCCAAAGCAGCGCTGTGTGCAGTACCTCTGAGACCTGTACCCTTACTGCTGCTCACACTGGTGTGGAGGAGGAGGTGAGCAGGATGCCGAGCAGTAACTGAAGGATAACGTGTGAAATTTCTGGAAGAAGTGCAAGCATTTGTTTCTAAAAGTTATTTCTGCCTATGTTTTAATTAATTCCTGTCTTTTCTTCTTCTTCTGTGTGGTTCTATTGTCAGAAGGATAAGCTGTGAAGTGGGTTGAATGAGAAGGCTTTTCTGTGAGGAGGAAAAACTGGAAGTATGTACCCATAATTTGTAGTTAAATGGATTATGCCTGTCAAAACGTGCTGTAGCTAGGTGATGAGTAAGGCTGGGTCACAAACTGGAGAAACTGTGAGCAATTTAGGAAATGTGGGGGGTTTTTTGTTTGTTTGTGGTGTGGCTGTTTAAGTGCTTCTGGAGAGCTGGATAGCTTCAAGAGTAATGTCAGGGTTTTTTTGGGGTCGAAAAGAAACGCTGAGTTGCTGCAGAAGGGGTGTGTGGGGTTTGCTGTGTCTGAAACAGCTTGTGGGTGCCCTGGGAGGTGTAGCATTGTAGGCAGTGGAGTGGGGAAGCCCCCAGAGGTGCAGTGTTGTGCATTTATTTCTCTAATTGGATTTTTGTGTGAGTGAGATTTGTTAATACTTTATCACAAACTTTACTGGCTTAGAAATCTTCTCCAAAAGAGTTAACAGCTGTTTCTAAATGAGGTCTCCCAGACCAGAAACATCCTGACCAGTTGAGATGACTTAGGAAGTGGTCGTCGCCTCATCTGGAGCTACCATTGCAATCACAATAACTGGCTTATTATCAAATTCTCCAGCTCTTTGAATTGCTGACCTCACTCCTAAGCTTTCTGTAAGTGGAACTTCTGAGTCCCTGGTGTAAGAAAAGTCTCAACAGCTTTTAGTTATCTTTCAAGCAACTTCTATTAAAATTTCTGACTAAGCTTCACAGCTTCCAGCTGCCTTCTTGGCACTAGCTTTAGAGATCTGGGCCAGAACTAATGCCAGCCCCATCGGGTCTGCACCTGCCCTGGGGCTGTGATGGTTGCTGTGATGCTGATGGTGCTTCTGGTGCAGAAAAGGAGCCTCCTTACAAACCAAAAATAAGAGTCAGCTGGCATGCTCAGCTCCTGCTGCTGTGAATAAGCTCAAGTTTTCCGAATGCTGGCCCTGAAGTGGCAGCTTTTCCACTGCCACAGGAACATGAGGGTCAATAGTAAAGACTAACAGAAGTCCATAATAAAGATTTCATCCTTGTGAAGCCCCCAAACACCAACCCATGCGAGGAGTACCTGCTCTAGCCTGAAGTTACTGAAGAAAGAAAATGTGTCAGTTGGCATTTAGAGGGTAACAATTTTCTGATACGTACTGATTGCATGAACTAAAACCAAGAAGTACTGAATGCTTATCTTGGAAGTACAGCAGAAAATTAAACTTAAAGGGGATTTGGAGAATGTCTGTTGGAAGAAGGAAGTTCCGTTTTATCTTTGCAATTTTCTGAAAAGAAATACACCCACACTCCATAATCCTTAATCTTTTATGCTCTTTTTCATTTCCACCAGTTGTGAAAACTGGAGAACAGAAACTAGCTTCTTATCCTTGTTTAGCCAAAAGGACTTCCTAGGGTAAAAAAGTGTTAAGAAATGTCTATTGTGCAAGACTAGTAGGTCTTCTTGCAGACTAGGACAGGGTTTATAAGGCATAGCATAGGCCTGGCCATTTCACACTTGCAGGCTTGAACAGAAAGCTGGGATTTACCTGAACTCAAAGCTGAACTGAGAGAACTGGGTTTGTCTCTACCAGGAAGCACAGTTTGTAGTTGTCTCAATAGATACAGGGTGAAAAAGCGAAGGGGGGATGGAAAGCACAAGCAGTGGTTTGTGCTAATGTTATGTGGAAGGAAGAAGTAAGCTGAAAGACTATCAGACAATAGAAATACCCAGTCATGATCTTCCTGTTAGCAGCAGGGTAAACTGCAGCTCCTCAGAACAAACATAAATGTCAGAAGCCCATGGGAGAGATGATATTACCCAAAGGTTGGGTACAAAAACAAAGCTTCAGTGTGTTGAAATAAGTGGTCCTCACATGGAATGCTAAAACGTTTCCCTTCTGTCAGTTTAGTGCTAAACAGAAACTGTAAAACCAAGTGATAAAGTGAATCAGATGGAGCAATGTATGTTTGTCTGCTTATTGCTGACAACTGGCCCTGGCAAAGGCTGAAATGGTTTGATGGGTATCAGCAGGCTGCTGCATTCCTACAGTATTTGCTGTTAATGAGACTGTTGGATTGTTGTGTGATGTATTAAAAAAATCTAATACTGTATCTACAATACCAAGGTAGCAGAGATGTGGATAGAAAAGATCAGAGTGAAGGTATGAGGCTCGTGTATGGAGATGTATGTTTTCAGAGATTTTGTTACTCTACTGCTTGCAGAGAAGAGAGATGATTTATTACAGAGTCCAAAAATGCCATTAGTATGCTACATTTGAAATGCATACTGTAATCTTATTTACCATTGTCCTGTGCAAGGAATTTTAATTATTCTCCAAGGTTTAAAGGAAAAATGCAGCTGGAAAAAAAAAGGATAATGCTACAGTAAAGCGGCTTTCTCAGACATAAGCTTCGGCAGTAACAAAAGGGAAAATGTGGAAATGTGCGAGCAGCATTCATTTTTTACTGCAGTACCTTGTGGAAGTGGTATACAAGAACCATTAATATTTTATCACAGAGATCTGTAACTGTGTTTGCAGTTGACTGATCTGACTGTATGATAAGAATTAACTTGACAAAAGGGCATTTCTCAAGTACGGTCCTGGCTTTTTTCTTTCTTTGTTTTCATGGCCGGTTGTTAAGGTCTATCCACCCAGCCGCTCTGTTGTTACGAAGGGTTTTCCTTTCACACCACGCATTTCTATGTACACATTGCACATGGTGAGGTGCCTGGAACAGAGGGAAACCTGCAGCCAGGCTGGTGACCTTCTCCTCTGCTCCACCACTGGCACCCCTCTCAGAAGCGATGACATTTAATGCAGTACTCTTACTGAGAGTGGCTCTGGGGGAGCCTGGGGACAGAGATGCTCTGCTGTGGGACACCCTTGGGCTCTAATCCCGTTCTGTGATCCTGCAGATCACTGTGTTTGCTTTTTTGTTTGTTTTTTGTTCCAAATTTACATGATCTTAGGATAGATAAATAGGTAAATTTATCTGAGTAGCCATGTTCAAGTCAGTGGGAAGAAAAAAGAACCCTCTTGGTGAGATTGGAGCTGATACGTGCTGGGAGCAGCCATGGCAGTGTAATTACAAAATTTTATTGTTAACTGACTGCACCATATATGCTTTCTCATTTTTATTGATTTAATAATTTTCAGTTTTTTGAGCTGTCTTCTGTGTAGTCTGGTTGCAGAAATTTCCCCAAACAAGCCTTTCATAATTTTCACTGCTGCCTTCTTGAGTCTCTATATAGAAAGAATCACATTACCACATGACTTTTTTTTTTAGCATTCAAACCCAAGCCCTTGGGATACACTTGATTTCTCTGACACTCTATCTCTGCTTTTCCAAGAGTGAGAGTACTAGATGGCTTATTTGAAAAACAGCAGCTGACAAGTGTGCTTAGTTTCATGTTAAACTATCGTTCCTCATTTATTTGAGTCTGTCAAAGATGCATTTGATATGAAAGACCTAATTCTGGTACAGTCCTGTTCTTGTAAGGTTTAGTCTTGTGCTGACACAGGGAGTTAGTCACATACATAAAAAGTTACTCTGATAATAATAGAAGAAAATTACTTTGAAAGAAATGCCACATGTCCGTGCTTAGAAATACTTGTATTAAATTGAGCCCGATTGTTATAAGCTTCAAATGCCAAAAAAACCCCCCTTGATATCAGTAGCTAGTTAAATTCCTTCTAACTGGCTTAGCTGAAGGGAGAGGAGGCTCCCTTGCATGAATGCAGGTGTCAGAAGGTCTCAGATTTGCCTTAAAATCCATTTCCTTGTCTGTAGGCTCACACAGGAGAGAAGAGGTGGGATTGCTGAGAACAGACAGCAGCAACCCGTGGTGCCCACTGTGACTTGTAAAGCAATTTAGGCCCAAATGTGCAAAGAATTTCAATGACAGTGACACACAAATAGATGCATTTGGGCTGCACTAGCCCCATGCCTCATTTTTCCATCACTGCTATGAGGGAAGTGGTAGTTCCTTACCTGTATTTCCATCCTTCGTGGGTGTAGGGTGGTTACATGGGCTTAAAGCCATGGTGTGTGCAGTATTCTGTTTTAATTTCTTTTTTTGCGTGCTGCAGCAATTGTGCGAGTGAGTTACCAAAATAACCTGAAGCCCACCCACAAATCCAGATGAGAATGGATTGTTTTCATCAATTCTCTCTCTTTTTTTTTTTTTTTTTCCCATCCCACTAAGTCTGCTCCTCCACAGTTTAGTGAAGCAGGGATGTACTTTCCTCCCCTGGCATAATGCAGCATGGCTCAGGAATAGAGAACCAATTTGTCTGTGTGACAATATGAAAACTCGATAGAACTACAAAAATAGATAGTTTTTTTTCCGTGCAAGTGTCTGTTATGCTCTTCTCATCTGGATAAATACACACAACTCACATAAATGACCATCAACATAAAGTGAGAGTTGGTTCCTTTAGGAATGGGTTTATTAATTTTTAACCTGGTACTGGTGCATCAAATTGCATGCAATTTAAGGGTTGATAAGTTATTTGTGTTTTTCCTTTAGACTGTGTATGGAACAGTTTTCAGACACTATTATGTCCTTTAAAAAACAATTCTTTCTGAATTTTGTGCCTTTGAAGCATGCCAGAAAATTTCTTCTCAAAACAGACACCATGTAATTCTTGCTTACGGAAAGGGAATGACATATTGGGAAGCTTTAATAGCAACTGCCAACGCATGAGGCAAGACTTAATATTTTTCTAGTCTCTCCTCACCTACCAGTGATGTTATCAACCCTTCCCCTTGGGAGCACAATTCATGGTGTCTGTGTGACACTCATTCTTTTTCAGGGCTGCCACAGACAAAGAAATTGTGTCACCTGATGGAGGGGCCTCAGAACTTCTCCAAATCCCAGGATTGTCCAGGCATTGGTTTTGTTCTGTTACCTCCCTTTCTCCTCAGCCAATCTCAACCTGTGTTGTACTTGTGCACAAGTTACATCTAGTTTGCAAAAATACTGACTGCTACAGAATAGCCCTAGTTAGTAAGCAGAACCACCAGACCAGAGAGAACTGGGATTTTTCCCCTTCTTCTCTGTAGTGTTGATAAGTTATTGATTCCAATTCCAGCTGTATAAGGTGATTTTCTGTGGATGTTTTTCATGCATCAGTCTGAGCTCGGGTCCTGAGGCAAATAATTTCCTGCTTTGCTGTCTGTCAGAGTCAGTAGCCATAAAGGTACAGTTTCTGGGGCAGCTGCTCGGGGGGACCATGGTGGTAGGCATAGGGAGGGCTGTGCTGTGTGCCCCAGGGTGTTTTCTTCCCTCTGCTCCAATGGTTACAGCTGCAGCAGCTGTTCCTACTGCTGCCTGCAAATGCCATCCAACCTTCTCTGCAGGATGTCTGCAAATAGTTTGGGTTTGAGTTTTTTTAAATGATCCTCTGGTTTACCCAGTATGTAGTTTCCTTTATTGGCAGGCTACCATACTCCCTTGTACTTCTCCTAGTGTGGTGACTTCTCAGTATTTGACCCAGAGCATGAATATTTATGCTTCTCTTGACATCTCCTGTTCAAATTCAATGAAGCAGAGCTTGCTGCTCATCATCAGAGCAGCACAGGAAAAGACTTGCACAGAAAGCCCTTGTGGTATGGTGCAAAGCTGGCGGAGCTGCGTGTCCTTTCCTGCTTGCCAGTGCTGCTGGCATTGCAAAAGGGCAAGTGCCGTTTGTGCTCCCACATGTAGCGTTACCAGGTAAAAGCCCTTTTGCCTTTTTGCAATTGTGGAAAGACCCGGATTCAGAAGGTCTCCACACATGGCAGCGTGGGCATGTGAAGGCAGAAGAGACCTTCCTGTGTCCTCTGAAAGATGCAACAACAAAACATCCTAAGCAGCAGAGATGCACTTTTGCATCACATGTTTGGAAAGCTGTTACCTGCAAAGGTCGTAATGATAATGCCCACTCCATTGTGAGTCCTCTGTGGTGTATAGATAACACCTGGGAGGTATTGCTGCAATGACTGTCAAAGTGCAGCATAGTCCTTGGCCTCTCTGCTGAGCTGCTGAATTTTTAGTTCCACAGCTGGCAGCAATAGTATAAATGGTGGACTTGTGCCATTGACAGTGACAGTGATTTCTTGTACCCTGGGTTCAATAAAAACCTCACACTTCTTTCACTGACATAGTTAATATTTTCTCAATCCATGCCAACATGCTTGTGTTCAGAATCTGACTCCTCTGAATTAGAAACTGGATGATTTCAGCAGCAAATTTTGCTAGGCAGCCATTCAGTTGACCTAAACCATTTTTAACACGGTGATTTAGAGGCAAGAGGCAACTTCTGTGTACTTTGCCATATCCTGGATCATCTGTGCTTGTTCTCCTCATAGTTGCACTCTTTCTTCGTAGTAGAAGTACTATAGCTGAAGCATTTACACTCAGCTCCAAAAGCCCTTTGAATATTCTTGTAAGAAAAGAGTGCTTTATAGGAAGATAGAGCACAAATTATTACCAGTCTGGAGCTGACATGGAGATTTGGCACTCCATCTGGAGTGCTTTCTTTCAAGAGGGATTTCTATAAATTCTGCCCTGTTCCTGATGAACAGGCAGTCTCTGTTGTCAGTCTCAAACCATAGGCTTGTCAGGCGTGATAAAGGCAAAGGAATATATACAGTGTGCGTTGGCTGATTGCACATTGTCTGGAGCTGTATAATTTTCCTACACTGTTATTGCTTTCAAGTGATTTATTTGTGCAATTTCTTGGAGAAAGTCATCTGCAGGTTTCAAAATGCGTAGTGTTATGATCTTAGGGATTTATTCTCACTGTGTAAATGGAGACTCTCAGTGTCATCTTTGAAACTACTCTAAGGTAGTATGGAAAACTAATCAGGACCACTTTTAGAACATGGACCTCAGCAGAATGACTGCAGGTTTATATTAACATGCCTGACGTATAAAATGTGACTGGAGAGCAGTTGATAGTCTATCTAAGAAGCAGCATGGCTTTTGGATAAAAATTATTGAACATAAGGGGCAATGAACACAAGGTTTTAGAGGTGTAGTGTGTAGAATTTCCTGTATGTCTTGAAAATAAATGTCTTGTTTTTGTGATAAGTACTGTCTTTTTCATTCTCTACAGGAAATACTTCAATTCTCATGGAAATAAGTAGGGAAAGTAATAATAGTTTCTTACTCAATTTTGCCCTCAGAGGAAGGAGTCCAACTTTTCTTTGAAGACTATTCATACTGTAATTGAACCAGGGTAATTACTATGCAAACAATACCTGCTTTTCTCATAGCTTCAGGAAATTTATGATCTCATTATTTGTTTGCTTGTTTGTTTCCCACTGCCTGCAAATCACTGGCTAGATAAAGATTAGCCTGGTGAACCCATTGATAGTTTGGTCAATACATTTCATATGCAGAGTGGTGAGGTCCTGGCTGTAGGAAAGGCTGGGCAGCTTGTTGTTCTCTGATAATTTATTATTCCTTGGCTGTGAGAAACGAGCACCTTTCTGGCTGATGTGGAGGAACAGGCCAGGTGGCTCAAGCTCTCTTCAGTTGCCTTGAAGAAACCATAAGGGATTTTCTGTGTTAATCTGTTTTTTCTTTGTGCAAAAATTTCGTGGACTGCTGTTGAAATCTTTCGTTTGTGACTCGTCTGGCTTCTTTGTATTGGTCAAACACCCTGAACCCAATAGCCTTCTGCCCGGGCTGTGGGATGGAAGCATTTCTACTTGTAAAAACAACAATGCTTAGTAGGGAAAAATTTCCCTTCCTCTTGCACAGCATGTGTAGAGGAAAAGCCAGTGAAATTACTGGAGTAACATGGATGCATTAGAAAAACTTAGTTATTTTCTATTTCAGTGCTTGGAAATATGGTGCTGTGATACAAGGAAATAACTCTTGTAGTTTTACAATTTAGTTGTTGGAGTTTTGTTTATCTCTAGACCAGTCTCAGGCTGTGCCCTACCTGCCTACAAGGCTGTTGTGGGGAGCGGCTCCTGTGTCTCTACCAGCTCCTTTTGAGGAATAAACTCCACATCAAACATGCTGGAGCTGTGGCAGATGACCTTCCCTCACCGCTGGCTTTCTTTTGAGATGGACAGCATTGCTGGAGTGTTTTTTTTTCCAGCTGACACAGCATGTTTTATTTACTGCAGGAAGCAGAAATATCTGTGTCACTTGGTCTGACTACCTTAAATCATGTACCCCCTACTTTTGTTTTATTGGCTTGTTGGTCATGAAAGTGCAACCTCCTACTGTTTTGTCTTTGTTGCTCTATAAATTACTGAGTATTGCCACGTTTCATCAACTCAGAGCCAGACTGTAGTTGAGGTTGTAGCAAGCAGGTGTTCTGCACTTCTATATTCTTTACTTTCAACTTAGATATTGTATTTTCTGCTGATTGTAAAAAATGACGGGGATTCTTTGGATGCCAAATACGTGACTGTTTTGACCCAGGTAGAGAATTGAAAAGGAAATATTCGATTTATAAAGGAATAAATGCCAAAGTAGCAGTACTGGAGCCCCAGTTTGGGGTCATGGTAAAACTGCAGAAGCAGAGTCCTCAAGAGAGCTCTGACACTTACTGTTAAGAACCTGAAGCTAAAAGTCTAAATAATTAACATTTAGGTTCACTTAATTTTTTTCTTTATCAGATCTGTCACTATCTTTTTCAGTCTTCCATATTTCTGAAATGCTATAAAGGAATTAGGTGAGCAAAAGAAGTAGCTTTGGAAAAGCAGAAGGTGTGAATATCCTTTATTTTTGCATTGCCATCTACACAGGACCTTTCTGCTCCTTAGCATCTCCACAGGTACCTTCTCAGCCGAGACCCTCTCATTAGCCCCCAGGAAAAGACGAGGCCTGGAACTCCAGTGTCCAGAGCAACCCAAAGTCTTTCAAATAATGGGGAAAATGCATTGTTCTCCATAAGTATCTGTTTAGTGTTGAGCATGTGCTTGTGAGTTCAGCTCGGATATGAGGTGTCCTTCGTCTCTATGCCTCTGTCTGTTCTCTATCTCTGTCTATTTTCTGCACTTAATACCCCTCAGTTTCCCCAAGGTGAGAAAATGTCTTCCCTTACACATTCCCAGGTGTGCTAATGCCCAGCTCACCTTGTCTGTAGTGAATCAATATTTGTGAGAGAAAAAACATGTGCCATCCTCTATGAGGTGTACGCTAGAGAGAGAGAGAGAAGAGCAGTATCTCCCTATCTGTATTACTCTATATTAACTGAAACCACAGCCGCCTTGACCAGTTCCAGTCCCATCTCAAATAAGGGATGGACAGCTTATAAACTGTCTGCATCAAATTTATTTGCTGGTGACTTGGTCTTTCCCCGGGGACCTGGTTTGGTCCTTCCTGGCAACAGACAGGAAACAGCAGAAAACAGCATTTTCCTTGACTGAGTTTCTAAGTTTCAGTCTACCTGCACTGTCAGAAACGTCCATCCTCTTTACTTTAGAAACTTTAAGCTTACTTTTTCAGTGACTAAAAAACCCACTTTAGCATGTTTTATATGCTCCCCAGTCCCTCAGGTTCCTCCATTAGCAATTCCTTCCCTGCCCATTTTCTTAACAAGTACAATTTTGCAGGCTTCTTCACAGAAAATACAATCTCACTAGTATCTCCTATACTTTAAAATAAACCAGCCAGCCTTCAGTCTGTTTCCCTCACTCCATCCTGTCGTCTTTCACCCTGAAGCTTAATGAACTGCTTTCTGGTGTCTTAATGGAGATTCTTTCCAGTTCATCCTTATTTATGAACTGAAATACCTACAGCAGTCACAGACCTTTGCTGAAGATCTAACTGCATTTGCATTTTTTCCTGTGATGTGCCATCTCTGGAAATCTCATATATGAACCTAGATTCAGGGTACTTTGCACACTTAGTGGAAGCAAGCTAAGATTGTAGCATTTTGGACAACTGTGGAAATTCAGTTTAAAAAAATCAGTCTTTTGCCATTTCCTTGCTAAAGGTCACTTTCTCTCCCATTTTTTTTCTTTTCTAGGCACTGAAGACAAGTCCACCCAGTGTCTTTGTCATGCCCCAGCCTACAAATGTGAGTGTTGTTTCAGTGTGTCTCTCGTTGTCACTTCCTAATTCCAGGACAGCCATACTTTGCTGTTACTTTCTGTGTAGCATCATTTTTGTGTCTGCACAATTTAAGTTCTGTCTCAGGTTTCATCACCTCTTGTTCGGAATTACGTAGGGGGACACTCACACTCCTCTCCTGTTTGTTTAAAATGCTGCTACTGATATTAATTTCTTGCCTTGTTAATTTAAGCACTTCCCCACTCTTTTTGCATGTCTTCACTGACATTTTCTTCCCCTCTATCCACCATCACTCTGCATTTTTAAGACCCTTCCAGGCCTGCCCAATGAGGCTATGAATCTCAGTCTTTCCCACCCTCCTGCTTCACCTTCTCTTATGTTTCTTGCCCAGGGGTGGGCAAAGTTCCTTGTGACCCCAGCAGGGAGGCTCCACTGGGTGCCTCGTAGGCTAGCCTTGAAATTCCCCCAAGCAGTAATGCCTGTGTGCCAGGTGGCACCCAGTGTGTCACCTTGCCCTGGCTTGTGTCTGTGCCGATGTCTTCTAGGAGGTGACATTGGAGGGGACAGAGCTTGCCTCGCTTTTATCACCCAAAAATGAAGCCTTGGTATCAAGGTACTGCTGTGATATGGACAGTGCAGCTTACTTGGGAAGATTCTGGATTATCTGTGACATATAAGCTCCTCCTATACAAGTTGTTTAGGCTGAAAGTATCTACATTTTGTACATGTAATTCTATAAATCAAATTGTTTTCACAGAACACACTTTCCTTTTATTGCTTTTTGTTATTTGGGGGCATATGGTAACTTTCTGTAAAATGTCGCCTTAATTGCCTTCTGGATATACCCTATAAATCCCGACAAATGCTTTCAAAAGTGAAAACAAAGGCATATTTTTCCTTCTATCAGAGCTTGCTCAACAAACTGCCTGTACCTTTTCCGTGGGGCCTTGCAAAATGGTGTTATGTCAAGAAGAATAATGCTATTTAATTTATGAACCATTAATATTTATTGCACATGCAATCACTGGCATTTGATGTGAGAGAGCTGGGCAGCAGTTCTTAAAATTGGAAAGAGGTTATATATTTACCCAGGCTACACTGATAATTCATATGGGATAATTTTTGATGCATTTATTTCTTTGTGTTGACGAATTTCCTGACAGTGGCCAATGCGGTTGGTTTTTAAGCTTATTTGCTAGCTCATAATGAATTGCTCAATAATTACTAAAAATAATTCAGCTCCTTTATTATTAGGGTTCTGTAAGTGTGTGGAAAAAGACATGCTGATATTGCTACACAATTAAGGAGCTGAATCACAGAATAAGCTGAGTTGGAAGGAACCCCCAGGGATCACCAAGTCCAGCTCCTGGCCCAGCATAGCATCCAGTCTTACTTCTGTACTGGGATGTGCTTCTTTCCCACACAGATCAGGGCTGGGGGCTCCTCACACTGTGTTTTGCATGAGGGCATCCAGACACCCCAGTGTATGATGCTGCTGCCCCAAACCACACGCCTGATTCCACAGTGGGAGGAATTGGTTTTGCAAAAACTTGCACTAGGGCTTAGCTTTATAGTGAATCCCCCTGCAAACTCAGTATGGAATACTGGCCCAAAAGAGGGCTCTGGTGCCACAGGATTGTCTTTTCAAAACAATAAGATTAATTTGGGGGCATAAATTAGGTAGATCTGCAGGTATTTGTGGAGCAGGTTGCCTGAAATTACATGTAACAAGGTTTTAAAATTCAGGTTATGTTGGTTTCTCCTGATACATGACTGCTCTTCTCAGTTCCTGAGGGGGAGTAATATTATTTTCTTGAATCAGGTTCTGGTTGCAATGTAAGTTTTATTTCCCTAAGTGTTTTATGTGACTTACTTTAGAATTAGCTGCTTCAAAGAAGGTTCCAGCCAGGAGATTACTTTGGGAGATGCTCACAGAAACATGTGAGTATGACTGATAGCCATCAACATAGGACAGGTGGGAATTCCAAACAGTTTTGATTAATGTTTGGGGGTTTGTCTGGTTGGGTTTTTTTAAGTATAGTGATACTTGCATCAGTGACAGACTGGAGTCTGTGACTGTATCACTGAAGAGATTGATAGAGGAATACTATTTCTAACATACTGATAGAAATACAAATTTGATTCCCATGCAAATTGGAAACTTTGAAAGCAGCACTATTGAAGCCTGTTAAGAGACTCAGTTAGCAGTGCACTAGTCAGAACTGAAGTGCTGCAGTGATACAAATCTGGCTAATACTGATGTAAGAACACAGAGATAATGGAAGCTTTCACTACATGCCTGTGTTATACAAAGGGATTAATTGTGATTTGATCTAGGGTATTATTTTGATGAATTATTCCCAGGAAGACATTCACAGAACAAGAGGGACTTCAAGACTGGTGAAGCACAACAATCCTATTAGCCGGCTTGAGAAGATCTGATTTAGCTTTGTCTTCTAAATGCAGTCATTGGAGTGTAGGAGGATGGAAATGTCTGCTCAGGCTATATCCAGGCAGCAAGCCTCCTGTTGGGAAGAGGGCAGGCTCCCCAAAGGACTGTCCCTACAGTTCTCTGATTCCTCAGTGCCTTTGTCCCATTAGCTCAGTCCTTGTACATTTGGAAACCACATGCAAATGTCTAAATGTCTGTAGGGTGAACACAAGCAAGGGAGCAGATTTAATTACTTTGTGGACTCCAAACACACGATCTTGCAAAAACCCCTCCTAAATGCATTGCGACTTCTGCCTGAATAAGGGCAGCCAGAAAGTGTCACTTGCAGTTTTTCTTGCAGCACACTGGAACTGGAAAGGACTCAGGGAAAACCTGGAATTGCTAGCAATAGTAAACTCCCAGCACATATGGCAGACCAGGGTCCCTCACTCGCATTTTGAAGTTGTAATAAAATGGCAGTAGTTACCAACTCTGGCATAGTGTCCACAACGGAAGTCAGAGCTTTTATATAGAAAATGAAGAAAAAATTAGAAACATGTCATCTTTTAATTCCTGCAAGACATGTCAGTTCTTTTGTGGAGCTGGAAGAGATTTGCTAGTTAAGTTTGAATAGGGAGAGCAGGGAAAGCAATGCAATATAGTCATTGACAGCTTCCACACTGACATTTAACAAGCTGATTTTTCTGATGTGGAGAAGCAGCGGCAGCATTTTATTTGTTTCCATAAGGGTGCATCAGAAGCACAAAGCTGTACTTTTGAGTTATGAGGAAAGATGAACATTAATAAACAGGCAGGTCAAGAAACACCACAATACAAAGGATTTTGTTATTCCTTCAACATTTGTCACCAGATGCTAGCCCTCCAATATATCTTGCTTTGAGAAATAGTTTTTAAGTCTTGCTTAGATCTGACAGCAGTAAAAGTCCCTTGTGAACTCTGAAAAGGCAATCTCAATCCAGCTGCTGGTGTTTAGAGCTACACAAGATGAAGTGTTGTAAATGACAGAATCTATCTCCTAATAGATTTGACAAATGCTGGGGCTCTACCTGTAAGGATGAGAGCTTTTTTATTGACTTGCCAAAAGCAATGGCTTCCGTGAATTGCACAGCTGAAATAAACAGTAAAAACATGCAGTGATGCAAGTTGCTGAGTAATCGCGAATCCTTCCAGTGAGCAGTAAATACCTTTTTGCTAACTAAATGCCATGTTCAAGAGCAAACCATAGAGAAGGCACAATAAACTTCAAAGTAAATCTGCCTCCTGGGTGTTCAGCTCTAGGCTGCAGTTACTGTGTGACTTCAGATAGATTGCCTGGCTCCTTGGTTTCTCATCTAAAGCAGACAGTTCGTAAGATCCTTCAGATCACTGGATGAGAGATTATTACTTGCATTGGGATATTTTTAGTAACTTGCCAATTATTGCAGTCCTGATAAGGTGATCTCTCTTGCTTGCTAAAAAAGTTTGTCCAATTTTTTTCACAAAGCCTGAATAGAAGACAGGTGCTCATCATCCAGCACTAGTATTCTTGCAGTAGCATATGTGTATATATATAATTTTACTTTCACAAAATAAACAGCCATTTTAATTAGAATTTTAAGGACAATGTTAATCAGGTAATACCATTTACCACTGTAGTCATTAGCAGGTCACCTTCTTGGGGAAAAATCCTCACTGTGTTTATCAGTGTGAGCTCTGCTGACAACAGGGATCTTCTGACACCAGCTGAATGTCACCAGGAAGACTTGATCCCGGAGAGGAATATTGCGGGGCCGTGGTGCACAGTGCCAGTCCTGTACAGGTTGCATTGCTCAGCGAGGGTGGGGTGAGGGTGATCTTGGCTGAGTCTGGGATCCTCTGCACCTGCTGGGAGTGTGGGGCCCCGGCTGCACTGCCATGTACCACAAACCCTGAGCTGGACGCAGCAAGTGAACTTCAGCAGCGGTGGTGTGACAGCAAAGCCTCCAGCTGAGGAACGTGCAAACTCAAACGTTAATCTTTCAAGGGCACACTCTGGTAACCAAGCAGAGAAATCCTCATTTCTCTAGCAAAGTAAACCCACTTGGAATAACTAAAATCTTCACTTAAACCTTAATAACACAATCCATGGTATTTTTTGGAAAAGCCATTTGCTCCCACATATGCCTTTCTCGCTAGAATTGGGGCACTGAAAAGATTAAATCTCATCATTCTGCAAATCTCTAAATATACTGTCTGCAATACATTGATGTTAAGTCAATGTACTGAAAACAACACAACAAACAGAAACTGCAGTCTCTCTTTTCAGAAGAAATCCAGAGATGCTTATTGGACAAAATGATCTGAATCACTGATCACTGATGGGCACGTTTAACTCCAGCCAAAGCCCAAACTGCCTATTGCATTTCCCCCCTGAAGCTCCCAGAAATGTATAGTCTTAGTAATGAGTCTTTGCCCTTGACACAGTGCAGTTTGCTTGAGTTTTTTTTGTACTAACAGCTTCAGTGTAAAATGTGAGCTACACAAGTTTAAGTCTTTGTATCCCCCAAGCCTTTTGCTCCCAATTCCCCCTGCCTCTTTAAAAATATCCCTTTATTCTTTCTTCCTGCTGGTTTAGGATTTTGCAGTAGTAGAAAAGATTTTGTTGTAGTGATTGTGAAGAGTATTTTCCATACAGGTAAATAGTTCCCATACACTGAACACAGTGGCGCTACACAAGTGGCACTTTCTTTTCTATATGACCTAGATGTGGTCTGTCCACTCACTAGCTGGTTTGGGAATCTGCAGCAGTGAGCTGGAGGAAAATGGATAGTGTGGTAAATTTAGCAGAGGAGAAAGCTTTGGGGTACAATGCTATAGCTTGCTCTGGTCTGGAGAGAAAGGGAGAAAAAAAGAATTGTCACGGCTCAGCATGGGAAGAGAAGTGTGGAGAGCAAGCATCTGAATTTCAGTCCTACCTGCAGAGGCTGTGCCGCTCCATAGCAGTCTTGTGCTCTGACTTCTCTTTCTCAGGTTGCAATCCCTGTAATCTGGGGGTGTGCACACTCAAAGAAAAAGGTGGGAGGGAGGGCACGGGATGTGCATTGTTCTTCCTGTGGTTCATATAGGTCAATAAATAAAAAGTGAAAAGCATGGTTACTTATTCATTCTGCTGTATTATAGGCATGTGTGACCACAGACTTGCAGAAGACATTAAATTTGTAAAATCAAGTGCTGAGAACTTGTGCAAACTTTGATGCAGCGCTCTGTGCCTGTGCTGAGGAAATGGCCTTCAACTACACAACTGCAAACTGGAGAGAAGCATCAGAGTGGGAAGAATGAATAAGGGGCGTGAGTTGCAAGCTGTTTCTTGGGGCAGATAGTGAAAAAATTGAAGTTGAAGAATGAAGGTGCAGTCAAAAGAAGGAGGCAATGGCATGCTGAGTGGATCTGTGACCTGGGTTGTGTATGGCTGGAGATTGCAGGGCACAGAATGATGCCTTCCCAATGAAGGCTCACCCGGATGGTGCTACGGACCGTGGGGTCTAATTTGCAGAAGTGCTGACTTGCAGCTGCACATCAAGTAGATGTGCTTTGAACCGATAACCACAATGTTGCATTAGCTGGTTCAGAAAGTCAGGCATGAGGCATCTCATTTGGGCACAGAACATTCCTTTGTAATATTGGCATTATTTTCTCTTTGCCTGTAATCTTGCCCAGAAGTATCTGTGTAGGGGGGGAAATCCCCTCACCTCAGACAAACGGCATTTATTTCATAACACCTCTAATGTTTATGAAGTCCTAATATTATCCTGTCAGATACTATAAAAAGCCCTAAGGAAATTAGTAATTCTGTTGTCAGAGGAAACTTTGAACGTTGTGCAGTAAATATCTCAGTGAGCAAGGGATGTGCTGTAAGTGGGAATACAAACAAAATCTGGGCTGAGGTGGACTTTGCACAGGTGTTAAAACACAAGGCTGTTAAGTTGTTTAGGTTTAATCAAACAAAACAAAAGTGGACTACTGTGGAGTAAGAGGGAGGTGAGCAGTATGGTAGTTGATCTGTGGTCCCAGGCCAGATGAGTCCTTCACCTGAAGGATGGTTTCATTTCATTTAGGAGGATAATTTTGAAGGGGGTGAAAGGCCAAGTGAGCTGTGGAAATGTAAATACCAGACCAGATACAGAATGATCAAGCTTGATCAGGTGCTGTATGGCTGCAAAATAGTGAAGAAACTATTGGAAAACAGGAGGAGATGGGAAGAAGAATGTAGCCAGCAGAAGCACAAGTGTAGGAACATGCTGGGAGAGTGAGCTGATGGTGGGCACAATCAGCACTTGCGCATCAAGAGCAGTGCTGAGACCATGGCATTAATTGCTGCAGCAATTTCCTGTGTCTGCTCCTGGTGTAGACTCGAGAAGGGAAACTGGTGCTTTGCTGATCCTCTGTGGAGGGGACAGCATTTGCTTCTGGCTCTTGTCTACAGAATTGTCTAATCCTCTCTGCTGGGCATTTTCGCTCACTATTGACTGTTGGCAAAGCTTACATGAATCCATACACTGTCCTTTTAAAATTAGAGGAACATGAGGGTTTTATAATTTAAAAGTGTGTATTTCAGTTTTGTTGCTTGCTTGCTTTGCATCACAGGAGGATTAACTGGAGCTTTTGGCTTAACTTCTGTATGCTGTGCACTCACGTGTGTCCTTCCACCATGTCCCCTCCAATTCATATTCCTACTAAAATAAGCAGTCCCAGTTGTTCCTGTTTTCTGGCAATTTCACTGGGTGAGCCATGGTCCTTCGTGAAACTCTTGGGGTCACTCAGATTCATAGTATTTTTATTTATATGCAGATTGCTTTCTGAGATTTTTGTTGTGTTCATCTTTGTTGTAGAATAGGGCTTATTAATAGGGCGAGTTTTGCAAAGTTATTACCTAAAGATTTCAGGTGGAAAGAAGGAGGAAAAATAGAGAAACCTGGAGAAATTCCAGGAGCAGTTAGCCCAGCTTTGGCCCCAGGAAATGTTCTGGGACAAATTATTAAATTGTCAATTTATCAAATGCTGAAGATGTTGAAGTGGTTAAAAAAATCCCTATAGGTTTGTGAAAAACAAGTAATTTCAAACTAATCCAGTTTCTTTCTTGGGCAGGATAATAGATGCAGTACTTGGGGGGATATGTAATTTGACTTCTGTTAAGCTTTTGACTTTTTTCTCATCGTATCTTTATATACTACACAGATAATTATGTCCAGCCTGAAAACACTGCACACAGTGGAGTGGAAACCACTCAAAACTTGTATTTCACTGCCAGAGTAAGAGGGCATTTAAAGTGGGGCTGACCCAGCCGGTTTCTATTCAGTGTTTTCATTAAGGGCTCAGGCAATGGAATGGGGGTTAAATTGGTCAAATGCACAGAGGATGTCACACTGTTAAGCTGTAAGGATGATGGAAGACAAAACTAGAATGCAAAAGGACCTTGTTAATTTGACAAAAAAAGGCTAAATCAACAGGACCAGGTTCAGCTTTTCGAAGTCCCATATGTAAGGAAGATAAGGGGCAAGCTGGGGTGGAAAATGGAGAATAGTAACTGCCCAGGAGTGTGAATGGCAGGGAAAGATACTGGAGTGGACAACAGCAGAATATAGGTCAACAAATGGTGTTTTTGCAAAAAATACGTATTTCATTGTTTAATAAGGATGTGGATAAATTGGAGGTAGCTCAAGGGAGAGTTTAGAAAGCATAGAATGAAAGTTGAAAGAAGTGGCTATGTTTTAATATAAAGAAAATACACAGGAAAACTTGTCGCGGTTTGCAACAAGTTTTGTACAGAGATTGTTCTGCTTTCATACTTGAGACAAAGCAGTAACACATTGGTTCCATGTAGGAGAAAGAAACTCAGGCTGGAATTTAGTGATGATGTAAAATGGAAGAGTTCTGGACACCTCTGGAGGAGCTGAGGAAAAGACTGGCCAGATACTTGTTGGGAATGAGAACTGAGATGTACCCAACCCCTCTGTTAGTATACAGGACTGAAAAGTAAGATGTCTTCAGTACCAATTTGACCCCACTTTTCTATGACTGTTCTTATCATCAAGTAAATGAGTATTTTTTATTTCATCTTTTGAATAAAAGGTAAAGAAAAGGTAAGCGTAAAGAGGTAAAACTGAAATTCCTATCTGAATATAACTCTGTGTTACATTCGTGTCCTTGTCTCTGTCAAAAGCAGGTATCAGCACCTGCATTCGTGTCTTCCTTTCCAGAATGGTTATTCTTGTGGTGTTCTGATAGCCTTCTCTATATTCTGTCTGAAATCTTGCTCGCTTGAGGTCTTTCATCTGTGGGATGGCTGTTCCTGCTGGAACACTGAAAATGTGCTCCAGGAGACAATTTGAACTGTTTGATCTCATATAATACCTGTTAAAATTTTAAACTTACAAGCTAGGCCAAACCAACTGGTGTAAAATATAGGCATGGGAGATGCTCTGCAGAGCAAGTGACAGCCCCATCAGACTTCACCCAAAATGAAAGGATGTGCAAGGCTTTAGTCGTGCACTGAAAATGATGCCATGATGATTTTTTGCCTTTTCTTTTATATACCTTTTATATACTCTTTTATATAGCTTTTATGTATCCTCAGTGCTCTGAGCATGCATACTTGTAATTCCTTAAATCCAATAATTTAGCATAGTCTTCATATTCTGTTAAGCCAGGAAACCAAACATCCTGGAGGCCTTGCAGCTGGAGGCCAGAAAGCCCTACTCTATCCTGAGAAGCCAAGGTCCTCTACAGAACCCATCCTGTTAACTAAGGTAGGCCCGTCCAGGAGGAAATTCCTTGGGATGGGAGGATATCATGCTCGTCATTCAAGCCTCTCATTGGGGAGGTTTCGATAGAGATGCTAATTCGCAAGGTCTAGAAATTGTATAAGCAATTTATCGTGCGGGTGCATTTCGGTGCATTCCACCTTAGTGAAGCGGTGCACCTTAAGGATCCTTATTAAACAATGAGATAAAAACCCCTTTTTCCCTTAACTGTGTCTGACTCTTAATTTTAAGACCAGGGAAAGCCAACAAAAAGAGCTGTTGTTTTCATGTTAGCAAGTTAGAGGGGAAGGGAGGGTTTGGACTGAAAGAATGTGTGAGTAAAGCAAGGTACATCAGGGATCCGGAGCATGATAGGGAGCAAAAACTAGAGGGACAAGTTATTGGGTTTGTGCCACTGAAGAAAAATTCTGTGCTGTCTGTTTGTGGGCTGGGCAAGGCTGAGTAATGACAGGCTATAGTGTTGGATCCTCTGATCATGGAAACAGAACTTCATGCATCTTGTTGAGTAAACGTGTCTTCTACTGAAAATTACATCGTGATATCCTTTCTCCTCATTAAAACAACTGTCAGGATCCTGAATTTTGGTACATTGAGAAAAGAATTAATGTGTGATACAAAACCTCAGTTTTAAAGAAGCAGGGTTGAGAGAAATGAAAAGTTAGTTGATGTCTTCATACCTCCCTCATGGAGATGACAGATAGTGCCTCTTTCTCGAACAGCATGCTCCAAACAAATAAGCAACCCACCATCCTTTTCTCACTCCATTTTCTGTGCTCTTACACAAGTAAGGCAGAGGAGAGATGCAAATTTTTGGCTGAAGATCTAAATCCTACTTCCATTTCACCTGTGCTCCCAACTAACCAAGAAGTAGAAAACTGAAATTCTTTCAGTCCTGTAGAGGACTGCAGTGAAGGAGCACAAAACTCAGACAATACAAACTTCTTTAAATCTTGGAGGTCCATTGGAAGCCATTTGCTTTTGAAGAGTTTTTGTTTTGGTTTGTTTTTCTTTTTCTCCCAATAGAAAGAAAAATGTTCTCATAATGGAAGAAGCAGGAAGATTTCTCTCATTTGATATCACAGTTGTATTTATTGGTATGTTTCGTTAGAGCTTCAGTTCTACTGCTCAGTCATTTACACTCACTGTCTTGTGGGCAGATCAGCTTGTAACATGAACCAACACCTTTTCTTCTGCCATGAACTATAATGCTGTTGTTCAATGAGCAATCAGATGTTGACGGATTTTCTAGCTCTTGATGTGTCTTGTTTTATACTTTACATGACAAAATGAGGGCTGGTAGGTGTTTTGAGAAGGTGATTTTAAAATTTCTGTTCAAAGGACTCTGTGCCACAGGTAATCTGAGCATCTCCTGAGCAAGGGGTAAAATGTTTTTGTTTGTAGCAAGGGGTAAAAGGAATCAAATATGTTTTTTATGATAGTAGAACAAGTTCTGACACTGGTAAAGTGATTGTTCTGCTCCTTCAGATATGGCATAGGGAATAAAATGAAGAAAAAGTGACCTTTTGCCAATGATAATGCATTCATGGGTCTGTTTGCACAGCTCGATATGAAATGCCTTTATGAAATTCTATCGTATGAGTGACACATGTCAGATGAAGCTCTTAAGGGATATCTGGCATCATACACACAACAATTACATGTTTGATTGCACAGAATATAGTATCAAACGATGCCAGCAGCTCCTGTTAATGTCAAAAGCTAAAATCAAGCCCAACTCTCAAGCATATTTTACATACTTTCTAAAGCTGTCATTCTGTGGTACTCTGTCTTTGGTTCCTCTTCTCTCTAACATAAATTTTTCTTCCAGCTTCATTCTTTGGATGTGTATTTTCAAGATGTACAGTCAATGTACTATTAAATTGTGAAGTTCTGTATATGGCTCCCATATTGCCAGTAAAATCTCAGGCTGACCAAGAGTCACATTCAGAGCTGACTTTTGAGTTTCTGTTACAGCTGTTAATCACAGACAGTACCTGAGGCAGCAGGTACTGGGATTATTTACATTCATATTCTCGTCTATGCCAAAAGCAGGTGTCAGCCCCTGCATTCGTGTCATCTGTCAGCAGCTTCTCTGTGATGAAAGGGCCAGACTGATTTACTGCTCAGTCATGTAACGACAACTATTGGTATGTGAGAAATGATCTTGAAACTAGAATCAAATCAAAGAACAAACATTCTTATAAAATACAGTTGGGACTTACTGTTTATTGATATTTGGGGGAAAGATGTGTGCATGCGAATGAACATCCATATGTCAAGATAAACCTCTATAGAGTTGCTTGTATTTGTTTTCTATTTTGTGTCATGGCATTTGCTAATTAATTACATTTTACACAACTGCAGAACATTTGTCATGTCTCAGTGTGTGTGAAATGTAACTGATCTCCACCAAGCAAGAAGGAGATAGAGCACTATGCTTGTTTGAGGAGCTCTGTCAAGCCCTTGGGCTGAAAAAATCTGGAAAAGACAGAATATCCAGATTTGAGAAAACAGATCCAACAATGTGGATCTGTGGAATTTGCTCTTGCTGATTTTAACATCAATATTTGGTATCAGGGTCTAGCTAGTGATGGTTTCTTCTTTCCAATGGTTGGAGAATTTCATGTTTCACAGCCTTGAAACAAAGCATTTTAAAATCGACTCTGTTACCCCAAAAAGAGGTTTTTTTGGATCTCTGATGGTTGCTTTTTCCAACAGTGAAGTTTCTGTTCAGTTGTTACCCATGGCAAGCACCCAGACAACCTGTCTCCTGTCCTTTTTGTTTTGTAGCAGTCTGACAGCAGTATCTGCTTCCAAGACTTCAGTTAGATTGACATTCATGAGCAGAAGGTATTCATTTCACCTTCACAGTGCCCTCCCCAAAATCAGCATGATGTTGTGCCATATACATAATTTATCACTTATCCCATGACAGTAAAACTGCACAAGGATATCTTCAACATTATCCAGGGTGACAAGAGAATGAATTTTTTCTGTGTCACTGTTTCCATCACACTGCTTATCACAAGGAAAACACTTTGTCCATAAAAATCACCCGACCTGTTTGATAACCTTTGTCAGAACATTAACCAAACACCAAACTAAAGCATATTTTAAGGCCCACTTTTCTGCCATGGCTCATCTCAACTTGCTAACAACTTCAGTGTAACACATGGCAGACAAGCACGTAGACAAAGGTGTAGAGATGGCATTGCTCACTGGGAGCACATTGATTTTTAAAAGCTAAACAGGGGAGTGTAGTCTTTGTGCATGTTAATTCATCCATTAACACCTCTGCTGGGAGTGACAACAGGGTTGAATACATTCTTTATTTTTAGTATCCAGAACCCGAGTGTGAGAAGCTGGACACAATCCTATTTCCTCTGAGGCCAGAGGGAAAATGTTTCATTGAATACTTGGGGGGTGGTCTTCTCCCAAAAGCAAAAACGGGGTGAGCCTGTACACTTGAACATTCTCCTGATACATGCCATGATTTTGGCACCCTTCTCTCCTTTCTGCTGCACCACAGCACCTGTGTAGGGCTTTGCAATTCAGTTTTTCAGAGAAACAGAGATCAGCAATGCAAGTTTGGTGGTCAAGGGTAATTTGTTTAAGTAAAACATTTATAACAGGTCTGGAAGAGATAGGGATGTAAACAGCACATGCTTCCCTAATCAGAGCTCACAAACCAGTTCCTGTTTCCCAGGAAACTAGTGGATCACAATAATTACTTAATTATTTCTAGATAGGAGTATGAAACTCCTGAGCTCAGCTTCAGTCCTTTCAAAGGGCAGTCATATGAAAAGGGAAAAAAAAAGTATTAAGGTTTTCTTTAAAGATTAAAAATACATGTCTTTTAAGCACAGCTTTTGAATAAGTTTTTTTTTAGCAGATAACAAACACCTTGAAAAGCATTCAATCTGAAATAGCTGCTTTTGATTTTTCTACTAAATAAGATAGGGGAAAATACATGATTTTTTAATAAAATATTTTTTGTTTCAGTTCTGCAGTAGTTTTGTAAGCATAACCACATGTTTATATAAAGCAAAAACTGAAGTGTGTTTCTGAAATTACTGATAATCCTTTTGATCTTTATTTCTACATTCTCTTTTTCCTCTAGTCTTTTTTCTGTGAGTGAAATGGCTTGACAAACTCATGTGTTCTTTTGTATGACTGAAATATGTAGTTTTAATTGAAGGAAAGCAAGTAGGGGCTTTTTTTACCCTGCATGATAGACTATAACATTGCTTTTCAATGACAGTTGTTAGATGAAAATTTTAAAAACTATTTCCTCTTGACAGTGTCTCCCATTTAGATGCCTATTAGATTTCTTTATTATTATGTCACAATGGAAATTGCTATGTTTCACTGTAAGAGAATGAAAACCCAATGTTATTTTTGTAACTGGCAAAGGTGATCACTTTTAAGTAAGTTCAAGTGAGCTGCTCAGAGGTAAGAAATTTGTACTTAACTGAAGTAATTGAAAAAAATTATAATGAAATGATTATTGAGAATGCTCTGTTTGGATTTAGTCAGTCACTATCAGCCAATTGGCAGACAGGGTTTTGAAAATTGAACTACATTGAATAACTGTAGTATGATTTTGTAAACCACGGTTGTAGCACCAATCACAGTGTAGCAAATTAAACCGCTGGGAAAGTAAATATATAGTTATGCCTCAGTAGCTGTGAAGTGCCTGTGTGCTCTCACTGAGACAGTTCCTTTTAAGAGCAACAATCTACATATTTTGGAGTTCATGTAGCTTGCCCGTATTTTCTGATGGAGAGGAGAAAATGTCCCTGAGGTCACTTTCATTTTGTTACATTAAGGTAAAGGCCTGTGAAAATGGATTAAGAATGAGACTTAAATTTCAAAAGCATTACTGTAAAGTGTATTGGATGTGAAAATGGCTTTTTGTTCAGATTCCAGTTATTGTGCCCATTAGATACTATATTGGTTAAAAAAAAGCACCCATCAGTGAATTGTGGCGGATACATGAATTACTTCTCACCATCTTTCCTATTGCATTATGTATCATTCTGCTTGGAGCACAGCATTAGCATTATTTTCTTGAAAATAACGTTTTCTTCAATTCTATGACATTGTAATGAAGAAATGAAAAAAATATTATTTATACTTATGCTGAAAAATATAGGTTTATTCCTTCATGTTAACTTTTGTAACCTAATTTAAGTACAAATACTTTTTACAAAATTCACCAGCAGCAACATCAAATGCACACAAAGCCAAAATGAAGATTTAAGGGGAAGATTTTCAGTGGCATATCTCAGTTAGCATTTCCTTTTCCTTTTGGAAATCTCTTCTGCTTAATTGGGGTAGAATTACCCATTTTAAGTTAATTCAGTGTTATTATATTAAGTAGAGCACTCTGAACATTAATAGCTGAGTGCTGGCAAACTGGGGAACCAAAGCGATTCTGATTTTTTTTCACAGATGTAGCCAACACTCTTGACTACATTTTGGCTACTTTGTAAGCATAATTTATGAGCTGTTTGCTGTGGTCTGCAGTGATGTCTGAGGTGCTCACGCTGTGCTTGCAGCAGTACGGGGACCAATTTGAGCGCAGGGGGCCAGCGAGGTGTCCCATCCCAGGAACCAGGGCTCTCTGGGAACACTGCCTGCGAGGGGTTTTTGCTAGCCGGAGAAAGAAGCTTGTGGGGTGCGGGAGAACGGGACTCTTGAACAACAAATTAATATGATTTCCCAAAAGCCTATCTATTGTTTACATTACACTGGTTTTATGCATTCTTGCAGCTGTAGTTCACGCGATCACGCATGACCCGATTGGTTTCTCTATGTTGCCTACGCGCCCTGCATGCACCTTTCAGAGAACCTGATTGGTTCTGGTCTAGGATGGTACAGTTCTTCTTTATCTACTTTCTTGCTGTCTTGTTATTCTGTTTTCTAGCGGTTTTTTTCTTGATTCAGCATAGCTTACATTCCAGTGACTCTGATAAGGGTAGCTGAAGATAACTTGGCTGGGGCACTCTGACAGGATTTCAGTGCTTTACAACAGTGGGGGAAAGGCGCACTTCCTGGGGATGAGGAGGGTTTGTAGTAGGGGATTTCCTTGGCAACAGGCTCTGGAGAGCTGCCAAGGTAAAGAGGGAGGTGGAATGACAGAAAAGGCCTGGGACAGGCAGAGGAACAGATGAAAGCTGTCCCAAGGGTTGTAGCAGGGTCTTGGAGAAGCATGTGGCCTTGGACTGCTGACTTGACACCGTACTGGGGGCATGCAGAAGGCTGGGAGAGGGGCTTGAGGCCTGGGTAGATATGCAGAGCTGCCAAAGTGTGAAAGTGCAAGCGGTGAAGCCTCAGGAGCCAGCTGTGCTCACACCAGACGACTGAGGGCAGCTGCAATGCCCGTGGCTTTCTGAGAGCTGGTCCCTGGGGTGGAGAGTCTCTTAAAAACACGCTCAGGTGGAAAGTTTGAGTTCTATTCGGGGAAAAGAAGTGCCCCTTAGCTCAAAACTTAAACATAAATGGTAAATTGGCACTGTGCTTCGCTTGGGCCTAGGTGGCAGGCATCAGATAGAGCTGCTCTTTTAACAGTAGTAGAAATTGTATTCACATGAAAGATCATTTTTGTCTCTGTTATTAATTATTTAATAAGGACTGATGGAATGAACAAAAAAGATTGAGTGCCTTTAAGTACAGAACTTAGAGATTTCCCTGGCAATGCTTTAATATTTGATGCAGAGATTGTTTTTGTGAGCAAAACATATGGTCACAGCAGGTATTAACTAAAATGGCCTGAGAACGGAACGTGATTTCCCCTTCCCCCCCGCAATCCTCCAGCCCAGTGGATGTGCTGCCCGTGGCGAGTTCTACCGAGCGGTGTGAGAATATGCAGCACAGATCCCCTTCTCCTTTCAGGTATGTGTTGTGCTTCTCCATGATTGCTCTGGCAACGGGCTTAGCCTGTGGGAGCAGCGTGTGCCTCCACAATTTATTTCTCCATTTCCGATTTCACACTGCAAACTTCCCGGGCTCAGTTCCTGGACAGGGGTGATTTGCCACAAGCTCGCTGGTGATGGAATGCCTCAGGGTGGTCGTGAGGAAGGCAAGGGAATGTGCTGTGCCCCTAGCTGGAAACGTGATGGAGAGCCAGTCTGCGAGGAACCCTGCCACCCTTTTGCCCCAAATAAACCCCAGCACACAAAGCAGCTGTGGAGAGGCCACACGGGGCAGGGAGCCCAGAGCTGGCCTGGGCGTCCTTGTGGTCCTGTAGCGGGGGAGAGATGGCAGCTCTCTGGGTCCCGCTGCCCCAGTGCAGGACTCCAAGTCCTGCTTTAGGGGTGTGAAAGCAAAATTTGTCTCTTTTGGGCTGGCTGCTCTCAGTGTCTTCTGCAGCCCTATGCACTGCAAGGCCCATAGGCAAAGACAGGCGTGCACACAGCCGCCATTTGGCTGAGGCAGCCATTGGCCGGTGGTGCCCCTCATGGGGCAGCTCTTTGCCCAAGGCAGCCATTTGCTTGCAGGGCCGCGTGTGGGGTGGCCATTGACCAGAGGCAGATGTTTGCTGGGGCTCCCCGCACGTGGTGGCCATTTGCCCCAAGCAGCTGTTTCCCCAAGGCTCCTCATGTGTGGTGGCCATGAAGAGGCTGTTTGCCTGAGGTGCCTCATGTGCAGCAGCCATTTTCTGGAGGTAGCTGAGGTGCTGGTTTCATCCCTGAGGGGACAGTGTGGCCTGCAAGCTGTGACCTGGACATAGTGACAGGGAAACAGTGCTGCTAACTTCTGAGAACAGGAATTGGTGACAGCCAAGAGACGACAGGGACAGCAAGGGACAGCTCTGTGCTGCTCTCCGACCCATCATATATGCAAGCAGAAGGCAGCCCTTGGGGAACAGCCATAGGGAAGCACTGACCTGGAGTGACTGATCTTGGGAAACCATGAAGCTTCGTACGGAGGGCTGTGTTGGTGGCTCTGCTTCTTGTACCTTGAGGTCTATCTCTGTCAAAAGCTCAACATTTTGTTGTTCCAGTTCCACCACAAATACTAGTGACAGCTACTGGATGCTGTAAGGGAGATTAGTACTCTGAAGCCTTGTTCTGTTTTTCTAACAGGCTCAGGCTTAATTTCACAAGTTAGAATCAAGAGGATTCCCAGAGGATCCCCAGAGGATCACCTCATAATAGTAAAATAATGACATAATTTACAAAGGAATGGAAAGTAAAGCCGTTGAAAATAAAATACACCAAATTAAACACAACTTTAGAAAAAACACTGAACTATGGTTTGGAAGTACTGCTTTCTACAAATACATCTTGTGATTCTTGATCTAAGAAGATAAAGAGGCACTTCATTGAATGGAGATGCTGTATCATTTGTCCATGTTTCAATATAAATTTTAATCACACACACAAAAAGTTGTAAACAAAAAAGCTGTGCATCCTTATTTTTTAAGAGCTCTGGTCCAGCAGTGTGAAAACCCTTTGAATGTGCAAGGAGGAAGAAATTACTAAGAGCAGAGAGAATAAAGTGTGATGCTTCAGTAAGTAAGACTGCAGAGAGAGGAAGAGGAAAGGCACAAGTCCAGAAGCCTGCTGGAAGTCAGGAAGAAGATGGGAATGGATAACTGCATAAGGAGAGACACAATGAGCAGAAAAGAAATAAGTGAAGAAAATGTCAGGTGAGGAATGGTGCTGGGTGTAGCGTTGTCATGGGAGAGTTGAACTCTCTTGTGGTGTGTGGGAGGGGAACATGGGTCTCTTGAATACTCCCAAAAAGCCAAGTGCCATGTCAACCACAGTGCCTTCACTTCTTTTGCTTGGCACCATATTTATAATTGATTTCTTGTAGGGTTTGTCCCCTGGTGACTGGCCTAGTCTGGATTTGCTTGTATGTGGGACTGCCCTTGAAGGCTTTTCCCAAGCAGGTGCAAAACATGATGGTGCCTGGTTTCTTGCTGATTCTGCCTCTCAGGTATTGAAAGTACTGCTTTTACAGGCTGGGTGCTAAAGCTACACTTACTCCTCTGAGCAACATGAAACAATAACCCATCTGTTTGGACAATGTAACATTCTTTTCCTTGCCTGGAATAAAGTTTAGTTTGCAAACAGCTGTGAAATCTGAGAGCTCTTGCAGTGCAAGCGCTGCCTCACTACCATTTCCAAGAGGAAGAGATGGCAAGACTCCCAGTGGGATGGGGGAAGATGGTGCCCTGCTGCTCCCTGGGGAATACTTTAGTGTTCTCTGCTGGCAGTGCACAGTCACTTGCTCTGGGTGGCACCTGCTTCTTCCATCTCCCCTGGAGAAGTCTGAAATGCAGTCACTGCATGCAGCATCTCAGTAAATAATGTGAGCTGAAAACCAGGCAGGAAATAAACTCATCTTTGCTCTGAGACACATGGTCTTGTCTAATACCTGCAGACTTTCATCTGAAGTTGGGTGAGATTTTCAGAAAAACTCCCATGTCAGATACTGATCCTTTGTGTCAAAGTAACTTTTCTCTCTGGATTTACCTAACCTAGTGGATGCCTCCAGGAGGGAAAAGAAATCCTTTTAAATCATGATAGCCACAATCATACAACTGAACTTTTTTTTATACAGTAATTGTTGCAAATGCTGTGTTGAAAAGAGGCATTTCTTTCCTACAATAAGCTCTCAAGTCAAGTTCTCTTATCCAGGTTCTTACCAGTATTAGTTCTGGCTTATTGATGTGCATTTGTGGGGAAAAACCAAGGCAGAACAATAAGAATTCTGCGATGATTGACTGCATTGAGACAGCTTTGGTCTTGGCTATCATAAAAGGGAATGTTCAGAGTGGGAAAATGCAAAACTGGACATTTGTTTATGATTAAAGGAAACGGGGTGTAAGGAGACCCCTTTGCAATATAAGTCTGAGTATATTGTAATAAATAATATGACTATTATTTTTCTTACAGACTTCACCTGTTATACACGTTTTGAATTTTCAAATTGAATTTTTAATTTTAGACTTTGTCTGTGATGCTCAGTTTGAAGAAGCTTAATGTGAACTTACTGTCTCCGAATAGCAGATGACTATTCTGATCTAGCTGTGGATTGGTTGTTTGCAGAGCATTGAGAAACTGTGACAGTGGAGCTAAGGAGAGAGAGAGAGAGAAGATTTTTACTTAGATCAAACCCCAGTTTTGAGTGGCAGTTTTTCTAACTGCCCACAGGATCAATTGTAGAGATGACACAAACGAGGAAGTTCATGTTGCTGGCTGTAAACTGCTGAAATTGCCTCTCATGTCGGGGTCCACAGATCAATTTTCCAACCTCCTGGGAATACAGGACGTGGTTTCACCTTCATCATTGACAGAAAGGGATCCAGTAATTTGAAAATATTAGGAACAGGGAATATGCTGTTTCTTTTCTTATTTCAGCAGTTTATCATTCTTGCTATTAAAAGCTTGATCTGATTTCAATTTGCCTCACTTTGGGGCTTTTTTTTTGTCATTGGGTCTTGTTAGACTTACTCTGCCGGATTTAAGAGCCATGATTACAAGTATTTTTGCCTTAAAAGAAGTGTTATCAAGAAAGATTTTTTAGTTTCTATTCTTTGTCTCTTGATTTGATTCGAAACCCTATTCTGTGCATCCTTCTCAATTTTTCAGTGTCCTTAATACTTCAGAAGTTCTATGTACACTTACGGGTCTCAACAGTGCTTCAGAGGTGAGCAGAACCACTTCGTGATCTCTTGGTGCCTCTCAGTTGTGCAGCCAAGGATGACACTGGAACTCAGCACTGATTTTGGAGCTGCTGCTGTGCAAGGCAGGGGCCCCCACTCTGTAGGTGTGGATGACAATCTTTATTCAGAGCTTTATAACTTTGCATCGGGGTGCATTACAACTTCTGGGGGTTTTTTTGTGTAGGCTCAGTTTAACAAGAATCTGGGTCCATTCTGATTGAATACCCTCTCCTCTTCGTTGTTTATGGCTCTCATTGTGTTTGCTTTTAGTTGTATTTGCAGGGACGTAATATTTACCTCCCAACTCTAAGTACTGTATCATCAATGGGACTGACTCCTGTTGTGTCATGATGACCTCTAACAAATGTTTTTAGTATTTCTTTTCTTCTTATTTTCAACACTTAGGTAATTTGGTCAGTTTTTAATCCGTTCAATTAAATCCATATTTTAGGGCCTTAAAAACCTTACAAAAGTCTGAGCATTTCTGCTTTTGTCTTTATCAGCTAAACTTGTAATCCCATCAAAGAACGAAGCATCTTTGGCTCTGCAGGAACTGCTCGTGGAAAATAGGCTACAGAGACATTTTGAACAGCTGTTTTGCTTGAGAATGAAAATATTGTGGAATACTGTAAGTAAAAGAGGCTTTAAACATTTTCAATCCTTTAGTGTTTTCAGATATCTATGCAGGTTAATGTTAGCATCCTTTCTAAGTGTGCATGTAGTTTATGGAAATTTGCATGATGTTTTGGCCAACTTCACACATCTGGGCCTTATGCTCAAATTTTTATTCAAACCTTTTCTTAAGAGTGCATTTTGGCACCAGCTTGACCTATTTTCATTAAATTAATTTCCCCTACCCCCAGGCAAAAATGTGACAAGTTTGCATTTTTAACAAAATGAATGCCATTTGACTGCGTTGCTGGTTCATTCCTCATGATGCTGAAAAATTAGAATGTAGAGTGAATTTATTTTTCTATGTAACTATTCTTTTTTTACTCATTAAGCACCTGAAGGCTCAAACTGACCTGAATTTGCGTTTTACTTTCTTGTGGTTTTTTTAGTCTTATAAATAATTTTTACAGGTATTGAAAAAACTGAAAGCCTCTTCTATGAAACAAGTTAACTAGTTGTTTGTTCTAAGTCCACATGTATAAAAATCCCCCAAACAACCCAAAAAGCCCCCCTTCCTGCATTCTGAAACACAAAGGAATTTGTGTCGGAGGCTGATAGCATGGTCATAAGCTCACTTTTGTTTTGCCTGCATCTTTATTTGATGTTAAGGTAAAATAACATTAGTTCTTTCTGAATCTCACTACCTCAGCAATTAGTGGAGACTTAAGGCTTCAGAAGAAAACTGTGTATGAAAAGTGAGTATGTACAGACAATACAAGGGCAGTGTCAGGGTAGTAATGACTTTGTTGCTTCCTTTGCCCGTTTTTGTTCATGTGATTTATTGACAGTGATTTGTTTATGAGCTGTGGCTTTTTCCTTGCTTGCATTTGGCTTGTTTGTCTCTGTGCACTGGTAAGTACCTAGAGCCCTGCCATTAGTAGTTCTGTTGCCTATGGAATACTTTCTTCTGAGATGAAAGTGTGCTTCAGCTGTGTAGCTATCAAAAAACCATCTGATCCATCCTCACTGTGCAGAGGAAAACATGTATTTCCATTTCTTTTTACGTGGATGACTTCTATGGAAATCAGGTGTTCATGGGCACACTACAGTTGCAGCATCAGTATATCATGAAACAAAGTGAAAGTGGGAAAAGGAATTAGCATGTGAGTTGATCCTATCTCATGTTTAGAAACAGAATAATTTTTACTCCTTCTTTGTAAAAGTCTTCTGCTAGAAAACTAAAATCGTAGTGGGATTGTGCCCTAATTCTATCAGTGGCAAAAAGTTTTCAGCTTTTAATACTAGAAATCAGGTCAAGATATGTGCACTTCCAAGCCTTATAAAAGCCTCTTTTTTTTCCATGAAGTCTCTAATTGTGATACATAAGAGCAAATATTTAGCTTTAAATATAACTATATGCATTTTGGATTTATCAGAAATGAACGAGAGAAGAATAAGACATTCAGGTAGACACTAGCACTTTGGCATAAAATCAGTCGCAGAAGATTTAAGCATAATCCTTGATTCTGCAGAGCTCAAACTGCTATAATTGCTACCCAGCACAGCACTTAAGCACATACATACCTCTGAGCATTTACCTAGTTCTGCAGGGATCTGTGAGGAATACTCATGAATTTAAAGACCAAGAAATGACAGAAATGCTTTGTTTTTGCAAGGATGGAATGCTTGTAGCTTTGCAATATCAAGCCTGTCTTTCTTTTTGTGTATTTTTCTTAAATTAATTTTTAATTGAGCTATTATAATGTAGACTTTGCTCTGTCTCATGGGATTGTATTTTTATGTATGTATTTCATTGGATTAAAACCAAAAAAGATGATGGTTTTCTTTTCTAAAGAAAAAGTAATGTTTTCCCCATGTGTTGCTACACTGACTTTCCAGGCAGAGAGGAGCACCAGGGGAATTGTTAGTGTGCATGTTAACTCTAAAACCTGCTTGCATCCGCAGAATTTTTTAATGCATTTTAGTATAATCCAGCTGTGCACTTTTTGACAACACTGCAGGTACAATCGTGTCTTAGTGATTACCTGACATGGCTTCTGCTGGCCAGGCAAGCTCCCTGAGAGCCCTGTTGGCTCGACACTGCTGCATACATATCCCCCGAGATAAAAGGGAGGCCTGAGGAGTGTAAGCTGGCCAGAAGCTGTGTGTCATTACCTCAAGGAGGTGTGTCTTTCTGTAGTGATTTCTTTTTCACCCTGCAGTGGCGCAGGGCAAAGAGGCGTGTTGCAAACTGGGAGAAGGAAGAGCTGGTCTTCCCATTACGCAGCATGAGAAGTGGAAAAATTAGCCCCAGGCTATGAATAATGGCTGTTGTAGTTGAGTCACAAGTGGCCATCATGGCTGCAGTCTTGACTGTTGTGTTGGAGGCTCTGTGCCTCTTCTGTCACACAGCTGGAAGGAGTCTGACTGCAACCACTTTCATGCCCAGGTCTGCATCTTCCTCAGCTCTAATGAGACCCTGCAATTAACTGCTGCTTTGTGGAGCTCTGCTGGGTCAGACTATGGAAGAGTTGCACTTGACAAGGATAAGTAATGTAGAAATGGCTATTAGTCTAAAGAATGCCACAGAAGGCAAATGTTTACCTGAAAATCATAATGAAATTCAAAATTTCTGTGGTGGAATTAGTAAAAGAATGCAAAAATGTGCAAAATACAACACTTCCTTTTAATCCCTATGGCTTTTTCCATAAAGATTTACTTCTTGACTGCTTTATAGGTATTAGTGAGCAACCAAAAGTCAGAGACTGGGCGGATGTGAGAATATACGGTCCTAAATGGTTGCTATTGAAAACTGTGTGAAAAATACCTTGGATGGAGGAGACTCAGAATAGGTATGGAAGGAAATTCACTATTTTCGTGGGTTTAGAGTCCACTGCTGACTACAGAGATGGTCTGATCCTCCTGCTTTCAGCCCTGTTTAGTAACAAATGAGCAAGAAGAAAAGTTGGTAACATAAAACAAATATCTATGTTGTTAGTGGGCCATGGAGTTTGAGAAATGTGAGAAGTGAAGCAATGAAAGATTTCAAGGTGTAAACCAAGGTATTACTGTGGGATTTGAGGAATGGGCTTCAGACTGCTTGCCTGTGTATGCTCTATCTGTATTATCAGAGATTACTGAGATTATGACAGTGATTATTAATGCTGATTATTGTCAGTGTAAAAGAGACCCATAAGCATAGGTGTATTGCTTTTCGTAAGGGGTTCCGGAAGGCTTGTGAAACATTATAGGCTGAAATTTGGAAAATGTTTTGAGTCAAAAGTTCAAAGGCTTGTTTTCACCCCTGTAATAAATACATTATTGTAGGTAAGATTAATTAAGGTGCAGAAAAAGGAGCAAAGAGACCAGAATACACTGTGAGTTATGTTCTATTGGTGCTTGTTCAGTGTAACTATTGCAGTCAAATCAGCCTAAGACCACTGGAACTAGCAAAGGAATGCAGACCCCTATGGATTCAGGCTTGTACTTGGAAATCGGGAACTTACTCTTTAGGATCAGTTGTTTTTCCTTTCAACTTCTTTAAAATTCAAGATGTTTCGTGATTATATGACATGAATATTTTAGAGCAATCCTAAGAAGAAGCACAAAGTCATGACTCATGTCCCAGCATGTGCTTAACTTAGCATATGGCTTATGTTTCCTTGAGGTTTCTTATTAGCTCATGAAAGAAAGTAGTGGTACTTCTGTGCATGTACAATTCAGAAGGTTTAAATTCTATGGTTTTTGAAGGTACAGTATAGAGCAGTGTATTTAGTAGACTCATCCTATGTAGTTGATAAGCCTGCTCTTTTTGGGCAGGTTGTTTTTTTGGGTTTTTTTTTTTTTTGCCTTGTTCTTCAGCAAGTCAGTGAAAATTGAAATAGGCTGGTATTACATGGACATTTATTGATAGCAGTGCCCCTCCTCTACTCAGTCACAAAGATAATAGAAATGCTCACAACATAACCTGAAGATTTTTTCCTGACCCTTTGCCATTTAGGAATTTCCCAGCCTTGTAGTAGATGTTCATTTGTCTTTCCCACTTCTCTGTAGGTTTTATATTACTATTTTTTTACTTTATTTTTTGTAACTAACATAGTACCCTTTATGTGTATAATGGAGATTTTTGACAGTTTCGTATATATTGAAATCTTTCATGGGGAAATGATTTAGTATAATGGGGTTTATGTTGTTAGGATCAAAATCGAGCATATACTTTTGATCTATTTTGTAAGCAGCACCATGAAAAGAATTCACCCAAAATGTCAAAACCCAATGTTGTAAGTGCTATATTTTCTTACTTCTTTCATTTTCATCACAGATTTTCCACTGGAAGGGAGAGCTAAAGAATTCTATAACTTCCAGCATCATTGCAGTGGGTGACATTTAGCTCTGTCTAAAGGAGTTGTGATGTACCAAACAGGGAGAATAAAGGGAGCCCCAGGCGGGTGAAGGTGTTTTTGCACTGAACCGTGCCAGGGTGGGCTGACTTTACAGCTCTGGTGGTCGGGCTTGTGCAGAGAGAGCACCGTGAGCACTGTGTGCAAGGTCAGGCTGACCTCTCTGGAGCCACATGTAGCTTATGAGTCCTGCTGCTCTTCAGGTAAGCTTAGAGCATAGTGTCAAAAAAGTGGTATTTTTTTCTGCAAGCTACTATCACGAATGCTTTCACTTTGGGCTCTTACTTTCTGCTGTATTGCCTGCAATCTGGAAAGGATCCACATGGAAAGATCTTCCCTGAAGATGTCCAGAGTAGTAAAATTAACCACTCTAATGGAAAAAAAAGTTTGATTTTTACCTCTGTGGTTTTTTTTTGCCCTGGGTTTGGAGTCTGCAGAAGGTCTACCATGTCTGACTATTTGGCTCTTTGTTTTTTATCACTTGAATGAGTGAAAGTTCTTGTTATACTTCACATAGCAACCCTGAAAGGATCAGGAAAAAGTGATCAATCTCAGGAAGTAAATGACAGAAAAAATGTTATGAAAAATCAGGCTCTGTTTTCTTTTTCTTTCAGTTTTTTCCAGTGGTCTTCAGGAAGTGAAGCAGTTGCTGAAGAGGATTGGCCAGTGAAACAAAGGGGTTTTTTTGGTTGGGTGCTCCCCCTGCCTCTGCAAATGTATGTGTTACTTCTCCACTTCAGGTCTTTCAGCTTCCTTTTAGCCATGGGCAGTGCTTGTTATTTTTACCACTTAGCTGATTTATTTCAGTCAAAAAAAATGTGAAGAGTTTATTTAGTCCTTTCCAGGCAGCTGCTGGTTAAGAAGGAGAATCATTTATTACTATTGCTGGAGCATAGAGTAAAGGAGAATTACACTGGGATTTGTGCATAATTAAAGATCTGTGAAGGGACAGAGCCTTGAGGAAGCTGGGCAGGTCATGCCTTGTTGACCTAATGGAGAGAGCTAGCTCTGCCCTTTTGCTTGAGACTGACTAACAGCAAGATAGCTGAAGCATGTTCTTAGTGGCAGCATGAAAAAAATGCTCCAGTGAAATAGAATTGGAACAGGAACAAATGGGCTGACAGCAGTGTGTGGCTTTTAAAAAATCTGCTGTGGATTTTAAGATGTGCATAGAAGACTTGAATGTAGTTGATTGTAAATGCAGGAATATACTTTTTTCGGGGTTTAAATTGTAATGTGCCTCGCCCTCCCCAGCTTGCCAGCTCTGGTTCTGCAGCCTGGCCCCTCTGCTGAGCCCTGGACTGGGAGCAGTGTTCCCCTCTGCCATCTGGGGCTGGGGGCTAACAGAGGGTAGCAGGCTGGTGGAGCAAACAGGAATGGAGCACTGGATAGCAGTGATTCAGCAAAGGGACATATGCCCCCGCTAGTGCTTCTGTGCATCATCAAGGTTCTTGTAACAGAGGTGAGTTCAAAACTGGGTCACCTCCCTCCGCTGACACTCTTCTTTGTCTTTTAAATTGTATTCACAATCTCTAGCTCTTGCCACTGTTTGACTGGCCAAAACATAGTTATTAGAGGTCAAGGATTTTAATCAGGAGAAAGAACTGGTTATTTTAAAATCGTTTGAGAGACAAATTCTGCCATTTTAACAGGCAGAAGAATTCTGTGGCTCTGAGAACTGGTAAATAGCTTCTTTAGAAGCCTGGTAAGCCTTGGAGAATTGGGAGATACAAGATAGAGAAAGAAAAGAAAGGAGCATCCAGCACTGGAGATACAGGGGAGAATTACAACATACTAGTCCTCTGACAGTCTGATGTGTGAATGTAACCTGATTTTTTGTCCTTAGAATAAAAGTGAATTTGGTGCCTGTTATTTTGATATGATAAATGAGTAAGCTTAAAGAAGAGAGGGAAATCTCTCTCTTTTCTCACTTTTCCTCATAAAATACTGATACATCAGTATGATCTCAGTATGCTTTTGGCTTTCCCTTGGGGCTCTTTGCTTTATATACTATAACTTAAGAAATAGCTCACTTGCCATGTGTAATATATAGTAAAATGTGATGCTGTGAAAACACTTAGATCTTGAATTTTACTGTAATACATTAACAATTTAGAAGTTATACGGTGAAAAACAGTGGGTGGGATTGGGTTTAGAGATCTTACCAAAGAATTCTGAACTATCATGTTGGTTTTTTGTGCTAGGGAACTTGGTTGAAGGTGAAGTATACCCTTTTTTTCTCAGTGACAAAGATTTGGGGTTCTGCCTCTAAAAGTCAATCTAAATCGTAGGATGTGACCCAAAAACTTGTCACTTGCTTGTAATGGTAAAAGAATTCCATTTCATGTTGTCGACTTTTCATTACTCCCTGTGTCACAAAAATTGTTCACTTCAAATCTCCTATGTTCCTGAGCTGAATTAAATCAGCTGGCTTCTGGTTTGATGTAGTATTTGCTCTCTGGTTGCTGTTGTTGTCTTTTATCCTCTGAAGGAAGTTAAAGTGGAAATACAAGTGAATGTGCTTTTCAATAATGAGAGAGAGGAAAGCGTACTTCATATGAGAACAAAAAGCAATTGCAGGAAAGAGCAATTTCTCCCCATTTGAAGAAAGAAACCTCAAAGAAATAAGAGGAATGTTTTCATTAAAAAGAGAATCATCTGTAATCTTAGTCTGTCATCTTCCACTGCAGAGCTTTCATCAGTAGCATTCCTCATCCTATCTTATTTCCTAAGCAAGAATTAACGTATAATAAATTAATAACAATATTATATGTTAAAGTGAGTTGTTGTGTCATCCACTCAGATATAAACACTGCCTGGCTTTGAGGAGAATGTTGTTCAGTTGCTTCTCTTGGAAGTTTGATGGCCACAGCAGCAATCTGTTGGTCAGCATGTTCACAGTGTCTCACCAGGACAGTCTCACAGCCTTCACTAAGGCTGACAAATAGATCTTGACATATTGAAAGATGGTTCAAATGCAACGACAGCTGGGAAATAATAAGAATTTTAGAGAACATGACCTATGAAGGATGAACGAATGGGGTTGGTTTCTGCTAAAGAGAAGGGGATGAAGGGGATTGAGGGGGCAGCTTATGGATACTTAAGTGATTGTTGGAGACAGAATAGTAATTGCTGTGTTACTGCTAGGCTGAGGAGCAAGGCATTGGACTTGTGGTGCTGCTCAGTTTGTTTCAGTTAGGAAATAGCAAAATGCCCCCATGTCAGTGGTAGATTTAAAAGGGCGTAAGGTTACCTGGGGAAGTTGTATGAGCCTTTAGGGGTTTTTGGAGCATGGCAGATGAGCATCTGGTGATGTCAACTTATTTGATACTGAATCAATGATGGAGTCTCCAGAAGTCATTTACAGTACACCTGTCTATCATTCAGATTATGTGTAAAACAAAAATGGTGGAAAAATATAAATGGTATAAAAACCAATTGTGACTCTTGTGAGGACTGTGATTTAATGCTCTCCTGCTCTCCCTCCATTGTATGAGTGCCCATGCCTATCTTTAATGGGAGCCTTGCTGCTGATACTGTGGAAATCCAACTCAATGCAGTTGAGTGCATTCTGTTTCCCCCTTCCTTTTGCACTTCATATGCTTAGGCAGGAGAGTTCTTTAAATATAGAGATTTTGAGTATTTCAAGCCTCACATGTTCCCTATTCGAAGTTATGAAGGAGGAAAAGAAGACATTATTGCAGGCATGACACACAAAATTTACCATGCTTTGGCTGACAAGTACATGCAAAAACTGCCTTTTATTCTCATCATTCAGAATTTTTTTGCCCCTTAGTGGTTCAGTGACTAGCTGTGGAAAGTAATGAAAATATTTTTTTTCTGATAAAAAAACCAGGACACTTTCACCAAGCTTTACCCTGAAGGCTTGTGGAAAGCTGTGGTCTAAGGGGGTAGCTGAGACTAACAAACAAGTGCATAAAGATGTAAAGAGTTTCTTGCTTGTCTGAGAAATTAGACTTCTCTGATTTAAATATTTAAGTCCACCTTTACTCTCATGACCTTGATCTTAAATTTGTCCTTTGAGTGTTTAGAGCATTCTCCGATTTCCCTGAAAGACAGAACCTGTCTTATGTGATTTCCATGCAAAACTTCAAGCAATTTACATAGAAATGTCAAGGTAAAGCTTGCAGTGGCTTTACCTTAGGGGCTCACATATGGTAAACAAAATACAATAGGAGTTGGGTAGTAAAATATGAGTGTTCATGAGCTCAAATAAGGATTTTCTATCTCCCTAATAAAAAGCTTTGTTTAAATTAATAATTTTATTGATCATTATCTGGCATAAAATGACAGCTGTAGAATGTGCTGAGAATTGAAGATAACTTAGTTGCCCTGTTGTAAAGAAAATTAATATTGACAGTATGTCTATTTTTCCATGTAATTAAGCAGTAATAATCAAAGCTCAATGCTTTTCTTGGAGATTAATGATGACTTTCAAAATTAATGGTGTGAGGTGAAAGCAAGGATCATTAGCTGTAGCAAATTGTTAAGAATCCAGAAAACACACTGGGCTGAGTCATTCAATTTGTTTTATGATTACTTAAATACTGCTTTTTCCTCTATTTATTGAGGAAAAAAAATGGATGTTCATACATGCTAAATAGTTGAAGATTTAACAGGTTCATAGTAAGCAGCCAAATGAGGAGTAGGCTCTTGTTCCAGCCATGGTCACGTCTGAGAAAAATCTTAGTAACTGTTTCTGGCACTGTTACCTGAAGTCTCTACTTTTCACTCTTTTCACCACATGCATTCTAGGACTCATCACTGGTACTTAGTCAAGTCACTCTCGCTTATGAAATTACTCTCCTAGTAGGCGATAAAAGCAAAACTACCATGTGGTGTTTTCAGGATCAAGTCCCACACAGGCCTTAGTGCCTGGTAATGGAACCACATCAGCACTTCCACTCTACTTGTGCTTAGTGGGAGAGACATTTCCAAAATAACTTCTTTCTTTTTTAATGCTCAACCTTCGTTATGAATGTTTTCAGACCAAGTAGTGGACATTAAAAAAATGTAGCAGGCACTGGCCATCTGGGTCTTTGCTCCCAGGGAGGTGGAATAGCATTTACTACACCTTCTACAAATGATGTTCTTCAGGTGTTAAGTTGAATCTGGCACTCACTGCAGTCAATGGCATAAATGCTATTGAGTTCTTTGGTGCAAAATCAAGATGAAAGCTCTTCCTTTCTCTCTTTTTTTCTTTCTTGCAATAGCACAAATCAGAAGTAGTTTAGTTGAAATCAATGAAATGACATCTCCAAGAGGTGACTCAAATCTAAGCTATTGCCAATTCATGCTACACTTCTGCCACACTTCACGATGGGAATACTCCTGTTTCAATTAGATGTGCTTTTCCTAAAGCTTTTGAAGTGGGGATAATGATTGAGATTTTAAAATTGCTTCCAGTATTGCTACTTACATTTTAGCTGTGGGAGGTAGACAAACACCCTTTGCTCCTTCGTTTGTCTAGGCAGTAGTAACTGGACACCAGTATTTCATAGTAATTGCATTAACCTTCTGTTTTGGACATTCCTTTGCACTGACTGCAAGTGGCAGCTTTAATAACGAATAACCAGAAAAGGGCAATGTCTGCAGACGGCTGTAGTGTGAAAGACACAAGTATCTCTAATACTGAAATGCCTGATTTTCACCTAAAAATATTGAACTCTTCTATGTCCTTCATATTTCTCTTGTGCTTGGGCAGATCGGCTTATGTTTGAGAAATTGAAGAGAAGCCTGTTTATCCATGTATTTCTTTAGAACTATAATTCTCTTTGAAGACCAGAATAAATCAATAAACCCATTCAGAATGGTTTGTGTGTAACACAACCAAGCATGTTGCAAAGCCAGACGGGTGGATTAGAGGGTGTGCGGGGGTTGGTTTGTTGTTTTACTTTCTTCCTGAATTAATTCTTCATTACAATTTGTTTCCTTATATTTTGGTAGAAGATTGAGAAAACAGAAATTATCTGTAACTTACTGAAAACCAGCCAACAAATCCCTCTATTATTTCTGTAAATGTTACCTTTGTTTTGATCTTCAAGTGTAGTAGTGGAACAGAACACAGGTTTTGCCAATACTAAAAGCAAGGTAGTACAAAAATTATGTTTTCTGCAGCAGATCACATAGTATACAGTGGAATCCTGCAGAAATTTATGAATACGTGTATGTGAAAATGCTAGAAGCCTTGAAAAAAAGTCTTCTCTTTGATCACAGTGTTGATATCAAGTCTCATTAATAATCATGTAAAATGACATGCTCTGTGGTTTTGGTTTGTTGTACAGCTTTTTAATATTTTGATTTCTGCACATACTCTTTTGTGGCAGTCCATCGTGATGATGTCCCTGCAAGACTTTTGTTCCTCGTGGCTGTTTATTGCAGCATAGAGCAATTGCTGAGAGCTTTAACAGGTGTCTGCTGGAACTGACTGGAGTCACAGAAGTAAGCAGCAGCATTTTACTTTAGGTTCGTAATCCATTTGTAAATGCCTGAACATTGTCATCCTGTGCTTTTTAGGAGGAATGAAAAACTGACCCAGACCGTTATCTGCTTTGTGGTGCTGGTAATGCAGTAGGGAAAAGTTAGGGGAAGTCTGCGTGGGTCCTGGGTCTGTGTCCCAGTGCAGTGATGCATGGTCTTGCTGCTTTACTTGCTGTAGACATTGCTAATATTGTACAAGTTAACAGAAGCACCATGTGACGAAACAAATTGTCTGTAGTAAAGCAAACCTCAGTCTAGTGTTGGTGTGGAACTCCAGTGTGGCACAAGTTTTCTTGCAGAGTTGAGAACAAATGGGATCGTGTGACAGCCAGATATATTTGCATTGCAAGTGTCCTGTATTTTGCTGCACTGTTCTGGGGCATGAGAGTACCTAAGAAATGTGCAAGCACTGGCCAGAGCGTAGTGCTACCAAACAGAAAGGTTTGAGCACGTGAAGCTTCCTTTTCTCTAGCCCAAAATAACACTGGGAGAGTCTGGATAGAGCTAAATTCAGAGTACTCCAACAAGAGAATCTGCCACCCCTCTACTTACATTTTTTCCTTCATCTGAACTGCTGTACTACTTTAACTATGCCAGGTGTGTTGGCTGTGGTGAGGATGCAAAGTTGTTACACAGCTTCACAAAAAGACAGCTGTTTTACACTCATTCTTCACTCTGGGTAACCCCACAGACATTACTCTGTGTACACTGTGGCTCAGAGAAGACAGCCTCTGAACAAAAGGGAACATGTAAATTCCTCTGTTGTGTCTGTGAGTCACTGAATTCAATCAAGTGATAAAAAGGGAAGGTTAATGCAACTGCTTTTGCGTGTAGCACAAGTACAGAAACTCCAGGTGTCTACGTACAGCATCTCATGTGATGTGGAGTCAGAGCAGTGCTGCTATCAGCTCTCTGAGAGCACTAATACCCACAGCTGCTCCTGTCTGTCCCCAGACAAATGAGTGCCCTCTCTGCTGTTGGGATGGAGGAGAAACGTGTTCACAGGGAACATTGCAGAGACTGCAAGTGACTGCCTGGTAAAGGGGGATAAAATCTGCTCTTGCCCTGGAAACACAAGCTGTGGAAGAGGTGTGAACAGCACTGGTGTGGCTGCCTGTTAACCTGCTGGAAAACATGAAGGTTATTCGGTGAATGCTGGCACAGTCCTTCCTTTTGGGTCCTCTGAGATTTGACTTGACTCTTCAACCCCCTAGACTGGCTATATTTTAAACACAGTTAATTAGGCTTTTGTACCACTCAGGCATGACTGCTAGGTCCAAAGCAACTTTGCATTTTTCTGTCACTGGAGCATTCTGCGCTGAGCTCTGAGAACTTTATGCCACAGAAATGCTTATCTTCATTGCCCTTCGCTACCACAGCTGACAGCTCTCTCCTGGGAGTCAGATCAGAGATTCTTGCTCTTCTTGTGAAACACTATGACATGTTCCCTTTTAGACTCTTCTCAGCTCAGTGGAAAAGCGATACAAGTGCCCCTAAACTCCTAGTTTGCAATCATTGTACAGTGAGACAAGACGGAATTGCTGTTTGGTTGTCAGAAACTTTGTTGTGTGTTCAGCTCATGGCTGAGAACGAATAGGGTATCAGTAAAGTCTGTGATTTCAGTACAGTTGAGATAATGTCTTCACTGCTGTGGTATCCACTCTGTTATGTGATAGTAAGACACATTTCATTTTGAAATTTGTAGTTTTCTAGTGCTGTCAGTAATACAACTGTTCGCCGAGACATTCTCCATGCAGACAAATGTGCTTTGTTCCTCATTCATTATCTTGCTATGAAATATAAAGATGAATTTATCCAGCTACTTCAAACAGAATCGTTCTCTCTTGTTGAGTCTCATAGAATTCTTTTCCCACCGTTAAGTTTTACTGCAGCAGTTTCCACACCAGGAACTTAATGTAAGTTGTTAAGTGGTTTTGGTTTTCCTAATTTAAAAAAAAAAAAAAAGAGTTGAATCCTTCTCTTGTTACAGTAAGTGAAATGAATATTAGATGACAGTATTATGACTGGTGTGTGGGTCTAGGCTGCTACAAAGCTATGCAGTTATTTTATCACCTACTAAAGCTGTAGAAACACCTATTAAAACTATAAAATCGAAACATTAGAAAATGAACAGCGTATCCACACCAAGTGTAGCAGTTGTTCTTCGTTTGAGCCCTCTACATTTTCTGCATTGAAACGGAAATTTGCCAGAAAACCAACTTTCAGGCCTTGGCTGTGATCACTGCTCATGCTAAACTGCTATAGAGATGTTGGCAAATACAGCACTGGGATCAGACTGCATGGATTATTTGAGGTAAAAGAACTACATGGCATTTTTTTATTGATGGTAAGCCTTTCAAAGTTTCTCCTCAGGATTAAGGGAAGAATAGAATTGAAATTATATTACTTTTTTGAATGAGGAATGGTAAATGCCTTTTCAAAAGCTTCATTAAGTTTAATGTGGAAGTTTGATAGTTGTGTAGATGAATGTTACAGAAGTTGATATTTTTAGATGAATTTGAAAATTAGGGTGCTATCTCAAGCCATGATGCAAGTGAGAAACACAAATTTGGTTGTTTTTTTTTCATTTATTTTGCCTTTTGCCAGATGTGATTGTTGCTCCCAAGTCAATGATTACATAAAAACTCTTTTGCCTCAGGTCAAGATCAACTTCCTGTCTAGCAATATCAGACTCCAAAACTTTACAAAAAAGCCATTTATACCAGTTGTTTATCTGTGTTGTTATGGCAAATGTTAACAAAGACAGTGACTTGGCAGTTTTACATGATTTTTTAAAAAATTCATTTTATCCTTACAAGCGATTGTATTAGAAGTCAGCAGTTTTCCTGTACACTTTCATGGGGAATTGTACATAACCTACGTATATTTGAGTATTTCAGAGTTGGTAATCTGCCCCAAGCTCACTTGTCAACATTTGTCTCCAGCTTCTCTGCCTGGCACCTGAACAACGTACAAAAGAAAAAGTAGATGCTGGAAATAAAATATGTGATCTGTGAGCATTTGTTTCACATGGGCCTGTGCCCAGGAGAGGCTGCTGCTCGTGGCCAACTCGCAGCAGATGGAGATGTAGTCTGGGGAGGCAGAGGGTGATGCCCAGTCTCCCTGTGCTGGCTGCCTGCTCTGATGCCACGTGCTGGGATTTTCATCATCTGATCATTGCAGATCATTATGGAGTCTAACTCTCTGCTTTGCTGCCTCAAATAACACTTCAGCCTTGCTGTTACCTGTGACTTTTCCCAGAATTTTACACCTGACCTTTGAATGTTATTTTAAATATTAATTTTTCGGACTGGGAGGTGCCTTGCCATCCCTCTCGTCCTTTTTGCCCCAGAAGTAAAATACAGAGTTGCTGAATGCGTTTGCCTCACTTGAGTTGTTAATTAACAGCTGTGTATTTGTAAATGGTCTGTATGCTACAGTGAAGTGAGAGCTGAATTTGCTCTATGGTCCATTGCTGCAAACTCAAAGAAACAAGGTCAATTATGAAAGAATGCCATGGCAATTAACATCTTAGCCAGGGAGAAATATCAGACAGATTTATGACTGCATTGGATGAAAACTTGAGGGGATGCTACAGACAGGGCAAAAGAGATTTTACAAGTGCTCCTGCATGGCAAGAACCCTGCCGTGGGCAGGAATGGCCCAGTGGAATACGCCTGGAGAGTTGTCAGGGCAAAGACAGACCTGACACTTTCTCACTCCATTTGCAGATCCTCACCCTTTGGGGCATCAGAAGCAGCTGATATTGCCAGTGCTGTGGTTGTGGAAGTGTCCCAGCTTTGGCCTGTCTGAGCAGGACCACTTCCTGGCCCTGCTGTGCCCCCAGGCTGCTAACGGGTTTGAAGAGCTGGTTGCAACCTGGAGTGTTTGTGTAAGAGCTGGTGGCAGGGGAAAGGGTAGCTTTGCCAAGGCCTTGACAGTGAAAACAAGTAGCATAAGTCTGTGCTAGAGAAGTGGGAACAAGTAGAAAAACAGTGTGATGGGAGTCAATGACAGGTGAGGACAAGTTGTTGCATGTATCAGACAAGGAAGAGGATGCCTCCAGTATGCTGCTGAATGTTGAATGAGAGCTTGGTTGAAGATTGGGACTACATGATCTTTCAAGTTGATATTTTAAGAGGTGTTATGCAGGAAGAGCTTGCAATGTTTAGATGTAGTCTGAGTGCAAAGATGAGGAGGGATGTTAAATTTTTTCTGCAAGTTCTTGATCAGAGCTCTGTCCTTAAAGTCTCTTTAAGGAAGACCCACAGATCTGGCCTGGTGTGGCTTTTGCTGGAAGGTGAATTACCCTCTTCTGCTGTCAGGCCCAGTTCTTCTGATAGTCCTGCAGGGTGTTCTGCAGTATCACCATAGTCTGCTCTCAGGGCTCCACCAGAAAGAACTAAATCAACTCTGAATGAGTTTCCTTTACCCTTAAGGAGAATCAAGGTTCACAGCAGGGAACCTACAGCTAGATGAGTAATTTTTCTCTATGAATAGGCCAGCACATACTGTCTGTCTGACGATAAAAGGGGTGTGTGTCATCGGTCAGAGTGTTCAGGTCTTTGCAAATGCCCTGAGAGAAGAGACCACAATGTAGCATCTTTGCTGCTGAAATCCGTCCTCTTGTTTTCATCTTCAAAAGCAGCATATGCTTTGCTTGTGTCCTTTGTTCCTTTTTCCAGGAGAGAAGGGGAAGGAGTGTGGGTTCAGGAATCATGGCAGACCATAAGATCTTTCCTAGGCATGAAGGGCCACCATAAGTTCCAATGGTCTATCACACACCACACATGCTCTAAGCTCTGAGCTCAAGCAAAGCATTTAGCCCATCATTGCCCCTTAAAAAAAGTGCAAAGCAAAAGGAACTGCACGCAGTGATCACAGAGCTCTTAAAGATTTTGTCAGGCCTGGTGGCCAGCTTTTTAGCTTTAGTGACCGGCAGCAGCATAGTGATGGTGTTCATTTACTGTCATGAGGAAGTCATGTACAGGAGGACTTACCTTTGCTTCCTGCATGGCTATAGGGGAGAATGTCTATATGGGTCCCAGCATCAAGAGCAACTGTGATTTCTGCACTCCAGAGAGCAGAAATTCTCCTTTCAATAATTAACTGTTGGCAAAACCACATGCCTGCAGTATTTTTTGTGCTTCCTCCACATAAATGAGCAAGCCATATGTGTTGGGAAAGGAGCATGTGGGAAGATGTGTATTGCTGCTGCTCCTAATCTCCATGTCACCAATGCTGCAGTTTAAATCAGATGAGGATCTGATACAATAGGCTGGCCATGTGGAGTTTGAGGAAAATACTATACTGTCCATTTTGACACTTTTCAGCACAGATTCTTACCACACAGATTTTGCATTTGCACATTTTGTGTTCTTGCTTAAGAGCAACTGAAACTATCCTTGTTTTTTTGAATGAAGGAGGACGCTGCATACATAACCGTTCTCTTTATTAGCTAAATTCAGCAGTTATTCACTGCCTGCTTTTGTCCAAAAGAAAGGGGGAAAATTTATTCCTCTGGCTGTTTCAATTCTACTTCAGTTTCTTTGCCAGATTTTCTTTTGGCACCTGCACAAACAAGTTCATGATGGCAGAGAAGATAAATGGGAGACAGCTATCCTAACATAGGCAGTCTTTGGTAATGCTATGCTTCAGTGTCAGCTGTTGATGGTATCCAAGGATCAGAGATGGGGAACTCTTGGCATTTTGGTGAGTTAGGACAGGTACAGATAAGCTGCAGTTCTGGCAATACCAGCACTTGCTGTTCTTTCTACTTGCTTGTGTTCCATTTAGTCTTGTAAACTGTGGGTGCCTGTAACTATGGATCTTTCCTTAAACTTTCCTTTTCTGTTTTTAGTTGGGAGTTTTCTTCTGTTTGACTTGTTTTCGAGGCCATATGCTTTTGAAAAGTTTTCCTCGATGGATTAGATTTTGTGAGCCTTGGGGATTGTTGACATAGAAGTCTACTAATACGTGAAAGCTATTATGAGCTCTGATTGTGAATTTTGTCTGAATAGTGCTCATCAGGTGAGAAATCACTAAGTGTATTGAATCTCTCTTAAGGAAACAAAGACTCATGAGTAGAAACTGTTCTTAATAATCAGAAGGTGAAGCCATGGAACATAGCCTTTTTTATTGTGGCTGTGAATCTAAACCTATCAGCTGCTGAAATGAGACCCTTGTTCCCTTGTATTGAAAGCTTCAATCAATTCTATACACTGAGCTTTTTTCTGCACAAGCCAGCTTTGTAATTTCCCCAGTTACTTATCTCTCTTTTCAGGTGGTTCTCTTTCCTTTTGCTCCCCTTAATTTTTTTTCATCCCCTCCCTCCCCCACGTCCACACCTCACGACACCAGAGGCTACAAGCTGAAGGGAGACATTGAGGCAGATATTGATGTCCATCTAGAAGGGCAGGATGCAGTCCTGAAGCTTTTCATTCTCTTCTTGCTTGGGTAACTCTTCAGTTAATTTTCAGAAGTTATTTAACTCAAGGTGTAGTCCTGAAGCATTACAGCATAAAGTCATTAGTCATGAGCAGAATCCTGACATCCTTCTCATGCTTCAGATGATAAAGCCTCTTCTTGCTTAGAGAGCTGGAAGCTGCACTGACACTGTCAAAAACTGACTGGTGTTTGTGCAACAAGAGGCAATGTACCATTTCTTTATTCCTTCAAGTGCCCAAGAAAACTGGCAAGACCCTACTGTGGTGCTTACCTCTGCTTTCTTAGGAGTGAAAAAGGAGAGCTTTGTTATTTTTGTTGCTCTGGAATACTGCCAAAGCATATTGCAGGTGCTCTTCTGAACAAAACATGCATATGGGTGTCTTACTGCTGCCTCTGCAATGAGTGTGGCAGAGGTCACCCTGGCCTGCTACCATGGCAGTACAGTATGTTTTACAGAGCACTGTCAACCCGTGCCATGGAGGAGATGGCACAAATGAGTGCAGAGATCCCATAACGAGACTGAATTGCTGTTTAAACCCTGTGGTGAGCAGGCTGAGTGCTGAGAAGTGAACTCTTACTGCCTCTGGTGCATCTTAGAGCTTTCCTGAGCCTTCTAGTGTTGTCCTGGCCCCAGAACTTCTCTCTGCTATTTTTTGCATTTTAATTTTCTTTCCTTCCCTATGTGGGTATTGGAAATGTTTATATCACAAAGATCTATAAAGCCACTTGTGGTTTCTAAGTGCTTTGACTTTCTGCTACTGCCCTGTTCTCAAGGCTGGCTTGTACTGTCACTGGTCATGCTGTGTCACAAGACATCTGAAAATGTTTGCAGAACTGAAGCTCCTTTTCCTTTGTAGATAAATCTGTAGGTAAATCTGAAGGTAAAGCTTTCTGATATGTTTGCCCTTTTTTTGGATGTGGGAGTTACAAGTGTATTACCCTCAGATGTGCTGCAGTTATTACTTTATTTCCTGCTGGAGTGCTGTAATGAAGAATACAGTTATCATCATGCTTATTTTGAGGAACCAGGAAAATGGTAGATCTCAATTAATGATGTCTGGTACAAATTCCTTTTTTCCCCAGAGCCTTTTCAACGGCCTAATAGCATAGAGTAACTTTAAAGAGGGCATGAGCTGCTTGAGGCTGCCAGAGCAGCATGAAAGAGATATGAACAGACTCAGGAATTACTTTACTATATACTTTTCTTACATAATCCTATCTTGACCCCTTTTTCCTTACATCACTTTAGTCGCTATCCAGACAAGTGCAGTGTTTCTGAAGTGCAGGTTTCAGTTGCTAAATAAAGCAAGAGTAACAGAGACCATGGGCATCCAGGCTGAAGGTAAAGCTTTATGATGTTGCTAATAAAAAACAAGCAAGAGGGACTGAGAGGCAGGAATAGTTTCTGTTTCTCAGTTTCTCTGAGCTCTCACCTGAAGCTGATGCTCTCTTGGGCTCACTTAGAGGCTACATTTTTTTGTTAGTCAGACATTTGCTAATAATCCAGCAGGGTTTTCGGTCTTAAGTGTTTGTTTTAAAGGCAATGAGTTAAAACTATAAACTGATAATCTTCTCTTAAAACATTCTTGTATACTTGGTTTGTCAGTAGCAGCAAAACAAATGCTTAGGAAGAGGCCTGCGCCTCACGGAAGACCTTTCAAACTGAGGAGGTGGTGAATGCCAGAAATGACGCAGTTGATGGCTTTGTCATTGCTTTGAGTCACAATCTGTGGTTATGAAACAACTACTTTGAGCTCAATTATGGAATCATTGATAAATCTGCAAAAGCTTATGTTTTAATGCCGTAAAAGTGAAAATTAACCCCCTAAAGTCAATTAGTCATAGCAGGATGGAAGTCCTTTAATCACTGCTGTCCCCTGTCTTCTGTTAGTTGTGCCTAAAATACCATGGCTGAACAAAGGAATACAGAAGCCTTTTTCATGTGATACCTTTCCAGCTTGGCCCTGGGCTCACAGTTCACTGACTTTTGTAATTAATCAGTAATAGACTCATCCTTGTAGGTTCCACTGGAATTTATACATGTGCTAAGTACATCACAAGTATCATAAAATTTGTTCATGTGGGTCTTTTTATAAATTTAAGAAGTTAACACTCCAGATAGGTGCTAAGTGAGTTTTTTCAGAATCTTGCTGGATGTAACTCCTGTTTGAAAATTATTCTGAAAATCCCATTAGCACTTACTCATTTCTTTCACACTTAACTGTTCAAAATGTGCCCTGTGGGCCCATTGAAAGTCATCTGACCATATATCTGCAGGGTTAGGATGAGAGCAGGTGAGTAAGGACGGCAAATATTCAATCATTTTTAATTACAGGTGATAGAGCGATTATTGGAAGCTTTTTTTGACTTCACATTACATTGGAGGACTTTATTTTTCATTATTTTGTTACTGCATCAGTTAATCTCTGGAGGAAAACTTACCCCTGATGTAAGATTAATTGATGTGGTGTTTCATACTTTCACCCACTTCTGGACTGCACCTTCAGAAGCATGAGAGGAAAAAACCTTGTGCCATTGACTTCAATGGAGCCAGAGGTTAACCCTTGTTGCAGGGAGCAACTTGATGGTTGGGCCCTGTAAGAATATCCATAGTAACTAGTGTATGCTCTTGCAATATCTGACATTTATTCATCTAAAGCCATCAAAGCTCTCATAATAGAAAACTAAACGTTAATTTTCAGTTCTGATCCTTTAAATTATGCTGATACATCATCTTCTGGGAGTGTTTGTGGGGTGTAATTTAATCATATTTTTTCCACCTATAGATTATGCAGTAGGTAAATTAAAATTGAAGCATTGAGGTGAAGATGTCTTTACCATCATTAACGAAATGATTGTGCAGTGTTTACAATTAGTTTATTTTTTTGCATAATGCTGGTGGTACCTAGAGTTTTGTTTATCAATTTCAGTTTATATTATTCATAAGCTGAGAGAAATGCATAATTTAATAATACATTCTCTCATGGTCTGTTTTCCAATTTCCTAACTTAATCCCTGTGAAACCCTATTAGTTGTGCTCTCAGTGAACATTTATCTCGCATTCACTTGATTTTGGCCTTCATCCTAGTTACAAAGGTTCCTGTAGTAGCATGTGTAAAACCAGGATATGAGAAATGGGGTGCCGTATCTTGCAGTTAGCTTCCTGGAGTTAAAATACCCACTCCACAGCTGGCGGTGTTAGACTGACTGCTGCATTCTGTAGCAGTGCAAAAGTACACCTGAAGTCAAAAGTGACCAGCTCTTCCTGCGACAGGGCTGTAGCATCCTCCTATCAAGAGTCACAGATGTCACTAGATCAGTGAAAGCTGAGCCTCGAATTAATGTTAATCATCAAATCCTGAATTGCACTACTTGTGAAAATCAATCTCTTGCTCCTGCTTTCTGTATATATGGGACCTTGTGATTCTGGCTTTAAGATATAAAGAAAGATGAAGTCACAAAAACAGCACTAGTGGAGATTTAGGTTGGATATTAGGAAAAATTTCTTCACCACAAAGGTTGTCAAGCACTGGAACAGGCTAACCAGGAAAGCAGTGGGGTCACCATCCCTGGAGGAATTTAAAAGACAGGTGCTTAGAGATGTGGTTCAGTGGTAGATGACAGTAGGACACGATGAACTTAAGGGTCTTTTCCAACATAAATGATTCTATGATTCTGTGAAAAGAAGTGTAGAATATTGTTGCTTGTTCTTTTCTTGCCCACGTTTCTTGGTGTCCCGTATTCTTGGAGTCGTATGTGCTCTTCTCATGTGCTGTGTGCTGTTTTGGGAGGCTCTTGAGTGTGGCAGAGATACATTCATGGAGGAGCCATATTGAAGGCATGTGGCATTCTGAGGATCCTTGAGTACTTTTGAGGAGAAGCTGGACTGGTGTCACTGTTGTCTAAAACAAATGCTGCATTCGCCAGGATCTCACCTAAGCCTCCCACCATGCACCAGCAGAGGTTACAGGGAATGACATCTCTTGTTTCTGTTGCTGTTAGCACACACATTCATTATTTTGTGATGCCAAGTGTAAATGGAACATGTCAAGGCTGAAGTCTAAAAGATCTTTTTTTGGCTTTGGTTTCTGCAGTGTGCACACACAGCATCCCTCTAATACTGTTACTGCACAGAATCATGGTTAAAATTGCTTCAGTGCTCTCTCTGAACTGGTAATATGAAAGAAGTAAAGTACAAACCTGTCATTTTCTGATGATACACAGTTGGAAGCTGTGAGCTTGCTTGCGTGTCTCAGAGAGGGATTTGACAAAGTTACATGTTTCCATTTCAGTCCAATGGCCCTTGTTACAGTGTGTTTTCCTCTTTTTAGAGTTTGACTTCTTTCTCTAATGGCTGTACTGTTTACTTCAGGACAAGGGTTACTTTATGGACTTTGTATTTTTACTTTGTTTTCATCGTTTGATTTTGTGTGGTGCACAAATTTAAAACATCAGTGTACAAAAGATGCATAATACTTTGATGAAAACTTGGTGCCACAACTGTCACCCCTTGTCCTCTGGTCTCTTTCCCTACTCCATCAATGTGCACCTGGCCCAGAGCTAACCCCTGGAAGAAGAGTAGGAGAAAGCTGAGCTGAGATTCTGCTTAGAGCAATTAGGAGCCAGCTGCACGCAGGTTCACTGTCAGAAATCCCTCCTGACGGTGAGTTCAACAGGGAGTGCCAGCAGCTCTGGGATTCAAGTTTGATTGTTCTCTTCTTTTGCTCAGGCAGGACCTCTGGGGTCTTTCTCTCGCCCAGCATGGAGGGAATATGTTTTTAAACAGGACTTGGAGAGTCCATTGACTTTCAGTTGAGAATGAAGGTGATAAATGCTTCACTTACTGCAATTTTATTACACAGAGAAGTATTTTATGCTTGAGTTTTCTGGCACCAGTTCCTGTGACTTTTGAGAATAGATAATAACTCATTCTGGAGCTTATTTAATGCTGATGAAAGTGCTGGATTTTAAAGAACTTTCACACTGTCAGGTTCTTCCACAATTGTCTATTGTAGGGTCGTGCATTGATCTGAAGAACACTGGCTGCTCTTGGCTACAGGTGTTTGAATTGAATTCTGCATTGTTATGGAGTAATAGTATGTGAAAAGTTGATTATCCAATTTAGAATAATAAACTGGGGCTGAGATCTTGGATCTCTTGAAATGAGTGTGTGGCTTGTCATCGACTTTACTGGGGACATGAGTTCTTCATTTTGCCATGGGGTATTTGGCATAGTTACATTGTTAAAATGAGAAACAAAGTTTGATGTAATTAAAGTAGCTTGGAGTGCTGAGATCTATAGAAAGATGTCTCTTCCTGTCTTAGGGTGATACAAAGTGGATACCTATTGTTTCAAGCTAAGCAAGTGACTTTTTGTCCAAGTTCTGTAAATTCTCTTATTGGGCTTGCTCCGGGTTTGCTGTGACTAGTGATTCTTCTCATCTTCAGCGCTAACTGGTTTAAAAAATGGCATTATTTTATTGGGCCTATGTGCATCATCTAAGGAAAGGGACAGACAACATTTGACAAAGATGTGGTATTTTTTCTCTTTATGAATAATTTAAATTCCTTAATTGAAGCACTGGATTTTTTTCTTGAGGCAGGTAAATCAGCTCCTCAAGAAAGAATGGCACCACTTGTATAGAATGCCATCATTAAAGTGTTCTTCAGGCCTGCCATTTAAATTTGGAAGGAAATCCATTCCCTAAAGGGATAAAAAGGGTAGGATTGATGGCCAGAAAGTCACCAGAGTTAGTCACCAGAAAAATCTTTTATTCATGGAATTAATGAATAAGGGAGACCTGCAAAAGACGTGCTGCTGGGTTTTGTCACAAAAATGAAATAAAAGGAATTGCAAAGCTGGCTTTCTGACAAAATGTCACTTCCAGTTTAAAGGATGGTTTAAAATGGAATGCAAAAACTGCTAATCAGTTTTGTCCTCTTTTGAGTTTGTTTGTGCCTTCTGTGGGTATTTTTAGATCAGAAGGCTTCCTTTATCAGAATATCCATGGAGAGCTCTCTTCAATGCAGAAAGCTTGGCCTACAGAATCTATTCATTTGAAGCTGGTCTCCTGCCACTTTCCCTGGCTTGCTGGAGCAGACAAGGTACTGGTGCTGTCCCAAACAAATAGGAATTCGGGCAGGAGGGATCCTTTAGAGGTTCAGACAGCCCTCCTTCTCCCTCTCTTTTATTAAATACTATTTGTAGTGATGAAATTTGTGCCTTTTGGCTTTAGAAACGGAACTGTTAAAGAGAAGTCTGCATCTTTACATAAACCTCAGCCTTGAATGTGACAGTTTATTTTTTGCTTGTTCGTTATTTGTCTTTGCCTGAAGAGCATCTCTCTAGATGCTGTGCATTTTTAATCCCTGTGGCCTGACCAAGCTCATTCTGAGTAGCTGAAGGGAACAAGAACAAAAGGATCTTTTCTTTCTTTATGGAAACAGAAAAAGCACTCCTTTTTTCCTGTTTAAAAAACCCACCCAAGTGTAACTATTAAAATCAGTAAAGGTTTTGTTATGAGAGTGCTTTAAAAGCAGTTCACTAAGATGGAAGCCTGTGAAGTGTCCTTTTTGGGCTGGGATACACAGGGGCTCACGCAGTAAGAACGAACTTTTGCACTCACACATGAAATGGGGATGATTTGTTCTTCCAACGCTTCAGGTGAGCTCTTTGAGAGGATCAGAGGATCTCGCAGCATTCACTCAAGTGTCCAAACTCTGACTTCTCTTCATGTGAGACAGGAGTAACTGTTACCTAATTCCTGTCACGTAAAGTCATTTTCAGGAAGAGAAGAATCAAACCTAGAGTCTATAAAACATGAAAGATCTGCAGGAAGGAAACTTTAATACTTTTCAGTAAGATCCTTGACCTTCTTTGTTTTTCATTATGCCATAGTACCACTCACGTAATGTTTTTTTCTGGAATACATACACCGTAAGTTTGTTAGCATAACAGTAGTTCTGGAATGTCGTACATGGTATGCATAATGATAAATTGATGCTTATTCTGTGCTTCCAATCTTCCCTCAAAGATTTGAAATGAGAAAAGCAAATTTTACAATTGCAGTTTTATCCCCTAGACAATGGCACCAGCATAGCATATGACCTCCTAACTAAATTATTCTGAATCAGCTTCACTTGAATTTAACAATGTAATCTCTGTTGTTTTGTAAATACAGCAGGGCAGTGAATCTGCTCTGGTCTGTGCTTGCTGAGTGTCTACCCAGGCTCCAGCCTGTACTCATATTGGCTTGATTTTCTTGTTGTAGCAGTTTGACCAGATGTAATTACAGTGCCTTCAAAAGACTGTCTTCTCATTTTATATGAACAGGACATGAATTAGGCCTAAAAATATCATTTAGGATAGCTAGAATCCAAATGCAGTACCACAGTGTAATTAACATATCTTTGTATTCCTGCAGAAGGGATTCTGTTCAGAATGAATTTCTATTATGTTAGTTACCACAGCAGTGAAGGTGAAATGCCACCTGCATTACCCACTGCAGTCACAGCGTAGATAAACTGTATTTTATTGTTGAAATGTGAATCAGTTTAGCAGTCTGGCCTGTTGTGGGAAGGTTCTGCCACTGGTGTCTTGCTCTGCTAAGTACCGCTTACCTGGGCAGGGACTGGTCATGCGGCCAGTCCCCAGGTCAGACCCTGCATCTGGCTCCCTTTCAGCTGTGAAAGCTGGGCCAGGAGTTGGACTTCAATGATCCCCGTGGGTGCCATCCAACTCAGGATATTCTATGATTCTGTGACTATGGATTATTTGGCTCTAGGAACAGTATCTTAGATTTATTCACCACCAGCTTGCATAAGCTCTGTTTTTGTTTCATACAACCTGTGATGTCAAACTCTGAAACGGAAACATAGCAAAGATATTTTGGTTTCTTTTTTTTCTTCACACTTTTTTCCCCTCACAGAGTCCAGGAAGGTTTTAGGTTTGTGCAAAAGTGCACAGTCTTTCATCTGAATCTCTCTTCTTAGACCTCTTGTGCAATGGCCTTGAAGTCAAGACCTCCCCCACCTCCTCTTCCTTCTGTCAAGTCCTCCCCATAACAAGGATGGAGTGGCTGACTTTGGTTTGGAAATGCTCTCGTAGGTTGGCTGAGGTTCTGAAGCTGCTCCCCTCAAGGTTACATGACTGAATACGCCTACGCAGCTCTACCTTCCCCATGCTTCCTACATAACCTTCTGTGGAAAAAATAGTTTATTCAAAGGCAACAGATCTTCTGGAAGCAATCTCCTTGTTTGGGTGGCTGGTTGTCTTTTTAAGTAAATGGCCCTGAATTGCTTTCTTGCAAAAAGGTACAGCTTTATCAGCTTTAGAGTTGATAACTGGACTGTTATGTATTCCCTGAATTTTTAGGTCTTACATGGAATATGAGACCAAAAGCTGGTAAATAGGACCTGACTTTTCTTCCTTTCTCCTGGTTTTTCTGGAGGCAGCTCACTTCCCCTGCTGATAAATTGATGACTCATTATGTGCTCTTCTTGTTACATCTTCTGAGACTGATAAATTGGCAAATACTACAAAAGCAACAAGTGCCTTCACTGTTTATCCTACCCAGGGGCTACATCTGAGATTTGGTCTTCCTTCACTGGAATTGGAAGACATGGAGAGATAGGGAAGTGCAGGGTAAGTGTGGGTAGTGGCAGTGTTGCTGTGTGAGCTGATACTCATTAGCCTTTCCTTCTGTTTACTCCAGCTGCATCAGGTGAAAAGCCAGGAGGATTTGTATACCAGTGGAGGCTTTGGAACTTCCTTTGTGCTATCTTCTTTCCTCCTTCCTTTTTCAGAAAGCTGGTTGTTAGAGAGAGTCCCTTGGGGATGAGCTCTGAGTTGGAGGGTTGTTGACCTGATTGCCAGCTTTTCTTCTGCATTCCCTGGCTCGGTGAGAGAAAAAGCTAGTGGGTGTCAGTGCATTCAAAATTTAAGGCTTCTTAAAATGCCAGTGAGCAGGCTGTAGCTTTTGGCTTTGTTGTGTTCTGAGACTTGGCTTTTGAGCAAAAGGTTCATTACGAAGTGTCTCAAATGTCTTAATTTTCGGTACTCTCAGGCTTATGTTACCACAAGAAATGGCCAAATGTGTTTTCTTAATGTGAAATATTTCTCAGCTACTAACCAAGCCAATTTCTTTTTATGAGTTAAACCTGTGTTTATACTGCAGCGGTGTGAAATAGAGGCAGAACATAGCTGGCAAGTCAATATTCTGTGTCTCAGAGAAAATTTTTGTTTTAATTACAAATATTACATAAAATACAGATTTTTGATGAGAAGACATCTGCAACTTCAGCAACAGTGGAAGTAACATTATGGCCAACCATAAATGCAGAATGACATTCATTATGAAAGATCCCCTTCCAGTCAACCTCCACTGCTGCTGGTTTTCTACAGAACTCTGCTTCCATAGTGCTGAAACAGAGCTCGTGATTCCTCCACTGTAAGTCTTCTTGTCCATGCGTAAGTAGGGTGAAATACCAGTTTAATGAAGTGAATGTAATGACTGAGTTTGAGCTCTACATTAGCTGGGAAAGTTACTGAGATTCTTTTCTCTAGATTTGCATATAAGAGTCAGTGTCTGAAGAATGTATGTCTGTTTTCAGACTCAGTCCTAATTTCATTAAACTGAGCTTCATGCCATACGTTTTCTAGTGTTATTTCATACAGAAGAACTAACTTGAGAAATATTCCTGCTGAAATTTTTAAGTTTCACACTTTAAATTCAGGAAAGAGTACTTCATTGAAAATAATGTTTCAAAATTTAAATTTAGCGTATTTGTTAATATAGCTAAGCAGTTGAATTTTGTTAACTTCTTGATTGGCATGTATCTCACTCACTGTGTTCCCTTGAGTGTGATATGGGCACAGATGAGTAAAGAAGAACCATTTAAATTAATTTTCCTTGAGGATGTGGCTCTATGTTTACTTACCACTATTTTGTTAGTATTATTAGTGATTTGGTGGCAGCAGATGCAAGTAGGGTGCATGGAAGGTGATTGTGCCTGCCTCACCACTCCAGGTTCTCGAGTAAAATAGCTATTTTTCACAGTAGAGGATAAATAGTAACAGAGAAGTAGTGTTGAAGAGCACAGAGAATTTTCTGCCTTCCAAGTCTGCCACTGTACCTGACCTGCTGGACACAGTCCCTTAATTAGTTAGCATGTGTGAGAAATATTAACAGCTGCTCTAGAAAGCCAGTTTCAAAAAGTAACTCGTACTTCAATAGAAAATTTTCAATAGAAAAAATTGTTTGTTAGAAGTACATTTTTGGAAGCTGATTCCTGAAAATTCTTGCTAATGCCAATGACAGGTCACTGAAAAGATTCAGAAAAAATCTGCTATCACATATTACCAGTTTCATCCAGATGTAGTAATTATTTAACCCTTTAAGTAGTACAACAGCATATAAAATGTTCAGCAAGTAAAACAGAAGTGGTAGTTCATCTGAAATTATCCATTGAGAATGTTCTCAGGTTTCATCACTCAGCTATTTTACCAATTCACCTTATGAGCATTTTTGAAAATGCGGTACAATATTATTAGTATGGAAATGTTCTTAGACATTCAAGTTAGTCAAGAGGGCAAAAAAGGAAAAAACAATCCAAACATTAAGGAAGATTAGGCCTTACTGAGTAAACCATAAAACTGAATGCACATTTACTTCTGCAGGACTGCCCTCCTCTGCTGTTAAATGCCTGATTTCCGAACCAAAGTAGGATGGGAAGTGAAAGGATTAGATAAACACAGTATGTCTTTTCTTCCTGTCACTGTCTTATGGTTCAGATCTTCAAAGTCCAGCATCATTGTTACTTTCAAGGTGGCCTTTTCAGCAGAAAGGGAAATGTCATGAAATGACATCAACAAAGTTCACAGAAGTGCAGAAGCACTTTAAGGAAGGCAAATACTTTGTATATGTCATTCCCTTTTTGTTCAAATGTAAATTGAGTGTTCATTTCAGATTGTTGGTACTTTATGCATCTCACATTAGTATGTAGAGGTGGAAGCTAAGTTAGTCCATTACAGTGATTCATATTCTGTCCAAGGAACAAACATTTTCTGATGGGACTGAGGACTGAAGCATATTAATGCAGTTGGAATCTTCCAGCTCCCAAAACAGGCAGAAAATAAATTGTTACAAGGACTAAAACTGGAAAAGCTAATATTGCTCTCTGTGCAAGTACAGTGAAAAGGCAAGTGGGCTGCATCTGTATTGTCTGGCACTGCGTGCTGTCTGGTTTTGTCAGCTGGGCTGTGCAAGCACATGGGAGCAGGAGGTTCTGGCTCTCTGGAATGTGCTGCCTCCCCTCACCTGGTTCCTGGTGGCAGGAAGAGGGGATCCTTCAGTTATGCTGTCCACTGAACACGAAATAGGAGTGAGATTTTTAATGCCTTTGGTCATTAGAAGATCCTCTTACACCTTTGAGAGGATTGACAGAAAGTGATGATGACATTTGGGGCAAGTTTCAGTAATATGTTCACCCAACAAGTGAGAAGTGGATAGAGAGAATATGTAACAGCTGGTCTGCAAACATGTATTGTCACATACCACACTCTGCTGTGGCTGCACAGCCCTCCTCCCATCAGATCAGAGCTCTGTCCACCATAAGTGGTTTAATTACATTTCCTCTCTAAATAACAGTAATTAGTTATGGTTTCCTAGAGCCTCAGAGGAACACAAATGAGCATTTTTTCTGGGCGTTGTTGCTTATTTTTTCTCTGAGTCTGCTGCATTGAGTAGCTGTGCCTAGTGAAAAGGCTCTTGCAATGCTTCAGGGAGACAGATGTATTTCATTTGTGATTTCAGTGATTCTGTATATGAGAGGATCCTTAGAGATGTCTGTGCATGAAATGAATGCAGTTGCTCAGGTTGTTGCCTAAAAGAACAAGCATACAGAAATTAAATATGCCACTAGGACGCTCTCATTTTCTGCCTATTCTCACTGATGCAAACTTCCATCTGTCTGCCCAGCCCTGAACCCTCACTGTCATTTACCACAAATACCTCTCCTCCACCTTCTGCCAAATACTTGCTCTTTCCACATTCTGACACATCACTATGAACTGCAGGCTCTCTCTGTAAGGAAACCCCAAACCATTGCTCCCTCCCACACCAGTCTGTGGCTTAGTTCCCTGCTCTGCCAGTGAGGGTGAAGAACTGAATCCAAGCAGAGAAAGAAGGTAAGTCACATTGGGCAACACTCTGGTTCCTACTTCTCCACATGGGCTATTCCAGAAAAAAGCTTAAGATTTCACTCTTTTTCCATACCCTAGATTTTCCCATAGCTTTTATGGTGAGGTATGGAAATTCTAAGAGTGGTTAATATGAATCACTTGAAGAAAACCCTTCTTTCGCCACATTCCTGATCTATTTTTCAGTGCCATTGCTTGAGAGGTGTAGAAAAGTGTAGAAGTGGACCAGTGCAGAAAGTATCAGTATCAAGGTGGCTTGAACCATGGCCGGAGGTTCCTGTTGGCAAATCTAGTCCAGTTTTCTGAAGCGACCTGAGAATCTGGCCTGTCATTTTTTTGTGAAGTACTTCATGCCCTGTACTTTTTGGTAATATATTCCGCTTTGAATCATCAAAGTATATCTGAAACCACCCCAAAGACAACAGGAACTCAGACAATGAGTTTATCTGTGTACTCCTGTCTCTTGTGATACATTCTTGGGTCAGACTGGCCCTTTAGTCGAGCAGTATATGACGAAAGGGATGGAAGATTCTCTTTATGCTGTTGTTCCCCATGTGTTGCTCCTGACATGTGGACATAACTTCATTTGCTCCTCTGATGAAGGAGGGTGCAGTGGGCTAAGGACATAGTAAGGATCCCTTTATTCCCCTGTCTGTCCCTGCTTTCTTGTATGCTCTGTCAGGTTTGCTTGGGTGCAAGGCCATTCTGTCAAAGAGCCAGGGAAATGCTTCTCCAGTGCAGCCAGCATCTCCAGGTGGGACCGAGTGCCATTGTTCTACGCTGTCAGTATAACAACCAGAGCTGTAATACAGGTGTGCAGTGCAGCAAGTGCTGTCACTGAGACTGTGCCAGCGGTGTGCAGCTGGGAATGTGTACAGGTTTTGTATCTGTGGGAGTTTTATGCCTTCTTTGCACACATCTGGCTGCTGGAGAGCGGATGGCAGCTTTGGTGAGTCTCAGAGAGGAAATTCTTTTGTTCTTTTGCAGAAGTTGCTCCTGTGGTACTAAAGCAGCATGTTAGGCTTCCTGCACTGGATTTTGCCCATGTCCCTTCTCATGCAGCTGGGAATTTGTTATGATTTAACCTTGAACCTGAAAACTTTTTTCTAGCTCAAAGAATCAAATACTTGTAAGTGAAAAATCTGTCACCTTCAATTCATCTGAGAAAGAACTAAAGTGATCACACAAGTTCACTTTTCTCTGCTAGATACTGAGTACAAGTCAGTTGATGCAGATGGGTTTCTCACAACGAGGGACAGAGTGCTCTAGAGGGCAGGCTTTGCCTGTATTGGGTAGAAGCATTTCCAGCTAAAGCCCAAATTCAGTCAGCCCAAATAGCATTTTGACTACTTAGCTTTCTTTGTATTCATAAATCAGACAAATCAATAGTTGTTTAAAATGTGAAGGCTTCAATTTGCTGGTGTTACATGTGAAGTAAAGGCAGCATTAAATTAAAGATGCTACTCTGATGAGGTCATGGTGTCTCTGTGAATATGCAAGTCACCTTTTTAATGGTGTAGCCTTTTCTTTCCTGCTGGTATTAAGTAGGTTTTGTGTTGAAAATTAGTAAGGGTCGGCACCTAGAAATGCAGTTATTTTAAGGTTTCTTGTTGAACCTGGTGCAGTTTCAGAGAATACAACATTTTAAGAGCACACATTGCTCTTTCATAAAAGCACTTGCAAAAAATTTCTTGTGAGGTCTCTGATGGTCCCCTAAGCAGTGGCATTGGTCACTGAGTCTTGTCTCAATTGGTGGTGAAAACTTCTGAGGTGAAATAACATTATCTAATCCCACAAGGTCCAGGTTAGTGTTTCTATAGCTGCACTTACAGAGTGACAGATGGCCAGCAGGATTAAAAACGTCTTTAGTTATTGATGTTTGTAATGAAAATACCAATGTGGTCTAAAATGGTGTAACTACACTGTGCTCAATGGAGTTGGTACAGTCTGCTGAGGATCTGCTTTGATCTGCTGTGGGCATCGGCCTGGTGTCCCAGCCTGTGTGTGAGATGCACAAGGGCTCGCCAGTAACTGAGAGCAGCAGCACTTTGGCGTGGTGCAGAGTGGCATTTCTCCTCCTGGCTTTTGAAGCTGCTCATCCACCTCTGGTCAGCTCTGCACTAAACTCAGAGGTACAGACACGCCAATGTTTGTGTCTTGATTGAGTGATCCTGATGAAAGGAGTCTGCAAGAAGGCAAAAAGAAGCTGACTTTATTCAGTGTTTTATGATTCTGCTTATTTTTATATCCTTTCTATAAAAGCTAAGGGGAAAAAAGCTAAGAGAAAAAGGACAAGGAAGAGCTCTGGACTGTTGAATAAAATCCTGTCTTTCTTTCCTTTGCTCCTGGGCTGGTCAGTACGGGTACAGAAATAGTCATGCTTGTTTGTGGCTGTGTGTTTCAACTGAGTGAGGAGGCTGAGATCTGTAAAAAAAAGGTGGGAGACAGTATATAATTTAAATATCAGTTTGAAATGTGTGTCTCCTAATTATAGTGGGTTTGATTTTTCTTTCTCTCCCTCTCAGGTATTTTTTTTCCCCCAGACTTTCACAGCTCACCTTTTAAGGCATTTACAATCTTTGGACATGGGGTGAAATGATTAATAGCCTGTATTGATTTTTTAAAATAAGGAGATACAATAGCATGAAGCAGGGAACAGCAGACTTAAATTTTCCATTATGTTTTCACTCCTGGAGAGAGTGCTTGAAAATGACTACTACTATTGGAATGTCAGTGAGTTTCTGAATATTAACAATCCTTTCTTGTGTTTCTTTTAAGCCTGATAAATGCTTTAATTTACATTTTTTTTCTCCTGCTAAATTCTTGATTCTCTTAGGAAGTGATCACATTAAATGGAACTTTAAAACAAAGCATCAGAAGAAATAGATTAGTTGTCTGTCTGTCTGTACATGAATATCAAATGAACTGTACATTGAAATGGTGGAGCAATGGGGCATGCAGATAGAAAAAATAATTTTTAAGGGATCTGTGAAATTTAGAAAGCCAATTACTATTCTGCCAATGGAAAATTTTTCACTAAACATGTCCTAGTAAGTTTAAATGCCTATTAATTAATGTTTAACTGGTTCTTAATGGCAGTGAAGTCTAGTGACAGTATGACTTGCACATGAAAATTAGTCTGATGTTGGCTCTGTGGAACAGGGAGATACATCACTGTTAATATGGTAGCCCATTTATTACCCTGGTGTCTTAATTCAGCTGCATTCAAGGGCAGTGAATTGAGAATATCATAATCAGTTTGGGTAAGAATTTGAATTAGAACTATGTCAGCATGGTGGCTGTGCACCAGTCTGAAGGTCAGGGAGAAAGGCAAGAGGAGCTGCAGGAAATGGGAGCTGTGTGACTGTGCTGACCCTGACCCTAACCCTGACCCTGACCCTCAGCTATGGACATACCTTCGCTTCTTCTGGTGCCGTTGTGGGTGAGGGCTACGAGAGGCACCTAAAACACCTTTGACTGAAGCCTCTCTTACAGTTCTGCTTGGAGCAAAACTCTGCTAGACTTTTCTCCACCCAACCAGTGTTTTTTGCAATCAAAATTGCTGGTGAACCACTAAGTATATTTAATGTTTCAGAACTTACTGCAGACCTAAATTCCTGGTTTTGTCCCAGTCCAAACTGTCCCCACCTTTTCAAACAAAATCTCTGTTGCTGGTAAGGGGGAGCTTTGTCTCAGAGAGGCCTGAGTATCACCAACAGGAATGGGGGAGCAGAGCTGCAAAGTTCTCATCTACCACTTGGATTCAGATAGACCATCTTGCAGTGGGACTACAGGAGCAAACAAAACCCAGAGCTGACCTCCAGCAGCCATGTGTCTTTGGAAGGTATAGGATGCAAACTTAGTGGGCCAAGCAGTGTGCTCAGATGGGTGCAAAGGTGGTATGTCCAATCAATAGGAACTGACTTCTTTGGTGCTGCAGTAATTTATAGGAGAGTTTCTGCCCTCTGTATGATTCAGGAAGGAGTTTGGTCAGTACAGGGTTTTAAAAATAAAGTGTGAGATGAGCTGGGCTGTTGGTTGGAGTTTTTTCTTGCCTCAGGTATGTGGACACTGAAAAGCTTTAGCAGAGAGATTTTCCGGCTTTCTGCAGCATTTTGTGAGAGTTCTGTCTTTCCCATGCAAGTAAGACAAAACAATGTTACCGTTTCGTAAACTTCTTGCAGGTGCGGATTGTTTGGGTAGAATTGTTATGGTTCTAACTAGAAAAACACTCAGAGATGGGTGTCTTAGAACTTGACCAATCCCCTTAGGGGGTGGATGGCAAAAACTAATTACCTTATGCCATTTAATACACTTTGCAAACTAACATATAAAAGTCTTCTGAGAATTCATTAAATCATCATCCATTTATCCCTGAGCCTGGACTTCGTGTCGTTTCTCTACTCGTCTGTGGAGAAAACAGCGACACAGGTATTTCAACTTACAAACTCTAGTATGTTATTTCAGATCTGGCATTCTGGCCTGGTCAACATAATTTTCCACTCCTGACCTGACATCTGTAATTTCCAGTCATTTTTTTTTTTCTAAACTGTTGAGTTATGAGGAGGACCAGAAAGAACCAAACTCTTGATTTCCTCTGGTATGGTTGGAGGCAGAGTAATAAAACCTCCAAATAATGATCTCCTTACAAAATGCTGTCGTGTTCTGCCTCAGCCTTGGAATTCCTGTATAATGGAGGATCTTAAAGGAAATTTTGCTCCCATGTACTGCTATCCCAGTAGTTATCAGTGTCCATGGGGACAAGACATCACCACCCTCCTCTAGCAGCAGGTCACCTGGCATGGACACGCATGCATAGGCACAGGAATGGAGCAGAAGCCATGTCAGGAGAGGAGACTTGCTAATGCCTGTGTTCGTTCTGCCAGCAAATGTATGAAGATTTCAAGATAATGCAGAGATATAAACAAAGCTTTCATGTCCTTGACTTAGAACTGGAGCCAGTGTGAAAGCCAGTCTTACAGGCATTGCCCTGCTCCTTTATCCACAGCCAGTTTTGAGCCAAAGGCTCTGTAACCCTTGAAAGGGGGTGCAAGTTTTTGGGGAGGGATGTGTGTATCTCACTGCTGTGCCTGCACATTCCACATGGTGTTTTTCTTTCGCTGTCCCATTGGTTTCCAAGTGCTAGAGTTCCTCAAGTTTGAGAAGTAAAGCCTGGGTTTTATGTGGAACTTTGTCCCTTAGCAGAAACTAGGACCCTGTGTATTTCATGTTTCCAGTCTTGATTCTGGTCTCTTCTCCATTTCTCTTAAACATCCTTTGTTCCTGTGGTATGAAGAGAAAGCCCCACACCAAGAGTTTCAGTGAGTGATCTTGACTGCCATTTCCCCCCAGTTTAGAAATGGGCATGGTAACTACATCTGTGCATTAACTGTCAAAAATAGTCAACAATAAGATTCATTTCAGGTTTCCTCTACCTTTTCCACGTGAGCTCTGGTAGTCTAATAGCAGGGTAATAATGAGTACCTCTCTATAAAATTGAATTTGACTGCAAAAGATGAATTGTTCATGTAAATGATTGTGGAATTGTATTGAGCACCTTTGATTCAAAGTACTGTGCGTGGATGCTTGAAATATGACTAGTAATTAATTCAGTGAAAGAGAAAGTTGAGGATTTCAGTACTACTGGTGTAGTGTTCTGGAAAAGATGTTCGGAAGATGAAGTTTAACAGTCTGTGAAATCTTTTTTCTTTTAACTTTCAGACAGGTTGCCCTTAAGCCTTTACTTCTGAGAGAGGCAAAATGGTTTAGATTGAGTTAAGATGCACCTGATTTTTCCCTCCAAACATGAAATAAACACAATCTAGTTTTTGCCTTGCTGTTACATTTTTCCCCTCTCATTATAGTATGTGTGTTAGTCTTGGTCTCATGCGACATATTTTTTCAGTTTGAATAATTTACCTTTTTTCAGTATTGCCTAACAGAAAATGTTGAGAATTCAAAAGCCAGTCCTGACTGATGGTAATAGGCCCTACAAATTGAAATTTTTTGTACAATAAATAGCACATTTGTGTTCCCTGCCATTTCCCTTGTTACTTTAGAGTATGTTTCTTCTGGCATGTACAGGTTCTCCACATGTAATTTCTAGTAAAAGCTCAAATTCTCATCCAATCTCCTAACTTTTTACCATGGACGTTGGTATACTCAATATTCTTTTTAAGTTGCAAAAGCTTATAATGCTGCCAGTAGTCTACAAAATGTACTGGCTGTCTGGGTCTGCATTCATGTGAAAATTGTGCTCTTGTTAGAGAACTGCAGTTTGTCTTGTTCTGGAAAATGAAAGGAAGAAGTCATAGAAAGAATGGAGAGAAAGTATTTGTTTTCGAATACTTTTAAATATGGAGAGACACAGTGTTGAGGAAGAAACAATTTGTTTAAACATTTCTTGGCACAGATCTCTCACACTTCAGTAGGTGGGAAAGAGAAGTAATAGGCACTTTCTAATCCAGATACTTTGGGCTTCTTTTTTGTAAGGCAAAATAATGGGCTTTGATTGTCTAAAATGATATGGTGTCTCCTTTGCTCTTCCTGAACTGTCCTGTGCATCAATGTCTTCAGAGAAGGGAATAGAATAGAATAGAATAGAATAGAATAGAATAGAATAGAATAGAATAGAATCCTCATTTGATCTTACGAGGAAGGTGCTGTAAGGATCAGTGACTGGGTGCTGAAGTCAAATTGAGAGAATAAATTAGACAAGCATGTTCCAGTCTGTCCACAGCAGTGGAGCTGGACTAGGCCCTGGGACAAACCAGTACTGGGTTGGAGGAATGGTTGCTCTGTGCACTGAAGCCCAGCTGCCTTTCCAGAAGCTGGAGCACCAGTGGTGAGCTCTGTCTGAGGCAGCTGCCTGCCGTGGCAGCAGAGCTGTGCTGGGAGCCGGGCAGGCAGCGGGTGCAGGTGACCTGTGTGCTCAGTGCTCGGAGGGTGGCTGCAGTGCAGGGAAAACCCCAGAGCTGCTCTCGGCTGCTGTCAGACCGGGGCTCTCAGCTTGGGCAGCGCGACAGTGGGCTGTGATTAACAGTGACATGTGCCCACCGGTTTAGAAAGAAAGGCAAAATGATTAGAAATCTTATCTAGTGGAGTTATATCTTGCACTTAAGACTCTAAGAAATATTGTTGTGTGCACCTAAAATTAAGTTTTCCTTTAGCCCTGTCGTGGACTGGGTTCATGTATGCTGGAGCTGAGCACAAGGGTGTTCATCCAGCTGTGCTATAGAAGCACTGCAGCAATGGCTTTAGACATGGTAAGACTCTGGTATTTTGTCAGTTCTTATTAACAAATACTGGAATGAAAATTGATGATCAGCCTTAATAAAAGGACTGATTGTGCAATTTAAATCAAGGCAGTTTTAATAAAATACCTAATCCTTAAATGTGCATAATTAGATTTACATATTCACATCACTGCAATTAAAAGTTGGTATTTAAAGGGCACATTTCCCATTTCATGTGCTTTTAATCATTCTTCTCAGGTTTGCTTTTTCAAATTGCAGAGTTAAGGTAAACACATTCAATTGATTCTTTCCCTCTAGGCATGTAATATTTTTTTCTTCTGGAATGAAATTTATGTATTTGGTTTGTCTTGTGCTAATCTGTAAAACAGATAAATAAATAAATAAATAAAGAGGTAATCCCATTCAGCACTGAATACTTTCAAATCTTTTAAGCAGTGCCAAGGGTAAACAATTTTTTTTCCCAAGTGTTGACATGGCAACAGTAACCCTCTGAATACAGCTTAAGCTTCCACTCTTCCCAGCCATGTGTCTTTGCTCCCTAAACCAAAGACCTTACTATCTCTGTAATGGATAAAGGTCATGGATTGCAACTGCCTGATCAGCTTCTGACCCTGCATAGGCTTCCCCAGCCCCTTTGGCCAAATTTACAAGAGTGGTTCTGTGAAAGGCATTTGCAAAGTCCGCAGGGATCACTTCCAGAACCAGAGGGAAGCGTGGCTGTGGCTGTGATCGCAGCGCAGGCTGGCAGGGGAAGGCGCAGTTGCGGTGCCCCAGCACAGTGGGCCGCGCTGCGGGTGGTGCCGCGCTGCCTGTCCCCGGGGTGCGGCTGTCACACAGCCTCGCCCTGCCTTTGGTGTACAAACCCGTGGCTTTGGAGGAAGGTTCCTCTGAACAGACAGCTACCTCCATCTGCATCTCAGCCTTCTGTGAGGAGACTGAGTCCACCCACTGCCCTTGGTGTGTCACACTTCCCTCTTCCCACACTTCCCAGAGCACTGTTTTTGCCTCAAGGCACCACAGAGCCTACGCTGTTTGTCTTCCTGCAGGAATGGATCTGCAGTGCTGCTGGTGCTGAATGGGAGCTGCCTGTGGTAAAAGTTTATTTGGCACTTGAAGCAGCCTGTTTTCATAGGCCTGCTTAGGAGGGCTGCATCAGAGCCCTGAACACTTTTAGATTATGTAACGACTTAACATTATATAGAGACTCAGAAAAAAAAAATTAGCTGGTGACTAGGATGACATTAATAATTCAGCACATTGAAATGAAGGATGAAAATCAGACAGGCAATAAGTTAGTGCTTATGTTCTGCTGACCATACACGTTTGGGTATGAAATGCTTTCTCATCAACTGGCAAAAGTGCTAATGGCTGTTGTAACCCTGTGGTCCAGCTGCCCTTCTTTTACTCCAGCAACCACTGGGAATGGGTTTATCTGTCTTTTTAGGAGCATGAAAAATGGTGTTTGTTCTGCATATGCCACTAGAAATAAACTGCATTTTCATTTTTAATTTTTCTTTTTCTGTCTAGTCCTCCCTTTTGATCTCCAGAGTTAACCTTTCGTTCCCTGTGTTTAAAAGGATGTTTGCCTTTCGTTATTGCTATTTCCCTTGCTTCCTTTCTTTTTTCCTTCCTCTTTTTTCCTGTCCATTTCTGTTTTCTTTTTCCCTTGTTTTTTTTTCCTTTTCTTCTGTTTCGCCTTTTTTTATTTTCTCTTATCTCTTTGCCTGTTTCCATTTTTATTTCTTATTTTTCTCCTTTTTTCGTTTTCTATTTCCCACCTTTTTCCTTTTTTAATCCCTTTTCTTTTTTTATCATCATTGTGGTTTCTGTAAGTGGTGCACAGTCTTTGGCCAGGTGAGGCCCAGGTAGTTTGTTGTGGAGGCACCGGAAGGTTCTTCTGCGTCCAGGCAGGAGTGTGGGAGCACAGCCAGTGGCCGATGGATGGAGAACAGGAGGCTGGAGCAGCTGCCACAGCTCTGGTGGTGTGCCAGGCCCTGTGCAGAGCTGTAGCTGGGCAGCCTGGTTAAAGGCACCCTACAGACCCTGGCTCAGAGCTCTGCTCTCAGGTCTTGGTAGGGATAATGGTTTTTCTTGGTAGAGATAATGATTGTGATCCTGAGGGCAGGTTGGAGCAATGCAGATCCAACTTCCCCTACCCCGTGCCTTTTTATAGTAACATTCATAAATTCTCTGGTTAAAGCCATCCGGAATTCTTGGTTTCATTTCTGTCTGTGTGTGTAAAGCTAAGCAGAGAGGGTGTGATTCAGATGAAATTCTTTTTTCTGTTGTCATATACACTAGGGAATCACCTTTTCCTCTTTGACACCTTGTTTTGTTGCTGTGTACAGAGTGAGAAGCTCTCACCAAAGAAACAGTGACTGCGGGAAAGTGAGAGAATGAATTTAGGAAGGACTAGTACTGCTGTGGGAAAACTATGATGTCCCTTAATTGCATTTATTTGTGGTGACAGAGAAAAGGCTGGTCTATAGCATCTCTTAGGGTTATCAGTGCTCCTGCAATCCCAGTCTTGCCCCAAACTGGGGTAACAGGTGGGGTAATGGCCATTTCCCTGCCAGATGGGAAGGGAGTGCTGCCAACGTGGATGTAGAGGGAACTACTCTGATTTATTCTATCCTACATATGCTGCCTGAATGCACCAGAATCTTTGATGTTATTCCAACATTGCCTTGGCAAAGGGAAAGGTGAGGACTTGGGGCTTTTGGACACGTGGTTGCAAAGTTCTACAGGCCACTATGTCAGGGAGGGAGTGGTGGGTAAGAAGAGGGCATGTGCTCTGAACTGCAGCTTAGAACAGCTTCATGAAAGGGTAATCTCTGGGGAACAGCTTGGCTGTCACTCCTTGGAGAACATGGGGATGAGTTACTTCCTACCAAACTGTGCATCTGTAGTGCTTCTTCCATGGCTTTTTCCCTTTTGCCTTATAAGCAGTGAAGAGAAAACAGATTTCACCATTGACTTAGCACCAGCTTTTGCTTTAGTTTGAGTGTAATTTCGCAGCACACACTGATACTGTGTGCTTAGTTTTTCATACGCGGTCAGTTGTGAGTGCAATATTCTGAAGATCTGACTAACATCAATAATGTTTCCAAAATCAATATTTGTATAATATTTGTATAACCTACCAATGGAATTCTGCTGAATGGGACTGGCTATATAGATACTTTGGATAGGGACAGTTTAGATTCACCAAATAGCAGTAAGGTAGAGAATTGCAACTGAAAATGAAACATACTGTGGGAGGTGTTATATTTAATAGACATATGACTGTTTCAACATCACTATTATACTTCAGATGTCTGAAGTAAAGTGTAAAAGAGAGTGATCTATAAAATGTTATTGGTAACCCCAGTATCACATTTCATAAATTAGGCAATTCAAGTCATAATGAACTTAATTCTACATCACAGTGGTATGAAAATTTTGATACCTTTGGCAGCCTTCTGTTTACAACAGATTTCCACAGTGGGACAAGCAGAGCACCAACACTCTAACCAGCAGCTGGCTCTTCCACTACTGAGAAATAACTGCACGCACCTGGACTAGTAAACTAGTGAGGAGTTAACACTGGTGCCTTACCTCACTTGGAACCACTGAGGATATAGCTAGTTAATTTATTCCTACTGATTTTTGTTACTGAAAAGCGTCTTGTACATGTAGTTTTACCTGACTGCTTTTGCTGCTGATGGGTGGAAGGAAGTCTGTATTCCTTATTCCTCACCACTGGCTTGGTGTCAGACTGATCAGGACCTTGTAAGTGGTTATCACCACTTTAGAGGAAGGCTAAAATGCAAGGACAGAAGATATCAATCATCATCACAAGTCAAATTCATTAAAGAGGAGGAACTATTTTAAATAAAGTCTTTCATGCCAAAAGGGCATTAACAGGTAGAAGTGTTCATGTAATTTATTCAGAGAATTTTGTGGTAACTGTCAAGTTATTCAACAGCTTTCTCTCATTATCATTTACTGCATGTACCTTGACTGGGCAAAGCCTTTAGGAAGACATTTAATCAGAAGAATGCAAATGGTCCTGTTAGCCTTCAACAGCAGTCGGCACTTAGGAATAGAAAATCTTAAATATTTTCTAAATGTTGAGACATATTGGTACTAGTTATATATGATGAGTTATGCAGCCTTCTTTTTTTTTCTGCAGTGCATTTAGAGAATTTTTCTGCAAGTTTTCAAATATTTCCTAAGCAGGGCTTTGCAAATCATTCTATAGAAGCTGCTACTGGGTGACCTGAACTGAAAATGTTTCTGTTTCCATGCTAAAACATAAATCTTAAGAAGTTAGCAAAGAAGGATTTTTTGATTGAATAAAACTTTTCATTCATCACTAAGTATTTTTTAAATTGAATGAGCTAAACCTGGTCCTAAAATAACACTTTAAATTAGAAATTGAAGTGCTTCACTTAGAAAATGTCCTATATTTTTTTCTGACATGCCTATTGCACAATGCAAGTTTCAAAGGTCTTGGTTTCTCCAAATAGCCTTACATGGAGAATGAACTATTTATAAGAAAACAGAATTTGTCGTTCTTTGATTTCCATTATTTCTTCAATAGATCTGCTCAGCTGTTGCAAATACTTACTAAGCGTGTTTGTTTCCTACTCATTCTGATGGAAAAGGGCTGTCCTTTAGGTAGGGGCATACGAGCTTGACACTCTAACTCTGGTCACATGTACTTACAGTAACATGTGACCTGTACTGTGTTTTTCTCTTCCATAAATTGAAGACTTGGCCTAAGACACTAAAGGCTTAAATTCAAACAGCCTATTTTCTACTTCAGTTTTTGTGCATCTGTGAATGGCCACAGATCTTCAGAAATGTGTATCAGGAAAAATATTTTACAGTGGAATTTAGGGGAAAATGAGACGATCTCAGGCTGGGCCTAGAGTGTCTTTATTTCCATGTTACGAACAAAGTAGTTACAACACACATAACGGAACAGCCTGCCCAAAGACGCGCTGTAAGAGAGGTGGAGAAGTGAAAAGCACAAGTGTTGTCCAGGCCCCTCCCTGTTTCCCCCACGCAGGGCTTACCTGTATTTGTTGCAGCTTGCTGGTGAAGTACAATCAGTTCTCAGGGTTTGCTTGTGCCTATTTCTTTGTCTTTACCAGAGTGCAGCATGTGGGCCTGCCGAGCCACAAGTGCTTCAATCAGTTCCATTTCAGACATTACAGCGATCGTAATTTTGAATGTGAAACCGTGGCAATGTTCTGAAATCACATGTGTGCCTTGTCTTTCATTGCATCCATTTAGGTTCAGGATGCCTGGAGACAAATGATACAGAAAAAGGCCTCCGTGACACAGGTGCCTACTAGCACTGACTGTGCAAGCAGGAAGACACCTAGACAGAGGGTAAGAAAAGCCTCTTTTAATTTTTTAACTGATGTAAAGCCTAATGAGGTGATTTTAATTTATTTGGCTGCTAGCAACGGTATTTAAATGAAGCACATAATTTGTTAAATACTAACAAATATGCTTCAGGCTGTAAAGCTAATGTAATTTTTTGCTTCACTGGTAGCCTTGGAGGCGTTTGATTTCCCTTAGTCCAAACTTCAACTTCATCTGTAAGCAGGCCATACCAGCAGGTTTGATCAAGCATTTTTGTTCGTCACATTTTTAAAATACGGCATTTTAATTTCTTCTTTAGCCTACTGGACCCTTCCAAAGCCCTTGCTGCCTGTCCATCTGCCATTTCAGACGTTAGTCTGTGCAGGAATGCCGAGTGAGCCGTGCTGTCTGCCCTGCTCTTGTTCCATTGAATGTGTTGCCATATATAGTTCTGCTGCTTGGTTTGTTTCTCACATGGTGTTCAGATTAGGCAGTGGAGGAGTTTCTGACAACTGTAAAAACCTCCCCTAATGGTTTTGTCAAACTGAAGCTTATAAATTTTAGGACCTTACTACAGCTTTCATTGCCAGTACTTACATGCATCCTGAATCTATAAATTTTCCTCATCATTTCTTGGCCTTGACCCTGTAGTTTGTGAGACAGGGCAGGCAGCATGGAGTCCTCTGGAAGCATCACAAGCTACATGCACACAGTATGTCACCCTTACAACCTTGCTCATGGAAGAGCTTGGGGTATTTGAATACATAATGGATTCTATGCATAATTTATTATTTCAGTGTATTTCACAAAGGTTGTGCAGTTATTCTGGGGGAGGGAGGAAGGGGAGTATTGCTGGGTTATTTTCTAGACAGAATGATGTATGAAGCTCCAGAGAGCTATTTTAACCATATGATAAACATAAAACTGGGCTAAGAGGTACTTCGAATGAGACTTTTTTTTTTTTGGGGTGAAAATTCTTTTGATAACAAGCCACATAAATATTGGGAACTTTATAATGACTGTAGTTGCAGAGATTTTGATGGATGTTTTAATATCAAAGTAAATTGATATTAGAAGGAAAAATTAAATAGTTTCCAGATATAAAACAGTGACATGAATGTGAGTTATGGAGATACTGGGAATGGTTGTTGCACAGCAAGACTAGTCTTAAAAGTGGAAAGAAATCTTGATTGTAATAACTGTGTTTGTAAAAAGAAAAAGACAACACAAAATTTTCAGGTAATATGCAAAATTAATAAAAGGTCCTTGCCAGGAAACATTTTGCCAGGAAAAAAAGGAAATATTCTTTTATTCCAGATAGGGGGAGGAAAAGCACTACTTGACTCACAAATCTTCTGGAAGAACATTTATGTTCTCTGTCAAATATGTGTAAATTAAACCATATTTTAAATCTTTTCACGGGTCCTGCTGGATAGAACATGTCTCAAGGGCAATCCAAGGAAGGAGAACATTTGATAAGCACGTGTAGCTCCGGGCAAAGCCCTGTACATTCCCACAGAGCTGTGATGCCAGTGAGCTCTCCACCATGCCACACATTTTTTTCCTTCTCCTTAGGCTCTGAATCAAATCCTTTTGAAATCAGTAGAGCTCTGTCTGTAGACTTCAAAGATCAAGCACTGCGGAGAAAGTGCAGGTCAGGAAGTACTGATCTGAGCTTCATTTCCTTTTGCTTTCCTTCTCCCTCACTTTCCTTAATTTCAGAAAGGAACCTGCCATATTCCATCTGTTCTCAAACGGTCCTGGGCCGTGAGCCACCAGAGCCTGGCACTGTGTCATTGGGCTGTCAGAACAGGAAGGAGCACAGTTGTTCTTCTCTTCTCCTGGCTCCTTTAGTGTCTGGCTCCTTCCACCAGAGCTTTTTTTCCTTTCTCCTGATATGGTGCAATAGAAGAAAGTATCTGGCATCTTAATAATATTAGTTTTATGGTATTCTAGTTTTCAGCTGTGAGATGAACATCAGATGGTTACATGCTCTCTACCCACACACAATGTGTGTTTGTGTGTGCATATAAATTTATACCATACCATTGCTGTTATAAAATTTTTCAGAATTCAAAAATTACCGTGAGTGGGTATTTATGTGAGAAAAGCAGAAACAGATGATGTCCCCATCCTGTACAGGGATAACACTATTGCTTAGCTTTTTTGCATCTAATGGAAGGACAAAGTACTTCTTGGAAGTCTGAAAACCTGCTGAAATCTGGATCAATTTTGGAGGCAAAGTAATCCACTTAAAATTCATCCCTCTGCAAGAAAATTTTTTTTTCCCCAGGAAGGCCCAGACAGATCTATGGCCATTTGAAAACCAGGGCCCAAATATTCTACCCTCTTCTCTCTCTGCTCCTTCCTTGTGTCCAGCACCATACCCTGTCCCCTCTCTTCCTTTCCCTTAACTTTCTGAGCATGGAGACCCTTAACAATCCTTGCAAAGGGTCAAGGCAGGTTGGAATAGGTGTGATTTAGGGATTAGATACTCTGAAGAGGGGGAACTTGAAATACAGCCAGCCTCTTCCAAAGGACAGTGCAGGAAGGCTGGATTTCACTTGTCAAACTAAGCAACAATGCTGTTCTGGAAATGGCATCTTCCTCCTTCCTGCAAAACCTGTCTTTTACTGACTGTCAGTGTCTACATTTGTGACCTTCCTGTAGCACAGAAATTCTGCTTCAGGCAGATTTTTGCAGAACAAAATTCTTATAGTCCTCTCCTCTGGTAAAGAAAATGCTTTTTGTAGTGAAACATTTTCTAGAGATGGAGTCTCCAACACCCTTTCCACCTCTTCTCTTTTCCTTCACACCAGAAGGATGATTCCTAAGTGACACAACAAGATGCATTTTTTCAAGCAATTTCACAGTTAGTAGTGTAATATATTTGTGAGATAAGCAGTATTGCTGAAAGGATAACTGTCCCTCCCCTTCTTTACCCCAGAGAAAGAGCAACAAAAGCCTGCCTTACACAAAGTAATTAATGCCTCTCATAGTATACAGTGGATGTAGTCTGAAGTCTGAAAGAAGATAAGCCAGGGAAATTTCAAGTTAATTGTGTAAACACCATTGCTTGTGAGCAATCTTCTCTGCCTCCTGCTACTCTCTGTGCTGTGTCCCAATATTTGAGCCCTTTTCCCTGGTCAGAGCAGAGCTCTGGGTTCCTGTGCAGCCCAGCACTAGCACTGACAACCTGTGAAGGTGCCCAGGCAGATGCTGATGTGGGAGAGGGCTGCTGAGGTCCCTCGGTAACAGCTGGTTAGACTTGATGAATCTAAAATTTATACTGAGTTTAAATATGCAAGAAGAGTAGGAGATGTGCTTATGTCTGGTGTGTGACCACTGGTGGATTTTATTAACTGTGAACTCCCTGAAAGGTTTTATGTGTTTTGCCAAAGCGGAAAAGAGAGAAAGCAAACAGTGTTCAGCTGAGCAGTGAAAGAAGCTGAGCTGGAAAAAAACAAACACCTACCTGATGGAAGTTTACCCAACACGTAGCTGATAACTTAGAAATTCTAGGGTGTTACAGGTTTCCATGGTGGCAGACTACTGAGAAAAGATGTGAACCGGCATTTTCCACCCCTGTGGTTCTATAGATCCTTGAAACAGAGGAGTTTGCTCACAAATTGCATTTTGAGCTAGAGACTGGGAAAGTTGGAAAATAGATCATCTGCCCATGGAACTTGCTGTTCTTGCCCAGAGATCTGGAAGGGATAAAGTAGGGCTGCTGTATGAGCCTTGTGCCAGAGGAGTTTTACTCTGAGGACATATCCAGCAGGAACATGGCAGTTCTGTACACCAAGTTCTTTGCACTTAAGCTATATTCCCTTACATATCTAGAGAGTGAGATTCTGGAAACACTAGCAAAAAAGTAATATTTTTTACAACACATCCTAATGGAGGGAGGACACTGAACAAAAATCGTAGAGACAGATGCATTTATTTTTTAGCTGGTATGAGCAGAACAAAAATAATACTTTCAAATATGCTGTATTGAAATCTCATTGGGGAAAACAACAAAAAGAATCATCTATTAAGCAGGGAAGAAAGCAAGCATACAGAATCCGTAGGTGTATTTAATTTCATAAGCAGGTTTATATTCTTTTGTGGAACTGTAATTCAAAGGATTTTTTAAAGCATCCGTATGAGAAGACACTGGCCTGGAGTAATAATGTGATTGGTAAGACAAAAGAAAGCTCCACAACTGGTGAGAACTGGTATTCTCACTTTTCAAAAAGAAAAATTTACATTAGTGTTCTTAGTAGGACAGGCCAGAAATAGGTACACAAAGCACATGGGTGCAGTTCTGCTGCCTGCCTCTGGTGCTCCTACTCGTACCTGCTGAGAGCAGCTCCCCGTGAGGAACTCCCCTACCATCACACCCTACTCCTACACCCGGAGTCTGTCTTCAATTAACCTGTGAGTAAAGCTTATGAAGCAGTGGGCTGTGAGGAGGAGCAAATACAGTGAGTTTATTATTTAATGCAATTAACTACCCTAATTAAGAGTCTTAGTGTAATAGCCACAGTGAGACTGAACGGTCCTCATACCTGTTTGTTAAAGGCCATCCTCTGCAGTGCCTCCTTAGTGATTTCAGTGCAGCTGCCTCTCTCTCTCGTCATTCCCAGGAGAGGGGTGATGTAGGTGGATCAGTCAGCTCCCTGGAGTGCTCAGTGAGACTCTTCAGAAGAAATTCTCTGTAGTGTTATGCAAACGATTCCCTACTCCCGTTAGGTAGTGACTGGGATAGGGAGCGATGCCGGGAGCACACCTGTCCCTTAGAATCCTTCTCCCTCCTCTTCACATGCTTTAGCTGCAGGTGGCCCCCTTGGTGTGTGCATACCCACCCCTCTTTGAATGCCAGCTCCCAGCAGACATCTCACATCTTCCTGGGATTAAAACCTTTAAAGAGTGTCATTGTTATTAGTTTGGGTGCAGAATTTTACATTTGGATTGTATGCATCACTGTATATACGTATGTTCAATTTGGATTACCTTTATAACATCCTTTTAAGCTCTCTGCCAATAGATAGTTTAGAACATGGGTATGATAAAATAATCAAAGAAAAGTGTAGCATGCTGAATTTAAGTAGAAACTTCTGCATAGAAGCGTAGAATTTGCCTTGCGAGTTACATGTAGAAGTGCATATCACTTAGTAAGTAAAACAGTGTATTTTTAATGGGAATTTTCACTGTTGGTCCATTACAGCAGGGGGAGCAGCAGTCTAAGAGAGTTTAATCACAGTAAGGGCTTACTTCTTCCCCTGGCCAGTGGAGTCCACTGTCCTCTAAGTGCATTCCCTTATTCTGGCCTTCCCTGTTTGCCCTTACCCTTGTGTCTCTGCTGAAACAAGACCCAAAAGGCTACAGAGATTAATCGATCAAATCTTTTTTAATCTATTTTTTTAAAACCATCATGTAAAAATGTTTTTAACTCTGTCAGCTCTCCTCACAAACGATATAATACAATTTATTTTCATTCTCTTACCTGATTTGGGCTGTCATATATGTTAAGCCTTTCAGTAAATAAACTTTAATACTTTACCTTACTATCTGCAAGCAGAAGGTCTTGCTTTTATTTTAACGTCAATATATTTGGCTCATACAGGTCTTTTAAATGATTCACATCATATCTTAACAAGCCTCTTGGACAGAAAATAATAATAATAATAAAACAAACACAGTTTTCATTGATGGAGATTACCAGCTGTTTTCAATGAAAATGATGAAACAATGAAGAGCTATGAAAGATGTAAACCAAAAGGACTACCTAATTATGTGTGTGCATATGAAATTACACCAGCAGGTTTGCAGATGAAGCAAACAAAACTGCCATTTTCTGCTTATGTGGAGTTATGTGGGTATTGAAATTTACCTTTTATTATTTTAGCAGGGGCTGAATTGGAGCCATCTGCAGTTCTACTGTAAAGGCATGAGAGAGCGATTGCAAGAGCTCTGTTTTCACATCCCTTTGATACACTAATGGAATTCTGATAGAAAAAATAAGAAAAAAAAGAAAAGGAATGATTCTGAGAGAAAACAGAATGTTGATCAGGGAATTTCGTTAACACTTGGATAAGCAATTTAAAATCCTGGATTTTCAGTAATAGGTGGAACTGCTCAGAACTTGAGAAAGCCCATTTGATGTGAGGCTTTTGTTCAAAAGGTTTAAGAAAAAAACCCCACAAAACAAACTGTGAGTAGGTATCTGCAATGGAAAGGGAGGAAATGGAAGGACAATTTATCTCAACTGAAACAAAGATTATGCAGCAGCATTGATTAGTTCCCTAAAGAGTTCTTGTCATTTGTTCACTTGCACTGTGCATATAAACGGTCGAAGAAGCATGAATGAAGTTCTATCTCTGTGCATTTTAAATGCAGTTGTGCCATTCAGTTGAGCCTGACGGTCTAATTCTAATTCCCAGGTTGTGGCATTTTATATTTGGGGAAGAAAATACAATTCTGAGCATGAGCTTTTTGAAAACAGTTTTCTTTGTTCTTCTGTTTTTATTATTACTGATTTATTTTTAAAGATAAAAGTAAGGAATTTTCTATACTTGTAAGACATAAGGAGGAACCCCCATAGCAGAGTTGTGAGCCATTACAAAATGTCCCATGTGACAGAGTCCAGGACACGATGTTCAGCCACTGCCTTATTGCTGGGTCTTTGGCACCCAAATGGCCAAAGCAGCCTCCCTAAGCGACGGCAGCTCAGCTGAGGGAGCACCTCGGCTTCTGCTCAGGCCCTGCAGCTGCAGCCTGGGGGTGGAGAGGGACAATGAGGTACTTCAGGCTGCCCCTCAGGGACTCCAGGCTAAGCTGGAGCTTTCCTGAAGTTCTGCAGCTGTTACATGTAAGAAAAGTGCCTTTCTGAAACAATGACTCCACTGAGGATTTAAATCTAGAGATAATAAAGGACAGACAGAAGGGATTAGTGTCCCTATATGCCATAGCTGGTTCTCACAGCAACAGGCAGTGTTGTGACAGCATTTCTCAAGAACACGTTGAGGGGTAGAATGACAGGTAAAATGAGAATGCTGCATAATCAGAGGTATTGACAGAAGCTAGCAGGATTCACTGGTAGGGCTTCCTTCTGTGTAAGATGTGATAAAACTGCATTTTTAAATCAGCAAGATATTCTCATGTAATAAATGTCCACATTTTTTTTCCTCCTGTAGTTTAGCTCTGTTATTCAGGATGATGTCAAACAACATACCTGCCAAAATTTATTCTAGAATATAGCGAGTTGTCATGACATGCACCTAGTTTAACTGGGAATAATTCAGAAGTGATGATGTTCCAGCACATTCCTGTGTGTGGGGAGCTGTTTGTCATTTTCTGTTTTAATGCAGATGCTAGCAGAGCACAGACCAGGAGATAAGTGTTTTAAATAGGGCATCCAATAGGTCTGAACCAAAGCCTTCCATAAATATTCAAGCAAATGCTGCTTCCCTTGAAGCCTGTGGTTAAATCTGCCAAACCCTGTAGCTTCAACAAAACTGTGCAGTAGAGCTCAGTATGAACCTTGTGATTCTAAGTCTTCAGCTCATCCATTGCTATTCTGTAAAATCTGCAAATTATTTAAAGGAGTATTTTAATATTAAGCCATAATATTCTGTTAGAAAATATGATTGAATTGCCTATATTATTCCATATTTTGTTATGCCAAAGGAGAAAAAAAAGGGTTTAAGAGAGAAATAGGAGAACAGACAAAGAAGAAAGCACAAGAGCAGCACACCAGTAAATATTTAAATGGCTATAGAAAAAAATCTAAAAGGAATTACTTGTTATTCACTTGAGCAAAGATGATTTACATTAGTTGTTGGAAAAGATTTTCAAACTGCAAATTTCTAAACCATCTGAAATTCACAGCTGTTTCATTCCCATCCCAGAGAGAGGAGAGTGGAGAGAAATGTCTGCCAAGAGCAATATCTGTGTTTGCATGATCTCCTTGTCTGTTGTTCTCCCATTGTGGGGTTTTCCTTGGAAGGAAGTGGTGTGACTCATCAAGTGACTATTCAGTTAGAATGAAGGGGCTCACACAGTCTCTAATTCATCTGCCATCTATATTTTTATCCTTGCTATTATTTAGTTTATTCACTGGTAGAGCTATGCCATTATTTTCTGTTGCTCTATAAATATAGATGCGAAACAGTTCTGTTGATACATTTAAATAAGGTAACCAGCAGAAGAAATTCAACTCAGAGTACATTGCCACATCAAGCAGCTACATCAGACTGTTGTAAGGAAATATGTCTGAACTGATGCAGCTTCTTGCTGCTCTTCTGGAAATCCGCAAAAAACAATTGAGGAGAAAAAATAAAGGGCGAAGGGAAAATAGATGGAGTATTCAGACTGGAGAAGTGTTTCCAGTATTTGAGCTCAAATTCTCTAAAAATAGAGATTGCTGAGACTACATCTACGGATTTTTTAACTTTAGTAATAAATCATCCCTGGATGTGGCAGGACTTGCAGGAATTCTCGTGTTAACACAAGCTCTCATCTTGCAGAGAGCTGTGTGTGCTGGACCTCGCCCACATACAAGCATCACCTGGCTATTTGCAAACAGTAGATCTCGGGCCAGACCCGTGCAGCATTTGCTGTAGAGCAGCATATTTATTGCTGGGGAGGGTCACATGGGGAGGTGATAATTTGGTCCTGAATCACAGAAGTCTTCTCTCGTATGTATTGAGTGAAAACCTGATGATAACTCTATTCAAAAAAACCCTAGCAAATCAGCAAGTCTAACAAGTTTCTATCATGAGCATTTTATTCATAATATACTGATGTGTAGGACTCCCTAAATGGGTTTGACTTGACTATTGAAGAAAACTAATTACAGAAAAAATTTTTCTTTTTGAAAATGAAAATGTGAGAAGCAAGTGTATACACTGAGAATGCTGAAGAGTTAGTGAAACGAAATGTGATATGGACACCTCTTTGTCTGAAAATCAGTATGTCCTCTTTTTGGGAAGGGGAGTTCTTTCTGGGCTTTCTCTGTTAGTGATATCTAGGTCCTTCCTGGCAGCGTATCCATCAACAGGGACTCCCAAGGACACCTGGACTGTAACCAGAAGTGCAGTGCTGCCATTGCAAGTAATATGTGCCATCATATTTGAAATCAAGACTTGTCTACATGGAAACCTCAGTTTTCTCAACTGACTTAAGAAAGTGGGACAGCTCCCTTTTCAGGCTTTTTGTTGACGGGGGTTGAATCATAAACCTTTAAAAGATGTCTGGATTTTTTTTCTATTTCAAATTTTTGCCTTGTAAAGTTACGCTGCAGGAATAGTTTGCAATTGAACTTGCTTCCTGTATTTGAGGAGTGCTATGTTTGCTAATTCATAACCATTCACAGAGCTTCTGAGAAATATTTTCATGTTTGCGTGTCACACCATTGTACAAATACTAATTGCTTTCATAAAATGATAACGTCTGACAGGCATTGGTGTTAAATATTTGGTGCTGACAGATCTGTAAAACGTTAATGGTTTGCACCTACAACATCTCCTTACATTGGAATTTTCTGTTCTGCGTGTTATCATAAACCTAAACTCTTGAACGTTTAAGGCTTGTTCTAGGAGGGAAGTGGAGATGCTCTCATCTATGATAACAGATTGACTACAGTAAACAAATTTTGAGAACAGACTCTAAAGTAACTCATGAAAAATACCAAGTAAGAAAAGCCCAATCTAGTAAAACAACCCCTTCCAGCAGTCATATCACAAGCACTATTTTTATGTCCTTCTGCTGTAGTATTTATTTTCTGCTATTTACATTGCTCATTGCTCACCCTTTTGGAGGGTAAAATCTCTCTGATGCTGGAAGACTAATTATGAATTACCAAATTGTTCAAATCAAACAGCAACAAATACAACAGGATATAAGCATGAGGCATTACAAAATATTTTCTGATCACTTTTTACTATAGTAATGTGATTAAAATGATTTATGATGATACAATACCACCATTGTCTGTGACGTACACTAAGCACCACCTGTGGGGCTGAACTCAGGTTTTACTGAGGTGAATCTAGCTGGCTGCTGAGGCAAAAGGGTGTTCTTACAGTTGGATAATAATTGATATGCAGATGGAATATATTAATCACACTGTTTTTAGGATTGGTGTGTGTGGGAAGATAATTTCAGAGAACTTTAGAAGGAAGTGATAGTTATAACATCAATGTCTATCTATTTTTGTCCTACATATAGCTCTTCCAAGTGTTTCTGTGAGAGAGCCAGATTGAGGGCACATGAGCCTTTTGTGAGGGTGTGTGTTAATTTGTGTAATCTGGATCCTGCAAAAAGATCCATACTGAGCCTTCTGCCATATTATTACAGCATTTTGGTTCTGTTAGGCCAATTAGAATGTAAACTGAAGGATTTTTAAGGGCTTTTTGAAATGCTTTGACCTGGGAAATTATCACGGTGTATATTGACAGTAAGTAACCAAATATATATCTTCATATCATATACTTTATGCAGGGAAGATGCTTTCAATAAAGACAGTCAATTAAACCTGAAATTGGTCTTGGGTTTAGCTTGCTGAACACTTTGAGGCTGGCTTTCAGGATCAGTTCAGAGCATGGCAGCACTGTCTTAAATTGTATGCCCATAGCTCATGTCTATTAAATGAAATGTGAAATGCACTTAGAAACCACACCAAACTTTATTGCCTCTTTTATAATAGCAACACTTCTATGGCAGTAAAGGAATTGATTCTCTTGTCTGGATTAATACTGTTCTAGTTTATAGAAAAACAGAGAAAATTATGTATTCAGAAAAGCAAGGCAGGCTTAGAAGAAAATTCACCTTCAGATAAATAAATACATAGTCTGTGAAGATATTTAAAGTGCTTAAGTAGAATGAAAATATCCAATTCACAAGTAAACAAAAACCCTGTGGAAAACATTTGAAGGCAGAGAGAACATTAAAGATGAAAATGGAAATGTTGATTTTGTATGATACAAGTGTAACCAGATTTGCAAAGGCAAATCAACCAAGGCTAATAATAATGGCCATTTCCACGTAATTATTTAGGGAGCTCTGCTCAAGATTGGGCACTGCTTAATGCAAAGGTGGCTGGGACTATCATTAAATCATTTTTCTTCACTTAACATGATTATTTTCTTGTGAGTGTGAGAAAAAAGTGGATTTTCCATTTCTGAATGACAATATATATACTCTTAGACATATTCCAGTCTGCAATTGTAAACGTGTTAAAGATAAATTGGCTTGTTTGGAAGGTTTTAGAAAAGTGAATACATACATTTATAGCTATTTGAATTCTAGCTGCTTATAAAAGGAGTAAAGAATATGATTGGAATCTATGATTTATTTTACAGTGACATCAAGACATTTCTGGCAGATGAAATGGCTATTTCAGATAATAAGACAGTGCTAGATAAAATGTGTTGAAAATCATGCTGATAGCATAAACTTTCAACTGGCAATATTTTTTGAAAACTTTTAGAAGTCTTTGTGAGTGGGTAAAGAAATATGAACATTTACAGGAGGAATTAAAAAATCTGTTAACTCTACAACTACATAAAAAGAATAAATACTAGCAGACACAAAGGAGTCCTTAAGAGTGAAGTAGTGAAATGAGGTGGTCAAATGTAGGATCGTGGTGTGCTTTTGCAAATCTCTGCAAGGAGGACCACTAGTACAATATAGCCCAAAAAGACTAAAGCAGAATAGAGCAATGAATGTGGAAGATCTGTACACAAAGTGTGTCGCCCTGAGATCTGCAGTCTTTTGATGTTTTCATTTCTGTGATGGAGTTCTCACGCACTTTCTGTAAACACAGTTATGTTTGCTAACCGTTCCTTTTTGTTTTCAGTCCTTCTCCTGAGGCGGAGAAGTTTGATGGACTTTTCGTCTGACCGGTGTGGTTGGAGAGGTGGTAACCTCATCCTCCAATCCACAGTCATTCCTAGGAACATATATATATGAAGTAAAACAAACAGCTGGGAACTTTTCCTGGCTTCTTTTCTGTCCTGAAATAAGCTGGGTCGGCGTGGTTCTTTTGTGTCCAAGTACGACAAAAGTGCTGGATTTTTTTTAAGGTAGAAAGATGTTTTTTATCTAAGAAGTCCCTTACAGAAAATAAAGCTGTATGTTTCCCTGAAACATTTTTATTAGATGTTTTCAAATCCAAGTTCTTCCAAAGTATGGAAGAACAAGTAGGAAAAAACACAGACACTTTGGAAAGTTTGCAGGGGTTAGGAACCAAAGTCATGAAGCTTGTGAAGTGCTGCAATTATTCATGGATGATAACTCAGCTGCTTGTACATAATTAACTCCTGATAAATATCAGAGTGATCCAGATGTGTAAATGAAGATGATTTGAGGAGGATGAGTGACCTTTCTGTTGAGTAGGTCAGTGAGCAACTGAGTTTAGATTGGCAGCCTGCTTGGTTTCGTGTGTCGTGAAATGCCAAAGTACTGATGTGATGGATAAAGTCCAAAGTGCTTTATGGTACTTTGTCCATAAAGTCACCCAGCCTTTGCAGTGTATATGAAATAACTTACGCATTTAAGATACGACTTCGTTTCTGTTGCTTTTCAAGTGAGCTGTGAAACCTAACCAAGTGTTCTTATATTTTTTGGATAGCCTTACTCTGCTATCTAGACCAGATTTAAGCGATAGTGAAAGGAAAAATTCCATGTATTTTAACAATGACATGGCAGCAGGTTTAGCTGTACCAGCTCTTTTCAGCCTTTCTCAAGAATACCTTTGCAGAAAGGGCATCTGCTCCCACAGACTTCAGAGCATCATTTGCAATTCTCACGTGGGGAGTTTACTGCATTTTTCTCCAGAAGAACCCTTTGTATTGTAGTTTTCTCTAAGGGATTTTGCTCTAGAAGCTGCATCCAGGCAAATGAAAGAACTGTTAACAAATGGTATCCTCAAAAGAGTGTGTTAGTTAATTAATTGTACAGAGGTAGCATGCAGGGAGAAGAGCTAAAAGCAAACAGGGACCCACCTTCCTCTAATCCTTGGTCTTTGTATTTCCCTTTCAGGTCCGTCAGGCCTAACTGATTACAAACACTCTCAGCTCTGGCTAAGCCAGGATTCCCTTCATTTCCTCGGAGAGCCAAAGGCTTCTTTCTTGATCTCAAAGGTCAGGTTTTCATTTAGTCTAATGCTCTGTGTGTTATGAAGATACACAGACATTCCTACCAATAAATCCTTTCCTCCAGTGTCAAGAGCTTTGAACACCTTGGGCAGAGGAACAGCTTTCAAGGTATGGGTAATTTGATGGAGTTTTTATTTTGAAAGGCATTGCCTGCCTTTTTGTGTATTTTCACTGAGCCAATGCAGATTCATAAATTCCTTTGAACCCTATGAGCAAAAAAACATCATAATCAAATGAAAAAAATAGTCTACTTGTGTGAGGTGTAATGGGCATTTCCTGTGGTCCTTGCAGAAATGGGTTAAAAACACAAAGGATGATGTTTCTTTCTTCTTTTTTTTAATGCTACTTTCTTCTCTTTCCTTGCTGGCACACTGTATTTCTTTTGATCAATCTGTAGAGCCTAGCACAGATGCTAGCAGATTTTCTTGTGCTTTCTCTTCCGTCTTGATGGAAAAGTCCTGTATTGATTTAAAGATCTGTCAGTGCAGGGAAACAGAGTCCTATCTCAAGAAAGAACCAGCTAGAACATACATCATCGCTATGTGTCCTGTGCTCAACCATGCCAAAGCACTGAGTGATAGCAGGACTACAAAACACATCAAATAAAGTTTGGGGTATTCAAAAATAAAACCAGAAAAGGATCCTCCACGAGTGGTGTCATGTTTAGACACTCACTTTGGTACTTCTGGAAGCTTGTTCTAAAGCTACTTGTCTTAGCAGCAGCTTCTTAAAAGTAACGTATGTATTTGGAAACCAATTAGCTGAGTTAAGTTGAGGTTTTAAGCTTTTAGAAATCCTGTTATCCCTTGAGTGCGATAAGCTGTGAAATCATGTGTAAGTCACCAATTAAGCTCATCTGGTTTTTTGTAATGGGTAAGAAAAAGATCAGATATATTTGAATCGCGTTCAAGCCAATTACATTCCTTCCAAACAAATCAACTGAAGCTATAAATGGATCTGACTTTGCCCTGGGCTTCTGGCTACCAAATCCACCTCCCTTTGGTTGTTTCTCTACAACATACCAAAGATACAATGTTTCCTTACTGCTCTTACCACATTTTCTCGTGCTTTGGGCCACACAGAAAAGATTACATAGTTTTGTATCAATTTATATAATCTTAATGAGAGGTTTGATGTAAATAGGGAATCTTCTGCAGGGTCTTAAGTTTTCAGTGAAATCATTACAGAAAAAGATGCTAAATACATTGCATAAAATTGCAAAAGGTGCCTTTTTCAGGCCATATTTGATTTCAAAACTGCTGGATCTCATTCCATAAGAGTTAAATTGAATGGATGAAGGATTACAGGAAGAAGTTGACATCTGTGGTATTCTTCTCAGTGAATGGAAGTTGTTACTATTGCCTGAATTGATACAGGGCCAAAGGTGTAGGAGGAAGGTAGTAAATGCAAAACTTCCTTCTCCCCCCTCACAGTCTGGAATTGATTTGTTGTGATGTGTCATTTCAGATGAATTGGCAGCAGTTTGTTTCCTGTTCCTTATTTAGAGACATATCAAACTGTTAGATCTTGATTTTCATTTCTTTGTGGCTGACTGAAAGCTCTCAAACACTCAGTAATGCTACTTTAACTCTTGATAGGGAGAAGAGCCATTCTCAAATGTATTTTGCATCTTTTCAAAAGAGTTCTTCTTTGGAGGCAGATTTGCAAATTAATCTGTCATGCATGCCATCTTATTTATAAATTGTATAACTGAAAACATGATAAGCCAATTGTGGTATTTAATATGTTACTGTTGAAAGATTGCTCTGTAACTCCTGTGCTAGAACAGCACTTAAAAGAGAAGGTTATTTCTCAATGATCGAGTATTTCAGGTTAATTAATCTGATGAACTATCAACAAATTAACTTCTCTCGTGTCTCTGTCTTTTCACATGAGACAAAGAGACACATCTTCTTGAATAAATACTCTACTTACCAAGAGTACAGCTTGAAGGCAAATTGAGGGAAACAATGTGTAAACAATTTATTTATGTTAAATTTATGTAGACAATTGAATGTTGAAAAAAAAATAGTTTGCTGCTGAATTTGGAATGTTAAAATATTTTGAGTAGCACTTAAAAATATTTCAAGTGGCACACATTTAGTCTTTGACCAAACAATGCAATGTCTAATGCAGGGTCAAATTTTGTACTTGAATTTTCACATAAGCAAGTGTTGATGGTGTCTCATGGGCAAAGTGGCTTGGAGACTAACTAAAGGAATGCAGCTGGACAAACCCAGAAGCAACGATTCCCAGACCTACCTGGCAAGGTAGGAAAGGAAATAATAATTACAAGCCAGTCTTTTTGAAAAGGCACCTGGTCTCCACCTCAGTGTTTAACTGTACTGGGTTATTTGCTTTGGACAGTCTAACACAAGCTTTATCTTCTGCTTTCTGCTGTCAAAAAGCAATTAATTTCTTTTTAGCAAGAGTTTGAGCCACTGTATTCCCTGTGTTTGTCATCTCCACAATTCGCTTTTGTAATTCATTCTCCCTGCCCAGGCTTACTTAAGCTCCCAATGTAAGCCATAATTCACACACAGTGTGGTAAACCACATCCTCAGGCAGCAGCAGCGGAGAGAGCCTATTATACAGGTGCTTTATCACATCTGCTGTACTGGGTTCTGAGAGGAAAAAACAATTCCTGTGATAGATTAAGTCTATCCCAATAAGGGCTTCATAAATCAGTGCTATGGAAAGCAGGAGTGGCTGGGGATGTCTGCTGAGATCCAGGAGAGGCTGTAGTCTGGCAGATAATTTACACAGAAAGAGAAATGCCCTTAATGGAACTGAGAGAAAAGACCAATCAGGCATAGGGAAACAGCTCTAGTAACCTCATTGCAGTAGGATTCACTCACTCACTTCCGTCATCATGCCATTCCTCCAACACCAAAGCCAAAGGAAACCCACAGCATGCTCAGAGGAGGAATTTGAGATTCAACCGGGAAAACTCACTGACTTTGGGGAGAAGTCTCAAATCCCTGTGAACCAGTTATAGGCACTCAGGAGAAGGGACACGATGAATGTTGCTAGACAATTTTCAGAGTATTTTTGATCTTGGGGTTGACGTTTTGATGAAGGCTTGGCAGTATTACTCCTTTGTTAGAATTGTTTTGTCCAGTTTTATGAATAAGTATATCACTCAACTCATATCTGCAGCAGGAAGGATGTACCTCCCTACTCTTTATTATTTTAGTGTAAAAAATTGTAACTCAGTGTGTGAATGACACCATAACTTTTCAGACAAGGTTAGTAGCAGATTATGTGCCAAGAACCTGACAAGTAAGCAACTTCCAGTAGGACAGATAAATCAATCTTCCAGAAGTTTATGATGATATAACTTCTATGCATGAGTGAGAACAGGGACATTAGAGAGCAACGAGGGTGTTTGGAGTTCTTGGTGGGGGACGTCACTCAGGTCTTGGTTGAGTATTCCCGTCTCCTAGACATGGCCCACTGTTTTGGATGCCCTGGGTGTGTTCAGAGCCAAAGGGTGTAACAGAGAATTCTGAGTAATACTGTCCTGTGGGACAGATTATGCAACCAGATGCTATTTTAACTCTACTGACCATTTTCTTTTCAGTAGGGAAGAAACAGATATATACTGCACTGTCAAAACATATTCTCATCTGAACCATGTACGTGTTGGGTAATACTCCAGGAATAAGCCATTGGATTTTCTCTGCTTTAATCAGTAGTGAATAGATGAACTTGCTTCATTTAGCAGAATGTGCATAAAATTAGCAAATAATTCCTAGATAAGAAAATCAGACACTGCTGGATTGTGTGAACTCAGACCCATCAGAAAGGTAGATGCCCTGTTGGCACCCACAGTTCTAATCCCAGGTGGCTGCTGCTTTGGGGTGGTAATTTATTTCCTCTGTTTCTTTCTGACCTAAGAGATGCCAGTGAATTCTGACGTGCCATCTCCAGCACAAGTGCCACACTGGTGTTTTGCTCCTCAAATAGCTGTTTGTGTACAATGGGGTGCAGTTTTACCTGACACAAACCTCCTGAACTTCAGCAAAGGCAAAATGTCTGGGAAATGGGTTTGCAGAAAAGGACCTGTGGGTCGTGGTGGACACCAAGCTGACCATGAGCCAGCAATGGGCCCTTGCAGTGAAGAGGCCAAGCAGCCTCCTGGGCTGCATTGGGAAGACAGCAGCCACCAGGCTGAGGGGATCCTTCCCCTCTCCTCAGCCATGGTGAGCTCGAATCTGGAGTGCTGCCTCCGACTGAGCTCCCCAATACGAGAGACTCATTGACATCCTGGAAGGAATCCAACAAATGAGTATAAAGATGATTAAGAGATTGGAGCATTGATCAGATGAGGAGAGGCTGTCAGAGCTGGATTGTCTCTTCAAGCCTGTGGCTTGGATATAATCATAAAAATCCTCTCTGTAAGCACCAACCCATAAAACTTGTGCTTTTATAATAAGAATAAAGTCGGAGCAGATATTTTAGAGCCCTGTTTTTCTCAAATAACCCACCCACTCAGATTCTTCCTCTCCGAAAGAATCCCTGATGAAATTCTTGGTGATCACAGGGGGCATACCCTGACAGGAGTGGCTGTTCTGTCTGTGAGTAGTCCTGTTGCTGTCATAATTGTGCTACCAGCCAAGAGAGCTCTAACCTAATTTCTTGAGGTGTATTGCTCCCACTGTTTGATAACTATGGCCAGGTTATGCATCATGAATGGGATGTACTCAAAGCCCTTGACAACCTGTCAGATTTGCCCCCTGAGATGGTAGACATCTAACATTCTCCACTTGTCCTAAAACTGAGTTATTTGTAAATTGTCTTCTTTTGAAAAGGAGTGGTATTGCACCTGTACACAATTCTAAGATTTGCAAATTTATGAAAGTCACTGGGGAATGACCAATGAATTTGAATTTAAATTTAGCATTTGTTGCTTGCTGTACAGTTGAACAATTAGCACCATCATTATTACAGACGCACCCCAATTCTTTGTTGGTGTTGTGTATTGACATTGGTCCATAAGTCTTTCTTTTTTTAATGAAAATTTATTCAAGGGTCTTCCCTTCCTTCTGACTACTTAATATTTGCCACCTCTCTGCCCTTTGGGTGTCTATGTATCCTGTGTTAGTACAGTCAAACACAGCCAAAAGTTCCTTCTTTTCTCCAAGATATCTCTGTTAGATGACCTGGTGAATAGCTTAAAAATCTGCTTTGATACTGAGGTCTCCTTTCATTTAGCTTGAATACGATTTGGTGAAAAAAGTTGCATGTGAGTACTTGACTGGATTTTCAAAAGCAGGACTTCAAATCTAGAGATGCAGACAGCCTTGGAGGACCTTGTCCGAAATGGTTTGTTTGTAGTTGCCCAGGATGTGTGGAAGCACTCCAAGCTCCAGAATGCTCTGCTTGCTTGTTACATGACCTTTCCATTGCCAAGGCCGATTTTTGAGGAAGTTGCAATATAAAATGCTGTTGGCACCAACTGTAATCTGTGTGATCATTTGGCTTGTGTTTCCAGTAAAGCAATCAGACTATTATTAGTAATAAGCATATGTCTTCTAATAAAATAATTGCCTTTATAACTCTGGTAGAAGGCTGACATGGATATTATTCAGACATCAAAATTATTTGGATTGTGCCTTCAAATATCAAAACATCTTTGATAAGACAAGTTATAGATATTTCCTGTTTTAAGAATGAGCTTCAGCTGGTGAGAAATTCTGACTGAAATAAAAGAAAGAATCCATTAGCACAGACTGGGGGAGGGCCATCTCCTAGCCTCTGCTCCAGACCAGGGGAAGTGGGTGTCTTTGGACCAGCTCCAGTAATGTTTTTGCTGTGCAGGCATTTGTCTGTACTTACAGTGAATTCAGAGCATGCTTCCTCTGCCTGTCCAAACTGCTCTCCTGAGAGCCGACTCCAGGCACAGGTACTGGGATGTAGCCCAGCAAGCCGCCTCATCTCCCAGCCCTAAAGCAATATGGAGCAGGGAAGAAACAATCCTAAAGTGGAAGAAAAATCCAGAAAGACTTCAAAATAATTTTTTATCTTCCTTTTTAAAGTTACCACTGACAAATATTTCTGGTTATGATTTCAGAAAGTACTCCTATGGGCTGTCAGGGTGTTCCCACTCTTCTAGGTAATTACTTGTTTTAAGATGCTCCTGTAAAGCAAAGGAAAAATTTCCAGTATCTTATTTTTAAATACCTGCAAAATTAACTCTTGGATTTCTGCTGAGCCTGTTACATTTCAAATGTCAAACTGTGAGAGAATGCTACGAATATTGTCGGAGTTACTCCCACTCTCTGAACTGGAATTACTGTGGTGTGCCTGGAAGAGGAGAACCAGCTCTGTTGGAGCAAGATGCAGAGCTGCATTGCTAGCATTTCTATAATACCCAACTTGTATGCTGCTGGCATGCTGGAATAAATTGATCTGGATCATGCACAGATTTGCTTCTTAATGAAAAAAGTTTAATTAAGAAGATCTGCGTTAATTTAAAGTCATTAAAACTCCCATAACATATTGTTGTAGGTTTATTAGTACTTAAAAGCTTGTTTTGCCCTCAAGCCTGCTAACATGAATAGTGACGTATGAACCTTTGTTATATTTGCTTCTGTGACATCAGAAATGTGTAATAGATATGAAACTTGGCCAGCTTTTATTTTGATGGAGTTGGCCTCAAACTTTGTTGTTTCTTTGCCATTTTAATGGCTGCAAGTTTTATCCAAAATGTAGGGAGGGGAAGAAAGTCTGGGAAAGTCAGCATTTCTGTGGAGCCCAGTGGGACCTTATTCACTTTGAATGCAGAACCAGAGAAAGTGGTGCCTCTCAGGCTTGTATTGCCAAGTTTCTCCTGCATTCACAGGCTCAGCACAGTTTCAGTATTAATTGTTCATTTTTTTTTTAGTGGCTGCTTTCCAAATTTTTTCCTCTTAATCAGGACAGTGCCACATTATCAGTTGGGGATTTCTCTGTTATGTTTAGCACTTTCAGGCTCTGACATATCATGTAGAGAAGTAATGTTTATAAGTAGACATTAGGAAAAATCTGTTAGTGACAGATAGCTTGGGGGAATTGTAAAGTCTCCAAGAAGGGATATATGTGGAAACAGGTTAGACCAGCATCTGTCTGGGAGCATTTCCATGCCATCACTCCTGGGCAGGGTGGTGACAGGTACCAGATGACCTAATGCTCCTTTCCAGCTCTTCTGTCCTCCTGTACTATGTGTTATGCATTTTATGGACTAATGAGCTTCAGATTTCATCCAAAAGTAGAACTTTCTGGTAGTGGGGTTGGTGTATTTATTTTTAAAAGTGTGGCTTTTACTTCAGTCAAGTTTAAAATGTTACTCATGTTTTTAATGGAGGTGGATAACTAAAGAAAAAATTAATCACATGCATAATTGCTGTAAATTTGCTTTGTTCCACTGAAATCTAGACAGTAATCCCAGTTTCACTCCTTTTAAAGATATGTACTAGTATTTCATATGCACCAAAACATTCATTAAAGAAAGTGATAAAGGCAACTGAGTTTTCACATGAGTAGGTGAGGGAGGTGGGCATTTCTGGAGGCTGACAGTGCTGTAGGCACAAACTATTTACCTGTGATTTTTAATGTGTTATCAGATGGGGTCTGCACAGACACTTGAACTTTTTTGAAGTGACAAATTATGACATCCTTAGAAATTAAATGTGATGTTTAAGAAAGTTCCTGAGTGTTAATGGATTTCTTCATTTATCTTTTATATATCGGGTTTCATTCTGAAGCAATTCGGGAAAACAACAGAGGAAGCTATAAACATTTTGTGAATATTAGGAAGAAGTTCCAGAAGAACTAATGAGTATGTAATTGGAAACACAAATTTGCATACAAATTTGAGCATGATATTTCAAAGCTTGCAAACATCAAAGTGTATTAAAATGACAAGCTACCCATGCTAATGTACAGTTTTTATTTTAAATTGGTAAAAGAATAGAACATAAAGGTTTTACTTGTGAGATGGCTAATTATGTCAGATTGCTTTAGGCAAAAGGCAACATCAAGTCATCATGACATACATTTGCTTGGCTTTTTTTCGTGTTCTTGTATGCAATTTCGGTGTCCCTTAGGGGCCAGAGAAGAGAAACTTGTGTCAGGAATATTAAGATAATAGAGAGTCACAGCTTTCCATCTAGGAAATAATAGTAGCATCTCTTACTCCAACTCTGAACTCTAGGCAAATGCATATGTAGTGATCATCTTCATTTGATTCATGGGGCATAGCAGAAGCTAGCTTGGTTTTGCTTTGCTAACCTGAAACTGCAGCAGCTGCTCTGGCTATGAGTGATGGTACCTGCTGGTCCCTAGGTGGAGAGGTGCTGTGCGGGAGGGAAGCCGGGGCAGGTGTCCCCTCTCTAACCACAACAGTCTGCACCGATGCTGCAGCACCACCTGGCCTCAGGCTGGCCAAGGCTCACCCCTGAACTCCCTCACTCTTGTATTTGCCTACTGCAAGAGGAGAAATGGGGAGCCAGAAAGGATTCAGGGCTGTCCTGTGGCATTCATACGCACTCATGCTGAGCTGATGCTGCTGCACTCAGCTTGAATGAATTCCCTGGCTCATGTCCCACTAACTCAGGGTTTTCTGCACCATATTTCTCTACTACCTGCTACTTCCTTGGTATGTTCTGCTTGGCTTCAGGACCAGATTAAAGCCTTCATTAGCAGAGTCCTCTCCTGCTACCTTCACTTGGGAGCTAGAAAGGCTGTTCTATCAGGCTAAGTAAATAAAGCAAGTGATGTATGAAAGGAGTAAGCAGTGGGATCTAGTTCTTGACTGTCACTTGGATGTGCAAAGTATTTGCCTGTGTACTTGGCAAGAGGTTAAAAAAAACGGCCTTTGCAGAAGAGTAAAGAATAAATAGTGGTGGGCTTTTAAAGGCAGTGAAGAATGTCAGACAGATTCCTCACATCTGCAGAGGACACCAGGTCATGGAAAGATTCTTATTAATGGGTGAATTTTCTGCAGTCTTTAAATGCAACTGGCACCCAAGAGTTCAGCAGGTTCAGTGGTGTAATGCATGGCAGCAATTTAGCAGAACTATAAGAAAAGCATGTATCGGTGCTGCTCTCTTGACTTGAATTCCAAACAGAAATATATCAGAGAAATTCAATACTGATACAGCAGGACTCTCACCTACTGACTTTGTCTACTTCCTGACCTTCGGCACTGAGGCTCTGAGAGGCCTCGTGTATGTAACAAGGTGGCACTTAGTGCTGAGAAACAGCCTGGCTCTGAAGGCTGCACAAGACCAGCTCTTTCTGTACCCATCTGGTAAGAGGCAATAGGATGAAAGTGAAGCTGAGAGCATGAAGCACTGCCACAAAAAGCCTGTTTCAGCAAAATGCACTAAGTGGACATAGGATCAAGTGAGTACTGGCTCGAATTAAATGTTAAGAGTTAATAAGAGTTCGCCTGCATGGAAAGGTTGCTGATTTTGAACTGCCTCCATTCCTATCAATGCCATGTGGGGTTTAGCTAGAGTAGAAGGTAGCTCCCTGTTGTTTTGCTCCAGCAGTCTTGCTGAGGGCTTTTGAACCTTATAGGACTTCAGGAAGCAAAATGCTAAACACAGGGTGAAGCTTAAGTTATTAAGTTCTGTTAAGCTTAGTATACCTAATTTCGTTATAGAGCTAGAGTGAATCTGAGTATGTATTTAGAGCTCAGGCCAGGTGAGGATGGCTACTCAAGTCAAATCATGCTGTTTGTCCTTGACTTAGAGGAAACCAGTAGCAGGAATCATATAAGGTAGTGTTTGCAGGGTAAGACTTAATACTGTTCTAAGCTTTTCACAGGGCTATGCATAAATGAGCAGTTTTGTTTGCTTTTTATTAATCCTTAATTTTCAAACAAGAAAAAACATACCAAACCCCCCAAATTAATATATGATTTATTGACTTAAAAAAAGAGACTGATCTTGGTATAAGTGAGCAGATGCTTGTATTCTCAGATCATGCATGATGTGTTTCTCTTTATTCTGCTTCTGAACTAGAAGTATAAGGTGCTGTCTTTCAACCTTCATGGAACTGTGTCCATCAGGGCAGTGCTGAGTGCTACAGAATAGCAATTACATGAGCCTTGTGTTACTATTAAGAAAAAAAAAGAAGAAAAAAAGCTGTTTAGCATGCGGGGCACGGAAATTAGGAGAAAGCTTTGGCAGATTTTCCTCCCCAGGTTTCCTCAGCATATTGCTCTCTGTAACAAGAAGTCACTGGGTGGCTGTAGAGGGTTGAGAAGTTCCCTCAGGATGCTGCACCCTCTGGGGAAGAGCAGTTCCCCCTAAAAAGCTGGGTACTTGTCATACAATTACAAAGGTCTTCAAGATGCCATTATCCATCCCTTGCAAAAACATGCCCGATGTCAGTGGCACAGAGCTGAAATAAATGTTTTTCTGCCATGAGCTGTAGCAGAAAATGGCTGAGATGAAGAAGTGTACATTTAAGCTGAACATCACCTGGCATCTGCAATGAAATATGCTGAGGGAACCTTTGAAAGGCATGGAAGTACCAATCTTCAGGAATTTAAAAAAACACTAGATAAAATACTGCAAAATATATGGGGGAGAGAAATGGTGTTCTGTCAAGGTGACAAATAACCAAATGTATTTCTTTTCATCTCCAAACTTCCAGGACACAGTCTATTATTTTCTGTATTTAGCGTAGTGTAGGCTCTCAAAGCTACACAGAATCATGGCTTGTTTTTCTCTGGTGAGGGGCAAGCTGAGTGCTTTTCAGAACTTTCCCTGGACCAGCGTTGTTTGGATAGAGGGAGTTTCAGTAGCTGCTGCTGAATGGTTCAGCTGTAACGTTTCATAGGTTCAATGTGGATATCTTCTTTTGCTTGAATTCTGCATATAAACTGGCCAATGTTTTTCCTAATCTTTTACCAAAGGTTTCCTGGAACTTTTAAGCAGAAGTAAAAGATTTGATGGTGGGTTTGTGAGTTTTGTTGTTCTTTGTGTGTGATGTTCTTTTGTTTCTCCAAAGTGAGAAAGCATGGTCCTTGTACCTATGGATGCTAAAAAGCTTTAGCAGAGAAGCCTTCAGCTCTCAGCAGCAGTTTGTGAGAGCTCTGTCTTTCTCATGCTAAACTATGCAAAACATGATAAGGTTTCTGTAAACCGAGTCTGCTGTCTTGCACCTGCAAATAGAATTAGAATTGTTAGGATTCGACTAGGGAAATGAATGATGTGAGAATTGACCAATCACTCTGGTAGGTAGTTAGCTAGAGGTCCAATAACCTCTTGCCATTTAGGTAAACACTAAAAGAACTAAACACATAAAAACCTGTCCTTTGCTAATTAAATAATTCCATTCCATTCCGTTCTCTTGACCGCATTGCTGTCTCTGAGTCTTTCTTACTCTCCGGCCCATGTACCAACTGCGTGAGTCCCCTGCAGCCACGGCAGAGCAGTGACCCTGCAGCTCCTACTCCCAGTGCAGGGAAGCTGACAGGTTTTGTGTCACAGGAGATGGTGCCCCCTCTTCACTGACACAAAACACATTCTGATAGCAATAAACTTGGATATTTAGCCAGCTGGTGTAATCAAATGAGATGTGTTTTCCTTCCAATTTTAAAAGTTTCTTTTCTCTTAATCTCCCAGGTCTGGATAGACTCAGGTGGGAGTGCCCCATGTGCACACTGGGGTACTCCCTGCCATCATCAGTGAGTACTCACAAACCACTTGGTCTCACAAGGAGTCACAAAATATATTTGTTCATTAGATTGCATCTCCCCATGACTTTGTGGATTTATTTAGCAGGTTATTATAAACAAAACCACTCTCTGAGCCCTGCCAGTTGTTTACCTGGGTCTCAGTGCATCACCGATTACAAGCATGTTGGAAGTTTCTTTTGCACCTCAGTTAATATTGATGTCAAGCATTACCTATACTTTATTTTTTACTTTTTGTTATGAAACTGTTAATAGGATGTCTGATGAAGATTATCAGCTTCCTTTTCTGTGGATAACTACTATCACTTATTTAAAAAATAATTAAGATAAAATCTATTAAAAATAACAACTATTACAAAATGCAGGAGGTGTCAGTAAACCAGTCACCTGTGAGGATCATTTAAAAACAGATGGTGAAGAAACAGTTTAGTCAAAAAGTAAAAATCGCGGCATAATCCTGGAAAATATTGCCTAATGTTTTCTGTTACGGTAGTTATGACCCCCCAGCTTATTTGTGCCCATTCATTATGCAAAGGTGCTTTATGGCACATGTGAGTGCAAAGGAAAGTTGCTACAGCATGAATTAGTTCATAAGCCACTGACTTTCACTGTTACTGTGTTTGCCATCTTGCATATTCTGCATATAGAGTGATCTGCTACAGGGAAGCAGATGCTGGCTGCTGGAATTGGATATATCCTGCTACAGCTTCAGGTGTTGAGTTAGAGATATTTGCATATACAAATCAATCCATTTGCAGTATTTGCTTTAAAACCTGCTCAGTATTTTTTGCCTAGCTCAGTTTGGAGGAGTAGTGTGACAAGTCTCAGTTTTCTCAGAATTTGCTCTAGGGAATCTAGAGAAGGGCAAGTAGAGCTGTTATTTCCCAGTCTAAGGCTAATGGGTAACCAACCCTCTCAGTCTGGGTTTGGATATTTCCTAAATGTGGTTCTTTCAGCACATCTTACAGAGAACAACATTTTCTTGCCAGACTGAACAAGTCCTAAGGAGAAAGATAAACAACCTGCTCTCCACAAAGAAGGTCCTTTTTGGATCTGGTCTTTTTTTCTATGCAAAGTTTGACTTTTAGCAGGTTTTCCCTACTCTGCCATCTACCTCCAGGGAAAGGTTTGTTTCCTTTTAATAAGGTATGCTCCAAAGAGTAAAAACAGTTGTAGTCATGTTGGCAGTGTTCTTCACAATGAATATGAGTTGAAGAGGATTTGGCAGCTTGATAAAACAATTCTTTTAAATCAGTTTCCTGTTGATAGATTATCTCATTAGTATAATTTTGAAATGGCAGGGGAAAAATGGACATTCCATGCATTTTTTTTGATATTAGATCAACAGATGACTGATCAAAAAACCCTGTTTACAAGAGGTGCTGCTCTTCTGGTTATTTTTGGGATATCTGATAAAATATTGTGAAGTTCAGGACTTTTATTCTATTTGTCCTTGTTCTGAATATATTGCCTGGGGCATGAGGACTACAGTTACTATGAATTCTGAAATTTATGACGTAAATGAACTTTGAAAAATCTATTGATTTTCACTTTTATTGGCTATATTTGCCTCATCTATGAATCTGGGAACATAAATAAGCACAAATATGCATTGGTAGTATGAAAGTATAAGGTAGAATTAACATTTACTTTTGAATTCTGCCAAATTGAGGTTTTTGCAATATCTTGCTTCCTGACAATCCATTTATTTTATATGAGAGGAAGTGATTTTTGTAATTTTTTTACTTCAGAGTATTTTCTGGCCTGTATTTTAGAAAGCTCTCCAGGATTCATTTCTGGCCGTGTATGTGAGTTTTTACAGTCCCATGTAAGGTTAGTTTATTTTGTGATACATGGAAAATGCATAATGGAAACAGCCTGAAGGGCTAAATTAAATCCCTCTGGCTTGAAAAGCAGAGCTCCTAATTACTGTCAACCCCTGACTACAGATAAATGAGAACAGAATAGACTTTTGCAGTTGGAAGGGCTGACAATGATCCCCCAGTCCAGCTGCTGGAGCACTTCAGGGCTGACCCAACGCTAAAGCATCTTGCTAAAGGCACTGTCCAAATGACTCTCTAACACTGCCAGGCTTGGGGCATTGACAGCCTCTCAAGGAAGCCTGTTCCAGTGTCTGACCACCCTCTCTGTAAGGAAATGCTTCCTGATGTCCATTGTGAATCTCCCCTGGCGCAGCTTCCATCCATGCCCATGTATCCCACGCATGCCAGAGAGAAGAGCTCAGCACCTTCCTCCTCACGTGCTCTCCTCAGGAAGCTGCAGAGAGCAATGAGGTTGCCCTTCAGCCTCCTCTCCAAACTAGACCCACCCAAAGTCCTTAGCTGTTCCTATAAAATGAAAAACTTCAGCTTTTATTTCCATTGGACTATTAATCATACATTGAGGAAATAACTATGAAAATGAAAGTGATCGTGAGGAAGATAAAACGATGGGTGAGAATATGTTAATGTTCAATGTGTACTGAATTAGAAGTCCTTTGCTATACTGAGGCCAGAATGCCAAAGCTTAAAGGGATAGAATGGATGACGGGGGTTTGAAAAGCAGGAAACTGTTGTTAAATGGCCTTTGTGCTGACAACCATGCTTGTTTTCCTCTTGCAAGTTTCATAGTGTCTAGAATCAGCAGACAACTTGTTGCGCAGTTCCTTGCCTGCAACAAAGCTCAAAGGAGCTCTTTGTGAGGTGCTATCAATCATACACTTGTCAGACCATAGTGCTGAATTAGGACTGAAAGTCTCCATTGCCAAATTTATGGACAATGAATGCTGCCTGTTAGCTAATCAAGTAGTGGCATTCACATAGAAATCGCACAGCCTCATTTCTTTTCCACCATCCCTTCCATCCAAGTGTTGCAACCAAAACAGAGCAGTTCACACCTGCAATCTAGAGATAAAAATATGTAGCTGATTTGGCTGTTAGAAATGGAGATAAATGTTCCATTGGGTGTCAAGAGTATAGAACTGGGGAAGAATAAAATGCCAAAAGGTTATTTATAGATAGATAGACAGAAGTTCCAATTATAAAACTTAATGCAGAAGTTATCCCTCCAAGCCATCTTTTCCTCTCCTGCTCAGTGGTTTAAACAGTACTTAGATGCTTGTGTTACATCAAATATGCTATTTCTTTTTACAGGGAGAGTTCTTACCCACTTGTTCTTTTACCTTTCTGCCAAGTGGCTAAGAACAGGTGTTTCTATTGATCCACATGGGCCACCACTTCCAGAAGGGGTGTTCACAGTGAAGGATGCAGGTAAGTATCCATGGCTCTATATCAGGCATTCGAACAGGTGATTAGAGAGCAGAAAATAAGCACACCACCTTTCAGTCATTGTGAAAGATCCTGCTTTTAATGCATTTTTTAAAAAGTCAGCATTAGAACAACTTGGAGGCTTGTGAATCCACTGGAGACAAGCAACTTCCATAGTTGGACCTCAATTACTCGTCTCCTGGACTCCACCCAACCAGAAACAAACAGGTCTAAGTTCACACCTGACTTGTGCCATGGCCAAATCCTTAGAGGAACAGCCTAGGTCTTTCTTGCCTTGTAAGTTTTAAATACACACTGTGACAAGTCTCCATTCATTTTCCAGGAAGGTATTCGTTCTTGTCTGTGGAGAATGAAGCTGGGAATGTAAGTTTCAAGTGCATCTCTGGAAGGTAAAAGTGAATGAAGTGTTTTAAAAATGACATCACCCAAGCAACAGCCCTTTCTAAGCCCATGACTTTCTGGTACCAACATTAATATTTGTTACTGGGAAAGTGAAAACTGTACTGTAACTTTTTGTTTTCAAAGTGCCATGAAACGATCACTGTTATTTGAGGCAGAAATAGAAATCTGTTCTGTGGGTGAGCAAAATAGGCCTATTAAAATCTCGAAATAATTTCTTTTAATCCTGTGGCCCTCCTAGTTATTTAAGTATTTTTCACATGCTATTTCCCGTATGTAGTTTAAAAATCAGTTTCAGCCCTAGCTCTGATTATTAAACACATTCCTGTTCTACTGTACCATCATTTTGACTTGCAGTGCAAACTTAGTGCTGTAAAAGTAATATTTTTTGAATTAATTAAAAAAGTAAAACACCACCTAGTTTAAATGACTCGCAGCAGCTTACTTAGGGTGGATTATCATCTTATATTTCACCTTTATATCATCTTAATGTTATTTCTGTCCTAGGCAGTGTAATAAGCTGCTCCATTTAAATAAGCTCATTGCTAGAATATTGGAAGGAAAATTGAGTAAAAAGTCATTTAAAAAGTCGAGTTTAGAGCAGTTCACACTTCCCCTTATATGTATCTGGCCTGATATAATGGAACTGGATTCTTAGGAATTACATGCTAGTAAGAAAAGGGAGCGCTCCTTTGCAAAAGATTTTTACAAATGATCTAATTGTGGCACTGCTGCTCCACGAGCTGCAGACTAACAATTCCAAGCAGGTAAGAAGCCCTGGTTAGAAATTTTCCATCCGGATCGGAAAATGATGATCTGACTAAATTGAATTGTGTGAATGCTGTTGACACTTTGGACTGAGCACAGGTGAAAAGCAGGTTTACCTAAGCAGGTTCTTGCCCAATGGCAGCCTGGAAGGTGAGCAGCCTGCTCGGGCCTCCCACGAGCTTTTCAGTGTCCTGGGGGGTATTTTAAGCTTTCTGCAGCCTGGAGGTAAGTAGGCAAATCCCAGTCTGGCAGATTTGCTTTCTGGTTCTTTCCTTGCCCGGGCTCTTACAATTCCCCTTGTCTCCCTGCCTAGGGATGAAGATTGTTAATGTATTTCTGTTCTGCATGAAATTTTATATTTACCTCATTAGTATTAAAAATACTTTTCATAATGAGAACTATTCCTGTAGAAGGGAAATTCCAGTTCTTACCAGTAAAAGAGAGAAGAAGTGATCCAAGGACCTTGTGGCTTTTTTGGTGCCGTGCAATATGTTTACCACCTCCACCTACTCCATATTTCTTGAATTAGGAAAGTCCGTGCTTAATCAAACCTCTCTTTAGGAAAGTATTTGATCAATACGGAACAAATAGTTGAATGCCACAATAAAATCAGCTAATCAACTGAAAATAAAAGGATATTTTCCCTCTAGATTATTCTTGGGGTCACTCGTGGTAAAAGGAAGATGGGAATTTTCTTTCTGAGCTGGATGTGTTTTGCAGTGTGTGACTGAGTATTTTATATATACCTGGAGAGATTTCTGCCAGTGCAGGGAGTTGTGAGTGAGCTGTGGAAACACAGTCCTGGGAAAGCCTCTCAGGAGGTTTTTCCTTTCAAAGTCTGAGCCCTTCAGCCAGGAATACCCATTTGGTGTCTTCCCAAACCTGCTAAGGAGCTCCGAACTGCTACAGCTCTTCCACAGGAGAGAGTCAGTGGTCATTCCATAAGAGTTTCTGCTAGTCACCCTCAAACATATGCTTTAATAAATGAATTGCCAGCTCTTAAAGAAATCCTTTGTTTTGTGTCTTCAGCTTACTTCAATCTTGCTTCATCCTCAGCCTCTGAGTAGGCTTCTCAATGACTGATGTTTTGATAGCATTTTCTAGAATAATTGTTTCTGGAAGAGGGTAACACAACAAGGTAGCTCCAGTTTTGTATTTACAGATGCAGATTCCAGGGAAATCACCTCTATAAGGGCCCCTCTCTCACTTTTGAAAGCATGCTAAATTTGGTTGTGCTGCACTGATTATAAGCTAGACTAAGTTCTACAGTTATTAACACTCCGGTTGGGATGCATACTGAGTAATGGTGCGGCTGAGCAGTATAATTTTGAAACAGAGTGAAATTGCTGGTTGTGTAACAGGTTTGTCTTTGGTGTCCTTCACAATTATGATTTTGAGTGTACATGTGCAGTCCCAAATGTGTGTGCACATACAAAACCTGCAAGTATGAAAAGGCAAATGTCTGGTTTTATTCAAAGCTGGGCTCCAGGGTGAATTTTGCTGTCTGGCATCTGGACTGGTGCCTCAGCTTTTGAGGCTGACCTTTGCTTGGCAGTACGGTCTGACAGAGCAGAGACTCCAAATTGGGTCTCCTGCCTCTCAGATCACTTCTCTTCTGATCACAGTCACTACCTTGTACAAGTGACACAATAAATTGTAGAAACTGGTGCATCCGTGCAAAAAACTGTCTTTGAAAAGAGTTCCAACACCCTAAAAATTATAACAAACTTTTGCAAAAAAATCCCTTTAAAACTAAGTGCTTTGTCCCATTTAAACTGTTCCTTGTAAAAAGGGCTTAGAAGAAATATGATTGAGATTGGCTATTTTACATTCTATCAGGGAGACAAGTGGGAGCAAGGAAGTGTTTGTGACTCAGAAAACGTTTTGTTTATTAGCATGATCTCAGCTCTTTGGTCCAAAACCTTTCCTGTTTGACATATTTTAAGTGTGACCTGCCAGAGATTGTTCTGCCAGACAGGGTATGGAGTGGCTGTGAGGTCAGTGAGAAAAGCTGGAAGAGCAAGAAGAGGAGCCAGTGAGATGTGGTGGCTATAGCTATTGCTGGTTTTGTAGGAAAATGAAGACTGGGATTGTGATGATGAAGTGATAAAAGACATTAGCAGCATTCAAGCATGTACAGTGAGTGTGAGGAGACAATAAAGCCACCCAGGAAAATACAGCCGATAAAGTCATAGAACAATTTGTGTTGGAAGTGACATCATCTGGTCCGACTACCTGATCAAAGGAGGGCCAACTTCAAAGCAAGGTCCATCTGTCTTGTACTCGTGTGTCCACACTGTGCACTCCAAATAACGTGGCCCAGGATCTTAAATTGGTTCTTGCAGCTCCCAGCTCCTGTAGGACCTGGAGCAGTGGCTCAGTCTCTGGGAAAAGAGGTTTGTTGCAACTCAGGTTCTGCGGGTGATGTGAGCTTGTCTGGCAGGGCAAGTGGTCTAAGCGAGACTACAAGCCAGATTTCATCATTAGGATCTACAAGTCACCCTCTTGTTCTAACTCAGCCCCCAAGCTTCTACTGACATGACTTCTCTCACTTTCCTTTCTGTTTCTTTTCTTCTTCAAAATGCTGTGGGGGCTCTTGTGTTACGCCACTGTTACTTCTCCCCTTTGCGTGTTGCCCGTAGGGACACTTCGACCAAAATGTAGTTTTGTGGTTCCCTTCTAAAGATCTGGCAACGCAGTGCAACCATGAGCCACCTTAACCCATGAGCTGTGATGGGCTCACAAATGCTTTAGGCAGTGCTGGGATGCAGAGGACACAGGGGACTGCAGCAACTCCTGTCCCTACTCTCTCAGCCGCTGAGTTCACCCTGAGGCACATGCTCAGAGATTCATTCTACTCTTGTTTGCACCTCAGTAAGTCAGGAGTAACTTCAAGGCAGTAAATTGAATTATGGGCGGGGGCAAGAGGCCAGAACAGATTACATTTCACTTTTTTTTCCCCATGGCATTTCCTTTTTTTTTTTTTTAATTATTTAATTTAGAAGGGGATTAGAATTCTTCTTTAAGCTGCTTTTCTATCCATCTTTATTATTTGTTTTTCATTTGTTTGCTGCCAACACATGATGTTTTCTTTCTTAATCACTTGCTAGCGTGGTGATTTTTCTCAGAATGTATTCAGATCACAACAATTTTCTGGCAAAGAAAAGCATGAAATTCACTGCCCTTGAAATCTGCATCCGTATGGAGGAAAATATACCTTTTCATATTTCACTGTCAGAAAAGAATAGTAGCCACAGAGTTATACTTAGATATTGAACCTTGCAATATTCAAAAGAGAAGAAAAATAATATATAAAGGATACTGATTTTTCTGTCACTTATGAGGCATGTATATTATCTAACTGACCATGATCAGATAATAATTTGTTATAAAAACCTGCATGTGTTTCAGAATAACATACGAGGATGACACTGAACAGACTGTCATTACTGTCCATATGGTGGTGCTCTCAGACTCCCCAGCGGAGTCTTCCAGCCATTGAGAACGCTGGAGAAAAAGCTGGTCCGATTTCCAAGTCCATCTCACTTTCTTTGCCCTGAATGCTAATCCTGGTTTAAGGTGGAAAACAACTTGAAATATTCCATAAATAGAAATGTTTAGCACCTACTTTGTACTTCTGTTCTTCAAGCTGTTCTTCTGTAATTTTCATATGTTACACTGAGAGTGGCAGAAATTCAGAAATTGTGTGGGCATCAGACTTGTGAAGAGAATCTGTAGATCCTGTGGTTGTTGTTTAATTTACCTATGTGGGAACAGCAGGATAGAGCTCAGAGCTTGTTGATTTGTGTGAACAAGACCTGCAAGTTTTTCTCTACTCTCTCTTGACTTGGGGAATATAAACTTCATACAAGCTGGGGAACAACTGTTTCCTGAACAGAAAATGGGCTGAGAACTAAATCTGTTGATTTCTATAAATGAGCTTTATGAATGTTGAATCTTTGTAATTTTATTTAGTGTTATGAAATTGGGTCTGTTAGTGCATTATTTATTAGCAGTAGTGCAATGTCAAGAAGAAATACCCAAGCCAATTTCCTCATTCATAAATGACGGAATCTGTGAGATTTTCTTGTATGCTTTTTAACCAACATGCCGTACAAAAAGCAAAATTGCCCCAATCACTGCTTTTATTTCTCTTTACCTAGTAAGGCTACTTGCATATAGTGATACCCTTATTTCTTTTTTAACTTGGTTTTTGCCTGTCATCCACATTCTTTATGGCAGTTGTAACTGAAATGTTTTACTTTCATGGAATTGCTTCCTTGTTCAAAATGGGTTCCCTTGGAGATGTATCAGGGCATACCAAGGCAAACTGGGTCCAGTGAATACTTACTTGGAGGACAGAGGAAAGACAGGACTATATCAGATATTTACTATTTCCCTTTAACTGTAGTCACTCACAAATTGCCACTGTGTCCTTTTGTGGAATCCAGCATTACCTGAGTAGCCTTTTAGCTGCCTTTGAAAATTGACAGGTGCCGGGTTCTCCTTCATCTGAATGTTAGGGATCTAGAGGAAAATCCTTTCAGCCAAAGTTGTTCATCCAATACACGAATTTATTGCTCTGCAGATGGACTCCTGCCACACTTTGTAGCTCCTTGAGCTGAAAGGTGTGCAAACTTTCCCTTGTATAAAATGAAAATGAATGGCTACTTTATCATCCACTGCTGGACAATACTATTAAGTATACATTTTCCTCAGTTTTTTCCCTTTAAATACTTAACTAGATGATTGTCTCATTAATACTAACCTGCCATAGGGCAGCTTTTCTCAGTGTATTATTTCATTGCTGGTATCTCTGAGGAAACTGGACGTTCCTGGAGAACATGTACATGATGTCTGCGTCTTCTCTGCTGACTCCAACATTTTGTTCCGTCTCAGAAGAATCTCTGTTCTTTTTTCAAATACACACCCTTTCCTTTGTAGGAACGTGGGCCTGGTTTGTACAGTGATAGAGGGGATGGTGATGCCCATCTTCTTTTGCCCTTCATTTCACAGGGACCATGTAGACCCCAGGGTGAATGTAGCATATTATATGTCTCTAAAGTCAAAAACCGTTGCGATTCTGTTAATACTGCCAGTCTTCTGACAGTTTTCCTGTCACCCATCAGTGGTATCTCTCCTTCTGTAGTATCCTGCTATCACAGTGACAATTGGGGCCCACTTCTCTGTGCGGAGGGAGAGTCAGTCTTGGATAGTTTCTGTCTCAGCTGCCTTGTCCTTCGTGCTGCATTTGAGCACGCAGCATTAGGAAGTGCCCTCAGGCACAGCAGTTTGCCTCTTCCCCTTCTTTGCCATTACATCTGACCACCTGATTGATGTAAGTAGCATGTTAGCAGATGGCAGATATTCTTTTCCTGTCAAATAGATAACCTGAAAAAATTGTCAGCTTTTATGAAAAAAGGGCTGGAAGCCCAGTCCTTGGCTGTAATTTATCAAAGTATATCTCATTTCTATTTACACCAGGTACTCACATGGACCCCAATCTTTAATGGTTGTGCCCTGCACATTCACTGTATTATTGCAGGGTAAATGACAAGATGACAGTTTCTTGGGCTGCTTTATTTTTCTTTGAAGAAAAGGATAATCACCATTTATCTCAAGAAAGTCTGTGAGCCAGTGGGGTGTCCATGGAATGTGTAAGCAGCTGCCCAGAGAGCCTGTGTTTCTCTGATGTAAAGCCTTCTGAGTAGAGAGGGGCAAAGAACCCAGAGGCACTAGAAAGGTCAATACAGCTTTTGCTTTGAATGTGGTATTAGTTCCATTGTACTTGGATATTGGACACTGGGAAAATGCTTAGAAGATAAGTGGAAAAGTACGTGGTTTGTTATGATGTTCCAGACAGACAAGTCAATCCTGCTTTAGGTAAGCAGCAAATCTAATTGGCTGCATTCACTGCAACGGGAGCTGTATGACAGAAATACAATATGCACATTTGGCTTTTCTTCTCTCTTTTATTTTTTTTGAAGGATGTTTTAGTGCTTCACTGACAAATGCAGAAATTCAATAGCTTTTTTTGACTGTTGTCAATTTAGATAAACGTGCCTGAAAAGTATTGTAAATACAGCATTTTACTTGAGGTATTTGTACAGGGATTTCCATTAAATGTGTACAGCCAGAGGGTAAAATTAATCTGAAATTAATAATGTAGAGCTCTGCAAGAAGACTTAGTAAGTGTGCCACAGAAATGGGATCTACGAATCTCACTCAACTAAATTTTTAACATTGTACTCAGAATGTGTACTCAGAATGAGTGAGCAAACATTAGATATTCAAGAAATGTTTGCCAAGTCTGCTGCAAGAAGTGTAGACAGCTAAAAGATGTCAACAGGGAATATTGTCATAACACTAAGAATAATGTGTTATCTAGTGCTTAACACTGAACACCATGTAAACAATTAATCACAGAATAGAAACTACTGAAAGCAAGCAGTAGCATGAGAGTTGCATTCACAGCCTTGCACTAATCAAGAAAGTTGTGTTTATTGCTTCAGATGGATAAATCTTTTTTTTTTTTTTTTACATGATATGTCAGCATCTTAAACACCTGCATCATTGTGATGTTTGTGAGATCTTATTTCTGGAGGAGACTGAATGCAAATGTTTCTTTTTCTGCAGTGGGATGAGCCTTGTAAAGAGACAAGAGTAATGAGAAATGTGATTGCTAAACCTTAGGGTGCAGTGCTGGTGTTCATAATATATAGTCTCATATGCACACATATAAAATAGTCATAAGGCAAAGGCAGCCATTTCGCTTGACAGCTCTATCAACATGTCCCACACTCACTCACGGAGGGACACGCGCTGAAGCTTCGGGTATTTCATACAGTGCCAAGGCATTATTGTTTTAGTGATGATGCAAGAACTGGTAGTGGGGGGTTTCAGTGCCCCAGTGTTGAGGAAAGAACTCTTAGTGCATGAAACAGGTTTCACAGTATGTCATCACACAAACGTTGTGCATTTACACCACGCCTATACTTGGCAGGTTAGGGGAGAATATTCTTTCTTGATGGGTAAGAATGGTATTTTTATCAGAGCTGGGGTTACCAGTTACCACTCCTGATTTTCACTCTATGCACAAGCTGTCAGCCTTCTAAGAAGTGACCTCTCTCTCCATCCATGGAAATGAAGTGTTTCATAAATTAATTCAATGAGAACAGGACTCTCATTGCTATAAACTAATTAAAAGTGACCTGTTTTGCATGCAAAGGACTATCCTCTAAACCTCTGAGATCAAAGCAGGTCTCAGATAGAGAAGCAAGTTTAAGTATTCTCTGAAAATCTCACCTAAAGAGACACTTATTATAATTATTATGTCCTTTGTTACTGAAACTTTATCTTTATACTGGTGTTAAATGGCTTAACAATAAGGTATTATCTTTCTGCTCTGGGCAAAAGTTGTTTCCATTTTGATATATATCTCATCACAAAAGTTAATATGTAAACTAGTTATCTTAAACACATTTGGAACTCAAAGGGAAGTTGAACCTATCTTCATTTTGTCTAAAAATTTCTCAAAGGCATGAAAGATTAATCTCTTATTAACATTTGCCTGCAGCTATTTCTAAAATGTATTAGTTGGTTTCTGGGAAGTTAATTAATTCTGAAGGAATGATCAAGTGTTCTTAGCTCTGTGGGTTTTATACAGGACTAGGTTCTTACCAAAATTCACAGTATTTAAACAGCAAAGCATTAAAAGGGGCAAGGTCAGAGCAATGCAACTTGACTTTTTCATCTTCCCAGCTCTGTAGAACTCCTAAAAGACTAATTTTCGTAAGTCACAAAGTGGCTATTACAGCATAAAGATCAGCAGGAAATGCACTAATATTTTTGTTATTTAAACTGGTTTCTCATATTAAGAAGATCCACTTAGAAAGACACTGAAGTCCACATAATAATTGAATATCAAGGCAGTCAGGCCAGTCTGCAGGACCCTTTTCCGCCTGTTCTGGCTCAATATTCTCCAGTCAGGCATGTCTGTCCCTGACTTTCCTGCCGAAGACAAGTTTTTAATGCATTTCTGCTGAGACCTCACCCTTCAGACCTCTTCAGAATTACAGACTATTGCTTTAGAGACACTGAAGTCTCTACCCCAATTTGTATTGTAAATCCCTTCTCACGGTGTTAAAGTCGTTACAAATCACTGTCTGTAGCTCTCCTGTTGCATTCGATAGGACACTTCACTGAGGCTGCTGCTGCTACTCCAGGATAGGGATCACCGGGAGAGCCTGCAGGGAGAGCAGGGGTGGGGCATTGCTGCTGGGCTCTGCTGCTCGTTGTAGACTCCAGACACTCTCTGGTAAGTGTGAATTAAAGACCTGTAATAATGGATGTGAGTGCAAACACAAAAGGGATGAATGTCATCACTCCCTGCACAGGGCTGTGACATGAAGTACAACACATAACAGAGGAATGGAGGAAGCGTGTGAGGAAAAACTGAGAACTTGCAAAATAGGTGAAAGAGATGGGATGTGCTGCATAGGATACACTCAAACAAGGTTTGGTCCTTAAATCGAAATAATTAATAGCACAAATAGCTGGTATTGCATTGATCTGAAGATGTTAAATGGCTCACAAACTGAATGTGAGTCAACAATATCCTGTCGTTAACCAAAACGCAAGTGTCCCAGTGAGGCTGACAGCAGCAAGAACTACCACGGATATCAAAAACATGACCTGTGGGGACAGAGCTGAGGAACAGGGCTTTAGCTAGAAAAGGAGAAAATGCAGGGGAGACATGAAATTAGTTTCAGCTCTCTGTGTGATAGCTGCAAAGAGAAAGTCTATCTTCTCCAACTCTACTGCTACTGGCATATAATAAAATAGGTTCAGCAGGTGAGATAGGGGATTAGAAGCCAGGAAAAGTTGCTAATGACTGGAATGAATAAATGCCAAAGCAGGATTTTGGGGTTGCTGCTTGTTGCCTTTTCTGAGCCAGTAGAACAGATAATCAGAAACTGCTTCAGGAATTGGTGATCCTACCTTTTGGCAGGAGGATGTCTGCCGTGAGCTCCTGAGGTCAGTTCCAGCAGTACTGCCTATAGTATTATAAACTACGTAAGATGAGAAGGTTTGAGTCTATGCTACCAGCTCTGTGTGTTAGTGGAAAAAGATGGACACGTGCATGTATTTGGGGTGTCCCAGTCATGAGAGCTGCACAAGAGCAGGTAATTCAGCTTTCCCATTGATTGTTGCCTGCCCTGCTGCCTGGAGAGGTCTGTTGGTCACCCAGAGAAGGCCGCAGCAAGATTTCTGTACAGTCAGCCTCTGGCCTGGGGTTTACATTAAAAAACGTGGATTTTGCCTCACATGCAGCTAATGCTGAATAGCAAGACAGGCTTTTCAGCTTTCTCCTACACCTGCTAAATTATTTCCCGCACTCTTCTAGGATCTGTGATGTGAAGCTAATTTCATTATTTACACTGTATCGGCTCTGTAGCAGGAATAGACTTTTGTTCTGAGTCTGCACAGTACCCAGTACAACGGAGCTTCACAGCAGCACAACAAACAACAGTAATAATGGCACGGAGGGACTTGCTCCATCACTAAGGAGGCTTTTTCTATAGTTTTCTTGTGGCTCTGTACATCTCACATACAATGACAGCACAGAGAAAGAGCAATCTCTAAGCAAGCCTATCAGACTGACAGCTTCTTACTCCTATTCACTGCAGGGCAGTCACATGCCGAATATTAAAAAGAGTGCTTTAAAAATACCAACATGAGCAATAACATCTGTAAGGCACCAAAAGCAAAGGCAGTAAACAAACCAAAACAAAGCAGAACACATCAAGGGTGTAGGTAGATTTTAGTGTCTGTTCCCCTTAAGGTATAAAACATTTCAGAGATGATTGACACACAGGATTGAATTAAAATGAAAAGCTTATTTATTTGCATCCTTTGAAAACTGTTGGCCATACATAAGACTGAAGAAGTTACATAACTGTCATCCAGAGTTGTGCGTTCAAGTAGTCATCAAGTAAGTTTAGCAAAATGATGTTTCTTAATGCTTCTGTAAGGACTTCATAATGCTACAAAAAGGCAACAAGCCTGTTATGCCTCTGTATACTTCAAGAACATAAATGTTTATCTCTGAAGTCTAAACACAGCAACCTGAATACCCAAAAACCAAGTCAGAATTAATTTTCTTGTCGTTCAATACTTGTGAGGGTTTTTTCTCCTCTCTGCTACCTTGTATTTCATTTTACTATCAGTTTATATCAATTTGTTCATGCATCTTAAGTTTCTTAATTTCAGTTCATTTTAACTTCTTCCCCTGTTTTACGTTATTCATCTATATATATACTAGGCATTTGAGACTGAATTTTTCTATCAAGTGTTTGGCTTCTCTTTGGTATGATGTCAGTGCCCGTGTAACCTGTGTCCTTTTTAGTCTCCACCTCAGTGATATGGAGAGTGTGGGCCCTAAGAGACCAAGACAATGCCCAGCAAGTCTAAGTGTCAGAAATCAGCAAATCTAAGTGTCACCCCTCCCTCTGTTCCCTCTGGAATCTCAGTCTCGGGATTTGCATTTAAAAGTCCTTCAGTCTTTTTGGGAGGGTATTCCACGGAGGAGGTGTAGATGGATCTGCCTCAGAACACTGGCCAGCTGTTTTTCTCTCTCTCTCTGTCAAATGTCATGCTAATTGTGGTGCTGTGCTTCCACACAAGAAGGTGTTTGTTCAGATGTGCCACATAGGTCTGGGTGGTGCTCCCCCAGAGAAAGTCCTTTGTGCTTTTATTGCCTCTGGGAATCTCCCCTGCAGTGCCACCACGTAGCAGGCTGTAGTCCATCTTCTGTCTCCTTGTCTGGAAGCTCTATAGCTGTTGAGTTGCTGAGTTTTGATGTGGGCCTGTGTAGTCCTTACTCTCTTGATCGAGCCCTCATAAGTGACATACTGCTTCCAGATATACCATGAGCATCTTGAAAATTACACACTGCTCACACATGTTGTGTCTTACATATCAAAATCTATAACTGAACTCCTTCCTCACTGCAAACATTGTGGGCAGTTTAGGGCATAGTGAGGTGTTGCAGGTGTTTTCTCTCAGCCAACAGAAGGATTATGTGTTTTGCGTCCTCAGAAAACCCTAAATCCAGGAGTACCCTAAGTAACAGGTTGATAACATTTATTGGAGTTGCTTTCACTGGTTTAGATGGTTTGCTGAATCCAGGCCCAAAGGAAATTAAATACTCCTAACACTGAAGCGGGGCTGAAGATGAGAATTTACATTTGTAAATCTGGGTGTTGTTTTGGGCAATGTTCTTTTTATTTTCAGGACTTCTTTACATCTAGCAGATGAACGCTGGATGAATTTTCTAATGGGGAAAAACGTACTGTTTCAAGTGAGCAAAACCAGACAAGAAACATACCTTTGAGCTAGCCTGTCAAGTTTCAGGCAAACATTTCTTGCATCTAACAACTTTATGTTGTATAAGCAGAGTTCACGAAGAGCAAAGACAGGCAATATGGTAAATCTATTGTCTGTAAAATACAGTTTGTGTGACTAACTCAAGAAATATGCTTTAATCTAATACTGAATTTCTTTCTGTATAAAGACCATTCTACAACTTTTATTTTCGCAACTTTTAGGTTAGTTATATCAAAATATGTTAAAAAAAGGTTATTTAAACTTCATCTATTTCCTCACTACCTTCTGTGTCTACTCTGGTATAATTAAAGTTCAAATTAATTAAGTTTTAAGTGCAGAGAGTAATTGTAATAGCAGTGGAGTTTAAAAAGTAGTGGAAAGAAGCTAAGTTGTATGTCAACTCTCTTTAGATCTTAAGTTAACAATATTGAAAATCCTGTAGGTCACGTTTACTTTTATAAAATTGCCATGCAAAAACATCAGTAGGCAAAATACAATCTGCATAATTGAAGCAAGTTAAATGATATGAAGAATGCCTTGAACAAATAGCTATGAGGGACATGTACTTATACATAACCATTAGTGTAACTCTGTAAGTCTACTTAGACTTAATTACAGTGCTGCAGAACTCTGCACAGAAGCCGTGAGATGTGAAAAGAGACATTTTGCATATTGCTGTAGGGACCATTGTATGTATGCAAGACACTGACATGGCTTTACTCTGAAGGGCTCATTGAAACAATTGGGTTTGACTACGCTGGCAATATGGAAACAGAGCAAGCAGAACAATGGCAAAGTGCCGTAGGACTGCTCAGCAATCAGAGCTGTCATCTGGTCTGATCTGCACATGTCATATCAAAAGCATTCTGGCATCTTACTCCAAACTTTTAATTCGATGAAATGTACACACATCCAACCCCAAATCTCATCAGAATATTTTAATTTTGCCACAAATAAAACATTGCCCAATCCTGTCAGCCGGCCTGGAAAAAAGCAAGGATAAACTGTTGCTACCCTGAGTCACCTAGCTGAGAAAGAGTTGGATCTTGATATTGATACCACTTAGATTAACATAAATCTTAAGAGATTTTGTGACAGTTACTGGTGTTACTCCAGTGAAGAGCAGTCTGGTACTAAAATTAGGTCTACAGTTTATCAAACCCACTAAAGACAGGGTAGTATTGCAAATAGTGGAGTTAAAAGGTCATTTTTTAAAGTCAACTGTGAAACATAAAAAGTTCTCTCTGTGCTGTACTTTTTCAAATGCAGTTATTGCTAAATAGAATCATTTTCTAAAGACACTAGCAAGGCTATTGCTAGAGCAACGCTCTCCCCCAGTATTGCTCCACGTGAGTTAGGCTGTTACAGAGTGGGAGGAGAGCTGGCTGGCTGGGCAGGCTCAGAGGGCAGTCGGTAGCAGGGTGTTCTCTTCTTGGAGGCCCATGACCAGGGTAGCACAGGGGCACCTGCTGACCCTGTCCTTTGCAGCATCTCTGTCAGTCACCTGGAGCAGGCCATGGAGTGCAGGCTCGTCAGGTTTCCAGTGAGGAGCACAGGGGCACACAAGAGAGCAGAACATGTGTAAGTCCTGCAGCTGGGAAGGAAGAACCCGGAGCGGTGATGCAGGCTGGGGCTGCCCAGCTGGGCAGCAGCTCTGCTGAAGAGATTGGGGGTCCTGGCAGGCAGCAAGCTGGGCACGAGCCCACAGTGTGCCCTGGCAGCACAGGACAACACCATCTTGGGCTGTGCGGACCACGGCAGAGCAGAGGTTGAAGGAAATGCTTGGCGCTTGTGAGGTCATATTGTTAAATTTCTTCACAGAGTGATAGATAAATATCTTAAAAAAAAAAAAATTACTAGGGTAGAAGAAGCTGGAACTGTGAAGTTCAGAGAGGTGGAATAAACTCACTTTGTACAAAATGATTAAGCGCCTCAAGAAGATGAAGAGTATATTTCATGGCAAAAACATGTGCCAACAATTATCACTACACTGAACTGAAAAATTACATTATACTGGATACCTGACTTTACTTTGTAGAGAGAGGAAGGAAAATTCAGATTTTTTTTTTCACTGCATTATGATAGGAATTCTGACTTTTCAGTCTGAAGGAGTATTACTGATTTGGAAGGAAACCATTCTGGGAGAGCACTAAGGTGGAGTTGTCTCTAAAAGTTAAGATCAAGTTTTCTTAATCTAGAAAGAATCAAGAAACAGACAAAGAAGAAATAAAAGCCTTTTGTGTTGGATAACCACATCTGAAATATTTTAAAAGACATTTTAAACAAATGTTCTCCACTGCCTGCTATAAATCCTCTGTCTGGGTGGATTGTGAAATCTTCCTGTGATTGCTAGATGGGAAAATAATATGAATAATGCCAAGACACTGAGTGATGTTAAATTTTAATCATAAACCAGTATCAGCACTGTAATAAATTTCAGAAGGATGGTATTCGATTTCTGTATCTTATTTCATTGTACTACAATAAGAAATGATGTTGTTTAATGAGAAGTACTTTATGAAGAGCATGAATTCGGCACTGTAAGTCCTGCAGTGCCAGTATTGGATTAGAACACATCACCACATCAGATAGATGGCTGTTCCACAGGCAAGGCCCAGTTTTTGTGGAGAGCTTCTCCCGAGTGTAGTGAGGAGAGACCATGCCCTAAAGAACTTCTTGTAAGAGAGGCAAAGCTGAAAGAAGTAGTGAAGTGTATTGCTGACAAATGATACTGTCAAATATAATTTCTTCATGCATGTACAGGTGCACACTGTATGCTAATATTTCTGGGGCTTCCGACTGGGGAATTTTAAATGCTTCTGGTTTTTGGTAGTACTTGTTATGGTCCCAAGCCTGAATGCTTTAAGACCTTTCAAGTATTAATCCTTGTTTTTCTACCAGGTGAGGTTTTGGGAAGTGTGCATAGTGCTTGCAGGCTTTTACAGTTTTCCAAAGATTATTTGCACAACAAAGCACCAGTTTTATAAGCTCCTAATTAGATCTCACATATGTTTGCAATTTGGGAGGCTGCAAACGGCTACTGGGAAGTCCTGGCTGCTGTTTGTTTCTTTCTGGCTAGAGGGACCAAATTCACTCAGGAATAAATTCCATGGATTTTAGGAGACTTGGAGAAGCAATTAATGTGTTCTGATTTATTTATGATACTTGTCTGACATTCATGCAATGTGAAATCAGATCAGTGTTGTGTATGTCAGATCTGGGTTGCACGCTCCAGTTACGCAAAGTTACTTGCTCCATGCGTACAACCAAAGCAATCAGTACAGCACTGACTGTAGGAGCAGACAAAACTGAGCAGGCTTGATTTTATCTGTGGCTCTGTAAAAGAAGTATTCCTGGGCTGTATGTCTGCAAATAAAATCATATTTCAAGTTAAGGTATGCATCCAGCTTTTTATGGTAGCCCTAAATTCTGCACCTCACTCTGGTCATTGCAGCAGCGATCTGCAGAGGTTTCCCCAGTTGTACTCAGTATATCACACTCTGCTTGTCAGAACCCACTGGAACTGGAAACTTGGTGCTTTACGGGGCTGCAGCAGCCCCAGGAAAGGTTTTGTTTGAAGCACTTGAGCCTTTCCCATTGTTCACAGTGAAGTAATGTACAGAGACATGGAACAAGGGAAAATTTTTCAATCTTTCAGGATTCTGACCAGAGAAACTTGTTCTGCAAAATGTTAAAAGTCAAGCTCTTCTATTTTACAGGGAATAATTTATGTATATATTTATTATTGTTTTCCAAAAAGCTTAGATTTATTTCTCCAAATAGAGGTTAATAGGATGAATAGACATTTTCATCAGGATGTTGTCTGTACAAACTCAACCCATTTAGCTATAAATCACTCCTCCAAAAATATGTAATTGGTCTTTTATACTAAGATAAAAGATGTTATTTGCTCACAGTTACACTAAAGATCATCAGTAACTGATGCCATAGAGGTTCAGTTAAGATGTAAATGTAAAGCGTCACTAGCAAAATTCACAAACTAATCTTTATGGGACACGCCAGCATTTCAGAGTTTTAAAACAATACTTCAGAATATGAGTCACCGAGCTTACCCTGAAGCCCCATCCTGCTAAGTACATGAGGATGTTTAAAATCTGACTGGCCATGGCCCTGAGCATCCTGCTTTGAGCAGGGTGGCCGGATTTGCCAATCTCCGGAGGTGCCTTCCAATGTCAGCTGCTCTTTGATTCTGCAGATTCTCAAAACTTGTCCTTCTGGTGCCATTCTTTCCTTGTAAGAAAGGTCTCATGGCAAGTTATATAAATGTGAATTACAGGAAAGCCTCTACTTAACCTATTTTCAGCAAATTACTTGAACTGAATTTTAAGTTTCTTTTGGAGGATATGATGTACCTACCTATGTAGTGGTTTTGTTAATTAAAGCAAATAATCTTCCATGATGGTTCTTGAACTGCAGTCATCTTAAAGGGAATATTATATATGTGGTAGCATCCAAGTGATCGTGCCAAAGCTAGGCAGCAATTTCTCTTGCTGATGGAGCACTCCATCATGAGAACATGGAGACAGATTCTGCCCTGTTTTGCACCTGGCAGAGCTCCATTGACTTCATTAGGTGGATTTATCCTGAGTGTTTCAGATTTTCAAATGTTATAGGAATATGACACAGATGGGAAAAATTAAAATACAAAAAGCTACTAGCTCTGGCCCTCTAAAAACAAAGTGATAATGCTGGGAATTTATATTCCAAACGTAGGAGGCTGAATTTACTAAATTAACCCCAAGCTTGGATTAGGATAGTAAGAATTTCGGAACTGTTTTGGAGTGACAATAATTTTGAAATTACTTGCAAGAAGGAATTTTTTAAATTACATTTTGAGCAAGTACAGTTTGCCTCCTATCAAAGAGGATACTAATTTATCATGGCTTTGTTCAGTTTCCCCGTAGGCCCAAAAATAAACCTAACAAAAGCCAGGGTAGAGAGTTTGAACTACTTTCTTGACCTCTCCAGCACTGGCATAACCTGCATTGCCTCAGTGCCACGTGCTCTGCTTGACAGGCTGTCAGCATCTGCAGCAGGACAATGTGCTTTTGGAAGTTCCAGCACTTGTCTGCTGGGTGCTGGTGCCAGCAGCCAGTCCTGGGGAGCAGCTGAAGTGCTGGTTCTTTGTGATGTCTGTCACAATGTGATATATGCCTGTAGGTCCACAAATTAATGATCCTCAAATGTCCTTCCTTCCACTTTGATCCAGGGAAAAGAGACAAAGTAGAAATGAGGGAAGAATGGTCACACAGGGAAAAATAGCAGATGCAGAAAAAGTAGGAAAAAAAGGTCAAATGATTATCCACAGAAGAAACAGACAGCTATGAAGAGCCTGAGGAAAAGGGGCTTGCAAAGAATTTTTATTTCAGGATATTTTTGCAGGTTTATTGCTAGTCTGGTTTTCCCATGCAGAAGTGGTGTATCGTTTCACACTGTGTGCGTACATCCATCCCCTCTCCCCATATGAACTGCTGAATTACTTGACCAGCGTAGAAGTGCAATCTCTATAGGTTTCATCAACATGAATGACAGTGCAGGAGAGCAAAATCTCTTTCTTTTTGGAGTGGAGGAGAAGATGTAGCACAAACACATTCCATGTTACGTCGCAAAGAAAGGTGCTGAGTACCTAAACATTAGAAAAGCTTCACAAAGGGCTTACACACCAGCCTAAGAACTATGAAATCCAGGTAAGTAGAAAACAAGGTTTTGTTAGTTCTGGAAGTTTTGGATTGCCATAGGTGATTTATTTTAGACAAAAATTGACTGGAGAATGAGAAAGACTGTTAGAGCTAGTTCACTAGCTAAAAGCTATTTTCAATTAACTTTAGCTTTGTTAAATCTAGAATTGGGCTTCCAAATGTCTCTGTGATGGGATGAACATAAGAGTTGAAATGAATAGAAAGCTAGAGAACTGAACCTTCCCTATGAGAAAATTTTGCAAAATTCCAGGACTAGTTATGTAAGTAAATCTTGCCATTCCTCATCAGGAAGTAGTTCTGGTATAGGATAATAATAACAGTGAGTCAAAGTAGATGCATAAAAGAGAATGACACCTACAGTAAAAGGAAGTAACCCAGTGCTGACCCAGCCTGGAACTTGGATATACAGGGATAGGACAAGGGGAATGGCTTTAAACTGCCAGAGGGCTGCTTCAGATTAGATATTGGGAAGAAGCTCCTTACTGTGAGGGTGATGAAGCCCTGGCACAGACTGCCCAGAGAAGCTGTGGATGCCCCATCCCTGGTGGTGTTCAAGGCCAGGCTGGACGGGGCTTTGAGTCACCTTGGAAGATGTCTGTGCTCATGGCAGGAGGATTGGAACCAGATGATCTTTAAGATCCCTTCCAATCCAAACCATTCTATGATTCTATGAAATATAGAAAGATCACTCTAAGGAAAAAGGAAAGAAAGAAGAACTAAAAAAATAGGATTCTCTATGTAGGCTGTTCCAAAAAATAAATGTGTACTTTTGAGGGTTTGGGGTCTGTGCATGGAAAAAGTGCAACTTTGTTGGAGACTAAAGTTTTACTGGCTTATTCACCTTACACCAAGGAATTTTTTAACTCACAATTGCAGTTTCCACAGGAAACCTGATGCTTAGAAGTGCAGCTTCAAAATCTTCCATTTTTAACACCCAAGACATTTTGTGAATGTAGTCCCTGTTCTCTAGTTGAATTGCTTTGTGAAAATAGCATGTTCCTTCCCCAGCCAAGTAACTTGAAATTATTTTCAACTTTTAAGGCATACAGACTGAGCCTTACAGAAATGATTGATGAACATCACCTCCCACTATTTTCTATAAATATTTTTTTCCATTTAACATAATTTTGATTGTCATATTTATTTTAATGTCAAGGCTCATATAATCATGTATTCCTTATCTTACATTTGACTGAAAGTAGGCAAAGAGAGAAAGCATCCAGACCAGACTAAATACAATTTCTTACATATTTTTGTTACAGGGTCCAATTGTCCTCAGCTTGTTTATACTGGCATAGCCACATTGACCTCAGTGGAACTGGGTATATTCAGCCAAAGTGAAAATCTAGTCCATGAAGTTCCCTCTTTCTCTCTCTTGTGGCTGTGCAAACTATTTCTTTTATTACAGCATACTCATTTTTCTTATGTGGAATTTTCTTCTCAAGCGTCTCATCTTAAAATTTTTAGACTTTTCAGAATAGTACTTGCAACAGTAAAACCTTTCATCTTATTAGATCAATATAAGGAATAAATATATTCCTATGTTGGAATATATCCAACAGCCTTCTTTTTCCTGCTTTCATAGGCTATTTGAAACATTTGACAAAGTGCTTATAACCACTGTGTATGTCCACCATAACTTTATGGATTATATTGTGTGAAAAATACGTTTTTATTAAGACTTGATCATGTAATGGCAAACCTGACTGCTGTGGAATTTACAATATGTCACACTGCTATTTAAAATGGAAACCCAGAAATATTTTATTTCATGTTATGTGGGATTTTGTGTAGAAAGTTTGTCTAAACAGAAGTAATTTAGAACTCACTATAAAACAAAAATTTTTTTACAGTAGCCAGCATTCAAAAACCAAATACATTGCAGTTGTAGAAAATGACAATATATTTTATTTTGCTCCATGCATCATTAACAAAGTTGCCTGTTTCTTCTACTAGACTCCACATCGTGGGTGCTAACAGTAAGAACAATAAAAAGGGTACAGAGAGTGTTTTCTGGTGAGTGCAAGCCTAAAGATTAGAAAAACTATGTTTTGACTGTTATGCTGAGTATTGTTGATATCTCCATTAAGAAAATAATTGAATCAATTTTTTTGCTGAGGTGTTCTGTAGGGAGCAACAACTTAAAAAAAATTAATTTAGATGATCATAGAATTCTGTTCATGTTTCTCCCTCAGCAATCTTAAATTCTGACCCTGTGCATGATTTAAGTGATTTGGTATTGAAGAAGGTGATATAGGGTAGAGCTTGTAAACTTTATTTATTTTTTAACTAGCAGAAGAAAGTAGATGTAATCACTGTGCACTACAGCAGACCCTCAGAACATCACAGTCCCTTGACTCTATGCTTTAGAATAATGCCTATAAAAGAAGACCAATTACAAAGCAGAACATTTCACAAGACATAAAAAATGGTTGAAGAGTATTTTTTCACTTAGTTATGAGTATGTCTGGCATTCCAAGTGACTGGAAAAATTGTCAGAATGTAATTTGTTATCTCTACACACTTGCTTTAAGCCACAGTGACAGTGCTTTATTTTGGAAACTGGGAATAATACCAATGCTAAAAGCATGCTCTCACTTTGATTAAACTACATTTTTATTAAGGCAAACTTTAGATATACGATAGCTAAGGCTGAACTGATTTTGACTTACTTGTACAGTTTATGTTGCTATTCATTGTTGAATTAGTTTTGGACTGGGCCTTTCAAACAGACCTAAGGGAGGTAAGTGTCTAAATCTGACTGAAACTTAGTGGGAAATGGAGATTTAGTTACCTGGGACTCCTTAGAAATTCCTGGCTATAAACTTCCCAGCTTCCTCCATTTTTATTACTCGTAAATACAGATAATATTTGCGAATGTTTAAGGCAGAAGAGAGCAGATCACTGCCCTCCCTCCACGCAGGACATAAACCAGCAGTATCAAATCAAGCACGGAATGGCTGTAACTTGCTGCTGGGACCATGTGGGAACCCGCTAAACTGCCCTCCCTGGTGTAAAAGGGAAGTCAGCACATATTCTGAGATATTCTGATTGTACCTAACCATTCTTGCAAAGCTAAAACAAGCCCATTTGCTGTCAGCTCCCTGTGGTGAAGCCCTGGCACAGAAGAGCAACTGAAGCAAAGCATCTTCAGGATATTGGACGGTCTGCACCCTCGTGCAGGGATTGCTGCAAATCCAGTGGCCAGCAGCCCCTCCTGCCTCATCCTGACCTGCTGTGGGAGCACAAAGTGGAGCTGGTGGCTCTGGAAGAGGGGTAGCGCATCTCACAGAGGGCTGCAGTGGGTTCTGGTGTGGTTGTGCGTAGAGGAGATGCATGGGATATAGGATTACGTGGCTGGAGGGCATGTTGAGGTTGTCACAAGTGGTTGGGGAATGCTGTCACTCCCAAGAGTGTCACCAGCTGCCGGCAATGTGAGCAGTCGGGGGTCCCCTTACTAAAGAACAAAGCTGTGAATGGGTGTCGTCTGGAGCTAAAGGTGCTAATCCAGGGGAGAAGTCACCTGAGGACCAGGCCCTTGGAGAATGTGCCGACATCATTATTTATGGGCTTTTGTAGTGATGTTTTCTCATATTAATGATGTTGGTATTGGTCCCAGGGTACTTGCTTGTCTGGTTTTCAAATGAGAATCATAAAAATTACAATTATAAATGTCGGAGGCTGAGCTAGCTGCTAGAGGAACAAAGCAACTGGCAGAGGATTCATTCTGGAAGCCTGATTTCTTAGTCTTTGAAATCAGTGTGTATGTTTAAACATTTGATAAACTCTGTTTTATTGTCAGAGTGTTTTGTAGACTGACTGTGTTAATGTGTTTAAGAGTAACTTGTTAAGTTGCTTGTACAAATTAGGAGGCTCAGGTTGTGTGCTGGTAAATTAACCCTCTGGGAAACTCCAAATACTATAATGGCTTTGAATGATAACCTAGATGTTTTCATGTGATTTTTTCTGGTTACATGAGAGTGTTTTCTCCCCCAGGAATCCCACTGTCCAAGTACCCAGTTCCCTGGCTGATTTCCTACTTCATGTTCTGAAATATAAATGAGAGTGTGGATTATGTCAAGATTTATTTTCTTGTTCATGGTCTGTGTTGGAGGTGTGGGGTAATCAGATGAAAAGATGGTGGCTTTCATGCTGTTGCTCAACTTTGTAATTATCTGATCATAAGTTAAAAAGTCCTTCTGTATGTTACAGTTCCCCCTACCCCACCCCCCCCCCAAAGACCATGACACTTCAAAATAAAACGATCTTGTCACATTTTCAGTGAGAAAAATACTACTATGTTTCAAATTTTTTTGGCATTTTGATATGTTGTGTCAGGGTGTATTAGTCATATCCTGGGCACACACAGCAGTGTGATTGACAGGACTGGAGGAGAACACAGCAGTTCCAGCCGTACTGTTTCTGAGTAAGATATATTTAAAGATGGGGATGCTCCTGTTTCTCATGTTTTTAAATGAGGCTTACCCCTCCATGCATAACCCACACTTTCACATCTTCCTCAGTTCCTTGGCTGTCATTAAACCCACTCAGCCACATCCACTCCCTAATCATACCATGGCCAGTGTTTCCTGATACACAGGAGCTAACCACTTGGAATCTTGTTGTCCATGGGTGGGATGGTTGCTGAAAAAACTTGCCATTGCATGGGAATATTGGGTCAAAATATCCCAACCCAGCCAGCCAAGAGGGCTGGAGTGAAGAAACAGCCAGCCTGTGCATCCATCTGCACTTTGGTGTAGCAAATGGGATGGTTTTGCTTTCCACTTTCGGGGTCCATGATACTTTCAAAACCAGTTGTGCCGTGGTGTGCTTGGAGGAGAGGTGCTCCCCTGCCTTAAACTTGCCCCTGTTGGCTGCTCCAGACACTCTCTTTAAGTGTGAACTAGAGAAAAGAAGTCCTAAAAAATGAAGGAGTAGCCTCATGGGGCTGATTTCGTCAAGCCTAACAGGCATTTAGAGTTCTTCCCCTGCAAGGCACATGCCCTTTTCCTCCCGCGCGCCGGGAAGATTCAAAGCAGGTCCTGGCCCTCAGGGATTTCAGGCTTTTCTAGAGTAGCTTTTGTTTTTGAAAGTCAGTTTCCGCCCATTTTGCACCTCGCTTAACGCGGGGAGGGGAAGTGGTGTGTCCCGGGCAGGCTCGGACATATGACAGGACCGAGTTCAGCCTCTGCCACCACACCCACAGGGCTTTGTTTGAGGTGAAAAGACTGAGAAGAAGGAGTTTAGCAACAGCTTTCGGTGTTGAGGGCCGGGCTGGGCTGGTGTTCCTGTGTGGGAAAATGGCGGCTGCCGGTGTGTGAGGCTGGGCTGGGCTGGTGTTCCTGTGTGGGAAAATGGCGGCTGCCTGCAGGTGGGGCTGGGCTGGGCTGGGTTGGGTTGGGTTGGGTTGGGTTGGTGTTCGTGTGTGGGAAAATGGCGGCTGCCGGTGTGTGGGGCTGGGCTGGGCTGGTGTTCCTGTGTGGGAAAATGGCGGCTGCCTCCAGGTGTGGCCGGGCTGGGTGCTCCTGCTGGGTCTCTCAGGCGGCTCGGCTTCTCTGGTACCGAGAAAAGGAAAAAGTGTATTTGGTTTGCTTGAAAGCAGGTTATCTGGAAAACTGTTATTATGTGTCAAGAGTTTGAGCTCGTTTCTTTGACTTCTGACTTTCTATGAAAGACTTTTTTTCCCTTTTTCCTTTATTTTCCCCCGGCTATGCAACTTTAAAGGTTGAGATTCTGTGTGCAAACTCAAATCCACTAAAATACCCCGAGTTTGAGTTATATTGAAATGAATTCCCTGAACTTTCTCTTCAGGCAGAATTTGAAGAAGAGGATCTGGAAAAGTCAAACACATGGATGCAGGCTGTAGGCAGTATTTGGAGAGAGAAAAAGGCCAGTTTCTGAACAGGCTTTGTTGACTGAAATAGAGCTCCAGTGATTTGTATCCACTGAGGACTTGGCCTGATGTGGTGAAAGGTAAAACACATGTTTAGTCTCAAATGCTTCTGAAATATTTTCCCTTCCCTATTCAATTTTCTTGCAACCATTTTTTTCCCCATGAAAATAAGTCACTTCTGAAAAGCTCTCATTTCAAATGTGCCCCTCTCTGTGGCATAGATGTTAAGTAATATCTTTAATATCTTAGCAGTTTCATATTGTATAGAATATTGAAGCCCAAATGAGCAGTAACCAAGAAGAAAAAATGTGAAGGAATGTATTATTTTCTCCTAATTAAGCTTATTTGGAGTGCCTGATCAATGGGGTATTAGCAGAAGTCATTGAGAGAGCAGAAGTGGGATTCAGATGTTATGCTTTGCTGGAACGAGAAGGAAAAACACTCTAAATTCCATTTTGCTTTACTATCTTGTCATTTGTTTAACAGTGTGGAAGATATTTGGTTGGGATGAATGGCACTTGTCAGTTGAATTTTTCATCTAGACACTTTTAAATTAAATTGATGTTCAGGGTTTTGAGTCATATTTTGCACATCTTATGAAATACTGCCACTCATACCACATATAATAAAAAAATCTCATACAGGGATATAATTGTACTCTGCTTAATCTGACCATTAACCTTTTATACTTTTTACAAAATGATGATGAAATGTTAGTTTTTCTTCTTGATTATAGGCAAGGATCAATGAGTGCTTTGCAGCAGTCGTGTAAGGTACTGAGATTTGGGTTATATTAGCATGCCCACAGTGGTAGCTCTCCAGATCCTGTTCTGGGTTCTTCCACTGAAACCCTGGGATATAAAACCAAGTTCAGGGTTGGTCTGGAGATCTGACAGCTAAATGTGCTGTTTTAGGCACTCTGTAAGATACAATTAGAGAGTTGTAAGACCCACTTCATGAAATTGCTTTGGCACTTGGTTAAATTGAGGCTATTTGGAATGATTCAAAACTAGGTTAAAGCCAATAGTGCTTTCAAGTGCTAATTCAGTGGAACCTCAGAATGTTCTTAAGCTTGTGTAGCAGAGCAGCTTTTCTAAATTCTAAGTGAATTAAGATGCATCAGGTAAAAAAACCTCTTGTAAGTGACAAATCAAGACTCAGAGCCTGTCTGGGTAAGAGATGTAAACCATGCATTTACATGGTGAAATCTTCCTTGTTTGCAAAGGAGTAAGTACAGAGTAAAAATTGCAGCAAGAAACCTAAATTCTTAAATAGTGGTCACTGTCTTTACAGTGTGTCTGTGAAGCTCCATCCCCCTGCTTCCCTCCAGGATAACAGCATGCCTGACTTTGAGAGTCTTCCAAGTGGTTTTTGTTTCTGGGGTACATGACTGGACTTAGTCCCCTAGCTCAGGAAATGCTGGTTATGTGACTGAATTCTGCTCAGTTTGTCTTATTTTTAGGTGAGCAGAGAGCTCCATTCTCCCTGCACTTCCAGCCTGAGCCCTGTCCTGTGAACAGGAGAGGTGTTGTGAACATGGCCACCAGGTTCTGGAGGTACTTTGCGGTTATCTGTAGAAGTGACCTGCTTAATGACAGCTGCTACCAGATGGATCTGCCTGTGCATGTTGACATGTAACATGTAGGAGCTGTTTTGTCCTTCAATGGTGAGTAAATGTCAGCTGATCCTCTTTTCTTGTAGAGCACAACTAAAAGTCAGATCACAATGTAGTGTCTGGATTGATACAGGTTCTGACTTATCAAAGCCTGAGGAAAAACAGCAAAGAATTAAGGCACTTTTATATAAAAACAGTGAGAGGAATCTCTACGGGAAAGGTAATTCCTGTACAGAGCCGGGATCTCACGAGTTAACAAATCTGACCCACACAACCTTTGTGAAGTGGTCAGGAACCTTTTATCTCCTTTGTGAAGAATAGTGGTTTCCATTCCTCAAATTCAATCTTTGTATGAGTTTTCACTCCCAAGATGAGTGAATCTTTTGGGATTTTTAAAAAACATCTACTCTATATAGAATCCCAACGGAGATGAAGAAGGAGCTCTCAACTTCATGAGGGAAATCTCATATAGGAAATAAAAGCAAATGGTCTCCTCTAGCTAAACTGAAGTAAGAACTATGTGTATTCAATCTTTGACAAGATATTTGCTGGGAATTAGCTTTATCCTTATAGGATCAGCTGGTGAATGTGAAAGCTGTACTTCTGAGGCTGTTTTTTTGTCCATGCCTTTGGGGATGCCAGTGCTTGTACAAGGCAATTCAGGGAGCACTAACAAAAACCTAGTCTCAGAAGCAGTACGGCTTCCACATTCCAAATGCATTTCTGCATTGCTGTCAGCTCCATTGTGCTTTGGGTGTTCTCCACATTGCCAATATTTGCTCAAAACTCGCACCACATCACATGAATATCACATGTTATGAACAGGAATGTTGGATTTCTGTCATCAAAAGCAAATGTGAAACGAGATCACATAGGTGGAGGTTGTCATGATTTATTTCTTGTACGTGATGCAAAAACATCAACATGCTTGGTAAAACAACAAATGAAGTAATTTTGTTTTTCTTACATCTGCAGTGATTTTCTAAAGGATGCTTTGTATATAAATTTTTTTTTTTAGTTTGGGCTTTGACCTTCCAAATATTTATGCTTGTTGAACAGCTGCTTATCTAGATGATTTTAGTGGAAAAATTACCATGGGATCAAGTATTCTTTTAGAAGGCAATCTCTTGTGTACTTCACGGTTTAAGAGTAAGGCTTTGTGATGCAAACAAGACCATTTAATATTATAATATCTGCGAAATTATTAACTACAGATAATTCAGTTCAGTATGAAAGAAAACAACATTCAAATGTAACTTCTACCTCAGGAAATAAAAAACTTTTGAAATAATTGTTTTGAATTTTCTGACTTTATTTCACCCTTGTTTCTTCCATGTTTTTAGGTAAACTGTCATTTTTACTGGCATGGAAACTTCCTCTTATTGGTTTGTTTAAAAAATAAATCTGTGTTTAGGAAAAACTAGTGATGTTATTTGGGAGACAGGAAATAGATAGAAATCTGTATTATTTTGATTTCTCTCTACTTGAGAGCTTTTAAAGTAAAAGGAAACCAGCTGAAGAGAATTCATAGTTGCATATTTAAGACTGGAAATTATTGGCCAGATGTGAAGTAGACTGAGATGATGTTTTAGCGGGCAAAGGGTTCCTTAGCTTTTGTTACTTAAAGGCTTTGAAGGCATGGAACTGAGAGAAATGCATGAGAGAATAATTTTTTGTGGGTTTTTTCCCTTTTTTTTCTTTCCCCTTTTCTGGACTGTAATTGCAAATGTAATCTGGTCAGTCTTTTGAAACAATTTTTGTCACTTGATTTTTAAAAGTTTTGAAGGCCAGAGCCTTCACTAGATAATCCTGGCCCAACTATGGTACAGTATTTTCTAGGTGTGCCTGTAGAATAGTCTGGATAGAATAAGCTCAAGGGAAACATGCAGCTCGTTGTCCTTAATAAACTTCCCAGATTCTCTGCTCAAGCGATGCCTCGGCAGTCAGCAAGGTACCCCTTGTCTGTAAGAATGCAGTAGAAAACTGCCACTCATAACAAGGCATAGCAAACCAACAGACTTCATATGGATTTACTAAATGTAAATCCTGAAAATCAGTTTCTTAGGAGACTGGGGGAGCTGATAACGCAGAGCAGTTTTGAAAACCTTTTCACGCTGCTGGTTGCAGACCATCCTAATTTAAGCTGGGCTCAGGCCAGCAGTGTTTGTGCTTGTAGGATTTAACTTAGTTGTTATTAGAATGTCATCTGCTGTATCAGTGGGCTTTGTGCCTGGAAAACTGTACCAAATCTGCCATGCTTGGGAAACAAAGGCAAGTTCATGACCTGGGTGACGAGGGAGGGTGTGGGTGAGGATTGTCAGGCTGTATGGCTACAGGTTGTCTCAGAACAGAAGGATACACACTCCCCTCTTTGAATAGGCAGAGGAAGTGACATAACCTGGTATTCCCTATTTTTTTACTGTTTAAACATTTTCTGGTGCATCAGGAAGAGAAACATGCTTTATCTACAACTCAGTTCTTACAACATTAATGTTTATCCAGTAGTAGAGGAGTTACCTACTCTACTTTGTTCATTAAAACTCCACTTCAGGCAGGTTCTGTATGTCAAAGGAATGGTTTATATCACCCTCCCCTTAGTTAGTAACTTCACTGCAAGGGATCTGGGTGCCAAACAGCTGCCTGAGCTGGCAAACTGAAGGGAGCTCGGTTTGTGCCAGAGGCTGGCTGGCTGCTCGGCCAAGGAGGCTGCTCGTGGCTCCTGCCCAGCCATTCCTCTTGGGAGAGCAGGCAGGAGACCTGCGTGTTGGGGGGTATTTGTGTGCATCCTCTGCAGCTGTCCCTGTGCTTGCTTTGCAGGAGCAGTCTGTCTGGAACATATGTTCTCTCTTGGCAATGGGAAGGTAAAAGGGAACATCCCAGCCTGCCCCAAGAAGCACAGAGACACGAATAGGGGCTGTTGTTCAGTGCTAGGGACAGCTGACTACCTGGAGGAATGGGGGGGCATAGTCTAGAAGGACCTCTTCATCTGAAGAAAAAGGTAGAAATCCTATGCCTTAGGTGAGAGGGGAAGGAGCCACCAGAGAGATGGAAGGAGGCATTGGTGCCACCTTCATCAGAATTACCATTGCTCTCCTGTCGAGTCCTTTTCACATCAAATTTAGGGGTTTGCCCTCATGCAAACCTGATCATATGTTCTAGATTTTTAAATTTTCTTTCTTTCACACATTTCCTTCTTCTTCCCTCCCAGGAGTTGCTCTCTGGTCACCTCTTCAAGTCTGCATATTGCCTAGGTTTCTGAAATATGTTGCTCAGGTTATATTATCTCTTTTCAAATAGTCCAGAAGTATAAGGACAACAGCCAGAATTCCTAATAAATAAAAAATTCATGATTTTGAATAATGCAAACATATTCTGCAATAAAATGGTGCAGATTAACCTACTTGATCACAGTGTGCCTTTGGCAAAAGTATTTGTGAGACTAAACCCAGAAAAGTTATTTAACATTCTCTAACCTGTCTGTCCCACAATGCCAAGAAGTAACAGGGTTTTACTGCACTACTCGCATGTGCCGATTTCAAAGCCGGTATTGCAGAGGTCAGTAGAGAGAAAAAAATACTGCAGTGGTGTGCAATAACCCCAGAGGTTAATTGTCACATATCAAGGAATGGGAGGATCAGTGGAAATCCAAATTACTTCAGTTTAACCCCTGGTTCTATCTCCTTGCTGGAGGCAGAGCAAAGTTCTTCTGTCAACAGAACGTTCATCAGAGCCAAAATGATTTATCTTAGATTTGACTCTTCCTTTCCCCTCAGCTGAAGTTGGTTGGTGGTAAATCTTTCTGGGTGAAGCATTTAAGTTAATGCTTAGAAAACTTTTATTCAAAAATTCTTCAGTGAGAAGAATTTAAAATAATATGATGAAATCTTACTGTCCATTATTTTTATTCCCTAGGAAGAGTTGATACAGTATTTAATTCTGAATTTTTAAAGAATAGGTTGTTTCACTTAAAATCTCATGTTGTCTTGCCCCTTGTCACCTCCCTGAAATTTCCCTACATGTATCTGCTAAAGATAAGGGAATCTCATTGTTTCTGAAATTCTCAAATAAGATTCGTTTTTTTGGCAAGCTCTGCTCATCTGGATGAGAAAACAGAACATTACAATGAAGGATCTGTTAACTGCTTTGTTCCAAACAGAGCTTCCCCTCTCCAGATAATAATACTTAATTTGTAAGCAGGTTTTAAGCAAGGTTCTGTATGAATTAAACTTCATGGAGCTAGGACCAGTTTGTTCCCTTTAATTTGATTTACTCTGTAAATTGGAGAAAGATTGAAGTGACCACATACTGGTTAAGAAACATGGAAAAGACTACACCTGAAATGGAGAACTCTGTTGTTTTACTGGGATTGCTGTTCTTTGAACTACATTCTGCCCTTTAAAATACACTACTTTAGTTAAACAGAAACTATTGTTAACACTGCAGATGAGCACAGTCATGAAGACACAAGAAAATACCTCTGCCACTCAATTTAATTTAGTAAAATTCATTGTGTTTGAAGGTTCTTTAATCCTGTGCTATATTATCTCAAATAATAAACAGCACCCTTCTGGGCTGTTGCTGTTTTATGGAGTTTTAGATAATGGGTGCACTGACACTGGAATTGGCACACTCTGTCAATTCTGACAGGATCTGAGCTGGTCACTGTGTAGACTATGGCAGCACTGTTCAGTATAGCTGAGGACTTGGGGCTTCAGAAAAGGGACATATGATGCCAGGAAATAATTTGGGGGTTTTACCTGAAGGAACATCCATTTGAAGCAAAAGCTGTGTGAATGTATTTGAATGTGCATGCATCTGTTTTTAGGTGGAGAAGTGCCTTGCTTCCCATGGCTTGTAAATAGAAAAATACTTTTTTTTTCCCCCTTGATACCAAACATAAATACTTAAAAAAATGTGGATGGGGTGGGTGGGGTGGAGGTCTGACAGACTATACCTAAAGTCCAGAAAGGTGCTCTGTAGTGAAGATCTGTTGAAAGGCATTGATTATAGCAAGTGGCAAAATATTTCTTGGGGTTTTTCAACTGTTTTTACAGGGGTTGTACTCGTGCCTTTCTGCTATCCAGCATTTGTTTAGATTAAAATTGCTAAGGTGCCATGAACAATGTTATTTTAGCAAAAATGTTTTTAACTGGACAAAAAGTCTATTCAAGTCAGTTTGTAGTAATATCTTTCAGATCTTGGCCTTGCTGTGGATGTTCAGTGAGATCAGATGATTTTATTTGTTCCCTGGAATCATGATCTACTGTATTCCTGATTTTGTTACATTCTATTATTGTCCTGATTCTGTGTATTGCACTGTGTTCTACACAGAGGAAAGCTGTCTTTTTTTAAAAAAGAAATATGCTTAACTTTTTGTACACACAGTAATCACCGAAATATTCATGATGAAATAATGCCAAATTCATGGAGAGCTTCTGAAGACCTAAACATTCTCTGTCTTGGTGTCTTGTTAACCATGTTTCTGAAGTTCTAATTGGGACACTGTAGACAATCAGTGATGGTGGTATTAAATAAACTTTCAAAGTTGCTGGCTAGTGATTGAACTGATTAAATATGGATTAGATTCACAATAACCTGATAGAAAGATCTTTTATTTTCTGACATGTTTAAGTTTATGGAGATGTTAAGTCATATTGTATCTTATCACATTATGTTAATTTAGCACTGCGTAGGCTTTTGATGTGATGTGCTTTACCTCATTATAACATTTTCCAACTTGAGAGAAGTTTGTTACCAAGAGGCACAAGACTTTGCTCATTTGATAACATTTGACACTAATGGAGTGGCAACATTTTAAAGGCTACCCATGTAAAATGCATTGGGTGTGTGGGTGTGTGTCTGTGTGTATACAGCCATATAGTTTTAAAAGTAATTGCAGGAATGGACTTCATGCTTCCCAGTAAGAAAAGTCAGTGACTATTCCAGTTTCCAGGCTGGACCTTCAAAACACAGGTCAATCTTGCCAGACTTCCACAGATGTCAGGTAAGGTGTCTGAAGAAGAGTCAGCTGCTTCATTTTTCAAGTCTAAGGTAATTTATTCTTTTTTCATGTCCTCAGTGTACATATTTTTTGTTGGAATCATTGGCAACCAGAATTGCTTCATATGAAATTGACAGACATATTTCAGGAATGGCCTTGGGAGCCAGTCCTTATTTATTTAGTTTTGGCTAATAGCCGTGTGTATGCACAATTTAAGAAAAACAACAGTAATTTAAGTGACAGAAAAGGGGAATTAATTCAGAGCCTGAAGCAAGAACAGTCCTTTCTTTTGATTACAGGTCTGGTGTCTAAATCTGAACGCAGCACGCCCTGGATCTTTCTGTATTAGCGTGCTGTCAGATATCTCAGGGTGAAATTCATCTCCCTTCTTGTTACAGTACCAGCGAAAAGCAGAGCTAGGAGAAAGATATTGTATAAAAAAGGAATTATTCTATCTTTAGTCTTCCTTTGTAGTATAAACCCAGCTCTCTCCACCTCTTCTTTCTCCAAAAAACTCCCCCCTTCCTCCTGCATTTTCTGTTGTCATGTTTTTCCTACTTGTAATCCCTCTTGAGACATGAGCAGGTCCTTGGCAGTTGTGTTCCCACATGCAGCAGCCTGGAGTGTGGAGCTGTGTGCATTAGATACATACTGCAAAAAGCAGAAAATCTTGCAACAAAAGAGCAGATTTTTGGGAGGCAGTACTCAGAGGCACGGTTATTTTGTCATGTGCTGGTGGGATGGGCAGCACCATTGTATGAATCAAGGAGGAGTAGGTCCTGTCCTGAGGGACAGATGCTCTCTGAAGCTGCAGTGCTGTAGCACAGAGATGGTGTATCCATGGAGGAAGCACCTAATTCAAGCTTCCTTTCAGGAGCCTGAAAAGGTGCCTTATAGCACTTAAATAAAAGTTGCAAGGCGAATAAGTAAAAGAGACTTGATTGCAGAACAGCATCAGTGGAACGTGGATTGGACTGACATTGTGAAACGTTTGTGCAGAGCAAAATCTCTTAATGGATGTTGCTTGTATTTTGACATTCGTAATCAACTGTTATGGGCTAAAGAACAGCTTTGCTGTCTTGCCTGGAGACCGTAGAGTTACTGGCAGGGAAAAGTTGTACAGGTTGCAAAGAAAATTTTAATGGTTACAGGTGAATAGGACTGTAATGAAAGGATAAAATCTGTTGCTCAGAAAAGTGAACTGCTTGTGCAGCCAGCAGAGGGTCCCTTTTCGTGAGATGTAAGGACTTCAGCCAACCAACAGGAACGTGTGTCTTCTCTGCCAATGGCAGAACTCTTTTCCCAGTGAGAATGAGGGTTGTGTTAATGAACACATTAATGTTGAGCTGGTGGAAATGGCTGAACTGAATCTGTCCAGCAAGACTTGAGGATATGCAAGTATGTGTTTTTTGAGATCTGTGTGTGTTCTGAAGATAGTGTTTTATACAGTCGTGGGTTTATTGGGATGCTTCCCAAGAAGGTTGCAATATTATAACAAGAAAATATAAGTTAAAAAAATTAGAATTGTTTTTAAATTAATGTTTCCTGTTATCACCATAGACACAGATAACTTGAACACTGAGAAGAGAATCAGTTTCAGAACTTTTTCCCTTTCTATCCTCACCACGTTTGCTTCATGTCCATTATCTTGCTAATCCCAGGTATTTTCCTTCAACTTTTAGAGAAAAATGACAGTAAAAACTATTTTGCTGGCTTTTTTATTTTGTTTTGCTGTCCTTTTCAGTTTGTTCATGTCATTAATTTCTCCCTAACTTGATCTCTGTGAGACAGCTGAGCTCAGAGGATACTCAAAGTGCACGATTAATGGCAAATTATGTGTCAGCACAAGTGAGTCTAGAGTCACTAGTACCCAGAGGAAAAAGAAACCGGCTATCTACTGGTAAACAGAAGTTCTGCAGTGCTCTATTGCTGGTCAATGCCAAGAGCAGCCAGTAAAAGGTGATATGAAAGTAGTTGACACAAAAAACGATTAAAATATAATCTCCTAAATTCATAGCATTTATAAGGGAAAATAAGGCAACCTAGCTACATTTTTTTAGGTGAATTCATGAAACAACTTCTTTCTCTCTGTTTATATAGAGTTGAACTTGGAAAATTTTGCACTTATGTTGATGGGATGGTCATAAGTGGTAAAAATAAAATTTGTGGTAGATTTGTAGTTCCTCATGGAATGTACCATTTGAAGAACATAATATTAATGGTCTAAGTTTGGCTCTCTGTTTATGACCTTGCCTTCTCCTTACAATATCTTACACTTGATGCTTCCAACATGAGCCTGAAAACTGCACTACAAAGAGGGATGCTGAGACAGGGAGACATTTGTGTCAAATGTTTTGCCTAAGTTGTTTCACCTTCATTGTAACTAATTCCTGTCTTGTCAGGTTTTGGGTTTTATTAGTTCATCTCTTCTGTCTTTTTCAATAAATGTGTTTTCAGCCTTTTTGAAAAGGGAAGGACTGGTCTTTTGCTCCAGTTTGGGACTGACCTCTAGGGAAGATATGCCCTGCATAGATGTTCTTTCTGCTCTCTGTACCTGGCAGTGTTTCATGCTTGAGGTCACAGCTGAGGCCAGATTATTGGTCACCAAGAGGATGTTCCCAGTTTGTGCAAGCGGCACTGTCATTATTGGTTTTAAGCGTTACTGTAATGTGAGAGCCTAATTTCAACACTAAGTCCAAGAGTTCCTTTTCTCAGTGAATTTGTGTCATGGAAACAGAATGTATTGCTGAGGTGAATTCCATGTTCTGTTATCTGATACAGCCTTTGTTTTTCACCTGAATTCAGTTTCTCTTATGTAAACTTGCCCACGCAGTTAAGTGTCTTGTTAATGTATGGTCCTATAGGGCATATTTCACTCATGGACTTACACCTGTTCTAGAAAGTCACCCCTGACTCCTGTGAACCTTTTAGAGTGGGCATTAACTTGATTAATGGTGTCAAAAGGTTTGGAGAGGTCTGCAAGGGTGAGAGTGGTGCGTGCTTATCATCTGTTGATGTGAGGAGGCCATCTGGTAATCCTGTGTCTGCCCAGAGCCTGGCCTGAATCCAGGCTGCAGGACAGCACAGTGGATTCAGCTGTGAGCTCTTCATTAGCTCTTAGCTTGTTTTCCTATGACCTTTAATCAAAATGATATTAAGGAACAGTTTGGCTGTGATCCATGTATTCTTGTTGCTTTTTATGAAGGAAAAACTCTCACTTCTTGGAAATATGTTTTAGAAGGGTGAAAGTAAAACTTCCTCTCCAAGTCAGATGTTGGCAGTTGAGACCAGCTGGAAGGGAAAGGCAGGTATTATCTTCTTAGGTGCACTCTCTGAGCCCAGGGCTGTGGGCTTAGGACCTTTCTGAGCCTCAAGTGCTGTCTTTGAGTTTTCCCACTGGATTTTTCCAGTTCTTTTTGAGCCACTGTACATCTACAAGCACTTCCACAGTAGAACTCTATATTCTGGAAATAAGTTTGTTCCTGCTAATTTTACGTGACTCTTCGTTCTTGTTTTGGAACAGAGAACAATCATTTCCTCTCATGTTCTGTACATTACTCAACACTTCAGTCTGTGAATTGAAAATGTTTTTACTGTTGTCTGGGAAGTTTTCTATTGATAGAGAAGAATTAATGTCCCACATAAGGCACACCATTTGCATTTCGTATGTTAAGAGAGAGGCAGTATAATGTCTTACTTTGGTGTAGGCTGATGATGGGTGAAAAACTCCACTGGCAGAAAAAAGCAACTTATCAAAGGTTTTTGATGTCAAGTCTTAAAAATGTCTTTGACTGCTTGTTCTGGCCTTGTTATATTCCATACCTCTTCATAAAAGCAGTTTGTTTTAGTCATGGGAGTTGTTTATTCTGAGTTCCAAAACTCTGTAATCCTATGGGGGTGGTTCAGCTTGACCCAGCGCTTTACCCAGCTGTCCAACTGGGAGCCCAGTGGGAGTGGCTCTAGCAAGGCATCCACGCAGAACTGGGAAGACATCTGAATTTCTGTGTGGAATGGATGGATATTCTCTTTGAGAAGTGAGGGGGAAGACACTGTAATTTTCCAAAGAAAGAAAATTTTTAAAAATGCTGGTTTTTTAACTTGGCATTCTTTCATCCAACTTCTTCATAATGTCCTACCTGCTGACGTTTTTTTTCAAATGTACAAATGTGTAATTAATTTTCCTGGAGACACCCCTTCCCCCTCCCTGCCAAGCAAACCCTACACCCAGACTCTTGTTTGTTTTTCACACAGACTGGAGATTGCTACAGTTCTCCCAGTGAACAAGGGATTAACTTCTCTTTACATACATGATTCAAAAGTGCCGTGTCCTCATATGAAGCACTGATCCCCAGCTCAGTAGCTGTCCTGTGAATTTAGAACAAAAGGTTAGCTTTTGCATTTGGAAGTGGGCATGAAAGGAAACCTGAACACAGATATTTATTCAAGAAACTGAGGTGATAGTGAGCATCTCCTGGTGTAGCTGAAGATACTGAGAACTTTCTGTATAACAGAATAGTTGTTTTATGTGGTAAGCCAGTGCCCCGTGTTAATTGATATCCAAGGATCTTGTAGTGCAAGATGAGTTTCCAGACGTTTAAAAGGAACAGTGGACTTCACTTATTCACTTTTCAGCTGTAGTTACGGAACCTTTGCTGTTCAAACCACTAAATTTGGCAAGTCCCTGTATTTTGCATTCTACTTCCTCTGCTTTTTTTTTCCAATGAAAACACCAAGGGAAAAATTGACGTAAAGCAGTTGAGGATGACCCCTATAAACTTTTTCTACTGTGCAAGTTGTGAGAAGGTTTGCTTGACATACTGTGATTTTTACTTTCCCTTCCTCCATACACTGGGTAAAGAAAAAAAAGGGGGAATATCAGGGAGACAGTATTTTCTTTCTTTTCCAAAACTTCAGAAAGAGGAAGCAAGTCAATATATAGGAAATATTTTGCAGGTTGTATTTTCACTTCAAACTGCAGTGCAGATACAGTTGGTAATGGAATTTTTTTTTTCTTACTTGGCATTTGTGTTAGAGTTGCATTTATTACAATTTCTGAAAATCTTAAATGAATATACTGTGATGGAAATCTTTCTTCAAGAGAGTCTGAGTTTTTTTAAGAAAGTTTTTATTCAGAATTTAATATTTAATAGTGGCTCTCTCTAAAATTGATTTAGATGGAATGAAAACTGGGTTTAACAAAAGCCTATCTGATTTGTAAAACCGGTTGGAAATCTGAATGCTCAATAAACCCTCTGAATTAGTTAAATCACTCTAGTAAAGATTTTGAATGTGAATTCACTTTCTATATTCAGTTTTTTTCTTATTAAATCTGTTTAACAGTACCTTTTGACGCATTTATTTTTTATATAAATTCAGAATGAACATAAAATGCAGTATGAGATCCTTTATCTCAGAGACCCTGATACAGACTGGGTGTGGCAAGTGTGAGTCTTTGAGCACAGTTTCCCAGAGAGGGAAAGAGGAGCTTTGTTTCAGCAGGCAGAGGAGACCTGCATCCAATGGCTCCTGCGTCCATCCTTTCAGGAGGAGTGTTGGGAAGGTGAGAGTTTGGGCTCTCTTATGAACCGTGTCCCTGTGGCCCGAAGCACTTCCCCTTGTGCCGCCCACTCTGGGAGGGCTTACTGCCCTCAGCAGGGCTGTGCACCAGCAGCCCCGGTCCAGCTCCGCGCCTTTACGTGTGGGTGCTGGGGAATTGGACATGGAGATGGGGAATGGCTCTGCAGGAGTCTGCCTGTCTCTGGCAAGTTGTGGCTCAGGGCTGTCACTGCCAAACCCTGGCTGGTGATCCATCTGTCCTGATCCTGGGATTTAGACTGTCTGCTTTTGCCTTAATGTAGAGTGGTTCCACTCCCATCAGCTTGGGCAACGGCTTAATGATTTTACAGGAGAGTATTGGCTACCATGGATAAAAAATCCAGGTTATGTTTTGTAGAGGTCTTTACTGTTAGCAGCATGGTTTTGTAAAAAGGGGATGGAGTATTAGGGAAGTAGATGATGCTTTATGCCCTTTTTACGTTTGGGGGGTTTGTTTGTTCTTTACTTAATTTTACTAGCTGAGAAGTAAAAAATGCACTGAAATAATGGGCTAATGAGAATATCTGCTGCGTTTTTTCCAGAATTAAGACTTCAGCTGAAACCAAATTTGATGTGATAAAGATGGTTTGTTTTGCAATATGAGGTCAAATGATCCCTGTGGTGTCTGGTGCAAGAGTGCACAAAGCATGGCCTCCTTTCAGTCTGTGCTTCATATACTCAGAGGATCGCAGACAAGACTATAGGGATGATGGAAAATCTTGTCTGAAGTCATGATGATTCATATACCTGCCAGGTCTTATGTGTCCTGCTTTTTTCCTCCCTTTTTTCCCTCTTGCCTTCTTCCCCCACCCTTTTTGTAAGATTTCATGTCTTAAAATTTAGTTATTCACTCAAAGCCTTGAGGGAAAAAAAAGGCCAATTACACTTTGAAAAGCCACTGAAGGGATTAGATCACATTTAATTCTTTTTATATAGCAGACCAAAGGTTCAAAAATCCTCTTTTTCTCCATTGAAGTTGGTCTGTGCTCCTGTGGTTTTTACTTGTTCCACAAGCTTCAATAATTTTTGGGGTTTTTTTTAAATGGCAACAAAAAATGTTCTTTCTGTATGACAATCGTGTACTAGACCTATCAAAAGGTAAGTCTAAACTCTTTGTCAGGGCAAGCTCTTTTAATACCAGCTGAAGCTTGATTTGTTGCACTCCAGAAAGTAATAAATGACTACCTTTTTATTGCGGCAGGTGTTCTTAGGAAGATCAGCATCACACTTCACACAAAGAAAAAGGATATTTGCATGGTGTGTACCACGTTGCCAGCCAACCATATTTTGCCAGAGCTTCAGTGTGCCCAGTCTCACAGCTTTCCCTATTAATGTTTAACAGGAAAAGCAGCAGGACCCAGCACATTAGTGCTCCAGCATTGCAAAATGAGTTTGGAAACTGCACTAGGTTTGCTAGCAAATTTTTTTCAAATACCTAGCTGATTGCTGTTAATAAATCAGTACTAAGAAGGCACCTGACAGTTGAATCAAACAATCATGTGGCAGTTGTAGGATAACAAAGTGTTATTTGACTGTAAATGTTTGGGTGGGAGCAGTTGTGCAGTCTTAATCAAACTCTTCTTCTGCAAAACAAAGGAAGATGAAATCCTGTTCCTGCAGACATTGCTCCTTGTGATCTTATCTTGACGTTTGTGTGTGTGTCTGTTAGAAGCTGTGTGCTGAAGTGCTGCTAAGTTACCTCAAGTCTTGGCACTCCTAGAGATGAGAAGTGGTGTAATATGGGCATAGCCACAGTAGGGGGGGGGGAGCTACTTTTCCAAGGTTTGTTTCCAGCGATTGCAGTCTTTGGCTTCTTGGAGTCATCCATGAGCTGGTGTTACCTGCTCTTATTCCAGGGCAGCAAAACTTGAGTCAGATTGGTTTATCAGTATAGTGCAGTGTAGTCTTTTAAAATAAGTCTTTCCATGAGGGTGGATTTTTCCCAAGATGGCCGCTGAAATGTTCATCCAATGCAGTAGTGTCAGTTTGCTTGTTTTTCTGCTGTCACTGCTTTTACTGATGTGAGGAAGGGCATTGTTATGCCATTTACAGTACCTGAATTAAATTTTTTGTAGGCTAGAACTGTTTTATTGGCTTGAATTCTCTCTCTTTTCAGTTAGTCCTGCTCTGCCCTATTTAGAATAATACCTTAAATATCTATACAATTTGTGATGTGTTCCCCTTTGGGAAAAAAACAAGGGCCATCTTTATGTCCCTAAGTGCACCCTTGCTGGAGGGGGCAAATGTCATCAGCTCCTCTGCTGAAATTGGTGGCATCAGCTCAGCCTGCTTCCATCATCCAGTGTGTATTCAGCATGTGGCATGTGCAAATAATGAAATGTGAGCTGGGAAACTGTCCCCACAAAGTATACCTTGGAGCTTATAGGATGCAACTGCCAGGTCTTGCTAAATCAGGGATTCTGGGTGCTTTGATAAGAGCTGCCAGTGCACACACTGGTAGATGTAAACTGCCGTCTTGTACCACTCAAGTTTTCAAAAATAGTCTGGCTTGCGAGGCCATTTCCAGGAAATCCTGAAGTATATTTTAAATGTCATTACTTTTTAGTGCTTTGCCATTATCTGATGACAAAACTAAATATTCTTGGAAAATGTTGCTTATTTAAACAGTAATTCTTTAGTACTTCATGTTGAGAATATTCTCAATGAGATCAAATAATTCCTTATAATATTAATCAGTAAGTAGAATGAAATCATCCTCAAGAGCATAACTATTGGTACTACAACTAGCATGCAGCAGAAATTATTGTCAGGTACAGACAGGTATGGATGTCTTCAAAAGCCATCATTAAAAGCAGCAGATCAAGCTGAAATTTATGATCTTGGTGTAGTGACTTTGAACTGAAAGCGGTGAAGTCACTGAGCAAGTTGCAAATCATCCATGAATTTATGAATCCCAGTTTGCTATCTCACCAAAGTCTAATTGTGTGGAAGAGCCCCAAATGTTGTCTGTTTCTCTGTTCAGCTGAAAAAGCAACTCGCTAATCAGGAGTTGCAGTGTTCTTCACCATCCAGAGGTCTTGACATGCTCAGTGAAAGGAAGGGACAAGAGGGAAGTTGTTTTGAGTTCAGTCAGTTCTGCCCTGCATGAGAGATGTGGAGTTGGGAGGAAGGTGTTTGAGAGGGAAAATCCAGCTCAGGCCCTCTGCATGAGCAGGAAAGGCAGGTGTTCCTGCTTTCTCACTGCAGTCATCACCTAAAGTGCTAATGATTGTGCTTTTCAGAGCAGTAGCTAAGGCAGTGTCTTCCACCCCTAAATTAATAAACTTACTAAATCATGTCCAGCATGATCTTTAGTGGAAAGTTTCACAATTTATACCCTACTTACAAGCCCAGTGAGCTCTGGGATGTGTGCTCTCTACTTACAGTACAGTGGAACTTTCCTTGGCGGTATAAAAATTGGCCCAGACACATAACAGGTATGTTTCAGTTTTGTAACACCTTGGCATGTATCACTTCACAGTGACAAATATAAATCCCAGTTCTGATTTGGGATTCCTAGCCAAAAGCAGTAGTAAGTTTCATTCTCTCGTACAATTTGGGATGCCTCTTTTGAGATACATTTTCCCATAAGACTCCAGGTGCCTTGTGTGCAAGGCAAGTTCTAGAGGCACTTTAGCACAGCACTAAAAGCTGTAACAGGTGACAGGTCCTTATTTTCATTTCATCTTCCATTCTTACTGCAGCATTGTGCTCTCCTGTGCTTTTCTGTAGTTGTTGCTTTATGCTGCTCAGCTGCCACAGAGAAGACAATTTTTTGTTGTTTACCTTTACTTGTGAAGGGACCTTGTTTCTTCTGAAGAAATGTATGTTGAGCTTCTGAAGTTGTTCATTATGCAGTACAGTTATTATGCTCTGCTCGTCAACCTTAGTCTTTAAGTGCATATATAGATACAGAACTTAATGAAGTTTGTGAACTGTGTCCATGATAATCTGTCAGGTGGGTGCTGAAACTGCTGAAATTTGCACATAGTAGGGTAAGCATTTTCCCAGTTAAGGCAAAAAGCTATTTTTAAGGATTTTTTGAATAGTTCTTTGCTCAGTATTAAACTGTAAGTTTTTTAATAGGGAGACAAGACTCTAGCTGCATCAAGCTTAATGTAGAAATTACTGTATAGTTTTATGACCTGTATTATTCAGCAAGCCTGACAAGATGATACTAATGCTCTTTTCTGGTCGTAAATTCTGTGAGATGCTTAGATACCACATGGTTATAATGTTGGCATAAATATGCTGATGGATACAGATGTAATTAATTTTTAGACGTTTCTTGTAATTATTCCAGTGATAGATGTCTAAATTTGTCCATAATCTATTAGAGAAAATGTCCCACTCTATTACAGCTTCTTGTAAAATTTAATGGCTGCAGGGCCTGAGGTTGTGGTTCTGCTGTTGCGTTTTTGTTCTACAAGTGTACTTGTGGATCCGCTAAAATGATGAGCTGAACTGCACACTAAAGCACGGAGTTGGCTCCTGGGTATCACAGCCTGTGAGTGCTTGAGAAGGGCTCTCTGGAAGGGCAGACTAGTGGGGCTGATGTAGTTGTTAGATCATGGGTCTGAAGTGCCCCAGGTGGGAACAGTAGATGAGTGAAGAGGTAGACATTCAATTATGAGGCTGTGCATTGTTTCCTGAAGGTCTGTTTCTGAATTTTGGGAGGATACACAACTTTCTTGTCCTCACTGAGAAGTTGTTTGCACTGCTGTTCTACACTGGGTTTTAACTTCCAGTGCATCTCAGTGGTTTTCAAAAGAAGGAGTGGTAACCTCATGACAAGTAAGTGTTGGACTATTTTTCTTTTTTAGTTGCAAAAAGCTATGGTGTATATCTTTTATGTTGTGCCGTCAAAAATATCTTTGGAGATGCAAGAGGTGAAACTTGGTCAACTTACTTATACATTTTTATTTTGCTGTAGCTCTTGACAAAAGCAGAGACATCATCAGGTCAACAGCACTTCAGTTGCTTTTCATTTACTTGGATATACTTCATAAGTGCCAACAGCTTTTAGAAGTAGCACTGTTTCAGCCAGGGCATTAGGAACAGGCCTGTGTGTGTAGCCTCTGGTAGGATTACTACCAGGTACTGCCTTACCTGAGACAGGATGTAAAGAAATAAGATGATGGTGGTGAACTTCATCCATGCAGGATGCAATCGAACCTTTTATAATTTAAACTACTACTACACTGAATGAATGAAGTTCAGAGAATAAATGTGGACCATGTCCTTTTATGTATTTTCCCTGCAGAGAGGATAACAGGAAATACAGGGGAAAGACATCATCAGCCATCTGACAGCCTTTGACCCATGGTGGGCTTTTTATCATGTGTGTTTTGGCAGTCTGACACTCATTCAGTCTATCTGATTGCCATATGGTGAATTAAATATTTCCATTTTTTAAAGCACGGAAAATGTCTGAATATTCTATGAAGGAGTTTTGCATAAGCAGCACTGTTTCTTTAGCAAAGAATGCATTTTTCTCTTCTTCTCTTCAACCAAAAGGACTGGAAATTTGCCACTTTAAATGAAAAATTTGAATACCGAAGCATTAAGTAGATGGAGGTTAGCAAAGCAGTAAGTGTGTTAGAAAATTATGTACTCTTCAGTGTGCAGTCTTTGTCAAAGCTTTCTCTTTGTCAATAAAATGCTGTGTCCAAAGATGCACTTGCCTTGGAATTTGGAAAACAAATACTAATTTGTGCATTTGAACAACTGGTAAGCCTTAGAGAAAAACACTTGCCCATCTTTCTTTCTGATGCTTACCTTCATAGGGTGTATATTTATAACCTTACTGTTCTAATAATCTTAAACAACTAGCCCTGAAGATAACTGAAGCGTGACTTTGTTGCAATTTATCCTTCTTCCTGAAAGGGATTAAATAATATAAATCAAAGGTTAGTGGAAGCATTGCCTTGAATTTTGGATGCTTTTCAGTGCATCTTTTAGAAGGCTCTCTGAATTTCTTTGTTAAAAATGCTCTGTAGGAGGAAAAATGTCACTTGGGATCCGTATATTATTCTGTGAATGTTGTGCTGATAGCAACAGGATACAATGGGTGTCAAAAGAGCCAAGTGCAAGAATTGCTTTCTAGGTGCACAGCAATAGTCTTCAGGTCCATGTACTATTTGGTGCTTGGTGATACTGGTGCCAGTTAGTGTTTTATATGACATGAGGACTGGAGAGAATACCTGAACTTGTCTGCTGTCAACAACTGTCTCTGTTGGACTAGAGAATGTTAAACAAATTCTAGCATTTACTTGGAAAGCCCCATCACTTATAACCTGCTCTATTTTATCTTTTGATTCTTCTGAGGCTGGCTGAGCTCTCTGTTCAGTGCAGCTGTGCTGAAGGTGACCCAGAGTGTTGGTTGAGGAAGGCTACTCCATTGTTTCTCAGAACTTCTGGTGAACAGCAAACTTTGGTCTGTCTGGGTTGCCCATGCAACTGGCTCCTGGAGCGGCAGCTGGTACTCTTTCCTGTTAGACCATCCTTCAAGTTAGTTACAGGACCTCTCTGGTGGTGATCAGGTCAGGAATCTGATCCCTCTGTCTCCAGAACCAGGCTTCACTCATGGGTGGAAGGCCTGACAAGATTAGGACTCTCTATGCTTCGTTATTTGAAACAAAGAAGAGTTTGGCGGTGGAGATTGGTTGGTTGGTTGTGGGGTTTTTGTGCATGGTTGTTTTTGGGGGTTTTTTTGCTTAGCTGCTGACTTTAAAATAGGTATCTGGGTAGTAATGGAGATTAGATTTAATGTAAACTATCTTCAAAAGACAAATGCCACCAGAACCTTAAAAATCTGTCTTAATCAAATTCTATTTTCATTTTCTGTTTGAAGGATTTTCTAATACTGCAAAATAAACTGCAAAGGGCATTTATGGATCTCCCAGTACAGCTAAATGCATTAGCAGTACTGGAGAGCTTAATCCGTACCACAGCTGGGTGGTGCCTCATCTTTCTGCCTGGTGAGGCTGCTTAATTTATCCTTGTGCCAGAGGAGCACCCTTCCTGCCTCCCCATTAGCTGAGGTGGCAGTGTGATGGGAAGAGTCCCCTCTGTGGCTGTGATGCCTCAGAGGGGCTGCTGCTGTTTATTTGGCTGCTGCCTGCTCCCTCCTTGATGACTGCAAAAAGATACCCAGAGTGGCTGCTGGCAAAGCACCCCAGGCTTGGGGGCTCAGGTCTGACAACGGCCCACCAGCAGCTCCACAGTGCCAGGCTGTGGGACCCTCATCACAAATGTTGTTTGCACCAGAAGGGTGGATGGGTCTTGTCAGAGCTCAGGGTTTCCCTGTGCCTTTGGCCTTTTCAGGCTCACCTGCACCTCTCAATCCCCGAATGAGAAGCATTTTCCCATTATCTTTTATCTGCGTAAGATGCCATGTTTCCCTCAAATCAGGATCGTGAGGGTGCAGCTGCCTTGTCACTTGCTATAATTATACTCCAAAGGCCTGACTTCAGGCCAGAATGTGGAATTCTTTTTAGGCACACTGGCAGACCTATGCTGCAACACAGTCTTGCATCCCAGTCCTACTTGTTTTAAAACAGAAGTATGCTGTAAAACAGTAATTCTTTACAGTTTTCAAAGCTTGGAGTGTATTGTTAGTTACCTGCTGGAGGGCTGTGCTTTTTTCAGTTCCCAAGTTTATCAGGTTTTTGTGTTAAGATGAGTCTCTGTGTTCTTGTACCTGTTCAGGCAAGAACAGTCCCACTCATGTACTGCGTTGCTTCCTTTATTTCCCTGCTTCACACGAGGATACAGAATTATTTAGAAAGCCAGAGGCTTTTTCGAGACCTGCCTGTTAATTATTTCTTCTCTAAAGACACAGCCAGCCTGCATTTTTCTGTAGTTATGCGCACAGGCTCTGCACAAAGAGGCTGAACGGCACAGGTACCTGTTGCTTTTGGCACATCTCCAGGATTTGAGGCTTCCATGGTTTGCATCTGTCATTATTCCTTTCATTCCCTCTGGAGGTGAGGGAAGGAGCTCACAGATGTGAAGGTAGACTGAGTTTCAGATGAGTCTCATATGGTGACTGTTTTGTTGTTGACTGCCCAGTTACTTATACAATTCTAATTACTCTTGCTAAAATGTAAAATAAAGGTTTTCTAAAGTTTGACATCAAGCTGACTCGTGCTCTTTTGCCAGTCATTCAATATTTCAGGAACTAAAGACTTTTTTTCTTAGTGAAAAGTATTTTATTAAAAATAAAGATTGTGTGATTTTTCATTTGTCACACTTGAAACTTGAATTTGAGCTGGTGGAAGAGAAAATGTTCTTTCTTTGCATTTTAGGGGCCAAAATAGTTTTCTTTTTCAAGTAGTTTTTTCTCAGTAAAGGAATGTGGTCTTGCTGGTTTTAAAAAATACATTGTCCTGAATGTACACATATATAGGAATCTGTCTCCCTTCTGGATGGAGAAGAGGCTCCAGAACTCATGGATGAAATGTTAGGCATCTCTAGGTGTGGGTGAAAGGTACGAACCAGATTTCTTTTGCCAGACCCACCTGCTTACAAAGGCTTACAGCTGTGCAGCCAGGCTTGTTTAGGTCAGTGATTGTCTCAATCCCAGTCATCCAGCTGTCCCTAAAAATGGCCCTTTTGCATGTGCAGAGAGAAATTACTGGAAGTGTGCACAGAGAGTGAGAAGCAACCATGTGGTGGTTCGTGCACATTGGATGTCCTGTGCCCTACTGCCTTCGGGCTTGCCAGACAGACAACGGATGATCTCTGCAGAGGCTTGCAGGATGTAATCCTCCTTGTTGATTGCTCATGGGTTGCGACTTAAAAATATGCCTGAAATAATTGCTGGTTTCCAAGCTGCCCTGGAGGGCTGTGAGCAACTATAGTTCAAAGGAAGGAGCGAATGTCTGCTGAAAATGATTCTGATTATCAGGTTCTGCACTGCAGGACTGGCTTGCAGTGGAAGGATCTCTAATACTGCATTGAGAAACGTGGAGAAGGTACATTATATGAACCCCTGAGAAGCTCAAGCACTTGTGCCCTGCTGCAAACAGTTTTAGTTTCTCTTGATCCCAGCATGATTATTTGGGTGCTAGCGCTATAAATGTTGCCCTTTTAATTGTCCTAGGGAATCCTGCAAGATATCTTCCCTTTTTAGTAGTTTTGTGTGGGATGAAGCTGAAACTGTAACCTGGGCTAAACTTTCTTATACAAGTGAACTACTTAAAGAGGGTGTACGAGGGGTGTCAATAACTCTGCAGGACAGCGCTAAAGAAGAGGGGGTTTGGTGTTTGGTATATTGTGGTTCAGAGACTTCCTGTACGAATTCACTTCCTCTACATTTCCTAGTTCTTAGATTTACTAGGGAACCTGGCTGAGGCCTGACAGGGAATAAAATGTACCCCATGAAATGCTGGTCAGTGCAAACTGCAGAGCTGTAAACTATTTATATTCATTAATTATTAAAAATTCAGACCTACAATATGAGCTTACATCTTTGCAATTACCTAGTAAGGTACAAGAAAATAAGTTTAATTAAATAAGTGTATCTTGGAAACATAAAGTAACAATTCCAGGTTGTTACTAATTTCAGAATGTGTGTTTGAAGTACATTGCAGTAGAAAGACAATTTACTGCCCTACAGTAACCCTCAACTGATGTGAAACAAACCTCAGTCCATTCCCTGTGTGCTGTTCTGATCAGCAAGCTATGCTGTTTTTCCCAAGCTGAAGATGTGCCTAACAGGTGTCCAAGCAGAGAAGCATGTTCCAGTGTTGTGTGATATGTGGAGTGTGCACTTGAAATACCACGTTGTAGTGGACGTGGTAGGAGAGCGCCTTAATTTTAATAGTGTAACTTGAAGCAGCTGGTTTGTTTAGGTGTGCTGAGAGCTGGTCAGGAAGGGGCATTGCCTGACAAAAGAACAATCGCCTGCTATCTACAGAAGACTTGGGACTTCTGTGGCAGGATTTGACCAGAGTAAAGACAAAAAAGATTATTTTGCACGCACTGAGCTCTCTTCTTGAGCTGCAGGGGTTGAAGTTGTGGCTGTCAACTTGGGAAGGAGAGAAAAGGGATGTTTAAGTAGTCAAGTCACCAATTCTGGGTGTTTTTATGAAGTCTCACAAATTATAAGGCTTGTTAAAAAACCAAACCAAGCCTTGTAGTGCTATACAGCACATTCTTATGTGCACAGTTGTGGACAGGCTTTCCTGCTCTAACAGAAAAGCTTATAAATTAAGGTTTTATGAAAACTGATTTAATAATGCTGATGTGACTATTTATAGTATAACTTCTTTCCGCAGGAACAATTCTCCGTGCTTAATCAGAAAGGTTAATTACGGGTTTGCAGTTTCCTTTTTGTTTTTTCTCCATGGTCTCCATTAATCTTTCCCAGAACCTGCACAGGTTAATGGATCCTGTGCTGGCAAAGCCCTCGGCATCCTGCGGTGGTGACTGAGAGGGTGGCACTGGTGGGGCTGATCCTCGGCTGTGTCAGACCAGTGTGTGCAGGAGAAATTCAAGCCAGTCCATAAGCTGAACAGCATTCCCCTGCCTTAAATGGCAAAAAGGTGGCACGTTTGTGGACTTCAGTAGGTTTAAAGAAATTGAACGTTTCACTGTCAAAAAAACCAGGCTTTTGATAATTTTTATTAGAGAACTTGTTCCAAGTATCAGACGCTGGCTCTGTTGTTCCAGGTATCAGACACTGGCTCTCTGCTTCCAAGTCAGGATATCTGTGCAGTGGCTTGGCATGTAATATATGAGATTAACCCTGTGTAACCTCAATGTCATCTTTTCGAAATGTGCAATAATTGTATTCAGCAGAAACTGAGAGAGGATGTCTGCAACTGGAGCTGTAGAAAATAGTCTATGGTCATTTATCATCTTGGTCTCTAAACAAGAAGCAGAAAAATTCTCAAGAATCTTTAATAGAATATTTTCAAACTGAATTTCCTTTCATATCATCTTAGAGAGCTTTTTTTTCTCTCAACAGAAGTAGTCAACATGTGAATCTCCAAGTTGTATGAAAATAGCTGCATATGACCAGCAGCTGAGAAGCTCGATTGTTTTTTTAGGCAACTTAAGTACTGTTAAAACTATTTATTTGGAATACTTGGCTGTGATAAAGATTGTACAACGCCTTTGCAGTTCAAAACAGAAGACAATTTTTCTTCCACCGTTTGGCTTACTTCAGCTCTGGGCATTGTTACGTTAATTTACAAATACATGATATTTTCAGTCTCTTGTCAATGAAGAAACAGTTCTCTTGGCCTGAAAGCAAAAATATGTTTTGGTTTTTTTTCTTTATGGGCCATAAAGTTGAAATAGTATGTTTTCTAATTTATGCAAAGAGAAAGTTTTATAAGAGTATTTGTTAATGTCCTGTAATTAGGAACTTGATCAGCACATATTTTTGGGAAACATACTTTGTATGCACATGCAGAGCTGTTCTTAAATATGGAACAAGTGGGAGCTTAAAAGCCCTGGGCTTACATGTTTGATCCTCTATTGGTTTGGGATTTACTCTGTATTATTCGGAAGGTGTGACTTGAGAAGCAATTACAGGGTTCTTCCCTTTCCTTCCATGACTACTCTGCATTGGCCAATGAACAATTTCCTACATTTTAAAATTGGAGACGCAGTTTTTCCCGTCTCTGAGTGTAAACATCTGATTTGCATATGTAAATGATGCTTGGAAAAGGTAATGTGCATAATGCTAGATTAAAGAGCAAAATAGCTAATAGGTTGTTGAGTGGTAATTTTTCCTGTAATGTTCTAAAAACAATGGGTTTGTGTACTCCTTAGAAATGAGTGCCATAGGCTCCTAAACTGTTTCAACTAAAAGATCAGTATTTCGATAGTATTCATATTTACTTACTTTCTTCATGTACTTTCTGTTACTTTGTTTGCTTTTTGAAGAGGCAGAAAACAAATCTGTCAGCTATATCCATATTAATTATCTGTTACTTCAAATGTAGACTCAATAATCTAGTTTTAGCAAGTGTCTTTCTAACCAGTTAACACTTTTCTGTGGCTTGAAACCATATTTCAGTTACAAAATCAAGTTGTTATTTTTCAGTAAAAAATAAATGGAATGCACATTCTGCCTTGTAAATAAGGAGATAGGGAAGGGAAACAAATGTCCAGAGCAATAAAATCTGTTCCTCATTAAGTCCATTATCTGCCTTAATGTAATCACGTTGAAGTCCAGCCATCCCTTAATCAATGCAGTCTGGACAGATATCACAACAGCTCTTCAGAAAGTACAGATAACACCAGTGTCTGTAGTCTGACTCAGGCAGAGGCTTAAATATGCATCCAGAAAGCAATGAAACCAAGAGATAAGAGAGAGCTCTGAACCATGTCTCTGGTGCCACAAGTAATATACTTCAAGTAGTGATTTTTTGATAGTCGATTGTACTTTTTTTCATCAATAAAGGCAGAATGATGAGAATGAAAAATACTTGCTACAAGGACAAAGCTGAGATCTCTTTTGGAGAGATGTAGTGGAAGACCTTTGGGTGTTTCTGGGTAGCCTTGTTTAGAAGCCAACACTTCTAACATTCCAGCAAAAGAAAAGTTAACGTTCTTTTTTTCTTTCTTTTCTTTTCCTCCTTCAACTTTTAGTATTTAATGTGGTTTTTCAGGGACCCAGGCTTCTGGCCAGCCAATTTGTTGTTTGGTTGGAAGGAGTTCTGTTGGAACACTGAGGGATCAGGAGGGTGGGATTTAAGTGCTTATGTATTTTAAAGTATGTAAATGAACGAGCTTACAAAAGGCCCAGGAATGTTGAGTATTATGAATTGTGGTGTGACCAACAAATGGCTCCTAACTTTGGGATTGCCCACATGACTTAAACCCCCTGATTATGTGACCCATGAGGAGAACGGAGGAGCTTGCCTAGTATATGAGTAAGTGACTGCCTCCCAGGAGATGCTGCAGTGTTTGGGCTTAGGTGTTCATTTGTTTCATTTTTCTTTGGTTTTTTTAAGTCAGAAATTGGGCCAGTTGCACTCAAGGGAACAAGAAGGGTTTTGCAAGTGCAGGGAATCTCATTCATGTGCAACTCTGAGGGTAATGGCTCACAAGGGGAATCTTTAAACGATAGGAAAGATCCCTGAGAGAACTGCAGGTGTTCAGGAAAGGATCTCGTTAACAGTGTCCCAAAATTAAATAGTTTAATTGGAAGACGTAGAACCAAAATGATGCCGAAGAGGGGTTAAAATGGGAGAGTCTCTTCTAGTTGGCAGAACAACCAGCTATTGACTCGGGATTCCTTCCTGCCAGCTCCCAAAGGGAGCATGGGACACCCATCCTTGTACTGCTCTTGGCGGACATGCTCTGAAAAGCCATGAAGCCTTTATTCCTACTTCTTGTGGTGGATATCTGGAGACTTTAAATAATGCATGTGAGATTAAATTTAAAACAGGTGCTGCCTTGTGTGTCCAGCTGTCTTAACACTAGTACTGCAAATTTCTATCCTGTGGAGTAGGACTGGTGCCTAGGCCTGCATTTCTAATCACAATAATGAGACTGGTCACGTGCAAAATCCTGCAGGGTTACAGGCAAAACCCCGAATATGCTGCATCTGAAATGCTAGTGAGACTGCTTTCTGCAGTTATTTATGCTTGGTTTTCCCTGGCTCACCAAGGCAGAAAATGGCTACAGAGCAGCTATTACTTCAGTTTTTCCCTTTCTTCTTCTTACCCCTTATGTTACATCTCTAGATAAGCAGGATTGGTGAAGAGCCTGTTGTTGTGTATAGGATATGGGTGTTCTCTGTGGTCCCCACTATAGTTGGTGTTCCTAGAGCATTCCAGAGGAGTAACATTTTGAAGCAGAATTCTTAGTTAGAATACAAGAAGATTTTGAGTTTCTTGAAAAGAATGAACGGTTTCCTCTATGTCCTAATAGACCCAAGGCAATGAATGAATGCTTTCTCCTTTTACAGATGGAAAATATGAAAACTCCTGTGCAATGTTAGGGTGAGAGTCTTGTACAATAGATATATTTACTATTTGTGCAGGACTTGCCTCTTGTTGTGACACTAGTGGTGAAAAGAAAAATGAACTTTTTGACTGACTCTTATTTTATTCTGTACCTTGATAATAATTCTACTGGAATGAAGATTCTGTATGAGAGTGTGGCAAGAGAGAAGATCTGTCATTTCCCTCTACTGAGTTTTTCTCTTTTCTCTGAATTGGGTTCCCCCCCCTCCACTGAGAAATTATTAATGTAATTCCTGACACCTGTTTGTTTCTCTCCTTTAAACTAGAGAAAGCATTGAGCAGGACCATGGCAGCAGCCGTGGAAGAATGCTATTTAACTACACCCCTTATACCCTGATACTTGAATGAACTCTCAGTGCTGTTGTTGCTGTGCAGGTTTAATGCCCACCTTGTGAGAAATCATTCCTGCCTGGTTCTTTCTTGAGCTTTTACTCAAGTAGGATTGCCACTGGAGGGCTTGCTCCTTTGGATCCTTTTGCTTTTCTGTGCTTGACGTGATTTGCTCAGGGTAGGAAAGAAACTGGCTTCACGAAGTAGGAGTTGCACTGTGAATTTCAATAGCTTATCTTCTGGCATTTTCTGGCTGCAAAAGGATGATAAAAACATTGCCTCAAGAAGTCTTCACCACTGACTCCTGTGGGTGTCTTCTGGAAGAAGTTCAGGCTTTTCAGCCTTCTTTTCTTGGGGAAAGAGGGTCGACTTGGCTAAATTTAAAGGTACAGTACTGCTAGATCAGCGAGGGCAGAGAGGTTAATGTAGGCTTTTTGTTATTACCTTTTCCTACCGCTGTTTAACCAGAGGCGTGTAGGTAGTACACTGTATTTTATGAATTTACTGGAGTGCACAGGGGTGATGTTTAATTAAGCCTTTGTGATTAGAGGCAATGGCCTCAAGCACAAACAAAGCTGCAGCTGTTTGGGATGATGTGGGTTGTGCGATCTCTGCTGCATAGACCATACTCACTGCCAGAGGGGAATGAAGGGGAGAAAATAAATCACTGCCAGAGCATGATGCACCTTGCATGGACCTGGAGAGGAAAGCAGTTCACTTCCACAGCTTTCATTCTAGTGCTTTGTAACATCCAAGTTTGGAAGAATGCACGTAGGAAATTGAGATGTAGCCACTGAACCCAGCTATTGGCTTTTTGCGATGTTGGTTTTTATATTCTTCTTCTTTTGTAATTGCTTTTTCATGTTTTATGCTAAGTTATTTAGGAAGCAGCCTGCTTGTTAGATGCATCCCAGAAAAGGATTTAATTGTGGTTTAGCCCTCTCTTTATAGAGTGATCAGTATGAGCATGGGATTGGATAGCCTAAGGTGTAAATGGATTTCAAGAGTTTAGGATGAGAGGAAGTAAGCTGGACCAGATCAAGGACATCTTGTGACAGAGAGGAAAAAGACCAGACAAAGGAATTTCAAGTACCAACCCAGTGCAAATAATAAAGAAACATTATAGCAAATGGAATTTGTTAAGCAGTTGATAAAGAAAGTAGGATTAATGGGGTGAGCTGAAATAGCTATCATAATGATACCAGTATGAAGGCACTGATGTATTTGCATAAAACAATCTCGTTGTAAGCTGTAATTTTTGTCTTTACTTCAAATAAATGTTGTCTGTTACTACATAAATATAGGATGTACATGACAAGTTGGAAAAGAAAATGATCTTGATGAAGTTTTCCAACTTCTCAATCTATCTGCAAAATTGAAAAGGCATTAGTATCACCGGTACACACCAGTAAAAATAAATCTGGTAGGTAAGCTGGAGCAAGGCTAGGGGTTGGATTCTTGGTTAGTGTGTATGGCTAAGAACTGGGGCTTTGGTGCTTCTGTGGTTTTATTTACTTCACTGTAAGATTGGTATACTTGCTTAGTCTTCCTGTGCCTTTGTTTATCCACCTTTACTTAATGAAAGGAAGATTCATGCTTTAAAAAAAGAAAACAAAACCAATCAACAAAAAAGATTATGAAATTCAGGGGTGTGTGTTTTAGCTTCTGATGTTTTTGTATCACAAAGGTCTGTTTTAGCTGGAGGGATACCTTCAAATTATTTTCTACTAGGAAAATTGCTTTATCAGCTTTAAAGATTCTTAAAACCATAACATTTGAAATCCAAGGATTTATGCCTTATGATCTTTCAGGATTGCCTACTTTCCTCTTAAGTCTCCAAGAAAGCAGTATTAGATATCTGTGCATTAGTTTAAAAATAGTGCTCCAGAGATCATCATGATCTTGCTGCTTTATCCCAGAGGTAGTGTTTACTCTGTGCAAGTCACTTCTGCCTCTCTTTTTCCTCTGTTACATGGGATCATTTGTCTGCAGGGTCATGCTGTCTTCAAACCTTCTGCTCTAGTGAGAGACACTCAAATATTCCAGGGACAGGAAATGGGAACCCTGATAATGCCATGAGTTAATGTTTGGTTCCCATTTCCCATAAACATTCAACCAGCTGAGACAGTAACTTAATGTCGGAGACTTCTACAGAGACCTGTTCAGATGAGCTTTGTTTGAATTTCACTCAGGCTTGTGTGGTTTGAAATAACAGCAGCTGAACACGGATTGACCGAGGACTTAGCAATGTGAGAGCCTCTGGAAAGGGAAAGAAAGACAAGGACCCAGAGCAAAATCTGAACTGATCAAAAAATATCCTTTTACCTTCTCTTGCTTCTCCGTCTTGTCCAGAGTTTTGGTTCAAGTGGGGGGATCATCAAAACACATGGCAATATTTTTTTCAAAGTGTTCGTTGGCTTTAGTGCTTTTCAAATTGTTTTTTCTTTTAAAGCAATGAGCTTTTCCCCTATATATGTGCAAAGAAGATTGTATTCTTCTCTTCTTTGCTTGTTTGACAAGACAGTGAGAAACTGTGAAGATAGCATCTCCTGAGGACAGCATAACACTAGAAATTTTTCCCAAAGGTATGATCTTTTTGTAGCCAGTCATAGGAAATGAAATTTTGAGAGGTAAGTGAAAAAAAACCCCATAAAGAGGAAAGTCTTTATTTCCTTCCTGATTTATGACTTTTACAGTCAGAAAGCAAGGGAAAAGAAACATAGTAGGTCAGAGATGACCTAGGAAAATGGATGCAAGGAATAAATTTTGTGTGTGTGTTTTTCCCACATTTTCAACAAAGTGAAGTTTTTGTTGGAAATCTTCTATGAAGAAGCACCTGGCAAATGCTTTTAAATGAACAAAGCAAAATTTATTTCCACATGCTCCTACAGCTTAGAAAGCAACTGAGAATATCCTATTTGTTTGTGTCTGAATAGGAAAGCCTCTGTCATTTTAGTAGGGCTTCTTTTAATTTTACATATATTACAGCACTCAGATCATGTCTTTTATTATAATAAAGCATTAAAACATGACTGGTAACTATGTTTTAGCAGTAAACCTCCACATAACCCAAAAAGCAAGACATTTTTAGTGTGGTTTCATCATTCCTTATTAATACTATAAATGGGGACTATAAATTTCTTTCTTCTACAATGTATGTAATAAAATACTTAATGGATTGTGAATGACATGTTATAAAACTTGGCATTAGGTACTGCAATTTGTATTTAAATGCATCTCAGGCATAAATAAATTCTCTATAAATAGAAAAGTATCTGAATTCAAAATACATATAACCACTTATTTAGGTGTAGCATTCTGGATGATGAAATCATTAGACAGTAATTTATTTCTGCAGAAACAGGCATTTGTTGTATTCTGAAGGGAGATCTCTAACTTCCCTGAGTAAACACTTTTAAGTAGAGAAGGATTTTATAAAAACTAGAATGTTGTATATATTCCTAGCAGAATTCTGGTAACTTATGAGCAGAATCCGTAATTTCAAAAGCACCAAACTGACACAGCTGCTACAAGTTAAACAATAGTCATGGGGAACCTCTTCTAGAAGGAACCAGAAGAATCGGAGTAGGAGCACACAGTTTCACAAACCTTAGTGAGGGCTGCGACCAGTATGTTGACCTGCTCATTCAGCCATGGAGTGAGAGCTGAAGGATCTACAGGACAAGCATGGATGAAAGTGGCCTTATGCTTTGTTTGCAACATGCAGAGGAATGAAACAGGACTTGGAAGAAGCCACTTAGTGAGTCCATTCCAGATCATTCCCTTCAGGATTTTCAAGTGAAGACAGCCTAAGGATTTGGATGGATGCAGATCTGAGCGCTTCTTGTGAGAGAGATTAGTAGCCATACCTGTAAGGCCAACCACACAGAAAATCAGCAGCACAGCTCAGACATGAATAAATAAAATCATTTACTTGCCCTTCTGCCCTCGCTCTCTGGTGCCTCTCCATGCCAGCTGTGGGCTGGGGCTGTATCCCACTACCTCTTCCTGCAAAAGCTAAACAGCAGTGCTTGTAAATCAATGTTAGTTTAGAGCAACAATCAGAAACTAAGTGGGTTCTTCTACTGGCTATTTCTGCCTTGCAGAGTGTGGGTGCAGTATGCAGAGATAGGCTGTGAGCTCTTGGGCGTCTGGAAGATCTCTTGTGAGATGATGAGGGGTTTCCTCCCTTGCCCAACTTGTTTTCTCAAATACTGCCTTTACCAGCAGCAGCAGTGTAACAGAACATGAGGAAACTATTGGGTGATTTTCTGGAGTTATAGAAAAGAATAAAAGCCAAATCCAAAACACCCCAGATGCTGCTGCACAGGTGGTGTTGGAGGTTAATCCATCCAAGCTTCCATCGGTATCTCATGTGGGTTGAAATTCATTGAAAATGTAGTGGGGAGGAGGCAGCGATATGATGGAGTGATTGCATGTCTTTATTTTCTTAAGAAAATGGTTTGAAATACTTGTTAAGGTTAGTAATTAATAGTTGCTAGGTTTGACTCTGAAATGGATTACTCTACTGCTGCAACAGAAATGACAGAGGAAATTGCTAGGATGGTGCTTCAGCCCATCATGGAATTCGTACTAAGTAGAAATAAGTTGAGAGGGGGCAATGACTGGGCTAGCAAAAATTCTTAGGCAAGGGGTTTTTTTTCCCCTCACTCTTTCATGTACTTGTAATTCTACTGGAAAGGGGAGAATAATCAAGGTGGTGCTGTGGAGTCAAAGGTCAAGGCTGAGTCTCTGTATGTATCAGGACATCACTATTTCGTAATGTGCTTGCTGTCTCTGTATCACTGCAGTGTGCTTGCTGAGGTGGCAAAGCCCGCTTCTGTCTCTGTCCTTAGAGGAGAGGTGATTTGTCTGGTCTCTGGCTCTAACTCTTCATTACATAAGCCTGTTGTGTGGTTTCAGCCAGCAATACCTCTAAAACTAAACCCACTGGTATTGACTCCACCACTGCAAAGATATTGAAAGGTGTGAAGGGTTTGCATACTTCTGTTTTCATCAGATTGCAAGTACTTGAGCATCAGTAATAAATTATTTTTGAAAGTGCTCTGTAGAGGGTGAAAGTCTTCTGTGAATTTTTACTTTAGTATATTATAGAACTCTATTTCCTTGTTATAATTACTTCAACTTGAATAAACTGGGGATTTCTTTTTGAGACGAAGATTTCTCTTGAGCACAGAGATTGATGTTAAAGCTTTGATCCTGCAGGTCTCCTGACATCTGAAGCATTCTCAGTAAAAGTTCTGTTGCTTGCATTAGTAGACAGAACCCTCTGGATTTCTACATAGAAGATAGAGGCTGCATGGCACCTACTGCTGTAAACTCTCATGCTACCACTGAGGTGTACCAAAGAGGTTATCTCAAAGTCCTTTATTTTTCAGACTTTATGAGTATCACAAGATGTCATTCAGTGCCCAGCAATGCCTATGAGGAGTATCTGGGAGTATCAGGGTCCTCACACTCAAATGGAAGATCACAGTCCAGCCCACGAGTAGGTTGATCCAGTTCTGTAAAGTTTCAAATGTTTCTTACGGGACTTATGGAAGACATGGCCTATATTGGTAGGAGTTCTGTTGGTTTGACTTGGTCCAAAGCTGTCCTGCTCTTAAGAGGACAAGGGTAGGAGTGGCTGTGAGATTTCAGTGTAAAGGTAGATCTTGGTAGCATCTTGAGCAGAATTTCTCTACTGTTTCCTTCAGTAGAGGAGGCTTTGAGAGAGAAGATACTGTTCAACTGACATAAGGATATTTGAAGAGGAATGGTTGCTACCCTTTCTTTTTGCATCTTTTCCCACATGCTCTATTTGTGTTCCCCGATTCCATGAGTGTGTAGGGCTGATACATACAGTTATTTATTAGATGGTCTTACAGGCTGTAAGGTGACTGAATTGGTTGGTTTCTCTTTCCTGTAGGGGGAAGGAGAGAAACCAGGTAGGCACTCCTAGCAGCATCCTTCACAGCTCAAGAGGCACACAACTACCACAACTGAATTACTTCAGATAACCCATCTTAAGGCCAAAACAAAAACTTGTCAAAACAAACCAAAAAGCAAGTAGTTTTCCTTTCATTAATGCTGCATTTCCCCTGCTTGAAGCTGGTTCATTAAACTGAAAATTGCTCAAAATAGGCATCTCTGTAAAGAATGCTTGGAGCAAAATTAATTAGTTTTGCTAGGTTAGTAATGCACCTTGCTTCGACTGAAATTGAAATTATTTTTCGCAATAAAGCCAGAACACTTTTATCAGAATTGTCATTAATTGTAGGAAATAGGAGTGTGAGGGAAGAATTTGTCAAATCTAATTTAGTCATACAGTGACCCCTAAAAATTACTGATTTTCCTTGTGAGAGGCAGCAGCATTTAAATAAACATCTGAACATTGCCTGACCAGAACTGAGTCTGTATCTACTCTAAGGAATTCCCGAGTGTCCTTTTGTGTTGTTAAACAATAGATGGGTAAATTATGCCTAAGGGTATTCATAAAATGTTGAAAAAAATATTTAATCTGACCATGCTTATGTTTGCTGTTCCTGTTTTTTTAAAAATCAATATTTATATCCTTTTAAAGTTGCAATACAGTTTGGAGAAGAGCTTTATTTTGTATGAACTGTGTTTGCAAGTGGTGATCCACAGAGAAATTAACATGGAATAAATAGAATTTTAATTCTGCAGCTGTTTCGTTGGTACTCTAAATGGTTGGGTTTTTCAGTGGCTAAGGCAAAACACAACTGCAAGGTCAGATGAGTAAATCTTCTTAAGAATTGTGATTTGTTCCTACAGTGGATACCCTCAGAAAACTGAGTGCCACAAAATTGCCCATCACGGAAACTAGGTTACAGGCAGGCTCATGGAGACAACACCCTGCTAGGTATTTAAAGCAGTTCATAAGTTTCCAGCTGGTGCATTGAGAATTTTGGCTGGAAATTCCAAATAGATTCACTTAATGATCAGTGCTTGCTTCTAGTAGCATCCTTAAGTAGTTTTTTTTAAATGAAGAATGAGGATATGTAGAACATACAATGCGTGATAACATCACTTTGATATATCCTCATGGGATGAGACTAAATTTCTAATGCTGACTGCAGTTCAGCCTTATCCTGGTAGTCTGGTTCCCTCTGTGAATAATTGAAATGTTGCTGTTGCAGTGTCAACAGAAACAGCATGGTTTGGGTTTTGAGGGGAGGGGTTATTTTTGTTTTTCATAAAGATAACTTTTAAAGATTTCTTCCCACCAACAGTGCTTTTGTTTTCATGGCATCCTGACTGTGTCTGTCTGGTTTGTTTTTTTTAAATCCCCTCCTTATGTGTAGACCTTGGTGCCGAATTATGCCTTTTTTACGTGGCATTCTGCCAAAACACATGGATGTGGGACTATTAGGGACAGTAAGTGTCCAAAGTATTTATCATTATGGACATTTTATTTCTGCTGGAGTCCCAAATTTCCTTTTTCCCCCCCTCCTACTGTTAATCTCTTACTATATTGATTGATACATTCATTATACTATATTGAGGGTTTTCCCCTCCTTTTTTTCTTCCTGCATAGAGAACATTTCTGCTGCAGTATCTTATTTTTATGCTGTTGATCAGCTCATTATCTCTCTCAGTAACTAATGTATTTTTAATGTATTTAAATTTCTTTCATGGTACCAAATCTATGAAAGGAATAGACACTGCTTCCTCAGCCCACTTTTATTATCATGCTTTTGAAATGATTCACCCTGTTGAAAGTATCAGATTCATAACTTGAAAATCATGTTCTGTGTGTAGGTTTAGATGTCACATCAGTCTGGCAAGATATTCCTCTTCATGGGATACCTGATGAGCCCAGAGATACAGCCTCAGCCATATCTGCACAACCCACACTTTGTGGGAAAAGTGTTTTTCTTGTGTTTTCCTTCCATGGAGGGGGAAGAATTACTGCACAGAATTCTCTGCATACCTGCGTAGTCACGCAGTAACTAAAGGGTTACAAGCAGCATGATAACAGAAATATTCCAAGGGTTTTCTGCTGATTGCTGTTCCTTTTGCTTTCTCCTGCTTGCCAGCACTGCATGCATGGAATTGAACACTTGTTTTAGGGTGATAGGAGACCCATCACAGGGTTTATCTGCTGCATTAAAGCCTCCTATCTGAACTTTAAGGGTACTGGTAATACAAATACTGGAGCAGTTGATCTGGGTTTGAGGGCTGGCTGGAGGAAGGGGCAGTACAGTGTGAGTAGTTGATTTTGGAGGGGAGGATGGACTGAGTGATTTCTGATTTAAAGACTTTGAAAATTCTATTTTCTCATTTAAATGATAACAAACAAAAGGATTCAACAGTTCTGCGCTTTTTTGTTTTGGTTTGGGGGTTTTTTTGTTTGCTTTTGTTTGTTTGTTTGTTTTGCTGGCAATAGTATTTACTACCTCTAATGCTAATTTTCAGTATGAGTTTTCCTGGAATGTAATTTAGTGGTTCTGAAGGTATGTGGACAAGGCTCTGCTACATCTCTATCAAGTTACTTCTGATTTTCTCTAAACATTTTACAACGCTATTCTCAGCCAATCTGTCCAGCTGCTGTAGTGCCAACACCTTGCCTCATGGTGCAGCAGGTGTTTCATAAGGCAGACCGTGATTTCCACCTGCTCCCACTTCACACTACGGCCCTGACAGCCCTACTCCTTCCTTGTCACTGCAGGCCCTCTTCTTGTCTCCAGATGGATGTATCCATTGCATTAATGGCTTTGGGAGACTGTTTGGGTCCACAAATGGTGATAGGGAATAGGAGTCTGAGGGGGAGGGACACTGTGTGGGTGCTCCTTTGCTCTTGTCCCACTTGCTGTTTGTTGTAAAGGGATTATAATTGATGCTAATTTAAGGCACTTGGCACAGGATTTGAAAAGGGAATACATGCACTTGGCAAATGCTAGTTCTTGGAAATCTTGCTGCAGAGCAACAGGAACAGTAAGTCTAAGACAAATCTCTCTATTTACTTGACACAAACTGCCTCCATGAGAATTTCCTTAATACGTTCTCTTCAGTGAATGCCTTTTTGTTTGTTTTATAGTACTTTGTCTTTGAATGGCTTAGTGTTTTTTGTAGAAATGTGGTGTGTTTAGAACTTGACAGAGGTTAATCATGGAGGAAGATGTCAGGTCTGCTTTTCCTGTGAGCTGGGGAGGCAACAGAAATGAGAAAGGAATTAAAACTGTTTAAAAACAAGACATAAAATAAAATAAAATAGTCTGACAAATAGTTGTGTTAACTAGGAAAACTGTCTGGGCAACATCAGAAACTATGATCCCTTTTATTATATGGATCAGAAATGTAGGATATTTTTATCAAATCAAATGTAATGATATTTGACTTTTCAGTGTTACTTTGATATTGAAGGTTAATAAATTGCTTATGACTCATTACTCACTTGCTTGTTAAGAAATGTACTGACAGTGGAAAACATCTTAGGTGATGAGTGAGGGGATTGTTGAAAATGTTATCATGTTGGAGGTGATTGACTTCCTTCAAAAAAAGAGACCTTTTAAATGGACTTCTGCACCAGGAGTATTAAGTGGGTAATTGACACTTACTCCTAATAAACTGTAATCGATTTGTAACATGTGAAACATGTGCTCCAAATATCAAACAAGAATAATAGCAGAGCAAAAGTTATCACAACTAACTAGCTCAGGTCTGTGATAGAGGGAGGAGTGGTAAAAAGGTTAACAAACACTTGTAATTGCAGTTTTGCCTTCACAGTGGGAAATGAGCAACATTACTTGGCAACTGCTGAGATTCCAGCTGTTCCTATTGGAAAAAGATGTTTATGCAAACTAGTAAAAAAAATCCTAGCTGTCAATAGCTGATTTTGAACTTCTGGTCTGACTTGAACCATTGTCAGTTGCTGTAGCCAGGGGGTATCAATCATTCAACACTCATTTCTCACAAATGGTATTGAGACCCCTCAAAGTGATAACAAAACTCAGTGGCATCTTAGTGTGTTCAAGAGGATGTAATAAAGATGTTGGCAGTGATACAGAAGAGTAAAACTTCGTGAAATCCGTACAGGAGACTGGCAGTTTGATAGCATCCAGAAAAGCACATTTGTGTGTACACTGTTGAACACAGTAGCTTTGAGAATCTGTTGGGGTGTTCATTTACAAAATTCAGTATGTCTCTGTTATTTGTTAACCTTGACAGGTATTGTTTAAGCATGTGGTAACTCACTGTCTACTTCGCGTCAGATACCTTGGAAGCTCGGCAGAAAAAACTCAGCGTTTCTCAGGGAGGAGGGTGGGAAGGTGCACAGGGGCATCTTGGCTCCAGCAGGTGTCACTTACTCTTTGTTCTGGGCATCCTTCTCACCAAAGCTGCTTTGCACTGGGTTGCAGAAAAGTTTCTGTGTAGCAGCACAGCCTGGGCTAGTAAGCACTTCCCTCACAATACTGAGCTAACGTGGCAGCTTCTGTCACATCGCAGTAACCCGATTCCTTTGGGTTTGCACTCTCTTTTGGCATAAAGAAGACTCCATTACACTGGTTTTTTTGCATAGATTGTTGTTGCAGCTGAAGTGCCATGGAAAATGGCGATTTACTCAGCTGTCTGTCAAATATAGGAAAAAGAAATTACAGACCCATGTTCCTGTGTGAGTCAGTATTCCTCTGTAGTGCTGATTAGGGATGTCATTTTACTGTGTGCCCATAATGGTTAAAGTAAAGAACCAAATACTTAATAGGTGTTTAATTATAGTAGTTAGTTATTTAAACATTTCTGGGACACAATATTATAATTAATTGCAGTTATTAATTCTGGGGCTCAGTGCTTGTCTTTGAAAGCTCTGTGCTGCTAAGGTCTCCAGATCTTCTCTATCAGCCTGTGAGTTCTGGGATTTTAGAGATGATAGACTTCCCTGTGACAACCACCATCTCTGTACTGGCTTTTATGACTGCTTTCTGCTGAGGCTTCCAATTCCCAGGCTGGTGTGTGCAACTTGTGAGCCCGGGGAGAGTGGGTGGGGCAGGAGCTGAAAGGGCTTGCTTGCCCTTCAAGGCAAGTTGGATGCCCAGGGTAAGGCAGAAGTAATGCACATCTATCAGGTTTACATGGCTGTTCCAACACATGGAAGCTCTTGGGAAGCTTTAATGAAAAGTACTAAGACCACCAAGCAAACTGTTTTCCACTCCATTTTAGAGTGCACAAACCTTCTGACATTCCCTTTGGAGTCCAGTTGTAATGTAACTGTAATCTATAACATAAAGAGTATTAAATGTGCCAGAATTTCTTTTTCATCTGTCTTGATTGCTGTATTTCACAATCTAGGTATGTTACATTCTTGCTAAATCCTTATGGAGTCCATTTATGGATTGTAAGGATATTCTTCTTCCTACGAGGTATTTGAAAGTGTTTGTTCCTTACAATCGAGTAGTTCTTTCTGTGCAGTAAAATTGACTCTTGGACACTTGAGCTTAACTCTGGTAGCATTTCTTGAAATGAGGAAGTTTTCAAGATCTCTGTTCAAAACTATCTTTGTAAATCATTTGTACTCCTTAAAAAAAAAAAAAAAGGTTGAGTTACTTTGACAAAAATATTCTTATTACATCATCCAATCACTATATAATTTTTGATGCAGAATTTTTTTGATGAGAAATTTTTTCTGGAAAAAAATAGTTTTCAGACAGACATGTTTTACAGCTCCTCCAAATCTTACGTTATTTCCCAAGATTTTAAACTTTTTCTTTTTTAACAGAATGTCAACATGTCTACTTGCACAGTCGATACTTTCAATACCAATCAAAGCTATAGATACATATATTTGGGGGAAGTTTGAGCAGGAGATAAGAGCATATCTGTGTCTTTGTGGAGATGGACTCTGTGGAATGAGGTTTTTTCCCAGCTCTGTAGGAAGGTGCACATAAATAGCGCACTCAGGAAAACCCACCCTGAGTTTACCGGCTGATGTTCTGGGATGGTTTTAGCACACACCTCTCTACCCCCACACAGCAGCCACCTGCCTGCATGAATGTCGAGCTGTGTAGGAAGAAGGGACACTGATTCCTTGCTTAAAAGCTTGTTGTGAGGTGAGGGCTTCACTTTTGCAGGAGTTGTACAAGGCATGAAGGAGGTAGGTTCTCTAAAGCAGGCCGGTGCTCCAGGCAAGGTTTTCATGCTTGACTTGAAAATCTGAGAGTCCTATTCTGCTGAGCAGGCAGGTGGGGAGTTCCCCAGGTGTACTGTACCTGTAGGAGATGAAGAGGTCTGATCTGGTGCCTTGCTTTGGGCCACGCTGTAGTGCTGTACCTGAGGAACGTGTCTGTGCCATGGAACTGAAAGGTGCCACTGCTCAGTAGGAGCCTCAGTGCTGCCAGGGCAGGCAGCTGTGGGAGTGCTCACTTGCCATCACCTTGGGCTCAACAGTAATACCTTGTGGTAGCCTCATGCTAGTCCTGCTGTTGTTTTGTAGTTGTTTTCTGAGAGGCAGGGACCTGTTGTTGTGACATTCCAAATTTGGGATTGGTCTATTTACTGGCAGAGGTCCACAGTGCTGTATTGTGAGCCCTACAAACACATAGACTCCAGTGATATTTCAAAAAAGCTATTCCTGTTGTTGAAAATTAATTTTGATTGACAGTTTTAAGAAGGTCGCATTGATTTAATTACAAGTTGCATTCAGTCCTTCTACTGTTGTTTTCTAAAGATTACTCACATTTTTGTGCAGTTTTAATCTTTCTGTTTTCTCGGAAAACTTAAGATGCTGCAAAAAGACAGAACCAATTATCTATCAAGCACTTGCATAATCCTAAAATATACCTCTCTGTAAGTATATAATGACAGTGTGCACTTTTAAATAAATTCTTCTAGCAGTAACAAAGCTGGGGATTTGATAAGTCTCACAGGCCAATTTCAAGTGAGTAGAAAGAGACAATTTGTCACAGTCAAGTGATCTTAGGACCTGCTGTCTTTATTTTCTTAAAATATGAAGTATAAAAATTTAATGCTGTAATTTTATGGAGATGTTCCTAACTCAATTCATAGGGATTTAAATACAGTAAAGTAGCAGTATATAATCGTTTTTCTGAAAAAAGTTTTGAAGTCAAACCACCTACATTGAAGTAACTACCAGTCCTTGGAAGTGAGAGGAAAATGTAGAGATAAGTGCATGAACAAGTCTTCAGTTATTTTATACATCTGAGCTCAAAATTCCTGGGGTCCCCCCCCCCCCCCCGCCCCTTCCTCTCTACAAAGTGGACTCTGGGTTGCACCTGATTTAGTCATATTAAACACATAGGAATTTGGGTTGCAGAGGATGATTTTGGCTCCCTGTTGGACCACTGTATTTGATTTTTCCAGTCTCCAGCCTCATTTGTATGCTTTACACAGTAACACAAAGCATGGTCTGAGTGCAATTTTGGACAGAATTAATGAACATGGTGGTACTGCTCTTTATGCCTCTTAGGCAGTGGAAATGTTCTGCAGCTGCTAAGCTGGTATAAATAATGCAGGCAGTAAATAAATGACACATAAAGATTTTGGAGTAAATATAGTAGTATGATTAACCTTTTATCTTTGCTGATACAGACTGTGAAAATGGGCAAATTGAATTCGGAGCAAACCTGTGCTCCCCTGTCAGATCCCTGATCCTCCCCACCTGAGGCTGCGATTTGGAGGGACGTCTGCACCACTCACCTGCTGGCATCTGCGTAAATCCCTTGGCTCTACAACCCCTGCAAGCCTTTGTGACAGTCACATTTTTCTGTGGTTCTTTTCAGGGGCCTTGAGATGAGTCACAGGATGTAAAACCTGAGCTGTGTTGGGGGGATTGTGTGTGCTGCCCTCTATTTGTGGGTTCATTTTCATGGACAAAAGGAAAGTGTGTTCTCCAGAAGTGATTTGACCTGAATAGGAAAGCACAAAGTTTCTACTTAGATGTGATTTATTTTTCCTGCTGTTGCTGTACTCAAGCTAAGATTTTGTCCTAAACTTTTAACTCTTGATTTATAGCAAGAAAAGTGACTTCTTATATTCCTGTAGTTCTCCCAGTCCATCTTGCATGCTGACAAGTGAGCCATGACACTCATATATCCTAAGCAATTAGGTTTCCTTTTCCAGTGTACCACTTCCAATAAAAGCCCTCTAAAAACTGGATGATCATGCCACCCAATGCTTTGCAATACTCTGTATTTTCTGTGCCTAAGTAAGTGTTGAAATGTTGTTTTACTAGGTGGTTGTTTAATTGTAATAGCTGGTATGGAAAACATTATTAGGACCTAGCTGTGTTGTTTTGCCAGTTCCTTGTTATCACCTGATTATCTTAGTAGGAATATTTACAGCAGTGAGCATTAGTGGGTAAACTTTTTTGGAAAGATTTAGCATTACTGTATAATACTGGGCAATATCTTTATCTGCTTCAAGTAAATGAATAGTAGTTTGAGTGAAGCTTCTAGATTTAATATTGTAGAAAAATGTCAACAATTACAGTGCAGTGTGGCCAGATGTCATTTGTTTGACATAATGGTATTGCACTGGTGACTCACTTATTACCTGCAGCTACTTACAGCTGAAAGAGAAAGGACTCATAATGTCTTTTCATTATATAATGAGAGAAAAGGTGAGTCTTGTGTCACACTCTTGACTTTCCTCAAAGAAATTAAGAGTGCAGAAATCTAGCACAAGCTGATGAAGGACAAAATGGTGTGTAGGAGAATAAAAAAGTTAAAAGTAAGCCGGAAAAATTACCCAACTGTCCTTTAATAGGGTGAAATGGAAGGAGATGGTTTGGTGTGGATTTATTTACCTTTTCTTTAAAAAAACAAAGAAAGCTCTCTTTGACTCTCCAATCACAGCAGCACAGCAGTAATATTGCAGTGAGTAGTCTGATATTTATAGCTTTTCTCGTGGGCAAACTGTGCACATTCTATTGCTTTTATGTGGTCTCTTCTATTGCAGTTTATGAAGAAAAGAAATTATCTTGGGAATCAGAAATGGATAATTAGTATCAACAAAGAATGCAATTATCCTTGCAAAATTAGACTATTTGGGGAAGATTGGATTTTTTAAGTCATGGAATGATTTCAACCAGAAGAGGGCTACAAAGTGTTGATTCCAATCTCACGTTAGTTATCCTTTCCCTGACTTCCCCAAGCAATTGATACTAGCTGCAAAATTTAGATGTAGACTTTGAACTCTTGCCTAGGAGAGCCAAATTTGCATCTAGAAATGAAATGAGGCTCCATTTCTGTGTTAAAATACTGACTAAATGTGGAAAGAAATTTATTGAATTAATCCATGCCAAGCCTTTTGTTTAGCTCTTTTCTGTTTCCACATTTTTTTTTCTTGAAAGCTTTTCACCCCCTTTATTACTCTATTCCAGATACCTGCAACTCTGTTCTATGTGATGTCCTCCACCAAATGCCTGTATTGTCCAAATCACCACTGGACATATTAATTAGCTCTGGATGCAGATGGAGTTGCACCCGAACTGCACTTGATTAACACTTGCAGAGGGTAGGCTTCCAGTTGGGTGTGTGCAGCTGCATTCTCACAGCGACATTGGTGATGTCCCTTTGCATTTATGAGAGCATAGTGTTGGGATAACATGGAGGAGCGGGGAGGAGAGGGGTACTTCTGGCCAGGTGCCACAAAACTGAGAACTCCTCCCAGGAAGAAAAATAAGACTCATTTGATGTTATATGGCTGCTTATTTGTAGTCACCTTAAAGCAGTGTGAAAATGCCTGCAACTTCAAAATATTGTGGGAAGTTAAACTTACTTATTTTATTTATTTATTTTAGGGTTGGGGTGGCAAAGTTAGGGCATTAAAGATTCAGAGAAAGTTTCATGTGGCGTTTTATGTGATGTACAATGCCTTAGAGAAGGACCATCCTGTGACTTGCACAAAACTAACTTAGCTGCATATTCTTCAGTTGATTCTTCATGTGCAGGTGAGGAAAGCAAACTAATCTGACCCTGGCCTTCCATGACTGTCTTTATCTCTGATCCAGCATAGCATTTTAACTATCCCTCTTGGTTATCTCTCTGAAGTTAGAGGAGCTTTATCCTGCTAGAGGTGACCATGTGGCTGAATGCAAGCCTTGCACACTGCTGACAGTCCTAGGGTTGTGAAAGGTCTTAGGTTTGAAAACAAAATCTTTGCCTTAGCTGTTGTAGAGACAGCTGTGCCCTAAGGGTGAATCACTGCTTTGGAGGCCAGGCAATGTTTATTATATTATTTCCTCAGGAGTTACCTGGGAGTGTCCATTTAATCTAGATCAGTGGCTTCAGAGGAGCTCTGTTGTAGGTGATGCCTGGGAATGTGCCCTGCAGGCTGAAATGGATGCTGCTGCTTGGGAAAGCTGCCAGATTCTTTTAAATATTTAGAGCAGAAATAATAAAATTTTTGGAAAGTCTCAGGTATTCTAAATATTGTTAAAAAATTTTAGTTGCAAAACTGGAAGAGGAAACCAGGAGGGTTTTTACCTTCAGCTGGGTAATTTGCTGATAGGAAAAGTCCTATATGAAATGATCAGTCAGCTTATGTATAAGCCTGTTGCCTAGCAACTACACAAGTAAACTTTCACTTCTCACTAAATTTTCCAGATCTCATTAGATTCAACAAATAAAATTAAGTTTATCTTCAAAATACAGCAGAAAACCTTGCAGTATAGAAAATGTAGTCTTCCTGTCATATTATATATTTATACTTGCATCTTGGGAGCAACGGGTGTAGCAAAAATGAATGTGTAATCTTCATGCAAACTGCTAGGATAATGGCAGTTCACATCAGTAAATATTAGCTACCTATGTTTTCTAAACTAACATCTTTAGGTGTAAAAACACTTACTCCTAGTCCTGGTTTCAGCCCAGCCAGCAGATCAGCCCCACGTTGCTGCTCCTTCATTCCCTCCCAGGGGAATGGGGACAGAATTGGAGGCATAACAGTGAGAAAACTCAGTGGTTGAGATAAAGACAGTTTAATAGGTGAAGCAACAGCTGCACGTGCAAGGAAAACAGAACATGGAATTCATTCCGTACTTCCCATGGACAGGCAGGTGTTCAAACGTCCCCACTTCCTCCTTCTTCCCTCAGCTCTGTGTGCTGAGCATGGCCCCACATGGTCTGGGACATCCCTTGGGTCACTTGGGGTCAGCTGTGTCCCCTCCCAACTCCTTGGAGAACACTTAATGACTAAGCTAGAGAGATTTCTCTAGGTGGTGATAAGAATATTCCTAAATAACGTTTTTAAAACAGAGATTTATACAGTGAAGCTTGCACTGCAACCTTTTTTTCCCCCCCTGAACTTACAGAACAAATCTTAGGATGGTCTGGAAATACCTATTTCACACAGAAACAGAATGCAATAAATGTTCAGAATGTATCCAAAAGATAGATAGAAATTGTTAGTGCTCTACTCTGAAAGTGTTTGAAGCATTTTAACAAAATACAGTGCACTCCTGTTTGAGGTTTATAAAACTGACACAGAAACAGTGATGCCTGACACACTGTAAGAGGTGATGTCCAAAATCAGACAGGTTTTGCAAGCCAGCATCACCAGATATGGTTAAGGTCAATTGTATGTTCCTATGCAGACAGCTATTAAATTGATTGAATGTCACTGGTTGAAGTTATATCATGGACAGATACGGCCCATGTTTGGAAAGTCTAGGTTGAAAATCAGATCTTCTCAAAGCAAAGATCCAGTAGTGCTTAACATCTGGTGCAACTGGAGAGGCCTAAGGTAGGCTCTTGATCTGTAGCAGAGAGAGGCTGGTGACCTTGAGAGATCCTCACTGGTGGCCTTCCTCCCCCTTAATAGGGCTATTCCTTTTCCCTTCTTTGGGAAGGTGGAGCCACTGTGGCTGTTGGTGCGTCTCTTCCATGGGGAAGATGCTATGGAGCTACAGCACTTGAGCTAAATTTACAGTTCCTGCATTTTACACTTCAGTGGCTTTAATTTAATCTTAAAATTAAGCAACTCTTTAGAGAACAATTACATTTTCTGGAATAGTCATTTGCTAAAACATTTACCAACATTTGCACAGGGTACAGTTTACCAGCACTTCCTTCAGGAAATGTTTTTAGGCTATTCTTCAAGTAAATTTCAGGTTGTGCACTTAAAGGGAATTATTTCCTTTATCACCTAACGATCCTGAGATGCTGAATGCAACATTACAAAGGGAAGTGGCTTGAATTGCTGAGACTTAGCAGCTCCTTAGTCTCAAGTAAGGCTGCGATTGCTTGATAGCTTTTCTTTCTTTCAGCTTTGTTGTTACTGTTATCCCAGATAGATGGAGTCCTGGTGTGACTGGGGGCAGCTGTGGAGTTTCTCTGTTGCACGTCATGACTGGGCAATGTGCTGCATCTGTTGGGATGGTGGGAGTCCTGCATTTGCACATAAGGAGCTTGGCTGAGCTGAGCCTGAGCCTGAGGGTGTATTTGAAGCCACGAACAGAGAAATCTGTGCTCTCTGCTTGCCTCTCCTCTGCAGTCCAAGAGACCGAGCCATCAGGCATGGGCTTGATCAGCAGGGAAAATGGGTCATATGGAGAGCTGCCGCCCACTGCCAGCCAGTAGTGACTTGATGGAGTGATTCCATCTTGAGAGACCGGGATTTGAGCCACTTTTAATGCTTTATCCCTGAGTGGACGTGCTTAGTGAGTCTTAAGTGAATCCAGCAGTGATGTGTGATGGAAATGTTTTAATTCTTCCCTTTGCTCAAAACTATCAGCGCACGCAGCAGAGATTCCATTTTGTTTCCATGGAAGGTTTTCATAGCTGTTGCTGCTCAGATTATTTACATATTTTTTACAATAATATAGGAAAATACAGTAGGTGGTTCTCAGTGAGGCAAACCTGGTGGGGCGTTAGTACTTCTGCTGAGACTTGGGTCTCTGAGTGCAGAGCAGTGGGAAGACTCAAAGGAGACAAATCACCTCCTGATAACATCTCTGTCTCAGGGAAGCTGTCCTGAAAACATCATCCAGGCTTTGCAGTTTCTGCATCTTCCTCTTGTTAGCAATCAAATTAAACTATCAATATTTGGTGTGCTCATGTTTCTACAGATAATTACATTTAACAGCTTTTATTTATGCAAGTCTTTAGGAAGAACTTCATTGTATTTGAGTTATTTCTTTCTCCTGTTTGTCCGAGACCAATCAGGCAGATAGAACTGTGCTTTCCTCCGTTCCTCTCCTAATTTATCATCTCTATTTTTATCTTCACCAGTTTCAATTTATTTCTTTCTTGGCTACAGAGGACTGTGATGAACTTGTAGTGAAAGATCTGAAACCGAAGACGGCATTTAATCAAAACATTTGTACATTGAACTTAATTTCCCTGATTTTATTTATTTCTTTAGGTACCTGATAGAGGAGTTTAAGTGATGTAACTAAATAACAGTAAAAGCAAATGATCACAGGGAAAGTTCTGCTGGTTCTCATAGCTCTTGTCTTGGGTCGATAGGATTTCATTAATTTCATTTGAGATCCTATGTGACAGCATAATTATGATATAATAAGACTTAGCTAGGTGGCATAAAATTACCTGCCAGTAAAGCCTCAAAGACAAGGTCACATGGAGTACAAGTAGTCTTCAAAATTACGTTTCTAGAACTAAGTGGTCTAGCTACAGAAAAAAAGAAACAAGTAACATTTTTTGACACCACCTCTAGCAGCTGCAAAGCAGTTCACCAAAATGGTTTCTCTAAAGCACTTTAAAAAGCTATTAATGTTAATTTAGAGTTCATTTTTGTTTATGCAGGACTATATTAAAAATCAGCTTTGTGGATATGAAGCTGGGAGTTAAGAAAGCAGTAAACAGTTCATCAATCATCTACTGCGTTTGGTAGGGCAGTTTTAAACCTGCTGTTCCTGAGAAACAGAACAATGCTCTGATCCTTTTTATGGGATCAATACATATAGCTGCTTAGCACAGGTGCCTGTAGATAGTAATGGATCTATAATGTATGCACCTAATGTATTTATGTGGGCTTTGCTCTTTCTAGATTGTACCCCAAAATATTTTCTTTACTTACCTAGTTCTATATGTAATTAGGATAGTCCTAATTTCGCTTCTCTGTAGGGCCGCCCCATCAATCCTTATATTAATAGAACTCCTGATATAGAGACCAGGTTTTTATTCATCCTCATTATACAAAAAGAAAAAAGTCCCCCGTAGAACTTCATGACCATCAATGCATTTGGTAAGACAGCCAGTAAAACCACGAGACTATCTGAGACGTATTTAAGTTCTATTCCTAACAGCCTAGCAAGATGTGTCTTGTGGCTGAAGCAGTCCCTGGAGCCAGATCTGTGTGCCCTTGAAGAGGTCACTGCAGCCCAGGCTGCCCTGGCTGCTCTGGCACAGCCCCGTGTGCCTGGGCCCCGCAGAGGTGCCGAGCAGCCACTGCTGGGCTGGGGGAGTCCCCGGGGTGATGACTTGGGAAGTGATTTGGGGGCTCACACAGAAAAGCTGCCCTGTGCCTTCTTCTCTGTCAGTCCCCTTGCCCATTAAATGAGAGCCTGCTTTACTGCCTGTGGTGAGGGCTTGATCAACTGTGCCTTTTTATGGGGTGTCCGGAGATCCCTGGATGTTTTCTGCAGCATGGCAAAGGATTTGCTGTTGATGCTTCTAGAAAATTAAATAAATTTTTAAAAAATTAATTATAACAAGAGTTTTTGAAATTAAAAGAAGTATTTGTGCCTTTTTTCTGACACAGAGAAGTGTGTTGTTGCATCTCCTGCCTTCCTGCAGGAGAGAATGTATCTTATTTTGATCAAGATTAATTTTGAGAAGATCTTCCTAGATTACCTTGTATATATCTTTATATCTGTGTGTGTGTATGCACATGTGTTTATTTTGTGGTTTATAGCATCAACTGTACTAATTCTGGAAGTGGGTGATTTCTAAGGGTTTTTTTGTTACTGGGTTTTTTATTTGTTACTGCTTTAAAAGCAATCCTAGTCACTGTTCTATAGCAGCAGTGTATTCTTCTTTGCTTTTTTTTTTGCCTCTTCTTTCAAAATCTAACTCGCTTTAAATTCTATATAACAACTTCTTCCTTTGGGTGCAGTGTTTTCTTTAGTCTCTGCACTTCGACACTTCCCTTGCATGTGAACCTGCACTCACTGTTCCTGCTCCTGCCTTATTTGAGATGAAAGGTAAAGACATGTAGCAGAGGTAACTCCAAGATCTTTGCTGATGGGGGAAGACCAGCTTTGACAATTAAAAGCTTTAGATGACTCTTTATCACCAAGTCCTTCACCACAATCAAGAGTGATTATTCCTCTGGTGTGATGCTGCCATTGTGTGTTGCTGCCTGGGAGAAAGCCACAAGTGGAACACGACAGTTTGAAGGAAGTGATGGTTTCTCCTTTTGAGCTTTCTGATTTTTATTCTGTTCTTATTTTTTGGCCTTGAGCTTGACTCTGCACTTCACTGAGAAATTTAAATGTAATTATGTGTAATTCATGAATTAAATCATTGTGTAATGTTCAATTGTTTTAGTTAATAATGTCTTTGAAATAGAAGAAGCCTGTCTTCCTATAAATAGCGAAGAATTCAAGGCAAGGAAGCAACCTCTTTTCTATTCTGCACCAGAGCAGTGAATAGTACCTCTTTCCAGATCCTGAAATGGCAGAAATTTTGTGTAGAGATGTAAAAAGTTAGATGGTGGGGATCATTCAGTGCAACCATGGTAATGTCTTCCTGAAAAAGGCAAAAACCTTCCATAAAATGGGGCCTGGTTTAGCTGTGATTTAGTTCTGAAAGTGGCTAGTCTGGTTTAAGGTTTGGGGCATAACCAGTCTTTTCAATATGAACTTTGACCTTTGAAATATGCTGATTGCCTGGAGTTGACGTAGAAAAGTAGAACAATTTGATCACAACCCCTGCCCCTTCCATGCCCCCACAAACCCTCCAAAACAAATGCACACCATCATTTCCCAGCTCTCCAGGCTGTGTAAGACCTAATCTGTTGAGAGAAGGGGTCTTTTCTTATTAATGTCACAGGAGCATGGAGCTGATTTCTTCTGCTTTAAGTTTGTTTTTATGCTTTATGGCCAGTTCTATGTTCAATTATTATTTGTTTTCATTTCTATTAATGAAGACTTCTAAATAACAAGAAAAGACTAGTAATAAAGAGAATTGGTTTACTTGTGCTTGTGATCTTTGTATTCTAATTGGAATTATATTCCTAACTTTAATTGTGAATCCTAGTTTAAGGATATTACATCCCATTTCCTTATTTGCATACAAATTGCATTCTAACAAGTAGCAAGGTTTTCACACTCTGCATTTTTAAAAGAAAGTTTATTTAAGAAATTTAATGCCAGTGTTCTTTTCCCCCTACAAGATTTGTATCCGTACACTAAGGATATGGGGTCTGCTCTCTGATGGACTCCAATACATTTTAACAGGTGTTCTTTCAACAGGAGGATGGCAAGAAATAAACTTGGAGCTTCATTTATGTGTAAATGTCAGGGCTGTGATACTTTTATGCCTTCTCAGTCTCAACTTAGCCCAGAGTGATTTAGTGCCTTTGTGATTTAGGGCTGATGCTGGTCCCACACTGACCATGAGGGCTCAGCGCAGCACGGAGAACCCAGCAATCAGTATCCCCCAAGGAAATTCTGGGGGCCTGGTGTGCTTTCTGGTTTGGACTTGTACATTGCCAGTTCAGTGCTTATGATGCTGGAAGAAGAGCTTGTCCCTAATGGGTCAAAACAAGATTGATTTTGCTCAGTGTCCCATTGGCAACAGTGTCTGTAAGTAGACGTTCAAGGGAGAGTGAAAGCACAGCAAGCAAGTCCCTATTTCCCACCTTCAGCTCCATTCATCTCTGTGCCTTTCCTGAGCTGGATGTGATTTTGACCTCTTTGCTAACTCATAACAGGAGTATTTTCTGTAAATGTGAGCCTTTGTAAGCTTTTAGCATCTACCAACTGTTTTCTCAACATGCAATACATTTTTATGTGTGTTGTGCCCAGCCAAGACCTCCTTGGTTCCAACCTGTATCACTACGTGTTTCTACTAATTGTTTTGGTAGATACTAGGATCATAATACCCTTGATTCTATCCCAGCTCCTATTTTTATCTGCAATATAAACAGCTCCCATCTTCTGGTACGTACCAGAGTGCTTAAAGCATGTGGCTACCTACACAGCAGATCAGGTTTTCTATTCTACTCCACTACTCAGGTGAAGTGGATTTAGTGCTAGTGGGTTTGTTATTCATTTTGTCTACTTAATGTACATCTGATCCTGCAGTTGCTTGAATTCCAGATGTAGCTTTCCAATTTCTTCCACAGTGAACAATACTGAAAAGAAGTGGGTCAGCTCCCCCGTGGCAGCCCCGTCCTTTGAGTGCTCTTTGTGCCCTGGATGTTGGGTGTCTAAAGAGCCTTTGGTGCTTCCAATGGAGACGGATTTCATTTTAGTTTTGGTTCCTTTTTGCTTGGCTGAGTTTTTGCCTGTCTTGGTGTAGTTTTGCATTTGATGGACCATTTAATATTTACCTCATTTCAATGCAATTTCAGCTTTTTAAGTCTGTCATCTTGCTTCTAATAACCCCACACTGTGCTGATCAGCCACTCTGGTTTCCTGCTTGTTCTCCAGCTCCTCGCCACGGGCAGCCTTCACTGGCCCAGCGACTCCAAGCTGCCCTTCAGGAGTCTTCACCACTGTCTCTCAGTATTCAAATCTTTAAAATGTCATTTTTAGCAAGTTTCCTAATTTTTATCTAATCTGCCTTCCTGAAGTTGAGTGTCGCCAAAGGATTGGGTTTTCTTTTAATTTTTCTTTTTCTTTTCTTGTTACTCCTGCAGGAAATGCCTGTAACTACTTGGTGGTCACTTCTGCAGTGATCATTTCTAGTTGTGTGATTCTGATTGATCTGTCCCTCCTTAGGACCAATTAGGGCCTTGCCTCCTGCTTGTGAGCTCCCAGAGAGCCGCTTCACACCGTTACTGGAGCATGTGAGCAAATGAACTTTGCCTGTTTGTGAACAGTAACTGAAGCCTCCCTGGTGCCATGTTACACTTTCTGACCTCTCCTGGCATCCTGTGGTTAGTGTAGCCACCCTGTTCAGCTGAAGGGTAATACAGACCCAGTCCTTCATTGCTCTGTTCTAGGCAAGATGAATTCTTGGTACTTGCTGAGATGGTTCCACCCTGACCGCTCCTTAGAATACGATATTGCGGTACAGGTCACTCCTGTTGCTGTCTTTTCTGCTTTGGGGTGTTTGGAAGGGTTTTTTGCCTTTTATAATTTATTTTTTATTACTGATCTAAAATGCCATGCTTACTGTCTTCCTTCCCCTGAATTCCTCATACGCTTTGTTCGTCAGTGCCTTCACTTAGCACTAGACGTTGCAGTTCCTCAGTTGCATATTTAAGATAAGAAAAATTTTTATTAAATTGGACATTTTGTTAAGCATCTCAAAGTAAGTTCATTTGTTACGAATTGCTTCCACTGTGCATTGAAAAAATTTGTGCTGCTTCTGAATAGACTCAGAAGTTGAGTCTGTGCCCTCTGTAACTCCAAAGCACTTCACAGTTTTTGCTCTTTTAATTTGACACTTGGGCTCCTTTTTTATCCCCTGACTTTGCACTCAGGCTTTCAAAAGTGTGCAAAGATTATTTTTTTGGACTCCTCTAAATTTTCAGAATACTGTATTTGATTTTAATTGATCTATGGAAATTTAAAACCTTTGACCAGACCCAAGGCATTTCAAGTTTGGCTCTAAAATCCATAGACATATCAAAAATATTGGCAGTTTCCCATTAGTGACTAGCTCTCAGCAGCCAATGCTGTGCTTCTGGCAGGAAAGGCCACACAAACAGGGATACAGCTGCTCTCTCCAGAGTTTTTTCCCCTGCTCTGTCCTCTTTCTCTCTAGAAATATGTTTATATCTAACATCAAAAGGTGCAGAAGAGGTAGATTGATGGTTGTGGTAATTTACCACACACTTTCATATATTTTATCTGCTCACTTTTAATTACAGTAAAGGATATATATGGAGAAACCCTCTTATGCTAATCTAGTTTCTTTGGTGCTCTATGTCTTGGTACAAATCTATTTTAAAGTAAAAAATGTAATGATATTTGCCATTAGTAAAATTCCAAAGACCATATACATAGGTGCCACTGGTTGCCTGTGGAAAGGTTTGTCAAGTTGATTCCTTTCAACACCATCAGTGCTACTGTTTTAATGGGATATCTTCCAAATATATTCCCATTTTAAAGCTTAACTGTTGTCTTTCAGTTCTTTATAACAGAATGGGAAGTTATTTTGTATCAGTGGATTTAGGCTATTGTCTGTAGTAATGGAACTGTCTTTTTTTCAATTTAGCAAAATACCATTAAGAATTAATTTATGACCCAGCTACGTTATTGAATCATAGAGGTATGGAGGAGCGTTACAGTCTGGGTATTCTTTCCAACAAAGTTCTAAAGATCATTTTTAATGCACAGACACTTTGCTCCTTCATTGCACTGTAACTCGTATATAGAAATGCGATTTAGGGAATGTGTTTTTACTGGAGGTGCAGAGGTAGCAAAATGCACAATTACTGATAACAATGTGACACTGTGTGTGCTGGATGCAATTTTGCATTTCAGAAGCAGGAAATGGAAAAAAGGATGATTACTTGAAAGTAGTGTAAGTAAAATCCTACCTTCTCTTAGTACAAATGTCAAATCCTGGGAGGTAATTCTGCTTGACTATAGATTAGAAATAGGTAAAAGAGACCAAAACAAATATATATGGTCCATATGGTACAGCAATGGACTGTGTTGGAAAGGTTTCATTTGTGAAGGACAAAGTGTTGTTTAGTGGTGATGTTACTTTTCTTTAAGTTCCTGATTTTATTTTTTACATCATCAACATTTAAATGGGAAATGGGAGCTCCTTCAGGAGTTCCAGCAGGTATCTTGGAGCTGAGGCAGCAGCAAGGCAGAGGCAACGCCTCCCTCTGCACTGCGCTGTCAGGCTGCTTTTGGAGAAAGGAGGACTCTGAGCCCTTTTGTCTTCAGAAGCCTTTTTGTCTCTTCTGTCTGTTTTGTCTGTCTGTGAAATTACCCCACTCTCCTATGGAGAAAGAAATATTCCCTAGAGTGCTTTGTCCATATTAAAAGAAAAATCCATGCTTTGTAAATCTCTGTTCTCTTCTTTATCTGCCCTGACACGATTTCATGCGTGCAAGGTGTATGTAAAGTGCTGCATAGTGGCAATAGTAGTGCTCTACCCAGATATGTGAACAGCTCTGTGGGTGTCAGGCAATGTCTTACACTATATTTAACTCAAGAGTAATTTATAATGGCAAGATTTCTGCCTAGTACCTACTGGCTCCTGATGCCCAAGAAACTGGGCTGATTTATGTTCAGTACCTGGCCCCATGCTGCAGTTTCAAATCCTTTTTGCTGTGGATTGTGATCTGGGTGTTAATTTATCAAAGTTGGGATTCACAGGTCGCAGTGTTACAGCCAAGCTAAGAGAGTCTCATAAAGAAGGGTCCATTCATCTTGTGACTGCATGTAAATATTCTGTGTTCCTATAGCTTTAGCTGGGTGACTGTATTATCTCATTAATCATTTTGCGAGGACTTCTGTGTTGTTGTTGTCTCTTCTCAAGGATAGACAGACATTTACCACTTCTGTGATCAATAAATGAGTTATTAGGAACTAGTGCCTATAAACTGAGGTAGCAGCATTGCTTTGCAGTCTGCTGCTTTTGTTGGCTGGCTTCTGCAAAATCTGCAGGTGGAAAGAAAAGGCCAGGGTATAAGAGCTGGCTAAAATGCAACCTGCTGCATTTGAGAAATCTAATTTCAAAAATAAATTGAGTTTGGACTTAATGTCTTACTGGCTCTAAGCAGTGATTTTCCATCCTTTCTTTTAACCTCTCCAGGTATTGATTTTTTGCAGTAATGTATTTAACATTTGCTGTGCAGGGGCACCCAGCCCTTCCAGCTGTGGATCCCTGCCCTGTGGGGTGTGCAGGAGCAAGGCTGTGGGGTGGGAAGGGCCAGTGCCCCATGCAGCACCTTTCCCCAGGGTCCTGCTGTGCTGCCCCTGCCTCCTCTTACACTGGGGGCTTGCTGAGAGCTGGGGGGGCACAGGCTGGGTGCTCCCACGTTATCCATATGGAAAGGAGCTGAGCAAAACTTTTCTCCTCTGACCAGTGGCAAGTTTTAGTGGAGCTGGTCACTTAGGGCACTTTTAACTCACAGGGTAGCTGCTCGTGCTTCCCTGAATGCAAACAGTCTATCCAAGCAGGTTTTTTCCCTGTAAGTAATTTGTTTCCTATTCTTAATTTTACTTTTTCTGCCTAGAGGAAGCTCTGTTCAGCACCTTTACCCATGCTTTAAATTAACCAAGTGGAATTTCCTATGGGGCAATTTCGTTTTCCTCGTGTGAGATCTTTTGCTTACAGTGGTGTATAGTTGAGCTTAGCCGGATGGATAGGTGTCTCTCACATCTCGTCTCTCCTTACAAATTTTAAAGAAAACACAAACTGTCAAAATAACCTTACAGGTCTCAGAAAATGCTGATGAATTTTTTCTCATAAAAACAACAGAGGAAATCAGAGTTCCAAAATAAATGCCACCCAGAGATCCTTAATATCCTCAAATATGAAAAGAACACTTATACTGACAAAGGAAAAATGTTACAATCAAGTTTGAGTAAACTGATACGTAATGAATACAGACAAAAACCTTGGAAAATGTCTGAGAAATAACTGACAACATGTAGTAGCTCCTGTTCTCTAATGTAAGTTTAAAACATTTCTGACATAGATGGTTTTTTCTGCTGAAAATTTAGTGTTCTGGGACAATGATTTTTGGCAATGGTAGTCAATGTTCAGTGTAGCCTTTCAAAATGGACAATATGTGCTTTATTTGTTGAGCTGAAGAGATAGGCTTTGTGCTGCTGCTTTACTTATTTATTTATTTTTAAGTATTAAGCAAAGCCTGTAGTATAAGTTGAGTTTAACAGTGATAAAGTTGTCTAGTTGTCTACATTCTTTATGCTGAGGGATTTTGTTGGTTTGGGGGATTTCTTTTTGTGAGTTGACGGGGGTTTTGTGTGAGGGTTGGTTGTTTTTTTTCCTTCTTCCTCCCACAGCAGTTTATATAAATCGGTTCAGAAGAGTAAGCTGCTGGAGAAGATGCCCCACTTGTCTATCCCAGCAGGAGGTTAATTGTGTCCACACTAAATAAAACTTGATGAATAAATGCATTGTGTTTGTAGGGCACCCATTTATGGCCACAAAATTATTCCTACTCGGAAATCAGATCACTGGGCTATAGCCAAAGCTGAATGAAAAGGAAAGTATTTATCTTTTCAGTCATTTCTGGCCACAGAGATGACTCCAGCTTGTACAGCTTGCTCAGGTCAAGTGGTGCCCTCCAGCTTTTCCCCTCAATGGCTATGATGATCAACCACGTGGTGATGTGACTCATTTTGATTTATCTTTCCTGGGTCATTTTATCCTGAAAAGTGTTTCTGGGACATGGGTTCTTATAGCTCCATGCCTGCAGTTGAGGGGGAGGAGGGCAATTTGGTGAGTCAGCCACTTTCTGCCCAGTATTTTTATGGGTAGGTTTCAGATTTATCAAATGCCCTTTTTTTCCATGTACTTGTGATTTGACATTTAAAGGCCATATTGTCTGAATTAAGGAAATCACTGGGTACTGGAATGAAAAATGAGCTGAAAGAAAAATTGATCAGTAATTAGGAAGGTTAGTCCACTCATGGCAGAGAGTCCGAGATTTATCCTGATATACTGCTATTCAGTTAGTGTAGATATAAATAAAGCAAGTTGGAAAAAAATCTCAGAAGTGCGTCCTAGTAACTATGACACGGGCTGGGATCATGAGGCTCCTCAGCAGGAGTAGATAGTTAGCAGAATACGAGTTCTATTCGTTACATAAATTCTCTGATTTTATTTCATACTCATTTTTCAACTACCGAGTATCTGCTGTCTGAGTTGTATCCACATCTTCCTGACCATAACCCCATAAAAAAACATTTTAAAGAGCTAAAAATAGGAGGGAGAGAATATCAAAGACATCCACCTTCCCTTTGCCTTGTTGAGGAACTATTTCCATTGCAAAGATTAGATTTCAAGCAGAAATGCAGGCATAATTTTTTAAAAATAATTATTTTCTACAGTTTGGCATGCTAAACGTAAATGTGGAGATGCATTATGACAAGAATATTTCTCATAAGTATGTCAGAAGTGTATGGTTCTGTATTTGAAATTAAAGTAGCCTTTGGCAAACTGTCTGCATGGCTGTGATAAGGAAACACATGGAAATCTCGGCCTGGTTTACAGACAGTATGGTCAGCTATATGAGGAGTCTCTACCGTCCACAGGCAGTACCTTGCAGTATTTCCTCACTCTCTTCTTCTTCGTCATTTGCTGTACAGTTAAAATCAAAATGAAACATTTAACTGGAACAAAGAAATAGAAGAGGAAGCTGCCCCAAACAGTGGATTTTATCAGGCTCAGCGAGCATCATCAGCAGGATACCTATGGCACAAAAGCAGGCCAGGAGTGTGGCCTCTGCCAGTCCTTGGTCACCCCAACCCTGCTGTCCCCTTGGACTCGCGCCTGGCTTTGGCTTGGGGGCAGTGCTCGGCGTGCCTGGGGGTCTGCGGGGCTGCTGCCAGAGGTGTCACTTGACATTCTAAAAATTAGGCTCAGACACCAATGGTTTTCCTCATTCTCTGCCAGCCTCTTTGTCTTCTGACCAGGGAATAGGTTTCTTTAGGTCCTCTGTTTATTCTTAGTCCAGAAATAGATTTTATACTCAGGGCAACGAACTGTTAGGAGATTTCTGTCCCATTTTTTCCTTGCTTTGTGTCACATTTCATCTGCAGCTAAATTTGAGTAAACTTTAGGTTGCTGAGCAGTAAATATAAGTTGGAAAATGCAGATAAACGTAGATTAGAAAATTATTGTAAACTTCAATACTTATTTGAGCAGAATGATATCTTGGCATTGCCAAGCCTCGTAGATGGAGAGAAGAAAGAAAGGGGAGGAAGAGGAGAAGGCGTAACAAAAAACCAAAGGGTTTTGAACTTGAACAGAAGTCTTGGCCTGAAAATTTTTAAGTGCGGAAGGGTTTTACTGCCTTGTACATGTTTCATGAAGTAAGTGTGATTTCTCTTTCCAGATTTTTAGAAGATATTTCTGTTTTTCCTTTCTGTTATGATCTTATTACCTTATGTTGCCTTGGACAGCTAGATCTTAGCCATGATGTGGTATATCTCATTTGGTAATAATGATCCTTTTACAACTCCTAAAGGATGTAATAGAATGAAGTATGCTAATTGGAAGCCAGAATAACACGTCCGTAACAATTTCATTTTACTTGTGTGTAAACAAGGCTCTAACACAGAGTCAAAACTGGCATAACATGGAATTTTTGTACTCTAGGTTTCCATGGAAAAATAGGGAAAAATGGAGCTGTGATCTAAGTGCTCGTTCCCAGAGGTGCAGCCTTGGTAGAGGACGGCCCTGTGTCCCTCACAGGCACTGAAGCATCAGCACCTTGGCAGAGCTTTTTGGGGGTGAGACATTTGGCAGAGCCACCAGAAAAGAAAGGGAGGGTGCCCAGGATGGCTGCCTGCTTACCACCCCTCGTTGTGGATTTTATTTCTAGAGGGGTGGGTGACTGGACACAGAAGTCTTTGATCTCAGGGAGCCCCAGGAGTGCTGAGTGGGGGATTGTCGTGGTTTAACCCCAGCCAGCAGCTCAGGGCCACACAGCTGCTTGCTCACTCCTCCCCTCTGGGATGAGGGAGAGAACTGGAAGAGTAACAGTGAGAAAACTCAGTGGTTGAGATAAAGACAGTTTAATAGGTGAAGCAACAGCTGCATGTGCAAGGAAAGCAGAACAAGGAATTCATCCCCTACTTCCCATGGACAGGCAGGTGTTCAAATGTCCCCACTTCCTCCTTCTTCCCCCAGCTCCGTGTGCTGAGCATGGCCCCACATGGTCTGGGACATCCCTTGGGTCACTTGGGGTCAGCTGTCCTGGCTGTGTCCCCTCCCAACTCCTTGTGCCCCCCAGCCCCTCGCTGGTGGGGTGGGATGGGGTGAAGGGCAGAAAAGGCCTCGGCTCTGTGTAAGCTCTGCTCAGCAATAACCAAAACATCCCTGTGGTACCAACACTGCTTCCAGCACAAATCCAAAACACAGCCCAGGCTACCTACTGTGGAGAAAACTAACCTCACCCCAGCCCAAACCAGCACCAGTGTGTGTGTATGTAATGCCTTTTCTGTGATGGTCTCGGCTGGGAAGAGGTCTGAAAGGAGTATCAATAAAATCTGTATAGACACAGTGATCAGCAGGCCAGAAGGTGGGGAATAAAGGAGCTGGAGGAAAATACCTGTACTTGGAAAGAAACCACTGCAGAAAAAGTAGATATTCTCAAGGCTGGCAGATCAGCACCCGCAGGGAATAGCATGTTTGCCAGCTGGTGTGGAGGGATAGAGGGCTCAGCAGCGACCAGCTTGATAAAGTGGCAGCATAACCTGGCAGTCACATTTGTAACCAATGCCAGGGATGTGAGTAACTGTGATCCCAGTCCCTTTGAAGAGAACTCTAGTACAAAAGTCTCTCTAGCACAGGCTGGATTATTCCTCTCATCCACTTCTCCATCCTCCTGAACTGGCTGAAGTCTCAAGTAGAATATCTGTAGAAGGATGCACAGGTTGCTCATGGAGACAAAGCAAAGGACAGACCTTCAGGTGAAGTGGACTGCATGGAAAACACATGGAGCATCGAAGGGGAGGCTGCCACATCTCCACAGGCTTCAGGAGGCAGGAGGATATGCTGCGAAATGACACTGCTGGCAAAACCATCATGAGGAGCATGCCAGCCCTCTGAGCAAGAAGAAAAACAAGAACAGTCCTCAGCGGGGTCAAATTAGTGACTATACACACTTAAGGTGAGCCTGGAATGCCTTCTCTTATCTTTGTCAGAAGCCCATAAACTTTAATGGGATAGTATTGTTGCTCTCAACTGAATTTGTTATTTGTGCTCTGCATAATCTGCAATGATGTCACCTTGATGGAAAAAATAGACTATAGCTGGTGTAAGGAGAGACAAGACTGCAATTTTCTATCACTTAGGAATCCTCAAAGGAGGCAGAAAGAAAGCAAGAAAACAGAAGTGAGAAATTTTCAGAGTTTACACCAAAATGAAGAAATTCAAATTAATGATTCTGCTCATTTACCCCACAGATACCAAAAAAGACAGGAAGTATAAGAATAAGAAATTGTCGTAGCAGCATAACCTGATCATTTGTGGAAACCTTAGGTCTTGGGATGCTGGTATCATCAGTTTCTCTTTATAGATGTGAAATTGAAGTAGAAGCCATGGAAGGAAGAATTGAAGCCTTGTCTTCCAGTGACTTTGCATAGACTGATTTGACCCCTGAAAGCTAATATTTGAAGTAGGAAAAAGTGTAGTCATTTTGTCTGGTGGATGTGTGCTGGCAGCACTGGATGGTGGGAACTGAACCAGTTTAGCCATAGAATCAGAGTTAACAGGCCAGGCAGACACTCAGCTGCAGGGAGCAATCAAAGGGAAAAGGTTTCCAAGGTTAAAAATAAATAAATACATAAATCAGTCCTTGAGTGTAATTGCAAGCTAAATACCACTCAGTACTTACTTATAAAAGTCACAATCAGTGCTTCAAAATGCCACCTTAAGACTGAGTCAAGAGCAGGAAGATGAAGAAAGGTCTCAAAAATTCCCTCCGTAACCAGTTCAAAAGACTTCTGTTTGCAGGGCATGTATGCATCCTGCACAGTAGATACGCTGATTTGATTTGCATCAAAGTGTGGTGTTAATACAGCATAAGACAAATGTGAATTCTAAGTGAAGCGGAGAAAAGGGAGAAGCTCACGGCACTTGAAATGCTAGAGGGATCTTTCAGGTGACGTGTTCTTTTTAAAGCCTAAGTAAAAAAAAACTTAGATTGGTCTTGACTCCTTCTTCACATCACCTTTACCCACTGCTGGTATTTGTGGTGTAGGGACTGATTCAGCTCAGGTGGGCCCTGTGCAGGAACAGCAGTGTTTTGATTTCAGTCTCTGTCCATAACCTAGGACTGGCAGGGAATACCTTCAGGTACACAGGCAGTGTCTCTGAAGCTCAGTGCTTAGGGCAGAGTGATGTGATGCCTAATTTCCTCTTACTAGGCAGTGAAAGTAGATAAAGACAGAAGAAATTACTGCTTTTGAAGCAAACATCATACATAAACTAGTGAAACCTGGAGAATTTAGTTGGGATGAATATATAAATACAGGTGCATAGAGCTGTGGTTTGTTGCTTTGTAGCTGGACCACTGCCAGAAAGTATCTTAACTCCTTTGGGGCAGGGGAAGTAAAAAGCATTTTAGAAATTATGAAACTCAGTGTTTCCAAGTGAAATATTTCCCTGGGACCTGCTCCTCCTTGGTGAAATGGATGCTATGCTTTGGAACACAAGTTTGTGGATCTTAGTAGGTTTCAAAAGAAATCCTTCAGCCTAGGAAAAGCAGCATTTCAGACCCACCTAGCTTTGGGTATCTTGCTGCAAGTTCCCTGTGAGAGCAAGGGGTGCTGTGCTGCGTCCTCTGGGAAGTCTACACCTCTCTGCTGAGACTTGCTTTCACTTGCCACCAACTGGCTTTCATCATGGAGAGGTAATTGCAGGTAATTTATAAGGAATTGTGCATAGCTGAATGATAATGAACCTGGTTACTCTATCAAAATGACAATAATGGACATTTTTGTTGCAGTATATTGTAGAAAACATTGGACAAAGCTGGAACTGCAGTGAACTGTCACTGACAGAACTGGTTTATAACAGTAGCTGGGTATAACTGAAAACTGGAACTTTCTTTAACTGCTCCCTTTCAAAGAACATGATATTTTATCTTTATCAGAAATGTGCTAGTGTGCCGTAAAGCTGAATGCAAGAATTACTGGAACAGTTACGACAAATGTAGTTTACCTGATGATAACCCTGATGGTTAAGAGATGCAAAAGGCATCATTGGCTTAGAAAATTGGCATTATGAGATTATTAATCCTTCACTTGCAGACAGTGCAGCCCAACAGAAAACACACTTGAGAAACTTGGCCTTCTTTTCAGCTCTGCCCATTACCTGCTGGTTATCTGTCTCATTTCTGCTTCCTTATCTGAAATAAGCCCCCAGGCTCAGCCTGCTGCAGAGTGGCAGGATGCTTATATTGCAGAGTATTTTGGGCACTATTAGGGACCAGATGGCCTCATCTTCGTGGGATGGGAATTTGGTGACTCTGGGGAAGGAAAAGAAGCAGCCCCTGATGTGTTCCAGTTCAGCAGGATAGTGGCATTGCCAGCTCATGGTGCTGGCACTGCCCTGAGCTGGCCAGCCAGCAATCTTCCTAGGAGCCATGTGTCTCCTCATCTCATCTCCATCTTCCAAAAGTGGCAGGCAAGGTAAGGAATGCACAAGCTGTGAGCTATTTGGAGCCTAACTGCAGCAGTTACAGGACTGTTGATGAAGTAATTGGTAATCTCAGATGTTTCAGCCAACTTTGAGGTGCTGCAGTTAAGGGTCAGATCAGATCAGACTTCAGAGGCTGTGTTATGCATGAGGTAGCTCATGGATGTCTAACTGAGCTAGAATCTCCTGCATCATTTCTCATTTGACATTTCTTTCAATTTCTAATAAATTTACTCTTTCATTGCATCTCAGCTTGTGTGCAAGGCTGTCCTTGAAATAACTGTTATCCAATGATTCTGGCATCTGCACCAGTTGCCTGCAGCACAGATTGCCTGATGGCTGTCACCCGTTGTTAGTAGCACACCATGAGCAAAGAGGTGCATTTTGTAGGTCTGTTTTACAAAAGCTAGGGAAATGACAGGAACCCCCAAGAAACCTAACTGAGAAAAGGAGAATGAAAATGAAAAGTAAAACTCCTAGTGCAACCTTTATCTACTAACTGTATTGATAGGATGTATCAGAAATTACAGCAGTTCTGTTCTCTCCATTACGTTTATGACTGTGTCAGCATTTAGGCAGTAAACCCATATTTTCTGGGCTTCCTAGAAAAATTCACACTGAGGTGGGACTTACTGCACATGTCCTAAACTGTGGCATACTAGGACTCCTATTAAAACTGAAAAAAAATTCTATTAATCTCTTCTAAAGTTATTAGAGAAGAATGAAGGTTTAATGGGTTGTGTGTTGTCATGCTTGCTGTCAGCCAAAAGCAGCTGAGTTACCTGCTGCAGACTCACCTGTGCTCACTAGTTCAGCACCACTGCTTACCCACATGCCTGTTGTGAGCTGTACATCAGAGCATCTGTGAGGTAGCCTGCCTTACTGCAGTCTGCATGAAAGGAAATGATGAAAAGCACAGTGCATATTTGGGGAGAAAATCTGATTGATACCACCCCCTTCCATAAGTGGAATGCGGTTTGTTTTCTGCTGTCTGTTTGTAAGAATGTCATTTATTACCTATGCTATGTGTAGGCAGGCAGCTGCAGTAAAAGCCTGATGCAGAGCTCCTGGGCATGCTCAGCACCTGTGTTGGCTGGTACGACCTCAGTGCTGGGCCCAGGACTTGGCCACTTACAGGAGGTGGGGCATTTTGGGGAAGAGGGTTTAAATGTGCAGGTATTTGGTGTCATCCTGGCCCCAGAATAAGCTGATAGAAAGTGCAGCAAACTAAAGTTCTAAAGAAAAAATTTGTTAAACCAGCATTCATGTCAATAGTTTGTACAGATTTGACTCTCTTGTACTCAAAGTGTATGGAAAATGGGGGGAAAAAAAATGTTTTTAACAATTCAGCGTACATTTACAGATAAGAACTTTGGCACATTCCGGATTGCAACAAGTAAGAATAGCAAAATTAAAAGCAGCAATTAGTATGTTGGATCAAGTGTGTACTGATGGCTGTGGATGGAGGTGATAACCATGCTTTATTTTGTAATTCAGACCATTGGTAGCAAAATCCAGAGCTGTGCAACACCTGGCATTTCTATTTTGTAGAAAAATGAGATATTTCAGCATTTTTCCTTCCTAAATCATATCACTTAGTTAAAATATTTAAAACCTGATTTGGGAAAAGTGAAAGTGTTGACTTCTTTGGATGTGCTTATGGCTAAATTTGAGCTCCTTCAGCGAAGCTGCCGGCTGTGGTAGCAGCAGCATGGGAGAACTCAGTCACTGCTTGTTGACTGATCCCATTCCCATGGCACAGAGTGATGGCTAGGCAAGGGAAGAAATACTGTGGGAAGTTTTTGGTGAACTCTAGGAGTTGATCCTCTGTGTGTGATAGGAGGATGTGGCTGTTCCCGTGTGCAGCTTGTAAGAAGCAGCAGTCCGCAGTTGAATTCAAAGCAGAGTTTCTTCCTGGCATCCCACTCAGCAAACACAATTAGATTTGATTCAAACTACTTGAAACAAGATAATTTGGTCTGGGTTTCCCATAAAAATACACATTATTGAAACCAATGTTTTCCTAAAGCCATATTTTTCATGTAGAAGTGGATTTGGTAGTTGCAAAAACATGAAATAATAGTGTCTTGATAGAGGCTTACTATTCTCTTGCCTTCTCCTCCTGTGTGTTAGTTCTCCACATGTTTTAGTCTTACCTCCAAATGTTTAAAGATAATTTAATTAGCAGCAAAGGCTTCTCCTATCTAGGAAAATCCCATGCAGTTTTATTAAGGGGGAAAATGGAAAAGGATAAAGATCAAGACTATAATTTTTAATTCAGTATCGCACTCTCCGGTGTCTCATTATCCTCCTTGTAAATGATTCATGGCCAATAATTGTCTGTGAAGAACAAATGACTCCCCTATTCCCAAATCTCCCACACTTATCCTTCAGATACCTTTGTTTTGGATTAAGACTTTCCCCTACTAAGTCTGCACAAATGTCTCTTTCTCCTTGGCTGTTACGAGACAGAAGAGATGAAGCAGCTGAGAATGTTATCTCTGCTCCTTTCCTCAGGCTGGGGGAAACCTTCAGGCAGGGTTTGCACTCAACAAAGTCCTCCAGAAGCCACCAAGATCAACCCAGGAGCAGATGGCAAAGCACTGTGACCATCAGGGCTGGTCTTCTGTTTCAACACTTGTGAAAATCAAACTGCAAGGTGAGCTCTTAAACTCAGCCAGGAAAGAGAGGCTGTGCTTGGCACTTCTCTCCCATGCAGAGACACTGAGGAAAACAGCCCACTGTGCACTTGACATCTTGAAAAAAGCTTTTTTTGGAGCATGAAGGATCTTTCTTCTGTTTTTTCTGGTCCTCTCCTGGCCCATGGATTGCTAAAATAAATCCCCCTCCTTAATCCTTCAGACATTGTGAGGTAAATTTGCTGTGTCCTGGCTCAGCAAGAGTTGATGAGGATTTGCAGTGCAAGAACAGATGGGAACCCTTCCCTAAATCCAACTACAAGACTTTTAATGAAGAGCCTTGCAGTCTGTGCCAGGGCTGTTTGTGTCCTGCTTGTTACAAATCACTGTGGGCACGAGCTGCTGCTGCCTGTTGCTCACCTGACACAGCTTTTCTGGCAGGTGGATGCTTAAATGAGGGTGATGTGAGTATGTCTCCAGTTGCTTCAGCAAGACACTGCAGGGAATCTGGTGGCTTGAGGAGCTGTCTGCTCTTAAAATTGCTTTGGAAAGTGTCAGTGTGGGAGCAGAGAGCTGTAGCCGCTCTGCGGTGCCACTGCCTTAAGGCTCAGAACTTTCTGGTCCTCTCACGTGCTCCCACCCTCTGAGATGGGTTTGCTGTGTGATGAATTGCACATCATAAATATTTCTCTCAGTTTTCCATTTCACTGGAAACTTTATTTTATGCTCTCTTTTCTGCATGGATACCAGTTCCTCCTCACCCTAACAGTTATTTCATCCAACTTTTAGTCTCTTCTCCTGAGAAATGGTTTCCTTGCTTGTTCAGGGATCCTGATTGTTACTCTACAGTTTTATCCTATATATATATATGTACGTACATATACACATTATGTATTATATTTTCTGTATATTTCTTAGGAGTAATGCTCTTCTCTGCTCTGGGCTTGATGGTCTAACACAGTGACCAGGGGCACTGCTGAGCCCAGAGTGGTCTTGTATGACCCTGGGAGAGAAAGAGGTGCTGCGTGGACTCTTATTCTTCTGCCTTTGGAGTGCTGTGGCTGAAGTGATGCTTTGGATGCCCTGCTCTTCCCACCTGTGAGTGCTGAAATGCACTGTTCAGGTTGGCCTTCGGAGCTCTTATTTACAGACTCCTTTGTTCTGTGCAAATTTGAGGTTGCAGCTGAAGAGCAGCATAGGAAAAGCTGTAAATATATTTTCTAGGATTGACAGGAACCAAGATGTCCATAAAAAGCTTTTAAGAACTCCTGCAGGTCTCCTGGAGTAGGCAGGCAAATTACTGCCTCAGACAAATGTCTAGACTGCTCAATAACTCTTTGTTGAACAGGTAAGTCTGAATGGATGGTGCTATCTTAGGTATAGAGCGGAGTTTTCCCTTCATAAAACATTGCTATTCTGTTAAACTGTTGGAGTCTCCTTCCTCCTGCTGCTCAAGACCATGTGTTGTTCTTTCCTTACTGGAAGTTGCAATGAACTTATGTCAAGTATGTTTCTTTATAGGTAGGAAACATACTCAAGTTATCTTAAATCAGAATTTTTTTACTAGAGGGCAAAAAAGGGAGATGTATAAAGGCTCTGCGTGCTGAGATAGACCGGGAATGGGTTGAACTTGATCTCTGTTGCAACTTGCAAATTAACACTCTGGTGTGGGTACCAATCCCTTAGGATCATGTTCCTGCATATTGATTACAGAGATTCTCAGGAAAGGTGTGTGTGAATCAATAAAATTTCCACTGGAAGTTTTCATCTGCAAGTAGGAGTCGCATTTAAAATCAAATCTGAGTTTCCAAATGGACACGTGGTTGCTTGGTGCGTGAGCTGGAGTCTGTTGTATGCAGTATAACCCAGTCACCCATACAGAGTTAACTCCCTCCCTCAGGACAGTGAATGAAAAAATTTCAATTACAACTCCATTTCTTTCCAAAAGGAATCATAAATGTGTTTTAAGTTGGCCTGCGATGTTCATGCTTAGCATACTGAATTGCTCCTCAATGGATTAGTTTATTTTACTTGGAGATCCTCAAAGAATTGCACCAATGGCCATGGGGAAATACATTGCAGTGGAAGTTTCACTTGGAAGCTTTATGTGATAGAATAAGGTTGTAGAAGAGAAATTTGTGTACTTAGGTGCATCTCCCATAAATGAGTGTTATCCGTGAGTGCACACCTGGCACCGCTGTGGTAAGAAACCAGGAAACCGCTGTGGTAAGAAAGCTGCTTTGGTGTCTCAACAGGCTGTTGGACATCAAAACAAGTATCTTTGGGCTGATCCATGCAATGTCTTGGCTGTTTGTAATGCCCTAATTATAGTGAGTCTGTGCCTGGATCCCCTGTTGCCCCAGACAGCGTTGCCTGGTGACTGATAGCTCATCAGTACTGCTCACTTAGCTCTGTTAACATGCCACTCAGAATGTGCAGTGAAGATGAGGTCCAGGGGCAGAATGACCTCAATTAACAGATGAAAGGTGTATCAGTGCTAAGGCCCTCCTGGCTTTGCAACTGAAATGATCTTAAAAGCAAAAATTTGCATCCTGTAATTACTGACCAAACCCATAATTCTGTAATTAGTGATGCAGCTCGCTCTTCAAGATGATTTGTGCCAACTCCCTGTCTTTGAGCACTCATCCAGGTCACCTCCTGCCCTCCTGCACCAGCTTTGGTATTCCAGGAGCTCCTGCAGCATCTCCCTGCAGCTGCAGGACCCTCATTTCAAAAGCAGCTCAGGAAAAGTGGTGTGGCAGTAGCCTGGGGCTTTGCACTCACTGAATCACCTTTTGTTTCTGCCCAGTGTGTGGTTTCTAATTTCAAATTTATTGGATGCATTGCAAAATTAATTCATTTTAAAACAGAAATGCTAACTCTACTGGACAACAATAAAAAGCTGTTGCAAATGGACTAATTAGAGATTATCAAGAATGTTAGATATCAGTTTTTCATGTCAATATTTCTGTTTTCATTGTAATAAGATTGTGATTATAGAGTTATCACATTTGTCAGATGTGACTTTTAATTGTGCCTCATAAAATAGTATTTGGGTTATTAAAAGAGATGGCCTGAAAATATGAGTTGTAATCTGTAGACATTTAGAGCTAGATAATGTATTAATAGCAACATCCTAACAATGGATGCTTTAAATATGTAATTGTAAGTGGACTCAACATAAAAAACACAGGCATGAGAAGAATCACTTTTGATGTTATGAAGTCAAGCACCTAAAAATCTGGAAAATGCTACAGCTAAACCATTTCTGTAAACTACATTTTCCCTTTTTTCAGGCCGATGGAAAGGAACAGGTAAATAGGAAGAAACTAGGACAGTGCTTAAGGTTGTAGTAGTTTTACAGCTGCCAAACAATGTGTGGTTTATTTGGGGTATAGAGCACTGACCTGTTAATGGAGGAAAGAAGAATGTTTGTCAAATCATTTAATTTTGAAACAGGGTGTTTGCCTTGTGTCCACGACACGTTGTTTACTGCAGAATGTGAAAGGTGGGTACTGCAGGACAAGGCAGAAGTGGATTCTGCACAAGGAAATGGGCTCCTTGCCTGGCCTTCTCCACTGAGCTCCTCAACTATGGTGAGTTCAGGGACTTAACCCAAAATTTCTCATGAGCTTTTTGCTAAACCACTTTTACCTTCTGGACACTTGTAGCCATGGCACAAAAAAGGCCATGTTTGCTTTAAAAATACTGGGTTTCTAATGATAGATTCTCTAGGGAGAGATGGGGCAATGATTGTTGGGGCCTCAGATTATTCCTGTTCTTGAGACTGCTGTCCTGAAGGTACAGTAAATTTGAGGAGCAGTTGGAAAAGAAAGCTTGAGTGCAGTTGGTGTGGAATATATTTGTCCAGTTTAGGAACAGCTGCAGTACTTCAGATAATGCTGCCTTTTCCCTCATTTTCTTATCAGCTTCTTATTTTCCATATGCTGAAAGATGTGTCGTCTCATCCTTGCGGAATGGATCATGCAGTGGTCTTTTCTGCTTCATTGCAAAGTCAGCTAAGTCAAATTAAACAGCCTTTATGTTAAAGAGCCATAAATTAACTCAGATGACTTTGTACTGAAGCTGGTGAAGAGCAGTTGCATTAAAGAGTGCTTTTTGCTGAAATTATTTTGGATGGTTGTCTTCAATCCTACTGTGAAAAGCGCACAGAAGAAACGAAGAATTCTAGAGCAGGATTTAAAATGTACAGAATTAGTAAGCAAAACAAACCAGAAAATTGACTAGGTGCTCATTAGTTGAATCCAGTTTAATCTCTGTAAAGGATGAAGTAGACTCTGATGAGAATCAGGATGGCCCAGTTGTGTCGATCAAGATCAAGACCGTACCATAAATCACCTGTGTTAGGGGCTGAACTGGTGTTGTGTTTGTAATCCTGACCCTGGTCTTCCGTAAATGGTTTAGGTTGCACCTTTACGATATTTAAAACAGCTGATAAGCTGCATCACAAAGTTGCTGTTCTTTATGAAAGGGACATTAAAATTTCAGGCATTCAGTCTTCAAGAAGTGTCATCTGTTCCTTACCTCCTTGGCTAACACAGTTTGCAAATGCATCTGGTACCAAGAAGAGGTGTGATTCTAGGCTTGGGTGTATCCAAGGTTGGATAATTGTTAAAGCTCTGTTTCATATGGGACTCTGAGGTGAAAGCCTCTTCTCTTCCATTGAAAACACTGTGGTCCCTTGACAGGTGCATTTGGAAATCTCTCTTGTTGCTTAAGCTGGACAAGCCAGTGGGGTTCACAAACATCCATAAAAGCAGTGAGGCAGCAGCCAACTCACTTGCTAGCAAATTTGCCAGGGGGATCAAAGCTTAAACCAGTACAGGCATTCCCTGCTTCTGCAGAGCACTGGTGTCTAGACTGGGTTTGAACTGTGTAGGAAGTTTGCAAAGCTGCTGGAAACTGTGTACATAAAGAGAGACTTTAATTCTGGTATTCTCTGTTTCAAACTGCTTTTTCTTACATTGCACCACAGGAAAGAGATCTCTATGCAAGAATCATTCAATTACACTGGGAAACAGATCAAACCACATTCCTGTTGCAATGAAAAATCGACGCACACATTTCACATTTTTGTTGGACAGCACTGTTCACAATGAGTATAATATTAGACACTTCTGTGTACAGTTCCTGAACAGGGGTTTGGCAGGGCATGTGTGGGTGTTTCAAGCTGATGCTTCAGTGGCAAGTTTTTCATCATGTTCTGCTGCACAAAGCTCATTTCTTTTCCTTGTCCTCCTCTTTTTTTTCCACTTCCTGCCTCTTGCCCCCACGCCATCAATTTTTGCTTAAGATTTAAATCTGAGCTGCCCTGTGGCTGTTTATATTCTGTGCATGTGTTTAGCAAGTACAGCCCTCCCAAACTCACCTAAACTTAATCGAGGTTCAAGTACAAATAGATATAATGCACAGATTTAAATCATCTTGCAGTAGGTGCATAAAGGCATGGCACAATGCTGGTAATTTATGGGAATTGCTCAAGAACTGTCTTGGAGCATGGCAGCCCTACCAGCTCTCCTTGGGGACTGGTGGCTTGGTTCATTTTTACTTGCTGTCACTCAGGGAATTAGATATTCACTCAGAAAATGCTTTTATTCCCTTGTTAAACAGTAGTAATGTGCTTAAGTATGAAAATCACTTTTGAGCCTGAAACAAGAAAACACTTTTAGCCTTTCAGATGCTTTTGCATTTGAAAAATAGTTATTCTGATACAGCCACAGGAAGCTGTGTTTTGGAGGGGTTTTTGTAGGCTTTTCAAATAGTATGAAATGAAAAAAAAATAGGATGCACTGTTTCTTGTCTGTTTCAATTTTCAGTCATTTACCTCTTTCATTACCAGGATGTTGCATGTGAAGTATGTGGCCATTTTATATTTTGAATTTGGAAAGGTTTTATTGTAAAGATGAGTTTCCTGCTGTGGTTACTGCTATATGCACAAAGACATGTGAATTTATAGTTGCTCCCATTCCTGTGGCTACAATAAATCGAAGTGGAAGGGAGAACTCTCACTGTGCCAGTCAAGCAATAGAAAGAAAGATGGGAAAATAAAGTTTAAGCAAGTTGGAGAGCCCAAGGCAAAAGAAGTTCCCTCTCCTTTTGGAAAGGAGAAGGAGCTTTTGTTGGTCGTCTGGTTAACCACGATGATCTTGGGCAGTAGTGCTGTGCTAATCCTGATTAGATGGCCTTCACACACATAGCCCCTGTCACTGTGCATTTTTAAAGACTGTCTCATCAAAGCAACTCTTCTGAATGTTACATTTGTTAGAAATCTGTTTGCGTCCTCTTGGTTCAGGTAAGTTCAGTGTGCTGGAAAAACTAAAAACCTACTTCATATTTTTCAGACACTGGACTTTGTAAATGTATTTTATTTCCACCTCAGCTGTGAGTGGAGTTTAGTTTATCTTAAGGACTGTGTAACCTGACAGGGTTTGTGCTGAAGTAACCCCCTGGAGTCAAAGCTCCCCATAGTTAGCTGGAGGTGGGTCCTGTATGGGCAGAGCTGGGGAACCTGACTCCGTGGGTTGTGGATGTCCTGGTGTGTGTTTGCCTGTGGGGTTGAAGTACAACAGCCCAGGAGCCTGTGTTCCATCCGACTGTAGCATCCCCCAGGAGAGATGCAACGCCTGCTCACTCTCTCCCTTGAGATCTATTTCTTTAGTGGCACGACAGGTAAGCCAGCCAACATCAAAGCCTCATTCCAGTTAAGCTCTGACGTATATTTCTCATTAACCACCTCTTAGGAATATTACACCTGCTACAAAGGCTCCTTTTATGTATGAAATAATTGAGTCAGGGGTTTTAATGGTTTTTTTCTGTTCAAGATAGATAAATTAAATGGAAGCTAGTTAATTGAACTTGAAGCTTTTCTTAGCTGTTCTATTCAAAGAAATAACCCCAGCCAACATCAGCAGAGCCCAGCAGCCAAGTGTACATGGTGACCTGTAGGGAGGTGAGGTACCAGTGTGGGTCAAAATCCTGCTGGTCTTAGAGTGCAGACTTGACTCTGCTTTCCTCTGCTTCAAAAACAGACCCAGCCTTCAGGCTACCCTTCTCTTTGTCTGCAGAAGATATGTGTATAAACAAATATGTGGGTGTTTATACATAATGGAACAGTTCCAGTGGGAAAGGTGGATGAATCAGAACATCTGAATTTTGCAAATAAATATCCTGGCAGATATTTGTTGGAGGCAGTTATCCTGCCTGTTAAAACCAGCCTCTGTTACACATACCTTCTCCTTTGAAGTTGGAAGATGGTGTGTCCTCCCCCCGGCCCCTCTGATTAGGGCTCAGAAAGACCTGCCTTCCACACTTCACGGTTCCTGTATCCAGGGAAAGGGCAGTTTGCTCATTTGTAGCCAGAGGAGAATTGTTCCAAACTTTTCTTGTGATGCAAAATTTATAATATATTTTAAAAAAAAATTCCAGAAAACTGACTAATTGTGTTGTTCTAAGTGTCATGGGGAAATTGCAGTATACATGAAGGACCAGGATAGCTCATGTTCCTTATGCTCTGATGTTCTGTGTGTGTCATCAGATACCACTTTCCAGGAGAAGAGTAGTTTGGGGTGTATGTGCCACTCTAACTTCAGTTCATGCCTGGGCGGTACTGGGAAGGCTTCAGGGCAGTGTTTTATTATTTAATGAAGGTTGGTGAAATGTTCAGAACCACCTCAAGTCCTAAGCTGGGGTGCTGGGGAGTGGTTTATTTTTTCAATTGTTCACTTGTTTTCCACCTGGCTGTGAAGTCACCAAGGCGGATGCTTGTGCTGACCCCGAAGGCCAGTGTGGGAAGGGACAATGTGACAGGCCTGGGTAAAGGACGGGGATGGCGAGTGTTTTTTGGTCAGAATTGTGACAACAGATCTCTAGAGAGACTGTGGAAAGCTTTGCATCTGGCACCCAGCAGTGACCTACCTCAGGAGGCAGTGATTTCTGGGTTGTGGGGTTCATTCAGCCTGGGCTTAGCTCCTGAGCTGGCTGCAGAGGATGGACTTCCAAAATTCATGTTTACCTCCCCTTTTCTCTTGGCTGGTTGCAAAGAAAAGCTCCTCAAGCTTGGGTTCTCCTCCTACACCACTCCTAGGCAGCATGTTTTCTACCTTTATTAGCCTCATTTAAATAACAAAAAGATTATTCCTGGCAGTGAGCACAGCTTATAGTAAACAGCTTTTGCTTTAATGCTTTGTTGAACAAGAAACAACATAATTATTTGCTTATAGAGAAACATGCATATGTGCTGTATTGAATCACTCCTTGTGCTGGTGATGGGTGCGGGTTCATGCCCTTAGTTCGTTCTCTGAATACTGATAAAATAGGGAAGTATGTACCAGAAACAAAATTCCTATGTGGTTTTTGGAAATTTGTTGCATAAAGGGTTGACTGAAAAAAAAATTGGCAAAACACTTTTAAGAATTACTGCTTTTTACTTTTTATGAAAGGATGGATTAAAGCTTTCAAATTAAAAATCATTAAAGATTAATAAAGAAGAGAGGCAACAGGAATTATTTTAATTTCCTTCATTACCATAGATAATAATAGCCTTAGGGTAGAATAAGAAAAACTTAGAATGTATGAATAGAAATGTATCCATTAGAACCATACTATTTTTGCTTCCCTTGACATGAATACATAGCTAACAAAAATACTGTTACAGTTCAACTGCTCGCTCTGTAAATAATTCAACTATTAGCTGTCATAATGTACAAACCATAAAATGGCTCTTGGAGGGGTTCTCCTTCCTCGACATCCAGAGGAGTTCTAGCTCCTCGAGCATCATTTTCATTTGAATCTTGAGCACCTGCCCCAGGCTCATCCCTGTAATGGCAGCAGGAATGGGTTTGGCTCCCTGACCTGCTGCCAGCATAGTCCAGCGCTCTTGCATCTGCATAAGCCAAGGGGAGGGTGAGTGGGGTGTGGTTCTGCAGCAGAGCAGCCCCTGTTCAGGGCAGGGTCAGAGCCCGCTTTGCGATGCTCTGCTGTTGCTACATTTTACTGCGCAGAGACAAGCACGGGTAAGACCTGTGGGTGGAAGGAGGGGCAGAGCCAAATGACTGGTACCTTTGTCTTTAATGAAATCCACTGTGCAAGTGAAAAGTGATGCCAGTGTGGTGGTGGTGGTGATCAACAGTTACAATGCTGCACCCTCTCTTGTTGACTGCTCTGTTTTGGTAGGCTAAAGTCCTTTATGCATATTTACAGTGAAAACTCCTTTTTTTCCCTTGGTGTAGGTCTTGCACTCTGTTTGCTCTGAAGGTGCTTACTTGCAGTTGGCTAATTGCGTGATTCAGTCATTAGTGTTTGTGACACTGAGTAGCTGTAATGCTCTCAGGGCCCTGCTCATGACTCTTGTACATGTATTTCCTAGCCTGTGTCATAATATATCCGGGTTTACGACTGCTAATGAACACAGAAGGCCAATTTGCAAGGCAGAGCAGATGGACACATAATCAGTCTAATGACTTAATGTCACAAATGAAATGACCTTGCAGTTACCTGTTATTCATTTCTGCCAAGACTGTTTCTGAAACCTTAATACAGACTCTAGAGGCTGCTGCTTCCCTCCTTGCAGCAAATGCTGCAGCCCTACCACCCCAGTCACGGGGCTGCATGCTGGATCCCTTCCTGTACCTCCTGCTGCATTATGCCACCCTACTGTTTTGTGTTATCAGTATGCCATACTGATAATCACTTTTTTTCCTTGGAAATTTAAACCTTTCCTGAACACCTTGCTATCATGTAGTCTCTTTGTGTGTGTCATGTGTTCCTGCATTTGCTTTTGAATTTAGCACCTATACTCCTCCTCAGACATCCTTATTCACAAAAATCATCTTTGTCTTTTCTCTTTCCTGTGTAGTCCTGTGACTGAATCTTCATTAAGTCAGTAGGACTTGGAGACATGTTTAATTTTTATGTTGTGCTGTATTAACTTGAAAAGTTAGGGGCTCAGAAACCACCATGACCTTGCTCATTCCTTCTGAGCTACCAATTTTTAAATTTTTTTTTATCCCTCTAAGTATCTTATTATTAAAATAGTTAATTTTGGATAGCTTTTCAAAAAAGCACACTCAGATGTGCCGGTTGATGTGCAGGGAGAACGCAGGTCTCAGTTCCTGTGGTGCTTTCCAGTGGACTTGTGAGAATGCACTGAAGGGCCTCAGTCATTCTGGCCTGAGGAGTGTTTGTTGCTCTTTGTAAAAGACAATAGGTTTTCAGCTGATAATCTCACACCTATGGATTTCTGCCATTTCTGTATGGCAAATTTTTCCTACTTTCCCTGTTGAAAAGAATCAATCATCAGAAGATGTAATTGCTCATTAGTGCAGAGGGGAGTGGGGTAATCATGTGGCATCAATTACTTAATGAGCTGCTGGTCTATTAATGTTGTCCTTAGAAGGTGCATTACTGAAAGAAAAGACATGAGGCACTTAAACTCCTTTCTAGTTTCTATTTTGTCTTTGCAGTTTTTCAGAAAGTTATAAATTAGGTTGTTAACTAACTGATTTATGGGATATGCTTATTATGCCAGTAATTTTCTGCATCAGTTGTAAATTACTTCTTTTATTTTGCCATCTGCATAATTATATTTTACCCTTTTGCCTGTGTGCATAATTTGTTACCCTGACAACCTTTATCATTTCAACATTTTTGTGGCTTTGTCAATTTTTCTCATATGAATGGGATACTGAAAAAATAGATATATACCCCAGTGGAACAAAATTTCAAGTGACAGCACTGTCTAAGGCTAAAATTAATTAACATTCCTGATTGAAATAAATAGAAAAATTGCTTTGTAACTGCACAAAACTACATGTAAAGTAACCTTTTTATAAACTGGAGTTAATATGGAAAAATTGGCACTAGTTGATTATATATTTTTTTTAAATTTATTTACCCAGTTGTATTAGTTTCAGTCATGGAAATGTGGGCAGCTGTAGTCATTGCAGCAATAGGTAGTTGAGTAATAATATTCCCATTGATCATCTCCTCTTAAAACAATGTCTTTATAAAAATATCCATGGGAATCTCTGGTACAGGGCGGCTTTTCAAAACAAGTTTCAGGATATTGTCACATTTGCTTTAAGAAGCTATTTTCTGCACAGCTGATGTATAGTGGAGGTGGAAGGATAGAAATTTGTCTCTTTTGTGTATCCATAGATATCCCTCGCTCTCTCTTTAGATAGTGAGATGATAAAACAGAACAAAAGCAAAACCAAAAGTGTGTCTGTATTCCAGAGCAGATGATAGAGCTTTACTGGTATTAGGCTTAAATTACGTGTAAGGGGCTTTATTTGTAATTCTGCCTTATGAATGGTGTTCCACATCAGCCATTGCCACACAGAACCTCCACTGCTATGATGTAATGAAATAGGCAGTGATAATGTCCTAGGGCACAAATGAGAAGATGCTATCTAAAACCTGATGTGTTCTGTAGAATTATTTTTTAGCATGAAATTACACCACCAGAGAAAGAAGATAGCATGTGTAAGAGGACTCACCAATCTGTGATGAGAATGTGTAAGGCATATTTAACCCCAAGGTTGTGGTTTATTCATTTTCCAGATATCTGGATGTTTTCACAATGAAGGTTAAATTTGTTGAATTTTTAAAATTGGGATGTGTAACTAAACACTGCAATTTCTACAGATTGATGCTTGTGAATTCAGAATATCAGTGGTTTTGTTCTGTTAAGTGTTTTAATTGGTTTTGAGGGCCAGCTTTACAGTTAGACTTTCAGATTTCACTTAGGTGTTGCTTTGGTTCAGCTTGTGAACAGCTCTCTTTTGTTAAGCAGTGGTTCATGGTTAAGAGCTCACTTCTCTTTTGGTGCGTGTTTGGGTTTGGTGGTGTTGGTGTGATGACTGCAGTAACAGGTCACCTTCCAGCAGCTTGTCTCTGTTAGCCACCACCATGGATCCCAAATGGAATCCCTGCATGGGAGCCAGCTGGTCCATCCATGACCCCGGCCAGTTACCTGTAATTATCTTCCCAGCAAGTTTTCCTTTATTCCCCTAAACCTTCCTTGGCCTTAGACTATTTAACACATCAAAATACTAAAACTGTTGTTGTTTCACACTCTCTTTTCTCTGAATGTGCCTGATTTGATTTAAATGCTGCAGAATTCCAACCTAACATAATTTCAGCAATCTTTAACGATGTTTTTTGCAATCAGTGCATGAGTGATTTGGAAAGGTGGCAAGAAGTCCTGTATTTGGAGATACACAGGTTGAGGGTGTTAATTTAGCTGGAAGGAAGGGCAGGACAAATTTTTCCAGTGTTCCATAAACTATATATATATATCAGATTTTTTTTCTTTCAGACCAGAATTCCATGAACCTGGATTTTACAATCTGTTAATTGGATGTCAGAAAAAAAATCAGCTCTTCATATTGATTTAATAATGAAATATAAACCCATAATTTAAAGGGACTGTGGATAGTACTAGTTATTTAAGTCTTGCTCAGTAAAGCTTCCTAGATGGAATAGGATATGAAGAAGTAAAGTTTATTAAAGAAAATAACTTTTGGGAGGCAGCACGCTAGAAATTTTGTCTACTGGTGATTTTGGAAGGTAGTTGCCAGGATGGGAGAATTCACTTGCTAGAGCTGAAGTTGAAACAGTTGTGAAATATCAAGGAAAAAACCAGCGAGCACAATTAACATGAAATGGCCTCATGCATTTCTTTCATTCCCTGAAAAGTTACTGTGAGCTGCTTTTTTTTCATTTATCTGGTTGGGGTTTATAGCAATAATTTCCCTGATCTGTGGTCTGAGCATTGGTCTGTAGTGTTTAAATAGAATCCTGATATGTGTGACAAGATCCTTTGAAATACACCGTTTAACATTTCCATTTGATGCCGCAGATTGTAGATTTTACTATCAGCGAATTACTTTAAAAGAATACATGTTGCTTTACACACGAGATAATAACTAATGATGATAGATAATAGATTAAAGACCTTCATTAAAAAAGTACTTATGTGGGGGTATTTCAGAAGCTGGTAAAGTGCTGATGCCGATGGGCACCTTGTGGACAAACGTGCTTGTTTGCTTGTACGTAACATGGAAAGGACTCCTGGAGTCAGAAACTGATGCAGAAACAGAGACCACAATACTGGAGAAAAAGCCAGTAACTGCAACCAGCTTGGTGAATTTGAGGCTCTTGTGGCTTTCTGAAGAGTAGATAACTGTTCCCTATCAGCAACGCGCAGTTAAAAGTTTATTTGTGAGGGAAAACAGCAACAACAACAAAAACTTTGGAGTCTTTAAAGCCTGATGTAAAAGAATTTGAAAAAATCCTTAGATTAAAAAAAGAAAGCCCATGTAGTATATAAAGTGGTTACAAGAGCTTGATGTAGCTATACAAATAAAAGACTTTTCTCATAAAACTGAGGTGATAGTGAAGAAACCTTTATATATAAAAATTTCTAATTTCCTCAGAGGTTGAGGCAGATCATGCTTTTTCATGAGTTTCAGAGTTCTAAATACCAAATTTGAATAAAAATCCCCAGATTTAGGGTAACACTTGAACTGCAGTGAACTAGTAGTGAAGATGCTTAATTTTACTTTTTATTTTTAGTCATCTGTTTTGGAGAAATGAGTAGAGTTCAGCCAAGTGATAATGCACTGTGTTTTCAGTGACTCTTCTGCCCCAGTGAAGGTGGAAGCAGCTCTGAGAATGTCTCAGATTTCTGCATGGTAGCAAAGTCAAGGTCCAGGATGTCCAGGTGCAATATATAGTTTCTCCTGAGCATTTATTAAAATGTGTGAGTGTTTTCCTGCAAGTAGTTGTCTTTTCCCTTCCATGTGGTATCTCCTTCCATTTTTCCCTCTGTAGTTACCCTATGAAGTTGATTCAGTAGCAGAAGCCAGAGAGGAATCTGACTGATTTTCAAACAGGAGTGCAGGCAATATATTCTTCAGATCTAAGTTATTTTTTATGTCCTTTCTCATTTTTTTTTCAATCTTAGCCTTAAAACAAGTACATCACAAAAAAGGTTAATCTTATCTATTACCTCGATGGTACAAGTTCTAATCTTGCATTTTAAGCATGAATAACAAAGGCTGTAGCACAGAGAAAATTAGAGGGGAACTCGTTTTTCTTTATTCTTGATTATAGAGTTCAGTGCTTGCACTGCTCCCTTCGCAGAAAGAGCCCTGTAATCACCCTCTGCACTTCCTTTTTATGCTCTCCCACTACTCAATTAAGAACTCATTAAACTGCACACCTGCAGTGTCTTTACCCTGAACTGTAGTTTTTAACCCCCTACTTCTACGTAATTATAATGCAGCCTGTGGATTGCCTGACTTGAACTGAGTAAAAATGACAGTAAAACTTATTTGTGACAATAAAGCTTCTGTATTGTTTAAAGCCAGCCCATAAACAAGAACTGAAAGGATTTTTGTGAGTACTGAGGACTAGAAATGTTATATACGGTGACTTTGTGGGTAGATGTGACAAAGCAGAGTGCTAACTGATGCATGGCTATGGTATACAGTGAATAACTCTGGTGGGGTGATGCTCCCCTGGACTGGGGATGACAGAGCGGAGGCTTGGGGATCGGCTGGAATGTTTTTGTTGGGTGTAACTTGTGAGATGATGCTGTGTCCTGATGTTTTTTGTGTCCCTTCATGGCGTATGAGCTTTGTTAAGTCTTGGAGGAAACGGTTTGATTCAGGTTCATTTTGGAGGATCTGTTGCAAGTAGCAGGAGTTCAGGGCTTTTCCATGGTGTTTGACAGAGGTTCCCTAAAGTGGCACTGCCTGTGTGCCGTTAGTGCTCGGCCATGTTCAAGGAGTGGTGTAAATATATAGGATTCACTGGGAAAGCATCAGTGCTTCATGGTCCCAGCTTTTTTCTCCAGCCATAAGATACCATAATTTAGTAATGGTCACTGAGGATTTGCTTGTATGGCAGGAGAGGCAGCAAGAAAAGTGAACTTAGAGGTTTGAATCAGTGCTGAGTGATGTTTGCATATGGACTCTGGGTTCTGAGGTATTTTTTTCTAACATGCATTCTTACCTTTATTCCTTTCCAAGTGTAGCATTTTACACAACCAAAGATGATTTTATAATGCTCCTTTTTTGAAACTCTTTACTTACTGTCACCATAAGATCCCAATGGTACAGGAGCTGCAAGAATATGTGCTTTGCTTGAATAATGGCTTAGCATCCTAGGAATGATTTTTACCATGTGCATCTCTACAGTGTATTTCGTGCTCTTTTTCAGCCTACACTGGATAAATTCTGTGTGGCACTGCCAGAGTCATTTGAGTGCTTCCTCTGTTAAAGTTTTAAATGACAGTAAAATGAGGGATGGCAGGAGGGCAGAAAGAAAGAGGAAGTGATTGCAGGTTCCTATTATTTAGCAAGAGACAGCAACGACAGCTGAGAAGCAGGGAACAGCCAAAGGAGGAGTTCCAGGAGGGAAGATATAGGTGCTTCAGAAACTCAGGGAAAAGGAAGGAGAAAGGAAATGGTAGCAGCAGCACAGTCCTGGGCACTTGCCCGTATTATCACACACACTCGTAACTTTCCACCCTCAAGACAGATCTCTTGGTGACATTCTTAAGCAGTCATTTAACCTTAAACAAGACCTGAACCATGTTCAGCAACATGCTGGTTCCCAGCTAAAGGACCAGGCTGGTTTCTAGGGTATTCAAAGGATATTCAAAATGTTTAAAATTTTTCAAGTGCTACTGTAATCAGCCTGGAGGAGAATAAAGATTCTGAAAGGCAGACAGGCAGGCAGGATGGTGCAGGAAGGTGTCTCCCCCATAGGTTGGCTCTGAAGTGAAAAGGCCCAAAGTGTAATTGTTGCAAGTTCCCAATAAATGGCTTCCGAAATGCAGAGGGGACGGCAGTGCTGAGGGCAGGTACCACGTTAGTGTCACGAGCAGGGGCTCTATCGGATCAGGAGACATTGCTACTATGTACCCCGAAAAGAGAACCTTAGCCCAGGCCCCAAGGATGATACACATCACCCCAGGGAACACTGACTGCAAGCGAGGTGTGACAGAACACAGCCCCGACAAGGAGCACAGCAGCGCGGAGAGCAAGTAAATCAACACTGGCACCAGGGACTATTAAACCAATGGCAGTGGATGCTTTTAACAAATCTGGTTCAACGTGCTCTGCTCACATCTGTCCTTACATCGAACCTCCGAGCCCTACACTGGCTGCCGAAAAGGACTGTTGTGATTTCACGTGGGCAGGCAACTAAGTACCATGCAGCTACTCACTCACATCCCTGCTGCTGCAGGACTGGGAGGAGAGTCAGGGAAGGGGAAAAAACTTGTGGGTTGAGAACAGAGCAGTTTAGTAATTGAAACAAAGTAAAATATAATAATACTAATGATAATTATAATAATAACAACATATAATGCTGCTACCAATAGTAATAAAAATTAGTAAAACTCAGGGAGAAAAAACTGCCAAAACCAAAAAAGGGATGCACAATACAGTTGCTCACTGCCTCCTGACCATTGCCCAGCCCATCCCTGCACAGCAATCAGGCCCTTCCAGGTGGGTCCCCCTCTGTTTATACACTGAGCATATGCTAAGGAAATTAGTTCTATCCCAGCCAAAACCTGGACTATTTGTGAGCCCTGCAAAACACCCACCAAATGTCCAGTAACATCCACCTGTAACAATTCTTACACTAATAAGGTCTCTGTTCAAAAAAGCACAGGCACATCTTTCCTGGCCAGTTCTGGCAGAGAGCTGTGCTGCATCTGACAGGACCAGCATGTGGGAGAAGCTGTGGGAAGTGTGCTGGATCTGTGCCTTGCCCAGGGTTAGCAGCTGTCTCTGGGCAGGCTGTGTGGCCAGGCACCAGCAGCAGGCGGGTCAGGGCACATGTGCTGCCATCGCTGGGGCTGCTCATAGGTAAATAGGGCTGGCTGGTGGAGGGCAGTGGTGCCTGGGTCTGTGCCTTAGGTGGTTCCCCTGCAGGGGATATCTGTGCTGCAGATACATGCGGTGTAGAATAATAATCACCTCTCTCACTATGAAACCCTGTCTGGGCTTTGTAACCTTCACTGGGTGTAGCAGATAACAAGTAGATCCCCTCTGCCAACTGTTATTTTTACAAATCTATCAAACTTGCCAAGTGCTCTGAAGCCTGATTATTGCATGAATTTTGTTGAGGAGGAAGGAAAAGACTTAATGTGTAACTTAAAATTATATGTAAGAAGGTGTCATGAAAAAACAATCAGCCTAATGTTGTGGCTGAATGAGCTTTTATCAAAGACATGAGCAAACACATAATTGTCAGTTTGATTGCAGTTCACAGCCAGGAAAAACTGTGTGCTTGCTGGGCTTCATCAAGAACACCTGTTAGCGGGAGGGATTCCTCTCTGACGAAGCCGAGAACTCCTTCCCAAAAGGGAGATTTTTTTAGATGCTGATAAGTGTTTCCCAAGGCTGTTGCTGGGGCTTGCAAATCCGAAGCACCACAGGGAATCCTAACAAGTGGGAGCAGAGACGCCAAGCGTAGCAGAACCGAGGCGCAGCACTGAGCAGCGAGGGAATGCAGGCACACAGTGGGAGGCCATCCAGCCCTACTCACGGGGTGGGAGAAGGGAGACTGGGCTGAACCACAGCAGGAACACAGATCTGCTGCTCTGCATTGCATATCCCAGGCGTAGTGACTTGGGGCCTTGATCACGGAGTGTAAAAGTAGATGTAGCTGGTGTGTGTTCTCTAGAAATGCTTGCACGTATGTGATATTATTACATACATTGCAGAGTAGGCATGAAAGCATTATTAGTGGCTTAATAATAATAATAATTATTATTATTATTATTATTAGTGGAAGGGTCACAGGGCATGAGGCTGTAAAGGAATTATGCCGATTCTGTAAAGAAAGAGCTGTAAATCTTGTGGAATTTTCCAGCCATGTAAAATTTACTAACAATTGGTACAACTGCCTGAATATTACTTTTCTGTTGTTAGCAATTTATGTGAAATGGTTTTCTTTTGTCCCTTTGGCTATTCATTCCACTGGCTCAGTCAAGTAGTTGTTGAAATAAAGGTCCCTTGGGGTGGCACAGTTGTTTGCAGCATGGGCAGCATGGAGCAGAATGTATGTGACTTACACAAATAACAATAGTAAAGAGTTCATGGTCTTTAAAAGACAAGTGACTTGCACAGAAATTTGAAAGAACTCAACGAGTGGCCTAAAACAGTTTTCTCAGCCTCCTCAAAATTCCAACGCTTTTAAGGTTGTTGTCCTTTGCTAAATGTGTATTCCCAGTTTCTTTGGCTTTGTGGAGAAGTTACTAGTTGGTTCAGACTCTGAGATGTAGAGTAAGAGGGAAGGAAAATGAAGAACTTAAGGTGGCATGACCAAACCATGTGATAACACAATAACTTAGTAGAAAGAAGTTTATAGACACTTACTCTTGTAATGTTTTTTTCTTTGCAAATCTGTCCCACTAAGAAATTATATAAACTTACAGAAGATCTTGTTGCGAATATGTCCTTATTTCTTTTTCTTTGACAATCAATAGTAAAGACACCATCCTCTCTGGGAAAGCTAAGAATTATTGAGTAGACTTTTATAGCAATATTAAAGATGTTCATATTTGTAAAAACAGTTGTGATACTATAAACCTGGGTTCACTCGGAACACGGAGTCGCATCAGAAGCTCTAAGCCAGGTGAGTGAGGTTCTGGCAACAGGCAGGAGTTCTTATTGTGCAACAAAAGTAACATTAGAGGTAGATGTTCTTAATGGTGACGGAGTTATGGTTTAATCATCTCTGTATCTTTATGCAAGTTTTTTGGTCAAACGGAGCAATATTTGCTCTGTGGTACAAAGGCTGTGTTCATTGGTTTGCCTTGCCTGGAAGCTTTGACAAATGTGATTTTTCTTTGCTCAGCTTTCTTCCTAGTGAATGGTGCTATTTGTCCTTATACTAAAAATTCAAGCTAGCTTTGCATCGCTCAGTGTGACATTTTGATATTTTCTTCTGAGTTGACTAGCAATGAGATAATTCAGGAAAAGCAAAATCCTGGATGTTGCTTGGTAAACAGGATGTGCTTGGAAATGCAAAATTTCTGGAGGAAATTTTTCATGGAGGACTGCCCATGATTTCTTTATTGTGCCCCTCTGTTGGACAGTCCTGCACCTTGTTCTGCACAACTACTGCCCTGTTCACTGCTTGTACTGCAGCAGGTACAGCCTTTCCTCAGGATTTGTATTCACTTGGAAAGGAACTCTTGCCCTATCCACATTACACCTGTGCTCAGAAATGGAACAGGTGTTGTCCTCCATAAATAATTGCCCACTTTCATTGGCTGTTTGTTTGATGACAGTGAAGTTCAACATTGCAGATGTTTACACTGGTCTCAGCTGAACCTGTTCAGATTTGGTTCACAGCAAAAATCTGTAATTATTGCAAAAAAAAGAAACTTCATGAAGACTGAATGCATATTGAATTTATGCAGAGTATCCAATTATAACATATAATTCTTACAATGTAAAAAAGAAATAACAATGTTGCAGTTCTAAATTCCGTTTTGGAAGTACTTTGTCCTTGAAAAGCCTGCCAAGGGCTGCCTCCCACAGAGACTGAGTAATATCTAGCTTTAAAAAAGGATTAGCACATGTGGCGTTTCATGGAATGGGGCCTAATCCTGACTATGATTTTTAGGTTCCACCAAAGTGCAAATGCTAAATAAGATGGGGAGTAAATTGGAAATCTCCTGAGGTAGCATCAAAATTGTTGTAGTAAGGAATATTATGCAAAGACAAAGCTGGCGGATACTGAAATACGCTTTTCATTGTAACTCAACATAACTTTTTAATTGGCTCCTAAAAGGTGCAGCATAGCAAGTGAGTTGTTGAGGTCCCAGAAGCAGCTCCTGTCTGTGAACAATGTGTGTGAGTTACAGTGTTGTTTTCAGGACTGACTTGTGGCTTTTACAACCCTCGGCAGTATAAAACCTCTCGAGAGTCTCTGCCGAGCCACATGCTCGGGTTCAGTTCCTGTACGGAGTGGCTCCGTGGGAGATGTGCGCTCTTAGCTTACCTTTGGAGAGACCCCAGAACTCGTGAGCTCCCCTCGGTCAGGATGAGCTGCAGATGAGCTCTGGCTGCAGGACAGGTGCCCCTGTCATGGGGACCCCGAGCTCCGTGCCCCATCACCCGTGCAGCTGTGTGCTCCTGCCCTGCCTGCGCTGCTGCCTTGTGCTGCCGTGGGAGGCAGTTGTTCGTGCTGACCAGGCTGGCTGTAAGGTCACTGAGCCCACGTGCTCACTGCTCAGCACCACACTGTGCTTTTAGGTTTTCCACTTTGATGGGGCGAACACCCATCTTCTTCTATACTTCCTATTTTGGAAGGCAGGACTGATGGTTATGATTGTTTGTACTGACACAAGATTTACAGGACCAGTGTGTACAGTCTTTGATCATCAAAGTCATTGATTTTGTTTCTCACTTTTAACTGCATGTGCATTGAATGCAGAGTGCATCACATGCATTCCATTATTAGTTTTTGAATTTCAAAATCTCACAGAAATATTACCTGAAAAATGAGATCAAAGCTAAAAATCAGCTGATTTACATCTGTGTGGCCTTCAGTAAGGCTGCATGTGTATAGTCAAGGATTATAAGTCAATTTTAGCCCCATATTTTAGCACTTAAATCTTATACCTATATTGAAAATATTTTTTGGTAGTGTAAGAGATTTTTATTGCGTTTCAACCCAAAAAATTATCATAACACTGCAAAACTGATTGACAGTTTTCAGTTTAAGCCCTTATTTATGAAAAGCTTTGGCAGCCTGTTTAAGTGAAAGTTCAAATGCTACTTTGATCTGAATGTCTATTTTTGGATTTGTATAAACACAAGCTAACAGAGAACCTGTTTCCTTAAATCAAATTTTGTTTTTTCCCTTTCCTATCAGAGAACATTCTTCTTTCAAGGAAGCCTTTAGGAAAACTGCATCCAGATCCTTGATTGTTGGTGTTCCTTTCTTTGAACAAGCTGAGGAGCAGCCCCTGTGAAGCTGTCGTGCCAGAAGCCTGCGATGGCAGTTGCAGAGCTGCTGGTGAATCAGGATGAGCAGTCCAGGGTGTGAGTTCAGCTTGTTGCGCTAACGACTGAGGAGGGTGCTGAGCAAATGTGAGGCACCGCAGGGCAGATGGGCAGCACCACAGGAGCAGAAGGTGCTCTTCAGTCCTCGCATGAGGAACGGTCCAGCAGTCACGGGATTGCTGGCCGTGGGTCCCAGCCTGGTTTGTCTCGTCAGCAGTTCTGGGCAGGCAGACAGGTGCCTCTGACATGGTTTGTGCACGCTTAGGGAAAATCAGTGTCTCTCCTGTGCCCTGGCTGTTGCGAGCCAGAGAGCTGAGCTGGGAGCGGGACAGGAGGGCCACGTCTCTCCATCCAGCTGGAAGGGAGCAGCTCCTTGGTGTACGAGCTCAAATGCCCCAGCAGAGCTTGTGGGCCAGGATGGCTGATTTTTAAAAAAATTAGTTGTACAGTGACACAGGCAATGAAGTGCAAGTACATCCCTCACTTCACACTGCAAACTAAGAGAGCAGCTAATAAATACATTGGAAGTTTTATTTGATTGTTGTCACAGGTATGCCTTATGGTGTATTTCCATATGTGTGTGCTACCTGACTATGACCTAAATTGACTCTTCCACCTTCTACATAATTAATGAAGTTGAAATGACTTAAGTACAAAGTCAAGTCATATTGCTGAAATGGAATGTGTTGTTATTAACATGTTATCTAATTTGCATAATGAAATCAGATGGCTTTAGAATGTTTAAGCTTTTTTATTTTAGATCTAATTGTCATTGTGTCTTTCATTATTAACTAAAAAAAAAGTTACAAGAATAATGTGTATGAACTTTTGGAATGATTGATTTAAAACTGAAAGCCAAAGCAAATTAAGTGCCTTGTACTGATGTGATCTGGCACCAACGAAGGACAGTAATGGTTTTAAGACTAATTTATTTAACCTTAAGCTTATTTCTTCATCTGATGTTAAAGTCAGGCTGAAAGCTTAAGACAGAAAACAGACATGCCTTATGTAAGTCTCACAAAAGGTCCCTGCATACAAACAGCTGAGTCACCTTGTAAACAATGTAGAAAGCAGATAAGTTTTGCTTAATGTTGCCTTAACAGTGCAGCTGGGGGTAAGAATTGGACTTACTCTGAAAATTCGGATGTTCAAAAAGTGACTGTTTAAGTGGAAATCAATGAGCGCTGAGCTGTTTGTGTAACTGTGGTAACTGGAGAAGCAGGAGGTTGACAATGTGTAGCTATTTGTAGGTCAGTCTCCAGGTGAGCTGCATGTGTATTTTCGCACATGTAGCTCCTGTAGTCTGCTTTATAGGGTCACCTTCTGAGTTTGATGTCTTTCAGAAATGTCTTCTGGTCCTAAATGGGCTGCAGCAGATCTGTGCTTCTCCCTCAGTATTTGCTAATAGGTTACAGGCGAAATTCTCCTGTCTGTTTCTGGAGCATTTCCTAAAAGGCACTGAAAGGACACAGTTTAAAAACCTGCTGGCCCTAATGGAGCTGGCGAAAACCCTTTTATTACTCAGCCTTTTGTAGGATCAGCTCCTCAGGCTGCACTGGTTTAAATGAACTGCAAAGTCTATGACCAAGCTTCTTACAATACTGTGAAAACTGCTTTGAGTAAATCTATAAGACAGGGACTTCCCAGGAAATAGTTTGGAGCAAATGGCATTGATTAGAGGGGAACACAGCACCAAAACCTGGGCAGAAAAATTCCTTGAAGAAGTCCAGTGAATTGGCTGTAGTTGTAATTTTGTGATGTGTGTATCTTGGATTGCTGAGGGCCTGCCATAGCATGGTAACTAAATCCAGTAGAAGTGGAGAATAAAAGAGGATGTGCGAAGAGCTGAGGTGCAGACTGCCTGCAGACAGGACACAGCTTTGTGGGGTGGAAGTGGAGTCTCAGATCCACCCTCTGAGGGAGAGTGGCAGAGGTCAGAGCCTCTCTAGTCACTCACTAATCAGAAGGCTGAACGATGCTATAAATAGATAATAATTAGCACCTGAGTTCTGTTTTTCTCAGAACAAATTGACAGCTTGTAAGGAAATTATTGTGTTAGTGTTTAGCCCCTGATTTGCTTTTAGCAGCCTACATGTCTACTGCCTTCTCACAACAAAGTTACATTTTTTACAATTAGTGCCAAAGTTTGCAAGTTACCGTTGAAAGAAATGGCTTACTTATCTCTAGTATAGTTAGTCCATGGGCTGAAGAAAGCAGCAATGCAATTCAATCAGGAGAATTCTTTAAAATTAGCTTATATGGAAAAGATGTTTCCAAGAAGTTCAACCTAAAATGTTTAAATGTACCTTATTTTTGATGGACAAGTGTTAAATTTCTTAAGAATTATTCAGAGCTCAGTCGAGGTATTGTAATTCAATTTTCAAGAGCAGATAGGCTTTGAAGTTAGAATGAAAGGTGTTTAAACAGGTATTACTATTACGAAGATAAAGAAAATATCTACAGTATCTGACAGGAGTAAGTTTTCTACTGTCCGTAATTTTTATATAGTTTTGAAAAGTTGCACAAGTATTTTGACTTGCTGATCAAAAATCCCAACTCCACAAACTCTCCATGACTTTGAAGATCAGATAGTGATTCAAAACACCAATTGTAGCATTAAAGAGGAAAACATAAGATTGTGGGCAATTCCTGGTCCCTAGAAGATACTAAATCTAGAATGAAAGTTCCTTGGCAAAGTAGTTATCCCAGCAACTCTGCACTGGTTCTGTCCAGGTGCTCTGTAGCCAGGCCTGTGTGGCTGCTGATGTGAAGCTGATTTGGCACATGGCAGCACTTTGATCTGTGCTGTTCCGGGCTCAGGGTGTCTCTGGCAGCTGTGTCAGCACTCGCAGGCACAGGGTGTGACTTGAGGTGTCCTGCACAGGGCCAGGAGCTGGGCTCAAGGGTCCTGATGGGTCCCTCCCACCTCAGCAGGTTCTGTGGTACCAGCCAGTGGGTAGGGTTTGCTGCCAGATTTCATTTCCCTTGCTTTGCAGGGTGGTTCTGCAGTACCCACATGCTCCAGTGCTTAAAATTACATAGAACCATGTATTGCTCTTTTCCTTCAAACAAACCTTGGGCTGCCCCTAAAGATGTTTTAGGGGGCAGCCAATGCAAGGGGAGGGAAGCTTTCTGTGTGCTTTGAGCAATAGGCAGACGAGGTTCAGGAAGGAAAGGCTTGTAGCAGCCTTGTGAGAATTTGCAGCTCATGCAGAGAAGCTGAGAAGCTGCTCAGGTGAGCACAGAGCAGAGCCAGCCAAACCTCAGAGGTGCTGAAGAGAAAAACTTCCTAAGGGCCACAGGAGAAAAATGTGTGTTTTGCTGCAAGCCAGAAAGCCAGAGCTGACTAAACCTCTGCCTGGAAGCATGAGCCTCCTGCAAACACGAAAAGCTCTGTTCCTGTCAGGTCCCCATCACAGCTGGCGGAAGGTGTAGCTCTCGCTTCCCTGGTCTAGTCATAGCATGGAGAGTCAATGTGTGCACACAAATTTTTTACCTGGTTTGGACTGAAAACTCAATTTGGAGCTGAGAAATCTTTGTCAGTGAAAGTTTTTTTTTAATTAAAATTGGTAACTTTTCTGAAAGGTCAGGCCTCAGTAGGAAAGTGCTTAAATACATTGGTGTATTTGCAAAGAAAAATCTTTCAAGAGAGCTTCTCATTTAGTACAAAGAGCTGTACTTTTGTTTTCCACATAGTATAGGAATATGTTTTTTTTTAAATAGCTATTTGTATATTCCAAGCTGGTGAAATTAATAGTCCTTAAGGTTTGTTCTGGTTTTACAGGTAACTATTTTGAAAGCTTAGAATCCACTGAATATGGAAGGAACAGCTGCTATAGCAAATCTACCCCTTGATGCAAGTGGTATAAAACATGAGGAGGTCTGGAAACTGAGAAATTACTTGACTTTGGGGTAGGAAAACCCCAAACAGGTCCCATTAACAACCTGTTCAGAAAAAAGCAGGCCATAAAGAGAATGCTTTTGAGAAGGCTCAGGCATATGTTTTTCAATAAATTCGAAAGTGACATTGAATGTTGCATTTGCTTTAGGTGGAGAAGAGGAAGAAAAGCAATGATTGGCAAAATCTGGGCTGGAATCGGAGCTTAGTGCTCTCAGTTGCATTTTCCTACTCAGCTGAGGTTCGGAAGCCACTTGTCCCAGTGTGTAAAATGCACAGTGCCAGGGACAGTCCCTTTCTCCACTCCACACCTGTTACCAGAATTGAAGTCGATTAAGTGTAAACAGTGTACAGAAACAGCTGGGATGCAAACTGCCTGTTTTTATTTTTTATTTATATGAACCAGAACATTAAATCTAATAGTGCTTGCATGAAGTATAACTGAAGTTTTGTTTGTTATCTGTTGGCCTTAGAAAATCATGCATATCTGAACTTCAACTGTGTTTTGCTTAGAGGAGAAACAACCCTTTGTCCATCTGGATTAGTTTGTGAACTACAACAGCTCCTAAACAGACATGTCTTTGACTTCAGTGGCAGTCTCAGGTGGGGGAAAGGTCTGTTTTCATGTCTTCTGGAAACACTTCACAGAACCTGACATGGTTTTCCCCTTGTTTTAAATGAGCTACTCCATTATTTTGATGCACTTCTGGCAGCGACAGCATAGACACATGTAAGCATAGATGCATCTATGGATAGAGTAATTTCTAGTGCAGGAAATAAAATATACTGGGAGCAAGAACAAGGAAAGGGAGGAAATGGATGGCAACAACTGCACAAAGGGACACAGCTCGTGGCTTTAGTCTCTGTTTTCCTTTGCAATAGTACCTTCTACAACCTGGATGAGGGTGAGCAGTCTTTACATGGATTACCATCAACATTTTCATGATGCCTCAGTGTTTTCCCCCTAGGTGCCAACTGGGTTGCAGTAATCACTGGAAACTTGCTCTGTTTAGTATTTATTCAAAAAATTTTAATTAAATGGATGCCGTCCTTCAGTCCTGTTGACTGATGTTCTCAAATGAAGTATTTAAAAAGAGTCCAGAAGATTCCTGCCCCACTTGGGACTGTAAAAAGCTTGTGATGGTTGTGGAACTAGTGAAATGACAGGCTGATGATACTACTGCTGATTTAAATGAAATTTTACTGAATCATCTAATTACTGCAAGAACGATGGAAGTGACCGTTGTAGTGGAATCCTTGTTTTGTTTTAAGACATAAATAAAAAATATCTCTGCATTTGTTAAAACACAAAGAACAAAATAAAACTCTAAAGTCATGGTTTCCTCATAGAATTAGAAGAAAACAGGGAAAAAAAAACTTAATGAGAGTCGTGGAAAGGTTGCTGTGGAAACAAGGAAAGGAACAATGAAAAACATCTTTGAGAGGATAGGTCAGGAAGGTTAGGTTAAAAATCAGACACGTTTAGTTATAGCCAAAAAATTCTTAGGGGAGGATTTTCATTTTCTGTGGAAAAGTTCAAGAACAAGAAAAGTTTATTTGCTGTATTGAATGTCTTTAAAACTGTAGATGAGTTAATACCAAGGAAGCAAAATTGATAAATGGAATAGTTCTGTAATTGAGAAAAAATAATGAAATAATTTGAAGTTGCAGTGATGTGCTGGATTGAAGAAAATGCTCTGTTTTCTTACTGCTCACAGCGTGTGCTCTGTGAGGAGGTATCGATTTGCATGGTCAAGTACAGCAGCGAGTGTGTGAGGAGTACCCCATGACAAAATGCCTCCTGTGGCAGTAAATCTGCTCTCTGCAGTTCGTTGGATGGGATGTCCAGGAGCAGAAAACAGCATTGTGGCTCCCAAAGATGAGATTCTGTGCAGCCAAGTTATGCGTTAGCAAAACCGAAATCCATAGCAGCATTTTCATCAGGATGTATCATGTGCTCATTTTTTTTATACCCTGCTTGATGTGCCATAACAGGAACACCAATAAGAATGGTAAAAGAAGAAAGCCAGGCTGTTCATAATGCTGCTGCTCAGGCGGTGCCATCTGAGAGCTGCAAGCATGAGTGCTGCTGTGCCAGGATTGATGGGCTCCTACGCACCCTGTTATTGTTTTGTGCCTTTTTTTGCAAAGCACAGTGACCATAAATTGGCTCAAAGCTTCCAGACCTTATTGCTGCATCTGCTGTCAAGTTTTAATTTTGGATCTTGGTCATGCTGTGTTTTCAAAGACTTGTTGGAGGAGTTAGGGATGTAATAGAAATGTTCTGGGTGAAGAGGAGTCCCAGTAAAGGGCAGCATGGTGGCGTAAAGGAAGGAGACCACTTTTTTTTTTGAAACACTGAATATCCTGGCTTGGAAGGAACCCACAAGGGCACTCGGGTGTGAAGTAATTGGGCGCTCCTGCATAAATTATTGGGCGCTCATGTGCTATAATTGCCCGTGTTGAACTTCATAAAGTCGGTGATTGCCCAGCCCCCTGACTGGTCAAGGTCTCTCAGCAGGACCCCTCTGCCTTCGAGAGACTCAGCAGCTCCTCCCAGTTTGGTGTTGTTGGCAGACTTACTGTGAAGATCTCCTAGTCCTGCCTTGTTGAGAAAGATGCCAAAGAGCACAGGGCCGAGGGTGGAGCCCTGCAGAACCCCACTAGCGACAGGTCACCAGCCTGATGTGATGCTCTCACTGTAACCCTTGGGGCCCTGTTGCTCACCTGTCACATGACAGGTTGAAGTCCTGGTGGCACTTTCCCTGCTGCAGCCAGGGTTTAAACTCGATTGCTTTGTGGTCACTGTGGCCAAATGGCCACTAATGGCCACGTCAGTCACGAGAGCCTCTCTGTTAACAAGCAACGGATCATGGAGGGCGCCTTCCCCGGTCAGCTCCCTCCGTACCTGCACCTTGTCCTTCTCATCCGGGTGCTTGAGGGATCTTCTGGACCTGTTTGTACCAGCTGCAGGGTATTCCCAGTTAACACACTCAGGGAGCTTTCCTCAAATTCTGTGGGCTAAATACAAGCAAAACTGGGAAGAATTTCACTTTATTTCCCAATATTTCACTTTCTGTTTTACAATTAGGAAGAATTATGTTTGGAAGGAAGTGTTAAATGGCATTCAGCATTTTGAGGTGGAGTTTTTCTAGGCAGTTGTTGACTGTCTGCAGACAAAATCCTCGCCCAGCCGTTCTTTGCACAAGGCTCCGTTGCAGCACAGACGTTTTGGTAATGAGATGAGACTTATTACGAGACTGAAATTAATTTCTTTGTTAAATTTATCTGTATAGAGCAGTTATAAAATTGCTTACAGCAATCAAGATCCTGGTGGCTTGCCAGATTTTTTTTTGACCGATAAGCAGTTTGGAAATAATTATTTTCCAATAGTGTCATTGAAGTTGAGAACATTTTTGTTCCTCCTACTCTTTCAGCTTTCTTTTTAATTAAGGATGGGGAGGGCACATTTCTAGAAATGTGAATTGAACAGGCTGTGAATACCAAGTGTGAATATTGTACTTCTTTCTCCTCTCAAGCATTCCCTTGAGATGTTACAACACTTAAGCAGAACAACTTCTGTACTGCTCTGTTCTATTTTTAGTGATATTTAAGGTATGTTAGAACCCGTATCCACAGTACTATTAAGTAAATCTGCCCATGTGTTATATGCACCTTTTTATTTAGCTGGGAAAGAACATCCATGCTCTAAAATGATACAAAACCTAAAATTGTGGAAAAATAGTTCAGAGACGTATTAAAATGCATTTCACACCTCTAATCAAGGTGGTTGTACCTAAATGCAAATGAGAGCAGGGATTGTAAAGAGCACGTTACCTCTTCATGGTTTTATCCTGTGGTTTTTAGACCAACATCCTACCCCAGTTGCTGTGTGGGGCACATGGTCACTTTGAGAGGCTGAAGGGGCTGCTGGCCTGACTCTGCTAAGGGAAAAGAAAGAAAAGTAAAAAAATAAAAGAAGACTGAGTAGGACATTGAAATCTGAAGGATATTATCTCTTGAGTTCAGTTACACACCTTCTAGGTTTTTTTCTATGTTTTCCCCCTCTGTGTGAACAAAAGAGAATTATTGGTAAGTTAAAAAATTACATGGGCAGCCAGTCAGTTTCTAAACTTAGTAACTTCTCAAAATATATCCCCAAAGTCGTGAATAAAAGGTTTTTATGAAAGCAACAGAGTTACAGGTAATACGTAGTAATGATTGATGAAACTGGGTGGGAAACAAAGCAAACAAAATGACTTTACTGTCTTTGTTCTCATTTAGTTAAGAATGCATTGGGTTGTTTGCAATGCAGTAGCTTTCAGAAGCAATGTCAAAGTGTGGCAGTTAACAAGATATTAATAGAAAGAAAAATAATTTAGAAACATTATTGATGCAAATGTATGGAGGCACCTGTTCTTTGGATTTTGTATTTCATTGACAGAGACAGCAAGGACAGGCTTCTTTACCCAGTGGCCCTAGGATTGTTTTGGGCTTCCTTCAAAAGAAATTTTCCAGAAGAAAGATTTATGTGTGAATCTTTTGCCAATTGAAAATCAGCCTTACTTTTCAAATTACAGATCTGTGAAGACACAGATGAGGCAAAAATGTGAAATGGACCAGAGAAGAAGTCAGAGCAGGCTCCAGCCAACATGAAGAGGTTTTTGACCACCTTGAATAGGTTGGTAAATTTCTTGTTATTTTCCTTTTTGGATTAAATCCTGGAGCACCCGTGAGTCTCTAAGATGCATGAATGGGCATCTTCTTCTGTTCTCGGTGTTCCCTGAGCTAAGGAATCAGACCTACACAATGTCCTTCTAAAAGCACCCTTAATTCAAATTAAAAACTCCAGAGCAGTGGATTAGAAACTTCAAAGCAACGCCTGTTTTTTTTCTGCATTGCAGTCTGCCTTTGGGGTTTAACTGTCATTTCCCCCTTGCATATCTGCCATTCCAAAAGCGGCACGTAGCCCTTCTTTCCAGAGGAATCACCTGTGCGAAAGTGATCCTGCCAGCTCCTAACAGCTCTGGGGGCAGGTCACGCACACCTTTCCCACCGGCACACTTCAGTCCCTCTGCTGCAAGTGCCAGCCTGTATTTATTTTAGTGGAACAGCTGTGAAGAATTAACTACACTGACTCTTAAAGCATTTTGTTCATAGAGATGCATTTTGTTCGCAGGACATAAAGTTGTGGCCTCCTTGATACGGCAGAAGATAAGAGAGCAGGGAGGAGATGTGGGCAGGAGATGGGAAGTGAACTGTTCAAAGAGCAGGCACTGGCTTTGCCTTCTGCTGTCTCAGTGACAGCAAGGGTGCAGTGCTGGCAGGACGCCCTTCTCCTGGGAGGGAAATGGGAAAGGGAAGCATCACTGGGAAGGTGCAGAGCCTGAAGGGCAGGCAGAGGGTCACAACGGGGCTGTGGGGGGAAGCAGGCAGATACTAGGGGTGTTTGTGAGAGGTGGGTGCTGGTGCAGAGGGTGCTGTGTGCTCAGGAGGCTTGGGGCTTCATGGCAAACATGGCACGGAAAAGGGCAGCGCAGGAAAACACAGCGGACACAGGTAGACCTGAGCAGGGAGCTGCAGTGATGATCCTTGCCCCACTATGTGTGTAAGTTGGGCTGCACAATTTGGCTCTGGAAAAGCAAATTTCCAGGCATGTGAGAGGGTTAGGGTAAAAAGCACAGCAGAGAAAGGCTACAGCTGAGAACTCCTTTTGGCTCCAGTAGTGTTTGTGAACAAGGGACATACAATGCTGTGATGTACAGGATGAAAGACACTGCACAGGGGTCACTCTGGGGGCTTGCAAATGCTTCTGGTCCCTGTGTGTTTTCCTGGCTGCCTTGGCTTGGGAAGTCAGCAGGAGTGCTAAAACTACAAGCTATCCTGTTTCTGGCAGGCTACGTCTCCTTGCTGATGGCTTCCTTAGCCAGAGCAATAAACACAAGCAGGAATGCAGTTGTAGGCAGTCAGGCTTTGGCCTGACCCTGACACTTTCTCAGCTGTAAGAATAATTTCAGAAGAGCAGACTAAGGGAAATATTTTTTGCTTAATAGGTTACAGCATCTCATCAGTCACATACCACACAACACACAATTTTATAAACTGTTGCACTTTGCCTGGATATAAATGGTTTGTAACTGATAACCCATAAAAAATTAATAGTTAGTTGTAAGTTTTTTTAATGGAGTAAAAAATACTGCAGTAATGAAAAAGCTGACATTTTAAGGACTGCTAAAGCAACAGATTCATCAGAAGAATGTGTTAGCAGAACAGCTGTGTATACTCTTGGCAATATATGACAAAAAGAAGATGACAATGTTTACAGGATAAGGGTAACCAAAAACTGGGGGTAACCAAAAGTCCAAGAGGTTGAAACTGGGGCTGTGTGAGTTTGTAAGAGATCAAGATTGAAGGGGAAAAAAGGTGTTATCTAAAAAAGTGCTTGAAAACCAGTACTTTGGCAGAGTTGCATCCCTGGATGCTCTTGATCTGGTCATTAGCTGATGTGGTAGAGACTGTGCAAAATCATCTCACGTTCTTCTGGAAAGAAGGTTGCACGGTCAGAGCAAAGATCTGGGCCTGTGCTGTTTTATTGTGTTTTGCTCTTTAAGTATTTCATTGGCCATTTTCCATTCAAGTTAGATGGGATTTTTATAAACCTCAAAGTCATTTCATTTTCATGAATCCCATTTCCCTCTGTACTTCAGGAGGGGTGTAACTATTTCCTCATGACAGAAGGAATCACAGGGGAAGTCAAACAATGCATGGCCTAATCAATATCGATAAGTGAATGCCATCGAGTAATTGATCTGCATCTTCCAGGGAATCTTTCAGTGCAGCCTGTTGCCATAATGAGCAGTCTGCACAGCAGAACTGCTCTAGACAGAAGATAAAGGCCTCTGGTGAAAATGGGCCTTTTTCAGATGTGAATACAGAAAATACTGGAATGAAGGGCTAGTTGGCTTTTATTAGATGCAGCTTTCTTTCTTAATCAGCACCAATACTTGCTTACATTAAGAAACGCAGTAAACACTGGCATTATTATTGACATTGTTAAACTGTACAATGGGTAGTTATCTCTGTCCCCCTTTCTTACTTTTAAGGACCTGTTTGCTGAATTTGACAATAAAATCCCATTAATAATTAAACACTTAATTTTCTTTGGAGAGAAAAAATAAGATAAACACTCTATTTTCTTAGGTAATTCACGGTTATGAATTGAATGACTTGCCTAAAATCAATGTTTATAAATAACGTATAGGATTCTTTTCCAGCCACCCCATAAATACTAAGCTGATTGAAAGAAACAAAGAACATAGTAATGGAAATATATCTTTAGGCAGTGGTAAGATTTTGTATGTATGTTCCAATTTATATGAAATTGATTTCACACTTTCAGTGCTGAATGAAGCCTTGAATCAATCAAGTGAACACACATGGGCAGATGTTCACCCAGCTTCCCTCTTGGCCAGGTGCTGCCCAAGGCACCGTTGTAAGGGACCGTGGGACGCTCCTTTGCCGTACAAACCATCCCACATGTCAGTGCAGGGCTGGGAGCCACACTGTGCAGCTGTGAGCTCAGGCAGCTCCTCCTGCACTGTGTGTGTCCCAGCAGCACCCGTGTGGGGCTGAACCTGCTCTGCGTGTGTGCCCTGCGCCAGGGTGGCACCTGGCCCGGCTGCGGCAGGAAGGCACTGCCCTGGTACTGCGGGCAGGCAACCGCTGTGTTGGAAGCAACTTAGGAAATTAGGAGAAAGGATGGAACTATTATGTTACAGAGGTAACAAATTTTGCCCTTTGGTGACCCAAGTAACTTTTGTTTATTACATTATGTATAAGAACTTGTGTGAATCTGGTCAGGAGGTTCTTTTGTCTTCTTTTCTGTGTCCTTGTTCCCACATCTCAAAAAAAAAGTGGATTAGTATTACATAAGGAACAGACTGAACAGAAAATTGGATATGTAGGTTCTCTTCAGCCATATATGCACGAATCTTGCCAATGTGTCTGATTCTGTTACTTGAGTCAGTGTAAAACTAAATGCAAGGAAAATGATTCCTGACTGGCAGTGATGAGCAGTGTAATGTGTGGAACAGCCTGTGCTGTCAAAGAAGGGGAGAGTCCCATGTGGCAGCCTTTGAAGCCAAGTACAGTTCATCTTCTGGAACATGCAGAGCTTTCCTCAGAGCCAGCCAAACAAACTCTGTTTTCAGAGGTACTTTATCTTTACCGTTGAAGGTGGATGATACTGCCAGCAAACCTGGGGAAATCTGGCCAGGGACTGCTGCTCGGGGGCTGGTGGTGAGCGATTGCTTTTTCCCCAGTTCTCTCCCATCCTGTCGTGCTGGGGAGTGAGCGAGCAGCCCTGTGATGTTTAGCTGCCTGCTGGGGCAAACCACTACAAAGGTGAAGGGCTTGTCTTCTTTTTCTTTGAAGATGGAATTAAAAGCTAGAGAGAAAGTGAATCCCTTGGGATGGGAGCCGTGGTGCTCAGCACTGGGGGCCTGTTTTCAGCCATGGAAGTAGATGGTTGGTTAGGAGAGAGTGTCATCTCTGAAACAGTGAAGATGACCTAAGTGTGGGGAAATGCATCATGGATGAAGAGGGAGTTTCTGTGTTTTGGCTGCAGTGACCCTGAAGCTCTGAGAAGGAGGTGAAGTGTTAAAAAGAGGTCTGAAACCAGCAATAGTACCAAAAAGCTGCTAAACAATGCAGTATTCAAGGGAGGCAATAAATTGTATAAGGTCATGAACAGATTTACAGACTTGGAAAATGGTGAAGAAGAAAAATGCATTTAGGTTAAAAGCAAGCAATGAGTTTCTGGACAGGTATGAACATACATCCTGAATAAGGGAGAATGAGGTTGGGAACACTGCGTGAGTGCCTGCTATAAAACCAATCTCTCTGACTTGGAAACCTTCTGGAAGTGACATTAGGCTTAATTATGTGAATGCTCTGGCTGTTTTATTAAAAAGTTTCAGCACAGTTTGTGAAACACTCACTCCAGAAATAACTTCAGACATGAAGTGCTCCAAACTCTCCTTGGTCTGTGAATTTTGAATGTGCCAGGCAGTGCTGAGCCTGTCCCTTGGGCAAGCACGTGGGCCTTGGCCTGCAGGGTGCATTAACTGAAGAGAGTACTAATAAAAAAATCTGTGGAGAAAATGCAGCAAAACCCAGTGATCTTGATAGTGTTTTCACAATATGCTTGTAAAATGAAATAGGGTGGATTCACACCCCTAGCAGTGCTAATGATGGATTCCTTTCCTGCACTGCTGTGATTTTTGCCTTACAGTTTTATATGAAAAGACATCTTGAGGGAGTGGCCATGTGAAGAGGGACAGTCTTGTGCCTTTATTAGTTGTTCATAAGATATTCAGTCTTCTAAGGAGCAACATCATATGGTATAAAACAATAAAAGAGGTGTTTCAGAAAGGCTTGGGAGTCACCACAAGTAAATAAAGTGGGCAGAGTAGAGATACAGAGAAGTTGCAGATAGGAGTCAGTGAGAAACTATAAGAAATCAGTATAAGGACCAGAGGAGAGAGATGGAGATCTCTGTTGGAGACTGGGATTGGCGAGTATTCACTTTGGTGAGCCAGAGTCATAGCAGTGCCTGCTAGCACAAGAGTCAAGTCAGTGAGCGACGCTGTTTGGTATGAGATCACCTGGACACAGTATTCTAGGAATGGGGTATGGCCTCTCTGGGGCAACCTTGCAGTGGCAAAGAAGTTTTGTTAGAATTAACAGTTCATTATATTATGTTTCCAAATGCTATACAGATATTTTCTACTCAGAAGTTTGTGTATCAGTCAATACCTGCTTATTTATTTCTTGGCCTGGAGTATTCTTGAGTTGTGCTCTCTATCTTTTGCTCTTGTCTTTTCCAACACTGGAATTGCAGTTAGAACCTAGGACATGCCTGCAGATCCCATTTCTGTTCCAAGGTATCATATTACTGGTTTGGATCATTTTTGCTCTAATCTCTTTCTCGTCATTAACTGAAAGCTCTCAAGAACAAGTGTTTTTCTTAAGTACTAATTATTGTATGATTCTTAATCACTGTTGCTAATTCCATGCTTTTCAAGCAGGGAATTTCTCAGCACCTCCATGCAGAGGTCAGCAGGAGGGTTGTAGCATGATTGCTTTCCAACATGCAGCATTTCTATGGTTTCCATTCTGAAAGCATAAATTGAAGCTAAAACAAAAGTTATGTCTTTATTTTCTGTCATTGCACATCCTTTCACTTCAGTGTTCCCCTTTGCATGTGGCAGCCATGCACTGTTAGCACATGCCTTGTTAGTGACTCAGCCTTTTTATTTTATTCATTTGCTTCTCTTATGTCATTTTAATAACCTGTATTTCTTTTGAGGGAAAAAGACCCAAACCCTACACTGTTACCAAATCCAGCAGAGATGGAATATCACAGAGGAATGCCAGGTGAAATTTTCAGAGAAGTGCAAGCATCCCCGTCCTTTAGATCACAGAAGGATCAATTTTGTTACTTTATAAAGGCTAATATCATCAGCTGCCAGATATTCCAATGAGATGTCATGGTCTGAGGCAGCCACCTCCTCCCTAGAGGAGAAATAGGGAAGAAGATAATTTTCTCTTCATCTTTCCTATAGGTAAACCAGAAAAAATCAGCTGTCATGAAATTTGTCTCCTGTAGACATAGGAGGTAGGATCTATATATGCACATTACATCACGATGTGGCTTATTGCAGAACAGTATTTTTGTGTCCGGGGCAGTGCAGTTCTGCAGGACTCGTTGAGTCTAATTAAATCACTGAGGGGATAAATCTCTCTCTCTCTCTGTTGAGGGTGCTATGGAAGAAAGCCATTTTTCTCCAATTTTTCCAGGGAAAATGAGGCTTAAGCCTTATCTCCTTGTGCTTTTTATAAACATGATTCTTGTTTCTGTCTGGCCTCAGACAAACAAGGTTTTATGTGCCCATGTAGGGGAGCCATCGTGGTGGGAGATGAGACCCCCCAATCTCTCCTTAAGACACCCTGCACTGTATTTTCCAAATGCTGCTCTGCAGTGGCTGGTGTCACAGCAGGGGGAAGGATGGGTGCAGTTTTCACCTGGCAGCAGTCACGCTACCTCAGACTCTGCTGTTGTGGATGGCACAGGAGGTTTTGTGGCCATTTCAGCCCAGCAGCTGCTGGCTTTGTTCTGCCTGCAGTCAGCTCTGCAGCATCCACCCTTATGGGAGGGATTGCAGAACTGACTGAAAAACCATGATTTCCCCCCTCTCCTAAGGCAGACCGTGACAGAGGTTTATGGAAACTGAAGAATTCCAGGCAGATTGCCTCCAATGCCTTCACTGCTCAATTGTTCAAAATTCAGCTTATTTCACTGGCAGCGCCAGAATCACTGTCCTCCCCCATGCCATCAGCAAAACCAGTTTGTCTAAATGTGAGTGAATGAAGGTGGGTAAAAAGGAAAGGCTTTTAAGTCTTTGTTTTACAGGAACATAGACACAAAAGCCCACAAGCATATTCTTCACCTTAACAAGTTACCTTTAAAATAAAATTATTTTATTTGTTAATTTTTTTTTTTTAATCTGGGAATCTCTGTTACAGTGTAAGGTTTTGTTTGGTTTTGAGTGGTCTGCAGTCCTGAGAAGGATTTGCAGTGCAGCTGCTGAAAACACCAACCAGTCTAAGGGTGTGTCACAGAACATACTTAGATTATGAGACAGATGATATGGGCATCGTTAGAGGCAACTTAGAAAATTGCAACTTGGTAAACCCCTCCTTAGCTGAGGATTACTTACAGTTGAACGTTTCTCACGGAAAAACTGGGGAGGGGAGAATGTTACATGTGCTGGTGTGTCTGGGATCGGTGTCCTGTTGAGAGCTTCCATGAGAGCGTGGCTGAAGTTTAGTGAGACACCTCACTGCACTCAGCCGAGGGGAGCACATGTGGGAGCCCCATCCCTTCGTGGAGTAACACAGGTGCTGTGCCTCGTGGGGCCAGGGAGGGGCCTGAAGCTGATAGGAGACTATCCAGCTTCCTGGAGATCTCTACAGTCCTATTAATCTCACTAGCTAAGAATATGTCTTTATGTTGTTGAAAAAGGACTGTCGATTTCTTTTTTAAAAAGTGACAAAATTTGAAAAAATGGTAATTTATACAGATACTTATGAAAAAGAAAGTACTTTATGATATTGAGTGCTTCATTATTTGCAGGATTCTCATTTGAAATTTCAGATTAAGCTCTTCATCTTTCTATTTTTATTTGTATATGATGCAAGTTGACATCACTTGTTTCAAATTAGACTGAATTAAGTGACCCATCCTCCTCCCCTGCAGATGTACTATCCTTTCTGATGTGCAAGCCTGACAAATTGTAAAATTCAGAATTTTCTGAAGCAGAGAAGAAACCAGTTCAGACTGAATTTTGGTGGTGTTTCAGAGTAGGTCTTGGTTGTTTTCCTGTGTAGGCATAAACTAGGAAATAACACACAGGGTTATAACAACCTGCCTGGGAATTACAGATAGTTTCAGTGGTTTCACGTAGCTCAGAACCTGGCAACAGGATCTTTGGGTGACTGTACTCTATTTCCTATATGCTGATTCAATTTTGGATCAGTAATTAAGGGGTGATACCACTCCTCCATGCAGAGCCAGAATGTCGCTATTTAAACAAAGGATGTGCTATCACACACAGTTTTAAAAACCCTGCAAAACTGAAGTCATTGACTTCAGTGCATCTCTGAGACCTTCCAAAGAGCAGGTGTTCAAAGCAGGCTGGCACTTGGTCTGTTCCTGTCAACTCCTCCCACACTGTTAGACAGGCTGATGCTACATTGGTTGGAGGCAAGGGAAGGTGTAATTAGAAATAACTTGAAATGACCCTTCAGCCAACTCAGACAGTTTCCTCTGAATGCTGAGCCTGCATTTTGCCATCCTGTTTTGCTTTATGTACAGTGAACAGAGTTGAACATAGTGAACAGTGTTGAAATGTCTTATATCATAACCAAACCTCACTTGTTTCATGGAAGGGCCAAGCTTTTGTGGAACCAAGAGGAATTAGGAAAGAATGTGGCAGAGAGGTGTGAAAAATGTACCCTATTAAAGTCTTAATTTTTTTGATGCAAAACTGTTCAGTGTGAACTGTAGAATCTGTACCCACATCTTAAAAGCCTGTAATGCGAAACAAAACTAAGTTCACATTTGATAGTGAAACCTTCTAAGAGATGTTGTCTTCTGAAGACTGATCCCAAGAACTAAATTAAAATCTCACTTGAAATAGCAGAACTGTGCAGCAGGAAGGAATATTAATGCCAATTTGAAAATAATTAAAAAGAATCCTGAAAGGAATGGCAGATATACTTTTAGGGGGAAATTTATTAGCGCACAGTGCTAGCTAGCGTATAAGATCTATGAGTAGCTTAATAAAACCACTGGCAGGGGAAAGGGAAGTCCTGGATGTCCATTTTTATGAAGTCCCCATGTTGTATGCACTTGAAAGTGATTGAGGGCAACAATGAAAATTGAGCAATAGTTCTGCCAGTTACAGTTTGAGCCATGGCAGGAGCAATGCAGTGTTCAGTAACATTGCCCAAACCATTCACTCTCTGGTATGCTGTGGAATTTAAATCCTCTCATCCTCCCATTCCTTTAGTACTACCTGATTTCTCCTTGTTCATCATAAAATACGGATGCAAAAGGTTACAAATGCCAACTAGCTGGTTACCAGTGTTTTGCAATACTGATTTTACTGTGGAAAGCACTAAGAGCTTAGTGTGACCTGAGTAACGTGGTCAACCCCATATCTGACCCAACGTGTGACCAGGGTCCTCCTGAGTTATCCTGAAATGCTGAGGATACTTGTCTTTAGGATACTTTCATGCTAGGGTATGACAGCTGTGTGGAAATACTCAGGAGATGCTGAGCAAGGAAAGCACACTGCTCACAGCCTCCTGGCCAGGCATACTGTAGCACCATTTTCTTTTCTGGGTTTTATTTTTTGCTTATTGTTGTGAGACCTAAAAAATGTATTCATTTGAAACAAAGGTAACATAACAGATACTGCATTAAGATACATTTCCTTTTATAGCATCTCCTATTACATGACATTAAAATCCCACAGGAAATAACAGTATCTAAAAATTTTAGTAAAACTTGTTCCTTAGTTTCAGTTAATGTGGCACTGCTGTGCCATTCTTCTGAACTGGAAAAACATCACAGGTTATTGGTATTCAAGTGACTGCACCAAGTGTGTCATCCTTACTTTAAATTCATATCTGATAAATTCCTGAGAAGTGATTTCAGAATTAGACTTGCCTTGTGTATTAATTAGGATTTGCTCTCAACTGTTCTCATAACACTTGTGATGAAACAAATCGTTCCTCTGGGCCAGATGGTGCCTTTTGTCAGGTTAACTAAAATACCGTGCCTGCTCTATGGGAACAGTTATGCAAATAATTAATTTGTCACTTCTTTGACCAAGCTAAGAAAACCAACCAAAAAAAAAACATCTACAAAAGCTCTGCCCAAAACTTTGAAAATGGTTTACGGAGCTGTTGGATTAGATTCAAATCCTTTTGCTCTTGTGGATTTATACCTTACTGTCGAGAGTTCCCTGGCTCCAGTGGCATCATCTGGGGAGCAGAATGACATTCCAAAGCGCAGGAAGAGTGAGAGTAAAAATGTAATCACAGGTGGAACACTGGCATTGGCCAGTAGTGGCTTTAGTTTTGTTTGTTTGTTTGGAGAGCAATATAACACCAGGAATGTAATTCCTTCTCCCTTGCTAGTGGAGAGCTCAGCAGTTCACAGCGTGAGAGCCTTCAACTGGAAACGTTTTTAAAACAGATGCAAGGAGGTGAACTTGTTCTCTGCTAGTGACAAGCACCGTGCTGGCCCAGAGCAGCAGGGACTTCCCCGTGGTGGGACTCAGCCTGATCCTGCAGATGCGTCACTGTGTCTCTGGAAGGTGATGCTTCAAAAAGGCAAACGATGCGTTACAATTTACTTTCCCTCTCATCCTTCTGGAAGCATTAAGTACTGTAATTTATTATCTATCAGCATTGCAGGGGAGAAGCTGGAGGCTAATACAGAAAAGTATGATGGAGCTTTGAAATTCTTTTTTCTCATTAAAGATTTAAAAAAACCCCTAGCCCTTGTTCCACCAGAGCAATTACCTTGTGCCTCTTCAAGTTGTTGTTTTAACCTTTGAAATGCTGAGGGATGTTCTATTAATCAAATGTCTTTCAGGGCAACTGGATGTGTCTTTTGTAACTGATCAAGAAATAGGTTAATTTTTATAATCCTAGGTTTCTGTCATAGAAGTGGTGGCATTAAAGCATGGACCAGACTTGTCTGGAGATGACTGTTGTAGCACATTTGCCTCGCATCTGTGGTTCACACCACGTCCTGCACTTTCTCTCAGTTGCTGTGTGAACACTGTATCATAGTGCTAAAGGTGGCCAGAGGAAAGGTGTTTCATCTCACTGCTGCCATAGAAAACTTTTGTAGGAGTTTGAGGTACATTGAACTTTCAAGGAACTCACTCTCTTCATTAAACTGCAGGTTGATTGTGTATCCCAGTGCTTTCTTAGAGGTATTTTCTGTTTCCTACACATTATTTCTAGTAGTTCTTCTGAGAGAGCTACCTCCCCCCTAATTTCCACTGCTGAAGGTTAAGAATAAGATCTTAAATGCTGTGTGGACCCAGAGCACGCAGGCCAAAAGCAGTTATTTTGGCTAACACCTGCATAACAAAGGTGTCAGTTGTATTAACTCACCCAGGTTTCCATGTAGCCCCAAGATTAAGAAGAAAGTAGCATAAACCAGTTAAGTTACGAATTTGAGGAAGGTTGAAATACTGCTTGTGGAAACCAGGGCCTTCATTCAGAGTGTTGGTGTGCACTCAGGAATGACATTTGTTACTTGAAGGTCTGATAGACAACCATCTGTTAGCAGAAAAACCTGCTCAGCTGCGAGTAGTTTGATAACTCCCTGCACCAGAGATTAGCACAAGGTGGTATTTCCTTAGCTCCACTCCCCTTCTTGTATCTAATGAATAATGTAAGCAGTGTTTTTCATTGCTACTTACTGTTCAATGAATGGCAGAATGATGTGTGACCTGAATAAGTGTACTAGTGTCTGTGAGATTTTCTTTTTGCTATAGCATACATTTAAGAATACACTAGGCAATTCAGAAAGGTTAAAGCAGTGAACTGGAATTGTCCCAGGGTACAGGGTGGAAAACATATTTGTAGTTTACTCAGCCTCTTCTTTAATGTAAAAGCTAAACAGGTTTCTGATGAATAATGACATCTTCATGCATTTTAAATTGCAGCTGACTTTGTTAAGTGTCAGCGAGGCCCTATAAAACAATAGGAAAGCAGTAAAACGGCGTGGGCAGGTACGTGTGCTGAGCTGCACGCACAGGATTAAAGAAAGCTGCAGTGGGAATAGGTGTAACGTGGCACATCAGAACTTCTTCCAATTAATGCCAAGAGAAGGATGGAGAATGGGCCCTTTTCAGAACAGGAAATGGGATAAAACTATCTCATCTAATTGTGGAGGTACAGTAAGGACAGCTGTCTTACCTGTTTGAACACTTGACTTAGAATTTTGTTCAGGATGGGATATTTCTGACAGTTATTCACTCTCTGCTAAGCCTAAAGCTGCTTTTACTTTGGACTCTGTGAGCTTTGCTGTTGGTACTTTGGCTTTGATGCTTTTGCCTCAAGAAATGTTTGCCTTTGTGGTTTACAGGTGGCGCAAGATGCTCCTGATAAACAGACCAAAGATCTGTTGCTGTGGGTCCTTATCTGCTGGTGGTTGATGCATCATCTCCCACAGCCCTCTTTCCCCATGCTCGTTCTTTGTACAGGAAGACAGAAAGTGAAAGATAACTTTACCAAACATTTTATATATATTGCTTTGCTTGATTGTTTTTTCCAGTGCATCATATTTAGTTTGTTAAAACCTATGATTTGCTCAATACTTCTCAAAATAGTAGAAATTCTTTCCTCTAAAGGGATTTTTTGCCTCCTGCAATTCTTAGTGTTGTTTTTACTTGTCTTAATGCCCGTTTTTGCATGGATTTTATGCTTTTGAGATGCACAGTGAAAGCACAGCTGCTAATTTGTTCTGGCAAATTGACTGGAAATTGCCAGGTACTGAGCACTCCCAGACGTTTTAATGGAAAGTTTCGGCTGGACTGTCTCAGGAGTGTGCTTATTTTGTTTAAACTGGTTCAGTAATTTCTTATCATTTGAGAAGCTCTTGGCCTGTTACCTTTTCAAATGTAGATTCAAACCCATGCCTGTCTCTTGTTAGTGTTTTTTATTAACAAATAGTAAGTAAATTGACCAATTCTAAGGTACGGTAAGAGTATTTGCAATGGATGGTACTTTTAAGAAGCAGGAAAATCAAGATTTGCAGTGTTTTCTGTATTTTATTTCTCTTAGAAGTATATGTATGAAGATATGTATGCGAAGGTATTCAAATTTGGGTGCATTTTGGTATTTATGGAAGAAGGCATCCAGCTTTGGAGTGGGATCTGGAACAGTGTGTATGAGTGCCATAGACTGCATGGGGGAGGAATCTGCAAAGGAGTTTCTGAACAGCAGCACTGAGAACGGAGTAATCTGGGGTTAAGTCATGGGCACACTGGATGGTGTATTGGTCCAGTTCCACATCCATGGAAGGTGCCTTTCCATGGGAGATGTTCAATTCAGACCCTGTCTGGAAAGCAGACAAAGATGGACTTGTGCATGGCATAAGTGATCAGACAACAAGGGCATCTGTCTCGATGAGCAGAACTTGAAGAACAGCCCCCTGGCAGGGTATTACTGCCTTGAGTGGTTGCTGTGTCTGTAGAAGATGCTGCCCCACAGTTACAGACCTGTGGTCCAAGTCAGCCAGGGTTTGAGTGAATTCTTGGTGCCACTGAAATCAACAGCAAAACTTGTGCTGACTTTTACTCAGAGCAAGATTTCTTCTCTCATTTTTCCAAAGTACAGAGAAACAGTAACTACAAAGGCCAAGGTTTTCAAAGTTACCAGAAGGATTTAAAGTGCCCTGAAAACATAAATTGTGGGCGTTTATTTCCCTCGGGCAGCTCTTGCAGTCTGAATTCTATGTTAATGTGAAACCCTGATGAAATATTAAGGACTCTCAGAGTTAGGACACACAACAGTCACTCTACATGGATTGCTGAACTGGCCATTCAGTGGGGGCCAGCCCTCATCTGTCAGTGCACAGAGGTACAATCCAGGACAAGAGATTTGTAGCTTGTCTGTAAGTGATGTTTCCCTTGGAAAAAAAGTATTTCAGTTGCAGAATTAGCAGGCATACAAAACTTGTAAAGGAGGAGTACACACAGGTACCCCTGGGGTCGCTGACATGGAGCTGCCAAAGAGCACAGCTGAGTGAGAGCACAATTAAACTGGGTAGAATGATGAAGTTCTTTATTCAGACATGAAGGCTTTTTGAACTTTCCAGCAGAAAACCAGGTAACATCCTCAGTTAATGAAGTGTCAGATTGGAACCATGGCACAACCTAATTAAGCACTGGTCACATGAACATGCTGGTGGTAACTGCTGAAAACAGCTTCGTTCTAATCCAAGTATTGGTGTTACAGGGCAATGCTTGGTCTTTGAAGCAACACAGCTTTTGTTTAGGAATTTGATGGGTACATAGGATAGGACTGAGTTCACCTATGACCTCTAAGAAGTGTATCCATCTGCTTATCAAGTACCCTAATGCCACCTGTGTTCTTTAGAGCCGGTCTTAATTTCAGCAGTTCACAAAAAATGCTCATATCTTAACAGAAAGCAGCAAGGAACACAAAGAGAGGAATGTAGCATCTGTGTTTGTTCCCTCATTCCAGGGTTCATAAAAATGTTCTTGTCTTACTACAAGAGAAGGAGAAAAGCCAACACTTGAAAGTTTTGTAAAGCATCTCAGTCAGTCTTTGTTCTGTGCTGCTCTCAGGGCTATAGATGTTGTTGGTAAGTTTTTTTCACACAGAGACTTGTTTGTTAAGACGAGAGGAGTGGAAGATTCCCTAGAGTCCCTCCATGAGTGAGCCAAACAAATGTTTGTGCTTGGCTGTTTGAAACAGGTGCTATTCAAACTCTAAAATAGCTCCAACTTTTCTATTTTGAACAGGAGTAAACATCACAATCAATATGGCCACTATCACTCTTTGTCCTAGGCTTGAGCAACATCTTCCAGGCTGAGTCTGACTGGGACATTGTTCTCCTGTCGTGGCCCAGTTGCCTCATCTCTCAAGGGTATGGCATTCTGTCAGTAATTCATTTGCTGAATCACAGAGTGACTTGGTGGTTCTTCCTCTGCCCTCTCCAGTCCCAGCTTCAAACTCTGCACAAAGCTAATAGTTTCTGCTGCCAAACTTGCAAGAGAATAAAATGAAAAGAGTCGTGGAACTGGGAAAATGTATGAAAAAGCCATTTCCATTCTGTTCTCTCACTTGTGCCAGAGGCTCTGTGTGGCCTTTGAGTGTCAGACCCAAGGTGAGCATTCAGAAAGACAGCCTGTAACAATATGCATTTGCATATCATTCTGTACCACAGAACACTGACGGTAAACGCACAGTTTCACTTCCCTCAGCCTGTTCATGGAGACCATGAAGTTAAGCAATATGTGTTTGAAAATCCCATCCATGTCTCTGTAAAAGGGGAGATATTTAATATTTTTTACTTTAGTTCATAGAGAAGAATTGAAAAATAATCCTATCTTAAGTACCTAAATGATAGAAAATTTTTTTTTGTGCTTCAATTATATTTTTTATTTATTATATTATTTATTATATTATTTTTATGTATTTATTGTTCTAACAATATGGCTTTCTTAATTAATATAAATTATCAAGAAACTGGACCCGTCTTAGAGGTTACTAAGACAGGCTAATTGAAGTAAAAATTCCTGCAGACACTAAGCAACCCTAAATTAAAATATTTGTGTCAAAAGTTCCATTATAGCAAATCCACAGGTCAAGTGAAAGTAGGCAGGAGTTAGGCATTCAAATGTTGATGGTTCTGTATTTCCAAAATAAAAAAATGTAACAGTCTGAACAAATAAATCTCCTAAAAGATTTTGATTGGAAACTGCACATGAATTAAATGGAACTAGTTAGAATTACAAAAAGTATCAAACTTTGAAATCTGAAGTGTTGCTGTTTCCAGGCCTTGTACTTGCTGACTTTAAATGTTGCCAGCCTGGCAGAGTGTGGTAGATGAGCTTTAATTGCTGGAATGGCCCACGGCTTGGATCCTTTCATCTGTAATACAGAGAGAGAATAACTAATTTCTGTGTGTCTTGAAATTAGGTTTTAAAAAATACAATTAACATGGATGCCAGCTACTGAGCAAGGATGTTTTATCCCTCCAAAGAAGGGAGGATTAAGGGTAAGTACACAGAAGCATTGCCAATGCCTCCTTTCATTTTTTGGGCTTGTTATTGTTTTTCGCTTTGTTTTCAGATATGGATAACCTAAGACCTGCAATTAAAAGAGCAAAGAGGAAGAAAGAATAAATTAATGAGAGCAGAGGTTAAATTAACATGACCACTGTCACTGAATGGAGCCACCTGAAAATTCACAACTGCTAGAAAACTTGCTGCTGCCAGAGGGAGATAGTCATTTTGACAGCCAGTTTCTGGCTGATGTTCTCAGTTGTGGGTAGTGCATATTTTATTGAGTTTATTGAGATAATATTTTATTGTGAGGTGGGATCACTCGACTTGGTGAAAGCTATGTGCTGTGTGCAGGTGGGAGAATTCAACAGAGAAATGCTCCTATTCAATTAACAAAGGCATCAAAGGTTTTAAGATATCAGGGCCTATCCCCACGCTGGCAATTCTTAACACTAGTGCTACTGATAATTAACTTCTTTTAGTAGCAAAATGATGATGTGATCAAGAGAAGGAGATTTCTGTTATGCAGACTGTCCTAATAGTGAGGAGGGCCAACGTCTAGAACTTTTACTGGAAGACTAACATCACATTTGAGGTGTGATACTGGGTTTGTACATTGTTAATATGTAATTTATATGTTTTTATGTTAACTTGCCAAAGTAGAAAATTTGTCATGTGGAAAGCTGTATAATGCAGAATAAAGAGGGCACATTCTTGGGAGAGGCACAAGAGTAACGATTTGGTTTGACAGCAGTTTTGTTTTCTAAAATATATCGAACATACTGCATGGCATTTTATTTTTCTGCCAGATTAATTATGCAGTTTCCCGTTTCACCCTGCCATCACTAGTGTTATTTTATCCAGGGATGAGCCTCCAGCTGGGCTGGCTGTGCCCAGGCGAGCCGTGCCAGGGTGTCGGGTTGTGCCTGCCTGTTCTTCCTGCTCCACGCCATGGTTCCAGCACTTCTGTTTCCTGGGGTGTGTGGCATGTCCATTCAACTTACATGGCAGACACAGAGGTGTTAGAGCAGTCTTCTGCATGGCTTGGGGAAAGAACATTTACTTTTACATCCCAGAGTGTCACCAGTGTGCTTCGCTTGGTACCCAGCACGTGCTCTCGGGAAGTACGAAGGCACTGTCCCAAAGCTGAGGGAGCAACGCTCCGTGCCAGTTCCTTGTGTCGTGTTGGAAGGTTTGTTCTTCTTTGATCTAGAAGCAGACTGTAGGTAAAATACTCTGCTCACAGGATCCCAGAATGGGATTGGGTTGGAAGGGACCCTAAAGCTTATCTCATTCCAACCCCCTGCCATAAGCACCTTCCACGAGAGCCGGTTGCTCAGAGTCCCGTCCATTTCCGTACTTTCATGGAGACCTACCTGTGATTCTCTCTGTGTGATGATAATCACAGCTGGTGTCATTTTTCTAATGTGCTTACACAGTTCTAGGGGATTTTATTATTATTATTATTTTGTTCTTATGAGGGTTTTTTCCTGCATAACTTCCTATGCAATACTGTTTAACTTGTTGCTAGATTGTCAAAGAGACATTCTCAAGGGAAGATGGCACATTTTTTCTGAGCTATATCCTAGAAGGAAAAAAAAAAAGTCTCTATTCATTTTTAAATTGATTTAAAGATCCATTGGGAAGAAATTTTAATCTAAATTTCTTTTGTAAGCATTACAAACTTCTATTGAGTGCATGTTCCCATGATTTTCTTCAACAGCATTTACTGTGGTACAAGAATTGAGAGAGATAATTTAGTTAGACCTGCGTGTAGCAAGGTTTTGTTGACAGTTAAGTTGTCTCAGCAATACCTCTAACGCATCATTCAAAGCAGTCCAAGGTTCAGTCTCTTTCTGCCTGTTAGTTGGGTCTTGGCGATGTTTGTAATGGAGATAAGTGTTCAAGAAAATAGCTCAGTGATGCTCCCAGTGAAACCCTTTTCCTGCATAGTGAATTACAATTATCTGGACTGAAATACTACTTTTATAGTTTATTATGTTTTTTAAATTACAACTGACTCTTTTAAATATTTTCAATGTTTAGAAGAAATCATGCTTTGCAAATTACTTATAACTCTGCAGAGCAACTTCACTAGAAAACAGACAGGTTGTTTTGTTTGAGCATCCAGCAAGGCTTTGGGTGACTTAATTGTCATCAGATTTATTCAGCTGGGTTCTACCCAGAGGAGAAGCTGCTGCTGCCAGGGGTGTTGTGCACAGCACAGTGGAGAGTTCACTGCCCACACAGGAGCCCTTTTACCAAATGTCCCCTCCTGTTGCCAGGACTGCAGGTAGCAACAACACAGCAAATGATTCCCACCGTCTTCCTGCAACGTAATTTTTGGGAGGACTTCTTAAGTAATGAGTAAGAGCCTTCAAAATGTACTGACTGGGTGGGCATCCAGGCCATGTCTTCTGCTCTGTGTTTGCCAGATGTTCTTAGAAGATAAAATGTTCTCAAAACCTGTACTAGTAAGAACTTTCTAGCAAGGCTGAATTTTTGTATTAATTACGGTAGTAAGTGGTGTCAAGAAATGCCAACTTGAATTATTTGTAAACTTGTAAGACAACTTTAGCATTTTTTTCAAAATAACATTTAAACTAATGCTTTTTCTAGACATTTACTTCGCATATATATAAGAAATAATATTAAAAAAACAATAGAGGGAGAAATTCTGTGTAAGAGAAGCATGGTTTGCTTCTCGGATACAGAATTAATGGAGAACTAAATCAGGGATTCTTTTTACAAATATATCTGAGTTTTGGAGCAGGTTTCAGAAACACTGTGTTTCTTCATACACTATTCACTTTATCAATGTCATAGTGACACTGTTCTAGAGTATGCCAAGGTGTGCTAACAAGATTTATTAAATTTATTCATCAGGATAAGAAAATAGTGCAAACCAGAATATTTTGCTGAGCAGGATCTTTTGGTGAGATTTCAGAATCTCTGATTTTTGAGTTTATTTTTTAGGGTTTTTTTTTTTTGTTTGATTTTTTGAAAGCAGAAACAAGGAGTTCCTTAATATCCTGCCTAGTGAGTTTGGACAGCAGCTACAGGAACAGCAGGCATATGAGCAGGGTCAGTCCACCAGAGTCTGTAGGCAGACACGGAGCAGAAAACATTCTTTTCATTATTTCTGCTGTCTCTCTTCTCAGCTTTTTATTCCCTCTACTTAATGGGAGATAGCTCTGAAACACACAAGGGAAATAAAAAGGGCAGTGATAGAAATAACAGACAATTCTTGATAATAATGGGGCTCTGAAGGTACAGCTTGTGTTTGATTTATTGTGGTGTCTTGTAGTAAATATGGAAAGAAAATACTGCTCTTGAAAGTTTTTTAATCTTTCTTCATTTAAAATCTGAATGAAAGCTAATGGAAAACCAAAAATTCTGCTATCTGCAATGTTATCCCCATATTTTAACATCCTAGATGATGGAATCAGGAACCTCTTTACATCATTCTTTGCTTGTGGTACCACTTTGGCCTTTATAAATCTTTTCATATCTTTTCATTTTGTAAAGAAACTGTTCCCTGTTTTTTTCTGTGATAAGTTTTCCTCCTTATTTCTTTTTATCTTTCTTTTTTTTTTTTAAAGACAGTAAAATGTTCCTACTTGTGCTATTCTCCCTCCCTGCCCCCCGAATCTCTTAGTAACAACTCGGGTTTAGTACATGGGAGGACTTCAGGCAGAGCCCAACTGATGCACCCATGGCAGCTCCTGGGCTTGCTGGGAGTGACCACACCTCATCCACCTGCAAGTGGTTTCAGTGGGAGGTGTTGGTGTCCACAGGATCCTGCTTATGGATATGGAGGCAGGAAAAGGGGAAAGAGGAAAGATGACCAATAGGTTAATAGTCAACAAGTAATTTACTGACTGGTTTTATTTGCCTGTTATCCATTTTTGCCACCTTTATTATTGAGTATTGCCTTATAACACAGGTTTTTTTCCTACCTTCAGTTGAGCATCTTGTTAAGTTTGCCTTTATTCCTCATTATTGGCCAGTTAAGGAAACATCTGTCTTGTGGAGCATGAGGCAGTACACAATCAAAGAAGCATTCAGTACATTTGAAGTTTTTTATATTTTAAGATTTCCACTAGAAAATCATCTAGAAATGAAGTTCTGCTACCTCTAAACTCTTTTCATCTGTCCTTGCATCTGAAATCAATGTTTACATGCATTGGCTCTCTACTGAACCACTCCACCAGTTTCCTAATTTGTTTTGGGGTATATTGTACTGCTTACTTCATTATTTGTTGACCTGTGACTCTTCTAAATTATATAAGGGATTAATTTTATAAGATGCTAAGTGCTCCTGTGCACTATCTCCAAATGGTGCTATGGCACAATGACACATGCCTGAATCAGTAATTTAACCTATACCTGTGGGGTTTTCTGAGCTTCTTTCCAAACTTGCATGTTCTTGTGGAGGTAACCAGACCAGAGCCACTCTGTGGATGCGTGTTTATGTGATATGGAATTGGTGTGCTTAGCATTTTGTGGTTAGACACAGCACAAGAGTGTTACCATTATTGAAAAACCAATGATCTTTGCAACCAGTGTTTCCAGAGTTGATTACTATTATCTGTAACTATTCAGAGTAATTCAAAAACGTGAATGAGCATAGTTTGGGCACTCAGACTGCATTAACAATACCCTGCAGTGACTCCATGCACTGGCCATATGGCTCTAATTAAGGCAGCTCAGTATTTGTGTTTGCACACTAGAGAAAAAGAAACAGATCTGTCTTGGATGATAATTTAATCCTCCTCTCCACTGTGCCACTTTATGCTGTAATTAAGGATATATACACATCCTAATTGTGCATTTCCACTTTTACTATCTATGGGTTTCTTTTCAGTCCAAGCTCAAATCCAGCATCTAACATTTGAGTTGGGTATGATTGTAAGGGTAGGTGAGGCACTTTATGGCACACTGGCAGCACAATTCCAAACCAGAGCCCTGTCACCAGCCAGCTTCTGCCAGGAAACTGCCAGGATCTGGCTTTGTTAGCGTCAGATAAGAAAATTTTAATGAAAACTAAACAAGTGTTGACGTATAATATTATTGAATAATGGTTGGGTTTTTTCCTTTTGACTTATTTTGATTGGATTCATCAGTGTACTCTGACTGTATTCTGTATCTTTTTTCCGTCTTCCATGTTTCCCTATTCTTCCATCTTCTGTGTTTGCCTCACACTAATACCACTGCATGTCTTCCCCACAGCTCATTCCTTTCATCCACAGCTCTGCTGTTTTCACTGCCAGGCTCATTTTCCCAGCCCTACTTTTTATTTCCCATCTTCTCTACTGAGATGTAAAGGAACAAGCAACTTCTGGAAAGGAATACTTTGCATTAATGTATATGTTTTTTTCCTTGTACTGTAAGATTGCAGTGCAGTCTGTGTGCAGGGGTGAGTAGAGATTGCTGCACACAACTCTGACATGAAGGTGCTTCTTTAGCAAATGTAGTAATTGCTAGTGCATACTTGAAAATAATACTTCAAGGAAACAGTATCCCCTGAAACTTCGGGGGAAACATCCAAAAGAAAAACCAAATAGTAATTTGCAGTAAATATTCAAATTGAATTTTTTCTAGGACTGAAATATGAAGCCATATGTTAAAACCATAGCAGACCCCTGTTTAAGTTAGTCACTAAACCGTATTTGCCACAACATGGACTTTTTCTCAAGTGCTTTTGGCTAGGGTAAGTTCTGAGTTTAGCTTTGTACAGAGAGGAAAGGTCAGGATCCACATCCCAGGACAGGGAGGTACCCCTGTATGCTCCCAGCCAGGTCACACCGTGGCTCGGGTGCAGTTGGAGTATTGCTCCAGCTGCAGGTGTAGAAATTATGCAGAGCCAGTGAAATTTGCAGGGTGTTTGCAGTGTTCTCCTGCGTTTTAATGTGAGCTGAGTCCAGACTTGAACTCCAGCCCTGAGTCTGCCTCATGCTGGAGGCTGTGCTAGATCGGACCTTTTGTTTTCATAAACCATCTCTTCTTGTCAGTGGTTTTTGCAGAAGCAAGCTGTATTGCACAGAAACCCACACCAGCTGTGTTCTCACTTGAGCCACAGCCTTACATTCCATTAGAAGTTTGCCTTCCTTGTCACATCTTTCCTCACTCTTGTTCAAATTGTGGCTTTCTTTGTTCTGCACCTGGCAGAGGAACTTCTGAGTCAAAGTGCCAGTGTAATATTCTTAGAACTAAAGCTGTATTAGAGAAATTTAGTCTAATTAGTCTGATTTAGTCTAATTTGTCTTCTCTTTAAGCAGATAAATGTATGACTGTTTTTCTGTATTTTTCATTGCAGAATGTCCCCAAATGTTGAAATACCATTATGAAAGCAGCTTTCAAAGCATTGCTACTGCTGCTACTGGTAGTGAATTATTACCACTAAGAAAATCAATACTGGCATATGATTTTCTAGAATGCAGGTGTCTGGCTGATCCACTGCTTAAATAAAGACATAGGTCTAAACTAAAGTCCATAATAACAAGAAATGTCAGCTGATGTATTTCAGGACCACAAAAGAAAATTAGATTCCTTTGAAACGTGGGGGCAACATGCCACTTATGTAACTACTTATGAGGATTAAGGGGTTTTCCTTCCTTTTCTCCTAATCCCCAAAATGTTGCTGTGAGTAAACAAATGCCTTTCTCATGTTTAAACATTATATAATGCTTTACCTCCTGTTGCACTCACAAAAAAACCTCCCAAACGCTAACTGATAAGTGGGGTCCCTGAATAAGGGAATCAGTAATGCAGGTGGAGGTGAAGGCCTTTGGTCTGGGGTCAAAATTCAGTTCCAGTTGTTTATGTTATAAGGGACAACAGATATTTGGAGGAAGGACCCAGTGCTCATTGTTTCATCCTTCCTTTCTTGCTCTCCTGGTACCACCTCTGCAGAAGAAGAACTTGGCTCCTTCCCCTGGATCCCTGCCCCTCCTTTTAAAGGCTGAAATGGGTGAGCAAGTTTGTCCAAACCCCGTTCAGTTTTAGTCCACTTCAGGACCTTATGTAAATGAGTCTCTGGAGCAGGAGAAGTGTCAGGGGACAGAGCTGCATCTGACTGTCAAATGGCAGGGGCTGGAGCTGGCAGGGGAGGCTGGAGAAGGAAGGGGACTGTGGGAAAAGGGAACAGTCTGGACTGAAACTGAACCCGCCCCCGAGCCTGCCTCAAGCCTAGCGTTGAGATGAGCAGCAGGGAGGCCACTACTGGCACCTTGTTAGGCAGGGACTGTTCCCAGGCTTCTGGGGTTGGGGATGCTGTCTGGGAATATTTCATAGCAGTGGGACTCAGGTGAAGGCTCAGGCACCTTTTCTGTCTGCTCACTCTTTCTGATGCAAAAGTATTGCTGTGGAGATAGGCAGGGGAGTACCACCCAGCAACAGGGGTAGGCAGGAACTCCTCTTTCTGTAGCCCAAAAAGAATAAAAAGGGCTTTCTGAAGGGGGAAGACTCTACTCAGTGTCATCTTCTTCATGACAGGGGTAATCCACAATGAAAATAGAAATTATCAAAGGTTTTAAAGGTGGTTATGTATTGAGGGTGGTGATGTATCCTGCTCAAAACTGTAAATAATGCTGGTAACAGGGGTTTTGTTACTACAGCATTTAGTAACGCTTTCCTCTTAACATGCTGGGTGAAAAGAGGAGAGCACTGCAATGCAGTCTTGAAACTGATTTTTTTTTCTCCTTTGGATTATTCCACATGAAAAGAATTCTTTTTTGTAAAATTATGAAGAATATTAATTGGAGGTTGATTAAGCTATGGCACTTGATAGCTCCTAATTGCATATGATGCCTCAGTCAGAAACTGAAAACCTAAGAACTTTTACTCAGCAAAAAATTATTATCATTCGACCAACTGTAACCAGCAAAACCTCACCAACGAAGGAAAATAGATGACTTCTCACTTTAAAGGATTCAAAATGTTTCAAGCAAGGTAGAAAAGATAAATACACTGTAGCAGAAATCCAGCTGCTTCCTAGGGAAGCAGTGCAACTGGGCACTTTCTGCAAGTAAATGCTAATAGTACTGGCTATATGTACCATTAAGTGGCCTACAGACTATGAAAAATATTGAATTCCTAATTCAATTTATTATAATTTTGTTGACTGTGAGTTAAATTTGATCTCCATAAGGCTCCTGGTGATAGACCTCCTTGCTATCCAATGTCTCTTGAACAGCTGTTAAGATACGTATTTCAATATATTTGCAGAGTGCAGATACAAAGTTTGCAATCACGACTGTTTTACCTGGGGAATTGGAACAAGTTAGAAAAACAACCCCTAGAAACGGTCAGGAGAATAGTTCTGAATAACAAATTAATTTTTGAATATATTAAAAAATAGAACAAGATGTGGAATTTGTCATAGAAAATGCATTACCACTGGCTACTCCAGCCTCTGGGAGTTGCCTTTGGCACTATCAATCATGGTATTCCAGTGCCACACTTCCAGCAGGAGGAACTGATGTTGGCTGGAAAGAAAACCCTGGAAGCTCCTGCTGGGCCCTGATTGGGGTTAATTACCCCGAGCAGCAGCCCCCTGACTGAGGTTAATTGCCCCGAGCAGCAGCCCCATGGCCCGCACCTGCCCCAGCCCCCTGACTGAGGTTAATTGCCCCGTGGAGCAGTCCCATGGCCTGCACCTGCCCCAGCCCCCTGACTGAGGTTAATTACCCTGAGGAGCAGCCCCTGAGCCCGTACCTGCCCCAGCCCCCTGACTGAGGTTAGTTGCCCCGTGGAGCAGTCCCATAGCCCGTACCTGCCCCAGCCCCCTGACTGAGGTTAATTGCCCCGTGGAGCAGTCCCATAGCCCGTACCTGCCCCAGCCCCCCTGACTGAGGTTAATTGCCCCGAGCAGCAGCCCCATGGCCCACACCTGCCCCAGCCCCCCTGACTGAGGTTAATTGCCCCGAGCAGCAGTCCCATAGCCCGTACCTGCCCCAGCCCCCTGACTGAGGTTAATTGCCCCGTGGAGCAGTCCCATAGCCCACACCTGCCCCAGCCCCCTGACTGAGGTTAATTACCCTGAGGAGCAGCCCCTGAGCCCGTACCTGCTCCAGCCCCCTGACTGAGGTTAATTGCCCTGAGGAGCAGCCCCATGGCCCGTACCTGCCCCAGCCCCCCGACTGAGGTTAATTGCCCCGAGCAGCAGCCCCTGGGCCCGCCTCGCCTGCCAGCTCCATTTCAGTGCCGGCAGTGCCCTGTTGCTTGCCCGCAGCGCGGCCCGCCCTGGCAGCCGGCTGAGCGCCGTGTGCTTCCCGGGACAGAAGGTAAGGGAAGGCTGACAAGGAGAGTTCGCTTTTTCATCAGGGAATAACTTGGGTCTGTTTAAGCGAGCTGTGTAGATCCGGAGGTCGCTGGGCTTTGTTAAGGGTCGCAGGGTTTGTATGCTCTGCTCCGAGGCCCAGCACAGCTCTGTGGGGCTCTTCTGGCGCTTTGCACCCACTGGGTGGGGTTGTTTGGTTTTTTTTCATTTTTCCTGCTGTGTTAGACCACATGCACCATCCCTCTCATGCCTCAATAGCCCTGTAGTTGTCTGGTGAGGTAACTCGCAGCCCTTGGCAGGTGTGGGGGCCGAGCTCTGCCCGTGGCCGTGCCCTGAGGCGCCGCTGCCCTCAGTGCTGGTCCCTGCAGGGTCCCTGGGAGCCGCCGGGAGGGAGCGCTTGGGGTGTCCTGTGGGACCCCCCATCTGCGGCTTCCTTCAGTGCCACAGCCTCCTGACTGTAGTGGCTTCCCCGCAAAGCCTCCTTTTTGTGACTTTTACCTGCTGCTTTGTCCATCGGCTTCCTGCCCCCACCTTGAGACTGGTTAAAGAATATTGAGCTACTTTTTGTTGTGCGACTGAGATTTAGCTTGTATTTGAGCTGGCTATTTCTATGGCAACTTGTCAGTGAAATTATGCCATGAGCATGCTTGGGTTTCTGAAACGCCATTGTCCTAAACAGTCCTCTATTTAAGATGTGAAATGTCATCCTTGTTTATTTAAAAATTATTTTACTGTAAATAATAAGAAGTAAATTTGGCTGTTCTTATTGGTTTGTGCAGTGCAGAGAATAAATACTAAAGGAATAATAGCAGCAGGATGGGGAAGAGGCAAGGTCTGAATATAGAGATTACTTTAATTAAAATCTGTGAGAGTCTCTGATTCCTCTGACATTTTAAATTACATTGAGCTGCAATGTAATTTAATTTTCAAGGCACTTAAGTAGTCTGTTCTTGAGTATTGACTGATTATCTTTTGCCCCGTATGCGGAATTGGAATAACTATTTACCTTATTGCTGGAAAAGTGAGTACTGCAGCGCAGCTTCTGCTTTTCAAAAATGTTTTCAATCAGTGATCAAGCCAACATCATTTACTGTAAATTAATGGAATAAAACTCTAATGGCTACAGTAGGTTAATAGAAATGCAGTTAAACCTTGCACCAAAATCAACTGTCTTGTGTGAACTCTTAAAGCACATTAGGAAGATGTTCAAGAGTCCCAATTTAACTCATAATTTTGCAATTTTATGTACACACACATCCATAAGGGAGCAAACCACCTCCGTACAAACACAAGAGTAGGGCAGGAGCTTTTGAGGAAATGCATGATTTCAGCATAGCTAATTTGTCATCTTCACAACTGAAATTTGGCACTCTGAAACACATATCTTTCTGTAGAAAGTAATGGCAGTTCTTTCACTTCCAAGACACATCTGTCAGAATTAATAATTGTCCTGGGAAGTCCTCTGTTTCTGGAGTAGAAAAAGGTTGTAAAAGCAAGCTTGTTTTCAGGCTGCTCCTCACAGGGATCAGGTGCTGAAACATTACAACAGTTACCTGTTCTCATTATTTGTGGGTCAGCTGTGTGGCTTTTTGGTCCAAATTGGACTCACCTGTGGTTTCAAAGTTAATCACCATATCTTAAATATAATTAGTTTACAGCTGGTGATGTTGCTCAATAAATATAGTCAGCTTGTGTTTTTTCATAAAATACCAGATGAATTCAATCTATGATCTAACCTCTCAAATATTTTAAATTATTATTGTCCTACATCATAGGAAATTTCCTGTTTATTTGAGCTAATTAGGTACTTGAATTTAATTGCAAGTGTGACTTTTGGCATGTTCAGAATATTTTTGTATAATCTAGAAATGAAAATGCCAGAAAAGCACTTAGTATTTTGAACACATTCCTCTTAATGGCTGATTCCCAATCTATAAAAATGTAAAAGGAAATTGTTTTAAGCCTTGAAAAAGCCATGCAGTATCTAGCTGTGGAAATAATTTCAGAAGCTTTCAACATTGATCATTTTAGTATACACAACAGCTTGAGCTGATGCAAAGTATGTTTAGTGTCATGAGACTACTGTGCTTGCAGAATTGAGAAATTTTTTGTCCTTCTTGGAAGAAAAATAGATCCAATGCATAAATTTTCTCCTAAGCTGTGGGTTTTTTACAAGATTCAATGGCAAAAAATATTCCTGAAGGTGCTCATAGAAGAATAGCTGAGATAATCTGTACTGTAGAGGTTCTTTGAGAACTGAAACACCTTAATTTTCATGTCATTTTCTTTTTGATGGAAACAGCGGCTGTATGTAGTGGTTTTGAAAGAACTATCTGTAGCGTTACTCCATCAGGCGTCTCAGGTATTCTGACCTTTGCTTTATGAGGTGAATGTTGGAGTGCAGTGCTCACAGGGAGAAACATCCTGGGAAGGTCCTTTTAACTATTCCTAGCTTTCAGATGAATTCCTTCATTGAACTAGGGTACAACCAAATGGCAATGATAGCTTGGGAGTCGTGGTCCATGCAGCTGCACCTCTTGTTGCTCCAAAGCAGTCAGGCTGAGGGACTTTGGTGCAAAGGGGAGGGGCCCTGGGAATACCTGCTGCAGGTGAGCAGCTCCATGCTCTTTTCCAGTAGCTGTAGTTGATGATGACTAGAGCTTGTATTCTAAAGCAGAGCTAATTACTGTGCTGTAATGTGAGTTAGGGGAAGATAAACGTGGTAGGAAAATGAATCCATGGGCACTCTAGTCTTGGAAGGAAGTTTGGAGGTTTTTGACATAGGTATGCACCAGGAGAGAGGAGGGATGAGTGAGAAGCCTTGTGCAAGGCAAAGGTGACAGTCTGGGCAGTGGCTGCCACATGCCTGGCACGGGTCAGGAGTGGGGCACTTCGCAAGGTGCAGCAGTGTCCCCCTGAGATCTGCAGTCTTTTGATGTTTTCATTTCTGTGATGGAGTTCTCACGCACTTTCTGTAAACACAGTTATGTTTGCTAACCGTTCCTTTTTGTTTTCAGTCCTTCTCCTGAGGCGGAGACGTTTGATGGACTTTTCGTTTGACCGGTGTGGTTGGAGAGGTGGTAACCTCATCCTCCAATCCACAGTCATTCCTAAGAACATATATATATGAAGTAAAATAAACAGCTGGGGGCTTTTCCTGGCTTCTTTTCTGTCTTGAACTAAGCTGGGTCTGCGTGGTTCTTTTTGTGTCCAAGTATGACACAGCAGGGCTGGGCCCTCTGTGCTCAGGAGAGATATGGATGTGGGCAGGCTAGTGACCATTGTCACTTGGGCATGGAAGCAGCCCCGTCACCACCTTTTGGGAGCCTCAGTTTGTAACGTGGTTTCCAGAATTGCAGTGGCTTGTGCCACACTTGGGCACTTCTCACAAGTTTAGTTTCGAAAGTGATAATGGCGCTTGTTCAGGTGATACCCTGCTGCACTGCTGTCAGTCACTGTCTTTGTAGTGACTGATCTGTCCATCCAGACTGTGTTGCCTCTATGATTCCACTGTACTTTCTGTTTCTAGGATAAAATCTCCCACCTGGAACAAAGAACCAATAATTCCCCTGCCTTTATGATCCTGCCACGTTTTCCCTCAGCTGTCCCTTTGCAGCTCTTCGCTGCCAGCAGCAGAAACTGCAGGTGGTCAAGGCTGTGTTGGTTGTTTCTCCTGCCCTTCCCTGCCCTGAAGTGTTGCCCATCTGCCCTTCCAAATGGTGGGTGAGAACATCCTTCATGCTCTTTCTGCTGGTACTTTTGTGATTCCCAGTGTTCAGGGCATCTGGTTTCCTCTTGAACAGTCTCCCCCAGTAGTGGTGTGTTACAACTCTGTACTGGTACTTCCAGGGGCAGCATCCCAGCACTGGCAGCTCTTCTGCTTCCCAAGCTTTTGAGCTGCCCAGACAGATTCTGTGTGGAGTCCTCAAGCTTTGCCCCTGGTGCTTGACCTTGTGACCTGCCTGCTCCTTTATTCTGAAGTTATTATTAAAAATGTGGTGTGGTCACAATTTTCAACTTAAATTTTGCAGGTACATGGAGGTTCATTACTTCTGTGCATCCAGAACTTGTGAGTCTCTTGTGCTTTCAGGTCTCTCATTATATTTGTTGCTCTTGATTGGTTCATGCTTTTATCATGCCTTTTTTATTCCCCTCTCCCTTACTTTAACATAGAATTTATGACATTGTGTCTAAATAAAAAGAGATTTAATCCAAATTGATTTGATTCCAAGTCAAGGATTTTTATGTTTCAGAAAAGCTTGTCCAATTTTATTTTTTAAATCTCTATTTAAAGTTTTGCCTAAGGCACAGAGAGGTATTGGGGGTGTTGGAAACCTTGAAAAGTTGAGATTTTTGTGTGGTTCCAGTTCCACCAGGTTAAAATTGTTTTCCATCAGCCTAATACTTTCTTGTACAGAGGTGCTTTGATAAACACTAGGGCTTTAGATGCTTAAAGGAGCCTTTAATTGGAGGAGCCGATTAACCTGCTTAAGGAGCCTTTAACCTTTTTTCTGTAGTTGTAGCTCTTCTGTAAGAACATATACTTGTATTCTAGATGCTTTTAAATTCAGCAGTTTTCCTTTTATCTGAATGGCTTCAACTTTATTTGTGTATTTTCCTGTTTTCCTTTTACGAATCACAGTATCCAATTTTCTAAAGCATTATCTCGGTCTCTTATCTCTCTGTAAACTGCTAGGTGAACCTTGTATGCAGGATGTTTTATTAAATTGAATTTGTTTGCTTTGTGTTACACCACATATCCTTTGGTCTCTGTAAATCTCATCCTAGCCAGGCTTGTCCCTCCTTCCCATCCCCCGCTCCCCTATCTTTTAATCCAGATGTGTCTCTGCTGAGAGGCTTTGTTCTTGCCCAGCTCTTGTGAGCAGTGTCAGACATCCATGGCTTTGTGGTATTTCCCCAGTGAACACACTTGTGCTCTTTTGTAGCTTCCATCAGAGTGGAAAATTCTTGAGCTTAGGGTACAGATAGTGGTGGAGGCAGCAGCAGCTCAGAGCAATGTTGTACGGGTGAGAAGAAATGAGATCTTCCTGAGAAGAATGGAGGGGCCAGGAAAGATCAGCAATTGAAAGCCCATGGCAGGCAGAATCAGAAGGCAGGCAGTTTATTTACCGATAAAGCATTTTCTTCAAAAAGATAACCTTGCTTTTTTTCTTATTATTCTAGCAGAGCAGAAGAAAATAGGCCAAATCTTCCTTCACTTTTCAATTTTTAAACCTTTTCATTCTCAGCAGCATTAGATTAAAATTTCTTGAGTATTTTTAGGAACTACTTGAGCTTGAAAAGAAAAGAAACCCAGCTTGATGCTTGTGCTCAGTTCGGGAACAGAGCAGTTGTGCTATGGAGTTTATGGAAGTGTAAATAGAATTTATACAAGTATAAACTGTTCAAAGGGAGACTGCCTTTCATAATGACAATGGCTTTCGAAGCCAACAAGTGTCTTCCTCTTAATTTCAGAGTAACAATGTCTCTTGGTCATTACAATATGTCCTACTAAGCAGTTACAAAATTTCTTATGATCTTTATTTCACAACTTACAACTTTTTCTTGTATTTTTAGAAAGAATACAGCTCTAGGTTATAAAATAAGTATCAGAGCTAGATAAAGTAGTAGAAAATCAAAGTCCACCCATCAGTATGTGCTCATATAGCAGAGGTGTTAAAATGTCCACCCTACAGTTCTCTTAAATCAGGTGGGCAATAACACAATGAAAAACATTTTCGTATGTGTAACACTTCTACTGTCTAAATATCAACTTCCTGACCAAACAGTTTGCATTCTCATCTTTTGTGTCCCTATTTGAAAACAGCATCTATATTTCACTTGTTAAATTTCAAAACCACTTTTGAAATGGAAATCAATCCCTAACTTAATTTGAATCTAAAATTGCTCGCATATCAGAACAGCCTGGTCTCCTTCAGGCATTTTATTATGAAGTACCAATTAGGGGCATAATTTAACTTGTGAAATACACAAAACACGTGGAATTCACATGTGCTATATAAAGAAAAACATGTGCAAGTACCAGATTTATGCGTTTCAGAAGCTAAATTGCCTGACATGGTAGTCCGGGCCCCCCATGCACTTGCCTCATTTTCATTGTCTTGTCAAGAATATGGTAAGGAATTAAAAAAGTAAACATCACTTGTATTAAAAAGGGCAAGTGAACCTTCTGTGCATTTGTTAGTCTTATGCTGCAAAGATGTTCACATAATTGTACTTAAATAAATAGGTGCAGATTTTGAAGTAAAAAGTGGCCTATTGGGTTCCAGGCCAAACTTAAGCTGTTAAAACCTGATGTCCCAAACACAAGGCACAGGAAATTTTAGGTTGCAGTAATTTTATTGAGATTTCATTCTTACTTCCCCGAACCCATCTTTTTTGTTTATTAAACTTGTGTGTCGCACTGAAGTAAAAAGAGTCTAAAGGATCGTCTCTGCCTTAGGCAGCACCTTGGCCATCATCTTGGGGATTTGGGCTGGGAGGTGAGTGCTCAAAACTTCAATTTGGGTTGAAAGGCTGACATTTCCAATTGCATCTTTATTATAGACTTGTATTTCTGTAGAGGCTTTTGTAATATATTTAAACACCATGTAGTATTCCAATGGGTTCTAAAATCTGAATAGCAAAACTGTTTTGGGTAACAGCTAATCTCTGTCATGGCGTGCTGCTCAGACAAGTGAGTTATTATTCCATCTATATAATGCCATGCAAGCTGTTACGTATTACTTCGGCTCTACCCTCTAATTTATATTACCTTTAAAACCACAGATTTAATTATAACAGTTTAACTCTCTAGATCAAATATATACTTGCCTACAGAACAAGAGATAATAGAATAAAAATCAGCTAAGCAAAATTTAAATTATATTCAAGTTATATTGAAACTATGCAGTTCAAATAATGATCACAAAGAAAAGAGGGCTAGTGCTTTTCTTATTGGGTTGGAGGAGAAATAAATACAAGCAGTGACAGTCAAACAGCTTTTGTATGTATTGTAAGATTTTGGCTGGATTAATGTTTTAATTATTCTGTGGAGAAGGAAATCTCTCAGACGGAGTCACCTGCCTGAAGCAGCCCGAGCGTTGTCGTGCAGAGGGGCACAAGGGGGTTCTGGCAGCTCCAGCCCCAGTGCAGGGAAGAGCTGCAGGTGGCTCTGCCAGGCCTGGCCTGGGAACCACCGAGCACGGCAACATCAGGGAGGTGACAGCTGTGCACCAGCGAGGTCCTGAGGCTGAGCGGGAGGGAAGCAAGAGAGCAGGGAAGGCTTTGCCTGAGGGGAGAGCGGTGTTCACCACAGTTACGGGACAGGCATTGCATGTCTGCTCGAAGGAAAAAGAAAAACCCAACTCGGTTAATCAAATCAATTAATATGTTAAATTAGAAGGGGAAGGCTCCTGTTCCCCTTCTTAAGTGAAGGTCCTTAAGGATTAAGTTGAAAGTTGCTGCTTTTTTTCTAGTGAAATGGGACATAACTTTGGTGTAGTCTTTTCCCAGGGGTGTAAAGGATGGATTTTCGGTGTCAAGATGCATTTATTTAGCAGTGTCTGCAGCACTCAAATAGTGTTGTCCCCCATGCCGGGTAGGAGTGCTCCTTGTCCTGCCTCTGTGCCGAGCCTGGCAGCTGGACTTTCTTGGCATCTCTTCTGTGGAATTGGCTGAGTCAGTTGAAGCTGCTTGTGGGGTGGCTGTGGTTTCCCTTGCTACCCCAGGGTGGTGTGGGGCAGCTGCCACTGAGCCGTCCCTCCTCGCTGTGACCCTTTCCTAGGGAAAGACATACCCAGATCCTCACACCTTGGGGTGTAACCCAAACTAAACTGCTCTGCTGCAAATGAAAAACATTTTTGTATCTCAAGGCTTTAAGGACAAGGGAGGTCTTGGTACTGTGGAAAGAAAAAAAAAAATCCTAATTTTTGCATGAAAAGGGAGCACCGTAACACAAAGAAGGAATGTCTTGTGTGTGGATCACAAGGCTTCTGGGCATCAGTGCTATTGCATCAGCACTCACTTCAGGTTTGATTACATTCTATTTTAAGGTATAAACTATTTTAACACCTGTCCCAAGATGTAAGAGTGGCTCTGTCTGGCAGTGGCTGGTAGCAGGTGCCTGAGGAAGCAGAGAAAATGAGTAGGAAGGATGCTTCGGAAAACTCTCAGTCTCCTGAAACTGAGCAGAGATACCTTCAGGGAGAGGTGATGGCACCTTTGCACTTAGGGCCAAATGAATTTTTAAAAAATCTATTCATGTAACTGTACTGACCCCATTTAAATGTTCTTATTGCAGCCACCAGGGCAACGAGTTCCCCAGTCCAGTCACTTTTGTGAAGTCTTTGTATTTCCTTGGTTTGCCTCTGTATCAGATAACTTCATTTGATGTCCCCTGTTTCTTATAGCTAATGTGAGATGGTTAATGGTCATTCCTTGTTTATCTTCCTGTCTCACTGCTGAGTTGGCAGAACCTGGTGACAGTGCTGCATAGTCCTGAGTCGTGCAAGGGAGAGCCTTAACCTGTGTGATTGTTCCTTCCATAGAAGGAGCTCTGATCATCCACTCTACCTTTCTGCGTTCCTAAATCCACAGTATGCTTATTCTCAGAGAGGCTGGATCTGTACATGTGACTCAGGAGGAGGCTGAGCTGAGTGCTGACATGCTCATTTTCTTGGCTTTCTCTTCAAACTCACAAGCTTTATTTCTTTTGTTCTTTTGACCAAAAGTGAGAGTTGGACTGATGTATGCAGCCTTTTGAGTATGCACGGTAGTGCTCATTGGATTATGTACCCAGCTAGGGTGACTTTTTTTGACCTTAAATTGGAGTGTGACATGTAGGATAAGGTTTTGCAGATGTGTGCTACTTCCATAACAGAAACAAGGCTAATGGAACTGTATTTGGGTTTGTGATAAACATAAAAATTGCTGAAGGTCACCATAGCTCTTAAAAATCAGAGGATGAGGGCTCGAACTCCTTATCCTTCAGGATAAGGACTCAGTGGTGATCTCCTGGAAAGCTGGTACCTCCAAAAAGGGTTGAAAGGAGTCCTTCAGAAACTGTTCTGATTACTCTCCAGAGTGTGGCTGGGGCTTCACAGCTGTCAGTTGATTGCTGGAGCTATGTGGGAGTGGGTGATTAGGGTAGATGTTGGTCTGTGCAGGAAAGCTAATGAGTTGCTTGGAAATAAACATGCTAAGTTGTGGAGAAGGATAAAGTTTTCCTGCAGAAAAGGAAATCATCCTTTTTATTAGAGTGAACCTTCCTTTTCAACTCAGATTTCAGCTGTCTGTCACATGAGTGATTGGAGACAACACAATGCAAAAAGCTCTCAGAGCCAAGGATGAGTCAGGAAGTGTTTAACCAGAAGTGGAAGCTGCTTTTTCTATTTAATTATCAGTTTATGAACCTGCTAAGCCACTCTTCATCCAGATATTTTTCTTCAGGTTATTGCAAGGTGTGATACTCAAAGTAGTCTAGTTCAAATCTGCCAGAAGTAGTCACTGAAACCAGGGAGCGATTACGTGACAAGATTGGGGTTTTTTTCCTTTCTTTTCATTACCGTTTTCATGTCATCATTACTCTTTGGATATAATTGATAGGTACAAACACAGTTTGATTTGTATTGCTGCATTGTGTTTTAAAAAAAAGATTTGTGTTTTATACCACCTAACCTGGAGTGCAATGAAACCTATTTCATTAATTGAAAACAAAACCCCTAAAAAACTTTCTGCCTTCTAATAGTACTTTCCTGCTGTTAATTTTCCCACTTTGCCAAGATACCTGTGAGAACAATTCACACAGTTAATTCAGTCCTGCCCATCTGCTGGCTGCTGTTTCGGCTAATGCATTAAAAATTTACTTTTGTATGATTCCTTCTAGGCTGCTATTTATTAATGGATTAAGAATGGTCTTTTGAAGTGAACAGCATGTATGCAGCAAACTATTTTGTTCAATTTAAATAAAAAAGAATGAAAGAAGTGCTGTTAGCCTTGCTCTTTGAAGATGTTTGGATTCAAACGTTTGGTTTGAGGTATTGCTGTATTTTTTTTTTTTTTTTTAAATAGTGTGCCCTGGAAGCAAAACAAATTTTGAAGGTTTTCTTTTACCTTCTTATATGAAAGTTCTATTCTTCAAAGAGAAAACTAGCTGAGGGACAGGCAGTGCTTGTGCACAGCTCACAGTTGTGCTACGTGAGCACAATCTCTGCAGCTGTGCTGTAGCAGCCACAGTGCCGCGGAGCCTGCTCGGCTCCTGTGCCCAGGGAGTGGGGGTGGCTCTGGCTCCATCCACGCTGTGCCTATGGGATGCACGTGCAGCTGCCTCTCTAGTGCCTGCTGGAAAAGGGGGTTCTGGGCCAGTTTTGAGATGAGTGATCCTGGAAGCAAACCCAGTGGTTTTCTGGTGCTGGAAACCCTCTGAAGACACTTGCCCATAGCAGAGATGCATCCTAGGCTGTCTTCTGCCCCTGCAGGGGCAAGGGAAGGTGAGTGCTAGAGCTTGCCTGGAAGTGTTGTTGTGGGCCTGGGAGGTCTCTGTCCCTGCAGCCTCTGAAACGTGGCAGCATCTGTGGGTTTTGGGTAGGTGGGCTTGTAGGTAATTGTCACCTTCACCATAGCATGGCTGTTTTCACCGCTCATGGTAAGGGCACAAGTAACGTGTCAGAGCACAAGCGGTGTCCAGGCTTAGTAGCATGGCGGACTTCTTGTTTAAATTGAGTAGGCCCAAATAAATAGTTAAAGTGGAAGTAAACCAAGGATTGCCATCTGGCCTTCTGTGAGGGTCACCATTCTCAAATGGCATTGAATATTCCTCTGAGTTCCTACTAGGTAATTGTGGTGACTGGAAACATGCCCAAAGAAACTGGAATAGAAGCAGCAACAGTGTGAGGAAAACCAGTTTAGCAGAGCTTGATTTATCTTTAAGTTTTCCATTAGCAAGCTGTACTGCATACTTGGCAGAGGCACTCAAAATGCAAGGAAAAGCACCAAAAGACCCAGTCAGTAGAACAATAAAAATAAATTTCCAATGAGTGGAAGCTTCCTTTTCAAAATGAAATACTACTTGTGGTATTTTTGTGCACTGGCTTGAAGAAAACGATATAAAAAACCTATGGGAAGGACTGAGGGGAGGCTGTCCTTCCCCCTGGGTCTGTGTTTTCCTCAGTGCCTAGATCAGTCCTGTTGGGAAGAGTAGGAGGAGAACACAGCTTCCGTAATGTGCTTTACTTTCTGGCTGTATCTCCTGGCTACATGGTGTAGTGATTGCTTGAAAGCAAAGCTCTTATTACAGCTATGCATTATTCACAAAGAGAAACAAGTGTTAATTATTTCTGCTTGGTGCATTCAGTGATAGCCTGCTGTTGTAATTTATTTTTTTCCCCACATGGATTTCTGGAAGTTTTTTATTTCTCTTTGTATTTCTGGTGATGAAATTGCAGCTCCTTGGTGCATTCCTTTTTAAAAAAGGTGGGTCCAAATGCTATAGCTAATACAGTTTTTTGGCAAAGAGCTGTTAATTTTTTTAGCTGTATAGAATTGGGTGAATACACTATGTTTAGCCTGTGATGTAAAGAAAGAATTGATTGATTAGATTTAATCACTAAAGAAAAAGTCAGTGCTACAAGTGTAACCCTCCCTGCCCCAACCCTAAGTAGGATCACTCAGAGTGAAAATACAGGACAATTTGATGGATGCTCATTTCGCTGCAGTGCGCCAATATAATTAAACCAAGAACGAAGATTTAAGATGGAAATTTTCATCACTCCTTAGAAATACAAGGTGAAGGGGGTAGAGCCAGCATCTAACAATTGTGCAGAGGAAAGAATAGAAATGAACTGATTTTGAATGGACAGGCTATTTTATCTGGATTTCTATTTTGCCTCACAGTACCAGAAAATATTTTCATCTATGTAGAAAGCTTCATTAAAAATGTTTACTTTTTCTTTACCAGAACTGCATTCTGTATTATCATCTCCCAAGTGGAAGATTGATTCCATGTTCATCAAAAGATGGCTGCAGATGGAATGGCATTACTGAGCACGGTTGATTTTGTAGGTGCAGTGTTGGTGACCATGTGAGGGATGAGCTGTGGGTTGCTGGAGTAGCTGTGGCTTGAGGACACCCCCTGTGCTTGCATCTCCTTGCTTTCTGTGAGCAGGAGAAGTCTGTGTCCGTCTTTATGCAGATCTGTGGTCCTGGTTACAACTGCAGCTTTGAGCCCCAAGTAAAGCTATTGCAAATGTGATAGTTTGCCATTAGCTGTCACAACAGATAGAAGAGCGTTTACACCAGCACTTGAAAGCTGCAATGAAAGAGCTCTGTTTCCAATTCAGACACAAAGCACATGGGCTTCTTATATTTGCTCAGTATTCCCAATTCACCATTAGACTGTGGCTGTTCTGTGCAATCTGTTTAGATCTGCCCCCATCTGTTCTAATCTGATGCTTTTTTCCTGAAAAATGAAGCTGGCGGAGTGTGATTGTTGCAAAGGCAATCAATTTCTGCAGCTGTAAAAGTGTTCTGCCTGGCGGAGTCAGTGTGTGCTCTTACCAGGCTGCTGCACTTCCTGCACCCCTTCCCTTGCACAGGTAAACTGCTCTGCGGGCTGCTGGCACGGGCTGCAGCCAGCAGTGATGGAGGCAGCTCTGGCTGCTACAGGAAGACAAATGGGAGACTCCCTGCTGTAGTTAGGTTTTGTGAGGGGACTTTGTCAGTGAGAACAGCTACTGGTGGTGCGTGAGTGGCTGGAAACTGCATTTGGGGAATAGCTGTAAGTGGCCAGCTGTGAAAGAGGACGGGCGTTCCTCAGCAGGCTGCCCTGGGCCTGGTACTGCTCGGTACGGCTGTTACTTGTGGATGAGTTGAAGGAAGGAATGCAGAGTATACTTAACAAATTGGCACAATACCAAACTTGGAAGGAATAGAATTCCAAATGAACATCCCCCCGCCAAAGCGTCCAATTGTACTGGTACAGCAGATGCAGCAGTTGGATGGGGAGAAGTGTAGGAACAGCAACCACACAGACACAGGATACAGAATACCCCATCAGAAGGGAATGCTGGGACAGGGAGAAGTGTAGGGACAGCAACCACACAGACACAGGATACCCCATCAGAAGGGAATGTTGCGAGTTACTATGCTCTGTTCACCTGAATCTCAATGCCAGCAAGGTCAAGCTTTTGTGAAAAATATTAACATTGCTAAGATGTATGAGGGAGATTTATATTTCTGCAAGAAAGGGGGAGTCATCTGCCCACTCTGCTTGTCATGCTGCCAGGTGCAGCCTGGAGCATTGCAGCTAGTTCAGGCTCTGGTCTAACAGCAGTTTGTAAACAGGCAAAAGTAGCCTGGAGGAAAGTGGTGAGAGGTACATGAAATATGATCTTGGAAGAACTATGTATGCATAGGTTTGCAGATATAAAACTAAACAGGAAGGTTTGGAGCAGACATCAGCTCTCAGATGCAAGAGCGATCTGTGGAGCTCTGAGTAATGATCTGCTCCCCTCCTCATGTCTAGGGACAAGGAATAATGTGCTGGAGTTCCTGCATGAAGGACTCAGCCAGACAGCAGGGAAAGTGTGCTTGTGATAAGCTTTTTAAAAAAAATAATAGCTTTTGGCTCTTGAATTGTGCTATGGACACTGGGCCAGAAGTCATAGAATCATCATACAAAGCCCAAGTTTGAAGGAATGTTGGAGATCATCTGCCCCAACTTCTGTGGGAAAGGGAGCCTAGGTGAGATTATCTAGCCCTTTGTCCAGTCATGTCTTTAAAACTGCCAGTGATGATGTCTCTGCCACCTCCTTGGGGAGGTTGTTCCAGTGAATGATTTTTCAGACTGTAAAAAAACTTGTTTCTTATATTATCATGAAAATCATGAAGTAGGTCTATAGTGTTACAGACCTATGACTTGTCTAACCCTGCCTCTGAAATAGCAAACACCTGAACATCATGTATAAAAGACGGTGTTTTCTAGTTTCAGGGAAAAGAAAATCAGGTTTTTATAAAATATATCTTGCATAGTAAGGTCTTGGAATTATTTGCCTTTTGCTGCTGTCTTACAGAGCAAACTTTCCTAGGAGCTAATATATAACAAAACCCTTATATGGCATCGGGAGGGAAGGTATCCACAGGTTACTGCTTTGGCCTTACTTTGGCAGACCCAGAATGTTTCCGTTTGCTTGAGCAGTGCAGTATTCACGCAAGGGCATGGCTCTGCACACAAGATGGAGAGGTGCAAAGCGTTTATTGCGCAGGAAAATATTCCCTAAATACCAGCACCCAACAGGATATCACATCATATAAACAGGAAAGATGTTCACCTCAGTGTCCCCCAAACACCTGGGATAGTGCACAGACATTGCCTGTTATGGTAACAGGTAAACAATACCCTATAAGGTCACAAACTACAATTATCACATCTCATAGGCCCAGCACTGTCCAGAAACCCACAATCCTCTCTCAGCCCATCCCCGGTGACCTGGATGCACTCCCAGGATCACCTCCGGGGCCAGGAAAGAGGCTCTCTCTCCGGCCCTCAGGGTCTATCTCTCTTCCAGCACATAGTGCACCCCAACAGAGCAGTAGTTTATATTTTCTCCAGGTATTTTTGAGAATATCAATACCTACTGAGAGATGATGTAAATAAATACTGCTTATTTCTACCTTTCAAATCTGCATATTAATAAATACCACTTTGTTACTCTGGCATAGCAGTTACAATATGTATGGTATATGTGAATCTCCATTTATCATTATCCAACTTCAGGCTTTTTAGAAGTTAATGTTTTAAAAAAGCTGCTTTCATAAACCACTCTTTTAATGAAGCTGGCCCAATGAGAAGTGAGTGGTGGAAAGCAATTAAATGATGCTGCTGGGCAGAGATGACAAAGATGGAACCATCTGTTCTGATATGAATATAGATTTATTGTGTTACTTAGCTATAAACTTGTTGCAGTTTAGATACTGCTCTTGTAAACTTCATGGGACAGGTGCCTTAACTTTCAAGGAATGATTAAGTGCTACATCATGAAGGCTGCTGTGTGAATCTTCATCTTCGGATTAATGTGCACCTAAATTAGTAATTTACTAAGTTATGAATATGGGAAATATTTTGCCATGATTATGAATAATTAACACAAAGCTGTATTGGCAATGTCCACCCAATAATTCATCCTTATGGCTTTGTGACAGAATGTTTCAGGCTGCCTCCAGGAGGGAATCTGAAGAGTAGAGTCAGGATGACAAAGCCCACAACCGCAAGGAGGTCCTGTGGATTGATGGCTTTGCAAACGAACTGCTGGTTAATTGGGCAGGGGGTGCATCTCTGGGAGCTGCAGGCCTTTTGCTATAGCACGAGTCGTGTGTCCTGCTGGGGGCTTTGAAGCTGCAGCTTGTGTGGTTATCACTTCAAGGAAGATGGAAAAGTGAATGTGTCTGTGCTTTGAATGTTAAGGTGCCTGGATTTCGATTAACCAGAGTCGAATATAATCGGCTGTGCATATGCCTGTTCTCAGTTTTGCCTTGCCTGCTAACATTATCCATGTCTAATATTCAGATTCACAGCTTCCATTACCCACTTGCAAAGAATTAGAGTGTATTTCTGTTGTTAGCTGAGCAAAACCCCAGGTACTTGCTGTACCCTTACAGCCCTTTTGGCAGGGTGAGCCACGTGAGGCCAGAGAGGGGAAGGGCACATTGGAGATAGAAGTGTGGGATCTGTGTAAGAGGGAATTGGGACATCTCTGTTTCCAAGCAGCATGTCCAGGCTGGGAGCAGAGTGAAAGCAGCCTGAAGTGCCCTGGTGTGGCTGTGCACGGGGGCTGGTGAGGCCGTGTGTGCTGTGCCTGAAGGGAGCGTGGGGCTGTGCAGAGCTGCTCCTGGGCATACGATGCTCCGTGTGCGTTGCTGTCACCGACAGTGTCACCGTGTGCCTTTGTTTTTATTGCTGGGGTTTCGTTACACCCACATGCTACAAGCCAGACCAGCACTTTAATAAGAAGTATTGAATGTCAGAGTGGAGCACGGTGTCAGACCCTGATCAAGCAGAGGCCAGGACCTGCCGGCCCCCCATGCGCTTCCCTCGCTTCCAGGCACTGCGCATCCCGCCTTGGCTGCACGCGCTCGGTGCTGTGGTGCTGCCTGTTTAACTCTTGGCTTTGCTCTTTAGTTTCCCACGTGTCACAAAGTGCTCCTTCTCCCCGAGCACAGGTAGGTCACAGGGGCTGTCCCGGTGTGTTGGTGTCCAGAAGCGGGCAGGGGAGGGTTTTCAGCAGCAGTTTCTACACCTCGAGCAGGGCTGTGATTGCTCTTCCCGCCAGTGGGTTTGAGAAGGCTCATCTGACCCCATCAAAGCACAGAAATGAAGTAGCTCCCACTTCAGGGATCCACTCAGAGAAGGGAGAGGAAATATTAATGACTGCTGTTATGTTCCCTGACCTCAAGAATGGTGTGGGTGGGATTATCCCAGAGGGTTCCCAAACATCCCCAAATACAATGTCGAATCAGTTGAAAAACATATAAAACAATTTCAAAAGCAAGATGCTTATCTGGTTCTTACGAAAAGTTCTTAAATTGAGTAGAGTACCAGGAACTTATTTTGTTTTCTGAGAGTAATAACTGAAAGAAAATATAAACTTTTGAGTTGTGGTTGGTTTTTTTCCTCATGTGTGAGGCTCATAAAAATAGCTATTACTTTCTTTGGGTGATTCCCAACATTCTTGTGAGCAATGCCTGGAAAAATATTTTTAAAAGTTCATAATTCCTTATGTGTTTATGGATATGATTTGAATAATGGTCTTTGTTTTTTCTAAATCTTAGCCTTTTTTTTTTGACAAGACCTTGTTTGCTTATTTTATTTTCTTAATTCTTCTCCACCTCCAATATTTGTGTTTTGCTCCATAAAAATATTGGCCTTGTTTTGCAACAGCTGTGCTGAAAGGGCTTTTCAAGCCTCCTGATCTGTTGTTCAGAACTGCTTCTCTTCCACTTCCCTCTTTTATGTATTGAATTAGATAAAGGGTGAATTCCTTTTTGATTAGAAAGAAAGATTCAAGACTTGGAAGGCGCCAGATGGTGGCAGTGGTCTTTCACATCTGACAAGTCTGGATCATGCAGTGAAGCGTAAGAAGTTTATGCAAGTTGTACTCCATGCTATCCTCATTTTTTTCTCTTTCAAGCTGCATAGTTGGAATGAGGAAGGTGACATATTTTTATGCTTATCTTGAGAGACTGCCTAAAGAAGGTGAGATGTGTATCCAAGGGAGTAGAAAGGATAAGCCTTGGCTGTATCTGAGCACTGCTAATGCTATTATTTTCTGCATTTGTATCGCGCCGTTGCATTTCACTGCATTTCCGTTGAAATGTAGAGCTGTTTGGATGCCAGCTGAGCTGTGCCAGCTCATACTGCATGAGGCTGTTGTTCTGGTTCTTAAAATCAGACATGTACCTTATCAGTCTTTGCTGAATCTTCCTGCAGGTGTAGTTTTTAATACCTAGTTTATTTCTGAATGCAGCAGGTACTAGCTCTATAGTGACGTTATAGCTATTTGCTCTATATTCCTGAAATCTTCACTTTGGTATATTCAGAGGAGCTTAACAGTATTCTGTTTCTCTGCTTTAAGGAGGAATGGCTGGAGAAATCTGTGTTTGAAAGACAGAATCAAGTGCCGAATTCCATATGAAATGTTTTGTTAGAGAAATATTAAAGATAGAAAAATACACTTCTTGCCTCTGGAGCTGAATCCTTGCAGTCTGTGCTGAGATTCTTTCCTGTTTGGGCACAAACTGTGAGAGGGAAGAGAGAGCATCTCCAGATGTGGAAGGGATGGGTAAGGGTTGATTATGAACAACAGGCACAGGAATGGCAAAGTCCTTTAATAATGTTGCACTGTGTGAAAGTGAGTTGATCTGTGAATATCAGTGTTACAGTGCTGGGGCTCACACAGCAGCTGTAAGGAGAGCTGTAACCAGTGTTACACAGAAACAGGACAGCAGAAAATTTGCTGACCATCCATGTTCCCACGTAATCTGCAGAGCAAACCTTCCTGCTGGGAAATGTCCCAGCACTACCAAAGAGGCAAGACATGGGACCTGCAGCCGTGGGCTTCATCCACAAAGGTGGGCTCTGAGCCCCTGAGGTGTGTTTTTAATGATGCTGTCACCACAGCTGCTCTTCGGGCAGATAAAACCCTGGTGGCTCCAGCAAAAGCAAGGTGAGTGGGGCCGTGTTCGAGTTCAGGAGGAGTTAACTGCCTTCCAAAGCCACCTGTGAGCATTACTTTGGGTTGTTGGGGGTTTTTGCTCATACTATGGCTTGAATACAGCAATGGTGAATGTTTTAGAGTCTCTACACTGGAATACATTCCTCAATTACTGAAAGAAAAAGACAAGGTTGAAAAGCAGTTGACTTCATGTAGCATGTGGTCTGTCTTCACACCTTTTTTGCAATTTAGGATTCCTACCCATGCAAGGTTTGGTCCACATCTTCTCTATCACAGTGCTAGTGGAAGTCTCAGGGATTTGTTACTGAGTTCCTGGGCTGAGATTTTTGCCTTTTTTATTTGTGTTAAGCTACTTTTTCTAGTCTGAAAAAGCAAGAAAAGCTCCCATTTGTCTCATTAAACACAGTTTTTATTTACATATTGATAAGAGAAACCAGCACAAACTACATTGAGGAAATGACCATTGAGTTACATCATTTTTCTGTTGGAGAGTTTGCTGCTGAGTGGTTTTTTGTTTTTTGTTTAAACTTAAATATGTTTCAAAGTTTCAGTCTGAAGAAAGTATTAGACCATGGACCAAAATAGAGCCTAAAAGTTGCAATGTGAAATTGCAGGATGTCTGTGTAAACAGTGTGTACCGCTCAACTGACAGAATTTAATAGCACCTATTATACCTTTTCTGCTTTCTTAGCTGCACCTGGCATTCTGTAGAGTCAGGCCTTTATCAGATAGTAAACAAATAATTTTAATAGTTTTTCCACTTCTCCCATATTCTCACAACTCGCCCTCCTTTTGTCCCTTATCATGACCTCAGCTGTGAGTAGTAAGGAGAAAGGATAGTCATTCTTGATGGTGTTTGCAAGCTGGGGTCCTGATACGTGGCACTGGTTTGCAATATAAATGGGGTTAATGCTGAATGGAACCATTTAGCCTGAAGATTTAATGGCTTATAGGTTTTTAGTTGTTTGTTTTCTTGCAGGAAATGCAGCCATCCTAAGCTGTTCTGTGCTAGGAGCTGCCCTTCTGATTTCAGCTGAAGTACTTCTATAATCAGAAAGTTGTAAAGGTGTAAGATTTATGGTTCCTGGTTTCCATTTTAGTTGAGGTCATTAAACTCTTTTGTCAATACGCAGGCATTACATCTTATTGCTCTTGGGTTGAGTGGGATATGTAGGGATCAAGTACATTATATCAAATCTAACTGAGTATAAATGAAACCAAAGAACTTAAGAATTAATCTCGTTGTCAGCACTGATAAGACAAGGAAGTAGTAGCCCACACTGACACAATTTGTTCTTGGTAAACACGCTTGACTTCCTTCTAAGAGAAAAATAGGACTTTGTTACAGGAGAAACAGCAGCAGTAATTTTAGTAAAGCTTTTGATATCTCATAAAAGATTCCCCAGAAGCAGCAATGGAAATACTCATGAAATAACTACGGCTAGATACAGTTTCACCTGAAGAGCAGTAAATGCCCCATCTGGCAAGTCAATAGGGTGGTAGAACAGATGAGTTGTGAGTGCGGCTGAGAAACTGTCCAGAAATGAAGCCTGAAGGTGGTGGAGTGTTTGGATGGGGAGACAATGCCCAAAATGGATTCTGAAAACTGAATGGTCTCGTGTTCTTCCACTTATCTGTACTGGCTCGAACAAAAAGGTAAAAAGTGATATTTTGCCAAGAAAGATGCAAGGTAGGGGTTGGGAACTTCCTGGCAGTACGACAGCCCAAGGACAGGGTGCCTGGGAGGGTGTGGGCTCAGGGCTAGACAAAAACCTGTCAGTAAGGACATCCCTTCTAACTGAGTTTTGGTGGTAGGAATCAGGCTATATCCTGCCTTCTAGGGAAATCACAAGTACAGCAGAAAGCAAAGGTTTAGGAGTCTTTCTTACTTGTCTATAGACAAGTTCTGTAATTATTTATACTGTATGGAGGAAGTTGACTATGATAGGGGAATTGAAACAGCCCACAACTTAGTCTCTGTCTTGAAAAGAAGCTGTTTATGAACCTGCTCAGCTTTAAACAAATCCCTGAAGCAAATTAATGTTTTGAAGTGGTCTCTGCTTAAAAACAGGAGATCACAAAATAATTATGTTGAAGTATTCTGCCATTGCTTGTGTCGGTTTTATCCCGTTTTACAAGAACAAAGCAATTAGCAAATAAAGGGATTCCTCGAACTATTTTTCTACTTTTTATTCCTGCAAGTAAAATGTTAGTCATATACCCTAAATGGTCTTCGTTGCTCTCTTAAGCTTAATATTACCAGTATGTTGTTCCATAGTCAAGATTTAGTCCAGTGAAAGGTACATAACATTTGAGTTTATCCCATATCCTAGTTTAGACATGCTTGTATATAGTGATGTATCTGAGTTCTGGGTGTGATCAGTTTTGCATCAGGTTGTAAGTAAGTAGATAAGAAAGCCAACATTTTTTTGCATAATTACTGGTTTTGGGCTGCCTGGTTTATAGAATGAGTTTCTTGACTGAGAGGGCAGTAGTAAAAGCAGCAGTTTTAGTGCCTCCCATCTGAATCTCAGCTCCTGCCCTGCCCCAGGTGAGCACTTGTTTATCCCACACAGGTGTGCTCCTCTTCTGTAGGTATGGTTTAAGAATGGCAAGCCAGTGTATTGTTGTGAGCCCGCCTGACAAAAAGGCTGGTGGGCTAAGGAGGAAGGCGAGAGTATTCCTACCTCTTCTAATGCTGACAAGTATAATTTCTGATGTTACCACTGTGGGCACTGTGACCTGAAACTTGTTGGGAGATGATGTCAGGGAAACGGGCTGTGCTTTGACCTCATCCAGAACTCTCTGGGTGCAGTCAGTTGTTGTCTAAGCTCTTTAGCAGAGGCACTGTGACATTTCTGTTTTCTCCAGTGCTTGTGTTTTAACTGCCTTTTTTCCACTCAAATGTTAAAGTTTAGCTCAGCTATTTCATAATTTGCTTCCTAAAAGTGTTGCAGGTTGGGGCCCAGTTGGTCACCATTGATAGCTGGAGGTCATCAAGAAGGTGAGGAGTTACCCCAGCAGCCTTGCAGGGCCCCACGGGCAGAGGCTCCAGTCTCTGGGGAGCATTTCTCCTGGATGTGTTCAGAGAGTTTCAGCCTCATAAGGGTTGCAAGAAGTGTTGGCTGGGGGTGTTTCAATCAGCCTATGCTTATTTGGAGTACAAAGTTACTGCTCTGTCAGGTACAAGATAAGTGGATACAGAATGATGATGTGTGTTGGTTTCCAGGTGGAAAACTTGAGTTTGTGTTAAGTAGAACCCATCTGTCCGGTTTATCTCCCCCATCTAAAACACTTGACAAATGGGTTGTGCCGTCTGCCAGACATGACCACATTAAGTCTATTTGTTTTATGAACACTCGATGCAATTTTAAGATTCTAAGAAAATGTCTCCAAAAGATATCATAGGAAAATCGATAGTTCTTTTCTGTGTCATCTTGTTTATGAGCTAGAAGCAGAAAGAGGGTTCACTGGAGCAGGGCTAAGATCAATAGCTCTATGAATTTTAATTGGACCTGCTTTAACTATTGAGTTCTGTCTTCTTTTAACTCTGTAAGAGTAAAATAAAAGACCCTTCAACAGGTGCCTTTTACATCCTCCAGTCTCATTGGATCCACTTGTGGACTATCTTAAACAGAAAGTGGAAGGGAATTGAAGAGTAACTTGATTCTTACTACTGTCATGTAATTTCACTTAAAAGAAACTTTCTGTCATTTTTGTTTTATATTTAAGCTTGGTTAGTATATTCCTCTTTTCACTGTTACTTTCTTTGTGCATTGTCCTTGTTTCCAGTCTGAGATTTTCCTCAATTTTTTTCCTCCTGCTTGGCACATGCATACTTGGTGTCACCTTTCTCTACAATGTCATTCTTATGTATGCAGTGAGTTAATAAGATCACCTTGTTCATGGACTCTCCATGTGGAGATAAGAAAAACTTATGTCCATATTTCCTCATAAAGAAACAGTTGGCTCTTTTCTAACTTGAATTTATCCTTTTCTTACTCTGTGATTGCAAATGATAATGGCCAAAATGAGTTTGTGTTTCATTTTTCAACCACCCATATCAAAAAGCTCTTCTGAAATGCTGTGTGACATTCCCATGTCCTTTTGGTTCCATCCCCTCTAAATGTGCAGAGCTGGATAAGTATCTTGTTCCTCCAGCAGCCTTCCTGGGATCATTGCTACTGTGGCTTCTGCTTTGCAATCTCTGTGTTTCAAGTCCAGGAGAATTGAATGTGTATATTGCCCTCCTTCTCCCAAAGCCTCTCGAGGAAGCAATTCTCCCTGCTCCCTCATGTGAGTGTGAATGGCAGGGATACCCTTGGCAGCACATAAAACCTCTCCAGAATCACTTTGATCAGCCAAAGGTCCCAGCATCTGTGGTGACTGTGCTTGGATTTTGATCAGCTATGAACTGGTGGTAAGAGGTGTGTTTATTCTTTCCTTTGCCTGCACACCTGGAGCCACACCTAATCTAGAGTCACTGTTCCCCAAAAGTGTAGTCTAAGAGGAATGATGTAGAGTTATCTGCTCTGTGTGCTGATTTCCACTAAAGAGGCAGTTCTACCCACTGACATCATTTTTATTAACACAGCTGATGCCAGGTTGCATTTTTAGTGTCTGTTAAATAATAGGCAGATCTCTGCTCCTTTAAGGACTGGCTCTGAAGTGGTGATGGGATTATCAGAGTGGGGGTTTTTTTTGTGTGTGTTATTTTATGAGTTTGGTTGTGAGGTGGAAGTGTTCCTGCTGTTTGAGGTGATTTTTCAGAAGAAATGCTGAATACTGGTTTTCTTCTTTAGTTTTTAAAAATCCATAGAAGTGTTACTTTAGTGACTTGAGTGGTATTTTTCCCAATGTATGAGAGACTCCTGTGAAAAGGAGAGATTCTGTTTCATATCTAATGAGGACAGATTGCAGCTATAGGCAGTGTTTTATGACTACATGAAATTTCTTTCTTATTTGCATTGAATACACAACTGGTGACATTTTATGCTGTTATTGTAAAAGAGACAATGCAGAAATTATAGCCTAGGAAGGAGGGCCTGTCGTGGCTCCTGTTTTCTGTCCTGCTCCAGAAGATGCTGTAGAATTGATAGAGGCTTGATGGCAAAACAAATGGATCTGGAGACTTCAAAAATGTAGTGCAGCTCATTGTGACAGCTTTGCAAGTCATGATCCAAAATGTCTGTGGTGCCACTGTTGAATCCTTTTACAGCTCAAGTAGCTTTGATTCCACAGCCACGTCCTGAGCTGTGCCAGCCATCACAGGCCCCGTGCTTTGACGGAAACTGGGGCAAATCAGTATCTTTACACTGGCTAAGCTGCTTTGCCAAATGAGTTGGAGCCTGGGCACAGCTCTGGTTCAGGATGCTTGAATTCAGCTACTTGGGCCTGTTTACGGGAGTGTGCAGCCAAATTACAGATAGTCCAGTTCAGTGTTTCTGAATTTGTAATTAAACTGTATTGAACTGTATTGGCACAAACTGAGCTATCCTTAGAGTGTGGCAACTGTGAATTATTTTTACTGTGTGTGGGTTGGGGTTTTTTTCCCTTTTTTTTCCCCCTTTTCTTTTCCCCCCCTTTTTTTTTCCTTTTTTCCTTTTTTTTTTTCTTTTTCTCTTTTTTTCCTTTTTTTCCTTTTTTTTTTCTTTTTCTCTTTTTTTCCTTCTTTCTGAGGTATTCACCAGTGAAGTCCTGGCTCAGGTGCATCACTCAGCTGATGTGTCTACAGCACTCCTGGACCCAGAGCTGGCTTGGGCTAGTGCTGTGTACATGGCCAGAGGGGATCAGGTCTGCGCTCAGCTGGCCTGTACCCGACTGCGTGGCCAGGCCCCGAGTGGTGTCTGTAAGGTGGTGCAGTTGTGATTTCAGGGCTTATGTACAGAGTATTAATGGAAAAATGAGTATTGTACAGACCCAGTGGTTTCCCTAAAATACTTGTGGGAAGCATACTAGCATGCAATAGGAAGGCTGCCCTGGGGAAAGGACATACTTTGTTGGTTTGCTAGAACTTTTGATCAGCAGTTGCTGAGGTCTGGAACGTATGTTTGAATGTATAAAAAAGGCATACTTTTCATTCCTAATTATAATTTTACCAAGAAACTTAAAGTATATATTCTAAAAACTTTGTCCACTGGCAGTTCTTCAAAATATGCATGAAGTGATTTATTTTTAGATCTCTTTGCAACTCATATCTAATCTTCCATCCACTATGAGTTCAAGACTACTTTTGGCGTGACTGCTTTTCAATTCAAGGCATCTCATTTACTCTACAATTCAGATTATTTTTCACAGGATGTATTTATCAAGTTTCAGGCCAGAGGCTTTCAGACTTATAAGCCTCTTAAAGGGGGGAAAGTGCTGACATAGCCTTAAACTGTGGTATGGCAAATGTTACACTATAATTACCTTTATCTATCACCAAACCCCCTTTCAGAGGCCTGGCTGTGTGCCGTGGGCCTCTTGATGGAATGCTCCATTACACTGAGATTTTTCATGGTGAAAAAACTCTAAAGCAAACCATGATAAAGTACTTTTGTAAGAGTAGATGTAGGGGCAGTGACAAGGTGGTGAGGAGAAGAGATATGGTGCTGAGTTGCAGGAGGAAATACTCTGCAGCATTAATGCTAGATCTGTATTAGAAAGAGGACAAAATAATCTTTTTCCTCCTCCTGTGTGTCAGCCACATTACTACTTGTCTTCCAGATGCTTTGACAAACCAACGTTTAGCATGTGGAATTTAAGCAAAATTTAAACCACGTTTAGCATGTGGAATTTAAGCAAACAGCATGTGTATTTTTACCGTGCACTGGAGTATTGAACAAAGATGTACAAGCTGGCAGACACCAGGCTGGCTGCAGAGTGGAGAGCAATGTAACACTGTCATGGTGCCACTGCTCTTGGGCTACTGCACCTGGCAGGAGGGCTCGGGAGGTTTGGCACGAGGCTGTGATGCTTTCGTGACCGATCTGGAGTTCATGTCCTGTATTGTGTCCTCGGGTCTGTGCTTGCTTGATCGCCCTGTCAGCTGGCCCACGCTCTCTGAATTGCGGGCTTGGTGTGTCAGCTTTGTCTCCTTGAAACAAAGGTAGAACAAAGGAAGCACTAAATTGAAAAAGGCTGGGAAAGGTGAATTCAGACCAAGAACAAAGGGATAGGTGCTTTTGTAATGCAGAGCTTTCAGGTACATGGAGAGGCCCAGCACTACAGCAGGTTTGTATTGGATCACAGATGGAACCATCTCATGAGCTGGAATGTAACAACACCCCCGATGGGTGTCTGGGGTTTATATTAATTGTGAAAAACTGCTAGGCATGTAAAGCACAAATAAAAGGAACACTTATGGACAACACTGAAAACCTATCTAGGAGCTGTGTGTGTGTATTTTATAGATACATAGACAGGCTTTTTGATTAAGTAAAATATTTGTACTTACTACTTGTCTGCACTGTGTTGTGGTTGCTGTCTGCTGTTTGATTGGGAAGGCCATGGTCCATCCATTAGTGGAATGTAGCCATGATTAATGCTCTCTGAGGTGTATAGGAACATTTCCTGTGCAGGGCCTGTGTAAATAGGTGGAGAAGGGAAAGAAGAATTTGTGTATTGGAGAATATTAACGTTCTGGGTGCAGGTGGCTACTGAGGTAAATTCCCATAGACAGCTAAAAGGAACTGGTTTTCTGTTCTTAGGTCACTAGAGTGAGTGTAGAGTATCAGATTGATGAATTTCTATTTGAGCATCTTTACATTTCTGTTCAGTATTTTGTTTTGCTGGCTAACAAAATTCAGTCTCTTTTAATACAGTTCTGTTTTCTGCAGGGTGTATCATGGCAGATAGGCTCTTAGAAAAGAGTGCACTAAGTATGTTAGAATTGCATCTCTTGCTCTGCATGCTCTCAGTCATTTATGTCACCACAGAGAATGTGAAATATTCCAGACATGATGTTTGATTTATTTTTCAGTAGCAACGGATGAAGACCAGTGCATTGAGAGTAGTGAAAATGGTTTTTAGTCCATTATGCTGTTACAAAGCAGTGAATGTACTAAATATTGTTAAAGATATACAAGAGAACCTTATTTTAGGCAGGAGTAAAACAAATTCAGTACTTTGTTGCAAATTAATGGGAGTCAGTTGAGAGGGGGTAGTTTGTGTATTGGAGTGGGGGCCCTCTTTCAGTGCAGAGCAGCTCTATCCAAGAGATGCTGTGCAGTCCCACAGCTTAGACACTGAGCTGTGCCCAGCAGAGCACGAAGAGGGGGCATCTGGGGGAAGGGAGGGGGGCACCGGGCAGGGGACAGTTTGCACTTGAAATTTTTGGCAGAACGGAAAGGAATTGAAGGGACTTGAAATATGATATGAAGCAGCCATTCTGGCTGAGGGTGCTCCTTGTGTGAGCTACAACAGGTCACCATGAAGAGAGGTGATGGGGAGTGTTGGGAATGGAGGAGGAGCTGGGTTTGTTCTGAGGTGCTCTCTGCTTTCTGCCCCCAGAGGAAATGGGCAGTTTGTCCACATAGGACCCCATTAAAGGAAAAGAACAAACAAAAACCCACCACACCTTCAGTTTTAACATACTGCATGTTGGATCTGCTGCAGCTGGAATGTGGAATGGGGATGACATCATGCACTGCCCTCATCCATATTGAACATGGGCCCTCTGGCCTTCCTCCTGGAAGAAGGGGAAACCTAAAGGGTAGCAGCTTGTGATTTGCACATCCCATAGTGTGGTTTGCTTGAAAGATAAGAGCCTTATCAAATTTCTGCAGCAATCAGTTAGTGGTTATGTGCTAAACCCCATAAATTATAATTCTGTTGGTTTAACCTTCAAGCATCTGTAGTAATTCTGCAAGAACTTAACTATTGCACCTCAAACAAATTAGGTTCAGCATTCTGCAGACTGATGCTTGAAGGCATGTTGTGAACTGAATTCTGGTTCTGTGAATATTAATAGACTAGAATGATGAATTTTCTATTTTAATTATGACCTTGTGTGTGGCGGGTATAACATTTATTTCTCAAAACGTTACTGATTGTTACCTTGAAGGAGACAGATATTCTCAGGGAAGATAAGAATAAGTCAAGTCTTCAAAAAACCTTTGTGCTCTGGGAGGGGGAATCGCAGGCACTTATTTTAATTTTTTTTCTTTACTCCTGTTTTTTGTTTGGTTTTGGGTTCTTTGTATTTAATGTAAGGAGGCCATGTCAGGAATGTAACTGACAAAGGACCATCTTATTCACCACTAAACATTTCTTTACTATTTTGGTTGTATTACAAACTGACTCCTACACAGAAACTGCACTTCACAAAAAAGTTGTGTAGTGTGGGGTCTTAAACTGATCTGTAGTCCAGCTTGGCTTATGCATTAATGAAGTAACTAGAGCTCTTCCACAACAGAATCTAGGATTTTGCTCTTAAGGAACTGGGAGTTACTACATGAATGAGCATGAACTTACAAGTAGGGTGTCCAGCTGCTATCCCACAGGATGGGTTTTCTGGGAAAGGGTGCAGAAAGATGGCTTTTCCATGCTGGCAGTAATGGGTGAGTGCCTGGCCCTGTGCTGTGGAACACGGCCCTGGCTGCAGGCCACCCCTTCAGCCTGTGCCTGGCTCAGCAGGGCAGGGTTGCTCAGAGGATCACATCTACATGCTGGTTTAAAAATTATTTTTAAATATAGCATCCCATAAACATTGATTTGCCCATAGTTCTTGCCTTCTGCTCCTCAGGGTGAATTTGGAAAAGTATTTTCCTTGACGTGAGAAAATAATGTCCATATGAGCACAGTCAATATTTTATTATACTTCTGTGGTCTTTGGAAGAAACAACAGGATCCCGTGGGGATGTGCCTTGGTTTGTTCGTATGAACCTAAAATGAGAGTTTCAGTAGACCATACTCTGCTGTTGGCTTTTCTTCTGCTAATAAAATGAGAAGTTGGCTTCTGCTTCAGGAATATTAAATGAAAAATGCTATCTAAGAAGCTGTATCTAACAAGGCTGATTTCGTATCTGTAGATCTTGTTGAAAGTTTAAAAGATTTTTTTTTCCTCAAAGCACTTGGCTCTGTTTTAATATTGCTTTATTGTTTGTTTAAAGTGCTGTCTATTTCTAAATATGTGCAAACATACACATGACTGTGCAAAGGTAAGAAACATTCGGTATGTTTAAAGTGCTGGAAATTTTTGACTGATATTTATTCAATGTGAAATAGCAAGGCAACTGAGATCTGTTGGGCACATCTGTCACTTTTAAAAACAGAAGTCCTAGGAGTTGTATCTGACACCTTGGAATGCTCTGGAAAATGTTGATGTGCTTGAACGCATTGCCAATGTTTGTCTTAGAAAAACAAGCTTGAGTGTAGGGAGATTGAGGTGTTCTTTTCCTGTGTCAGAAGTCTCTCTGTGCTACAGGTGGTGGCTGAGAGTGACACAAGACCAAGAGCTGAACTTTAGTCCTGGCACTGAAGAATCAGCAGTGAAAAAAGCCAAGTAAGGTTCTCACGCTTCTTACCTGATAAAGTAATGCAACTGTTCAAATGTGATTCCCTCCAAATATGATCCTCCCAGGATGCAGACTGGTGTATTTTTATCTTCACTTTCTAAAAAGGGTGGGATAATATGATGCAGTAGGTATCCCATTCTCCCTTTTTATGTGGGGGAGAATGCAAGGAATCACTGACTGTGCATTGTTTGGCCTTACACAGTTTCTTCCGCAGAGCTCTGGGAGTTGGTGTGGAGATTAGGTCTTGCTAGGAATTAACCAAGTATCTATTTGTTGAGTGAATATAGTTTGTTTTCCTTTGCACTCAAACTCCAAATCCATTTATAATAAGAATGAGTAGATATTTAGTTCTGTTTACATGCATTAGCTGCTTTACTCTCAATAGGCATTAAAAAAAGATAACATCACAGTTATCATTCTATAAAGACTTTAGTCTCTCAACAGGGCAAACATCAAACAAAAGGCATATTAACGTGAGCTAAATTTTGGGAACTTTCTACAAGCATTTGTATTTAAAATATTTATTTGTGGCAAGATGGAGACTTCTGGAGTGACCGGAAATAATAGTTTTTACTTTGACCTCAAATAAGTTATTGTGGTTCTGTATTTCCATTGCCTGCTTTCATGTGAGGGTTTTTACTGACTTATTTGTAACTGACATCTTAGTTTTGTTTTTGTTTGTGTGCTTTTTGGGGGGCAGGGGATGGTGGCTTTTCTGTTTTTTAAATTTAATACCAGTCCTCTGGCATATGCCAATTTATTCCTCATTCATGATGCCAATGAGAGGAGAATGGAGCAAGAGAGCATTTGTCAGCTGTGCTTTGAAAGGCCATTATATCCTGATAGCATCTCTGGGTAGCAGTGCAATTTCCACAGCTGGACTCACTGATGGGAAAGCTGACTGAGGAGCGTTGCTGTGTTCATGGAACTGTGTGTGCAGGGAATGAAGCAGCCAGAAAGCAAATGGCCCAGCTCTAGCAGCTTTATTGCCAGCAAACACGAGCTACCTCTCGTGCATCCCAGCCAGAGCGTGGCACACACGGCAAAGCGCCTCTGACACGTGTGGTGTGAACGCTCAGCAGCGGCTGCTCCTCGTGCCACAGCAGCGTCACCGGCACGGGGTCCGTCCTCCGGGCAGCCGTGGGATGCGCTGGCACAGCGGGAGCCGGGGGAGCGGAGCTGCAGGTCCCTGCCAGGGAAAGGCCTTTGTGTTCTCTGTGGGGAGCTGCTGCCGACGCTCGCGGTGCAGTTGGGCTGGCTGTGTTTTCCAGCAGCCCTATCCACAGCCAAAGGCTTCATTGCAGATTTATGCTCAGTTAATACTGCTCCACAGATAAGAGTTCTTCAGTGCCCAACTTTGCTACTTCATATGTTGAAATGACCAATATGTGTTCAGTGATCAGGCTGACTGCTTTTTATGCTAGGAATAGTGCTGGCAGCTCTGGCTTTAGAGGCTGTGGCTTATGCGGGGCATGTGCAGCGTGGCAATCCAGAAAATTTAATGCAGCAGCAGTTTGACCCATGCCCTTCTCCATCTTCCTATTGTCATGCTTTATGCTGGTTATCGTTAGATAGGCTGTCAAAGCAGGATTTGTACTTAATCCTAATTACAAGTGCTATTAACAAAGAAACCCCAAATCCATGGAGAGACTAAAGCAGACTTTCACAAGTGCTGTTATTTCTGGATGTTGGTGTGTGCTGTGGGGGTCGACTTGGGCTGGTGTAGGTGACACAGCTGGCACCAGCTGAAGCAATACCTACTCCGTGTGTTTGAGAATTCAGTGTAGGGTGATTGCAGTACTCTGCTGGCAGCAAGATCTCACACAGATCAATAGAGCTGCTTGACTTTTCCATCTCTATTTGTGATCAGTAGGATGTTACCTGTGCTCTTTTGACTTTGGCAAACGATCAGCTACTAATTCCACTATTTTCTATCCTTTAAAACCATTCATTGTGCTAATCAAACAGGACTGATTTGGAGCAGAATTATACTAATAAGGGTTCCTTCCAGAAGCATGAGATGGCTTAAACTGAAATACTTCTGTAGTTAATAAAACAAAAGCCTTTGTTTAATCCAAGTGTTGCACATCCCTGGTTTAGAGAAGACAAAGGCAAAGCTGTTTCTGTGCTGGGTGGGCTTTTTTGGTTGATTTGGAGGGTTTGTTTTAGTTTAAGATAGATGGTCAAAAAGGTAGTGGCTTCCTAGGAAAGAGAAAGTGGCAATGCAGCTACAAGAACTGAATTGAAAAGTGTTTTTTTGGTAAAGCTAGAGGGGGGGGAAAAAGGCAGGAGAACAGCATCTGTGAAATGCTCAGGTCACTGAGGGCTAAATGAGTAAATTCCAGCAGGCTGGGTTTTGAATGCCATGTCTGAAATTCAGCTGTTTGGGCTAGAGAGGGACCTGTGGGCTCACAGGCAGAGCTGGTGGGAAAGGTTGTGGGGTTGGCCTCTGTTTCTGCAAGGAGAAGGGAAGGAGTTGAGTCCCTGCAGCTCTGGTACCCTCATTTTAATGGCAATTTTACCGCCAGGGCTCATGAAAGAGAGGGTTGCCTGCTCTGGTGGGGATGTTACTGTCTTGAGGCTTGACATAAATATATGGAGGTTTATACTTTGAGGTTGTTTGGGGCTCTTTTATTACTCTGTTGGTTTTCTGTGTGGGCTTTTTTTTGTTTGTTTTGTCTCTTCCCTGTTACTTTGGCTTCTGCTGGGATGGGGCTGTGGTTGTTCTTCCTTTTAGCTGCTGGCAAGTGCTTACTCCAGAGCAAGGCTCATATCCCTGTTAAACTTTAAAAGGTCCCCTGCAATGATGTTGCCTAAAGAAGCTGAGAATGGAGTCAGGGTTTCTGCTTTCTGATCCAGCTGAGAGACCCTGTGGTGCAGCCAGGACTGGCGGGTGCTGGAGGCCCAGGAGGTGTGAGTGAGCAATAGCAAGGTCTGGCACTAACCTGGGGAAAATGGCAGCTGAGGGATCCTGGCATCTTTGGTAACACCTCCTGCTTCCCAGGGGTTATTCCTAAAGCTGCAGCAGTGAAATAAGAGGTAAAATATGCACTGAAACTTGCTCTGTCTGCAAATGAAACCTGAAAAAGAGAAACTGCAGTTTGGAGGTTGACATAAACTACTGAACAAGATTTTGAAAGGCTTTTGTGTTTAAGTAAGGTAGCTAATTGTGAGGTTTGGTTTTTTTTGGGCGGGGGGGTTGTTTGGTAATGGCTGTTGGGTTTGGTGCTTTGTTTTTGTTGTTGTTTTTCTAAGTATCCATCTGAAGTTTGGTGTTTTGCACTAGAGCTACCAGGAAGGCCTAGGCACGAAGCTCCACGTTCTTCCCAGATTCTTGAAGTCCTTGGCTGCCTGCGGCTCAGACCTTGTCTGTGAGGAGAGATGTACAGATTCATCATCAATAGATGCTTCAGTCTGGATAAAGGAGTGAACTTGGGAATGTATTGTTGAGTGCAGAAAGGTTATGAGAACATTTTAAATAATGACTAAAAGTGCTCTTGCAAAATCAGTCTTAGATTTTTAGAGTATTTGATCTCAATCATCTTAGCAGTACAGCAAATGCCGTAAGAGTTTTGTATTATAGGTGTAAGGAAAATGGAGACAATCAGTTGCCTGGAGTGGTACTTACTTACATCCAGCAGGCAGTAAATATATTGTAGAATTGGATTTAGACAAATGGAAGCATGGGCTTTGTCAGTATGTTAATGCTTTTTATACATGTAAGTTAAAAGTCACTCTTCTGCTCAAAAAAAGGTAAAGGAGGTGGATGGACGCTATCTGCTCTGCTAAATGCTGTTCAAAGTGTTCAGGCTTCTCTGTTGATGGAAGCCTTCATTTGATTTACTGCTCTAAGCAAAACACCTGTAGAATAATCCCTATGTTTTTTTAAACTTTGTTACCTATTTACCATACCTATAGTGATTTGTTATATTGATTTGTTGAGCAGCATAAATAGAATGAGCAGGAAGAGGCATCAGAAAAAAAAAGTAAAAAGTGCCTGGTCTGTAAAGCTCAAACTAACTCTGGGCTGCATCAGCTATGAGCTCTAGGAATGGCTGTTAGACAGTAACCTGCAGGAACAAACAAAGGGGAGGAGAGGGAAGTAGCACAAAGGGATGGGAACAAATAGGAGGAACAACTTAGCAAAACACTCCATATCCTCCTGAGGAATGCCCTGGTGTGTTCCCCTAAGGCCAGGCTGATAGAATGGGCTCTGTCTCATAGCTGGTGTAGCAACTGTGAGGCTTTTCCTGCAAATGCACATGTATGTGTTACTAACATCCATGTACAATTCCACATCCTGGAATGGGCTTTGAACTCCTGTCAGCGAACAAGTGAGCACAGAAGCACTGTGTGTGTGAAATTCCATGCCTTAATGTAGTCTTTTATTTGGATAGCTCTGAGGAGAGATGAAGGAAAGCAGCAGAGAACAAGCAGATGGATTACCAGAATTCAGAAAGGCAGAAAATAAAAGCAGGATCAGAGGTTTACAGGAAGGGAAAGACCTTCAAAGATCCCAACACAGAAATGTTAATGATGCTTTCTGGAAGGCCTGGGGGATGCAGCTGACAGTTTCAGAACACAGACTAGAATAGGGAAGAAGCACTGTGCTTAAAAGGGCTGACTTTCCGTACCACTTGGGAAGGACGGACCTTCCTTTTTTAATCAGGTCTCAACCCTAAACAAAGCCATGGAGAATGATTTCTCTGAAGTTGCATGGTCTCAGCTGCTCTTCCTCCCCTGCAGTCCCCCAAAGTGAACAGCTGTCAAGTGCTTGGCCAGCTGCCTCTGTCACCGGCTGCTGCTGTGGCACTGATGGGAGAGCTCATTGCTGCTCCTACTCACTGAGTCTAGGTTTTGCTATCTCAAGGATATTTTTAGCATTCTTCTGTCTTCTAATTCCTTTAAAATACTTGGCTGGCTCTAGATCTAGTCTATGCTCTCAGTATTGTTGTCTGACATCACTTTTTTCCCCCTTGTGTATGTTAATGGAAACTGAACTTAATTAGGAGCCCAACAATTCCAAACATGTGTTGTACCCAGGGAATTCTTCTTGCAGAGTGTGGTTTTCCCACACCATTTTTTTTAGGTGCAACTGTTTGATTAAAGATTATGCAACCAATTAGAGCACCAAAGGCTGTATGCTTTGTGGTATACTTAGTAAAGTTATTCATTAAATTGTTTCAAACTGAGAAGTTGCCTGGGTTTAGTGGATCTTTGTTTCTGCTTTCATTTATGGATTGGTGTTTGGAGAAGTCTTCTAAAGCCTAGAGGGCAGTTAGGACCTAGTTAAAACCCCTGATTTTTCTTTTTAGTAGGCTGGACCAAGGGAAGTTTTCCTTGCTTTATTTTATTTTATTTTAGTTTTTAATAACTTCAGTGAAGTGATAAGTTAGTGTTGAAGTTTGATCTATTATGTATTTATCTATACCTAATGTTGTTCAAGGGATTTATTTAAAAGTAAGAATAAACATTCTACTGAACTGCAGAGAGACTTACAGAAGTAGTTTTGTTTATATACAGTCTCCAGCTGGAACTGCAAACATAAGCAATAGTTTAATATCTTGCAGGCCATCTGGGAATGGGATTTGTTTAAGGGGAAAGCACAGCACCATAGATCACATATTATGTATTTCTCTACGTATTGAACATCTTTGCCAAATATTCTTCTTGTCTCTTCTCTGTGCCTCCTGCAGAGAGAAACAGCTGCAGTTCTAAAGTGACCATTTGCTCACCATTTTAGAGGCACATCTCTTATTTCTGTTTTTCTTCTATTTTCCTCCTGAGAAGCTGGAAGCCTAATGGAGGCTTTTAGAAAAGCTGACAGACAGCCTCTTGCAGTCCTTTCTGCTGGTGGTTTTGTCATATCTCCCTCCCACACCCCGAAAGCTGAAACATACCACAGTTCAATTGTGAAGTATCAGCATTACTGGTATAGGCATTGCATTTATTTCTATATAGGCATAAGAATACACATTGCAATTCATTATTGTGTTCCCCATCACTGCTTCTCAAATGCTCAATATGGCTGCATTTTACTCAGTTGTCTTGATGTAGTGCATTACAGTGAGCTGACATTTGCAGAACTGATGTAAAATCCTTCTTCCTGGATGTTAAAGCAATTCATGAAATATACTGTGAACTGGCTTAACTGCTTTTTCACTATATATCTGCTGAGGGGGGAAAAATTAATTTCTGTGATCTAGATCAATTTAGGAATCAAAAAGGAAATCTGAGCTTTTGACTTAAAATAGTAAAATGACTTGAATTGGATTGAAAAAAGAAGGGCACTTGATTGAAAAAAGAATACTACTGATGGACAGCACATAATTGCTCCCCGCCTTCCAGTGTAGGTCGTGCTTCCTGACAGATGGAAAAAGTGAAATTAAACCTACCTGTCTGCATTGTGTTGCTTGATTTCTTTAGCAGGTATTGGATGGGATAGTGCCCAGAAGGTGACTCTTAAGGGAAACTCCTTGGCAAATGTCCTTAGTGTCCTGCAGAGCAAAGCTGTCACAGGGTTTGTCAGTGCAGTAACTGAGTCACACAAAGCCAATGTCATGCTCCAATGCTCAGCAGGCTACGGCAGAGCAGGGGGGTGTGTAGCCTATTCTGAAATGGGGGTACAGAACACTTCTGTGTTCAGCTGGGACATGAGAAAAGCTGTGCATGCAGAAAAAGCCCATTTTGCTAAGAAACCTTCGGGGGCAGGGAGAGAGAGAGGGAGGTAAAATCTGAGTGCAACAGTAAATCTCGTAATGACACTAGGAATTCGTGTTCAAATCCATTCTGCTTTCTCCAAATTAAATAAAATCATGCTAATGCCTCTCATATCCTGTTTTAAAATGCAACAGCTGGTTCACGTTGATCAGGTGCTATATCTGTGAATTTGGGTTTTTTAGTGTTCATGGAGAAATGGTGCTTTGTATTTGAAGTACTTTACAGCACAGAGCATTGTGCAATATTGGTGAAATTCTGTCTTAAGTGAAATATATATTTTCTTAGCTTTTTATTCTACCTTTTGAAGAGAGGCCATTTGATTCTAATTAGCTTCCAGCTAATTAGACAGCTTTCAGCTAAGACTGCTCTAGTTTATTTAAATAAATTCTAAAATCACATTTTTGTGGACTTTCTTCCTCCAGATAAATATAGTATGTACAAATAGATGACAGGACTTGATATATATCTTCTAACCCATGATGCTGTTTCGATTCAGTTCAGATTTCTTACGCTTTGTTTCTAGAAATAGGACTCCACCACTTAACTGCATCCACTTGTGATTTATAGCAATTCTTTGGTTTACATTGTCAAGTACAAAAATGAAAAGGTAGGATTGCTTTATATCAGGGAGAGATTTTTTTTCTCCCAGCGGCCTATTTGTGTGACTTCTGACTAGAGGGAGGTAAGACACAGGACAAGTGCTGTGACGAGGCAGGCGGGGATGTGCCCCCATGGAGGATGTTGTGTAGCAGTCCTGAGGAGCAAATTGCAACCACCACCTTCCCTTGTGTCAAGAGGAGACATGCTTTGGAAAGATTCTACTGGTGTATTAATATGGAAAAAAGCCAACTTTCTCCTTCTATATTTCTTCTATTTTATTTTTTTTTGTGATAAAAGAGGTAAAGGCAATACACTGAATCTGAAAGGGAGACTACTTAATTCAATGGGAAACTTGTCTTTTCTTTATTACTAAGAATTAACCTGTGGAACCAGCTATGGCATGAAAATGAACCCAGGGTCAGAGCTAGTTACGGAGACATCACCGATACTGCTAACTGCATAGAAATATCAAGAGAATGTGACTGCATCTGACAAACATCTGTATTTGTTTGTCACTACATTAACTATTTACAAGGCAATTTTCCCCACAATATGTTCCTGTAGAAGTGTATTATGCACCTCTGAAAGCGGGGTGCACTGAGCCTGCCCTGAGGCAATTAATGGTTTTCCTGCCTCACTGAAGTTTTTTTGTTGTTTGTGAATACCTTTTTAATTAGCACAGATGATTTACTCATAAGAGCAGATTCACAATCACTGTATCTCCTCTTCACAATACAGAAGATGAGTATATTTTGGGATTCTAGTTTGTTAAATAGGTAATACAGCCAGCTATGAAGACCAAGGAGCTACGTGCAAGCTGTTCTTTGCAGTGCAGGCTCAAAGATACACGAATTGGTGACTCCCAAAATATCCTTCACGAACAGGGTTTAGAAATGGTTATAGCCAAAAGAAGAAGGGGAAAAGTAAAATAACAGGTAATTGTAGTGAAGTAAAAGTAGAATTTAGGACTGTTATGGCTTTACATAACAGTAGGATCCACTTCATTTTCCAAAAATAATATGGTCATTACAATATTTGTTTGACAGAGTTTAAAATAATATCATTATGTATCACTGAGTAAAATTAACACTTGATTGAAAAGCACTCCATGCTGAAATCCTGAGCAGTTTGTTGTAACTGGAATGATCAAATCTCTGGATCACTACTGCCTTTTTTCATATTGTGTGGGGAGAATGCTTCTATTTTAAAATGATGGAACTGAGCAAAAGGAAATTTATGATCTGAACTTGCTGCAAATCATTTGTATTGATCTGTTTTGTTTCCATTCTGCTGAAGCTAATGGAAATCATTTGTCACCTGACTTGTCCCAGTAGATTTGGAAAACCACCATACCATTTATCAGGCCAGTTGAAGGTCTGAGCCAGCGTGCTTATGTCTGCAATCACGAAAATATATTTAACTTCCGGCAGGGGAAAAGCACCAGCTGAGAGTGTTGCTCTTATTCTAATACTGGCTGGAGCACCCTGTCTGTGTATTCATGTGAGTAATTATAATCCTACACAGGAATTGTGTTGGGCCCTGTCTCGTTTGTGGGTTTCTATTATAAGGTCAATAACAGGTCATTGGGGCCTGTAAATCAACAACTTGCTACTGCTTTAAACAAGTAGGTAACCATTAAAACCATCTTGGTCCTGGTCTGTATTAAGAGCTGTGTGAGCTCCTCATCCTTTCTTCAGGAGAGGAAGGGGTAACAACTGTCTCTTACGTGTGTCCCTGCACATCCATTCCAGTGTGCGTCCTCTCCCTTCTGGCACAGCGTGAGTGTGGGAGAGCTGTGCACTGGCCACAGTGTCTCATCTGCCCCAGTCTGTGCTTGCATTTGTTATTCACATGGATGTGATTGGGATGGGAGGAACAGGCCTTAACTCCACTGCAAAACTAAATTAAGTCTGCTCTTTGCATCTCGAGTTTTTTCTTTTTCAGGTTGGTGATCTTTTAGCTGTAGCAACCCCTTGCAATTCCCCCAGACATTTAAAACTGACTCTTTGATTTTCATGTGAAGAAAATCTGGACTTGGATGACCAAAGGCTTGTCCTGGTTAGTACAAATCCCTATACAACAGGACTGTCTTGGAGTTGAACAGCATCCCACATGCACATGAGACTCTGTTTGGGTGGATAAGATTGAGGGGCTGGGCCCTAAAAGCTGGTTTGTTTGGGGTTTTTGTATCTGTCAGTGCTTCATGGTCTATGTGACTTGGAAACTGGAAGTCAGGCTTTGCTGTTCTCCACCACAGTGCTCTTAAATTCTCCTTCTGCTGTGTTCCCCATTGCAGAATTGTGAGCAGGGATGTGGCAGCAAGAAGGAACATTGTCTGGCTTTCATGATGTTGATTAAAACAGTCTGAACATACTGTGATGAAAGACTATTGAAACAAGCTGTGAAACCTACAAAATAATTCACATTTTATAGTGAATTCACATTTCACAAGTTAAACCATAGTTCAGTTAATTTTAAAGCCAGGCCTAAACAATTTTGTTTTTAAATCCACCTTTTGCAATTCATTATAGGCAAAAGCCTTAGTTAGTTGTCTGGCTGGCTGATCTATGAAGTCAGGAATTGGCAGCTTTACACACTGTATGAAATATGGCTATAATTTAAAGAGCATCTTAAAACTGTTCTGTAGGTGCCCAGTTGTTTGCCTTGGAAAATGAGAAAAAGGTTTCAAATGCCTGATGTTCAGTTTGAAACTCCCATGCATTTCACATTTTAGAATGTCCTAAATTTCTGTTATTTTAAAATACAGTGACAAGTATAATGTTGTTTACTAAAATCATATAAACGGAGTCATCATCAGTTTAATGAAGGTTTGTAAAAGTGTTTTTTACAAACAACCTGAGTTTTAGGGCTCATTTGCTGTGCAAGCATTCAGCATTGCTTATGTTCAGTGACAAAGGCAGTGAATGGGAGTGAGAGGTTTAATTCAGGTGTCCAAGTACAGGACCTGGCTTAGCAGCCAGCTCTCAGCTCTTCTTCGGGCTTTCATCTTGTATTCTGTTCATTTTTAAAATTTGTCACAAATCCAGCAGTTACAGTAGCAACACTGAATTAGCAAAGGGTATCCTGCCAAAAAAGAAGGATCTTACAAAACTCAGGAGAAAGTAGAAAATAACTTTAAAAGTAGGAGTTTGTTTCCTCAGTGGAAATAAATGTGTTTCAGCAATTGGGGGCTCCTTTTAGTATATTCATTTACAGTTTCATTGATTCAGAGAATTTCTTTTGCAATCCAATGCTTTCTGGCCCCTGTCCATGCATAGTTTCCATGATTTTCTCCAAACAGTTTAAGTTCCAGTGTAAGCTTTCAGCATTATTTAATATGCAACTCACGGGTTGCGTGGATTGTTTCTAAGGTTTACTGAGAGCCCCCTTGGTTCTTCCTGACCAGCTCTGATCCTAAAGGGCAGCAAAACCAAGGCATTCTTTTACATGTGCAAGATGCCCTTTTCTATCTCTGAATGCTGGTCACATCCAGCTACTTAAGACTTTTTTTTTGTTCTACTGCTGTAGTTGTAGTCAGTCACTCTGCTGTGATTTATCAACCAGGCCGTCACAGACGGCTTTGTACTGCTTAATTAAGGATAACTTCTGTCTATGGGATTTGATGTGCCTTCTTACTAGTATTTCAAAACCAAACAGTGCAATCTTTTTATTCTCATGTGGGAGAAGTTCTCCAAAATGCAGTGTTCTGCATTTCCTACCCCATCAGTCCCAAATCTTACATCGCTTTTAAAATAAGTGAGAATGTGTGACTCGAAGCACAGGTCTAATGTAGAGACATTTTAAAGTTAAACAAGCTCTGCTCCTGAATGATGTCATTTGTTTCAGTCTGAACCTGCACCTAGACCCTAATTTACAATCGAGAAGCTTCCTCCAGAATCCCTTTCAGGAGAACAATTTTTCAAATCAGATGACTAAATTTAGGCTTAGAAGTCTATACTTGGGTGTTTGAGAAGCTTGGAAGTGACAGATTGCTCTGAAGTTGGTGTTGAGCTACAGTTTATAGAAAACTTGAAATATTCTAGTGAGATGGAAGAGACGAGGTTTAATTAGCATTGTAACGTGTGTAATTTTCACCGCTCGCTTTGTCTCTCCATCCCCCTTTCTGAAGCCAAATCAGGCAGTCTAGCTCTAGCTATATTTACTTCAGTCTTTTGCATTCTCTGCTTCACTGACTTTAAACAATGTCAGTTTGCAAGCAGTGAAGGGAAAACTCAGATATGGAAAGACTTATTATGGAATGCTGAAACACAGAGAATAACTCTGAGGGATTACGTGGAGCTCTGAGCAGGGAAATGAAGGCCCAGGGATCTCTGAACTCTCTGTAACATCAGCAATGACTGTGCACAGTCACGAGAGCCAGAACCTAAGGAGGTGTCCCTGCATGGCACTGAGCACCTCGGGCAAACACAGGAAGCTTTTGTTTGGCTTTCCCTGAGGTGGAGTGTGGCGTGGCACAGCGTGAGTGTGTGCTGTCCCTCGGCAGCCCGCGTGTCCCATGGGACAGTGCCACTCGGCAGGGACAGGAGCCTTTCTTTGCTCTGCACCGTTGGGCTCATGGATCTGCACAGGGGAGCCTGTGTTCACATGGACACGTTTCCTTGGCTCCTTGTCATCTTCCCATTCCGTGTGCTGGGTATGACAGAGGAAAATCCCTCCTTAGGTAAATTTATATATCCCCTCTTTGCCTCAGCTTGTCCAGGGTAGGCATCATACAGGACTGTGCTTCGAGATGTGTAGTTTGTCTACAGAGTACACTGGCCTTTGCTTCTGGATTTTCTGAGGAGGGTGGAATGTTTGTCGTTCTGATCTGCTCAGCCATGCTCTGCCCGCTCAGCTTGCATGGGCAGGTATCTGTGCAAGCAGGAACAGCTGTGCTTCAGACAAATGGAACTATGCAAATCCTCAACCTGATTAATACTGCCTAAAGATCTGCCCAGCAGGAAAGACAAAAACCAGTTGGAAATGCAAATACTTGCTTCCAAGAGGAAACTGCTGTCAAAAACCAAGGTGCACATGTACTTCAGTGGTGATAAAACAAGATTTCTTTTACAACCTCCCCCCCAGCCCCCCTTTTCTTTTTTAATGGGAATTCATAGAACGAGAACTGGAATTTTGTGTGTAAGACAGACCCTAAGACACAACTACCTCCTGTTTTTCATTTTCACAGTGGCTGTGTTGTGCTTTTCCCTGGCTGATGTAGTATGTAGTGCATGATCCCAGTGTGCGATTGGTTTGTCTATTGCCCTGTAACACCAATTTTGAGAGGATCAGCCATGTTCTTTGTATTTGATAGACAACCTCTGTTTATGTGGTACTTGGTTCTTCATAGTCATGAAATACTTGGTATCTCTACAGCCATGGAATGTAACCCATGCTCTCATTATTTCGTTGGTGGATGTGTCATGAAGTAATATTCCTGCTTGTCTTTAGGGAGGCCAGGCAATTCATGTATCTCTTCTGTGTCAAGCTTTTTAACAAAGAACTTATCCAAAATTTCACTTGGTAGAAGAAGAAACTCTTTGCTTGTAAAAGAAAACTGATTGATTGAAAGGAGAGATTAATTATTTGAAAACTTGTGGATCTTCCTGCATTCTACTGGGTATGTTTATCTGTGGGTAGCTTAAGGGTTTGAAAATATCAAGATGACTAAAGGGAAAATGAATGGCACATAGTTGAAGAAGGAAGAAATTCTTGCCTTGTGAATCAGGAATGTGGTCCAGAGGGAGCAGAGGTATCCCATGGATACTGTAGCTGATAGACATGAGATGCTTTTACTTTTGTGTTTGTAAAAACTACTGTTTATAGACAAATGTTCAGCAATATTGTATAAAAAGTAAAGTTGAGCTCAGTGGGTATGGGAATGCTTGCTACCTTCCCCTGCTACATTACATTTTCCCAGAACAATCTAGAAAACATTGATTAAAATACATTAATAGTTAATATTACAATGCTCACTCTCTGTCGGATTTATCTTTCTCTTAGATGTCTGAGCCAGCTTTGGGAACAGTACAACTGGTTCCTGCCCTCCAGGTTACTGTTTATAATTACCTTCCACTCTATTGGTATTTCATTAAACAGGAGACCTACAAGAATTGTGATAAAAGCCTTATGGCTGTGCTGTGCAGTTTTGAAGTGCTTTCTTGCGTTTGTATCTTGAAAATAGCAAGAGTTGCTGGGGATGGGAGCAGAGTCTCTCTGCTTACTGATGCTTGCAAGGAGGGCTATTTTTTTTTTAACTTTATTAAAACCAAAAGAAACAAAAACCTCCAAATCAACAACATGAAGGTCCGTGTATTATTCCCAGTTCTCAGTAACAATTTATATTGCACTAAAAACATTGCTATTCACCATTAACTCAAAATGATAAATGTAGCTACATTTTAGCTAATCAAACATACTTAATGGTATACATACAGCAAATTTTTTTTATTTCCTATCTTGATATCCAGTTACTTTACCATCAGATAACATACTCTTTATCTAGTTCAGTAAATGTGACATTGTTCATCTGTTTGCAGGAATATTTAACTCCAAGTACAGATTTATAACTATTTGTAATTGTAATCAGACCCAAATTAATATACTTCTTTCACTACATTTTAATTAAATATAATAATCTGTAGTTTTAAGTAAATACAGGGTTTCAGTAAGACAAAAGTTATATTTCTATTTTTTTCAGTCATAAATGAGAGTACTGCAGTGCTGTGAGTTTTTCTTGCTGGTGTTTTAGCTGGTAGACTAAACATGCCTTGACAGAGTGACACTGCATGAATATTTCACGTTTATTACCAGTTTATGTGGTCTGTATATTTTTTTGTACAATGCAGTCTTTTGCTTCTTTGCTTGTGTTGTGTACTGTAAAATAGGAATTAAGGGCACATCAGGACTTTTTCTGTACCTTGCTAGCTATGGGCTACAGTTGGTAGTATTTTATCTAAGGCACCATGGCTCTCCTTTTACTTCCTTGCTAGAGTGCCACTGTTGATCTGTAATTCCTGTTGTTCTTCCTGACACCTTCTCTAGGTTTTGTCTCTGAGGTATCTTTTAGGATGCTGGTAGGTGCACCTGCCTGATTAGAAGGAAAATAAAAATTAAGCTTTGAGGTTGGCTTTCCTCTCACCACTCTTCTCACCTTCCCCCTAGAGCATTTCCTGGCCTCTTCTGTGGTGTGCTGGGAGTCCTCACACTGCCCAGTCTGGAGCCAGACTGTAGCAGAGTGCAAAACAGCAAACTAAAAAAACATATCAGGGTAGTCTTGGAGACTGCATATCATCTGGGAGAGCAAGGGGACTTAAAAAGGTGTGGAAACAAATCTGTCTCTTCCTGTTACATCTTTATAGGGTGGGTCCTTTGCATTTTAATCCCTGGTTACTGTGTCTCAGGAGGCAGTGGAAACACGTGCAGCACCCAAGAAAAAAGCAGCGGTCTCCTCCTCTCTGAGTGCTCCTTGCCACAGGTCCCTGCTACTTCCCTTGTCTGAGTACTTATCTTAATGCAGTAAATCAATTTATTGAAAAATTAATCCTTTGAAGAAGAAAAGGAAAAAAAGCCACCTTTGGTACACTTAGTTTCTGGATGATGTAGTCATGTGAAAGCAAAAAAAGTCTGTAGGTATGTTAAGAAATTTGAGTTTCATCATCTGATTCATGATTTCCCTAGAAATCCTGTGGGCAATGCAGGTACCTAAGAGAAGCTTCCTTTCTGCCCTTCCCAAACTTTGTCACCACTATGAGCTATGTGATTCCTAACCAGCAGAAAGAAGGGGGATAATTTTGCTTGGGCAGACAATGAGTTGTTATTGTGGTTTTTTGTTTGTTTGTTTTGTTTTGTTTTCCATGTATTGTTTTTTGAGTTTGGTTTTTTTTTCAACTGTGAATCACAAATCTTATCATTACTCAGTAAATATTTGTATTTGTAAGTGTGGTTGGGCTAAGTAAATATTCTTTAATGTAGAAGAGCTTGCTGTACATAATTTAGAGACCCGTCCAAATCTACATGTAAAAATCTGATACTCCTAGATTTGAAGGTTACTAGGGGGCTAGAGAGTAGGACTGACACTTCTTACTGATGTGTGAAGTAAGTGTGCGGTGTCCACAGAAATCAGAGTGGCCAGGGAATATTTGCAGTGATTGGGCAGTAATTGACCTGCAAGCCAATGTTCCATTTTAGTGTTTTGTGTCTCTTCTGTGGAGCAAATTGTCTTGGTAAGACCGAGTCTGAAAAGCAATGGCTGCTGCAGTCCAGGATGGGACTTGAAAGTAAGTGCAGATCATGATTCAAAACATGGGGCTATTATTCATTGTGCTTTCATATTTTGAACTCAATGGGGGGGATGTCAAGCATATATGAATATAAACGTGGAAAAGTTCTGTAACATCTGCTACTAATTTCTGCCAGATGAAAGTGGTAATTATGATGAATTTTTTTGTTGATGATGCTGATACGTTGGCCTAAATAAATTCACTTGCAGACTGTGAATATCTAATTGAAAATACATGATTGTATCACCAAATTGTTGACTTAGTTCTCATTTAAATTTAAAATTTGTTTTCATTTGCTGGAGAGTTTATGGCTTACTATTTTAGCAAAAAAATATTTCAATGAAACCAGGCCTTTTTAATGTATTAAATGAAGAGAATGGTTAGAGACTACATATTTGTGCAGTCAGATATTAGGATTGGGTTATATTGTTCAATTATTTTTAAGTGGTACAATAACCTTGTTAAAATAACCTTGTGTCTTCCAAACAAACCAGACTTCACTGAGGCTTTGACCATATCTGCTGTTGTCAGTGCAAAGCCCTGCTGTTATGGGTGGTGCTCTTCCATCTTGCTTTTTCCTGCACTGTTGTGGAGTGCTTATGACATCTAAGGACAGTGACCAAGGGGCAGGAAGGCTGTTAAGTCATTGAATGCTCAGCGGTGTTTTCTCTCAGGTAGAGGACTTCTCTGGAGAGACCACAGCATGGACACAAAATATAGTTATTTTCTAGATCCTTGAGAGTGCACCACAATTGCTGTTTCATAAGGATGCCTGGGATAAGAGACTAAAACATTTAAAATATGTATGGCAAAAGTGCAGCTCATCTTTGTGTCACAGACAGATGCTTGTTCTGTCCTTGTTTTCTTAGATACGGGTGATTTTTCATAAAGTGCTTCTGAGTTCTCCTGTTTGTGCTCTTGTGGTCCCAGTGGGACTCAGGTTTTGGAAGTTGATAGTGAGATGGACAAGACTTGGCTGGACCTTGGTATGATGCTGTATTCATAAAGGGTTTGTCGTGCTCCTTTCCTGTGTTCTCTGTACGTATAGGTATGAACACTTGAATAGCACAAGGACTTTGAACTCGTGGGTACCTGAGATAGTTACAAAGTGCAGAACTCTTAGCAGGAGGGAACTGACTCGGGTACAGTTTCACTCTGAATTCTGAGATGACTCAGAATTGGTCTCTGTTGCCATCTTGGTAAAACACAGGCTACAGACAGCTGCCTTTTCTGTGTTTTAGCCTAGTTCTGGTTCCTGTCCAATATCCAGGTTATCTGATGGCTTCCAGCAGTAACTGTGGTTGTAATACAAAGGTACCTGAGTTGAACTCTTGGAAGTCTCTCTGTAGCAACACAAAGCACAGGGAAGCTGACTTGCTGACAGCATCATAGACACTTGTGGCAGAACATATGGATGTGTCAGTGATGCTGGGAATGTGGACTCGGCTGCTTGGAAGAGCCCTCTTTGGGCTCCATGGGTATGGAGGAGGAGCTGGGGAAGTGAGCGAGATTTCCCTCTCATGCAGCAGGATAAAGGGACACTCCTGGTGTTTGGAGGAGCAAAGGCAGGGACTTGGTGTTGTGACTTAGGGGGAGCTGGTGACTTAGGTGAGGTGAGGGATCAACCGTAACGTGTGGAGGCTGAGTCGGTCAGAAACACCTGGAGTGAAGAGAGGCGTTAGTGAGACTCTTGCTGGAGAGAGCTATTGCACGCTATTACAAGGCTGTCTGTAAATACCATTGGCTAAGGGACAGCGATAGGAGTGTGTGTACTTGTTTTTAATTTTAAAAAAGGAACAAAACTGGTGAAAGTCCAGTAATAGGGGATCAAAGGCAATTTAGGTGTCACAGGATGTTCTCTTTTGTTTTAATAGCATATGAAAGAGGAAATTTAAAGAAATGTCTTGCAACAGACAGAGTAGTCTTACAGCCTTTGTGTGACTGTTCATCAAGCCTGGAATACAATTCCAGAGCTGTAAATGTAAATTGGATCCTGATTTGATACCGTATCTGGGGATCGTGCTATAGATTACCTGGGATATTATCTTGTGATATTTGTATTGCAGTAGTGTATCTGAACATGTGAATATTTTGTAGCAGATGTATGAATTTGCACAGGAACCTGATAAGTCTTGAATATTTTATGTAACAGAATATATTAAATAACACAGCAATATTGCCTCTTTCTACAAGTAATTGTAATATTAATAAGAGATACTTCCACATATTCTGTGTTAATAAAAATGTACATTTTCAGAAGAAAATAAGTTGTGCCAGAAGAACAATTGTGTGACGTGAAGAAATAGAATTTTTATGAAGCAGGTTTGTGCACAGCAAAGCTGGTGGGGCAGTTTGTTTCACTTGGAGAATTATGTGCTGAGAGAAGGTAGGCAAGAAAAGAGAAAGGCAGACAGGCCAGGACCTTGGTATAATATTTTGTGCAATGGCTCCCTCATATTTTCCAAATGGATGTTAAACTGGACTCAGCATAAAACCTCCCATACGGAGCCTTCTGTGTGCAGAACTGACCTGGTGTAAACCAGACTGGCCTTTCCACTCCCCCCCACCCCCCCCTTTAATTTCCAAAATAATTCATAGTTTGAGAGGGTTTTTTTAATTTATTTTGATAGAGCTTTGAATAAAATGTCAATGCATTTTCACTTGTTTGAAATGTCATGCATTTTACTTTCCAATTTTCCCCTGCTATCTAGGGGCAGTTCCTTGGATGATCTCATATCTTTATTAAAATGTATGAAATATTTGTTTACACCGAGGACTAAAAGTGTTTCATATTTCATCTAGTCTAGTTTGCAAATGTAAACAGGAGCATTGCATCTTGCTTTTTTTGTTTCCTATTTCATTGTTGTTGTAGCATTCAAGTAAAATATCTTTAGGAAGATACCTGAGAGTTCCTAGCTAGTTATAACTACTTTCAAAAGCAGCTCATCCAGGTTTGATTTGGATGGGAACAGCATAAAAGCAAAATGATTTAACAAAGATTCACTGAAGTGCTTAGTTCTGAGTGGCATCTAAATCTTTTGTTGTAGCCTTTTCATGTATTTGTTAATGTAGCCAAGAGATTTCAAAGTAGGATTGCATTTAAAATTAATTGTTGCTGTTGAGATACCGTAATTGCCCAGACTTTTTGAAAGTTAAATTCTTACTGCTTAGCAGCATTCTCAGCTACTCTGTAACTACCATGGAGATTGTGCTTCCTTGTATTCTAGTGCTTCTGGGACAATATCTGAGGTTTCTTCTGACGAGATCCAAGTGTCACACAAACCTTGTAGCTTCCAGGAGTGGGAACTCTAGCTGGAAATCTGAAGTTTAGGAGTCAAAAGAACGCTAAACCACAAATGATCACATTTCTGTGATCCGGGTGTTTTGAAATGATTTATTGTATAATGAATTGCTGTGCAAAGGTGCCATGGAGTATGAGTGGTTCATAATGGTCAGGGTTGTAAGCAAAGCCACTAGACAATACACAATCATGGAAGGAAGAAATAAGTTCATTACTGCAAGTCATCAAAGCTGAGGTGACTTTTCTGGGGAAAGTTAGAAAACTTCAGTACACCATGTGAAGGATGTTTGGAATTTTTTTAAAACCTCTTTCCTAAAAGCCAAATGCTATGTCAGTGCATTTGTAAAGTTGCTCTTCTGAACTATTCAGCTGTTACAGGCTGGACTAGAATCTACATGCAGCATTTCAAACAACCTTAGCTTTGCTCTGCTGGACTGTAGCAGCTTGCGACAGTCTGAGGCCTCCCTGTTATGGAGAGGCCGATGTCACCATAATAACTCAGTTCTTTGAATCTCATTAAGTATCATTAGACATGTTTACCCCTTGTGTGAAGTCTTTTAGTCTTCCCCCCTTATGAGAACATACCTTGCAGTGTCACCTAACTCGCTGTATGTGGGAGGTTCTGTGTGTAGCTCTGGCGGGTGTGAAAGCCCAGCTCCTCCTGAGCTTGAGTCCCTTGCCTCGCACAGAGCTGCGTCTTGCTGCTGCTTGTGGTACCCTGAGTGCACTGGGCTTTGAGCCCCTGCATTAGGTACCACTTCAAAGCACTGTTGAGTTGTGGAGTTTGGTACTGTGGCCCTTGTTTCGCACGTGGCAGTCTGGGCATCATGGTACTAAGGGATTATCACAGTATTAAAGTACACATCTCATCGCTAAGATGGCAACAGAAAAGAAGGTTGTTTTATGGCTCTCTTCAGTATGATCACAGCATTTAAATCCTTGGATTACAATATCCCTAAACAAATGTTCTGGACTCTTTACAGATCTGTATCTGGTATTTCTGACATGGTAGCCTTTATGGAGGTGAAAACTGAAAAGTATCAGATAGAATTTAAGATATATAAAGATACTACTACACAACTTTCCTGTGGAGGTATGAGAAATAAAGGAGGCATTATCACCTAGCTATAACTCTAAGCCAAAAGCACATAAACTTTCTGAAGCTCAATGTGCATTCAAGTTTGCATTCTACACTCTGCTTTTATCAGCTTTATTTTGCATGGTGGGAAACTGCTGATGGTTTGTTTCTCACTCATGTGATCTCTGCCAGCCCACAAAGCAGTGTCTGAGGTGTGACATGGAAACCAAAATGCTCTCAGCTGCTGTGGAGCCATCCCTGGTGCTGTGCAAGGCCTCTGTAGGGTCCCTGTAAATGTGCTCCCTTCAGCCTTCCTCACGGAGACGTGGCAAGGGAATGGTATCGCTGGCACTCAGATGACAAATGAGTCTGGTCAGGCTGTGTCCTGCAAACAGCCCAGACAAGCCACTGCAATTTAGACTTCATTGCTCTTGCACCTCATATTTCTTAGAGAGTGTTTCGGGTTATTTGATGCCTCTTCTAGCTCTCGCCTGCAGGCCCTTTGCTGTCACTAAGTTTGTGGAAATAGCATAGCACTGAGAATAGTTAAAGCCTTATGAGAGAAAAAAAGGCTTCCCTGTGTTTCAGTATGGCATAAAGGAAAGTCCTCTGTGTAATGTAAAGGATTTCAGAATTGAGTATAAACCAAAAGTTGTTTTACCAGGAGAAGCATTGAAGAAATCTGCAGGATGAGTTTCTGACAGAAGAACATGCAGGTTTTGTATTATTTTGACAGTGAGAACTGAAGCCTATGCAACAGGGAGCCATTTTTCATCAGTAAGGGTAAGCTTAATTTAAAATTGTATTAATAAATGTCAAAGTTTCAATCTTAAAGACTGCCTGTCAAAATGCATAGTGAAGTTAATTATAAGGAAATAACTGTACTACAAATTAGAGTTTCTGTTATTAAATTCCTCAGTCATTTTGGATTGCTTCCAGGTAAGTAAGAACCAGCTACTTTACTATAAAAATAGTTTACAGAGAAAAATATGTCAAAGACTGACTCTGAGGACTTTTCAAGTGGATATAAGGTAAAATGCCATAGAAGAACACATAGTCAGTGACAGTGTGTATATATCATACTATAAAGGTTATAATCAGTTTTGTCTAAAGTTCTTTCTTTCTGTCCCATTTTTCCTTCAATCATGTGCAAGAATGTTTTTTTTCATTGTCATGACAGTAAGAGTGAGCCTCATTGCATTAATAGCATCATCTGAGCTATAAATACACAACAAATCATAGCAGGAGTCAGTGTAAAACTGAGCTTTAAGCAAGGTCTATGGGTTTATTGGTAGTTTCTGGAGCAAATTTATTGATGTATCTATAGCAGTAGGTCTTCTGCAGTAAATGTTATAAAATATTGAGGGGGGGGAGGCATGTCATCCTGGTCACTGAGATAAACACCTGTCTTTGGTAAAACTCAGAGGATCTTTGGACCTTCAGTCACTGTATAATGGTGTAGTATTAAATTGCTTCTGGTAGTAAAAGATAATGATCTCTCTCAGTGGGTTGACCAGAAGTTTTGAAAGTTATAACGCAGGGTTTCCATCTGAAAACTGATAAGCAGTTTAGAGTTTGTGTGGTTGAAGACAATAGGGGCATGGATTTTAAATGCTTCCTTTTTTGAAACAGAAACCTTGACCCTGGAATTGCTATTTATAATTTTTTCTTCTTCTCTCAGCCTTAAAAGGCTTTTATTCTTATTTCAGAAAAATAATACTTTGTCTTTAATTGTAAAGTTCTTTGTAGGTTATGTTCTTTACTGACTTAGAAAAATAACTTTACAACAACATTCTGAGGCAAACTAAAAGCCTAGGTCTGCAGTGGCACGTGTAGAATGGTGTATACGGCACCAGTAAGACATTTGCAGCCACATTTTTAGTCCTCGTGATACTGTTGTATTGATTATACACAACTACAAAGCAGTGAGAAGGGATCAAGGTACTGTGAAGTACTTTGTTTACAGGGCCCTCATGGAACGCTCCCATCGCTCAGGAGCCCCCGCTCTCCTGTGCATGTGATTTCCATTAGGTTATGTAAGCCAGCTTCATGCCATGTCAGCCTATTTAGGGAAACTCCATCAGTGCTGCTGTGCTGGAGGGGGAAGAAAAACAACCCTACATGGTAGTTGGTCTGTTTATTCTTTTCTTTTTTGCTTGAAGTTGAGTGGTGTGTGACTAGATAGGGTGATGTAACTAAAGCCAGAGGTCCGGGCAGTTTGCTGTGTTCTGTGTGGGACTTGACCTACAAAGGGTAATCAACAGTCATGAAATGGAGAATTATGGAAAACCTTTGCAAAGGAGAGCTTTCATCCTGACTCCCGTTGAACTGATGCTGCCTTGCAAACTAGAATGTTAGAAATTTAAATCACCTACCGGGGGAAAAGATTCAAAGTTATCTCCTGTTGTAACTTGGGATGTTTCCCTCCTCCCTGTGAAAGATCTGTTTTGTGGAACCTTACAGAAGTGTGATAGCTTGAGTAACCCAACTGAATTTTGGGCTGGACATATGAGCACTTTGAGATGATGTGCTGTTGTCTACATTGAAAGGATAATAAAGGGAAGCAAGGAGGGTAAAATCTCGTATTTGTGATAGGAGTGATGTCTGGTGTTTCCCAATTTGTCCTAGTGAACTCTAAAAGAAAAAGAATTAGTAGTAAAATATTTGAGATAAAAAATAGTGTTAAACTCTGAGTTTGAGAACGCATTTAAATTAAAATTACAGAGCATAAAAAGTGTTCATTGACATCTGCCAATGAAGTAATTGTACTACTGAGTTCTCAGCCAGACATAGGATATGCAAAGCTTTGGGAGACAACAGCCTGACATGCTGGGCATGCACTGATTTCAGGAGCCTTTAGCATTCCAAAGAAATTGGCCTTGCCGTTTCAGCTATTCCACAAACCCTTCATTTAATTGGCAGGCTCCTGCAAGAGAACAGTGTTGCCAGGAAGAGGATAACAGCGTGCCCCAGAGTCATTGAGTAGAACTACCTGGTGGTTTCTGGAGGCACTACTGACACAATGCTTCAGTTTCCCTGCTGGCTCCTGGGCTCCAGACAGGACCTGATTAGTGCTGCCAAATCCTTTCTGCTGCTGCTCAGCAGATCTGTCAAAGGCAGCAGAAACACAAGCCATTTTGTTAGTATATGCTGGATGCTTGCTTTCCCCAGAGATTCTGCGCTGCATTTTGGGGAGATTTTTTTTTTAGAGCTAAGAAGAACAGCATGAGCGTAGAAAACCTGTGGGATTTGTGCTGCAGAACTCGGTGTTTTACCCTTCCCCTCTGCTGGTGGTGAGCAGGGCAGTGGATTCCCTGTGGTCCCTGTTTGAAAACAAAGATTTACAGATAAGGAAAACAACTTCATTTAGCTAAATGCTTTTAGGTAACACAGGTGCATGTTATTTTTACAGTGTAATGGGATAACTGAGTTGCCTTAGTGCAACTGGAAAGATACTACTTGAAGGTTAAGAGTGTTAGAGTTTTGAATGTAGTAGTGCTGGATAGGAGGCATTCTTGAACATGCAGTCAGATAGGGGATATTATAGAAATTTATGAAGGACTAAACACTTGTCCCCAGAAAATGGGTCAGAGCAAAACTACAGCAGTGAATATACACAAGTGTTAATTCTCCCAGAAGGATTTTTCCCTCCTTCCTACTCTTTGGTTTGTAAAGAGGTCTTTGAAACTTTCTTTACGCTGGTGAAAAATTGCCTTGACCCCAAAATAGTTATTCATTTGTGTAGATTTATTCAAGTGGTTGAGTCATTGCAGCCAGGGGATCTTAACTAGTTCTGGTCGCATTGAAATTTATAATGAACTTCAAAAGAATTATAGTGACTATTGATTTTTAGCCATTACATTTACAGAAAACTGTAACTATGGGAATCACTATGCTTGCAAATTGGCAGGCAGAAATGTTTGCTCAAACAAATAAAAGGCAAATAAAAAGGATGGTGATGACCTGTAGTTTCCTAAGGTAAAACATAAAGGAGTCCCAGGAGATGTAATTACTAGGCAAGCTCTCGGTTTTGTCTTGTGATCTTCCTGATTTTCACTACTGTTTCATTAAATGTGATCAGTAGGGGAAGAGGTAAAATGGGGCTCTCTGTTAATAGGGGAATTTAAGGCAGGACTTAGATCACGTTAAAATCAGGTCTCCTTGTAATAGTAGTATAAATGTAATAAGCCATGCCTTATGTTATATACTCAGATTGTTACACTCCTCCTTATAATGTTCAGCTTTCACATGCTTCTAAAGATGGAAGATAAAAAAGTGATATTTAACTGCAAGTCTCAGCATTTGCCAGACGGGGGTGAATTGCTGCTCTTTGATTTACTCCCCTCCATTTTCATAGACCAAACAAATATTTTTGCTTGGCTTCTGAAAAATCTTATATTTAATTCTGTATGGCAGCAACACTGGGAGAAGTTCTGTTCACGATGATATTTATAATTGCCAGTAATAGAGTACAGACATACTGCCAAATGTGTATTGATGTTGCTGGCATGGGATTTAACAATTTCAAATAATTAGGGCAAAGAAGTTCACTCAAAAACTTTCTTGTATATTTTTAGGCTGTTATTACTGGTAATGTATGCCTTAGAGGGGAAAATCTTAAGGGTGAGAAATCTATTTTCAAAGATGCTGCGATTTTGTGACATGATTAAAATTTCTTAAGAGATAAAGCACTTCATAAAAAACAAAACAAACAAACAAAAAAAAACCACCCCAAAAACAACTGACAGAAAAAAAACCCCAACCCCACCTAAAGAGACAGAGATAGTATACTCCTGGAATAGATCAAGTTTGTTACAACCAGCTTCTTCATGTTGATTAGAGCAAAGGTATCATGAACAGAGTAAAAGCTGTATTTTGACTTTGTCCAGTAGTTGTTACTCCAGTATTGGAAAGCTGACCAGGTAATTTAGACAAGTGTGAAGGCTTAGTCTTTTGAATGTTCTTGTGTCTTGGCCCTGCTGTGTGTAAGGGATGAGGTAAAAATCTCAAGTAGAATGTTTGATTCAGTTTAACTCTAGCGTTGACTGTCCAGATTGCATTGTTATGCCCGAAGTCTTGTTGACAAAAAGGAAACACACCTTATATATATAATAATTTATTGCTAGTGTAATACCAACCTTAACAGTCTAATCAAAGAATCATTATCGGTCCACATCCATTTACTGCAGGAAAAACAGAGGAAATCAATGCTGCATACAGAACTATAACCCAATAATAAATAACACAGGTAGAACTGTTACATACACACAGCACTAACTAGTTTCAATCCCTTTTCCTGGTCTTATGCTCACCATTCCTTGTTCCTCTGAATACTAAAATAAAGAGCTTCAGTCAGGTATTTGAGGGTCGGGATGATGTACCTCTTTGCCCTGGAGTATATTAGGTTGATGGTTTCTTTTACTTCTTTCTCTTTTTGCTTTGTTGTCCCTTTTAATTTACGTGGCAGGAAAACTACATATGGGGTACAAAGTAAGAGTTTTTAAAGCAGATCCCTTCATCTGTCAATTTTTCTGCCTGTTGGATTTGTTATCTCTTGTTCAAACAAACATGCTGTATTTTCTCCCAGGCAAATCAGAGACTGTGTCATGTTGGGATCTTTTTGAATGACATTTTTGCTTGGAATAGATTCCCTTTCTGGGTAAGGGGCAAACTTCAGTGATAAGTAGACCAGAAGTCTCCAGGAGCAGAGAGATGTGTGCTGTAACTTTCCTTGATACCTATTCAAGAAAACTTAGGAAGAAAGCTTATGATGGGATTGTATTTTAATTTTTCTAGTGACAATTCTTTTTCTTGTGGAACATGTCCGTTTGTTTGAAAGAGTATCAGCAGAGTTGGGAGCTTTGGGTGCCACCTCTTCGTGGTGTCGGGAGTCTCTGTGGATCTCGAAGCACTGGCTGGGCTCAGGTGTCCGGCTGTCTGTCTGCTGCTGTTAGAATGGGAATCTCCTGCAATTCTAAGGGGAAAAAAGTCTGTCAGGGAAGGCAAGAGAGGACATGTTTTAATTATTAAAATAGCATCAGCAGAGGAAAAACCTGACAAAGAGAATTGCTGTGGAGCAGCAAACCCCTTCCTTTGGTGTATTGTAGCATGTCTTGTTCAGGAGCTGTATTTCCTCAGGCATGCTGAGCCTTCAGGGCTGAAGCAAAACGGAGCTGCCCTTCCTGTGAAGAAAGGAGCTGTAAAGTGAGGGTTTTTCTGGACTCCGTGTGTGTGTGTGTGTGTGTGTGTGTGTGTGTGTGTGTGTGTGTGTGTGTGTGTGTGTGTGTGTGTGTGTGTGTGTGTGTGTGTGTGTGTGTGTGTGTGTAGTGCTAAACCAAGGGCGCTATAAACGCGCCGCGTACGCTTCCCAGGGCAGGGCATTCCTCAGCGCTGTGGGCGGGAGCGCGAAGCTTCTGGAAGGCTCTGGGGGCGGTGCCTTCCCGCCGTGAGGGGCTCCGTGGAGGGGCAGCTCCGGGTGGGCTGTCCGTCAGGAGGGGAGGCGTGGGAGTGCTCCGGGTGCTCCGCTCTCTGTCCTCTGGGAGGGATTCACTTCTGGTATTTGGTTGTTTGTGGACTTGGGCACTTTCAGCCATAATGTCGGTTCGCCTCAGGTACTGAAGCGACCGCTACTGGAATGGGGGCAGGCCGCCATCCGGCCAGCTCTGTGAGAAGGCATCGCGGCATGGCGAAGCAGGGGTGAGAGGAAGGGCGGTATCATCGTGTGCCGAGGCGGCGAGGAGAGCAGCGCTTTTGGCAGGAATGCCCGGCAGCAGGAGGGGTTGCGGCGGGGAAGAGGTGGGTCTGGGCAGTGAGGAGGAGGTGGGAGCCGTGCTGCAAGGGTCGGTGTGGGGGAATGGGCATCTGAGGGGGAATCCCCTTCGCGAGCTCCCCGTGGACTCAAATTGGGCTCCCCTGTCAGCAAAAGTGGTTAAAATTTAAATTCTTCGTTTTCTTTGCCAAACAAGATGGATACCCGTGGGAAGCATGGGATGGGTGGTTTAAGAGTGGCCACACATCATGCGACAGAAGGGATTTCTTCTCAAGTTGAACACAGTTTAGCTGTTCTCAGCGTCCATATAATAAGCAGTTTTTCCCTAAGAATGCACATTAACGTGGTGGACTCTGCCTCTGAATCCAGTAATGTAAAGCGTTGAGATGCGTTACAGACTGTGCACAGAATTAATTAAAAAAAGGCAAAAAGAAAAAGCAGATGAACTCGGATAAGGAAGAGCTAAAATCGCTTAGGACTCCATGGCTATATATGCTCCACTGCTGGAACGTTTTACCACCATTGCTGTGGGAGGATCACTGCTGGCTAATAATCCTGGCATGAGGAATTTTTTTAGCTGCGTTTTTATTGACTTAAATTTAACTTGAAGTTAATCAGATTAATTTTTTTCTTTTAACTGCAAGTTGTCTTCTTTCAGATTGAATGTATTTTTACATATCTAAAATATGTAATAGCATAATAAACCAGCCTTAATCTGTGTATAAATTAGTTGATGAAGAAAAACTGTATATAGAATATCTAATTAAGTATAACAGCATTCATATTTTTAACTCTATGCTTTAACTGCAGAAGTAGCTGCCAACTCTTCCTCTATAAAATCAGATGATGTAGCAATATTTGGGAGGGGGGAGGGGGAATTGCTGTACCAGAAATCATCAGGTCTTATCTTTGCACTTAATTAAATTCCAGCAAATGTAAACCAGCAACGATGACTGTAATACAGATGGGGAACTACATATGCTTTACTGCCTTTTAGTTATGTAGCAATATCAATCACATTGGCAAAGGTCAATTCATTTAGTATACCAGGCTCATTCTAACAGGAATGGAAATTCCCAACAAATAAGGCCAAAATATAGCCCAGATTTTAGAGGGAATTTAGTTCCAAAGTCACTCATTCTTGAAATGACCCGATAATCCATAAAGTTAATTTGCTTTTATTTGTCTCTTGTTATGTATTCTCTTACCAGTGCATATGCCCGTGTCTTGCCTTTACAGGTGCCTAGTGTTTTGAATGTACTCTGTCGTTGCAAAACGTCATTTCTTAGTATTGGAAGTGATGGCTGTGTGTTACAAACCATTGCCTCGGTTGGAAGAGGTTGAAGTGGTTGCACCGTTTATTAGAAGTGTACAAGAAATACAGCAGGGTGCCAGTGAGGTTTAGAGCTGTAGGAAGATTCTAAGAGATTGCAATTTTCTCTCAGCTGACCAGGCTCAGGAGAGTGGGTTTATCACCAGGAAAAATGGCACCTTTGTTTAGAGTAATTGTATATATATTTATTAAATAAATAGTTCCCTCAATACCATTAAATATAGTTTTGGTTTGGTGATCTTTATGATCTAGAAATCCTAGAACTGATAAATGGAGCAGGATTAACTCCAGCCGACTGATGCAGCGATTCACTTAGGCAGTGTCTGATTGTTAGGGCTGTAAATACCAGCAGCAAAAAGCATTTAACAGATTGGGATGAACTAATTGTGTATTATGGTATTGAAGGATTTGTATGCTGTAAAGGTCAGGTGGTGAAGAGTTGTTCCAATTTTTCGACAACTTCTCAGCTGTCTGTGCATTTGACTTTCTGAAACCTAATTGAAAATGGGCGTGTGCACAGATCCAGGCGGTAGAGCTGCCAAGTGGACTGCAGTGCTGCTGTCCTGGTGTGCTCCCCTCACTGCTGGCTAGCAAAGAGCAGTTCAAAGGTGGTCCCCTGCCAAGTAATTCTGACTCTTGTTCCTCTCTGCACTCTAACACATACAGCTTTCTGTGGCTTTAGATCTGCTTCAACAGTTAATTACTTAGTGCATGTGTATTTTTAATGTTTTTCTTCATGTAAGGTGTTGGTGCATTGGAACTATCCCTCAAAACTGTGTAACAGCTATTAGACTAAATTGAAGTTCAAAATTTGAAACTAGATAGGCGATTGTGGGTTATTAAAAGAGATATGGGAGACAGTGACTGAGTCTCAACAACGATAGTTTGAAACTTCAGCAATTAGAATCTAACACTGTCTCCTTGCATTGTTAAGGTTGTCTTTTGTCACGGAACTGACATGCTGGTAGCATAAGTTTATAGCAGACAAGAAAGGCAGAAGTCTGCTCAGTGGAGTGGAAGCAAAAACATCTTGTCAACTTACTTTAAAACAATTATTGGAGTTTTTCTCTATTTTTCTCAAACTTTTTGATTCCAGTAAGTGAGGATTTTACACTGAACAGTTGTGTGCAATTACACCATGGCACTATCCAATTAACCACCCAAGGTAGCACAGCTCAAAGAGAGAGCTAGATGATGTGTCTCAGCAGTGGTCCGTGTTTGTTAACCAGGGGGCTGGAGCAATGTTCCTTTGGAGTGCTGAATCCATTTCGTGGTGCCTGCATGCTGTTTTGAGAAGTACAAATTTTCTTGGTGTCCACGTGTTCATTCTAATGATGTCTATATTTGTGCCTAATTACCTCAGACTAGAAAGTTTTTCCGTGGTGTCTTTGTTCCTTCTTTCTGCCTAGTGTGTGTACATGGAAGATGTGGACGATGCGATTTCAGTGCCTTTTTCCTGCCCATCTGGAGTGGGGAACTCTGCTTCTAAAGTTCTTTTCCAGCAGAACAGCAAATGTTTTGCCTACCTTGACCTTCTCCACTCCTTTCCCTACCAGCACAAAGTCAGTTTTTTTTGCTCTTGCGAGATGAGTAAGCCAATGATAGATTGTCATGTTGTATACAATCTCACCTGTTTCAAGTCTTCAGAATCTTCCGAGCGTTCTGCCACCCTTATGAAGGAACTCAAGGCTCATTCTCTTACTTTGTTGGATCTGTAACATGAAGTAATAATAAGGCAGCTTCCCTTACACCCTCTTGCCCCAATAAAAAACAACCAGCCAGCCAGAAAGCCAGCCAAATGACTCAATAATCTAAACTAAATTCCAGTCAAAATTGAATATGATTCTGTATAGTGTGAATACTCTGCCTTTATTGACATGAAGTTCAACTTAGGGTAGTAAATAAATAAATTTCCTCATGCTATGTCACTGAGAATTGGGAGGTTCCATGGAAAGAATCGTGTAAAGTAAGGCAGAGGGCTTGGAGATATTTTGTATGTCCACCAGCTCCTCCTTTTGACCTGGGGGTGAAGTGGAATAGCCCGCCTCTTGCAGCATTTGTTGCCAAGATACTCTCCTTCTGTACAGATGTAGATGACATTTTTTTCTGGAAGGAGCTTTTCCTTGTGCTCTTGGAGCTGTTTAGTAAATCCCATTTCTTTTGCTTTCTGCATCACTTGTTTTGGTTTTTCTTCTTTTTTTTTTAACTGAGCTATCTATGCAGAACACAGATGATGTGATTAACTTGGATGAGAATGAAAGAAGTCAGTAGAAAGCTTCCCATTTACTTCAGTCAGCTTTAGGTTGTAACGACCAACATTTCTAGAATTAGTTTAGAAAAGCAGGCATTCCCTCTTGTCTAATTTTATTGGCCCCGTAGGAGGTTTGAGTGTTACAAGAGTTGTGTGAAAGTCAAATCTGGATGTTCTGTTTGCATAACTACACTTTAATGAGTTTCAGAAAGCAGTCGTTGATCTTACAGCTTGGTATGCAGTAGAAATATTTTTATTATAAAATAAGGCATCTTATTATGACAAACACAATAAGTAATTTTTTACTTTCTCTTGACCTGTGACAGATGTAGTCTAAAACCCAGTAACTGATGTGATGCATATCACTGAAAGCACACAATAGGAAAACAAGACACTGAATAAAATGACATAGTTAATTTAGTAAAACTCAGATATCCACCAAGTGCATTTCTTGTGAGTGTCATAATTACTTTATCTCTAATTAGTTTGGAAAGACTGTAAGAGCTATAATGCCGAGTCAAGCAGTCAGTCTTCATAGAAGTTACAACTGGTAAAATATTCTGGTTTTCTTACGATGCTGATCATGTTTCCTTGCAGAAGCAAAATAAGCTAGATTTTAAGTTCACTTCACTGTGCAAATAAAACACTTACTTACAGACATATTTAAGTTTGAGATGACCAACTGTTGTAACTGCTTTTGAAAGTGGGTCGGTTTAATGTCAGCTTTACAAAATGATGGTTCTCTTGATAGTATTCTTGGATAGCTGGCCAGTCTCTTCTTAAAAAGAAGGTAAAGCACGAATCAGTATGCTATTACTTCTCTTTAATGAGCTCGTTAACCAAGTGCTTTGTGTAGCAAAATACCTCTTCCCAAACTGCATCTGTCCGTACTGGCTGTGATCTGTGTGTGTGTGCAAACAATATTATACTATTGTTCTTTATTAACAGTGTAGACTGAAGTGCTGCCTTTCACTTCAAAAACGAAATCCTTGTCTAGGGAAAGGAAATACATAAGGAGTTCTAGCCATGTGTTCAGGGTGATAAACCTCTTGGAAAACTGTTCCAGGGACTGAACAGCCCCTCTTTATTGCTAAGTCTTTCTTGTAGCACAGTGTATTGTGTTCAGTTACATACTGACCAGCACTAAATTCTGATTTTGCTCAGCAATTAAGCTTTGTGTTGCTACAAATTTTTAACTCCAATGGTGGTGTAATTTCTAAAGCTGTTGCATTTTCCTTTTAGAACCACTTTCTGCTGCATTTAGTTTTACCCTCTTTATCACATTCAGATCAGCAGCATCTCCATTAATAAAATGATTTCAGAGGTGCTTCCTATTGGATCCTGTGGAAGGTCTTAACAATCAGTCTGCAGAGATGAGGCACAATTCCAGCATCAGGGTGCAGTCAAGCAAATGCTGAATTTTGAAGTGTGCCGTGTACTGTATATAAAAATGGATCGCTTTTGGTTGTCAGTCAGATTAGACTAAGACCAGACTGCCCGTTTTTCTTTGCCTTTTGCTGAGTTTTCTTCTGACATGGCATTGTAAAATTGTTAGAGAAAAGCACAGGTTCATTTCAGCAGAACTGTAGCACCTTCTGGTTATAACAGGAGCATGGCACAGTCTGTGGGGCTGAAGGGACAATCTAGGAGATCTTTCCTTCCTCTAAACATTCTTGAGGCACCTTATTTTATGTACTTCTTATTTCTAACTATATAGATGTTTTAGTTTCATGTAGCAATAGAATTTCCCCTTTTGCTTAGAATGCTTGTACTGTTAGACATTTGCCTGAGTAGTTCTACTCAGGCTTCTGTTGCTTAGCTCATTGTTAACCAAAACATGCTCCTAACAATCCGAGTGGGCTGCCTTGGAGAGACCACTTAGAACAAAGAGAATTGATTTTTCACTTTTAACCAAAAAGGTTACTGTAACCTTTTTGAGGCAGTGGACTCAGTATGTCAACAGACTTCTCTTATGCTTAGCTTTTTTTTTTTTTAATTTCCAAAACTGAAGAACCTTTCTTGTGCAGTGGTATGTAAGAAACAGATGCTAGGATGATGGAAATTACAGAAGTTACTAAATAATCTTTCATTTTAGGGTTTTTTAAAGTTCTTACCTCTTCTTTAATTGCTGGGAGATTTTTTTTAAATGCTATTAATAAGTATAAACTGTTTTTATAAGCAATATCATTTAATAGAATAGTTAAAGTGTTGCTGAATATGAAGGTATTTTCTTAAACTTTCAGGTGAGATTTATGATGGATTTGTTGTATCTAAGCCAGGTGCCCGTAGCTTCTGTTGACCTTGTGTCGGTTCCAGACTGATTTCTAATTGATTTAAAATTGTGTATTAGAACATATGTAATCTTTGATAGCAGATTTAAAAAAAAAAAGAACATTTTAAAATTCACAAAAAGCATAGTAAGTTTAAATGGATTCTACAGCCAGTGAAGACATCTTTGTAGGAATACATTGGTATCTACTTATAGTATTCTGCTGAGATTATTCATGTATTGAAATTATACTTTAAAATAATTAGATATTTATCTGGAAAGCTCTAGGGGCTGGAGAGAAGAACACTTCTATAAGCCTGAGGTTTTTATAGCATTTTCACTCCATTAGTTAGAAGATGTATTACTCATTTTTTTCAGTAGTGGAAGATTTATATCTTTCAGTTAATTGCTCATACTTACGATTTTAAAGCCTATAGAGCATTCACTAGAGAGTATTCCTTTAGATCTATATGAAAAATATAAATTGTACAGCTATACAGAAACTCCAGTGTGCGCACTGTGAGGCACAACTACCATGCACATTTGTCTGTTGGAGTGGGGAGTTCAAGAGTCTCTTCGTTGCATAGTGCTGGACTATCAACCCCTCAGTGTACGCAATTTGCGTCTTGGAGAGTGAGCTGCGAGGTGAAAGGAGCTGAGAGGTGACTTGCTTTTTTCTGCTGGAACAGTTACTGGGAGCTGCAAAGCACAGATCCTGTGTCTGTGTTGCGGTTGTCAGCATCATAAATCTGGTAGTTCATAGGAGTTAAATATGGTCTTAAAACATGCAGGATTTATTTTCAAAATACGAAGGAAGAAAAATGGCAGCCTCCCGCAGTGACAATAGTTACTAAATTGAAGAGAACAAAAGAAGGACTTTAACAAATGCAGATGTTATTTAGGGGCAGATATAGTCACTCATCCCTTGTAGTGTAAGGTCGAACAGCTATGTAATTCTTTTAAAGCTTTAAAATACATTATAATATGAAATCTGATTGAAAAGTATTCTGAGGAGCAATTAGAGCTGGAGTAATTCCTGTTTGTGCTTTTGGAAGTTCAAAGGCGAAGTATAAAAATTATGAAGAGTTAGTTACTTGAAAGTAATTACATCAAAATGTGAAGGCATTTCCACTGGTTTGCTTTATTTTCTTTCTAGAGAGCCATTGAGATTTGTGGTCCTTGTGAGTCTCCGTCAGCAGCTGAGTGCCACAGGCTTCAAGGGTGTGACCCACATGGTTCTGTCCCTGCCTCTCAAGCCTTTCATATAGATTTGACATTTTAGATTTTCCAAGAAGGAAATTACCAACACCAAATTACTGTATGGGAAGAAACAATTTAAGGGTCTTGGGTTTTTGTATAAGCATAGACCATAATTTAGAAATAGTTGAGTTATTGCTTCGTGATCTGAGTGACACGTTTGTCTGGGCAAAGGCAGTGCTGTACAGTGGAAGTACAGCCCTGCGTGTTTTGTGTGGTGACCCCTGCAGCTGCTCCATCCTGCATTGGGTGGAAGGTGCTTTGAATTTGGGGTAGTGCTCTGTATAGCTCATCATGGGTCACCCACTTGGGCTTATGCAGAGTAACTACATGTGCAAAGAAAAGTAGGAAAGTAAAACCTGCTTGGAAATTCAGTCTTTCTGTAGGGTGGTGGTAACTTTCCTCATGCCTTCACCTCTGAAATAATCTGGAAAACATTATTTGGTCAGTGTGCCTTTGATAGAATTCATCACAACAAGTGTTCTTGTCTGTCGTGAACAAACCTAATAGTTTGTAAACTACAGTCTGGGAGAGAAGATTACTTTTGGAACATCTTTTCAAAAGAAAATTGTTCCATTAAAAGATCTTTTTCTTATAAAGTAAACCTGCCTGCAAAAACCATTTTTTTTATCATCCCCATATTTGAAATAAAGTAAAAATATTTCAAGATGAGAATTAGCTCAGTGCATGACTTCACTGAAAGTAGTTTTCATTTCCTCTTGTCCTTTTGCTGCATGAGTGGGGGTTTCTTACTTGATACTGGTGATATGCTAGAGAGGGTCTTTCATGTATATTACTGTGGGGGCTGCGGGAAACTCTGTAAAGCACATCTTGCACAAAGACAAACCTATTGGCAGGGATGCAGGATGAAGTACCTGTTTGACAGCAGTCTTTAGCAAAGTATTTTAGGTCCTTGAAATTTATTTATTTTTAAAATTTTTTTAATTGGAATTTTTTTTCCCTAAATAATTTCCAGTCCAGTTGAAACCTAGCATTTAAAATCCAGGTCTGATAACTTGCTGTTGCTTACCAGCACTTTAATGCTTTTGAACTTGTTTTGAAGTGTAGAAAGTTGTCTTAGAAATCTGCTATTTTGTGAAATGTTTTCACTGTCATATTAATCAAGAAACCAGCATACAAAATCCTGTGTACCAAAACACCCACCTGCTTTTAGTAAGTTCCTGAGGATTTCAAAGAGTGTAAAGCCCTGAGAGGGCCTTGAGGACTTTCTTTTCTTGAGCTGATTGTAGTTGTTTAAAGTGTGTGAGTGGTTTGTGCTTATGAGCTTCCCAGAGAAACTCAGATTTCAGTTTTCAATATTTTTCCCACTTCTGTCTGGTACAAGGGCTGGGTGAGTTGTTTAAATGATTCCCTTCTTTCATATTTTACCTGTTAAATGCACAGGCCTGACTGTGCTGTGTCAGGAAGCTTCCCAATTTGCCTCTTCATTTTGCACTACCGGGCTTCTAATACCTGTCATGCATTCCGGGTGATCCAGGGGAGACTTTTCCACTTCAAATTAAATGGCTTCAAATGTCAGGAATAGAGCCACTAAGTAGACTGCGCAGCACTAACAATATTTAGTGTCATAAACCTCCGGGATTTTGCCTACTCTGCCAGAATATTGTGACCTCTCTAAGGGGCTGCTGGTGACTCGTGTAGGACTGATTTTCACTGGTAGCCCTACAGTGACTCCCCAGTCCAACTGCCAGAGCACTTCAGGGCTGACCAAAAGCTAAAGCGTGTTGTAAAGGGCACTGTCCATGTGACTGTAACACTGCCAGGCTTGGTGTTCTAAAGGCTGGCAGGATGCTGCTTCCAGCAAATACCAGGGAGCTGCAGTTGGATATCACCTCTGCAAGCTTTATTGAAGTCTTAGGGTTGCCTTTGTATCCCCAGCTGCCCTGCTGGGCACCTTCCCCTGTAGTGTCATTAGGCTACTGATAATGATGGCAATACCCTGGTGAACTTGACAGAACGTGTTTTAAGATGCCATGGGAAAGAACACAAAATCTCTGTGGGTTACAAGGTCTGCAGTCATCACTGCAGTTTGCTGCATTGTTCTTTAGATGTTTTAGAGGATTGCTTTATTTGAAGCATGTATTCCAACACTAATTTTCTTATGCATCTTTATGTTATATATGGAATGGATTGATGGATGGCTCAGTGACACTTGGAGAGTTTGATGGGACTCTGGTCAAGAGCGGTTATTGCCAATTGAGCCTGAATTTAGCAGAGGAATAAGGAATTGTACTTGACAGCGTGATTAATTGCAGTAATCATGCAGGGGCATGGCTCCGCACACAAGATGGAAAAGTGCAGGTGTTTATTGCACAGTGAATATTCCTTAAATACCAGCACCCAACAGGATATCACATCATATAAACAGGAAAGATGTTCACCTCAGTGTCCCCCAATCACCTGGGATAGTGCACAGACATTGCCTATTATGGTAACAGGTAAACAATACCCTATAAGGTCACAAACTACAATTATCACATCTCATAGGCCCAACACTGTCCACAAACCCACAATCCTCTCTCAGCCCGTCCCCGGTGACCTGGATGCACTCCCAGGGTCACCTCCGGGTCCAAGAAAGAGGCTCTCTCCGGCCCTCAGGGCCTGTCTCTCTTCCAGCACATAGTGCACCCCAACAATTAATTACATCTGATAAGAATCAATAATCTTTGGCTGATTTCTCTATACATCCTCTTTGAAATGATGGATCTACAGTATCCACAGTATTTTTCAGTGGTCATTAGATTATGTGTAGAAATGGCAAGGGGTACATGTATGTGAATGTCCTGTGAAAAGCTTCCTGAAGCAATTGATTGTGTACTTAACAATTGCTTAATCATGCTGGTGAATGTTAATTGCATAATTTGCCATAAAATAAAGGACTGTGTTCCTAAAAGATATTCTTTAAGCTCAGAATAACAAGAAAATAACAGCAGTAATCATCTGTGTTCTTGCTTTTTTTTTTTGAAAGTAGCATGATTAATTAAAAATACAATTGAATTTTTTACCTGACAGATAACTGATTAAAACAGAGGAAGGTATTTGTAATGATAACTTGTTTCAAATCTTGGCATCTATAGTTGACAATTTCTGTTAACATCAAATGCAGTTGTTTCTGTTACTTAGGTGGGGTTCTGGGGGAGAAAAAATTCCAGTGGTCATAACAGAATTTAAGATGGATCTTTCAATATTTCAGGATTCTAGGAAAAAGAAGTAAATGAATAATTTTAAGTGTTGTGCTTTGCGTTTAGAAAACCCACAAACCACAAAAGGACATTTGCACCATCAGGTCATGCCTTGCTGTGTGAGTGATGAATACTCTGAAAAATTTTCTCTGGATATTTTTTAACTAGGTGTCTAATTTTGGTCCTGCTGCTGTAACTTTGTGTGTCTTATTTTAGCCCTGTATTCCCTAAACTCCAAATGGAGCATGCTGGAGAGAGATGTAATGTCTCAGAAATGGGATTCAAATTTATTTGTGCACTCATGGGCAGAACACAATATGTCAGGGAGCATATGAAAAGGAAGTTCTTTCGTCAAAAGTCTGCTTCCAAACTGGCAAAAAAATGCCTGCTGGGTTTCTTTGGCTCTGCCTGAACTCTTCCACCTCTCTGCAGGGAGCATTATCAGCTTGCTAGAGATTAGTTGTTCTTAAAAGAGAGAGAATTCTTCTGAAGAGTGAAATTCCTGTAAAGAGCTCTTAAGCATTGGTAGGCTGGCAGTATTGTCTTTCTCCTACACCATTGTAACAAGAAAACATTTTTGGTTTTAAATAGAAAGTTGAATCAAGTCTCCAGTCACGCTTCCTTACGGTGGAAGATGGAGGAGATGGTCTAAATCGGTGGGACAGCTTGTTTCAAGTTAAAGATGCAGTCTCACTCCTTCCACTCTTCTGCCTGTGTGTGGCCCCGGCTGTGTTGCTCTGACCCCTCAGGGAACTGCTGCAGCTCCGTAAGCTGCAGGGAGGTGACACAGGTGGAAAGTGTGAGCAGTTTGCTGCCATGTCACCGGGTTGAAGCAGTCGGTATGGCTGCTGCATGGGGGGCATGGAAAGAGGCGGCACTGCAGAGCCAGGCACTGAGCAAGCTGGAGAGAGATGAGCAGTGCAGGCAGACCCTCGGTGTGCAGTGATCTCTCACGATCAGCTCCGCTGTCCTCCGAAGTGTCTTTAAAGCCTGAGTACCAGGATTGCTGTCTCTGGTGTTAGAACTTTGTTAGGAACAAAAGACGGCTTTTTGTTAGAGAGAGGACATTGCTAAGCAACTGGTAGCACAGTAGCAGTTTGAAATATTTATGTGACATAAGCTTTATTTTTTATGTGAGAGTTTTTTCTTTTTTAGCCAGCCTCTCCTACCCCCAAATATGTGTTGTTTGTTCTGAATTCTGTAGCTGAAGCTGCCTGGCAGTCAGGTCTGTTTGGAAGGTTTTTTTGCAAAAGCATTGTGTGATGTAAGATACTTCCTGTTCTTTCCAAGTCCATAGGGCTAATATATATATTCTGGCGTGGGTGGGTCTCATAAGCAGATTAATGCTGTTTTGGGAGATGCAAATGTCCATAATAATAAAGCTGGTTTTAAGGTAGAGATTGTAACTCTTCTTTCACAAGGGTGTTTCTCCTATTGTTTCTGTCATTTTTGTGATCTAAATGAGTGATAATGGGCTAAATGAGACATCTGATTCCCACCTGTTGACAGACCTCATCTGCTGATACAAGCAATCACACAGCTGGCCGTATGTTCTTAGAGTGTAATATTCATAATTTGTGGCGATCCTTAGAAGTGTTTAAATGGGGACATAATGTGAAAGGTGTTAGAAGGCGACAGTGTGGATTCTGAAATTTACCCTTTAAAATTCATTTACATGTTTACTTCTCAGTGTTCTTACTGCCTATCAGAGAATGGATATGTGGGTACTGAATGAAGGGTCAGATGTGTTCTCAATTCCTTGACTTCAGTGAAGTTGCTCCTGATCTACACTGGTGTATCTTCAGTGCAAATCAGGTGGTTATTCTACTGCTGGAGTCAGATGTACTCTGTTTCTGACATGGCATTTAGGTTCCTACGCAGGCAATTCTTTCTAAATATAGAAAGAAGAGTTCATTTTAGAAGAGTTACTTGATATTTGTTTCTCACTGTAGACAATGGTGATTCATATGTGTTACATAAGTTTGGGGGTTTTTTTCTTTCCTTTTAATTTAGTAATGCAGTAATTTAAATGACAGCAATGCCAAAACACCTAAAATACTTAATATTTTTTACTTTTTTTGACAAATATTTTTGTCTAGACTTTTTCATGTTTTGTGTGTTTTAGGGGTTTTTTTGGTATTATTTGTTCATGGTATTAGCTTCCCTTCTTACTACCTAAAGGATATACTTTAACTCTCACACTGCAGAATTTCTATTGTCACGGACATCTGCTTCTTTATAGTACTATGTTTATGTAGTTCCCTAATTCCTAATCATGATGGCTTAATTCTAGAGGACAGAATAATATTAAGCTTGATTTTTTTTTTCCCCTTTAATGTTTTTAATCCTCTATGGATTTTAAAGTGTGGACATCTCTGAGATGGAGGAAGAAATGTGTAGGTAGATGGATGGTTTAATGACCTCATAGACTTGCAGAAGTCAGTATGCAAACTATATGAATTCCCTGGTGCTGGCAGGCTCCTGAGCCTCCATCAGCTGAGCTTTAATTGCCACGCAAGAAAAACAAGGGAAAGATGGGTCTTGCTTAGGGTTTGTATGAAGGTGGTAACCTTGGATAAAGGTATCAACAATATTAGATTTTAGGGCTCTCATTTTCAAGAGGTTACTCAGAGTTCTCATGTTATTTCAGAGCAACAGGTTGTGGAAGGTAAGAATTCTGTAGCAAATCCATCTAAACGGGCATGCATTGAAGGGGCTACTAAAACAGGACAATACAAAACTGGTTTATTTGCACTCCTTTGGTCTGTTCTTAACTTTCAGAGAGATTCAGCAAAATCTCCAGAAAGGAATGAACGAGAAAAGTAATTGTGCAAAGAGGCAGAAGTTGAACACTGAAAAAAAATAGAAAGTGAATTAATTGGGCCATTACTTTATCAAAAAGAAAAATACCAGGCAAAGGGAAGCAGAAACTAATTTGGTTTTGGCGCAAGTGTAGCAAGTGTCCAAAGGAAAACTGCAGAATAGGAAATAAGTTCTGTACGTGGAGAGAAATATGATGCAGTGGGGGTAAATGAAGCATGGCTGAATAAAGAAGCGAAGTTAAGGTGTTGAAACACCAAGGTGAAGTGTGGAGAAAGTAAGAATTCAGAGAATAGGTGGCAAAATAACATCTGGCCTGAGTCTCATACAGCTGCTGAGCTGCAGAGTGACTGCAGGTACTTTGTGGCTTCTGTGATGTCTTCAGCAGCTCGGGAGGGCAACATGTTAAACTGAACTGGAACTTTAATTATGTTATAGGAATGGCAGGAGGTCAATAATATTTGCAATATGAGCATTTGTGACAAATCAATTGTATAATGAAAGCAATTATAACATCATTAGAAGTCTGATAACCCAATAACTTTGTGATAATTACTTCTCAGTTACAGGAAATAATTTACCACAGGAGATGCTGAAATACTATATATGAACACTAACAGCTGTAGTCACATCTGAGCCATGTGTGCCATTTAATAGCAAGTTTGAATCCCATCAGTCATTTGAACATTGTAGATTTTTGACAAGGCCTGGATTTGGAAAGGTAGTTATATGTATGGGTCTTTGGGTCCCTGAATAGCTTGAGGAAATACTAATTTATTGTGTCCTTGAATAGCAAGATGATGGGGGTTGTTCTGATTTTTGAGTTTGCTTTTTTTGTCTGATCATCATGTACACTAGGGCAGGGGAGGGTTGTGAATGAGTGCTTGAGGGCAGAGGATGAGAGTGAGAGTCCACTTTTCTGAGAGCAATCAGCAAGGGCACTGGGTTATAGCCAGCATGCAATTGTACCACATTTCAGTTCTGAAAAGTGACTTACATCTGTAATTAACTTCTGAGATGCGCCCCTCACTTTCATTTGTTGAACCTGTGTAATAAACTGATGACTGAGCCAAATAAACTGATTCCTGGAAACTGTGCTTGTGAAGCAAATATTGGATTATGCTCTAAAACTGATGGAATGATAGAATGGTTTGGGTTGGAAGGGCCCTGTAAGATCATCCAGTTCCAAGCCCCTGCCATGGGCAGGGACACCTTCCACTATCCCAGGTTGCTCCAAGCCCTGTCCAGCCTGCCCTTGGACACTTCCAGGGATCCAGGGGCAGCCACAGCTTCTCTGGGCACCCTGTGTCAGTGAATGATATGATTTATTATTTACGAAACTGTCCTGTCTGCATAAAGGACAATCATTACCTTTCAGAACAGTTTGTATTCCAGACTTTTGATCACCATAAGAAAAATTAATTTTTAGTTCTACAAATTGATTACTTTCTTTCCTAGCAAGTGTTTTCTGTTGTGTCTATCATGGTGTGATGGGAATTTATGAGGACAGGATGCTGAAAAAAAAAGAATGTGAAGGACAATTTGCCAACATTATTTCTGAACCAGATGAGGGAAATCAGTGTGAGTGCAAATAACTTCTTATTCACTGCAATTACTCTGCTGGCACTTGGTCTCAAGGTTGCTCATAGGTTGTGTTTTTGCTTGGTACTTAGTTTTGCAAATGGTTGTTTTGGAGATGCTTAAAATGCTGACCATTCAAACTAGAGATTTTAAAGAAAAGTTTGATAGTAAGAGAGAAAGTAATATTGGAATTACGGTATCAGCTTGAGAATTAAATAATAGAATTTTGACTTACTGGAAGTTTTAGTTATCTTCAGCTGAGTTTTTGTTATATCTTTTTGTAAATAAATTTCCCAGTCCTTGGGAAGATGTTGTAGAGAAAGAATTGCTGGTTGTCGCTGATTCTGGCCCATTGTTTGGAGTGTAATGATGCAGGGATGTTTAATTTCATTCCTCACCTTAGTGAGGAACTTGTATCCATCAAAAAAAGTATCATATCTCCAAGGCAACATGTTAATACTTTTGTGTAAATAGCGTGCTTCCCCCTGATTTGTTTACCCTAAGCAAGAGCATGCTGTTCTGTAGATGTGCGTGTGCATTTAGGTGAGTGCACACATGCACATCCAGAGTAGCCATTTGAAATTAAACATGTTGAAGAGCTGAAGTTCCTCTGGAAGAAGAACAAGCAAGACCGAAACACTTCGGAGCTCCTGCTGGTATCCCGTGACACAGGAATTCAGAATGATCCCTTCTTCCAGCATTAAGTTTGCCAAAATGTTCACTTGTGTGAGAAGTGTTAAAGTGCAAGCTGCTCTGGCTGGTATTTGTCCTTGTACATTCATGACACACCCTGCTTGGTTCTTACTTTTTCCTCTATCTCATCTCCAGATTTTACTGTTATTTTTTCCCATCAGATAGCTAATTGTAAAAAGTAAATTATTAAAATCCTGTAGAGCCTGCAGGAACCCATTAAAAGCCCTGGTCCCCTGATGAGGATTTTCTGCTTCAAGTTTCGACTGAGATTTGTCACTTAATCAGTTTTTAATTTGATTAGCACGTGATATGTGTTGACTTTGTTTCATTTCAGGTTCTCACTCAACATTTCAGGAAGTACCCCGTCTAATTTATCCACATAAAATTCTAACTACATCAAGCAATTTTCTTTTTAATATGAACTTTTAATCTCATCAAGTTAGTTGAGATGCTTTTCCTGTAAATACATCCTGGTTGGCATTAATTATATTACCATACTTTAATTGTTTGTTTATGAAGATATAACTAGATTGTAGTTTATTCATATAAACTATTTCATAGAGTGGAAAAATAATAAAGTTAAAATTTCTGGAAGTCCTTTTTCAGTCCGTTTTCAAACGGATTCAGATTTGGGGTATGGGTATTTTGTTCCTTTTTTTTTTTTTGGTGTCTTCTGTCACGGAATCAAATGTCCTAGTTCTAAAGGTACCAGCACTGTCACACTTGGAATAGAGTACTTAGTATTATGTGTGATTGGGCGTGGCAAAGGGCATGAATGGGACTTTTTTTGTGAATAGTAAAAAATTTTGTGGGTTTAAAGGTGGTGGGAAATTCTTCACAGAAGTTGCAGGCCTCTGTTGGAGCTTCAAACGTTTATGAATGAGGTAAGAGGTTTGTCTTGTCCTCTCTTTTGGTATTCTAGATGTGAAATGTTTGTGTAGACAAAAATGTATGTGTGGTTTCCTTATGGTAGTACTAAACTGAGAGATGTTTCGTTTTTTTCTCATGTTCTGTGACAGCAGGTCACAGCAGATAGATAAACTACGTTCCCTGATATTTATCCTCACCTATAGCACTGAATAAATTGAACTGAAAGTTCGCACATAGCTTCTGGTTATCCAAACTCTGTGTTGTCTGTCCCCATGTCCCTCTGAAGCCCCCTTCTCACCCCAGAAAATGCCTGTGTGTTTTTGCTTACCTACTCTAGAACTAGTAGTAAATGGTTTTATGTATGTCTCTGATATGACATAACTTTTGACAGTAATCACTGTGTTAAAACTGTACTGGTTTTTTGAGTGTAAAGCACTGTTTGGATCAAAAATTAGAGAACCGTGCTTAAAAGTAGCTGACTCTGTAAAGCAGTAGCCGTATTATGAAGGCACTTCAGCCAGTAGAAGACTTGAATCTTCTTGGCTGGCATAAATGAAGTCAGTGAAAAGAGCGTGGATGCTCCTTAAAATGCCTTCAGGAAAAACTGTGTGTTGGAGGCTTCTGGGTCAGCTTCACATTTGAACCATTTCACATTGGTTTCCTCCTGACATTTTTAAGGAACATAAAGGTACAACGCTGGTGGGCTTTTGTGTCGATTGAAAGGGAAGGTGAGTCCTGTTTGTTTCAGATATGTGAATAGTGCTTTGCCAGAAAGTGATGTGAACACAGAGCTTCCAATAGCAAATTTAATATCGGCTCATACTTAAATAGTCCTTCCTGTGTGTAATGGTTGTTTCTCTTCACTGCTGTGTGTTTCCAAGTAGTTAATTTCCCAGAAGTGTTGATTGTAACTTTGGCCACTCAGGCTGATGTCCAATAGTGGAAGGGAACATTGAGATCTCTCCTCCTTCCCCTCCCGCTGAAGGAGATCTGTTTTGCTTAGGTTGCTTTTGTTAGACTGTACTGAAGGCTAAGGATCAGCTCACAGTTAAGGGTTGCTGCACGTCCTCCCGTGCATCCTGTGGTAGCACAGTGCTGGAAATGGTGAGGAACGAGTTGCAGTACACTGTGTACCACACGGTTTCTCCGTGAGAAGATTTTTGCACAACTTTTATCTTCCCAGAGGTTAAAAGTCACATTTGGCACCAATTCTTTATTATCTAATTTCTGATATTTCTTGTGTTATGATGTTAACATGGGCTCTTGAGATTCTATAAGCCGAAGCTGGCATTAGCAGTGCAATTATGTATAGTATTAGCTCAAACGCTTACTATAGTAATGTGGTTCTATGTTTTGATTTTATTGCTAGTCCATCTTTCAGCCTCTTTTGAATGACTACAGACTAATTTACTATATACTCACACTGCTGTTGGATTTCAAAAGACAACACAGCAGGGAAAACTACTGCAAAAATAAAGCATTTATGTTTTGAATTAAATGAAAATGGTAGAAAATGTGAGGCTTTTAGTTTAAGGATACGTAATTAGGACTGCATGGATTTTTTTCTGTTCCTTTAAGTTCTACGTCCAGTATGTGTGAGCAGTGATTAAGTTAACCACATGCCCTCTCCCCTCCTAGGAGCATCCTCTCTTCAGTGCTTCTAATCCTGAGGTCTCAGGCATTTATTTGCTTGGAACTGAAACAGCCACTACCACTTCCTGAAATTCTTTTTGGAAAAAAATGACAGGAGTTTTTTTAGAAACAGTTTTAAAGCATCAATTGTATTCTGTTTCTGCATCCTGTCTGAAAATCGGCTTCATTTAGACATGAGTAAGAAGTGGGAGTCTTCTGCCTTCAAAACCGTTTTCCATTCCTTTTCTGTTCAAGAGAAACAGTATGTGGGCTTGAATTAAGGGCAGGACAAGCTTTGAGATGAGAGGCCAAACATGCATCTTACATAGACCCACAGAATGATGTGGACTCTAAATCATCTCCAGAAGTTGCTGTGTCTAATTCTGCACTCACATGCAAGCCAATTTACAGCATTGCTCAGTAAAGTCACTGTTCAGCTTGAAGATTGATATTTCTTTGGGTTTGTGTCTTCGTTGTTTGTGTGTTTCTCTTCACTTTTTAACGTGGGATTTGTTGTAAATAAAATTGTTTGGGAACAAGAATTATGCTTTAGTCAGGGAAACCCGCCCATTTTTTGGAACCAAAGAATTTATCATCCAGCTTTTGTTACAATACTCAACCGCAGCCTGAGAGAGCTGTGCCATCCCATCTGCCGTCCTGACCAAGGGACAGCCAGCTCTTTGTTTGGAGTTTGTCTCCTCTTTCATTACCCATAGAGTCCGAATAGTACTGAGCCAGTCTTTAAGTTGGTGCATTGCAATCAGACATCAGCATCCAGATTTCTTACCAGGAGATCTCATGCGTTTTTCTCACTCTCATTTAGTTCACATGGAGCAATTTCATCCAGTTACTATAGCAACCACCCTATGCTACATTGAATTTTTATTATATAAAGTATACTATTAAATACTTGGTATGGTGTATTTCAGGAGCTAAAGTTAGGTGATGTAATTTATGTAAGTGGTAAAGAATAGTTGCAGATGATCTTTACTCGCACTGTCTTCTGTTCAAACAATAATTCATGATATTTAGGTAAAGGACTCAATATCCTGCAGTTTTTACTGGACGCTCATGGCTGGGTAAGAGGGGCCACTCTCCCCATAATTTCAAGGTATACAAATCTGCTGTGGGAGATGTGCACCATCAGTTTGGACAACAAAAAGAAATCTACTGTTGCTATTACCCATCCTCACTGTCTACTGTACCCTTCTAATTTCCCTGGTAATCACCACATGGTCTCCTTTTTTTTCTGGGTGATTTAGGATTATACAGTAGTTTGTTTTGTACCCCTCAAAGAAAATGTAATCAGGAAAGTAAAGAATCTAGGTGTGGAGTTCAAGGAGAATGACAGATGGTGATGTGACCAGCATTCTGCTTAAAGGCTTAAGGCGTGTTAGTTACAACTACTTTGGTTGCTATTCTGTAATTAATAGAAGGTAGCCAAAGGACACTCTTTGCCACACTGATTTAGGTAATTGAACAATGGACAATCTCAGTTTTAAAAATGTCAGTTTATTACCACAGTTAGGGTCAATAGGAGCTGTATCTAGCACTTCCAGAAACAATGTCTGTCAGCTCTATTCGATGCAGTAACTTACTCTGGCTAATGTCAAGACAACACTTTTGTTTATCTAGAACAAGTCACTAGTTAGAATTTCTTTCTGGCTTCAAGTCACTTGGATGGGTGATCCAGTCTTGCATGTATAAGTGATGAATTTTTATTAGGAGCAGAATTCACAGTTTGCCTTTACGCTGCTAAATTTTGTTGCCATATTTGCAGTAAACTCTACAAAATCAAAATACTTACAGGGCAGAGGAAATGCTACAGCTCATCTGAATGCAGAATTTCTTCATGTTTCGAGCTATGAATTGCAGAAATTAAGTCCTTGCCATGGGCAGACAGAGACAGAATTAATTACACCAGTATCAGTAAAGAAGAAACAATTCTAGTTGTATATGGATGAAGAAACCAGCAGCAAAATTCTTGGCTGAAAAGTTTTGATCTTGCCTTTCTTTTCAGTGTTTTTCATATGGCAGCATAAGACTTCCTGCCTGGTTAACATTACCGTATGTGAACAGAAATCTTGACCTAAGAGCTGGAGCATGAATTATTCATAACTGAGGAGAAAAGCAGCAAAGAAGAAAGTTCAGCCAAAGGTGAGCGAAAATGTGACCTATTAGGAAGGGAAGTCTAGATAGGGGTTGTGTTGGCATCCTGCTCTGTGACCTTGGGTAGCTTTATCTCCAGCTTCCTCCATTGTTTCTCCTTCCATGTGGTAGTCTTGGCTATTTAACCCTTGATCTCTCTGAGGCAAAGACTGAGTCTTGCCAGAGGGGCCCTGGTCTTAATTGAGGCTTTGGCATATGACTGCAAAGCAGGGAAGAACTAGCACAATTTGGAAGCTGAGAGAAGTGAATTAGAATAGTTTCAGCAGTAGTTTACCTTCATCCTGGGAGTAGTACGTATGCACACCTAACACTGACGTGGGAAAATGAAGGCCGGTTGTACTTCCGACATTAATGAACTTCCTAAAATTGTAATAATGCTTTTCTTTTAAAGAGTCATTCTGGCAACCTGACACGGCACCGTTTAGCTCTAACGATCAGTTTGATGTTTGTTCTGAGTGATAGACTTGTTGATTGCTTCGAGAAGACTGAAGTTGCAGTTGGACTAGAATAAATTAAGGAATTGAAGTGCAGAGGGGCAGAACAGGGTGATGAGAGGTCGCTTTTTCCAAGCTTCTTGCAGCCTTTGGAGATTTGCACCCTTCTCTTTCTGCCATGTAGGGTTTTTTCTTACCTTATTTTTGCTTGTCATCTCTGTTGTCCTCTTAAAACTTTGAGCTCCTTGTGCACCTTTCCTGTTGAATCCTTTACACAGCACAACTCTCCCATACTAATTTCTGTCAGTATTCTCCACATTCCAGTGTCTCGGAAGAATGCAGCTGTTGAACACATGTTGGGAATAAACAGTTTCGTATTTACAGGTTCAGTGTTTCATTCAGAAGAACAACTAAAAGTCTTGTGCATGTTACATTCTTACACAATGGGGATTGGTTCCAGCAAGAGCCCTTCAGAAGCAATTAAAGCTTATTAAAATCTGTGTCTCATATGAAACCCAGACCAAACAAAACCCAACAAAACTTAGCAGATACAGCACCTCTGAATATCTGTCTCCTGTGTGGAAAGCTGCCTTTTAACTGATGCTTTAACTTTGGCTCTTTGTATATAAACTGTAAACAAGTTAGGGTGTAGATCTCTTCCCCCTCCTTTTAGGAGGTTGTCAAAGCACACCAACCAAGTTGTGTCCCAAACTCTTACTCCTACTGTGTTTCTATTGTAGCTTTTGTTTGTGCAAATGTTTATACATAAGATCTCTTTAGAATTGCTTATTCTGAACTTCACTCAAGGGAGAAGACAGAATAATGCGTCATCACTTTAGAATAGAGAACACTGTGCATGAAAACACACTTTTCCTAGAACTGGATTGGGTAGCAAAACCAGCAAACTGGAAATGTGGCTCATATGTTTTTCTGAGGAATCTCTGTAATTTTGTGACAAAGCTAAAATCCGAATTTTCAGTCAAAGCAGTTAGCTTAGCTCTTAATGGAGTAGCTGTGGATGTTTCTGTGGAGTTGGGAACGCGTTAGGGGAGACGGCTGACTACTTTATCTACAGATCTTCTATTTAAATATGTAACATTCAAGTCAGATACAGGGATAAATATAAGTGTCTACAGTGCACTAGTCCAATTCTTTCCATATTCCCCATAGAAACAAGTTTCTTTTACAACAGTTTCCTGCCATTTCTATAGAACTATTAGGCTGATATTTCTCCTGAGTGAAGAAAATTTATTGGTGTAATTTTTTCACATACACGTAATACCAAAATACCAATTCCTATTGCAGAATGAAGTCTTTGTACATTCTTTTTGTGCATTGCTTCTTGCCAGCTGTTCCAGAAGATAACTTTATCTTAACTGTCTGTCCATACAGTTAATGTTATTTTCAGTGTTTGGAAAATACAGCCAGGGAAGTGAAACAGGTCAAAAAAGGGCGCTTTGTCGTTATGATATGCAACTGACTTCAAATTTCATTTGTTTAAGGGTGTTTATTTGAATTAATCTTGGTACTTCAAAAAGATGGATGTAGTGTGTGAGGAAAGAACTAGAACCTGTTAAAAATCTAAAACACTGTCAAAACTCTTATCTGAGCTTTAGTTATGGTCTTTTTATCATGGAATGTAGGCTGAAAGTGCATTGAGATAGTCTAAGTTCTTGGTATAACATGAGTTCCACAAAGTCCGAGAGATCTGACCCAAGCTATGAGGATGTGACAGAGTATATTTCTGTGTTCAGCCACCTGTTTCTATTGAGTGCTGTTTCCGAACCGTTCTTCTCATTCCTCTCTGGAAGTATCTACAGATGGGCTTTTAAAGCTTATTAGTGGAAAGGGAACTTGGTTGTTTTCCTTTCAAAACTGTTTGCCACTTTGGAGTGCTGCGAGTGGGGCAGTTTGGTTTCCTCATGGATTTGGAAATCACTAGAATTGGTATTGTCTGCAAACAGTTGTTTAGGAGAGAGCTACATTTTCATGTCACATGGAAGGAGGGCAGAGTGGCATTACAGAAGCTATTTAGAATGGAAAAACTGTGCATAGGACACAAGAATTCTGCAAGGTGTCAGCGCTGTTCCTTCAGGCTTACCAACCTGCACCTTAGTTGCTTGTTTCAATTTTGTGCCATCTATCCCAGGATCTAAATTGAGCTAATGCTGAATAAAACCACAGAACTCCTCATGATGCTTACTCCATTTCAACTTGAGGAATTAATTTTTCAGTAGCAATATTTTTAAATTATTTTTGGAAGCTTTTTTATACAATCCAGTTACACTTGCATTATTTAGGTTGTCATTTATTGTCACTGGTTGTTGACCAGGAAGAAAGTTGTTGAAAACTGTCAAAAACTGACAACTGGTTGTTTCCAGTTATTCTCACAAAAGAATCTGTCTGTTGGGCTTGGCTGGAACGTGAAGATTAGGACTTTGCATCCAAGTGGAAGTAGGAATTTTAAACTAAATTGTCCACTTACGCATGAGGAGAATGTAGGCAGAGTGGAGATCGGGCTCTATTCTGCTTAGTGTGTGCTAATGTATTCTTCTCAGTGTAATCTTTTACCTTGCCTAAATAAACTTTTAAATGCATATTTCTCTCAAGGTGCTCATAGAAGTTTATGTTAGTCTGCAGTGTGCAGCAATTCCCAGAAAAATAATACCAGGAGAAGTCACTGTGAATTGTGTTGTCATAAAAGCTAGAATCACTTATTTCCCTTTACAATTTAAAACATTGCACAAGACTCTCCAGGGTAGAAATAACATCTCCAGCTGGCCTGATTTGTGTTACTAAAAGTAACAACACCAAAAAAAGTATTGCCTTTTATAATTGAAAATTGAATGTATACCTTATTACCAGAGTAGGAGAAATGCATTTCACTCATGGCAATGTCCATCAGGAGGAAAAGGGAAAAAAAACCCCCCAACTCTCACCAATCATAGAGTATGCTGGATCATAAGCATTTGGTAATGAAAACTAGAATTCAATGAAAATTCACTTGAAATGGTTCAATTAAAAGCAGTTGTTACGGAGGCTGTGTGTGTGATGCCGCTTTTCAAAATCAGTCTTCTGAAATTCTGCCTCCTTTGACATTCTGATCTGACTTTGTGGCTTCTTTTTCTCTGTGAACATTTTTAATTGTCTCTTGCTAAAAGACATGAAAATATAAATCAGCCAAAACTTACATAAACAAGGTTCTGCAGCCCACGGTGTGTGGATGGGTGGGTGGGTTTGTGCTTGGGCAGAGGCAGCCGTGCTTCGCACTGCTGTGTGAAGGGTGTCTGAAGCAGAGCGGGCAGGGCAGGGCTGGGGCCCTTGTGTTGCACAGCTGTTCATAAACATGAAGTGCAGGGAGAAGCAAAGGCTGTAGGGGATACACCCTACAGTGCTCTAGGTTCCAGGCAGTAGGGTAGCACATCTAACCAGTTAGATAAAATCCCAAATGCTGTTACAGGTAAAAGGGTCCGTCAGCATTTACAGTGTCAAAGTCTCCTTGACGTGAATGAGTTAGCTCAGCTGGGTCAAAGCTGATGTTAAGGGGTCAGAGAGGAGTGGACGCTGTTGCACGGCAGCACTCTGCTGTGTCACAGAGAACGGAGAGCAGCATCCACCTGCATTGCTTTGTGACCCTTCTGGAGCTGTCCACAGGGAGCCCTGATGGAACCGGTAGTTATGGCTTTAACTGCTGTCGCAGATAGCTGCTGTGCTCTTGCACCCTTGTGCTCAGGGGTGCTGCTCTCCCTGCGGTGACTGAAGGTGGGAGTTGCATTCCAGCCTGAATTCTCTCAGGGTTCTGTGAACTCTCAGCCCTTTCAGCAGTAGCTCAGGCACACGCACATGTTTTCTTCAACCAGCACTGCTATGGGGCTCCAGTTTGGGCAGAGAGGTGGAGCAGCAGCAGTTGAAATTTCCACAAAGGTTTAGTTGTGGTGTTGTTGTTGTTGTGCAAGAGTGACAAACCTTCAATTAACTTACCATCCTAATTGGTCTGAATGAATCCAGAGTGCAGCTCCATTAGCTTCAGTTGACCCTGCGACATCATTAAAATGATAGAAAGGTATTGGTATTTCCCTCATGCAACCAAGAGTTTGTATTTTATAACTTCATTATATAAATTCTTATATAATGAAGTTAAAAATCTACATATACCTTACTTTCTGTTTTGTAAATATATTCTTTTAAATAAAGCAGGGACTATTTACTCTGCAGCACTGCATTTCTGTTGGTATCAATCTCACTCATTTGCAAAAAGATGTTAAATGCAGTTTATGTAGATAAGGAGAAAAGAAGAATTGGAGGGACAGCATAGACTCTCAAACAGAGCTTAAAAGCCAGTAATGTTTTAATGGCAGTCTAAAAAGTGGGTGCATTGACCTGTTCAGAGTAGACAAAAATGTACATGATGTTTTGCCTGAATTAGAATGAGTTTTCCATTTACCCATAGCTGCAAAGGTTGTACAAGAGTGAACTGTTTCTGTAGAATTCTGGAAGGGTTTTGGAACTACTGTTCCTTCCAAAAGGAAAATCTGATGCGCTCCCTACTGAGAACACATTCACCTTTGTTTGTCCTGTGCTGAAAAGCAAGATAACCTGGTGTGTTCTTGAATCTGGACTTCCCTTACGTTTGTCTGCGTTATTTTTCTCTTCAAGAAATACTCCTGTAGCACGGCTATATTTAAGTTCTAAGTGGTCTTAAGTTATATTTGTGGTAAGATTTTGTTTGTTCTAAATTGTCCTTTCTTTAAAAAAAAATGGTTTACTCAATTGGTAATTGAACTTTGATCAGTGCTGCTCATCTCATGTACCTTGGAAGCTGCTCCTTCTTTTCCAGAAATGCTGGTTGGGCTAGTGAAAGGTGCTGCTGCTAGGTAAGACACTTTTTCTGTCTGTGTTTACTCTATTATAGCTGTTGTAAAATATGCTGCAGCAAAATACTTTGGTGCTGTTGCTACTAGAATCAGTTTAGAAAACCATCCACATAATTTGCCATTGCTTTTTCAATTAATATCTTTTTCAAAAATGATCTGACATACAATAAAGCTAAATCCTATATCAAGATTCTAAGTGGTGAATCTGTATCAGTTTCACCGAGCTTACTGAAAAAATACTGAGTTACGTGAAAAGTATTTTGAGCCATGTTCATTGCACTGAACATCCTTTTGCTTTGGTGATTAGTTTCCTGACATCATCCTTCAGGTCTGTCTTTCTTTGTGAGTATCTGCCTGACACTTTGACTGCTTACAGACCTGGAGCAGAGCAGACTCTTTCCAAGAGACATAAGAAACAACTTTTGAAGTGGGTATTTCCAGAATAACGGCACAGTTGGGTATGTTTTTTCTTGACCTTGCAGACCTTGGTGCTAGCTTAGCTGTGTAGGGTTGAATGCAGCAAAAGCAGGAGAAACAGTAAATGGGGTTTTGCCTGAGGCGAGCAGCCTTTTTCAGGAGGATCTGAGGGCATGCTCGGTCACTTTAGGTGGTGATATCAGTGAAACCAGAGGTTAGTGGGTCTCCACTAACTGCTATATAGAGGATGTTTCTTTAGAGCTGTCACAGCTTCAGACAGTTCTTGTCCAGAATCTGTGAGTTAGCTGTAAAATTCTGCTTGACTAATCCGGTTCTGAGATGGGTATGACTTTTTTCTATTTCCTCCCGATCCAGCGATCTGGATGAGTGGAATACCTCACCCTAATCATAGAATTGAAGAAGTATCAGGAGCAAGGCAATGTTCCTACTCTGGATTTAACTCTAGGCTAACCACCATAGGTGAATCCTGTATGTCCTTCTGTGCCAAAAGCAGGTAGGTAAACCCCTGATTTCAGACTTTGGATGTACCACCTGTGTTTGCCTGAAACGCAGATCCTTTCTTGCCCCCTTCCATCTTGAGGCAGGAGAACCAGCTATCTTTGCAGTAGCAGAAGGGTACTTCTAAGGTAAGACTTACTCATTTTCTTCTTGGCATCTGAAAGAGGATGTTATGTTGTTTACTGCTTGTCACAGCCCCCCGTTCCTGGCTTTGCTGAAAATGTACTCAGGGTGCTTCTTCAGGATGGCTTGTCCTGTAGTTTGAGATTTGTCCATGTCCTTTCAGGGAATGTGGAGAGCCTTTTATTCTGATAAGCAATAGTTTCTTGCACAACATGCCCTAAAAATAGCAAGAGCAGCGTACCAGTCTGGAGAAAGACTAGGGTATTGAGGAGGGAAAATAGAAGTCTGCTGGGAGGATTGTCATTCATTAATTCCACTTGCAGTTGAGAGAGAGGAAACATTGAGTAAAGACCTGTCTTCCTTTCTTCCCTCTCCTAACTGCTTCTGTCCAAATAATGAAAAAGCAACTACTCTCTTGCTCTCCTTTTCACTTTTACTGTTGTTTACAGAAAAAAAAAATTACTCAGTTCAGTATGAAGCCTGCACATATATTTCCATCAGATTTATCTGAGATTCTCCCTTCCCCCCCTGCTTAACTGGCAATGTAGAAAATCGTTTGATGGAAAATCAAGACTGCTGCTCTTTCTGCCAGTCTGTAAATGCTGTGTGACAACTGGGCATAGATGTTTAGATTTTGGATATACTTCTCTGAATACTTTGCTAGACCAGACTCTGTTTCTTGGTTTCTTCTTGCTTATTGTAGGTGGCATATTTGTCCCCAGAAGCTGTGTTCCAGCCCTTCTGTGATTTCATTTGTTTTTCTGTGAATGTTTGTTTTATTTATGGCAACAGAATCAAAGCCTCAGTGACTATTGCTGAATAAAAAGTTTTGTTGTGCATGTAAAGAATGGAGAACAAACTTCTCACAAAAAAAAGGAAATTGTTTTGTTGCATCATAAGGCCATAGGATAACTCATTTTGGAAAGGATTTCCAGAGGGCTCTAATCCAACCTCCTGCTGAAAGTGGGATGGAGACTGCAGAACCTCTCTGGGTAACCTGCTGCAGTACTTGGCTGTTCCAGGGGTGTGGGGGAAGTCTTAACCTCTCTTTTCCATCTCCAGTATACTGTGTGATAAAATAAATTACCTCTCTCTTAAACTTGTTGCTTGTTTTTGAAAGTAATCCTGAGGATATGTCCTGGAAATATAATGCTGTGTTTGTTCTGACTTTGGGGAGCTGGAGATGCTGGCAGTACAGGGTGGAGTGCTTGGAGTTTACAGTTGGTTCTCACTGTGACAAAGTAGGCGGCTGTTGAAACCCATCTGGTGTAGTGGTTAGGAGTTGTCCTGCTTTGCTTCTGGAAAGTTCACATAAATTTATGAGTGTGTCTGAGAAATGATATCAGATATCTCCCGTTTGGAGATAGGGAAGTATTTCACTATTGATCATTTTGTTCTGTAGCTAACAACATGAGGATGCAGGGAAAAAGAACTCCTCTAAATTGGTTTTTCTGTTGGTAAATGGTTGGAAGGAGCTCTAATACAGACTGGAGATGTGTAAAGACTAAAGAAAAAAACAATCTTTGGGAGGAGTGCAATGTGCAAGATAAAACTGCCTGAGTGCAGAGAATAGCTCAGACTGGCAGGCTGGCCAGTTTTGATTGTCATGAGTTTTAGGCATAAATACATCCTTTGAAAGAGGAACTGACTCCAGTGGAGTTTTTGTGACTGCACTGAGCAGTTTATTTTCTGAGACTGTGGTAGAGACAATACTAACACAAAACTTAGTTTTGTTTGCAGATACTTAACCTGTTGCCATGGAACAAATTTAACTCACTGATGAACTTCCATTTATGGACTCTGATGAGTATTCTGATAAGAAAGAAGAATGAGTAAGCTGGAGATAGTTCTGTGAAGCTGAGTTAGTTATCTCTGTCCTTCTCAGTATTTCTGTGAGACCCATCAAGGGTTAAATCAATGGGCTTTTCATGCCTAAAGCATGAAAAATTTCAGACCGGGTTTCTTCTATTACCACTGAGCTGAATTCCTGTTGAAATTCCTGCCTTTCTGGCTAGAAGTGAATCATTAGTGATAAAATTGTCTGAGATACAACCTAATCAGTATGTAAAATGAGCAAGAGTATGTTTCTCTCTCTGCTAGGTAGATCTAAGATGACATGTTGATCCTAGAAATAATTTGCTTTGGAAATGTGCACAAAGCAGTGATTGTCATGGTTGGATATGTAGCTTATTATAAAGAACAGGGATTTCTTTCCCCAAAAATGAAAGACGCCATAAGAAACTGGCAAGGTTAGGACAGTGGAGATGCTGAACACAAACTGACAGTACAGCCTGGATAGTGGGGCTCTGAATTAGTGGGAGTACTTAATCTGAGGAAGACAATTGTCTGGGTGTTGATTTAGTACTGGTATGTGGTGCTGTAGGGTCATTCGGGGGGGTCTTTGTGCATTTCTACAGTAGGATCTCTGTTCAGCTGAAAGGGAAGATGAAGAATGGTATGGAAGTAGTTTTACTGGAGTAGAGTAACAAATGTATAATCCTAGCATTGTTTTAGCTGAATGCTATGAGATCCATCTCCCTGTTGCTTTTTGTTTTTATTTTGTTTTTCTTCTGTAGGTGTCTGATATCCAAAGTAGTCATAAAAGCTCTCCCCTTTAGCTTGAGAGCCAAAATTCTCCTTAGTTATCAGCAGCAACTGTGCTGTTCTCTTGTTAGTTCTGTATGCAAGGGAACAGAGCACAGGAACTGCTTTTCATTATAGTTCTTGAAGACACTGCAGTCTTATCAAAACTTAAATTAGAATTATCTTCTCAAAAAGCCATGTACTCTGGGTGGGAAATCAGTGCAGCATGTGAATTGCTCCACGACGAATTTATAACAACCATTTTTAGTTTGTACTATCATTAGATAGTGAGAACAATGTACTAGATGGGCATTTAGAAGCCTGTCATGTGTTACTGTTGCTTAATAACGCAAATTTGAAAGATTAAATGTAATGGTCAAAAAGAAGAATCTGTTTATAATGCCTCGTGCTACCAAAATGTCAGTATTTGTGCTTTAGCTGGCCATACCAGAACAAGGGACTTGCAAACATGATGATCAAATGTACTGTGAACCAAAATGTAATTTCTGTGGGGTTATGCTTCTGGTAATGTTCATATAATTACAAAAATGAGTCTGATGGCCTTGGGAGAGAGTTGAAGACAGAGGCTGCCGTGACACGAATGAAGGGACACTGCCTGTGCATAGCGTGATGGGGCACGTTGGACTCTTGCAGGCACATTCACAGCTCAGCGTTGCACTGAGGAGACAGCACATTTCCCAGCTCCAAGCTGTGCTTCAGCTTCTCGTCCGCTGTGGGACCTGACGTGCAAGACTAACATCTGCATCCCATATATTGTGTTAGGGAATTGGAGGAAAGCTGCTTTGGGATCCTGTGTTAGTGCTGAGGCACAGTGGGAGATGCAGCCTAATGATCCTCATGCCCTGTGCCTCCCACTTTGAATGTGCATCTGATTTTGCTTGGTCACACCAGTGGCACTGGCACGATAGTTGGAAGCCTTTGTTTTACAAGTGAGATGCATCTTCCCTGATGCTTTAAAGCCATCAGCATTCTGAGCCCACTGTGAATCTGGAGGAGCTCTGGGACAGCCGTCCCTGCATGACACAAGCAGTATGGCTTCCCAGAGAAGTCTCTGGAGTTGGACATGAAGATGTAGCAAAGGAATAGTACTGAAAGAATTGAATGCAGATGTGTGGATATTCTGAATATCATGTGACTGTGTCACACCACGCTGTTAATCAGACCAAACTAAATTGGTATGTTCAAGTCCTTTACAGAGCACTTTTGTGTTCTGAAGGAGCTATAGTCTCACTTTTGACTGCAGAGTAGTGTTAATTACACTTACCTGGAACATTATTTATTTGAATATTTACCAAGTCATAAGAGATTTGCAACAGGAAATTGTAATGCAGTAAAATTCACGAGTTTCTTTTCCTTTTAGCCTGGAAGGCAACGGAGTGAAGTCTAAAATTCCATCTTCCTCAGCTTCCCCCTCTACCTTGTACTTGAAGTTAGTTTGATCTCTTCAGAATAGATCTTACAGAAAGTGTTAGAGAGGCAGGTTGATAATGTAGTTTATGATATCCTGTGGTTCAGGTTGCAGTGTCATAATGCTTTAATTGCTTGGTTCTCTCCTCAAGTGACTGTAGCATGCAATACGTGAGTCAGTTTGGTGTCATGTGCGCATTGAGCTGTAACAATCATACCGTTGCTAAATAGTGGAAATCAAGGCTCTCCTCATTCACGGGTCATGGAAAGATGAAAGGGAATGAAACACGCTGGTTATGTATTTGCTAGGCATGGGCCTTATCCTTTCCTGACACCATGACATTGTTGGATATCTGCTGTTATAAATTCTGATGTCAGTGGGGGTGAATTGAGCATAGCATATGTTCCTGTATAATCATCTAAAGAGAACAAAAGTAATTTTTTTCCTGCTAAATCCCTGGAACACATTACATTAGTGTATTCTGTCTCTCATCAGGAGAGCCTGTAAATTGTGACATACATCATCAAAACATTCTTCCTGTGATGATTCATAATGGCACATGGTGTATTAGAGGTAATACATTTTAAAATGGCCATGAACCCCCAGAAAAACCTATACTGCTTTTTTTCTGTAGAAAGAAGAGCAAACCTGCATACATTCTCTAGTATATGGAACTTACACTAAAGTTCACAATGATAATGTGTATTTTCATATTGCAAAACCTATTCATGTGTTAAGTACACATTGTACCAGAGGTGAATAGTGTAAAGCTGCCTTTACTGCAGAATTGTTAAAACCGTTTCATCATATTCATTTAGGCAGATACTGCATGGAAACGAAACCAAACATTATAGCTAGGGTTATCCACTTTTTATATGACAGAGAAGGAAATAAACATGCTTTGATTAACACCATTACTGATTTGTGCAGTCTTGCCATCACAGAATACTTGAAAGAGGAACCAAGTAGGTTTCCCTCTTGCCTTTTTTATCTTGTGTTTCACTGTGGTGACATTGTTTGCTGAAAATCCCTGTCCTGTGACCAGTTCATTATCTTGCAAGGAGAAAGCTGGGTGAATTCTGCTGACTTGCAGAGAGACGTTTCAGTGTCTACCCAGGTAAACAGGCTACTGAGGAAGCTTAGAGCAGAATTGCTTCTTCTGCAGCAACTTCTGTCCAAGTCATGTTCTGGAAAAATAGTGTAAGAATGTGGACAGCTTTGTTCAAAACTGTGGGGCAAAGGTACATCTTTCCCCACAAACAAAACAAGTTCTTTTGCAAACACCAGATTTGGTGCAGTTACTTGGAAGCCTGTCTGAGCATTAGTATGTAGATTTGGGGACTGAATCTTTGGGGATCATAAAGGAATGGCATGGTTGAAAGAAGGTGAAGGAAGTTTATTCTGAAGGAATCTGAGGTTTTAGCAAAGAAAATCCACACAGCTACAACAATGGAATTGGAAAGATAAGAATTCTTTGTAGAATCACTTGTAAATTGCTAAGCTGCATAAGAAAAAAAAAAAGGAAAGGAAACTGAAGATCCTTTTATTTATTTACTGTGTGTTTTTTACTTACAACTACTTACAAATGAAAACTAGTTATTTAGTCATGTAAATGCTTCCTTCTGTTCTTCCTTCCAATTATGCCAATTTAATTTCTTGTAGCTTCTTTGAAATGGTATGTCAACTGAGTCATCTTTAACTATATGGCTACTAGAGAATTCCCATAGATTGGTGCCATGGGACTTTTTACACAATCCATGCTGACCCTTTCCCAATATATCACACCTATCTATGAGCTCAAAAATTACCCTTAGAATAGTTTCTGGCAGTTCTCCATCTACAGGTGTCAGATCTATTGGTGTGTACTTGCTTCTCTGTCCTGGAACTGTTTTTCAAGATGGGAACCTTATGTGTGACCCAGACTTCTTGTGTTGGGGCATTTCCAAGCCAGAGGTTTCCCAGCACAGTTGACAGTGCAGTTCTTTCCCTGCGGATTTGCCCAGAATGTCACAGTTGAGTACTGCCTGTGCCAGTGAATTGTTATTGTTTAGAGTTCAGAGTAAAAGTTCTCATCTCTTACTACAGTGTCTTCCAGCAGCCCTTTGATTGGAAGGTGGTGGAAAAATGCTATCATATGCTTTATACTGTAAAGGAATCCTGTAAGGAAATACCTCTAAGCTGTCTTACTGTAAAAATGAGTTCAAAATTAACTGAACCCTGTTTTCTAATGCAATAACATGTTCCCTGAGCACTCCTTTTATACCTTGAACAGTAACTGCTTTTGCAGATTCGTAGACAGGTATTCTGTTCCTTTTGAAGAAGGATGCATCACTAGGTTTTATGAGTCTTATAAGCTGATCTTAAACCACTTTCTGTGTTCTTTATCTTCGACTACGTTCTGACATCTAGTCTGCCAGTATTTATGATCCTTTGTATTTCCTTTAGACAAACCTTCAGTTTTCCTAGAGATGACTTTTTAGTATTTTAGCCACTATCTAGCCATTTCTGTTTTTTGTGTGTTGTTTGTAATGCTGGTTTGGTTTCAAGACAAGCACTTACCTTGAGCCTCCAACGTAGTGCCTGTCTTTATTTATAAAATGGTTTGGATTGGAAGGAACTTTAAAGATCATCGAGTTCTACTCCTGCTGCCGTGGGCAGGGACACCTCTCACCAAACCAGGTTGCTCCAAGCACCATCCAGCCTGGCCGTGGACACTTCCAGGGGTGGGGCAGCCTCTCTGGGCAACCTGTGCCAGTGCCTCGCCACCCCCACAGGGAAGAATTCCATCCTGATAGCTAATCTAGATCTTCCCTCCTTTAGTTTAATGCCATTCCCCCTTGTCCCGTCACTACCAGCCCTTGTGAAATGTCCCTCTCCAGCTCTCTTTTAGTGAAGAGTACTTCCTGGTTTTTTGTGCGTGCATGGGAATTTAATGAAAGTGTGTTAGAACAAAACCAAAAAGCTTTGATGTTGTGATAATAAGAGTCTAATGCAATGTGATATTTAGAGTATACTAACAGAACAGAGAAGATAAGAGGATTAAATCCAGGCTGGTATTTACCTCAGTAAAGAAAATCTACATCATTCAAACCCCACACAATTAATTAATGTACCACTGCATTCCATGATAGTTAAAAGAAATGAAGAGTGAAACTTCCTGATCCACATCCATTCCTGATCTCCCTAGCAGGCCTGCTGAAGATTACTGGACTAATTCTCAACTAAGGTAAAATTAATGTTGTGTGAACTATTAGCCTTCTGGTGTAAATGCATTGACCGTAATAGGGCTAGGATACAGTGACTGCAGTCATGGCAAGATACCTCCTTTTTTTAATGTTTGGTTAGTCCTGTAATAAGTACTGAAAAAACCCAGAAATTATGTTTTTGGGATTTTAGTGAAGTATGGCTGGGAAAAAACTCAGACGTAGCCTCTCAGCAGATCAGCTTGCAGAAGAGTATTGTTGTATACAATAAGGAATTGAAGGATTAAAATGAAAAGTTATGGTATCTTTTGAGAGAACATGAAATTTTTTAATGACTTGGCAGGAGAATCATCTACTACATGTGCTTTATTTGAATGTAATTTTGAAAAGTGCTGGTATTTTTAAGTGAAAATGGGATTTTCCTCACAATCTGAAATGGGATGAGTTAAAAGTCCAGTGGCTGAAAATTCATGCAGGTGCTCTGTTCATGTAATTTGAATGAATACATTGCAGCATTAATACATGAATTCAGTTCATTGTGAATTTCTCTAATGTTCAGGGCTGGATTTTAGTATGTGAATTACTTGATAGATAAATACTCGGTAATAAAGACGCAGTTTTTCCTTGGTTTCCCATGTTCATTAAACTTGCAGTGAACTTTGTAGTTACGTCTTGCTGTGCTGTCTTTGATTCATTCAGGGTAATGTTTATGTGCCTGTCAGCTCTTAAATACATAGTTCAGATTATGGAAAACAAATCCAGTCTTGTCAGTTGTGCACAGACCTCATTGCTCTGTAAGAACCAACCTCAGGAAGCTGTTTGCCAAAATGTATTGAGAGGAAAGCCCTCGCTCCAGACTGCTTGAAGCTGATGGATGTCTGGAGACTTGTCCTAGAATAATGCATGTTCATTCTGTTTCTTTCTCTGTACATCAGGATCCTGCTCATTTTGCTTCTCCTGCATGGAAGTTTGGCAAAAGAGCATTTAAATGCACATATAGTACAAAGCTGACCAAGAAAACTATAGAATAGTGTTTACTCTTTCACTGTAAATTATCTTTTTTATGAAATGTGGCTAATGACAGCACTGTTCTTCATCTTCTTAGGAGCTGTTCAGTATCATGATTTGCAAGTAATCTTATTTGTCATCTCTTATTTTTTACTGATAGAAATAGGTGTAGTTTGGAACACATCCTCAAGTTCCCTGGTGCTCTCAAGCAGTGTGAAGCAAATGCAGTAGTTTGGAAATTTGCTTTTCAAGTACAAGTACTTCTTCCTCACCTGAATTAGATGTTCCTGCTGTCATAAAAGATATTTTTGAGCTAGCAATGCTGTTTATCAAATCTGTTATGTCATTTGGCAGATGCATTTTAAATTTCTATTTAAGCTATTACTGAGTGTTACAGAGTAGTGTGGAAAATGAGTGTAAAACAAATGTGCAACGTTATATTTTACAGTTATTAGTTTTTATTTTTATGCTATTTTTATGCTCCTTAGCATTAGGTGGCACTGTTTTCCAAGCTTACCTTTCACAAGCAAGTTTGAGAATTTGAAAGCTGAAATTGAAATGCCATCAAGTAATGGAGGTTTTAGTGTATTTACTGTAATATAATTTAATTAAGATGTGGCATTGTGGATTGGAAAGGTGTTGACCACTATCAGTTGGACATCTATAGACTTTTTACAATAATGCTGTTACAGTTCTGGGTTAGTACAGCATCCCCTCGATAGGCTAAACTTTGTACCACTCTAATGCAGCTCAGTAATGGGACTTTAGGATTTACCTTACTGTACTTGCGGCAGGTGTGACTGACACTAAGCCAGTGAACAGTTCATCTGCATTTTTACCTGGCTCACTTGGGGGTTTTTTTGTTTGGTTGTGTGTGAGATGTTTTATTTTGTTTTTCTGGATTTCGATGGGGTTTTATGGTTTGTTTTTGTGTTTTGGAGGGGTATTGATTTTTTTCCTCGCAGTCTGTAGCATTCCTACAGCAGCTTTGCTTCTTTCAAGTGAAGCTCACCTGAGCTGTCTTTAAAATAATTTGCCTGTCAACCATTGCATGAGTTCAGGTGAAGTTAGATCAGCATTCTTTTATTAGTCAGCACAGCAACAAGAGGAAGAAAACTGTCTTGTAGCTCTGTTGAGAGACCCATGTTCCTCTGCAGCTGTGTGTCCCTGCTTGCCCTTTGAGGGCGTCCTCGCTCCTTTGTCTCTCCTTTCCTGCCGAGGCAAAGCCGGGATGTTCACCTGCGCTGCAGCAGGAGCCGCAGGTGTGTGCTGCTGCCAGGCTGCAGTGGGGCTGTGGGACGGGAAGGGCGGAAGGGCCTGTTAGGGTGCATTCAGGCTGTGCCCGAAGCCTGCCTCGTGCTTCAAGGAGTGGACTTGGCAAAATATTTCTGAATTTCCCAACACTGGAACCTGCTTTGGAGGCTTTCTAGATCCGAATTCCATGTGTTGTGTAGAAAGGCACAACCAAACCTAAGTGGACACGAGTGTGAGTTGGAGCAGTGCAGCGCTGTGTCCAGCAGATGGGAGCCGCTGGCATCAGGAATCTGCACTCTGCTGCTCTGAATCAGGACTTGGGGCCTCCAGGGATCGTCTTCTGGGCTCACTGCTCCTTAGTAAGGTTTGGATGCATCCTCATGTATGGACCATGCTGTCAGTATCTTAGCAAACAGAACTTTGTGGTGAATGTTTAAGAATAACATTGGGGATAATAATGCCAGTGTGTGGCTTAAGTATTTAATAAGAATAATTTGATGGCTAATGCAAATTCCACCATTTTAAGAAATTCAGTACCATGAAAAAAAAAAGTGATATTTTTTCATTTTGTTATCTGAAAGGTTGAAAAACAGAACAGGAAGAAGAATTTTTTCAATCAAAACTTTAGCTTTACCGTTCTGATTATTATTTTATGTAAGTTTTCCTCCTCTTTTGAGATATCCTTTTACTTTCTGATTTACATAATGAGAAAGAGAATACTTCATTTCTTTAGTGGTGTATGTTACAAATACCTAGAAATGATTGCAGAATTACTGTGTTGAGACCTGGGTGGTTCAAGAGAAGTGATCTTGCTGCAGGAAGTGACTCCTTTACTTTTCAAATGTCAACTATATTTAAATTAATCAGTGGAACTCCACAGGAGTGTGACTGGTCTCTTACTGTGGAAGCATTGTGTGAGGGTGTCATGTTTAGGAGCTGGCCGGGGGGTTAGGAGATTTCCTCCTTCGGGGCAATAGCCTTTATCACTCTGTTTTCCCACTGTGACTGTCACCTTGTGCCCCGTTACAGTCAAGTGATAGCTTTGGTACAGCTCTAGTCAGTATCTTAAGTTCTGGAACAATTTGGGGATAATGACAAAGTTAATTAACCACCCTTCCCAAGATGTGGTCTTTATTTACAGTAACCATCAGTGTGGAGCTGATGAGTGTTGAGTCAATAAGAGCTCCCACGTGCTGGCGGTTCCTCACTCCCTGTGCAGCCCTGCCATGTGCACAGGTGTAGGTTGTGCACCACAGACAAACAAGAGCTCATTCTCCACCTGGTCCCAGTGGAAAAAGGATTGTGTCTGTAACTGAACAAATACACCCAGTGCAGGGCTGGGTGAGAGACATGTCAGTTCATCCTGGGGGAGACTCTCACCCTGCCCTGGTCACACATGGCTTTCTCCTGTCCTGGATAATTGACAAGGTTTCATTGTAATGCTTACAAAGCACAAAACAAAGGCATCCCTGGATGCACCATTGTATCAGTTTGTCCTTTTTTTTTGACTCAGTAAGCATCTGCATCAGGGCTAGCCATTAATCCAGATTGTCTTTTGTGTTTAATTGACTTTCTTTGGTTCAGGATGTCTGTCCCCTTGCAGGGGTAAGAACTCAACCGTCTTGTCACTTGCTTCTGTAATTTATATTAATTAGCTTCTCCTTTCCCCTCAGACTCCAGTTTGCACAGAGAATTAACTTTGAGCACAAGTACAGATGATTGTAATCCTTGCTATGCTCAATATTAAAAAAATTGATCATTGTCTAGGGTATCAGATGCCTCTGAGTGTATTTTTCATGTGAATGCTTTTAAGACTCTGATGGCTCTAATACAATAGCTATCCAGATAGCTATTGTATTAGAGCACCCTAATAATGCAGTGTTAAGCTTCTCTTTTTTAATACATGTGTGTTCTTTCACTGGGGTACGTTTCAGGTGTATCGTATAAACTGATTTAGATGTTTATATGATACACTATCCTTTTTGCAACCTCCTCTGTGTGTGCGTATGTTCTTTACTCTATGCCCTGCTCGGCAGAAAATCTCAAAATACACTGAAGTATTGGGAACTATTCTATAATTCAAGAAAATTCTGTACTGCCCTAGTTTACTTCATGAGTTGGTGTTAAAAGTTGGCAGTTAGGTACAAAGTAAGGTGGGAGGAAATAAGGTTCAGTGTAAGTTGCTGTGTAGTAAGTACTTGAGTATCTTTAATAGACAATGCCAATACAAGAAAATTCCCACAGATATACAGCAAACCCAAATGCTTTGGAGAGTTTCTCCTAGTTGCAGTAGACTACAGGCATTTTTTGACATGCCTGTAATATCCTGAGGAAATAAAACATCAGCAGTCAATCCTTAACCTCAAAGAAGACAGTCTGTAGTTACGTGAGAAGGCTTTGCTTCAACTACAAAATTAAAGTTATGTTGGTTTTGAAAAGGTTTTTCCTGTTGCCGAGTGCACAGGGCTATGGGGAAATACTTAACTCAGTCTGCTCAGTAAACCTCAATAGAATCTGCTGGCCCTGAGTTTTGGAAAGTTGCATGGTTGTGCTAGCAGAGACAAGACCAGAGGCCTAAGGTAATTACTTCCTAGGCATCAGGAAAGAAGCTTAACTGGGATTTGTCTCTCCACCTGAACAGGTGATGCTTTCTCCCACCCGTTTTAGCTGGTGGGTACAAGAACAGTTGCTGTGGAAGTTGTGCTGGAGGGTACTGAGAGGAGCTGTGTAAAACTTGCATGGCTGCTCCTCTTCAAACCTGTTTAAGATGAGGGATAACTGTAGTTTCTGTGTCTGTCTGTCTGTCTTATATTTAAAGAAAATCTGTGGAATTGACTTGAACTGTGGTAGCCAAATGTTGGTCGATGAGGATGGCCGTAGGAAGAAATAGACACTTTCCAAATCAGGGATTCACTGGGTGTCTCAGTACACAAATTCTTCATTCATTTGGTTGTGATTAGCGTGGAACCTTTAAAATGACATTCTCTTTGCTTTCCCATGCTGTTTTCTAAAATTGAACTGACTGCCAATTATCTTTTAACCTGTTACATGACATATGACTGCACACGTTCTGTAATTTGGGCAATTGAATGAAGGTCAAAAAAGCATTTGATGCACTCCTCCCTGAAGCCTTTGCATATCAAAATAAATAGAGAATCTCAGTTTACAGACAGCTTGGAATGCAGTTCATTGAGCAGCAGAAAAACCTGCTAATAAAGAGGAAAACCAAAAGCATGTTTAGGTGCTTCTATTTTTCTTTTACACAGCTGGGTAGCTTTGTTCATCATGTCAGCATATGAGGACTAAAGGTGCTGGTCAAGGTTCTGAAACTGTATCTTTGGAATAAATACAAATTTATATGAAATTTCTCTTAAGGCTAAATGACTAATCAGAACACTTGGATATAGATCTGCACTTTCCTAAAATCTAGATGTATTTGATGTTTGGTGGATTGATTCTGTATCACCTAGGATGTGGAGAGTCAGCTGTGGGGTTTTTGTTGAAACAGTGTTTTGTTCTTATTCATGTTGTGATTTATTTGAGGAACAACGCTGTCATTAATTTTAATAAGTGATGCAGCCAGAGCTTTATGCTGTTAGTAACACTTTATTTGCATAATTTTAACTGTAGGATCACAACATCTCAGTGTCAAAAAACCACATTCTTTCCCCCCCTCACCCCTTGTTTGTGTTTTTCTCTCAGGGCTGTTGCTTGGTTTCTTACAGGTAAGAACTGTTGTTGGGACAGAGTAAAAATCTTTGTGTTGGCGTAATTGGATATATTGGTGCATTCAGGAAACAGTTTTCACGTGTGCTGGTCAAGATTTGATCTTCTCCTTTCTTATGCATTACCCTGAGAACCAGCTTTAAGGAATTGACATGCTTTGGGTGACCAGCACACGTGAAAACTGTTTTCTGAATGCACCAGTATATCCAGCTATGCACACACAAAGCCAGTATGGTAGTCAGAATGAGGTTACAAATTAACAAAAAATGAAATAAAAAACCAGTGGGGCTAGAAACAAATTTAAGTGATTGCATTCTGTTTGGTTGCTAACAGTCCAGAAAATCTAAGCATTCTATGCAGCGAGTGACTCTTACTCAGAACGTATACAAATATCATCTTAAAACAGACCTGTTCAGCTTGTTTTTGCCTGCTTCTCATCTGTGATGCTGTATTCTCAGACATGGGGTTGAAGGACAACTGAGAGTCTGGTGGTTTTGTGGGGCTTTTTTGGTTTTTTGGGGTTTTTTTGTGTGAAGATTACTGTTGCATCAACATCAAAAAGTTCTTCCCATTTCTTTTATTTTAAATGAGTTTTTTTTTCCGAAGTCCAGCACAGAGAGCTCTTGGTAGAAAAGCGAAGTGCAGTAGTTCCAAAAAGAAACGTTCGTAGCCTGGGTTGTGCTGCTACAGCAATGAGTATAGTAAGGATGGCTGCCAGAACATCTGCAAATGGTGTGAAGTCTCTGGCCATATTAGTTACGAATCATCTTAGGGAAATTGTAGTAGCACTAGGCATCCTCAGATCTTGTCCTCTGGATTGTGCATGCCTATGGTAGTGCTGGCTGCATCATCTAATTGTTCCTAAAAATGAACTGCAGGAATCTGGTGTATTTTAATTGTCAGAATGCTTTAAAAATAGATGATTGAAATGCTAAATAGTATAGTTCAGGATAAATATTTATGTTTATTCTGTAATTGATTATATTATAGTTTTGGTGCTAATCTGCCTTAAGAGGAGCAAATTCAAAGCTTAACAGCTTGACTCGTATTTATTCTTCCCCGTTCCTCCTGTATGTGAGCTCAGTCTCTTGAATATCAAGTGGTTACGTTCCCAACTGCTTTTCTGTGCAGAGCATTCCAGCACTGCATTGATGTTTGTGTCCAAGAGCTTAACCTGCTTCTTCCACACACTCCAGACAGCCAGATGGCTCCATAATGTACTTCAGTATTCAGGCATAAAACTCACTTCAGCGGCGCTCTACAGCTCTGCACTGGCACCTCCCAGAGCCGGGTTTTCACAACAGTCATTATTACTTCAGAGCAAGACACTTTGGTAGAACGTGTTTCATGAAGGTTACAGCTTTCTTCATGGATATACATTAAATTGTAAGGCTGTTTTCCTTTTCTTTTTTTGTATGAGAAAATAGTTCAGTAACCTTCTTTCTTAACAAAAATCCTGCTCCAAAAGTCCCCTGTCCCTGAGAAGTTTAGCTGTGATGGTTCTCATGGTCTGTTTTAACATAGTCTTGTCTTATAGTGGTAGACACACAGACGTCTTTGGAGGGAATGGGTGGTGTGAGCTCAGGATAAAGGTACCAAGTAGATGGTGTTACTGCAGGGACCATGAGAAAAGGGTGCTCAGAATGACTGAGTCATTCAAGTCAGTGGCTGCTTGGAGGGCTATGTGTCAAGTGTGTGCAGTGTTACTCATAATTTTTCCAGATTTTTCCAGGAGATGGGATTTTTCCAGGTACTCAGCTTCTGGGGCATAGTGGGAACATTGAGTCCTGAAATACTGTTTGTGAGGTACAATGTTAAGGCTTTTCCTAATAAAAATATTCCTTCCCCTCCCCCTTCCCTTTAAAAAGTTGAAATTCCTGTGAATCTGTGTGCCTAAGAAAATGACAAGATACATCCAAAAAAGCAAGAAAGATTATTTAGCAAAATTATCCAATGTATTTTTTATGAAGTCTGTGGAAAGGTGTTTTGTTATTGTGTGGTCCTTAACTGTAAAGCTCGACAAAAAACCATCTCTACCTTGGGCTATGGCCTTGCTGATGTGGTACCAAAGGCAAACAAACAGATGAAAAGGGTGCAAGGCCTGGGGTTGCCCCTTGCCTGTGATATTGCTCATATAATCATGTGCCTCCCCATCATCCTGCTTTCTCTCCTGCACCCCCAAGCATAAATGTGAAAATGTTTCCATGAATCAAAGTCATGCTTACTGAGTGAATGTCTGAAAGGCACCAGTACTTCAGTGATACAGTGCTCCTGAGAGCTGGTGAATCAATAATGATAAAATATTTCTTTAAAGCATAATACAACTTTTTAGGGATTTTCAAATATACTATGCCTTTTTTTATCAATAAGGACAGAATAATGGTTCTAAATTAAATTATAAAATACCTTGTATTGTTGAAACCTTCTCATTGTAGATGTTTTGAATGTGATCTTATATTGTCTTTTTTTTTTTTTGTACTTGCAACTCGGCATGGAAAAATATTTAGGGACCTTCTTGTGACTAAGCTAATGACTTCTGATATGTTACCTGATGGAATAAAGAAGCAGAATTCAAAGCATTGTAACTTGAACTTGGAAATTTAAGCTGTTTCCAGAGCTTGGATTCTAATCACAAATTGTATCAGTTTATACTAGTGCATTAGGATTTAGGAGGGAAGAAATTAAGTTTTACAGGGTGAACTTCTTAGAGTGGAGTTGGGGAAAATTAACCAAAGGAGGGAATAAAGAAAGTACTTACAGAGCCTGTCCTGTAGTTATGTTGTAAAGCAACTAAGGTGGAAGTGAGAAAAGGCACAGAATTTGAAATGCTCCTGAAAGATCCATCTCTAAGAGCCTCATACCTCAGACAGGTATTTTGAGAAATAATGAGCACTTGGCAATTGCCACTGACAGCACCCCATGGCTCTCATTCTAAATTAGTAAATCAGGGACTGTTGTGCTCCAAGAGCTATCTGTGGATTTACCAGCCTAATTTTAGTTGTAAGTTATTTTTTAACAGTTTATGTTAAACTGTTTGCCATCTGAATTTAGAATTTTAAGGACATCTATTGACTGTGTACAGGCTGCCAACTGCGAAGTGAATAGGCAATTAAAAGGTTTATTTTTATGTTTCTAGTGTGGCCCATAACATCGAGCAATAGCAGCGATGTGGAGGAAACAGAGCCATTGCATGAGATACTGACACATTCTCGTGAGCCTCTTGCTGCTGAGCTCTGTTCTCCCCTTAGCCTTGCTCCGCCTTTGCTGTCAGTTCAAGGCTTTGGTGATTGCTTTCTTACATTGTCTCATATGAGGACTCTCAAAAATTGGTCTCTTTGTGGAATTCAAACAGTTTTTAATCTTTGACAGGTTCTCTGTGAGATACAGACCGTGTTCCCCAGTCCGGTTTCCGTTTTGTCGGGCTTTTTAACTTAGTGTAGTGTTTTAACTTAGTTGAGGTGATTTCTCTGAAAAACAATGAATCCATTGACTGAATACATACCAGGTTTAGCTCATAACTTACCAAGTACCCATTTTTCCTAATATTGTACAGTTAAAAGTCCATTCCCCATAAGAGAGTACATGATTCTTTTTTCAGTTTGAGAAATAAGTAGTTAAATTATCCAGATAGTTTTTAAATCAGTTGTCATGTGCTTTAGCACAACCATTCAGTTTTTCCTTTCTCTGCTCCTTGTTTTTGTAATGGAAATATATTGTTTGCTGTATACAGATGATTTTTACGTGTTGTTTATTAAGTGTGCAATAGAAATTCTGAGAGAAATATAGTGCTAGGGTACATTAAGTTGGAGTATTCTAAATTCTCTTAAAGTAGTTTTGGTGAAATAAAATGATGTTTTTATTAAAAGGGAAAGGATTGCTCTGTGGTGTTTAAATGATGGTTATATACTACTGAAGACTTACTCATGTTTATGTACCTGTGCACCTTTTGTGTTTGTCACAATTTTACTATACTGTGGAATAACAAAAAAGCGTAGGACTTTCCAATAGGTTATGCTGCACTGTAGTATATCTGAAATTGAGTACATGAGTAGGATAGATAATTTTGAAGTTTATTAAGAAGTTATTTTATTCTATTTTGGTGTGTTTTAAGAAAGGAATGATTCTGGGCATCTTATGTAAGGAAAGGGCTGTGATATGTGAAACAGGACTGCCTCCCCTGGAAGGACCTCCACATGTGCTCAGATTTCCTTAACTCCTTGGTTTAAAAGAACTTGTGATATTAATTTCCAATCTTAATCTTTCAGACTTTGCTTAGTGAACTTTTCATAGGAGAGTGTTCTTACTGCTGTTAAATGAGTTCTAGAAATTGAAACTGGACTGGTGGCCTGAGGACTACCAGGAGCCATAGGCTGGAGTGCAGAGAATGGATGTGGATATTGTCATCTTCTATTGCCAGAGCACTGCGCAGCAGAGTCATAAAAAAAATCCCTTTGCTTGTGTCTCTGCAGGGTAATCACCCTGTCAGAGCTGTGCTCTTCAAACGCAGGCTGAAGGCTGTGTCTGTCTTCATATCTGTGCATTTGGGGGAATAGGTTGTAAAAGTAGCAGAGCAGAGTAAACATCATGAGTCCGTTCCGCTGCTCGGCTTTACGTGCTAAGATAATAAGCAGTGGATTGGGAGGATCAGTTCTCATTCTGAAAGCAGGCAAGTGGGGTGTGAAAATCAAGACTAAATCTCCAGTCTTTCCATTTACAGCGTTGTTGCTACTGATACACAACTAGTTACCAGCACTTTGTTATTTAGCTTATTATTATTTTAGTAAGTATTAAATAAAGGCGACATTTGGTGCATGTAATGAAACTCAAGGGATTTCATTCTCCTTTCACAGGCCCTGCCTTGCTGGAAGTAAACTTGCTGCTGCCACACTTCAGGTGGCTGGGTGGGATGGGAAGCACATTCTTACTGCCTTTGATAATAGAAGTTTCTGGACACCTCTGATGACGACTTCTATCTTACCATGAGGCAATCAAAGAATATAGCAGTTGGTAATACTTTTAATGGCTTATGAATATGGAAATCTGTATGAGTTTCTTGTTAGATAAAGGAGGACAAAATTATTTATCACTTGTGTTCCTAAAACTGCCCTTGAGATACCTTTTGTATCAGATGCAGATATACAGTACTAGCAATATCAGTAATGAGGCATTTAGAAAAAAAGTAATTTCCCTGTTACTGTGCTATTGCATTATTTTTAATGCTGCACAGAAATTGTGGAGATGACAGCCAAATACAATTTTAGGGATAAAGATGAATGACTTCCTACAAGCAGGCCTGATTTTTCATTAAAGCTTAGGTAGGTATAATGATGCTGGGTGAGTGGCAACACAGAATTTTGACAAAGACATTGCAAGAAGCCAAGAGATAAGATTTTACAGTGCACAGAAAAAATATAGTAAAAAACCCCACAATAACAAAATACAGTAAAAATAAAGTAACAAAAATATAAATGAAAGGTATTGCAACTAAGGCAAACAGGTGTAAGTTTGAGGGAGAAGTTGTATTAAACTTCAATTGTTTATAAATACTGAGGAAAAAGTTTGAAAATTGCAAGCCTCTGATAATTTTTAAGGGAGTTTCCTCAATACTTGAACGTAGGTAAGGCCTAAATTTGTGGGGAGGACATACTAATTTTGTATGTTGTTTTGGAATTAAAATTGGTTCTACAGAGTGTAAGTTTGACAAATGCCACAATGTGGATATTATTTTAAATATGGATTGTCCAGCTCTTTTGGTATGCATGTGGAAAGATGTCAGGTGTACTGCAATGTATTTCCTGGCTTTCCTGTATCTGGTGGACCATTTAGGACCTTTGATCCCCTGTGTGGCATGTAGGATTTGAGTTACAAATGTGTTTAAAGGTGGTAACTTGGGGAAAGGAGCCTGCATTGTGCCTGGTGTGGCAGTGTGTCAAGCAAGAATACAAACTACCTCGGACTCCTGCCATGTTTCTTGAGTGTTGCCATGATCTCTAGAAATGTTACCTTTTCTGTACAGAGCTTTGACATGTGGGCACAGAGCTCTGCCCTCCTCCCTCTGGTCACTGCTTGGGTTTTTGATGTGGTAACATTCCATGACTGTTCAGAACTACATTTGCATCACTGAAAAATTATCCACATGTGAAATGGTGTATTTTGTCCACTGCTTTAACCCTCTAGCCATTTCAGAAGACCATTTATCAGTGACATTTAATAGACTGTTTGTGCTGGATAAAGCAGAGGTGAATCCTCGTTGTTAGACCCTCAGTGTAGCCTTATTTCATGGTCCTTTTAAGCTTTTCCTAAGCATGGAAATAAAATATGATTGCTGTCTTTATTCTGGTATATCCCATTCATTCAGACAAAATGTTGTAAAATAGTTAATAAACTGCTTTTTGATATGTAGCTTGTCGTGTCTGTGAAGTGGCTAATTATTTCCCCTAATGATATGATTTAATGGTTAAATGTTTCAGTATTAATCTTCTGTCATAAAAAGATTCCTCGCCTCCACTCAGGGCTCTCAGATGACTTCTACAAACTAAAACAAAGAAATCATTTACATGGGATATCAACAGAAGCAGCTGTCACTGACTTCTCATTTGCATCTTTTAATAGCTAAGCTGATTTCCTTATCAGACATTATCTTTCATGTATATGAAATCCTAATATCTTCAGTTCCTTAGTAGTTCTAGAGTCAAGTAACCAGATTCCTAGCAGCTATGAGCTCTTGGAGGGCTGAGGCACTTAATTAAGGTGTCTTGATTCCTGGTTGTCTGAGAACTTTGTCAGCAGCCCTGCTTGAGTTGGACAGACCAGAGGAGCCAGTGTAGATTTATTTCCTAGCTGTGTAGCATACAGTGGATAAAAATCCACATAAGAGAAGCAATTTTCCCAGCTGTCATCAGTTTCAGCAGAAAAGCTAAAAGCTGAATGAAAATACAGACTAAGTTTTTCCTTTGGATCTTTGGATGAGGGTTTGTTGTTTTTTTTTTTTATCACTGAGTCACACTGAAGAGACAAAGGACAAATAGCAAACATATAAACATATTGTGGAGCTACTTGTTTATGAACCGTGCACCTGCCTAAGCACTCACTGATTGTGTAATGAATAAATGCATGTGTCCAAAGAAATGAAATGAAACTACCTGGATTAGTGTGGTTTGGGGTTTGTTTTTTTTTTTTTTTCTGGGAGTGTTCCTCTGAGAGAACCAGCAATGAATGTTTGACACTAAAAGGATTCCTCAGAGCTACTAGGATATGTATATATGTATACATACATATATTTTTTTATGTAGACACAATTTCTTTCCCTTGTAGTTTCTCAAATTTGAACATAGAATTTTGTGAATGTGGCAGGAAGTTTATGGCAAATACTAAAAAAAAATCAGTGTATGAGAAATGATCCATCACTACAGAAATACTTAGAGCAACTTGTCTGGTGCTGGAGGTTTTAACATGTTCTTTATTTCGAAATTTTTCATCCTTTAGCATAGCGTCAGTAAACAGGACTATTGTGGGAGTACAGCCTGAAAGGATATTTGAATAATCTCTTTAACAACAAGGCTGCATGAGGATCCGGATGTACTTAGGTATTCAGCTTGAACAGGTTGATTGGAAACCCAAGTGTCAATCAGCTCTCAGACTAAAACCTATTTGTGTAAATCCTTATCAAGAATTAAGAAACGATGTCATTATGAAAGGCTGTTGAATTTTGGAGGATTTTGAGAGATTTAGTGCTCTTCCCGTAAGCTTCTCTTCTGTGAAGTCAAGGTACTAGTTCTGGAGTGCAGCTGCAGATCTGATACTCTCTCCCAGGGTAGTTATGAGCCTTTTCAATAAGAACAAAAGTTTAAAACTGCTGATGAATTTTCTGTGAGCAGCATTTAGGTTTTGGTCTGAGTGTATTTCACACATGATGCAGCAGAGGACTAGTGGTAAGGATTTTTCTCTGGTAATGTCAGCTGGTTTTTGCTCATTCAGAGATGTTGTGTTTTCCTCTGCTCAGGCAGAACACAGCACTGGGAAAGGAGCAGCCGTAGAGTCTTGTATGACGGTAGTTGCCAAAGGCATCAATAAAAGTACTTGCGATCTAATTTTGTTAAAAGTACACAGTGATTGTGTGTATTTCCAGTGCTCAAACAACCAGGCTTGAGGCAAGGGGATGAGAATAAAGTGTGCCCTAATCTTTTACTTTTTCTAGGCTACAGGCTGGTTTTGGGCAGAGGCTGACTGGATGTGTCAGTATAAACTTGGAAAGCCAAACTTGTATCTCTCTTGGCATTGCTCCCCGAATCGCCACGTGCTGCATTTCCGCAGAATTTGTGAGACACTCGCTTCTGTGGTTATCAGGCCTAGGGTAGGTGTGTCCTGTGGCCTATAAAGTCCCAAACCTGGCACTTTGAACTGCTTCACTTCCCCAGGTTGTCAGTGCTCCTTTGATACAAGCAGATCAGCTCAAGAACTATATAGGCAGCAGTTTGGTGTGTTTTTGCTGGATGTTGATGCTGCTTTTCAGTTCTTCTAAGAAATGCCAATTCTTAGTAATAAAGACCTGCACTCAGGTTCATGATAATGAAAAGTACTTACTTTTTGGCATTCCCTGTTAGACTGTTAATTCCTAGACTCAGATTTTGTGGCATTTGATGACTGCTTGCTTGCAGTTGTGGTAGGCCCTGAGGTTGGTCAGAATTTCAAGTATGTTTATCTTTGACTTGATTCCATAATTTGTTGATTACTGCAGTGAAATTTCCTCAGTACATTGCATCTGTTCTTCAGATCTCGGTGTTGATAGGCAGACACCTACAGTCTCACGCTGTTGGAAGTAAATTTTTGGTTCTTTGATCAGAGGGATTTGAAATTCATTGATAATAGTCTTTGAAGAACAGAGAACTAGCAGGAATTCTGGATTTTGAAGTCTGTCTTAATAGAGATTTTTGTGTAATCAGAGTGATATTAAGAAGAAAAAACTGGGGGCTAGGAATGGCACATCCTTTATGAAGATTTAATGACTTCTAATAATCTCCAGGGAAAAGTATTTTCTTTTCTGCCATCTTTTACCTTTTTTTTGGTCTTTATTCTCAGCACTTTATACTCCTCTTTTTAGTAGCAGTCTATTGAGGTTGGAAGTTTTTGCTCTGCACAGTTATGGAATAAATGCTCCATCCATTCATCCATCTTCCTGTAAGATACGGAACTATTCTGTAGCTTCATTCCTTCCAACACCTCCTATTCATAGAAGCTAAGGAGAGGTGGATGCCTCACTGGATATTCTGGTTTGATACCCCAAACTAACCAGAGGAAGTTGGTATTGCCTATCTTTCTCCTTAGAGACATAGAGAATTGTCTGCAGTACTTACTGTGTTTAACTGCATTGACTTCCAGAATCCCGATTTCATGGCTAGAAAGACTGCATTTCTCTCCATGAGTCACATACTAATGGCACAGAACAACAAAGTTGGTAAGGCAAAGCTTACAGGAATGCAGTGAGAGCTTTCAGTCAAACTGCAGCAGCACAAGGGAGGTTAAGAAGAGGTTGTGTGTTTACAGTTTTTTATTGTTCTTGATGGATTTTGTCTCCAGAGCTGACATATCCAAAGTTCACTGAGCCTTAGAGGGGAACAGCAAACAGAAGAGCTGTTGGATTTCACTCTGAAGTTGTTTCAAAAGGAAGTCACTTATTTATAAGGCAGTTATTTGAAGGTTTCTTATGTGGCACGGTGGAAGAGACCTGTGTTGGTAGAAGACTGAAGGAATTTGTGTTCACGGGATCTGCCTGTGTGACTGTCCTGTGCTGAACTGCAGTGTGGGTGGGCAAAGAAAAGCATGTAGCTAAATATGTAACCTTGTGGTTTGAATCCATGCCTTAGTGCCATCAGAGAGCTGCTGTAAACTGCTGCTGGGTTGGTTAAAAAATTAACTGGTTACTCATTGCTTACAGTTTACATATCCAAGATAGAACAGTTCATTATTATTCAGTAGATGAAATAATCAGTCCCATTTTTCTCTCACACATGAATTCTGTGTAATTTTCAAATGCAAAGATGATTTGTTGCTGCATATGGTTGATTATTCAGAATCTCGTGCAAGGAGATGTTTCAGTGTCTGTTGAGTTTGAAACACAGAGAGGTAGTTTTTAATTAAAAGTGTTTAACATGGTATCTTCTGGAGAATGTTTTAATGTGGAAACAAGTAGCATTCCTGACCACAACCAAATCAGAAGATTTAAGGCAAAAGTTGTCAAACTGCTGAAGAGCACTGCATATCAGGTTTTAGTTGGTAGTACTGCAGCTGCTGGCTCTGAACAGACACAGGGAAAAGGTTACTTGCTTGGGCAGTCCACACTTACTTGTGTTGCTGGTACACTTCAGTTTCCAGTCCTTCAGGCTTTAAGTGGCACATTTGGCCTGCTGGCTTTCCTTCCAGTCTAAGGCTCCAAGAATTAGTGTTTGGCATTTGCAGTGGAAAACACATATGGTTTAATTCATCAAAATTTTAAAAATAATTCCTGTTTCAAAGTGATTTTTGTTTTACTTGGCTGAAGTTTCTGCTGCATCTTCCTTTGTGTTTTTTCAAACATTGAAATGAAATGTAATTTTCAGATAACAGTTTGTTGGAAACTTTGGTGGTTGAGCAGGTATGTGAAAAGAACTCAGCCCAGTAGAGAGGTTACTGCTTTCTGTTTCCAATTAGAAAACCCCGTATGATTAACCCAGTGTTGTGGTTGGAAAGGTTCCTAACTGCCTACATTTCAATGTTCTGTCTTTTCTAATGAGTTAGTTCTCTGTTGCAGACAATTATTTCTTAGACCTCGAAGGTTCCAGGTAGCCTAGTCATGCTATTAAAAAACCTCCCAAGCAACTAACCCAAGCCCCAGCACAACTCCCCAAACTGATAGATCGTTGATATGTAGCAGAGCTGGTCCCCTGCTCAGTGTATCAGTTCAGTATGATACCAATGCTGTATTTTCACTGCACAGTGCACAGGAACGACATCAACCTGTCGGAGCGAGTCCGGGGAGGCCACCAAGATGATGGGAGGGATGGAGCAACTCTCCTGCGAGGAGAGGCTGAGAGAATTGGGTTTGTTCAGCCTGGAGAAAGGATGGCTTAGGGATGGCCTAATTGTGGCCTTCCAGTACCTGAAGGAAGCCCATCAAAGAGATGGAGAGGGACTTTTTACAGGTACATGTGGTGACAGGATAAGGGGGAATGGATTCGGACTCAGAGTAGGTTTGGATTAGGAAAAAATTCTTCCCTGTGAGGGTGGGGAGGCACTCTGGCGCAGGTTGCCCAGAGAACCTGTGGCTGCCCCATCCCTGGAATTGTCAGGGCCAGGCTGGATCTCTGAGCATCCTGTTCTCGTGTAAGGTGTCCCTGCCTGTGGCAGTGGGGGTGAAAATAGATGACCATCTTGAAGCCCCTTCCAAGGCTGTTCTGTGAATGACTCTTGAGTGTTTGTGCAGTATAGTGAAATGTTAAAAATTAGTTCATGGACTGTTGCTTTTTAACAATTGAAGCTCTTAATGTGTCACACAGCCCCCAGATCCCTCATACACTCCCTAATGTGCTTTACAGTAGTGCCTTAGGCTTCATCCTGCACTAGTTGCACGCAGGTATCATTGATTGGCACCCATCTGATCTAACAAAGGCTGTGATTGGGCTGATGGAATTTGCAAAATCCAAATCTTAATGATTTGGTGCCATGCCTATTGCTAGTGGAGTCAGCAGTAGGAAATGCTGGAATAAACTAATATTGATAGTTATCTCTAGATTAAGCCTGCTTAAAAGTTTTTACTCATAGCTGGCTCGTGGCAGCCTAGTAATATTTATAGATAGCAACACCTATCTAAGAATGCCCCTTTAATAAAAAATCTTTTAATAAGAGTTTTTTTAAAAAATACTTGACAGATCTCTAAGCAGTGTTTGTCTTCCATGCTGTAATAGTGGTGGTTGACGTTCTGTGAAGTAGAAGGATTGATAAACCAAGTACTAAAGTAGAGGGAGATAGTTGAGAATGAGGATTTCTGTTTAGTGAAGAGGAAGCTGGAAGTACTCTACTGCTTCTGTCCATCTTCTCTTTTGGGTAGGTCATTATCCTTTTTCAGCCTGTTGGAATTCAGTTAAAAATCTTCGGTGAGAAATTCATCCTATCTATCTATCTTCAGACATTCAGAATATGGAAATAAGGAGGTGAGCTAATAATCTCCTACTTCTGGGCAATAAATGAAATAGGCATTTCCTGAGGGCTGTGTATTTGACCAAAATGAGACGAAACAGCCCTGAAAGACATTTTCCTCCTGTCAAATGACTTTGAATAACTAAGGCAATTATTAGGGGTTGTCATCTTGCTTCTGAAATGCTTTCAGTGTGTCTCTGGAAGCCTTTTTTCCCCTTCAGTACGTAGGGGACCTCCGCAGGTTTTCGCATCAAATTTAGCCTGACTTAGGGCTATAGCAGAAATACAGAGTCCTGACCTTGTGCTTGGTCTTCCCAGCAGTGTGTAGGGACTCAGCAGTGTCAGAGTCAGATCATTTCAGTGGTCAAAAAGCCCAGAAGTTTCTGGCAGATCATCTGAGTAGTTCAGGTTGCCCTGCAGCCCCCCGAGGTTTGTATTGGATGGCAGCGGGGAGTTGGACAGCCCCAGCTGGCTGTGGTTTGGCTGTGTAGAACTGCCCTGTTCAGCAGACAGCTGCAGCTGGATGGAGCTGATCATGGGAAAAGGTGTCCTTAGACTCTTGACTTCGGTCCTCAGCATCTCACCCAAAGTATGTGTGCAACAGATGGTTCGGGCTCACGGAATTGAATATGTGAGAGCTGTATTTTGGATGCTGTAAGTAAGAGATGGGATGGATGGGCCCCCAGAAGGGAAGGCTCCTTTTCACCTTATCTTCAGTCTTATGTTCTGGGCTTTGAAGCATCTGTGTGTGTCTGGGCAGGGGCAGTGTTGAAAGGAAACTTGCAATTTGGCTGGCAGATGCCTGAAAAAAAGCACAGGAGCCTGTGTGCGGTTAATTGGACCAAAATTTAAATCTTGGGAAATGGAAGGGGTCCTTTCTGGGAATTGAAATTGCTGTGACAGGAAGGTGCACCTGGAGAGAGGACAGTGGAGGGGTTTGCCTCACCTCAGCCTCTGCAGGTTGTACATTTTGAAAGAAAGATTGGAAGAGCCACTCTGAATTCAGCCATTGCATTGAATGTGGTCTTGTGTTCAGCTCTGTCTGTCCTCTGAGCCTTGGGGCTTTGTTTACTAATGGGAGCTTTCAGAGGCTTTTGGAGCACCTTTTTCCCATACAGGGCTACTTAAAAGTGAAATTTGTGCTGGTTTGTGGTCCTGTTCCTGGCTCTAGAAAAGGAGGCTTGGACTGTGTTAGTTCTTGGCCTTTAGTGTATTGTACCAAGTGTCCAAAATAACCAAGAGTTTTTATTTTTTTGAGAGCAGTAATTAGAGTAAATGTTTCCCTGTATGCATTTTTAAAAGGTAGCTGCGTTTTTTCTTAAGTGCATGGAGAAAATGAGCTGAAATCCTATTGTTTGTGATATACAATTATCTACTTTCCAGTACTGCAGAATTTACTACTCATTTTATGCTTTGTCCTTCTGTAGAGTGTTGTTTAAGCTGTGCAAAATGTCATCCATATTAGGTAACAAGCTTTGCAACAGCTTTGTAAGGTTATATGTAAGGATCATTTCATTAAGCTGAGGTCAGCCTATTGCCATTTAAAACACCTGTCTTAAAGATGAACTCTCCCTGGCAAACTCAAGATGCACTGTTACAAGTTTTGAAGATACCAGCCCTCCTGCAAACTCTGAATAGCTGGGAGTCTGTGATCTTGGCACTGAATTTGGGTTTCTATCTATCCATTTTTTCCAGTTCTTTGGAGGACAAGTGAATCCCTTATTACTGAAAAGAGCAGCTTGACACCTGGCTCCATTTATATTACAAATCTGGCTACCTGAGTCTTGTACATGTGATTTCTTGAGGGCACTGAGTAGCAGCATCATTCAAAGTCACCCACAGCTGATGTTTCAATTTGTCATATAATGGAACTGTCAGCTGGAAGCCTTGTAAGTTTGGGAAGAGGGTTAACTGGAATAGTTAAAACTAGATGTAGACAGCAATGAACACTTCCATCATCCTAGAAAGCCCAACGGGTTTTTTTCTCTGAGCAGAAAATGTATTAAGTATACATCTGCAAGTTGTCAGAGTTGGTTAACAGCAAAAAATTCCCATAAAGGCTTCCATTGATGACTTAAAATTTTGTTAGCAAGTATTTGTACTACATACGAAGTTTTACACCATTTATTTCAGGTGCTTGTAAAGGTTGCTATACTGACCCAAGCGAAAATCAAAGTCTGTTTCGTATGTTGCTCCTTGACTATCACTTTACTTTCTTGGAGAAATCTTATTTTTGGTAATGAGAATAATTTGGTTTCTTCGTAGGAAGTTTGAAATCTGATCAGTAAAACAGTTTTATTAATAGTGGTTTGATGCACCTATCACTTTGGAGAACTGTAGAAAAAAGTCAGTATCGGTATTTTTGACCTAAAGTAAAAGGATTTCTGTTGGAGTGAGTTTTTTATTTCTTATCAGTACTTAAAACCAGAATATATCTGAGCTTTTGAAATGAAAATGTGGACTAAATGTTAGAAAGTATGGAGGAGAGTGTCTGGGGAATAGGCTGTTCTAAAGCTTGCTTCTGTAGAATTTAAAAAATAACGTAGTTTGAGAAGGACTTACGGATGGCATCTCATCTAGCTCACCACTCAGATTTTCTGCATTTATGAAATGTAAACTCCTGTACAGCTTATACAGACTTACTAATTTCTAGAGTCAATTTATTCTTATTATATCCAAACCATCCTTCCTGTCCTTCACGTGTGCAGCTCCTATCTCCTTTCTCAGTGACAGTGGCTGATAGAACTGCCTTGGCTGCTATTCCGGCTCCCAGCACATCTCCTGGGTTTTGGACTTGCTCTCTGCTGTTCTTTTTTTGGAAAACAAACTATGGGTTTGTTTTTTTGCTTTCTTAATTCATATTTATAGCCAGATGGGGAGGGGGTGTGAGTGCAATTTTTAAGTTATTTCAAGTTTGAAATGGGAAATAATTGAGAAGTTGAGATATTTTTTCACTCTTTCTAGTGAAAAGATGCATTTCATTAGAGAGCTGATTTTGATTTTTTAAGTTTTTGACAAAAATTATATTGACAGAAAATATACAGACTTGGAAGAAAAAAAGCCGGTACGTTTTGTCAAAAATCTATTTGTTTCAACACAAATGAAACAGTAGTGTACCATGTCCAGGACAAAAATTTCTTTTCATGTTTTATGACCAAGCTGAGCATAACTTATTATGTAATAATATGGCAAGAAATAGTTCAGTAAGTAAAAATATCTGTGATAGGATGAAGCTCACACTTGCTGTGGAGGGAAAGTGAAAGATTAAAACACTGATAGAGGTGGATGAGTAAAGCAAATAAAATATTGGTCTGAACCAACATCATTACTCTTTTCTTTCCACAAGGGAAAAAGTTCCAGGAAGCATCATAGACCCTTCTGGCCAAGGGCACAACATTAACAATTTAAATACAGGTGAAAAAATGAGAAAGACTCACACTAGTCTCCCTGGAACCCTTGTAATTTATCACTTCAGGTTGTGTTTATTACTGAAAGTAAAACAAACATAATAAGGTGCTCTTGAAGTAAATGAAATCAATTAGTTAAAGTGCATCTGCATTTAGATGGTGATTTATGAAATTCTGTCAATTTTTCAATATCTGCTGTACAAAATATGGTATGTATTTTTGGACGGTAGTAAAATAGATCTGATTGGACTCTGCAGGTTTTTAATAAAGATCTCAAATGAAACACCTGGAATGATCAGGGCAAAGTACTGTCTATGACTTTGGGTTTAGAGGCACAGTAATATCCTGGCCTGTTGGACTGCCATCGTCGGTGTCAATAAACACTTAAGAGCTAATACAGGTCACATTTCTTCACTGCCACTAAAGCAAAATCCTGGTGCTCTGTTTCAGTGTAAAATGTCTAAATTAGGGAAATGCCATAGACTACGTGCAGAGCTTACTGAAAACCTGCTTAGAGTTTACCCCTTGTTTGTGCTGATGTGCGATTCAGCACTTTTTTCTAGGTTTGGGGGTATCAGGTGGATTTGGACACGAAAAGGGAATTCTAATCTGTGTACAGAGTGTGCGGGAGTGAACTGAGAAACCAGGAGAGGGGTCAGGTTAATGTCTTTAATGCGTCATGCTTATCTCTTTGATATGATAACGTGCAAATTGGATTCCGTAGCTGTTTGCATTTCCTTCCAAAGAACAGATGTGGATTCTGACTCTTGCCCTCACATTTTATCCTCATGTATGAGGGACAAGTCCAGGGAGACAGAGTGGCTAGCTCGGCATTATTTGCCAATTCTTGTCCCGTGCTATGTCAGAGTTCCAAGTAGAATCTCTCTGCTCATGAAATAGTTACTCCAGCCCTTGTTCTTTGTCTCTGCCGTAGCTTTTGTAGGGATCAGAAGAGCCTCCTTTTCTTGCTGCTGTGAAAATTGTCTATTTTTATTGGTGGCATATGTGCCTCACAGTTGTGAAGGAAGTGTGCTGTGGCAGCCAGCAGCGAGTTTGGAAGAACCGCTCCTTGGCTTCTGGGGCTTCCTGCCGAGCCAGTCAGCCTTCACTGCCTCAGCCCCTCTGTGCTCCAGCAGGTGGAAACCTCAGGTCCAGCCAGTGTTTAATAGCAGGGTCAGTCTCGGAACTACTGACCTCCTTCCTAGGAAAGCCTGAAAAACACTGCCAGTGATTTTATAACAGTGCTTCTGTAATGCTGGGTAGAGGTTAAATATATGGAGAGATGCTGTTCGTGAGCACAAAGGGACAATCTGATAAACAGGTCAGGAAGAAGTAATAGTTTTGGAGATTTATATTTTTGCTCAAAGAAGCAGCCTGCTTCTATGTAAGCCTTTTAAAACAGAACTAAGAAACCTCACAGGACTTTTAAATTCTATTTACTTGGATAATTGTTTGTTAGAATTTTTCTTCTATAAACTTACAAATGCAACTCATTAAATTTGAGATCTTAACATGAAGAAAAAAAATGTTTCTACATTTGATTGCACAAATGCTGTTGTCCCCCTTTCAGCCCACACAAGCACTGTAGGCAAGGTTGGATTTTATGAAAAAAGCCCACCCAAACATATGGAGACCCTGTAACAACAGGCAAAATTTTGTCCTCAAAAAGAATGCTAATTAATAATGTGCTAACTTTACAGATAAAACTAAAAATCATACTTTGGATTACACTTGCTGGTCTGAAGTGTTAAAAATTATTACTGGCTGGAAGCATGAGGGTTTTCTTTTTTTAAACTCACATCTGTTTGTTTGCCATGTCTGTGTAGGCACATTAGAGTTCACTTCAGTTTTCCTTTCTAGCCTTTTGGAATGGAAATTTCCCTTCAGTGTCTGTGCTAATTCAGTATTGATCATAGGAATATGAGGATTAGAAATCTTACGAGAAAAATTTGAGGTGTGTGCAATTGTTTAGTTACTGGTAATGCTGAAGTAGGTGAAGGTAAAGAATTTAGCATAAACTAGGAGAGAAAACCTCGTGTGTGTATGGCTCTTCAGAGAAATATGTGCTATTTCTGTAGTTACACATCATGATATGAAAAACTCTGTATTGTGGTAACTTGCAAACAAGGTATTGTTCTTCAAGCAATTAAATGTTGATATCTACACTGTGATTTAGTGGGTTTTTTTCTATGTAGCATTGTGGTACAGTTACTAAAGGGTGTTAAACTTGGCAGAGTGAGAAAATACGCTTGTGAAAATTCAGTGTAAATTAACTTTTTTTGCAGTGTTCCTCCAATGTACGAATGCTGCACAGAAAACACAAACAGAAGTTTCCAGACAGCCTTATTTTTGTTTGTCTAACCCTGGATGGGAACCATTACTGCATGTGCTGAGACACCAGCAGTGGGACCCAGCCCATTATGATGGTGCTTTGTTAATTTAAGTGTGCTAAGAACCATGTTATTGTAGATTCCTATTTATTCATGAGGTCAGTCTTTAACGGATATGCTTGTGGAAATGATCCTATCCTCTGTCGAAAGTTTTAGTATCTTCACAACATTTGCACGTTCAAACAATCATCTTTGTTACTCCTTTAGATTTAGTGTGTTGTTGAATGCTGATTTGAGTGAACTTTTTCATAACAAGCTGTTTATGTGTCTTAATAACCACTTGCTGTTTCTTTCATATGTGGCAAGAATATTTTCAGTGTAGTATAATGACATTTCACAGTCCAAAAGAATTGCTTTGAGAGGCAGCTTTCCTGAGGTTCTTAATCAAATGAAAAGATTGAGCACTAGCAAAGAAATCTATTAAGCTTCTTATTTTGATCCATCCTAAATCACTTAAATATATGTATATTTGCATGTGAAAGCTGCTGTATTATCACTGCAGTGGAATTGTTGATATAAATAATGCCAGTCACTGTCTCACTTCTATTTTATTTTTAGCTGGAGAAACACCAATTCCTATTTAATTGCCTTAGAGTGTTATAGATGGAGATGAACCCATTAATGAATCATGTGTTGCTGTGAAGTGATAGGATTGCTGAAGTGCCGTGTAGTCTAAATTTGCCATCTTGGGAAACAAAAAGTTCACTGTTTTCAGAATAGTGGCCGCGTCTATAAATAAAGAGGCTCCTTGTTTGTGTTGAAAACCTTTATCTGTTGGAGACTGATGCCACTTCCCTACTCTTGTATTTCCATGTGGCACAGGTTTTGCCCCTGTGATCATGGGAAGGCTGGTCCTGTTGTCAGATGTCCAAAGCAGGGGGTGGGACAGCCTCGCACAGAGAGGTGAGAGCTGAGGGTTTGCCACGCTGAGCAAAGGGGGTATCCAGTTGTTCTCAAGGAGATGCAGTGAAACCTCAGTTTGGACAGAACGGTGGGAAGCTGCCAATGGATGGAGGTTCATGAGTTCCTCCCAGAGGTGCTGCAGGTGAATGAGGCTTTAGAGATGGGTCTGAAGAGAGGAAGAAGGAAGGGACAGAGGGCAGCACCTGGCTGGAATGAGAAATGATTTTCAAAGAACAATCTAAAGAGGGGAAAATTTGGAAGCTTGAGAGTATCCTAGTTTTTACAGTACCTTTTGCCAAATATGGGAAATTGTGAGAATCCCAATTAACTTTCAGATCTTGCTTTAAATCGACGTTTACAATGTGCAGACCAGAAAATTAAACTCTCTTGCATAATAGTTGAGTAACTGCCCTGTCTGATATTCAGAAGTACTGTTATTTCTTTTTTTCTGTTAGAACTTGCCAAAAATCGTTGATGAAGAACTGGTTTTAGTAGCTCATTTTATGTAATTAATTTCAATTTCTTGATTTGCCCATGTGAGCAAAGATCTATCTCACCAACCCATGGTTAGATGGAACTCTGGATTTAGTGGCTTTCTTGTTTTTTCAGAAAGATGTGAGGGAGAGGACAAGGGTTTGCAGCTGATGGCACAATAGAACTAGGCCTTTAGTCAGCATGCTTCCTTCAGACACTAATGCCTTGTGAGTATTCTATGCTGATGCCATTAAGGACCTCACAGAGGAGGAAATCAATCAGCCTCTGAGTCTAGAGGAGCTCTTAGATGGAAATCTTACCCTTGATGAACAGGTTGCTCCTTCAAAAGCTGGCAGCTCCACAGGAGAGCAATCCATGAAAGGCCTAACAGTGAGGGGCAGCTGTACAAGTGCTCTACTGAGGACTCTACATCTGACCTAACTTGTTAAAGAGAGAGTGAAAAGTCAAGAGGAGGAAGGGAACTCTTTAAAATCATTGTCCCAGAGCAGCTCTCCAAATAATCTTTCTTTACCTTCCTGGAAGATTTTTTTATGTCAGCTTTGTGCTGAACTAAATGAGGGGATTCTTGGGTAAAGTTACTTATCTTTTCCATTTTTTTAATGTGTATGGAGCAGTCCTAGAATAGAGAGTCAAAAATAGTTCTAAAAAGCTTCTGCACTCAAACTGAAACCTAGCAGGTAGTAAGTGACAAAGGGCATTAAATAAGATGTAAAATGGAAAGATTCCCCATTTTAATTATATTAAATGATTGTAAGGGAAACTAAGGATAAAAAGGATAATCTTTGGTCCAGGAAGTAATTAGGAAGCATTTTAATGCCTCATTAGCCTGTGCTTCTGACTGCTGGCAGCTTGAATTGATGAACGACAGAGAAGCTTGGTTTGCGGACTTCTGCAGCTCACCAAAACCGAAACCATTATTTGATTATTCTGATGTGTCCTACTTATGGACATTGCCAAGTTAAAGGTTCTCTGTCCCAGTCTGAGACCTGCTCAGGTCGTGTTCTAGCAGAGTCTGCAGTGCAGGGCGTGCCTTTGGAGAGAGCTGCCGTTTGGTGAGGTTTGGCTGTGATGGCCAGCTGTTAATACCCCTGGACACTGTGAATGGGGCACTCAGTGCGGTGCCTACAAAGAGGCCGCCCAGCTCCGCAGAGGCTTTGCTGACGCTGCTGTCTGCTCCCCCCCAGGGAATGAAACAGCTTGGCAGCTCTGCAGCTGCTGCTCTGGGGTGCTGATATTTATACCATATTGTCTTTATAAACAGTGCACATTTTCATACTCGATACAGTGTCTTGAAATTTGTCTACTTCATCTAAAATCCACAGTTTCAATTCTGCGGAAGTAATAATAAAAAAACTTGATCAAAAAGCCCCCAGACAAAACCAGTCCTTAAACAACTGCAGATCAGTTGTTACAACAGCTCCCTTTGGAACATTATTGTGAATTCTGTTCTTCATTCTTTCTTTTAGGCTGTCTTGTATTCATCAAGAGAGAAGAAATTGAACTGATCCACACCCAGGGTGTCTTTTATTTGTGTGGGCATTTGTTTCTTTTTTAACCTTGGAAATACTTTTTTCCTTGGCTGTGTGTATCTTTCTAGATTGAATGTTATAGACTGATCTGCAGAGAGCCTCAGTAGTGTGCCTTCTGTCTGAATTTCCATCATAAAAATTCATTTTGGTTTCCAGTTGCTGGTACTTCCTACAGTGGGAATAAATATCAGTGCCCACTGCTAAGTTGTGTGTATTGGATTTTCCTTTTTGATGGAGTTAGTGTTGCATTTCTGAGAGCAGTCGTTCTAGATGGAACTAAACAGCATGGAATTTGAAACATCTTAAATATTCATTCTTTAATTAAGCATATAATTTTTACAAATTATATTTTGTATTTCCAACCTATGCATGTCCATCAGTCCTTCGGTGATGGTTGAATTATTTTAGTAATTACTTCCCTTTCTATTGAGTAGCTGAGCAATTAGTAGAATAATCATTCAAGTAATTACTTCTTTGTTGACTTAGAGCAGTCTTGATCGTGAAAATCATTATATGTTAACAAATCAAAATGTGAGAGTTTTTCTGGTACAGAACAGGTTCACCAGACTAAATGCATTATATGATGAGATGGATTGAATCTGTCATCAGCAGGTGGGTCATTTCTGTATCCCCAAATACATTTTGAAAGTATATTTCAAACTGTATGTTGTGTTATTTATTTGTATTGAGGCTAGAGGTGAGAAATTAAGCATTTGTTTGTTCTTTTTGAAGTAGACACATCAATGAGACCTGCAGTAATTGAACTGTTCTCCACATTGGGTAGCATCTCATCTTGCCTACATTTCTTGAAAAAGAAGCATTTGTGTAATTTCAAATGGATAAAAGCACAACAATATTTTCATATTTTATATAGATTTTTCTGTGTATATAATAGGTATATGTATATGAAGTGTTACATGCTAAAGAAGGCCTGGTTCATGAGTGCAACAGGCTGCAGGCCAATATCGAGGCAGTGCATATAGCACCTGGAATTTGTAGAGCTGTGTTGGGGTCACTGAGGCCGGCTGGTGGAAAAACTCAGGCATTTGAAAAATACCTTTTATCTCTGTAAAGGAAAAGCCTCTCCCACAAGTCCTTTCGGTTGGAAGGTAACCTTCCCCCCCAGACTCTGTATAAGGAAAACTACCTCTCCCAGCAGCCTTTGCGGTTGCTCCCTTACCTGGTCCCCTGCCCTGCCCCTTCCCCTGCTCACTGGCTCCCTTCCCCGGCCCCGCCTCTGTACCGCCCCCAGGCCCTCAGATGAGACTACGTAAAGAGGGACCTGGTGGTCCATCTCTCTCTTAGCCTGCCCACCTCTTCGGATTATTAAAGCTGTACCTGGAGCCTGGGCTAGCGGAGGGCCCTCCTTGGCTCCTTGTCTCTGGTAATATTTGAGCTATCCGGCTTAGGTGTGGGGTGCATGCCACCAGTGCCTCAGCAGCGCAGGGCAGAAAGGATGGTCTGCTAGTGGCCTAGTCCGCACCTGCATTGTCCCTCTCAAGAGACGATTTGGGGTACACAGCAGCTATCTCTGACCGCCCTGTAACCCCCACGACCTTTGAATTTTATAGAGCTGTACCAGCCCTACTTGTGCATTGTGCACCAAAAAGATGGACTCTGCCATCTGCTTTCCCTGGTCCCCTGTGACAGAAGCTGTGCCACTGCTTTATTTGTGTCTCCAAATGTTTCTGACTCAGGTCAGTTATAAAGAGAAGGCAAACTCCTCGAGCTGGGCAGGCTCATCGTTTTCCATAATTAGAAACTCTTACACCACGAGTATTGGGTTATTCTGTAGAGCAAGACCGCTTGAGTGCTGGCAGTGCGGAGCTTGTGAGGCCCACGCAGTGCCTCATGCAGACGTAGCCTAATGGGTGTCTGGGAGAATTGCTCAGAACTTGGTAGATGAGAATTCCTGGCACTCAAACCTGCACACCTGATTTAGTAGAGCTCTTCCAGTACCAGCTCCAGTGATTCAGAGCATGGGGACCTGAGTTCAGAAGGGCGGGGAGGCTTGTCACAGCAGCACAGTGGTACCTTTCTGTCCATGGGCTTGCACTGTGCTTAGAGGAAGATCAAAGCATTATTTTTGGCTTTCAAGTGTACTTAAAAACCAGAAAAAAATAGGTACTGACGTTTGTCACCCCCCTGCCCCATGTGCATGATGTGATTGAGGGTATGGACCCCTTGTTGATACAATAGGCTTAGCTTTGCAAAGCCTTCACTGGCCATGTAGTTTATATGCTGTCTCCTGGTTTCCTCATAGCTTCTTTGGAGAAAACTTGAGTTTGTTCTGTGATTTTAAGAATCATCCAATTTGCCTCATTAGGCATTTTAGGCATCATGTATTTGAAAGCTTGCTCATGGGTGGGCTTTGAAAATGCTGTAGCTAATGTAACACAGACATTGCTTTTATCACAAAGACTATCACAGGAGCATGGTCATGGTATGAGAATTTCACAGCACTTAATTCTTGGAAAGAGATTTTGTCTCGTGACTATGCTTTTGTGATTTACTGTGACATTGTGATTTGACAGTCTTTACTTTGACTATCTGCCTTAGCATTTTATCAGCTATAATGTCTTCCCTGTTTACATTTTCTCTTGAAACCTTTGACAAATGTAAAATCCCAAATAGTATTCCATTCATGAGCAGAGATATTCCGAGATTGTCACAGGTATTCCGAGGGACTACAAGCTCTGCGATGCCGATTTACATGGCAGACTTAAGTGTATTACCTGAGTAACTGACAGCCTGCTGCAAGGGATGCAGAAATCCTCCCAGATCATGGCTGCAGTTCTTCGCAGGTGTCAAGGATTTGTGTCAAGCATTTGCATTTACAGTAAGGCTGACTAATGTGATACTGTATCTGAGTTATCTGTGTGTTGCTGATTACTTTGGTCTTTCTATAAAGACATTTGAAAAAGATTTTAGTGCTGCAGACAGCATCCAAAAAAACGTATTTGGAAAAATCGGGTTGCTAAATGTAGGCTTTTGACTGGTGTTAAACTGTACTTGGCCTTTTCAGTTCTTTCAGATTTCCTGAAGCAACTCTTTGGTTTCTTGCAGTATTTTCCCTGAGTACTGCACTACTTGTACTTCACTTTTACAGTTAATTGAGGTGGCTGGAGGTCAGCCAGTGTGACCAGGCCCTTTTAGAATCCTGAGGTACTTAGCACTGGAGATTCTCTGCAGGGATTACAGCATTGAATTGGAATTGCCCTCCGTATATCCAAAGTATATTAAACGTTTGTGCTTGAGTGACTGGTAGGGCAGGAAGTGTTTTATCTGTGTTGAATTAAGATTGTTCTAATTGCCCCCATGGGTTAGTGGGGAAAGGATCATGAAGCCTGGGGGAACTGAGAGCCAAGCAAAGGAAGCAGAAATCCACCAGGAGTGTTGCTTTCAAGAGTTCTGGCCCTGCAGCCAGCCTTGCCTTTGAGCTAGGGAGGGGAATGCCTCATGGATTTGGGCTGCAGGGAGAAAAGGGTACCACAATATCAGAGCTGTAGTTGGCTGTATAATTTCACAGTACTGTGGAATATTTGAATAAAAGGATGACAATTACACCGTAGCATTCAATTCGTAATTAACGTTAGTCCTTTACTTGTAGCCCTTCTAGAAGGTGAAGCTACTAAATGCAACTATTATTTTTGACTTGACTTCATTTTTAGAAAACACTAGAAAAAAAATTAAAAGACTATAGAAAACCATCTAAAAGGAATCAAAGCATAAAACCCCCTGTTTCTGGGTACAATGTGTTTTCAATTCTTTTGAGTTTCAAAATACTCTAGAATTCTGATTCATATTTATTCTGTTGTATATTTTCTCTAGCTTGTTTATACCAATCTCTCAGCTTATTAATGAAACTTTCAGATCAATAAAAATAGTAGCAACTTAAAAAAAATAATGTCAGTACATCATCTAAATAGGGTTATTCATAGAAAGCTATAATCAGAGCACTTAGTGATTTTCATAAGTTTGTGAATAACAGTGATATACAACTGCAACAACAAAGATTTTTTTTAACTATAAAATAGTTTTCTATATAAATTTAACTTTCCAAGGCCTGTATGTGTTACTATGATAAAAAGGCCTCACCCAAAATACCAATTTTCTGCATAAATAAGTACAGTAGTTTTGTCTGAAACCTTGTGTTTTCCCAACAGAGAACTATAAAGTGCCTAGTAATGTGAGCTGGGTTGCCTTCTCACCAGTGGCAATAAAAGGTATTCTAGAAAACCTAATAACTTTCATGGTAATGGGAACATAGACAATAAAAATCCCAGTAAAATTTTCTTTTGTTTAAATATGACTTTCAGGGGGCAGGGAAATTGGCTAGAGAAGGGGAGTTTATGAACATGCGGCAGTGTCTTTTCAAGAAACTGTTCTCATCTGGGGAAAGATGTCAGTGTTTTCTAGCCCATCAGGCTATTTTTGCTGGCTTTAAGGTGCTGCTTCTCATATGCTTCCAGCTGGGCATTTTTGGAATAAAGCCAGTACCAGGCCTCTAGAAACCAAACAAAATAATGAAATGGGAATGCTTGGGGTGACTGCATTCTTAGGTCACTTCTTAGGCTCTCTGGGGTCTCAGGTCACTGCATCTGTTCAGCACAGAGCTGATGCTCGGGACCTGAACAGCCCCTTTGCTCTGGGTAAGGCTGGTGCTTGTCTGCAGCAAGAACTTGGCTAAATTCCTTGGTCCCTCAGGGGAGACCGTTCTCAGGTGTCTGAGCCCCTTCCTGTTCTCCCTGTGTAGGTGGTAGGGTTGGCAGCCGTTTGTAATTACACCTCAGCTGTTTGAGGAGATAACCCACTCTTAAACCATTAATCCAGGAAAATAAGGATGAGTATGTATTGGAATCTCCAAGTAATAAAAAGGTATATTTTTAGAATATGACCAGTGCTTGTCGTATCTATATTTCAAATCTGTATTTCCTGGCTGAAATTTATTTAAATTTATTTAATTATATTTAAAATATTTGTTATCTTTTGGTTTACTTGCATAATATAAGGTCAGTGTTCTATAGATTAGTTCCTTGTTCTTTAATGGACTCTGCCAAATTCATGAGACTCATGACTGCTAGGATGGCACTGAGTGATGATAACTTTTTGGTTTCGTGTATGTTCAAGCTCAACATAATGTTTGAAGTTGCCCATTAAACTTGAGATCAGTTTTATTGTGTGGTTTGTTGAAGATGTGCAGTGTTTAATTTATTCTTTTCAAGGCCTTGTAGAAGCATGACAGTGAGCAGGCGTATTACCTGGATTGTATCTTCAGCAGCTCACGGAAGTTGCAGGATTGATAGCTTGTGGTTTTCAAGGCACCTGTCTTGGCTAGGGAGTTTCTGAAACTTCTCTATCCTTGTCACCTTTGTTAAAAGGAGCAAAACGAGTCTTATGTTGGTGTGTTTGAATTATGCAGATCTACATTTTTTTCCCCTCTCCCCTTCATGTGTCAGGATTTGCTTTTGCAATTTCTAGTTGGAACCCAATACCTTTTTCTTGAATAGTACTGGAAAATGAACAGCATTCTTTAGCATTATTAATCTACTGGAAAGTTTTATAGTGATCTTTTTTACTAGAGATCATTCATGTGGGCAACTCAGTCTTCAAATTCAATGAAGCATAAGGCAACAGGCCTCCTAATGTAAATAATGAGCTTTACATTCCACTTTTGTCAAGGTATTCAAAAAAGGAGTAATTTATGCTTCGGTGGGTAGTTAGTGAAAGTTTTCTCTGCTGAAACATTTCTGTAGGTTAGACAACTGTCAAAATTGGGTTTTTCTTGGGGGTTTTATTTTGTTTTTGTACTTCTAATATTTGCTACCTAATAAATTGCCTCTATAATAAGTCTATTTACACTTTTTAGTGCCAATCCTAAATAGAGCCTTTTGTCAGAAGTACAGGGAGCTTTCCTGCTCTAAAATCATAGTTAACTCTGAAGGAAGACAACAGCCCTTAGAATAATAGCACTGCAGGATGTGCTGAAGCTCAGAGTGGGAGGGATGGAGCCAGTCCTGAGTGTAAAACACTCACCTGCCATGCTGGACGCTGTCTGTGATTGTATGGTCAGAGAGAGCAAGGGCAGGGGCTGGGCAGAGCAACAAAGACAAAATCACAAAACAGAACAGGCTGTAAGTGTGTGTGTCATTTGCCAGTGAGCGTTTCTGCAGCTTTAGCACTGCATTGTGTGTGCAGAAGGCTTCACAGTGTTTAGGAGTGACAAGAAAGTTACACTGTGAACAGAGCAGATCGTAGAGTTGTGCAGTTGCGTAACTGTTTCCAGGTTGTACTGCAGAAAAGCAGGGAACTTCCCTTGTCAGGGTTCGGCTGGGACAGCACCAAAGTCTCAGTGTGCTCTCTGTGGTGAGGTACTCTGCTTCTGGGCAGTGCACTCAGCATGTAGCTCTCCTTGAGCGGTTTGGACTGTGCAGATCCCATGCTGCAGGTGGGGAATTCAGTGCCGCGTTAGGTGGGGTGGGTCCCGGTGACTCCGGTGCAGCAGAGCAGCAGTGACGCTGCTCTCTGCTTGACTCACAGGGGAAAGCATTTAACTCACTTGTGCATGGATTGCAGCCTGCTCCAAGAAGTCTGACAGAATTAAACACACTTTCACCAGAGCTGGGCAGTATCGTTAGCATACTCCAGGAACTGGAAACATAAAGAACGGAACTATCTTAGTTTAACATGTTTACCATATTAGCTGTACACCAGGTGGATTTGTTAGGTGTAGTTCGGCATTGGTTTCATGTCATATTGGGCATTTGTGCAGAGCCTGCCCCAGGACTAGGTCACCTTCTCCTCTGGGTTTTGGAGGTGTTCTGTGGTGTAACTGTGGGAAGATATGCAGATTTTGATGAACTGCAACAACCCAAAATAGTACAGGGTTTCAAATATTTTAGCATGAGTCATGCAAGGGCTTACTGCCCAGAGGACTCCCAGCTCGGGCATGCAGGTGTACTGTGCTCTGCAAAATCCCCTGTCCCTTTTGTAGCTTCTGGGTTGTGCTGTACAGGCTGTGCCTCTCCATAGCACCATAAGGGAGCCCTGACAGCACATGGGACCGGACAGCTGAGAGCAAGCAGTGCCTCTGTCCTCTGAAGAGTCAGGAGTGCTCAGGGCAGAAAGCAGCAGGTGAAGCAGCACTTGAGCGTCCCTTCTGGGTGGTCTGAGGCCGCGCTGTGTCTCACCCTGCAGCCTTTGGGTGTGCAGTGCTGCTCACCGCTGCCGGCCTCGGGGAACCTCTCTGGGACTGGGTGCTGGCTGTGTTCTCCCACCATACTCAGCCGTCACAGATGGTTTTATCCTACTGGCTGTCTCCAAAGACATCGTGACATTTATCCCAAGGTACTGCCTGTTGTCATATGCATAGTTGATTGTGTCATTTGCTTTCACCTGTTGGAGCTAATCTCCATATGTAGATAGGTCTCCCCATTTTAATGACATTCTAACGGTGTCAGGATTAAGTCAGGGCCAGCTGTAAATTTAACTGACTCCCGTAATGACTTTTGAAAAGATGGGTGTTTCATTAAAGGTTGCCACTTCACCCAAACTTACTTTTGTGGGAAAGAAGGGGGATGTGAAAATCTGTCTGTTAGGAGTGTAAATCTCATTGAGGGATGGTCCCAAATGACATGCCAATTTAGAACACTCTGTCAGATTGTTCTAAATTGGCATGCCACATATGTATGAATTCTTCTGAAAAATAGTTGCTTTGTCATTCTAACCCTGTCACTTGTCACCAGGTAGGTTCACAAATCCTTGTTCCGGCTTGGAAAACTCACAGTAATTGCAGCTGTCTACTGCTTCATACATTTTTTAGCAAAATGTGAAGATCTAAATCTGGAGATTTCATAATTTTGATATCACATGAAGAAATGGGCTAGTACTTAAAAAGCAGTGAACTAAAAAAAAAAAAAAGCAACCAACAAACAACAGAATAAGTTGTTACCTTAATTGAAATAATAAAGAAAAAAAAAATCTTCAGATGTATTTAAACTGTTTCTTCAGTTTATTTGCTCCTTATGTTGTTCTTTCCTAGCTTTCCTGGCAGGCTGTCAGCTGATCTGTAAGAGAGAAAAAAATCCCAACTTCTTCAAATTCAGATTAAAATGACAAAATATTTTTAACCTTTTAATTCTCTTTGCATAGTAGTGCAGAGTCATTTCAATATTTGATGTTATATCCTGTAATTAGGCTTTTGATTTTAGGGAGTTTTAATATTTGATAAGAAGCTTTAAAATCTTGCTATGAACTTTTCCCTGTCTGCAACCCATGTTTGAGGCTGTGGACTGTGCTCCTGGTAGAGCTTTATGCGAGGGATCAGTCTCCTGACCTTCGGCAGCACTGTGTGGAGGGGCAACTGTGTTTATTAATAATGCATTATTTAATGCATTTTATTTATGTATTGGATATGTGTGTGCATAGAATTAAGGAACATTTGAGCAATCAGTGCTGAATAGCGCTAGTTTAAGTGTGGTATCAGACTTCGAATGCTGGTGAATTGACCATGAAGGCACACTGAAAATTTCATGCCAGAGGCTGTTTTTTTATGATTTAGGATGCCCCTGAGACTAAGTGGTTTGAGACTTCTTGTTCATTTGAACATTTCACTGAAAGCTAATGATGATGTTTGATAAAGATAAAATACTCTTTTAGCACCTCTTTGTACAACAACCTTCTGTGGCTGGAAGGGAAGAACTTCAATTCACTGATGTATTTTCAGTTAGCTGGAAACTTCTCTGCTTTTGACAGAACAGCCAGCAGGAGAGGGAGGTTTGGCTGGTGCTTCTGTGAGGCTGCTGTGCAGCAATGCCAGGCTTGATGTGTCAGCCAGAACAAACGTTATTTTGTAAATCACTTTCCTGTTGCTGTGTTCAGGTCTGTCGCCTTTACCAGCCGTTCTTTGAGTGGACAAAGCTGAATGTGCTGTCCATTGCCTTGTTTTTCACAGAGTCATGGGGGCCAGAAGAGACCTCTGGAGATTTATGTCCCACCACCCTGCTCAACCAGGTCATTTAGGTTCTGATTATCTCTAAGGACAGGCCCCCACAGCTGTCTCTGGGCAACCTGTTCTAGTGTTGAACCACTCTTGAAACAGCTTTTTTGTATGTTTTAAATGGAAATTTCAATGGAAATTGCCTCTCATCCTAGTCCCTGAGAAGGATCTATGTCCATCTTCTTTCTCCCTCCTCAGGTGTTGATAAGGTCCCTCTGAAGCATTTTCTCCTTAGGACTGAACAATCCCAGCTCTCTTCGCCTCTTTTTATATGATCACTATTCTAGATTCTTAATAATATTTGTGGCACTTTGGTGGACTCTTTCTGCTATGCCCATGTTTCTGCATAGCTGCTTTCCAGCCATTCAGACCCCCTGGCCTGTGCTGGCTTGGGTTTACTCCTCCTCAGGTACAGGGAACTTGGTTGAACTTCACTATGTTCCCATGGGCTCATTTCTCCATCCCCTCAAGGTCCATCTGGCCCATGGGCCTTTTCCCCCTGTAGCACCTACATGCTCATAGAAGTGCTTTCCCATCTTCCACTGTATTGGCCCCAGTACTCTGCTAGTGACTGGTGTCCAGCTGGATTTTCTGCCCTGGTCACAGCCCTCTGAGCCTTCAGCGAATCCAGCACATGCGCTCACCTCCTCTGAGGTTGGTGACTTTGTCCATGAGGCTGTTACGGGACACTGCTGAAAGGCGTGTCCACGTCTCACAGTATCTGGTGGCTCCCCGTTGTCCACCAGCCAGCCTTCTTGTCACAGAAGGTCGTCACTCTGTTCAAACGTAATTTCCCCTCTGTAAGTCCATGCTAACTACTGCAAACACCTTCTTGTCCTTTCTGTTTGGAAGTGGTTTTCAGGATTATTTGCTGCACCACCTTCCCTGTGAGTGAGGCGAGGCAGGTCAGCCTGTAGCTCCTGGCTCTTCCTTCTTGCCGTGGAAGAAAGGAGTGATGTTTATCTTTCTTCCAATCCTCTCCCAGTGACCATCACCTTTCTCAAAGGTGATGCAGACTGGCCTTGCAATGGTCTCAGCCAGTTCTCTCAGCACTACATAAGGAATAAGGAAAATGGAGGAAGCAGTGGTAAAGTGAATGAACTGGGTTTTCTGACATCAAGATAGCAACTGAATGTTCTATGATTGTAGTTAGTTCTTTTAGCACAATAAACTGTTTTGTGCATTAAGGTATTCATAGTGATACCGGGTGTATGACTGTCCAGGTAAGAATTCTTCCTGTCTTCAAACTATGTAGGAGAAAGTTTATATTTCATTTCATTATACAAAAAGAAGGGCTGAATATATGCAAACTCATTGAGACAGATTATTCTCAGGGTTAATTGAGATATATCAGTTTGCACTTGCTTTCTCTCTCACAATTTTCTGCTCGGTTACCAGTAGTAAATGGTCAAATACACACACTTTTATTCAAGGCAGTTTCTCTAAGGTTAGTCATCCCAAGAAAGATGGGTTTAAGAGGCTTGGTTCAAGGCTGACATAATTAATAAAACTGTGGAACAGGTTATTTATAGGCTCACAGAAACCTAACTGGGAGGGACACTGAGCATGGCTCTCCAGAGTCCCGGTGCCTCAGCTGGGCTTGGTATGTGAGCACTTCTGGTGTGGCTTTCTCTGTCTGCACACACCCGTATTTTTGTTTGGAAAGGCTCTGGAATTTAGGGCAGGAAGGGTTAGTTTGCGATCTGAACTGTAGATTGCTTCTATCTGTGGCATCATGGTTCAGCCTGAGGGAAAGAGCTTTCCCTGAGACTCATTCTTGAACTGCTCGCTCTGCACGCGGGAGCTCCTTTTCTGTATTTACTTGGTGCTATTTGCAGGTTATCTGATTTCAGGAATAAGAGCTTGAACTTGATGAACTGAGCATTTTTCTCAGTAAAAGTGTGTATTTCCACTTGAAATCAGTGGGCCTTTCATGGCCACAGCAGCTTCAAACTCAGCTTCTAATGCCCATTGTTGCATATTTGGATAGAAACACTGGAGATCATCAGAGAACAGTAATTAAGCACCTTCTGAAAGGAGTGCACAAGAGAAGATATTTAAGAGTATTTAATCAAATGCAAACATGTACCAAAAATTAGTATTATAGGATCTTTACATATTTCTCTGGACCAAAGTACGCATTTTAGATGGGGAAATGTGTATGAATTATGGATTGTTGTTGTTCAACCAGTTCTACCAGTGAAGCAGAATGATGGAAGAACACATGGTAGCCTGGCAAAGGGCAGACTCTACTAGCAAATGAATGCTGAATTGAGCAATTAGGCAGGAAATCAAAATTGAGGATTCAGTGTAAGGCAACACATGGCACATGGTCCAGAGCAGGTCTAGAAACAACTGGAGAAACTGGCAGAGCTTTTTCAGCACCTGGTAGTGTTGTCTACAGCCAGCATCCTGCACTGGGGACTTTAGAATGGCATGAATGAACATTTATCTTGTCTCTTTTGAAGTATTTTGAGAGCACTAGTTTGATCAGAAGTAATTTTTAAAACAGAAAAATACATAAGGACACAGCTGGCTCTGCTGGCTCTGTGGGCTGTAGCTCAGATAGTTCCTGGGCAGGGTGCAGGGCAGAGCCTGGTAAATGTATGTGGGGCATTTTCTGTCTTAGTGCAAAGAACAGGATCTTGGCCTCAAGTTGCAGTGCTCCTGGAGATTTCTAGGGCTATGTGTAGCCTGAGAGAGGTGGTTTAAAGCTGGCATTTTAGTGAAAAAATGTGACTTCTTGCATAGTATCATCAGCACCACAGAAAAATAAAACTTTTGGAAATCCATAGGGTTTTTTTATAGCTTTTCATATCTCTTTTTGTGTGCTTCTCCTTTCTGGTGCTTCATTGCTAAGAGTAGTGAACCCCTTCACTTCAGCAGAACTCAGTCACAGTGGTGAGACCAAGATGGGCTATGAGAGTCATGTGTTTTCACACTCTTGGTAGAGATATATGATAAAATGAAAATGAAAAAACTGTTTTCATGAAAAATGAATGGCTAGGCTTTGCACAGTATCTCCTACCAGAATTTTTGAGTGTGGGATGCTAAATCATGGTGACCTGGCACAAATTCTCACTTGGTAATCAGTCACAGATGTGCTGTCTGGTGAACTGCCATGTGCTAATAAAGGCTGTTCTTGCCCCGTTCTGCTGCAATAGAAAGTGATAACTAATGCACATGGCTGGAATGTGGGGAGGACCTGTGCTGCAGTGAACCATTTACATTCAGGAGAAGGAGAGATTCTTTTCACTTGCATGTTAATCAGAAAGTCCTAGAGAGGATTACAAACCACTGCGAGTATGTAACAGATAAGAAACCCAAATGCAGTTCAGAACAGCATTCAGTGATTGCTGCCAGCTAATGCTGTCTGAGCCTCCCTATTGTTGAATGGAACCTTTTCATGGCATCGAAGTCAGTAACTGTACAAAGGCAGGGGCTGCATCTCAACGTGTGTTGAAAGCATGTGCTTTGATAATAGAGCACTTCAAGGGTAGGTTAATTGGCGTTCACTCACTTTGCTCACACATATTAGGCAACTTTTCATGGAAACAATGAAGTCCTAATTATTCAGATCAGCAAGAGTAATTAGGAAATATTACCTGCCTTACTAGAATGTGGGAAAGATCTTACCTACAGCAAGATTGATTCAGGTTGTCTAAATGGGAAGAGTTCCTAATGCATTTTCAGATTGGCCAGCATCCCTAATTTTTAAGGGAACTGGTCTCAGCAACCCAAAATGTCACTAAATTTCTTAAAGAATACTCTACACTTCAACTTTCAACAATGACTGCAGAAGGGACCAAACCCTTCACAATAATGCTCTGATATGGATCCTTCATGCAGCTGCTAAGAAAGGTTCCATGTTTTGGTGTTTCCTAAATGTGACTGAGAAGACATTTCTGTGGCCCTCCCGTGTGATTTTGGTAGCGCTTCCCCTTTAGGTTCTTTGCTCACCACCAGGCGTGTGCTGCCTTGTGGAGTCTGTGCTGTGGCAAAGCAATAAAGCTTTCGCAGGTCTCTGCTCTGAGTCACTGCTGCACAGACAGCATAGCTCCGTGTAGTTTTGGAGATGCTTTGATACAGGATTGACTTTGAATTTTATTTTTTTTCCTTGATGACAAATTACATTTCCTCAGGATACAGTGTGTAAGACAATAGTAATGTCACTCTCCTAAATCAAGGCAGAGCAACCAAAAGCAGATGGAAGTGCATTATTGATGGGAACCGAAGATATTCAGAATAAGGAAGTGGAGGCTGGATAGAGACTGCATCCACCCAATTATTGCTAAGTCAGGAGCTGTAGACACTTTCTTACAGGAAAAGATTTTCAGATAAAAATCTCTTTGGTAGGTTTGGGCTTGTTAAGAGGATCAAGACCCAAGCCAAACAGTTTATTTGCCCACAAGTAGTAGCTTCAAGTTGAAAGTTGAAAATCTAACATTTTGGTTCCATTACATAATTTTTGACACCTTTGAGACTTACTTCCACAGGTAGCAGAGAAAAGTAGAGGGAAATTTTCTTAGCTTTCTTGTTTTTTTTCTGTCTGTGCCAGACTTTTTATTATATTCTAGGCCCAATTATTCTCCTAATATTAAGAGTATTCACTGGACAACTCCTGACCTTCTCAGTGACATGGGTTTTGCTTTGCTCTCTAACCAAAGGAACCTGAAGAACATTCAGAGAAAAATGAACTTTAAATGCCTGCTCATCTCAGGTAAGGAATAATAAGGGTTCACCTGCTCCCAGCAGATGGTAGGCTTTTTTAGGTGTCAGTACAAATTTATTTCAGTGAAAGAGGAGAAATGCCTACAAGGTATTTGTGCAGAATCCTGAACTTGGTACCTAGATAGAAATTGACTTGAATGACATTTTTTCACTGAGTAATGGTTACCTGCAATCACAGAAAAGAGTGGTTTCAAAGGTACAGCTGGCTAAGCCTTGTTTAGATTTTCCAGTAAAACTGTCCTATCCTTCAGCCTTGTCTTATTTTTGAACACAAAATATATGTATAGTTATGAAAAGCATGATTTAGACTGGAGTGAAAAGGAAAACATTGCCCAATTAATCTAAACACAATTGTTTCAAGTGCTGATGGAAGCCCATGAAGGTTAATAAGGGTCTTTCCTTTGAGATTAGTGGAATAAGGTCAGTTTTTTATTACAGTATATCTGGCCTGCAGGCATCAGTACCAGCTGTAGACTCAAACAGTTTGTTTGCACACTCCTCATTATTACACATCCTCAGTAGAGGATGAAAATGTAATTTGAAATAGAATGGATCAAAAATCTTTATATATTCAGTAATTACAATTCCTTCTACCCAGCCAACCTGAAAGTTGTACTACCTGGGTAGCTTTGAGGTAGATAAAGAAATTAATTAAAACTAAGCTAGAGATCAAAATCTTGCAAACGACTCAATGTGCAAACACCGATAAGATGTATTTTGCTCCTGCTCTTCAAACAATAGGTGTAATTCTTTTAGGAATTTTGTTTGCCACCCAGAACAAGCAGTAAAGTTTTTCTTCCCTGACAAAGCAGCTCAATGCCAAGAAAGCCAGTGCAGCTAAATTCCTTCCCTTTGAGTGGATGGCCAAGCCAAAAGCAGTTCAGTGACACGTGGCTGAGTGAGGGTGGCAGTAGTTTCAGAATTTGTTTGTATTGGTGGCTGTGTGTGCCCAAGGACGCGTGCAAAGGCAGCGCTGCTCCATCGTGCTCCTGGCAGCTGGGGGCTGCTGGCCCTGCTGAATATCAGTACCCGATCCACCACTGACTACACAACATCCTGCTCCTTCAGAAAACCCACACTAGCAGGAGTTTTAAAAGTGCTGCTCACGTTGAAGAAAATAACATGGGAGGGGGAATCAAGGTCAGTTTTATGTCCCAAGTTGCCACGGCAGGTCACAGAAAATGAGTTTGTCTTTCTGCTTAAAACTGGTTCTAAGAATTATTTCACCTTTCTAGAGGAAACCAAAGAAAATGCAAGACTCCAACTCCAAATTACATCTTAGCTTCTAACAACAGTGTGAGGCCATTTATAACTATTGAGACTGCTCCTGAACAGATGATAGTAAAGGACAATTCAATGATAAGAGGCAGAGTCTGACCAAAGAGCTTGGCATGGAGGGGGGCATAGGAAGAAAGGTTGACACAGAAAGATAAGGTGTACTGAGAAAGAATTAGTGAAATTAACTTTAAAATGTCAGTGTTCGTTTTGATTGGCTTGTAATTTGCCTAGGTATAAATCCCATACTGTTGTGAAGATCATAATCTTTCTCCTACCTTTGTGTGAAGGAAAATTTGAGGGCTCTTTGTAGCCTGTTTGAAATACTCATGTGTTAGCAACTGAGGTGGTACAGATGAATACAGAAAGTACTGTAGAGGGGTGGAACTAGAGGAAAATATACCAGCTGCCTGGAGGAAGGTCTTGTTTTGGATCCCCTGTGTGATTTTGACAAACAGTTTAGAGCAGTCAGACTGCCATGGATGACAGTAACCAATACACTTGTGACCTGTAAAACACAGGAAGAATCAAGAAACAGATGGTAGAAAGGTTAGTGGGAAAGACTTAAAAGTTCAGTTTTCCATAACTTGAATAATCTCCTGCATACTTGAAGCAAAAGAGCACAAGCAATGCTGCTTCTGTCTCAAAGTTATGGTTTTTCTTTCCCCAGGTTCTTCAGTTTTGTGTTTGCATCGAAGGAGATTTGCTGTAGCTTCAGTTTGGGTTGTTTTTGCCAGAACCTGAAGGGGCTATGCACAAAGATGGTGGTGTTTCTTGGAAGATGTGCTTAAAACTTGGGAGAAAAGAAGTGACAACAGCGGAGTGATCTGTGCTGTTTCTGCAGAGGCAGCTGCAGCTTAAGATGGTAAAAACCAGCACAAGAGATGTACAGATCAGTGCTACTTCTGCCACTGTTTTCTCTTGTAGTAGTTTTCTGCAGTCTGCATCAGTCCCCAGAACTGCTCCACGAGCACTGAGAGTCAGCCAAGGGCTTAGTCTCAGCAGTGAGCAACAACAAGACACATTCATTTGGTGGTGTAACTAGGGAACAGAAATGCAAGATTTATCTGCAGCTCTGCTAGGGTGTGCTGGCTTCCAGTGCCTCCTGTTGAGCTCTGCTGCTCTTCCCAGGAAGGACATGCTTGTCTGTTCTTGCTGGGTTTTGACGGTCTTATTTTGGAAATTAAGGATTCCAAGAAGCAAAGAGGGCAGCTTGTACAGCTTGTCACAGAAACGTGAGCAGACAGTGCTGTTTTCTGGTAGCTCGTTGGGTCGGTATTAGCAGTGAGAACTCTGGTTGTTTCCTCTGCTGTTCAACAGAGGGAGCCCAGGGGGAAGGAGGAACTGGGCTGTTCCCCTCCATGCCAGTAGAAGCACCTGTGAAGTTGCTGTTCTGATGAAGAAGTGGTTTCTCTTATTTTCCTTTTCCTTCAGTAATGAAGGTAACTAGAAGCAGATCCAGGTGTAAAAATATGTAGTCAAATTCCTGTTCTTCTAAAGAGCTTTACTCTTTGGCCTTTACTCTTCCAAGGATGAGGAGTAACTGCATAGGAACCTTCCTCTCTTCCCAGTCCTGTCACATAGGCACAACTGGGATGCAGCGGTTTCCTTTCAGAGTGCTTCTCTAATAAAACCTTCATCACCTTAATGCCGGGTTGCCTTCTCAAGATTTCAGATTTTTCTGAGGATATGGATTATAAAAATATTGTCTTTAAACTGGAATATCCCCCGAATATCAACTGCTTATCAAAGCCATGGGATCCTTTGTCCAGGATATGCCCGCCATCAAACCTGTACAAGACCGTTACCAGTTTTCTATGAGAGCAACATTTTCTTATCTGACAGTACTTCTGAGCAGGTGCTGGCGTATAATCACCACTGAACTGCTTGAGCTAAGAATCAGAACAGAGCGTTTCTCAAAAAGCAAGACTGAAAGACCTCACTGACTATTTTAGGATGTGTGGTTAAAGCAGTTCTTGCCAATTCCTTTTTAGCCAAAAGAACAGTGAAACAAAGCAACAGATTTTAGGGATGAATGAGTGTTGGAAAAAAGGCTGTGCCTTGATATGATTCGATGTGGGATGAAAAGGACTGGATCAAACAACCCACAGGCTGGCTGCCTATCAGTAAAGACCAAGAGTTCTAGTGAATTGTTTTTCACTTAGCATTTTACTTTTTATTAAATATAGCATATTCACTGTAGTGGAGAAGCAAGTAATTTGATTGTAAGTTACTTTATATTTTAACGGCTCCTTTTCTTTCATTTTGCAGAAGCATTGTCATGTTAGGTAAAAGTATAGAGATGTGTATTTATATAAGACCTTTGATGAATTTCATTTGCTGTTGCAGGCTTATTTCTCATGAACTGCACTTCTAAGAAACTTGAAAGAGAACATGATTCATTTGTTCTGAATGGGACTGGAAAATAGTTTTCTTGCCTTAGTTTTGCAGGTGAAAGAGTTAAGACTTCGCCTGCAGTAGATTTATGAATGTTGCTGCAGGCAAAAATTAGCTTAGCAGTTTTTGCTAACAACTCCATCCTTTTTCTTCTGAACTCCACTTTCATCTAACGGAACTGCAAATTGTGTCCCAGTAGATTAGGTGAACTGAAGGTTGTAGAGAAGTGTAATGTGCTGAGTCACATGGCTTCACTTTCATGAAGGTAGAAGAACAGATCATAAGCTGAAAATTGTGGGGGTCAAAAAACCCTTTAGAAAAAGTAAATAACTTTTTCCCTGTACTATTTCTATAGTTGGGTATATGGTGGTATTTCTTTCATTTTTCTTTCTTCTTTTTAAAATTTTTGGAAAATTAAGAAGCAAAAGTAGCATACTTAGTCAGCCTTGTGCCTTGCTGCATTCAAATAGCTGCTCATGAAAATTACAAGCACAGCCACCTAGCATAGGTTTTATCCATGGTACATAATACTCGTGGAAAACCCCTGTACCTTTTCTTCGCATCTGAAAGTGCTCTAAGGTCAGGTGCAAGAGCATTATAATTTCTGTTGTGATGCACAAAGCTCTTTGTTCTTTAACTCTGCGTTGAGGCTTAATGGAAGAAAAAAATCAGCAAGGCTTGGAATTGGAATCATAAAATCATTTAGGTTGGAAAAGACCTTTAAGAAGTGCAACCATAAATCTAACACTGCCAGGTGCACCACTCAGCCATGTCCCTAAGAGCCACATCTACACGTCTTACAAAGACCTCCAGGGATGGTGATGCAGCACTTCCCTGGGCAGCCCTTTCCACCTAGGACTTTTATTTTCTAACATTAAACTAAACCTCCCTGGTGCAACTTGAGGCTGTTTCCTCTTGACCTACTGCTTGTTACTAGGGAGAAGAAACCAACCTCCCACCTTACTGTAGCCTCCTTTTGGGAGGCATCCAGGAAACTGCACCATGACTGGCGTTGTGTTTCTGCTTCTGCAGCCCGCAGACAGCCTGAGAAGGTTGGGGACTGCAGCACAACCTGGCCCAGTGCTGGCAAGCAGGAAGTACCCACGTCTGAGGCTACTCACAAGTAGGCCTACAGAGTTTGAGTACTTCTGCTCGAGAGGCATAGTTTGTTTTTCAGTGCAGATGTGGGATGACTAAAGACTTTGGTGTCAGATTTATGTCTCCATCATTGCCATTTGCTCTGTCAGTGGCCAGGAACAGGACAGTCAGTACTTCTCTTGTTTGAAACAGACTGTCTCTAGGTTTGTATTCAGAGCAATTTTTAAAGTTTGTTCTTTCTAAGTCTGCTCTTTCCCATATGGCACTAAACAAAACTGATCTCTGCTTTCCTTTCTTGTTTCTTGGATTGACCTGTCATACCTTATCCGGTATAGATGTGATCCCTGCTGCTTAACTGCTCATCGTGACATCTTCTATCCTCCCACTTACCAGTGTTTTGAAATACCTTTGTATTTCTTCCAGTACAGGTAATGCCAGTGTGACCAGGTGGAGTTCCAGAAAGCTTCTCTCTGTTGTTCTCCCTGTCGTTTGTGACAATGCTCCCCTCTCCCATAACACCTAGGCAAAGCTTGAGGGAAGTTATTTGCTGGTGTAATGAGTTCAATGGCTTCCACTGTGATCCATAATTTACTCCCTCATCTTTCTCTTTTCAGTAATAGGGCAAAGATGAGTACTTACATTTTCTACTTTTATAGCAGTCTCAGGGTCTAGGTAGGCTCTTTGTGTGGATGCTGAATGCCTTGGACAGCTGGCAGCAGTGATAAACTTGTGAGGTTTTATCAGGTGTTCTGTGTTTTTTCACTTTGACAACAAGAGACTCTTAATTTTGTCTCCAGCACAGATATTTGTGTGTTTCTGTTGTCAGTGGCCCACTGTTAATGTGCTGGTTCTACTCTATTTTTACAGCAAGAACAACAGAGATGCAGATCTAGGACTCTCAATATGCTGTGAAAAAACCAAGCAAATAATAGCAGGAATAGCAGCTCTTAGCGCGACGTCCTTGCTGATGGGGTAACGTCTCTTTGCAGGATAGGGCTGCTTGCTGTTCTGGGTGTGCAGAGCTCTGCCTCCTGCCAGGTGTGGCAATGGGGCAGAGCCTGGGGCAGGGCACACTGGCCATCACCAGCTTGAATGCCGCCAAGCCCAGTGGCACTGGGGCTGTGCAGTGCTTCTGGGTGAGTCACAGGTTGGCACTGCTGTTTCATCACCCTGGGGTTAAAGGGACTGTAGGATTTGAGGTAGGTTTGTATCCCAGGCTGGAGCACTACTGATCACAGCCCCATCAATTTCACTCTGTTTGGGAGGAAAACCAAAAGCTAAGTTGGTTTTCGCTGGTCCTGAATGAAACCTTAACCTGAGTGTGAAAAGTCTGGGTGCCTGATGGAAGCCCTCTCTATGTTCCCTTACTGAAGAGAAGGGATTTGTTTGAATGTGTGGAATGAGACTGCCAATATCAGCTCTGCTTTTTGACCAGATCCCTCCTTTCAGTGCCTCAATATGTTTGATTTAGCTGAAAATGGAGTTTTTAGTTATTATGTGTTCATCTCAGTTGTGCTGCTCTGTTACTTGCTGCTAATGCTGGGTGAAGTACCGTGATTGCTGGCTGATATGACCTCTTTTGTCACGGGGAGTCTTTCAGTTGATATTAGTGGGTTTTGAAAAGGCCACATTATGCACAACTTAAATCCTAGTGCTGGCTGCCTGTGAAACAGCTGATTTATTTAGATATCTTTGTGTTTTAAGGGCCTTAATTCTGTTATGTCTTTGTTACTTAAATCCAGTGTTTTCAACCTTGTTTGACTGTATCTGAATTCGAACACCCAGTTCTGTCAAAAAGCCTACCAAAACCAGAGAAATTTTTCTCTCTGTTAAATGCTATTAAAATACCTTCTATTTGTTCTCAATCTCTGTAAGTATTTTGAAAAGGCTACTTGCAATATATGCTGTATATCAAGTTCATTCCTTTAAGCTAGAGCAGTTTTATCATCTTTGAAAACAAAACACTTCCCAGGTTTTGTGTCATTCTGTAATACCTGATAATATTGATAGAAAAACTGCTATTTCTTGCTCATAGTTTTCTCAACTCGGTTTGTATTTTAAGTAAGACTGTGATGTTCTGTATTAATATTTATTCCTCTTAAAATTTGTCTTTATTAATGGAGTTCTTACTGAAATTAGAGAAAGTTCATTATTTTACATTTTCCTGCAGGTGTTTTATTCAATCGCCTAAAATCGTAACAACAAAGCTCAGCCTCATGCATTCTGTAGGTTTCAACTAAGAAAATTTGTTCTTGCACATTGAATTCAAGAAAGCTCCAATTACTGTATGAGCCATCAGCCTAAAACAGAATAAAAGGTAAAGTGTTTAAATTATTAATATTCATGGAAAAAAATTCTTACCCACTTTTGTATCAGTAACCCCTGAATATGTTCAGAGCAGAGTCATTAAACGTCCACTCACCCTCCTTCAAAACAATACATTGGAATCTCTCCTGGGCCTGCATTTTAGTAGAGAGGTATGTACACCAGTCACTCTCTCTGGGTGCTGCTTCTCCTGGAGTTGTTAGAGGAGCTTTAGAGATCACAGGGGACCTTTAGTTCCAGCTGCACATAATGATTCTCAATTAGGTCAGGTAATGGTGGGTATCAGCATTCTGCAGCAAATGGAGCTTGAAATGTTTTGGACATGGAAGGTGTGTTGAATTTCTCCATGAGATGCTTTTGCTGAAGTTCAGGAAGGACTAGAGAAACATTACTTTAGGCTTGGTTATGTAATCATCCTCAAACAGGATTTTTGGTGGGGCTGAGGAAGCAGGGGAATGCCCTTTGTTTTGCATTAGGGAAATCCAAACAGGCCACACAACATGACCTCCTTTAATGCTTTGATTGATTTGTATTGAAGTTGTGTGTCATGTGCAGCAGTGTTAATGTGGTTTAAAGTATTGGACTGTGTATTTTACTAAGCATTTTGCTGCCTTCTCATAATTTGATGTTTTCCTAAGAGTTAATAATTTCTGTGCTATTTATGCCCAGTTTAAGGATTATCATAAATATTCCACAAGTAATTCTGTTTTGTGTTTATATACCAAATGGATTAAGAAGCTTAGTTATGAAAAATAGCTGTTAGAGTCAAATTATCATATGGCTGTTAATGTTTTCAAATAATAGGATGCTTTCATGGTAAAGGAAGATGTACTCCATCTGCAGGAGCTGCATCATTTGTCAGATTTCTTAAGTGGTGACTTGCAAGTTTGCTCGTAGAAAAGACTAAATTCTCATAATAGATTGCATTGATGTAGTGCGTTTCATCTGAAAGCCTCATTGCTTTGATAAACATCATTATTATTCTTTATCCATATTAAATAACATCGAGAATCCCCTGCTGAGATCCCTTTGGTGTTAAGTGCGGTCCAAAATACCAAGTGAAACAAATTCTCCCCAAATGTGCTCCTGTCTGGGAACACTTCCTGCATGTGTGCCCTGTGCCCGGGAATGGCACTGAGCATGGGACTCCTCTCTCCCTGCTGATGGAACTTTCTGGGCTGTAGAGTCCTGTCCCAGGGATGTTCTTCCAGGGATCCACAACAGGAGAAGGGGAATTCTCTCTTATTGTTGCCATAGGGTAATGTGCTTGGGAGATACATATGTAGAACCTTTTCCACGTAATTCTGAGTGAACTATTACAGGAAGACTTATTAAAATGAATTATTCTCATGTAAAATGAAATGGCTTGAAATGGAACATTAAGATGGTTTTTTCCAAACAAATGGAAGTCTGTAATTGGTAGTTCATGGTTTCTCAGTGTTGCATCTATACATACAATTTAGTAGGTTAAGTTCACTGAGGAAAGGGGAGGATCTGCTTTTTTCTGCTGGGAATAATCCTTACTTGTCTTTCAGTGTAATGAAGGGGTATTTTAGTAAGTTGATAAGCAAGTAAGTGAATTCCCATGTGCTCTCCTAGACATGGTATTTTAGGTAAAAACATTACAGGTGTGTTGGCTGCTTGAGTGAGTACTGAAAGTTCAAGGTTCTGTTCTCTTTAGTTTCTGCAGGAAATGGATGGTAATTTTTAATGTGGATGTGAGTGGATCTATTCCCTCCTTTGAAAGCCACGACAGCTTGTCATTGGGGTATGCTGCAAGCTCTCTGAGGCCATTAATCTCTGAGGGTGGAGATGAGAGTAACCCATTCTTCTCTTAAAATGACTTCTGTTTCTCCTTAACACTTGTTAGTATCCAGTTACTCTGTGTGCTGAACAGAGAATACAACAGAGAGAGAACAGGACAGTGTGTAACTGCAGCACCACAAACTGACTTCCAGCATTGCTCTCGCTCCTTGTGCAGCTCCTTTGGCTATTAGCAGGGATAAGTGAAAAGATACTGGTTTTCTTCATTTTTCTGTCAGATGCTTAGGTACTATCTTATTTCATGGTGAAACTTAAAATCTCTTACAAGCTGTTACGTTCTCATTTTCTTATTTAGCATAGATGCCCATATGATGATTATGGCCAGTTAATCACAGGGCAGATCTTAAGAGATTTACAAAGAAAATTACGTCCAAATTTCAGGGTCTTTTTCCTTGGGGACTTAATTTTTCTTCACTTTGGTGCTTAGCCGTGTGAACACTGTTACACAGTCCCTGAGGTTTTCCAGGTATTGTATTCTCAGTTTCTTAAATTCCAGCCTGTAAGAGAAAAAAGCTGGCTTGATTTTAGAGAGTTTTACCTCTCGGTGTTGCTGAGGGCATGTGTGTCTGTGTGAGACAATTACAGAGGTAGTTAAAATAATGAATCTCAGTTGTGTTGATCAGAGTAGGAGCAGCTCATGTATGTTAAAGAGTATCCGTGACTGTAGCTCATTGTGGACAAATCTGAAGTCGAAAAGGTTGGTTTAAAATGACTGCCAGACTATGGGTTATAGATAGGAGTATTTTCTTGATTTTCTACTGAGACTCATAATCAAACAATAATTTTTGGTGGGTTTTTTTTCACTTAACTATATTAACCAATAAATGTTAACACCTGAGGGGAAGCAACATTGGACACCATGAGAAGCAATCTGAAGTAGGTACTTAGGGGAATGAAGGGTTCATATTTGAGGCCTTCACTTACCCAGGCTTTATGTGATAGCAGTGATTTGGAGCTTGCATACCTGTTGTGAAGTCCTGTACCCCTTTCTAGAGAATGTCACAGCAGTGATTTCTCAAACAGCCATTGTTTGGGATATCATTAATGATACCTAGGTCTGAGATTGGCCCATGCAGTCTGGAGTAGACTACTGCCAAGAAATGTCATTCTTGATCTTGCCACATCGTGTGGCTGCTCAGGCCAGTGGCTGAAGTTTGGCAAAGATGGGCTCTGTGACTCAATTCTTAGTGTCATAACTGGGCTGTGAGCCTTCCTCCTGCCTGCTCTGTGTCTGCTCTAACCTGGCTCTCAGGGGCAGGGGGATCTTGCATCTTGTTCTACACACACCAAGTAGAAAACATTGTGAGCACTTTGGTCAGGTGGTTCATAGGGACGCTCCTGGAACAATAATACTGTGATAAATAATAATAAAATCCTGTCTCATCTCCTGAATCCACTTCTCAGATGTGCTTCTAGAAAATGAAAACCTTAAAAATCATTCACCTATGAGAACACAATGTTAATCACATCAAAACAATCTGAAATCCAGCATTGCTTTCATTATCCTAAAGTCAGCAATATGCTCTCCTCATTGTTCCGTTCTGTAGTGGAATTTATTGAGGCTATTCATCCTTCACACACACTGCAGAAGTGCACTTTGTAAAGCTGAGAAAGCTGTAGAGTTAATAGTGTAATAATTCAGCAAGAAAAACTGATTTGCAAGTGACCCATGTATCAGGCTGTCAATGGTGCTTAAAGCTAGTTCATAAATTCCTGCCAAAGAAAGGTGTGGGCTTAGGGGACCACCCTTTTTTATAACTAAAATGGCCTTGTAAGAGTTGGTCACAGGAGCTTAATGCAGACTGTTATTCGTGCACGTAATTTACCTATCACCAGAGGAGAGGAGGCAAGGAAGACAACATTTTGTGATCAAGAGCTGACACAAAACCACACAAAACCACTACATCTTGAAGGATCAAGCAGTTTTACTTGACCCTAGACTGTGTCAGAGGTGCTGCAATATTCCTTCTACCCCCTGCCAGTTCCTGGGGATCTTGAGCAATCAGTTTTTCAGGGTCATTGTTCTTTAGGTCATACTCAGGCATGTGATTGCGACCTGGGTGTAACATGAGGCCGTAATTCTTTGGTTTGTGAGGACCTTATTAGGTCAGTGATGCTAAGAAAAAGCTGTTTTCTCTACCTGCTAATAATGGCACATTCAAATTAAAAATCGTCTGGAAACTAGAATTTGCCAGAATGGAAGTTACCTATAAATGCCTGGACTGCTGTGCAGGCTCTAGGCACTTAATGTAAAGCAGGTTATGCTCTGGGAGAGAAATAGAGGAGGACTTTATTCTTATCAGCCAGCATTTGAATAGGGAAAGGGTTGTTTTGCTTTTGGGAGGGGTCTGGCAGTTCTCAGGGTGGTCTGCAGTGCCCTGGCCAGTGACCATGTCATGGTGTGCTGGTTGCAGGACACACAGCAATGGACCTCGCTAAAAACCTGGTTCCTGTGCAGGGATCAGCAGCAGGGGGTTTCCCCCAGCTGTGTGTGCACAGCCAGGTGGGTCATTTTAGGAGCTGCTCCTACTGTTTCTGTACAAATTCAGGGTAGCGGTGGGTTTCCAATATTTGAGGATTGTGTGACAAAAGTGTGTTTCCATGAGTTTATAGCCCTCCTATGTACAGAGTGGATCCAGCAGCTCGATAATTGCTGAAGTTATTGATTGCTGTAATAGCCCATTAGTCTCGAATGTCCCATCAAGTCAATCATTACCTCACGTGATTTCAGACAAATATGCCGCCTGGTAGGTTAATACACATTTTAGCAGGCCTGGGATGAATAGATGGAAGCCTTTTTAGTAATTGAAAAGCTGATTTCTAAATAATGAAAACATAAATCAGGGGTTTGCACTCAAGCAGTATATTCAGCTTGCCCGCCTTAATTTCTGCATGGGGCGCTGGATGATTGCAAATACATTCCATAATGCTTCCTACTAGGCTTTTTTCTAGAAACAGGTGCTAATGATCAAGGTACTAAGGTATGAATTATACCTTGAAGGCATCTCCAGAAAAAATTCATTGGAGGGCCTAGTGGAAGAAATTATACCATGTGACAAACAGAAAGTCAAATCACATCAGATGTCAGCAGCACCCGTACAGGAGTCCAAGAAATTGATTTTCTTTAAAAGGATTTTTATAATTGCTCTTTTGAAAATGAGTTTAATGACAGCATACATAAAATATCTCTATGTAAAACAAACAGAAGGCAATAGGAGAAGGGCTTTGTTTTCTAATTATTTTTATCATCTCCTTCTCTCCCACAGCACTGGGAAGTTAAGGTTCAAAAATGATTCCACAAGGTGATCTGTAATTGACAGTACAGCACCAGCTACAAGAACCTCCTTATGAGTGCTTTCAAGGGAAACAATTAAATGTTCTGCCTTACTTAAAATTTGCTGTTTAGGTGCTGTGACAAGCAGCTGCTGCACTCAGTAGCATAACTGGAAGTGGCTGGACATGGACTGATGTGTTAGTGAAGAACCTGCAATTTGTATAGCCCCACTAGAAATGCAAAAATTCTGTTTTATCTTTGTTCTTTGCTGACCATACTATTGTTCCTAGGAAGAAAAGCCTGTGTTCTCAATGTTGACTTCCCAAAGTTACTGAAAGAATTGTTGTGGAGCCAGTGAATATTGAAGTTTATGGTATTAAAAGAAAGTCAGAATTGTAGGTCCCATTGAAGCAAATCGCTATAAAGCACGGAATTTCTTCTGCCTTCAGCAAAAGCTGAGTAAAAATGGGATATAGATCAATGACAAGTTACAGAGCAAGGTAGTCATCAGTGGATTTACATTTGCACTCTGAGATGAGTGTTACTCTTCAGCTGTGCTCGTTCCCTTCATACCTTCAGTAACTCTAGGAGCAATTTATTAAGGGAAAAATTTATTTAGTGGGGGAAAAACACCATTATTGTTCTCGACATTTAGAGAAGTCAAATTGCAGCACTTCAAGTTGTTGCTCAGGAAAATGTGTCTGTAAGAGACAAAAAAATGTGGCTTCCTGCATTTTGTAAAGGGTATTTTCTGCAGGGTGTAGGGCCAGCACGAGTGGCCGTGTATTCCTCCTGTGGATACTCTCCCCTTTGTGGCAGAGTTGTTCTGCTGCCCATGTGAACACAAGCACAGCAAACAGCTCAGAGTTCTTCCATTTCATATTCCATCTCTTCAGGTCTTCGCTCATTTGGTGTTTTCTGGAGCAGCTGCATAATGCAGAGGGCAATCATTATCATGAGACCAGATTTAGTGATTTAACTTCACATTTAGATCAGTGCTTTCCCAACTTTTTTTGATTGCACACCCCCTCAATACGTTTGTGTATTTATTAGTACTACTGTACTCATGATTATGTATATTATAAAGCATAAATATTGCAAAAAAATATAAAGCATATTTGCAAAAATAGAAGTTGAAAAAGAATAACATAACACTAAAATACAGATAATTTAAAATATTATATCCTATTTTATCTCCTCATTTTGGGCACACTGGATCAGACCCTGTAGAAAAAAAATCCTATTTCCAACTCCCACTGTGTCTTTAAACGCCACCACTTCTTCCTCACTTCTGAATAAACTCCGCATCTTCTGTGTTCATCTAATAACAGTTGTAGGATATATACCAGAAGATGTTTGAGAATCTATTATTAGAGGTGCAGGGGATTTCTTAAAAATGTTTGATTATTAGACTAAATACATAATTGGGAACTTCAAAATATATTTTTACTTTTTACTTTGAGGGAGAATTTCTCAAAGAAGTCTTTTCCAGTTTTAGTGTTAATTTTGAATATTGTGAAAATCTATTCAAAACTGTTTAAAAGGCTTAGTAATTTTTAAATAAGGTGAAACAACTGGTTTCAGGCCAAATTACCTATTTTAAATGGAATTCTCAATCCTTGTGGTTTGTTGAGAAAATGACAAAGAAGTATTTTTCCAGTGAAGATGAAGTACTGTTTTGCTGATGGAGCAGTGTGAGTTTGGAAAACTAGTCATTAAGACAGCCCCACAAAGGCAGAATGCTTTGCACAGTGACCTTCAAGAAATCTTGTGTTTTCCAGGGAGAAAAGCAAGGGAGTGAGGATTTCCTGGCTGAGAGAGCCTGGGAGCTCTGGGCTCAGCCTGGCCCTGCCTCTGTCCTCGCTTCACACCAGGAGCACAGCTCCAGGAGGCTGCAAGAACAGCACAGCTGTAGTTTTCCTGGCTTTTTGACATGGGTTTTTAAGGTTCTAAGACTTACGCTCATATAGGAAATATTTTTTCCATTTGCATTGGTGTATTCAGTGGGTTTTGCTGCTTGCTGTGAGACTGAAAAGAGCAAAATAGGTAAAACCCCCTAAAGCCTGTAGCTTTGATGGAACAGCTTCTATCGTACTGGCACAGGGCTCTCTCTCCTATTTATGGGTGGGAGAAGGTGCTTGTCCCTGCTTTTGAATGAGGGGAGTGTGTCTTTACCGTAATCTTTTGCAAGCACTTCTAAAAAAAACCCTCAGCGTGTGCCTGTGTGCACATACATGTATAGGTCATTTGTAGCCTTGTTCAGCCTGGTAATCTCTTTGCAGTGTGGCCCTCCCACCGCAGTCAGTCTCTGTGTGGATGGCATGCCGTCTCTTTATATCCTTGTCTCAGGGGATTGAGGTTGCTTTCTTGGCTGTTTGGTGGTTTCTTGCTTGTCTGAAGGGTCTGGCTTTTGGGGGAGGTTGGCACCTGTTTGTGGGAATCCCTGTGCAAAGGGAGTCGGGTCTGTGCTGTGGGGGGTGGCTATCCCAGGACTCAGACTGGTCCTGCTGTGTGCTGGAGAGGGGCACAGCCAGGGACAGGCTCCTGTCTTCCCTGACATACTGACCCAGTGCCAGATCTCAAGTTTAAGATTGGACTAATCAGACCTACTTGTTCATTTGATGTAAGTTCCGTAATAATTTTGGTTTTATAAACTCGCTTTTCTCTGAGCAAAACAAGTTAGTACTTCAGAAAGAAATACTTGGGTTTTGAATAATCAAAATCTATTCACTATTTCATATATCTCCCCTCCTTTCTGGGGGGACTGAAATATCCACCTGAATCAGTGAACAATGTAGAATTTGGAGACTTTTTTTCAAACTAATTTCATTCAGATCTGATCTTTGTGCCTATACCAGACTCACTGTATTACTTAAGATGCTTGGAGCTCCATGTGGAGGCTCAGAAAGGACTCCCTAACCTTCCTGAGGAGGTGATTGTGTATGTTGGTACCGTTTCACAGTCACGTTGAAAGGCTTCCTTTATGGTATGAAGGAGAGCAGGAACAAAGGACATAACGTAATACTGGGAAATGTTTGCATAAACAGTAGTCACAGGGTCACAGTAGTGAAAACGAAAAGTTTTGTTTGCAGCCATTATTTAATCACCAGCTCAGACCATTTAAAGGTGAACATCATTGCTTGTATCACGGACAACTTTGTTATCTTGCTGCCTCTAGAACTGCTAAGGATTTTTCTTTGATTCCATTGGGAGCTGTTATAAAATGCTTGTAATGCTGAGTTTACATGAGAAGGAAGTGTACAGATTCTTCATAATGCTCTAATATACAGAGAGGTGTATCACAAAGCCATTTAATAGAAGTTGTGAAATAAACACAGGATGGTGTTCTTTCCTTTTTAAAAAAAAAAAGCTTTCAAAAGGGGAGGGTTGACATGGTTTAAGTCCTTGTTGCCACCAAGGCAATTACCATGACACCGAGGGTTTTATACTGCCCTTCATTAGGGGCATTGCCACAGCCCCCTCACGAGTATAATACAAACCGACTTAAAAGGCTGCAGCTTCTCGTAAAAACTAAACATCAATATCCTGAACTACTAGAAGTTTTTCTTGTCCTAGTTTCAAGGATTTATGTCTCTGTCTACTGGGGACACCATTGCTTGAAACACAGAAGAAATGCTAAGCCTACCAGAAAATACAGCCATCCTCCAAGAAAAGAGTTACTTTTTCAATAACAAATTGACTTTAGAATTGATTATAAATCCAAAAGCAATTACTTACTTATGAAATTAAGTTAAAGCAGATTGCAGAGTAGTTTGGATTTAAATAGGTGGCAATATGTATCCATTACTCTGTTCAATATGCTAATGGAAAACGAGGTCAGAATAATAAAGCATCCAATGAACAAAAAACCTTGAGAAACAGTATCTGATCTATGTTTAGCTTTCTTAATTACAGGATAGCAGTAGTGAAACTCAGCCTTTCGTCAGACAATATTTCATTTAGCAGAAAACTGAGAACCAGGACACCTGCAGTGCTGGAAACTTAGCCAGGGTTCTTTAGAAGTAAAAAGGCTGTACAAAACAAAACACTGCATAGGAGACTAGGTGGCAGGAATTGTCCACCCTTGTGGTAGTCTGTTGCTGAAAAACTCAATACTCGGGTCCCCTTAAATGGCCCTGCCGGCTTGCAAGGTTGACTTGGCAAATACACACAGTAATGAAGAATAATTGTGCTACCAAAAGCCACAGAGGAGAGATCAGAGCTTTCAGAGGCATGTGGTGTTCCACCAAGGAAATCCCAGGAATGACTGCAGTGGGTTAGGACAGATGATCTCCTTTATGTGAGGCTGTCAGAATCTGCTTACACGATGGATGTCATGTCTTGTACGGCTCTAGTCACTGTATGGGTGGTGGTGGGCAGAGCAAAGGTCTGCCACCAGTCAAAAACCCCCCGGGAAAATCCAGGGAAAGTCAGCCTTCCCAAGTGACAGGGTAGGTGATGATGTTGGAAATTAACACCAATGTTTGTCATGGGGAAAAGAGATAGAAACCATGTGAAGAAATAGAATGAATGGACGCAGAGATGAAGACAATATTTTAGGGATAAGTCAGTGTAGTTCAGAGGACAAGTCAAGCCCCACAAATCCATGGCAGTTCCCTGAGGGAGTAGCTAAGCAGGTAGGTAAGATAAAGCCTGATTATATAAAATCAATTTAGACTTTCAAGAAGGCATTTGACAAGGTCCCTGTCCAGTAATTTTAAAGGAACTTAGTCATGCTGTATTTGTTGAAGGACTAAATAGTCAGTGAGAGATCCAAAGAAATGGTCAGGAGATAAACCAGTGTGATGACTGAACTTGCATGTGAGATAAAGTTATTCAAGAAAACAATGAAGTGGACCTGAGTGTGAATATGAGATGAAATCTCTCACGATACTGAGGGACTGGGTGATAAAATGTCAAATGAAATGGAATGGAAATAAAATACAAAATATAATACACGTGAGAAAGAATAATTCCGTAGAAGTGCTTGGTTCTGATCTGAACACAAGCACTAACAAGGAAGTTTATAATTGGCAGCTCAGAAAAATTCTGGAGTTTTGCTCAGTAATGATCTCAATAAATAGGACCATTAAAGATTAGTATGGTGGGAATAGAAAACAAAACAAATGTCATTGTGTCCTTATATTTACTTAGGATACACATCCATTGCCTAACATGTGCAGTTGTGATGAAACTTAGAGTCAGAAAGATGTAGTGAAATGTGGTGGTACAATGGAGGTAGCAAGTGTGAACAAAGATGGAGTATAATCGTACAGAAAATTACTAAGTTGACTCCTCAGCCTGGAGAAGAGTTTTTATTTTGTAGCTGATGAGTGGTTTGAGATGTAGTAGGGAAAACTTGTCCCTCAGGTGATTCCTGAACTTGTTGAAGACGGTGTACCTACAAATCCGGACTGAGGGAGTGGGGATAGCAGGAAGCTTCCCCGCCCCGTTCAGTGTTCCTTTTGAGTCAGAGCTTTGCAAAGTGCTTTTACAGGCTGAGAGGAGGTAGAGAAGTATCAGTAGTGGAAAGAAGGGAGTAGTGGTCTAAGAGTGGCTGAACAAGTGAAAAATGTCTCCAGACTTTCATGGCCAACTTCTTTAGTTGTTTGAAATGATCAGCAGGAGGATACATCTCTATACCTGGGGCACTTGCAAAATGTGCTCATTTTTAGAAATGAACAAAAGAGGAGATGAATCTGCTGTGGGTGCTTGGGATTAGTCCTTCATCTTGTACTACCCCAGGCAAGTGCTGTGGGCTGTGAGGTGGCAGTGTGGGCTTAAGGAAATGGCAGCCTGGGGCAGCTGTGCCAGTTCTTTTTAAAAGAAATGGAATTTTAGGAATTTTTGGAGGGCACTGAAGATTATATTAAATTTGATTTGCACAAGCAAAGCCTCATCTGCTTACCCAGGAGTATCCCTGATTACATGCGGTCTTGTTCACAAATCCCCACAGTGGGGACAGAGGCGGCTTTCCCCTCAGAGCACGACTGTTGATGTTTCTCTGATTCTGCTGCTTTTCTGTGCGGGGGAAAGAAAGGTTCAATCCAGAAACATCAGAGCTCAATAAAATGGTTTTGTGCTCTACCCTCCTGTACCCACTAAAGTTGAAAATGAAGTTTAGGGAAAAAATGTATGAATTTTCCTTTTCAGCATGAAGCTTTTTCTTTTCGTAACAGAGAAGCAAGCCTGACTTCCCTGTCCTTTAAAGCAAGCAATGACCTTTTGTGCTTTGGGGTGCATGAGTGCCTCATGTATTGTTTGATTTCTCCTTGAAGAGGAATAGTGAAGAAAGTGGCTGCAGCTGGGATACACTAAACTGGCAAGTTCATGTTGCCACCATGGGAAGGAAACAAAGCTGTCACCTGTTTGTCATTCTTTTTATGTCCTTGAACCAAAGCACAGTCCATGCGTGCAGAAATTCTGGCTGTGCAGTGCATGTAGACACAGAGTTTTCACAGCTGAATTCCTGCTACTGTTAGGGAAAGAATTTTTTAGACTTTCTCTCTAAGGTTTTAACAAATTTGGACATGTCTTTCTAGTGCCCATGTAGGTTACTTGTGCTTAGCTCATTTTTTCTGTCTCTGCATTGGTCAAACCACTTGTCTCAGTGGTTTTGTTTTGTCAGGGTAAGCGACACGTTTTGCCTCATTAAATGATACCATTCTCTCACATACAAAATGGTGGTTCCTAAGTGGGATAAAACCTTTCACGCCAGGACCCCACCTATGTGTTGTGTTTTGAAGATGCACCTTTGTTCCTTCTGCCCTGTTACTCCTTGCTCTCAGTAGGACCTGCTCTTGATGCTTTTCTACTTGATGAAAGTCATTAAAACAACCTGACCATGCTGAGGCTGCTGGAGCTCTGGGGCTGTTGTTTCAGCACTGAGCATCGGTGTCACACTGCACCGCCCAGTTGGTCTGTTCCTATCTGCTGTCCCACACCTCACATCATTCACAGGGCAAAGCCTGGCTATTAATGGGAGGTTTAGGCTTTGCATAGCACCTGATGGGCAGGGTGCTCATCCCAGTAAGGAACTTAAAAAAAGATTTGAGCAAAACCAACCTGCCAGCCGGCAAGTTTCTGGCAGTCTGACATTCACTGAGCACAGACAGCTGTCCTGTCGTGAACACAGACATGGAAATGAGTGAAAAACTTGTAATTGTAAATAGTGAAACCACATGGAACTGAAACATACTTGCACTAGGAGTTTTCTTTTAGGAACTGTTGTCTTCTGCCATGTACTACCTTTGTATGAAACAGGCAGCTGCCACTGGGCAAACTGTACTTGGGGTTTTTTTTGCTACTGAAAACATGTGAAAATCTATGAATCCCATCTGGGAAGCATGAAATTAGAGGTCTTTGCCAAGTTATTATTAGAATGACTGTAGTAAACCAGTATCAGTATTGGGTTTTGCCTTTACCTACTATTTATGTTGAACTGGCCTTATTACCCCCATAAATCTTGCTATACTTGGAGGAGTACAGAAAGTGCCAGGAGGATTGGGGATGATCTGTGCTATTTACCAAGATGTTTATCTTTAAAATCTGGCACAACGTTCTGATCCAGGGTATGTTCTGACAGACTCAAGCCCATGTCAACCTGGTTATACAGCATTTGGAGAAGGGGCAGACAGTAGGAAGTAGAGCGAGTATAGATGTGATCCCGCTTGCACTTCTGCAGCATCAGATGGATTCCTATGGCAGAAACATTTCCAGAGAAGCTGGAAGCTTTATTGTGCTACTGCTAGAGAATTCAGAGTTGTTTCAAAGTGCACAGTTGACAACTATCAGTTATCCCCACAGGCTGGTGGTTATACTGGATCCCATGTATAAACTACCAAACAGAATGTTGGGTGGGATAAAATGATAAAATGAATTCTAGCTGAATTTTAGTAGTTTTGGAGTAGAGAAAGTGGAGTCTGTGTGTGTGTGAAGACTGTTAGTGCCAACCAGCACACGGCCAAGTCTTATTTGAGACACCAAGTGCTGTGTCACTGTGGGCTGTAACCCACTGAACCAGTTCAGCATGGGAAAAAGGGAATAGCTTTTCTTCTTCGTGGTCCAGAGTTGTCCACATGTAAAGGGCAGCGTTTTTAGGTTTTAAAATCCGATTTGGATTTTTCCTGACCTCTCTCATATGGACTGACTTGCTTGCGAACTCTGTTTACTATCCCAAGAAGCTCATGACTTACCTGATAATGTAATCGCTGAAAAAGAATAGAGCATTATTATGCTGTAACCCTTATGGATGCGCAACGAACATTGGGAACTGTATTGCTTGAGCTGGACTTCTGAATTTTCTGCTAGACAATTGGATGTGCTGAGTATTAAGACTAATTGTAGTTTTTATTGGTTTGCTATGACCAATGGTAAAGTAAAAAATTAAAGATGGTGCTTGAAAGTACGTGACGTTGACTCATAGGTGGAGTATTTCTCTTAAGTAGAAATATGCAGCACGTTCAGAGTATTCTGAAATTTATAGGAAACATACAGGATAGTGTAGAATAAAGCAAGGCACAGAGTTGCTAGTCATTTTAATGTTCATCCATGACTAGGAAGCATGTCTAAGAGTTTCAAAGTGTCTTTCCCCTTTCATGAGATGAACACAGATACTCAGAAGTACATGCTGATACACTCTGTAGCTTCATACTCTGTGCTCAGCAAGGCAGTTACAATCTCAGCTGATGTAAAGAGTAAGTGCAGTGTCAAGTACTCTGCTGTTCGACTTCAGGCATCCTGCTGGATGCCAAAATCAGCTGGGTGTCTGCAAAGCCAACCTGAGCCCGGAGTGGTGAAACATCAGAGCACCCCCTGCCAGCTGGGGACATGGCACTGTCAGAGAGGACCACGGTCCTGCTAAACCCGGGCGCTGGAGAAGCCCTGGTGTATCCCTGGGCCCTGCAGATGCACTTGAGCGTGGCTGCCTTGGGAGTGGTGGGTGAGGGGCCTGGTGAGGGGCCCGGTGAGGGCCCGGCTGTACCTGGTGAGGGGCTGGGCGAGGGCCTGGCTGTTCCTGGTGAGAGCCCGGCTGTGCCTGGTGAGGGGCCTGGTGAGGGCCCGGCTGTGCCTGGTGAGGGGCCTGGTGAGGGCCTGGCTGTGCCTGGTGAGGGCCCGGCTGTGCCTGGTGAGGGGCCTGGTGAGGGCCTGGCTGTGCCTGGTGAGGGCCCGGCTGTGCCTGGTGAGGGGCCTGGTGAGGGGCCGGCTGTGCCTGGTGAGGAGCCTGGTGAGGGCCGGGCTGTGCCTGGTGAGGGGCCCGGCGAGGGCCTGGCTGTGCCTGGTGAGGGGCCTGGTGAGGGCCCGGCTGTGCCTGGTGAGGGGCCTGGTGAGGGGCCCGGCTGTGCCTGGTGAGGGGCCTGGTTAGGGGCCCGGCTGTGCCTGGTGAGGGGCCCGGCGAGGGCCTGGCTGTGCCTGGTGAGGGGCCTGGTGAGGGGCCCGGCTGTGTCTGGTGAGGGGCCTGGTTAGGGGCCCGGCTGTGTCTGGCGCAGGCAGCTCTGAGCCAGCGGTTACTGCCTCATGAGGATTCCAGGGTTCAGATCATGTCCTGAATTTATGAGCAAGCTTAACAATCTGAAACCTGCTTTGTGTAGGTAGCTCTTACATTAATGAACATTATTATTATTATTATTGGGAATTGTCATCTCAGAGATATTCAGAATAGGTTAAATTTTCCAGTTTGTGTATTTCCAATGATTGAATGCTTTTCGCACAGAAATCTGAATTTATGAGATGAGATCTTAACGTTCTCAGTATTCTAGCAAACTTGTAACTCGAAGACCAAATTGTGAATTATATTCTAAATAAATAAGGTTTCTCAGTTGAATATTTCAACACTAAGTACTGGGTTTTTTTCCATTTCACCAGGTGTTTATGGAGATGTGAATAAGACCATCTTTTACAGCAGGTGATTAGATGGATTCTCTTCTTCCTTTTGATGTCATCATCTTGCTCTCAGGGAGGTAGGTGGGTTGCTTTAGCTTTTCTAAATTTTTAGAGTTGGAACTCTAGCCTGAAGATGCAACATAAAGGGTTTTTTTTATTTGTCTAGAAAGGGCTCTGAATTAGAGTGATTCTCTCAGATGGCTGAAATAACTCACTCGTAAGAAGTAAATAGTTGTGTCTGAATCAATGAGGGAAGACAAATGCATTCATTAGTTACTAATATTTTGATGAATCCTGAAATGTAGAAGTACTGCTGAGCAAGTAGGGAATTTCATAGTCTTAAACAGTTCAATGGTTCCTTAGGCCCAGGTGTTCCTTTTGGTGTGTTACTTTTGCAGTGAGCTGCACCGAGGAGATATTCCCGTCCCAGATGTAATCAGTATCTTTACAGACCTTTTTATTGCACAATCCAGTCTTTGGCTGCTGGTGATGACTTCAGTAATTGCATGATTCAGTTGTCTCTGCCCATTTTCTGTCTGTCAGATCAGCTGCATTCAGCTTCAGAGAGGTTTCATTTTTCCTTGATGTAATTCTTGTTCTTTATTGAAATTGACTCAATAACATAAAGGGGAGTTTTACATGGCAAAAAGGGAGAAGGATTAATTTCTTCTGTTATAAAATAATCAGAGTTGTACAGGGCAAGAGGAATATAATTTTCTTGTTCTCCTTCTAAACAGTACATAGGCAGTGTTTTTGGAAAGGAATAAAGATGATGCACAGAGTTGATAAAAATCTGTCACTCAGGGTTCAAGAAAATTTACAGCAAATTGGAATTATAATACTTAGAGCACATTCCATTTCAGATCATACATAAATTATGGACAAATGTTTGTAATATAGTTATAAATTTTAAAATACCTACTTTTAATTTTCTTTATTCAAATATTTATGCCTAAATGAAGGACTGTAAAATACAATAAGGCTCAAAAGTGAGCTTTTCGTAAGAAAGCCATATTTCAGTATAAATCTTGCTGTCTTTCATGTGTCCCTCTTGGAACTAAATTGTTCTAGTTCTTCCAATCTCTCTTCATTTGCCCTTTTCTAGACAGCCTGTATCTCCCCATGGTCTTCAGTTTATTCACTGTTATGCAGTAATTCCAGTAAGGGAATTCCCAGTGAAAGAGAGCAAATACTTTGCCTGTATAATAGCGTCGACTGCCCCCTTTCTGTACTCCCCAGCTGAGTTTTCCTTATGAAAAAAGTACAGCCTTGCTTATTTACCACAGTCTTCCAAACCTGCTGAACACCTGCACAAACTACACAAGCAGTTGATCCGTTGTTAATTGTCCTTTTGACTCATTTGCTGCTTGCTGTTCTGTAGAGGAAAATCAGAGGTGCCAATGCTGCAGGTTTCTGATACTAAGCTCAGTAGCTGAGGATGCTGCTGAAAGGTATCAGTTAAAAAGTGACATTAAACTTTCCAGGACAAATTTTCTGGTGTTCATTTAAACTTACACCACTAGATTCAGTAGTAAATTAAATAGCCAGGGTTTTGAACTCAAACATGTTCTAAAGTGCTTTGCTGGTTTGTGCCCTATGAAGGAAATAGATCCCTGATGTTGTATTGCTGTGTTGTTAGTGTTGGTTCAAACAAATTAACAAATCAGTAACGCATTTCAGATAGATGAATAGTACTTGAAGATTCTAATTACAAAATCTTTCCCATATTTTAAGGACTTGATAAAGTAGTGCTGAGACATTGTTAAACATGAGGCATAGAAAATTTCTGTCCCTCTATTCAGCCTCTGAGTAGGCAGTGTGGAGTGTAGTACACAAAGAACAAGTGACTGTAATCAGGAGTTGTTCACTGACCTTCACTAGGGCAGAAGAAAAGTTCAAGTTAGGCCTGGACACTACTCACATACACAGAAAGCTCTTGCTGTCAGAGACTCTGTTGCTGTCCTGGGTACTGAGAGCAAGAGTCCCTCAAGCCATAGTCACCCTTCAGCAATAAACTGCCTTCCTAACCCCCCAGGGAGCTCTCCAGGTGGCAATAAAGAAGTACAATACAGTAGTGGACTCCAATCATGGGCATGTATTTAATGGAGGTTGTAGTGAGGTGAGCATCAGTCTCTTCTGTCAGGTAGCAAGTGACAGGGTGACACAAAATGGCCTCAAGTTGCACCAGGGCAGGTTGAGATTCGATAGCAGGAAAAAATTCTTCACGGAAAGGGTTGCCAAGCATTGGAACAGACTGCTCAGGGAAGCTGGACAGTCACCATCCCTGTAAGTACTAAAAAAATGTGTCGCTGTGGCACCTGAGGACATGGTTTAGTGGTGAATGTGGGGGTGGTGATGAGTTGATGATTGGACTTGATCATCTTAGAGGGCTCTTCCAGCCGTGATGACTCTGTGATTTTAAATACTCAAGTAGCTTGGAACTAAACACGCACAGTTCAGAGCACTGGCTTTACTTCTTCTGAAAAGGGGACAGAAGTTTGGAGTTATTGGTTGTCTGCAGTTTGCATAAAGTTGTAATGTTGTCCTTATTTTCTCCATTTTAAAATGGCCTAATTTTAATACTCTCTTCAAATGTAAAGAAGCATGATCTTAGATGGTTTAAAAGTTGTCTAATGACATGCAGATGGTTTCAGTTGTTTAATTAATTTATTGTGGGTATTTCTGTCACAGCCCATACATTTGCAGTTGCTTTTCAGCATTTTTCTGATTTTATTCAAACTATTACTTAAATTCTAAAACAACCCAACAAAACCCCAAAATGAACATTGACTGTTTTTCTTTGCTGGCTTGTTTTCAGTAAAAACTTATTTTCCCTTTTGTAAAATTTCCCCCTGGTCATAAATGCTAGAAAATAGATTTAATTACTGTAAAAAATTTGCAAGTTTATATCACATTTTCATAATTTACCAGAAAATTATTGAAGTACTTCAGTTATTTTAAGTTTATTGCCTTATGCCTAAATTTTCAATGACACTTGTTAGATGTGACTGTCAATTTACTGTCTCCTTTCCCACAAAGATATGTTATGAGCTCTTTTTACTTGTCAGATGAAAAGGAAAGAGTCTATTCTTCGCAGCACCAGAAAAAAAAAAGGTTTTTTTACCCACCACATATAAGGTATTTGGTTTTTTCTTATCAGTCTTATGTAATTCTGATAAATCCGAGGAGACTTGGACCAAACTTTCAAATAACATTTTGCTAGGCAGGAAATGTCAGTGTGCAGAGAGGCAGATTCAGGACATTATAGTCATGTGAAGGCCGTGTGACATTAAGACTCTTGGCTCAGCATAGTGTTAAAAAAGAATGGGAAAAAGACTTCAGCAGGAATAAGTTTCTTATATGTGCAGCAAAAGGTTTGAGGAAGGGGAGTGAAATAGGAGATAAAGAGTGGTGAGAGAAGACTATTAGAATAGAGGAAGATTAGGTAAAAGAGAATATTACCATGGAATAAGAGGAGAAAAAAGCATGTGCTTTTTATATGCTGATTTGTGCAACTTACATCTCCTGTAAGGAGCCTATTAAATTTAAGTCACAAAGTGGTAACTGGCAGACAAAGGACATCTGTATGGGGGAGGAAAAGGTATTTAGCTCATCTGAGTTTGAAAAGATGACAGCTTCCAGTTTCATATAGCTCTCATTTAATTAGGGGTTTGTTCAGGCTTTTTTTTCCCCCAGACTAAAGCTCTGGTACCGTATGAAGAGGGTATTGGCCTGTACACTCAAGTGCAGGGAAATCCAGTGTTACTGCATCTAGAATTGTTGTCAGTATTGTTGCTTGTTGACGGCACATGGTTTTGATTTGGGATTTTGTTGGTTTTTTTCCTAAAGCAGGACTTCAGAGACTCCAGAGAACAGTTTTCTGGGTGCAGCCAAATTTGTGGACATTGGCAAAAGAGAAGTGCCTGGTGCAAATGACTACCAAAGCCAAAGCATTTTTCAGGAGTACAGGAAGGTAGAAGTGGCTCAGACACCTTTAATTTTGAGACGTAGAACCATTATCAGAAATCTTGCCAGGCCAGCTCTGCTTGTTTAAAATCTTGCCTAAGGCTTTCTCTCCTGTGTATGAAAGCAGCTCTCACCATTTCAGGTTGCAAGAGGCTGCAGGCAGGGATAGGATCCCAGCATGGTTTGGCTTGGAAGGGGCCTTAGGAGGGCTGGAGTCCAACCCCCTGCTTTAGGCAGTTGGCTCTGGGGTCAGACCAGGCTGCTCGAGGCTTTATTCAGCCACAGCTTGGAAACTGCAAGGAGGGAGGCAGAACAACCTCTCTGGGAAACCTGGTGCACTGTTGGGCTTTCTCATGGAGGGAAAGGTCTTTAGTCCACCTGTTCCTCAAGCCTATACACATTCTTCCTGATGGCAGCCCTCCCCTCAAGTGTAGACAGCTGCCCTCATTTTGGTGTTTGGCAGGTTTGAAAAGTGTGTGTTCTGTCACCTCTTCCATGGCATCGATAAAAATGTTAAGGAGGACGAATCTCAGGATTGATCCGTGCAGTACTTTGTCACAGGCATCGAGATAGAGTGCAGCCTCATTACCATCACCCTCTGATCCTGATCTTTTCAATCCATCTTTCCAGTCTGTAATGACCTAACAAGAATCACATGGGAGATGGTGTTGAAAGCCTTGTCAGAAGAAGTGATATTTGATGCTCTTTCCTCATCCACAGATGGGGTTGTTTTATCTTAGAAGATCGTCAGATTGGTTAGGTTTGATTTATCCTCGGTAAATCTGTGCTGACTGTTCCCAGTCACCTTATCCACTGTATGCCCAAAAATGTGTTCCAGGAGGGCTCATGCCATGATATTCTGAATTACTTGGGTTGTGTGACTTGCAGTTCCCCACACAGGCCTTTTGGCATGTTTAAAGACACTTTCTCCAGTTGTTGTGTGTTTCTTCTGGTCTCCATGAATTTCTAACAGTGACAGAGAATGGTCTTTAAGGGGCACATCTATTTTTCTCAGCACGCTCAAATGTGACTTGTCAGATTCCAATGAGTTGTCAGGATCAATCTCAAATAGTTTCTTGTATGTGACTGATAGTTCAACTTCTCTGTGAACCTCTTGACATCAGGTACAGAGGCATTTTTGGACAAGGCCAAGGCAAAAGTGGTGTTGAATAGCTGAGCTCCTTTTGTCTGCTCTTTGTCACCTGCCTCATTGACCAGCAGGCCTGGGTTTACCTCATTCAGCCTTTTGCTGCTAGTGGAGCGGCAGGACATGTGGCTCAGCCCAGCCTATCAGATTCCAGGTTCTTTTCTACTGGTGCATAGCCTCAAAGGCTGGGAGAGGCTGTGCAGGTCTTTTGCAGAGTAAGAGTCCTGGAATGGTTTGGGTTGGAAGGGATTTTAAAGATTTTCCATTTCCAGTCCCCTGTTTCATCGACAGGGCCCCATTCCATTAGATCAGGTTGCTCAGAGCCCCATCCAGCCTTGCCTTGGACACTCCCAGCGATGAGGAGTCCATGACCTCTCTGGGCGAGGGATCTGACCTGCTCTGCTGCGGTTCTGCAGGCGTGGCCTCCTGCCAATGCCCAGGCATTTGGATGTGATTCCGGCTCTCACACAGAGAACTGGGAGTGCAGGAGCCCTGTCTGGGGTGAGAGCTGTGGGGTTGAGGGCTGGACATGGCAAACTTGGCACTTGTTTTTTCTCTGCTTAGGTTACCAGTGAGTAGCTGTGTGTGGAGTCAGAATAAGTTTGGGTCTTTCTCCTTCCTCTCTGGGCTGAAGAGGGTTCAGTGCCTCCTGAGAAACTCCTGTATCACTTGGATAATGCCTCTGCTGTTGGGGTTGTGAATATGAACTGGGAGGAGCCCAGGTAATGTTTTGGCTGCTTCCCAAGGGGTGCCACTCACTTCTGTATGAATAATGGGCTTACTGGGAGTTCTGATGTCTTCAGTCTATGTACTGAATGGAGGCAAGTCCTGATACCTTATTAGAAATGGACCTCTGTAGAATTAACCCTTCCAGTTGCTTGAATTCAGATTTGTTAATCGTAGCAAGTCAACTTGGAACAGTTTCCTGACTTAAGAAAAGAAGTTCTATTTTATTTTACATATATTAAAATTCTAGCCGTCAATATAAAGACTGAAACATGAGGGCTTTACAAGTATGAGAAATAATGTGGCTGTAAGGATATAATATTTGAAAATAATGAATTATAGTTGTGTTAGTGAATTACGAACTGTAACAAGTTTGTTTCTCTGAGCTACGGGACAATTTATGCCTAATAAAGCTCCTGTTACTCAGAATGTTTTGTAAGGCTTAGAAAGAATCAAATAGTTTTTATTTTTCTCAGTAAAACATAACAGAAGCATTGACTTTATTTTTATTTTCTTTTTAGTTTCGTCAAAAACCTAAACCATCTGTAATTTGCATGGAAATGTGATTTTTGGAGTTAGTTTGATGTTTGGTTTTCAATTTCACTCTGTTTCCTGACACTGAATTATTTAGTTTAATAACGTCAATGTTTTTTTGGTGTAGTTTCAGAGATTTAATAGATTTATGCAAGCACTGTGAAAGTGAAAGAATAATTACATTCTTTATGGTAGTTAAAATTTTAATAAGGTTACTTACATGTTTTAAAATTAATTTTATATGTAATGAAAATAGTGGTTCCAGTTTCTTTCTCATCTTGTATTACTTTTTTATAATTCTGTGCAATATTTCCTAACATGCTTTAGATAATTACAGGTATTACTTGTATGAAAAACTAGTATTGGCAGATGTAATTTCATGGCATTAAAAAACAAGAAAAGGAAGGGAAAACAGAAGCATAGCCTTTTGTGTTTGAGGGGGATCTAAAGCTTGGCACAATAGCTGGGGAAAATTTCTTACTCTTGCATTTTGAAATGTCCACATAACATCTGTAGGAGAAGCGATGGCAGTGATACACATTCCCTGGATTGGAAGATTGATTTCCCTCAGTTGTAAATGTGGCCCAAACTGATGTGGTAAAGCACCCTGTTCTGGCATGGAAGGACGTTGGTTTTGAGCTGAGCAAGGGGCAAGAAGAAATTTTTATGCATAAAATTTTGAAGCGACTTATGAGCTGTGTGATTGCAAAAGTAAAGGCTTACATTACTAAAGAACTCTTCAAAGATAAGCCACTTACACAGGCAGTCGCTTCCTGTATATGTGAACCTGTCTAAAGTCAATCTCATGCATTATGAACTTTTCTGAGCGAAGAATCGTACAGTGAAATGAGTATCTCCAGCTATCTAAATGTAGCAAGGACACTGTGGAGCGGCATTGCTTTGTGTAAGGGGACATTTTGCTGTTTGTAATTGTTCATTTGAAATTGGCTTTCATAAGAGTGAAAAATCTGTCCCTACTGCTTTTATATACCATGAGTAAAGCTTGGCTTTGGATAACTGGAATTTTGAGAGTGTGTTAAGAAAGTCACACATACTGACTGAAAGTAACTTATCTTATGCAGTCATTGTTACAATATGCAATTTTTAATAAAGTGCAGTATTGAGTGCAGTTGAGGATAAGTAGAAATTACATTCTGCATAACATGAATTCAGGATAAGTGAATAAACAAGAAATGATACATGTCCTGCTAAATTCTAAGCATGCCAACAACATAAAATATAGATTCTGCTCTGCAATGTCATTCCATTATAGCTTATTTTTTCAGCCTCTGGAAACATCAAACATAGAAATACCAATAATTACAGTGAGTTAGGTTTTAGTGAGTCAGTCATGGATTATTGAGGTTGCCTCTGGAACGGAGAAATCCATGAGGAGACAATTATGAGAATTTCTTGTAGCTGAGATGGACGCTGCCATATTGGTGAGAATCCTAACAAACTCAGGGTGTCCTTTTCCTGAACCAAGACACGAGTCAGACAAAACTCTGGTTATTCTCTTTTTTCGTGATGATCAAATATCCACTAATACAGCAGTTTTCACTTCCAAAGCATTTTATACAAATGTTCATGATCATTTTTGCATCCTAGAATGATGTGAAGCATCCTGGTTATTTTTGTGAACTTTCTGTGATGAAGGAGCCATTCTGTCAATATCTGAGATTCACAGAGCACATGAAAGTGCCAAAACAATATGATAAAATCAATGTCAAAGACATTAGGTACCTCTGAGGGATTGTGGTCAAATGCTTGGTTTTCCTCGGTTTTTCATTTAACTTTCCAGAATTGAATTTTTTGGAAAGCAATGTCAGACTGGGTACAGAGGCATTCTAATAGAGCTGCGGTTCCACTTCTGTGCCAGGGTATCCCCTGGGTGTTGAGGAGGACTTTGATAACCCTGCATGTACATATGGTAGCATGGGAGAGTTCAGAAACTGAGGGGAAAACACCAATACAGCTTGGCAAAAAACCACTATTGTAAAAAAGCTGAAGAAAGAGTAAATGGCATTCTCAGCCTATAAAAGCAGATCACTTTTATATTCAAGTTAGAACCACAAATTATAAAATTAAGAAATTGTACACCAAACTTAGAATGCTACATCTTTCTTCCACACTGAACAGGTGATACATTCCTTTCTTTCCCTTTGAAATCAAATTGAGCCCCAGTTCCCAGTCAGTGAAGTATGTGGTTGTAAGTGTATTTCTTAAGCATCTTTAGGTTAATAAAACCCACTTGGGCATGTTTAGAGCAGTGTATGTGCTATCTTGTCTTTGAGACAGACCCAAGCATTTAAAAAATGGATCATGCTATTACATTTGGGTTAAATTATTTCATTTGGGTTAAATATGCATGTTGATTTGAAAACCCCTTGGTTTTCCTAGATATCCTTGTGAATAAAATCCTTACAAAATACATGACGTAAAAGTTAGTAAATGCTCAACAAAGGGTAACCACTTCAGTTTGTGTTTGTTTTCATTCCAGTACTGTTAGATGGCATTTTAGTGGTACTTCTACAGCCTGGTTTATTACTATGGCAACAAATATCTGTGATAACTAGTGTAATTAATTAGCTTAATTGTTATCAATCTACTGGGATAGACCTTTTTTAAGAGGAGGCCTTAGTGGTATCATTGTCCATGTGTTTTATATAAATAGACTATGGATTTAGTGGCTTTTGCATGCGTTTTCAGAAATGGTTTTTTGTGCTGAGCAAGAAAGGTACTACACCCAGGGCCTTTCCCTGTACTTTCAGAAAAATGGAATTTCTCCGTCATCTTCATGTGTAATTTTTCTTTTCCTTAAAAAATAGCTATGTCAGACTTCCTGCCCTCCTGCACATTTGTGTAAAGTATTTTTCCTGGTGCTTGATGTAATTGATAGTATATATAAAATTTACGGCATTGAATTCTGAAAAATACCTTCCAGTAGGTAAAGGGAAGTTTCCACAACATTTACCTGGTGACCTTCAGAGTGAGGGTTATGAAGAATAAATATGAACTTTCATCTTGGTAACACCCTTCCTTTCTATGAAAACATGGGAGGTCCATGAGGGATTTTGGAGACCTGTCACTACAGAGTATGACAGGTCGGAGTCACTTGGGGTGTCAAGCTGTTCCCTGCTGGCTTTCCTTTTTTCCTGTAAAGGGCCCTACATACAAGAAACAGCTCGTTGGGACACCTGGGCTGGGCCAGTCCTCATAACACTTCAGTTTGGTGAAACATAGGCCCAAAATGCAGGAGCTCATTAGCCTGCCCGAGCAGCATGGATGGACCTGAAGGGCCCCTGCAGGGTTTTATTGGTGGTTCATTTGCCCATGTGCTCTATGGCTCTTCAGAGTCGCCTGAGAGCTGTCAAGGATGACAGCGGATGAGATCCCTCAAGGCAAAGGGGTAGGGTTTATATTAGGAAAAGAAGAGTAAACCAAGGTCTGTTTAGCATGAAATTCCTCTTCAGTAACCCTGTTTTTCAGTGCACCTGGGAAAACTGATGATTATGGTCCTACCTTTGCCTTCCAGTCTCTTTTCCCACCTGACTCCTCTGAGTCATATTTTGTTCCTTAACTAATACCTGTCTTCTTCCTGAAGTGTCTTCACTTCAAACCACAACATTTTCAAGAGTATATATACCATTTTTATGAGTCATACATTATAAAAGTATGTTTTACTTAGCTGTTGAAACATTTGTTCAGTTTCTCCACTTCATAGTTCTGATAGATGAAAAACTATTAATATTGACAGGAGACGTAATATTTATAGTGTTTCTGCAAGCCACCCTCTTTTGAATCTAGCTTCAAATGCTTGTACTGTCCTACAAGATGCTTTCTAGAATGCTTGAGTGTATCTTGAGTTTTGAAACATCTCCTTTGCGTGGTTTGGGTTCCACATGCCAAATATCTCAGCAGGTGTGTTAATAAAACTAGTTCAGTTGAAATCAGTGGAATTGCAGGTCTCATTAGTTGTACTTGTGGCCCAAAACACAGAGTAAATGCATGTTCCTGTGGTTCAAAAATGTTAAAGCTGTTACTGCAAAAGAACTCTAGGGATTTAATGGATTTTTATTTCCAAAATTGGATTTTTCTCCAGCAATAGGAAAGTTTTGGAAGCCTCATTTAATACTGTCAGTGTTAATACAAACATTTTTAATAATATTCTAAGTTCTTACAGCAACTCTTACTTCTTTTTGATCTACACATATAGCTACAGTCCTAGACTAAGATCCTTTTTGCAAGGTGTTTTGCAAGCCTATTGGAAAGACAGGCTCGGCCCCCTGGAGCTTCCAAAATGAGGGCTGCTCTATGGCTCACTTGAAGCTAAATGTTATCTGGGGCATAGTTTTAATTGCAGATTTTGCATGTTTTGAAGCATGGGAGTCCTGTTTGCCTTTCTACTTTCCCCAAACATCTCTTGCCACTTGTTCCTCCAGGCTGTGTGTGAAAAGCTGGCATAGGCAGGGTTTTGTGATCCAGGACTGTGTTAGAGCCACAAACATCAGCTGCCCTGAGCCAGGTCGCTTTCTCTGAGCTCTTTTCACAGGTTGTGCTGAGGTGGAACATAACTGGCAAATTTGTCACTGGCACCTAACCTTCTGTCCTCGTCTGGAAATGGCAACTGTCTGTAATGCAGGGGTTTTTAATGTCTCTATTTTTCTGTGCTCTAAACGAGTAAACAAGGAGGAAAGGAAGGAAGTAAACAGTAGCATTCATGAAAAGCACGAGTGGTAACCTTGGAGACTGAGCACGAAGGGTGCAGAGCTGTTAATTTATTTTCAAGCTGAAGTGCTCCAACAGTCTATTCATATTTCCTGTATAATGCAGACGTCCACATTTCAGGAGCAATGCGAACAGTAAATGTACATCTTACCCTTGCAGCTTGGAATGTGCTTCTGGGAGAGGAGAGACACGTGACTGTGCAAAATCAGCCAGGTTTCTGTGCCCATTGCCCCCATAAAGCTGGGATGGAGGCTCTTGGCTTTCCTTTCCCTTTATGTGTGGATTTAACTTGGGGATGCAGAGCGGTACCCCATAGTTCAAGGCACATTTTCAGTTTTGAATGTAAAAGAGGCTGTGTTGCTGTGGGGAGGAAAGGTATGTGTTATTTGGCTACTTTCTAAACCCAAGCAACTACTGCCAATCGTTTTTGCATGGCATAACAGATCTAGCTCTGTCTGTTAGGATCAGGAAAAGAGCAATTGTGCTGTTTTATGATTATTTCATAAGGAAATGCTAATTGCTTTTAGTTGCTGCTTATGATGCCTGGGATATCTGGAGCTGGAAGTTATATTTCTGATATTTCTATGATAAAAAAGGAGGTTTGGACTCTCTACTCCTCTGCTAACTATAGCCAGTTGTGAGTTATTAATGGCAGGAGTGTCGTAGCTTCTCTGTAATAAGAGGAATCAAAGTTCTTGCAATGAGCAACAGAACAAATACTGTGCAGCTCTACAGTGTCAACAGAATGACTTGTCACCAATTCTCCTCTCTTGGTTGTGATATGGAAGCATGTCCGTGGGGCTTCAGTCCCAGGTTTTTTTCTTGTAAGTTTAAAATATTTACATTGCTCCCACACTTTCAGCCTTGGAACAGATCTTGGTAAGAGCAGTGCGTGGCCAGTGGCAAAGGGTGAGATTTGATAGCTAGATTGGCAGCTAGGAGATTGTATCTTAGTGGTGCCTGCCTTCCTCCCGTCAGGGCTGCTGAGGGTATGTGGAAGTGCAAAGAACTGTGTCCAAGCCCACTGTCATTATTTAGTCCCACCAGGGCTAAGCTACCACCGGAGCTAGTGGGAGTTTGACCCAGTTGTGCAGCCTGAGATCCAGCTGGGACTGAAAACATCCCTCGTACATCTCATACATATATCTGAATGCCTGGAGCCTCATCTGCCGACACCCAGGAAACTCCATGAGTTATTGTGCTTTTATTTGACTCAAGAATCTGAGCCAGAGTTTCTGTGAACCTTTCTACCTGTTGAGAGCTGTACATATTTCATCGTTTCCTAATGCTGTGTAAGGATCACTGCTGTGTTAGAAACGCGTTGAGCACTAAGGCTGGACCTCAGGGTATTTCCTTGGAGCTGCCGTCTCACCTGGTGGCAATCTGTACCGTGCTGCACCTCTGACTTGGCCTTGAGCCTACAGAAAACGCAAAGTCTCGCAGAGGAAAGAGGATCTTTCTTCACTTCTTGCTCGTTATGATTTTCCATTTGATCCTTCTTTTCAGGAAATCTGGCTTCCTTGCTCACTTGAATCAGATGTTCTCTTTGTTCTCTTGCAGTGTTCAATATATTATTAACAAAAATTACATGTGAAAAAAAGATTTCTTTATCTCCCACTCAAAAATGAAAAGAACATGAAAAAAACCCAACAAATCTACTGTTTTTCTAATTCTGTCTTTGTCTGTGATTGTTATGCAAAACTTTCTGGGTTTGACTTGTCCCTTCTCTATCCCACTTCACATTTCCTTTTAGCATTTTTTCCTTTGTTGTTCAGCTTCATTTTTATATAAACTAAAAATTAATGAGTTCTCTTGATTCATTTAATTCTAGTGCCATCTGGAATTGTATCAATTTTACTGTTTCTCCGTCCTTGTAGACAGCAGCATATATTGCTTTTCAGATTTTCAGGCTATGATCCAATTTGCAAACGCTTCAGTGATTTTCTCTTTACGTACATGTTTGAGAATTACAAGGAAGACTGGAGTTAGCGTTTGAAGGGGCTTTTTACCACAGAGAGAAATTCAGCCTGGCAGTGTAATTTTAATTGATGGTCAAATGGACTGGAAAGTAAACTACCCAAAAGCCTAATGGAGGCAATGCTTCCTTTTCTAAATGCTAACACAGCAATGAAGTTGGCTCATTGTAAAGAAGTAGGCTACCTCAATAACAAATCTTTTTAAAATGCAGAGAGGTGTGCAGTTAAATAATGCTATCACACAAAATTCTCAGATGTTTTAAGTTAGTTCACGTTGGGTTTGCATTGGTTGTTTTTGTTGGTTTTTCTTTTTTCTACTTCTGTCTGCTTTTTCTGCATCCTCATTTCCACCATGATGTGTCAGGCATATGGTAAAAATATTACAGGCACTGGGATAAATCTTGCTGCAGAAGGGATGGCCCTGATACGAAGATCATAAGATTATTTTGTGGCATTGATCCATAGAAACAGATGGTTTATCCCAGAAATTAACACTACATGGGAGTTCTTCCAGAAATTAAAGAGTAAATAATCATCTCAAAAGAGATGATGCAATGGGGAGGATAAATAATGTAATATCTTTGGGAACTTTGCACTGGTCTATAACCTTCAGGAAAAGACACAGGAAAACACTGTAGAAAGATTCAGACACAACTGAGAGCAGGATCTGAACATGATGGAATGTGAGATGGGGAGACAGAGAGAGGGAAAGAGGGTGAAATTCAGTTCAGCTGTGTTTAGTCATAAATATTCAAAGGCTGATACGAAATGGCCATCGTGGCTTGTTGGCAAGACATGGACACTGCTGTGGTGGAGCCTTCCTGTTCATCACACAGAAAACCAGGCTCTGTCCTGCTGTGCAGTGGGGATGTTCCATAGGCTGCTCTGCTGGAGATGCTTGTGAGACACACAAGCGAAAAACAGAAAAGGCAGTTTATATTCTACTGTGTTTCTACCATTCTGTTACATTTTCTCTGTGGTTATGAAAATTTGTTTTGAGGGACATGGGCAAAAATATCCCAGCCAAAGAGAAAGCCAATACCCGTTTCCAGCTGTGATTGAGCTAACTTAACTGGCCAACGTTTTCCAGTTTTTGTGCCTGAAAATGGTCACTGAGGTGGCAGCAAAAAGCTTTAAGCTGTAAAGCTGTAAATGTGGTTGAAAATGGGAATTAAGGAGACTTCTGTGCATGTTTTAAAAACACACAGACTAGAGACAGTAATTATAACCATGGACATGGGGTATGATCAGCTTTTATACTGAAGGAAAAACACTCTGGAGTGATACCTGTGCTGTAAGTGCTCATGAGCGCGGATCTTTCTCCCTGGAGCCTCACATCTTGCTGACTGAAGTCCACAGCAATATTGTAGTTAATTATAGAAGTGCAGTATCAAATTTATACCGTGTTTAACTGCATGTTTAGGTGTTACAAGACTTCTAAACTATAACATAAAGGGATAGTTAGAAATCATAAAATATAACCACTCATCACCGTATGTACCTTCCAAGTAATGGCAAATAGAGAACTGTTGATAAATGTGCAGAATAAACTGAAATCTCTTGCCAGCGTGACAAATGCAGAGTTTCAGTATCAGTAGCACTGATTTTCTTGCTGTGTTGTTGTGCTAGTGGATTACTAAAAAACAAGAAGTTGAATGAGAGTCACAGTAGGTATAAAGGTACGTGTTAGAAGAACCAGCTATTTCTGCCTGAGGAGGATGTATATTATATGTAAATATTCACCACATAAAAACATAAAAATTCAGAGGTAGAACAAAATATAATCTGTATGATTTGTAAAATGCACAGGTTTTATAGTGCTGTAAATTCTTTTCAGAGATAATGGAAATGTTTAAGACATACATATATAAGCACTAATCATCAAATAACTATTGATAGAAGTTTGGTCCTCAAAGCTTCATGACATAAAAAGAGATAATAAAATAACAGACACAGATCATAAAAGATACAAAAACTTGAACCAGTGATGAAGCTGAAAAATGGTGTATTGTTTGAATTTGCAGCATTCTGGAGAGGTAGGGTGCAAAACACAAGAGGGGGAGCAGAATGTCTGAAGGGGACCTCTAGAGAGTGTAGAGCTGACTAGGCATAAGTCATTTTTACAAGCAGTTTAATGCTAAATTCTTGAAAAAAATAGCGAAGAATAAAAAAAACCAAACAAACAAAACAAGGAAAAACAAAAAAACCCACAACCCCCTCAAAAAAACCCCAAATGAACAAAACAGCAAACATACCAAAAACCCAACCCAAACCCCCCATATTTGAAGGAGGGATGTTTGGTGAGAGATAGGCTCAGAAAGAAAAAACCCCAGAATTCTAAAAGAATGAATATGCTATGAAAGAGCATCTAAAACTTCAGGGAAATAGTGCTTTTAAAGAGTCTCTATTTCTGCTATAAGAGCATGCTGTGAAATGTGTTCATAAGCTCAAGTAACATTTTCACAGAGAAATAAAAAACCTGCAGCCCTGTCCAGCTTAACAAGTCATATTCAGAGTCCTATGAAGCCATGTTGTTTGAAGACTGCTCTGGATAGTGCTTGGAGGTGATAAAAAGGAAATTATGAAAGCCCTTAGATTTTTACAGTAAAGAGGTATTCTGAATTTTTGGATAAAATATGCCTGTCAGTTATAAGGCTGACAGATTGACCTGGCTATCTCTAGTATTCCAGGTAAACTGCACAGAACTTGGAAATGAGCATGTGTTAGTTCTTGATACACAGTTTAGAAGAGAGGTTTACTGAAATAACTCATCCAAATATATGTATTTCCAAATAGAAAAAATGATAGAAAAAGAACATCTTTCAAGCGACACTCTCCTTGCAGTTATTTGGCATTACAAACTGAAGAGCATCTGGTTTAGTTTAAAATGCCTTTCGATAGAAACTCCTTTAATCACCCACTTTTTTTTCAATTTTCAGTTGTGGATGTACCCCTCTGTGTGGGTTTGCACAGAGCTATCAATGTGCTTGTGATGCCTTAGATAACAATAATATCCTGAGCTCATGTTGCGGCTGGCTTGAGAGTTGTTTTAGTGGGATGGAGATTCTGAACTGGTTGTGGCGAAGCTCTGGGTCTTGGGCAGAATGGAGCTGCTGGGTGTGCGTGTCCGTGCTGAGGTGCAGGCTGGGCCGTGAGTGCAGTAATCACGCAAGGGCATGGACTTCACACACAAGGTGGAAAGTGCAAAGCCTTTATTGCGCACTCAGAATTCCCTTAAATGCCAGCACCCAACAGGATATCACATCATATAAACAGGAAAGATGTTCACCTCAGTGTCCCCCAATCACCTGGGATAGTGCACAGACATTGCCTGTTATGGTAACAGGTAAACAATACCCTATAAGGTCACAAACTACAATTATCACATCTCATAGGCCCAACACTGTCCAGAAACCCACAATCCTCTCTCAGCCCATCCTCGGTGACCTGGATGCACTCCCAGGGTCACCTCTGGGTCCAAGACAGAGGCTCTCTCGGGCCCTCAGGGCCTGTCTCTCTTCCAGCACACAGTGCACCCCAACCGTGAGGGCGCTCATTCTCCTGCTGGTAGGGAGTGGCTCCTCCAGGTACAAATGGTTCCCTTCAGCACCACGGAGACTTTAATGGGGACTAAAACCTGGTGTATAAACACTGTGTGGTCTGCTAATTTCACTTCATCCTGCTGTTCCTGAAGAGCAGGAATCCTGAGGTGCTCTCTGGAAAGCCCAGGAAAATGCTTCCAACTGAGCCTTTTTTATGAAATTCTGTCGCTCACAATGAGGACAAGCGACGTTTACCTGGATTTCCAGCTAGATCCATGTGTAGAGTATGTTTTTCAAAGTGCGGGCAAAGGAAGTTTGAGGAATAAAAATTCAAGGAAGTCAAGGCAAACTGAAGTCTCATTTTGGTGGTGAGCATTAGAAAATCCTCATGTAATTAGGTCTGACCCTGCTTTTGGTTTTTGCAGTGGCTTTTGCTTAAACAAAACTTTATGAAAAGAAATACTGTTATGCTGCTCAGGATCTAGCTTCCTACTTCTTGGCTGTTCCAGATAGGATAATGATAGAGCGTCCAAAAAGCTTTCTATAAATTTAAGACAAAAAAGTAATCAAGATACTTAAAATGTCAAGACCACGTATTCCCTCAGAAGAAATGTGAAGTAGTCCTTATTTCCCCAGATAAACTACAGCCGAAAAAGAAAAGTGACAGGAACCAAGGGAACAGCCTTGAAAGCTGTGTTGGGGAAGTTGAGGCTGGATGTCAGGAGAAGGTTCTCCCAGAGAGTGGCTGGGCACTGAACAGGCTGCCCAGGGCAGTGCTCATGGCCCCAAGCCTGACAGAGCTCAAGGAGCATTTGGACAATGCTCTCAGGCACAGGGTGGGATTCCTGGAGTGTCGTATGCAGGGCTGGGGGTTGGACACAAGGATTTTGATGGGTCCCTTCCAATTCAGTGTATTCCATGATTCTATGGAATGTATATCATATCTCCCATCTTTAGTAAATTGCCTTGAAATATGCTTTACTAATTTAGCAATATTGTGATTTTACCTCTTTTTCATTAACTGTTTTCCCCCTTAAATTCTTTTTATATGTTTGTTATGATATAGAGTATGTTACTGCTTCAGAAATCTCTTTGTGGGGGTTGTAGGAAGTTTAAACCCCTAGAGACTCTCTGATCAAATAAGGTCATAGCAGCAGTTACAGTGCCGATCAAATGCACTTTTTACATCCTCGTCCACATCTCAAGTATGGTATCAGAAGCTGCTTCAAAAGAGCAGGAAGATGGAAACTTTTTAGAGACTTTCACCCTGCATATCTGCCAGACAGAAAGAGTCTTTCTAAAGCTGCATCAGAAATAAAAACCGCTAGTCTTTGCTATAACTTTTTCATTATTGTCTCCAGTGAAAATTTTCAAGAGATGCTTTCATTGACCTCCTTTACCATCTTATTTCTGCCTAAGAAGCTGATGTATAAGAAAGAAATTTAACTTTTGGATGACTGCAATTCTGAAGTCAGCACATTCTGTTCAGTTTCTCTGAGTGAGAAGGCCCTTAAATAAGCTCTCACTCCTGTGCCCTTTTTGATCATGGTGTTAGAATGGGCCTGAAATCCAGCCAGCTTTCTTCTCTTTTGAGCTACAAGTGAAAATGAAGACCCACTGTAGAAACTCACCTTGTAGACAATGCTCACATCTTTGCTCTCAGTAGATGGAGACTGATATTATTTGTATATCACTATTTAGCAAATGTTCAGGCTGCTGTTGCAGATACCATTCAGATTCAGAACAAAAATTAAGTTTCAACCCCATAGGCTGTAAAAGTTGTCTGCAAGTTACAGAACATACCTTGAAACAGAATGAAGGTCAGGATGTCCAGTGGACTAAGCAAATTCCAAGCCAAACTGCTGCCAGGTAATCCCTGCAGTATATTGCTATGTAATCTACAGACAGGCACTAACTGGCTGTGTGGAACAGATACTGCACAGAGCATGATTTATTCTGGGCCCACCCTTGTTCTCCAGCAGTAGGACAAGAGTTACAAGAGGGCAGAAGACTCATAGAAAGCTGAAACTATTTTAGATCAACAAAGCAGCATTATTTTCCTTCTTCACAAGTGCCATGCTACATGCATTACCTCTACTTTTATGTTCTGGCATTGGATTTGTAACTTACAGGACCATCTCATATACTCTTGCTTACACTGAGGAATGGCAAAGCTTCTGTAGGAGCCTTTAATCCAGAAATGTTTGACCATTGCCATCAGCATCCCAGGCCCTTTACTTTTTCTAAGGGTAGGGAATGGTGCTACTTTCTCTCTTCAGCAGAGTCATAAAGAATAAAGGAAGAGCATTTATGGGACTTCTTGAATTGCTGAACATATTGCCAGGGAGTAGCTTGTCTCTAAACCAGTGGGAAATATCCAGCACAAACAGATGGCCAATCTTCATTCAGCTCTATGCTGTATAGCACACCACAGTTATCTCTCTTTTCTCTTTACAACATTCTCATTTCAGTCAGATTAGTGACGGGGCTGTGCACAGCAGCCTCTGAGTGCCTGGGCCCTGCGTGGCCATCTTTGCAGAACTACCTGGCCTGTTGCTTTAGATGCAGAGATTATTTCTTCCCCTCCTTTGCCAGACCCCACAAGACAGATTTGTCTCCTGCCAATGTTGTTGAGCTGGGATTCAGCTTGTGAGGACTCTTCTGAGGAATGAAGGGAGGAGAAGAGACTATTAGCATAGAGCTATTCCCACTTATATTCCTGAGGACAGACTCAGCCTTCCTGATTGCCTTGCAGGAGAATAGACACGTTTGATCAGGTACTTTGCACTGATGTGCAGGGCTCAGCCCCAGGTGCGTGTCCAGGAGGAAGTGTTGGATGCAGCAGCTTGTTGTGAATGCAAACCTGTGTGTACTGCTGCGATTTGCACACACACGTGCACACACACACACCCCCCCCGTCACTGAAGAGTGCTGAAAATGTTTGATCTTTACTTCTTCTCCTTCTGGGACCAGCACAGTGGCATAATTAGATTTCAAGAAGTTTAGTTTTAGAAGCTGGCTCAGCTGTACCATGCAGTATTGATGTAGTAGAGTGGACAAAGTCTGTATGTGTGCAACTGAAAGCCCACAGCAGCTGGTTCACCTTACAGAGGCTACAGGATTCTCATGGGAAAAGGAGAGGCACAGTTGAGGTTCTGCCAGGCTATTCTCTCAGATGTGGTCTCAGTGCCTCACCAGGTCACCATACCAGCTGTTTCTCCCAGGTATCTCTTTTTTTTCAAAACAGTTTTCAAATGTTTCCATTCCAAAAAAACCCCAAACAAACCCAAAACCCCATATTCCAGCCTTCTTGAAAACGTTTGCCAAGTTTACCAAAGAAGGAAGATGGTTTCAGCCAGATGTTCCTTTATTTGTTGTAAAGAAATCAGATGTTGGCTACAAGAGTATTTTCTCTCCCTTCTCTTGTTCACAGCCTACACTGACAGTTAACCTCTTAAAAACTTTCAAGTAAAACTCATCTGCAGAAATCTTTCCTTTCACCAGGCTCTGAAAATGTCCAGGTTTTTTTAGTTTGGTGGTTTTGTTGGTGGGCTTTTTTTGCGTAATGTATTGTATACCTCCCTGTGGTCTTTAAATTCCTGAGTCATCAAGGAGGCATTTACATACCTGTTGAAATAAGTGCACTCAGAGATGCCAACAGAAAAAGATGCACAAGGATATAGTTTGTGTATGCAGGTTGCAATCTAATAAAAACCCAGTCTCTTCATGTTTCCAGGGTTTGAGAGTATTTATCATCATAAGCAAGTAGCAGAGAGAGGCTGGGCTGAGGAAATCATTGTCACCAATAGAAAACAACTCTCCTATGAGAAAGCAGCTTCTTGTAAAATCCCAGGTAAAAACTGTTGACAGTTTCTGCTGTGTCTCTTAAGTGTCCCTGACCTAAACCAGCCCCATAAATTAAGGTGCTCGAGGACAGTATGTAACAGAACAGACATTCTGCCAGCTCCTCGCGAGTGCCCGGTAAGGGTCCCCTGATTTGCTCTGAAAGCAGCTGGGTGAGCTAATTGTGAGGCTAAGGAAGCATCAGCAGGTTGCAAGAAATCATTAGTCACCTCTGCAATATACCTGCTAAATTATGGGTACATTTAAGCAAAGCTGTTGCTCTCAGTCCTGCAGTGCAGAATACAGACAAGTTCAAGGCTCTGTATGTAATCAGCAGATGTGTGTCACTAATTAAAAGCAGCCATCTCTTTCAGTACCAAACCAACACAGAAGAGCAGCTGGAAGCAGGCTGTGCTTCCATGATTTACCTAGGCACATGCAGCTTGGCACACCAAGCTGATCTGACATGCAGCATGGGATCCAGTTCTTTGAAACCACCCATTATGTGCTAGAGCAAGTCTAAGGGGATTTAAGTTTTCACATCAAATGTAGAACAGCAACTGATGCTGGATCAAGCATAATGGCAAAGCTGGACAAGGCACCGAGAGAAACTATGGTACAAAGCTAACTCTTCAGGGAAAAGAAAAAAGTAGATTATCACATTTGAATCACCTTGTGAATTTATATTGAATCAGTATTTTGACTTAGGAAGTGCTTTCCATGTTTTTCACCTGATGTAGGAGCTCTAAATTAGAGCTGGTTCATTTACAGTTTTCAGGCATTGCTTGGGTAAAGTAGTTTGAAAAAGTGCTGCTATGTCAAGTGGAAAGTCTTCTAAATTAGTCTTGACTATTGCATGCTAGATAAACCTTTATCAGTACTCTCTTCAGCTCCATAAACAATGGGATGAGTCCCTATAGAGAGCGCAGTAGCAGTTTGGTCATTTGTGGTCACACAGAGCAGTGCTTGACTCTACATGGATTTCCCTGGAAATCTGAATCTACCCAAGAGGGTGAGGCAGTGATTTCTGCCCGACTGGATCCAGAGGGAAGAAAGCTGCTCGTGAGTTTTGGTCAGGCACTAAAGGGATATCTGCCCTGTTCTGCTGTTGGTGTTCAGGCTGTGTCTCTGCGTTGGTTTGGGCTGGTGTAGAGTTAGTTTTGTCACAGTAGTTATTATGGGCTGTGTTTTGGATTTGCGCTGGAAGCAGTGTTGGTACCACAGGGATGTTTTGGTTATTGCTGAGCAGAGCTTACACAGAGCCGAGGCCTTTTCTGCCCTTCACCCCATCCCACCCCACCAGCGAGGGGCTGGGGGGCACAAGGAGTTGGGAGGGGACACAGCCAGGACAGCTGACCCCAAGTGACCCAAGGGATGTCCCAGACCATGTGGGGCCATGCTGAGCACACGGAGCTGGGGGAAGAAGGAGGAAGTGGGGACATTTGAACATCTGCCTGTCCATGGGAAGTAGGGGATGAATTCCTTGTTCTGCTTTCCTTGCACGTGCAGCTGTTGCTTCACCTATTAAACTGTCTTTATCTCAACCACTGAGTTTTCTCACTGTTATGCCTCCAATTCTGTCCCCGTCCCACCAAGGGCAAATGAGTTAGTGGCAGTGTGGGGCTGAGCTGCTGGCTGGGGTTAAGCCATGACAGTCTCTGAAGGGTAGCCTCAGGATATCTCACCAGTGTGTTTCCGGCTGAAGAAAAAAAAGGTTGTTTAGCATCTGCAGACAATACTTTTTTCTTTGGTGTGAGTTACCAAGACCTGCCTGAAGAACAAGTGCTGCAATTGCTTAGAGAAGGAAAAGGGCATATGAAATGTATCATGAGAAGGGATGAGTGTGGAGGATGTTAGTTCTGGTTTCCTCCTGATGCACGTGGTGCGGTAGGAAAGAATTTGCCAAGACGATGCACTGGGAACGGCAGTACTCACCAGCACTCTGAGAAAGCAGGTTGCTGTTTCCACAGATTCGTGCTCTCAGACACTTGTATAGCCAGTCATATGTCATTTTAGGTACATGTTTATATTGTCAGACAAGCATCCAGGAATAGCTGTCCATTTTCAAAGCAGGTTTCCAGGCTTGATGCATCCTGTGGAATCTGTCTGGTCCATCAGTCAGACTGTGGACAAGGAAATAGCATTGTGGAAAACAAGCATATTGGTTCTTGTCTGCCTCATGACAGAGGCAGACCAGAAGCACCACCTGTGTAGGAACACTTGGTCCACATAGGGTGCGTTTGGGACAATGTGCTGCTGAAATCTAGAAAATCAGGGTACAAAGTGTGTGCTCTGGTCATTTGACTGACTGACGAAAACAGAATTTTGCCAGTGACAGGACTATGCACATGCCCTCTCTTAGAGAGCTCTTACTGTTTTCCATTGTGGGAAATCTTGAGTTGCAGTGTGCCTCTGCAAACCTCCTGTGGCAGCCCTGCTTGTCACAGCTCAGTCATAGCTCTCAGGAACTCCAGCAGCTGGCAGTCCTCCCTAGAAATCCGATGGCATTTGTACTGCCTTACAGCACTGCTGCCAAAGTCGGAAGGTACAGGCTGAAACCAGCCTTGAAACTTGGTGGAATTTTGAAATTGGAATTTTCAAAGCCAAGAGGTTCCTTCAGTACTGAGGTGTGGTCTGCTCCTATTATAAAATGCAAATACTAGAAATGTAGTGTTCAAGTCATATAATTTTTTTTTCAATGCTTTAATGAGAATGTTACCAACATTTCTAGTTTATTATATATAACAAAACAGAAATACTGGCTGTATCCTGCACTTAATTCTCAGAATGCAAGTATCATGAAAGAGGTTTTAAAGTATTACATGTTCTGGTAGCATTTGTGGAAATCAAACTTAATTATTGGAATAATATTATTTTTATAATATTATGATAAAATATAAAGTTTTATATAGTTGAATAGTATTATTATTCAACTTCTACTTTAATTATCCAGTATTTCCTCTGCACTTATGCAGCTACGGTGTCACAGCCAGTGAAATAAAGTGAATGTTAAAGTTTATATACACACGCACACTTCAGGTTAGCAAATGAAAAGTACATGTTGGATATGATGCTGCAGAAAATACTGTTTAATTGTAGTCTCTTAATTGATCTCTTAGGCTGAAACTGGCCTCCCATGTGTTTGTGTCAGGGCTGGGGAGGTCTCACCTTACTGCTGGCTGTGCCTCTGACGGGTACAGGGCCCAGGCTCTTGTAGGATGCCAGGTTTTGTCTCAGCTGTACCCTGGAGTTACATGGAGGTACTCAGGGTGTAGGTTGGCTGCCTGGGGATGGTGTCATGCTGTGGGGAATTGTTTTTGAGAGCAGTCAGGCACTGCAGAGCTCAGGGCTGAACCCTGAGCCTGTAACCCAGGTCCTGTGTATAATGGAACTTGCTTTTATTTTTACTGCATCAGCTTTGCAGTAACAAAAGGGGCCTACAAGAGAGCTGGAGAGGGGTTTTTTTGCAAGGACATACAGTGATAGGACAAGGAGTGATGACTTTAGCTGGAAGAGGGTAGGTTTAGTTTAGATAATAAAAAGAAATTCTTCCCTGTGAGGATGAGGAGGCCCTGGCACAGGTTGCCCAGAGAAGCTGTGACTGCTCCATCCCTGAAGTTTTCAGGGCCTCGTTGGATGGGGCTTGGAGCAGCCTGGGAATAGTGTAAGGTGTCCCTGCCCATGGCTGGGGGATTGCAACTAAATGAGCTTCAAGGTCCTTTCCAAGCCAAACCATTCTGGCATTTTGTGATTTTGGGGCTTTCAGTAGAAGTAGAAGCCCAGTCTTCCTGAAATACCCTGTTCTATGCACCCAGCATGACCTGAAGCAGCATCTGGTTTCTTTTGCTGCCTCTGCCTGCAGCATCCTGAGTACAACAGCAATTTGCAATTTACTCTCTTCTGCTTCTGCCACGTCCTTCATTGCGAAGCCCAGGCCCTCACTGCAGTAGCATCTGTGTGAGTCTCCAGTACAGAAACAGAATTAAGGTTTTTTCTTCCTTTACAGAGCAAGGCAGTTCTTTATAGAAGGATCAGCATGATTAGCTCACTGGTTTACATGCATTTGTTTGCTTGTATGAAGGCTTTTTCTGTCAATGGGAGGAATGTTTAGCATCTGATTTTCTGAACTGAAAAGATTTTCTGTCTGTATAATTAGCCTTATTTATACAATTAGAGCTTAACCACTAATTGCTTGGGGTTTTTTTAGTTTGCTTCCTTCTATGTAGAATATTCATCAGACAGCTCATATTGGAAAGTCAGAGATTGAACAAGATAGTTGTTTTTTTGTTTTTCATGTTCCTACAAGGAATGTGTTTGTCACTGAAGCAATGAATTTTTGAATGTTATCTAAACACCACTTAATGTCAGCTTTTTTCCCTAAGTGACATGATGATGAATTCCAGAGAAAAAACTGTCTTAATGAAATTTCGTCACATAAATAATCCAGTTGTGCCAAGAAATTCCATAATGACCTCAAGACTTAGCAGCTGCCAAATACACTGCTTAGCATTAGCCACTCTTCTTGAGATACTAGAGGAATACACAATGAACACTGCCAAATCTGCTTTCTCTAACACTTAATCTATCTTTTTTAAACCTAATTCATTGTCTGCAAACAGCATTTGCTTTTAGAATAGTAGCATGTGTTCATGCTCTGCATTGTCCTCCTCTGTCTCTCTAGCATGGTAGGGGCTGTGGTGCATCCTGTATGTCTTAGAATTTAATCATTCAGTTATCCAGTACAAATAAAATAATCTGAACATGCTGGTGAGCAAGAGCAGTCGCACTCAGTTACAGAAAAAGACAGTCCAAACTTGAATGTCATCTAATAATAATAATTTAGTAGGCTCAAAATATAAAACATTTAGTCATAAACTGGATCATTATAGAAATTTGAAAGATATTAGAGATTGTATAAGAATAGCAGTGGAATTATGATTATAAGAAGTAGCAGAGTTTGGGTAATTTCTTCTTTATCCCTAAGCAATCCTGGCAAACAGAAACGAGGTGAGCACAGTGGAATCTGTTCAGCTGGTGGTTGTCTGCTTTCTTTCTCAGAGAAACCAGCTCTGCAAGGCTTCACTCTGTGCTGGGCTTCATCCCTTGTGGTGCTTTGTTACACACCCGACGAGGCCTGGAGGGGGCTGAACAGTTCTGGAGAAGCAGGCAAACTGCAAAGGCTGCGGGAGGCAGAGTGCAGTAGCATGGAGGCTGTGGCTCGTTCTCTGCTGTGCTCTGGGCCTGTGCTCATTGGCCAGACGTGACCTGCCAGGGCAGCAGAAGGGAACAATCAGCTACCCACTCTCAGGGAATGGCACCTTCCTTTGAGTCTGCCTCAGCTGCATGCTAACCCTTTGCTCAGGTGGGCAGTGTCTTCAAGGCTTTTAGGAGGCTGAATTCAGTGTAGCTGATTCCTGGCTCATTAAATAGAAGTAAACAAAACTTCTCTGTTCCTCCTGTCTGTAAAATGGAAATGACAGTGTTAAGAACTTCAGATGAAAAGGTTCTGCTCAGGGATGTTACTGGTGATGTTTTAACACAGCAGTGAAGGCAGGATTAATGGTTAGGCAATTTAAAGACTTGGAGAATTTTCCTAACTGAGAGTGATAGAAGTAGTTTAGCTGCAGTAACTAAAAATCAGCCTTTGGTACAGCTGTTACTACTGTTGCTACAGAATATAAGTCATGCTGCTTCTGTGTTGTACTTTGGTTTGCATATATATATACCCCCTATACACCCCCTCCCTTAGTCCTCAGATAAAAGCACACCTACCTGTGCATGTGCCCCTCTTTGTGTGTGAGTTGATCTGTTAATATCCTGACTTGTTTTCTGTTTAGGTGGGTACTGTCGCTATCATCCATTACCAGCTTGTAAACACTTCTAGATTTGTGTTTTCCACTACTTTTTATAGCCGCATGAGGCAAAAAGTATTTCTTCATATTCAGTGTTTTCATTTGGAAAAGCCCAGGTTGCAGTGCTACCCCAGTTGTTATTTCTGGCTAATTCTGTAGAGAAATTCTTAAGCTTCAGTAAATTCATCCAGTAGGATATGGCTGGCAGCAGACAAAATTTCTGGTATTTCAGGTGATCTTGTAAAAACTGTCAGAACTGTCATTAACTTGTAACTCCCTCTGGAGTGTCTCTATGTCTTTTAGGGCCTCTGAGATCAGCCTTTCTGTTTTGCCAGGCTGAAACTTCTCTTTCACAGCATGCAGCTCCCAAGTGGCATATTTAGCCGTAGCTGTGTACTTTCCTTTGTTCATGTCAGCAGTGTTAACAGTATTGGACTGAATTAAGCTTTACTAAGTTTGCAGCAGTTAGGATCTTTAAATGCTTTTCTTCAAAGCACTTCTTCCTCATAAGAGAATTGGGAAAAAGCAAAAGAAGCCTAATGCTTAAGGATTCCTATAAAGAACTTGATTGCTGTCACTGAGTGAACCAGCCACACATATCACACTGCTCTGCAAAGTTAAGAGCACTTTCTTCCTCCGAACTCTTTGAAAGCATGGATGCCTAGAGCAGGTGCTGCAGGTTTGGGCAAGCTTGAGATAGATTTAAAGTCCTACATTCAGAGCTCAGATTCAAGTGACATTTTGAATAGCTTAAATTAATTACCTGCTTCAGTTAGACTGGATTGTCATATAAAATGTTCTAAATCAAATGAAGCACAGTATTTCAGTGAGAGGTGGCTGTCCTTACCCCTCTGTCCCTCTTGGAAGGTGTAAGGAGTGCTGTGGATAGTGTGTTGCAAGGCTTGTTTCCCTGGGATAAAGCAGCCTTGGAGGGGATTACAGCAGCCAGGCTCCTGAACAGCTGATATGCAGCTAGCAATGTGTTATTTTCAGGTACCTGCTACAAGAGTATATTGGAGAAAATGCATTGTGAGGTTGTGTAGTTTTGTGCTGCTGGAGGACTTACTGTCAGTGAAAGCTGCAGGTGAATGAAACCTCTGGCCAGCTGCGGTTTGTGCTGACTTCTTCCAGGCTGCAGAAATTCCACAGCAGGGCAAACTGCACTCCAAATTCTGGTTTCCAAATGGGACGTCACAGAAATAAGGATTATTTGAAAACCAAAACAGTTCTGAAATCTGGTGAGGAGCCCAAAAATTGCCGAGGTAAAGCTTTTAAAGAGTGTGCTGTGAGCACAGCTCCTGTGTATGGCACACACCCAGTGGCCTCAGGGCTGGAACTGGGGCACCCTCTGTTTCAGGTGCCAGCTGCTGCACTCAAGTAAATGAAATCCTAGTAGGACCTTTGTTTCATCTCCTTTCCAGGGTGGTGTCTGCTGTCTTTACACTCCTTCATCATTTTTAGTCAAAACTGGAGAATTCTTTGTTTCTTCCTGGCAGTTGTACACTGCAGCACTTCTCCCCTCCCTGCCCCTCGATAATTCCCATGACTGTTACAGGTGCACTGCTTGGGGTGCTAAAATAGCTCATTAAACACAGAAACTCTCTTTTCCCAGCACCACTGTGTTCAGGATGCCTTGAATCTGCTGGTTTGTGGCCAACAGGCTGCCAGCTTCCTGGTAGTGAGGACTATTGATTTCCATACCCAGTAAATATCTTGTAGGCGATTTTCCTTTTTAATCATTGTTCAGTGAGCACAGCCAGACACAAATAAATTGACATAATAGTTAAGGCCTCCTAACAGCTCCACTCCCATCTCCTGAGGCCTTTCTTAGCCTCTAGGATTTTTATAAAGATTTATTTCCCCTAAAAATAATTACATGATAATCTAATTACTTTGTTACAATTCTTCTCATAATGAACCTTGCTATGTTTCAAACGTAAAGAAAAAAATGAGATGGAACATACCTGTATTAATGCTAGAATGATAGAACACTGTATTAATCTGAGGAGCTTATCTTACATTTCTTAAAATTACTTCTAGTTTTTTGTTTAGTTTTTTTGATCTTGTTGATATGTTCACTAAATATGTTCTCAGCCACTGCCAAATAAAAATAATATTTACCTGATTTTTACTGTACATCAGTAAAAACATAAGTGGTATGAACAGCAAGAAGGAGCAGACACATGAGTTTATGCTATTTTAAATGGGAATGTGTTAAATAGAATCTGCTAGTGTGAAACAAATATTGATAGGCCTGAAGTGTGGAGTGGAAAAAATGCATGCTGGAAATTCAGTCTTGTCTTAGTTTGCAGGCTGGGTACTTCCTGATCTATTTCCTTTACTAATACAGGAATTCTTGAATTCTGATTTTCTTTTTGTTTAGTTCTGTTGTCATTTCATACAGACAGAGAACTGCATGAAAATCTCCTTGGAATAGATGTAATTTTATTCGTTGTTCATCAGTATCTTCTGAGTAGTCTTGGTTCCAGAGCATTTCAGTTTCTTTCTGCAGCTTTGTGTTTGGCGAGTGGGTTGCACCCACCGATGGACTTGCATGGGCAGAGCTTCAGGCAAGCAGATTCCATAAGGTGTGTGAAATATTGACTGGGACGCATCTGCTTTTAATTCTCAGAAAGCATATTTTGTAAAATTTAATAACACTTTGAGGATCATGGAACACGATAAAAATAAATCATCTGAATACCTAGGATACTTCTACAAATAGCAGTAGAGAGATCCCACTTTACTGGCTCTCAGAATGTAGGAAAATATGCTTTTTTATTTTGTTCTCACATATAGAGAGTGTTTCAAGGAAAAGTCAGAGGGGAATATATATCTTTTTTTATGCAGGATAAAAATTCTTTTTGAAAGAGAATAGAACTGTTAATTTTGCTGTCCTATATTCAGTATGTAAAGTCTTGTAACATTTTTCATACAAACTAGATGTCTTGGGGGTTTTCTCCTATTATTTTCATAATAGAAAATCTGTTACCTTTTGTGAGGAACTCACTCTGTTGTTGTGGATAATTTTTAATGAATTTCCAGTGGAAGATAACAGAGCTCTGCCCCAGTTCTCCTGCTTGTCTCCAGTGTGGCTCCTGTGCGCAGTCGGAGCAGTTAAACCCCCCCCCTGAGCTGGGGCAGTACTGGCAGTTCTGCTTTTCCACCAGTGGCACTGGGAAGCACCGTTCTCCTTTCAGGGCCCACTATATTTGGTGTAATTTCCATGAAGACTTTTCAGAATAGGCAGCTTGAGGCTTTTCAGCTAAAGGGGTTCAAATGGATGTTTCCAGTCGGGGAGGGGAGGGGCGTGGAAGCTCCTGTTCCCAGTGCTGTCAGCTGCAGAGCTGCGCTTTACAGCGGGGAGAGCCCCAGGAGGGCAGCAGCCCTTCCTCTGCTGTGTGCCCCAGCCTGGTGGCAGCACAGGGGCAGCAGAGGCCGTCGAGAGCAGGCAGGGTCCCCGTCCTCTGCCCTCCCTGCAGCCGCTGCTCCGAGCACCGCCAGGCCACTGCACAAACGCAGCTCTGCCCCGGCAGCTCGGGCAGCTCGCATCTGCACGTGCACAAAGCACAGCTTGGATAACGAAAGAAATGCTACCTGGGGTGCAGAATGAAGTGCAGAGTCAATGAGAGGAGTCAAAAAAGGATGGTTTTCCCCACTTGAACTTCTCTAAAAGCTGCTGTGAAGATTAGCTCTGGAAGAACTGAAAGGTCGTATAGGCCTAAATCTCGAGCATCTCTTTGTGGATGGAGTGCCTCTCTACTCGATTTTAGTAAAAGTGCATAAGATCAAATTAAGATCACAGTTGAGGTAAAATATAAACCCACTCCTTCTTTAGTATTTCAGGTTCTTCATGCAAATGTTTTAAACAGGAAATACCCCTGACAAGTCTTTTCAGGGAAAAAATAAATTGCCAAGGTTTTTTTGCCACTACTTACCAGGTATTTAAATCTTTGCCTTTTGTCAGGTAAACTCGTTTGATTAATGCTGTCTTCCATGTATGTAGATTCTGCCTTGGCAGATGAGAGGGAGCCACTGCACGGGTGTATCTGTTTCCTGCGGAGAGTGTGCCCTGTGCGCCGGGTACGGACAGGGGAGGGCAGATGTCACTCACTCTGCCTGCGACCCTGAGGGTGCTGGAAGCAAACCACGCCCCTCTCTCTTTCTCTGCTCGTATGTTTTGCCTAATAAACCACATCAGTCGCCTTCATCACCTCCTTGTTCTTTAAAGATGTACTTCTCTTCACTGCTTTTAAACATTTCTTTATTCATTTGAATCCTTTCTTGCTCTATATCAGCTGTTCTTTTAAGTTCTTTAAGGCTAAGGCTTTGTTAGATGCCTTTGAGTGTGCAAATATAGCCTGTTTTTTTGTTGTCAGTATACCTATTGATGCCTCTAGAAAATATTTTGATAGATAATGAGGCAAAACTTCCTTCACAAAATGTGTTTCTGTCAATGCCAATAAATATATTTGTCTATAAAGGCACTCATTCTGTTCTTTAAAATAGTTTCCACCAGTTTGCTTGGCTTTCTGGTCCATGTTTGCCCAGAACTCCTTTGCAATCAAAGCAAATTTAAGCCAGAAGTTAAACAACACCCTTGGTGGTTAAGTCTGGAGTTTCTTTCTGCTGTAGGCAGAATATGGTGCTGGTGCCTTGTTACTGCTCATTCGCTCATCAGAGAATTCTCTTTCAGTATCTTCTGTCATTAAGTTTGATCTGAAATAGACTTTCTTGCATACTGCAGTAGAGGGAGGAGATTCCAGACTAGGAGTCTTTCCAATCTCCTCCACCAAAAATGCATGATTTTTTTTCCCCATCTAAGGCTTTATTGTCACTAAGCGCTTCTTCTATATCTTCATCATTTTATGACCCTAAAGATTCTCAGCAGAATTCTTCCATCTGTGTTTTTTATGCCTTTTAAAAGCTGTTCCCCAAATGTTTTTTATTTTTGTATGTCATTTATATTGTACCTGCTTGAGCCTATGGTCCTTTCTGGTTTATTCATCTGGACATTGAACGTCTTACTTTGCTGTTCAGCAACACTGGGTTCTTCAGGCTTCTCTTAAGTTTCTAGAAGGTGAGATTTATTTGTGAACAAAGTTGTCTCTGAACACCCTTCCTGCTGCCTTTAAGAATTTTACTTGTTGTTTAAAAAAAAAAAGAAAAAGAAAAACCTGGTCCAGGCGCTGCTTCCAGCAAAGCAAAGAGTTGCATCGTCCTCCCTCTGGCTGTCCATGACCCCTCTCCACTGGGCATAAGTGAAGCTCTGCCATCACCGGGTTGTTGCATAGTTGAAACATGACAGGAATAGTATTTTTCTTCTTCTTGCCCAGCATATCAGTTTCATGGGATCACAGCTTATTAAACTGACTAGAAGGCTTGGCCAGCTGGTTTTAAACTACTCTCTAACATATGATTCTACTTACTGCTTGCTACAGCTTCGTCCACCTTTGAGATATTCTTTGATTTTCGTGTTCTGGGGGCTCTGATTGCTTTTCTTTCTACTAGGCATCCTGTGTGTTTATTATGCCCATATTTGATATAGTCAGTTCAAAGTGTGTAGGGCAGCAAGGCAGGCAGGCAGGTTGGTTCCCCATCTTACTGCTTACATGGCTGCAGAAAAACGTGTATGAGTTATTTTTAATCTCTGTAAAGCTGTTTCTTTTACATAGAACTGTTCCTTTTCTTTGCTGCTTCCTATTTTGATTATTTCTAGCTTCTACCCATATAAATTCTTTTGACTTCCCCAGTGAGCTTTTCTGCACCCATCAACACTCTTCCACTTCTCTGTTTCAGCAACGTTGCACAAAGCTGCCCCTGTTCCTGGGAGGTGAATTACCCAGCACTGCAGGCTGCAACTTGTAACTAAGGTTCCTGACCCGAGAGTGTAGTTACTTCTTGGGAGGAGGATTTCTTGTGAACAATTTCCAGCTCGGGTCAGGACCCTCCTTCTAGCCAAGAGGGGCTGCTGGCCTGGAAGTGTTGGCTGCTGGGCAGGATCTTCATTGTGCTCACAGTCTCAGCCCCCGGGGAGCTGCTGTTGCTGCATCTGTTGAGCAGTGCAGGATATTCTTCGCATTTTGGAGTTTTTAGTTCCCAGTTGGATGGGCAGCCTGTCTCAGTTCATCCTGTCAGTGCTGCCTAGTGGGCTGCTGCTTGTTTCCTTATTGGAGCTCCGACTGACCAAGACAGCAAACTTCTTCTCCCTATTTCTAGCAGTTGCTTTGCAGGCTGAAAGCATGTATCTGCTAGATTCACTTTCATGGAGCACCTCTAATTGTTGTGGCAGAATCGGGGCTGAAGAATCCCAGGCAGACCTCTTCACACACACCGATGTGTTTGGGATGTTCTTGACATTCAGAGTGTCTCTGTTGCCTTTTACACAGAAGGGCACCTCAGCAAGTGGCTCTCCTGTGTCTTCTCTTAAGTATGTTGTGGTGTTAAACAGCTTCTTTATGAAACCCATCGGATTGCATCAGCCATGAGATTGTGGGTATAGCTACCCGATGTGACAGAACAGCGCTTGGGTGTGCTGAGTAGTCCTTATTGCCTGCATTTGGTGTATTTGTATTATATTGAGGGTCACTCTACTGGACGTAAACCATGGAAGAGAGATTAATTCCAGAGTCCCAAAGTCATTGTCCATGACAGGAAGTTTGCACTATTGGAGAGAAAGCACCAACCTTCTATTTTCAGAAGAAGGAGCTTTGGTCTTGATGAGAAATAGTAAAATCCTGCAGAACACAGTTCATTAAAATTCAGTCTGGCATCACTGGTGAGGTTTGCCACCTGCGTGCCCTCTTACGTGCCTAAGTGGATTGTGGGTCGTACAAGTATGTCAGGAAACAGCTTACAGGGACACCTACTTTAATACCCAAGGTTGAACATCTGCCTCTCGTAATCAGTCACTGTCTCATTAAAAAATCATTTCTGACAGTCAGTCACCCAAAAATATCCTGAGAACAGCCTGGTGGTTGGTTTGGTAGGAGTTTGTGAGTAGAAAGAAACCGGCTGGATTCACACAAAATACCATTTGGTGGTAAAGCCCCACTTTTGTTGCTGGCTGGAACAAGTACAGACCTTCTCATGTTCCTCACTCTAATTTGGCATTAATGAGCTCTTACAGACAAGGCCTCTGTGTTTATACAGTTGTCTCTTGCTTGTTTCTACCCATCTGTCTTAGACCACATTGGAGTTTTGTGTTTGCTTTTTTTGTTAAGCATGAAGCAGCTGGCCAGGGCACATACAGTCACATACAGCTGTCTATGTGTTTCTAAGTTAATATCTGCTTGATGAACGCCTGGAAGGAATCCCTCTGTTCCCTCACGTGTTTCAAGTCTTACAGTTCAGTTGGATGTACAAATCAGTCTGGTTCCCTACTTCCGTGCTTTTGAATTCAAAATTTTTATGCTCTTCTTTAGGCATTTCAGAAAAATGTCTGCTCTCGTGGACATTATAATTTGAAACTAAATTATGAATGTAAAATTATTGAGAAATAATGAAAAGTATGAGCCATTGTGTACCAAACTGGCTGCACCGAGACCCCATAACATGCCCTGTGAATATTTCTTGGATTTTAGCTTTGGTTTTGACTGCGGTAATTGTACATTTGGAAATGGCACTACTTGATCTGTTTGAAATGAGTGTTAAAAATAGTTGCAGTTTTCAGTATTGCAAAAATAGCTTTAAAATGTGAGTGGTTGGATTTTTCGTTGTCTGATAGTCACATATCATCTAACCTTTTAGAGTCAGATTTCAGGTATTATTTTTGCAAGCTAATGCTGTTGTGTATTGTAAATAAGCAGACTTTGAAGATAGTTACAAATAATGTTTAAAAAGTCACCAAAAAAAGCACTCAATAAACTTAAAATAGATTTGTTTTTCTTCTGTTGTTGTTGTTCACAACCTTACAGGCAGCATTCCTCCCATCAGAGGTTGAGCACAACACAAATCCCATAAGAAAGAACCCAAATGCTCAGGTCTCAAGATTTATCCAGGGCTGCTTAATTCCAGGTATTTACTGTGGCTGGAGTAGCAAGGAGTTCCCCTGCAGTCAGCAGCATCGTGGGGAGGTGTTCCTGTTGTGGCACAGCAGGACAGATCTGCTCCCGCGCCGCACGGCTGCGGCAGCGTCTCTGCCCCGTGCTGGAGCGTGGCACAGTGAGCCCTGCTGCCCAAACCCCACAGGCACCGTGGGCAGCTCGACCTGTGGCAGTTAGCTGGGAATGCAGTTGGAAGGATGCTGCTGGTGAGCAGAGATAAGTGCTGCCTAAAATGTATTAGAAAGCTTGAACCCAGCCTTGTCTCTTACAGTGAAATGTTCGTAACCCACACATTTAATGAGAATAATTCCCTCACACTAAAAGTCAAATCTAGCAGTACAAATAAATCCAGCAGCCAGCTTAAAACAATGAAGTCCAACTAGATGAGGAGACAGGCAGGGTTTATTCTTTATTTACCTTAATAGATTTGTGAAGCTAAGTCCTGTGCAGCTGTTTGAAAATTTATGGAATTCATTTCTAAAGCAAACCACTTGGATGATAGACACGGCTGTGATTCCAGTTGTGTCAGTGCCAGGAAAGCCTTTGGTTTTGTACTGTGAACACTCTTTAATAACAGGTCTTGTGTTTAGCCTTTTGGCTTCTGAAAGCAAATTACTCCCTTCTTGATATGCAGCTGATGGTGATGCAGCCTCCTGGTTTAGCTTTCAGTTCGTCATTGTCCCTGGCTGTCCATGTCTTTGCTGCCTGCGCAGCGAGGCCTGGCAGTGGCACAGCACAGCTGAAGGAGATGCTCTGAGTGCAGCACAGCGTCACCAACTGCACCTCTGCTGCCGTGCCCAGCACGAGAACGCCGTCAGTGTGATTGCCTCTTGTACACAGATGGCCTTTTAAAGTGTGCTTAAACTCCTGATAGATTTCCAAATATTTCCAATTGAAAGCCTCCTTACAAATACCCATTTCAGGGAATGGGAGCCAACATTTCCATAATCATGTTTGGTCGTTCACACAGCCATAACGTTTGAATATAATGAGGAAAACTGGCTGTGCTAAGGCACAAGCGTTAATTGGAAGCAAATGCCAAAAAGATGTTTTCGTAATGAATGCATCGGTATTTAAGTAGTTTCCCATTGCTTTAATATCAAAAATGTGCTGGGATCTGCCAACTCACTTGGTAATCTTGGATAATACCAGGGAAGTTGCACACAGTCAATGGCTTTAAGCAGCACTTTTATTCTGCACACTTGTCAGGATCTGGGCATTCTAGCAGCAATTGCTTGCTGTCTTTTACAACCTTGGCAGCAAGTGTCAAAGTGGCTGCAGTTTTTGTCCAGGGAAAGTGCTGTCCTGTAATTCCAAGGGACACTCGAGGACACCACTCAGGATAGCAGAATAAGGACCTACAACATTTTACTGGGGCCTGACTGTGGCTCCACTTAGAGCCCAGCTCAGTAAAATCCGCCTGCCCGTGGGGATTGCTGGGCAGAGTGGGATGTGGCATTCACACAACTAAAGCTGAAGGTGGACGTTACTGCATGGGAATTGCACTGGTTTGTTTGCAGTGCCCTGGATACACATTGTGCCATGGCACAGCAGTGTCTGAGCACAAAGTAAAGCAAAGCAGGGCTGTGAGAGCCACTTCCATCTGCACACTACAGTTCTGAGTGGTTCAAAGTGAAACTCTGGCTAGCTACAAAGCAGAGCTACTGAGAAGCCGTTGAAGATCCATTCGTGTAAGTAATACCATTCATATCTCATGGCAAGTCATGTGCAGTTCCACCCATCAGTGTTTCCTTTTCCATTGTAGTTGGCATGACAAAGCAAGGAAGTGTTGCCAGAGTTAATTCTCCAGCTCTCTTATCTCTCTTATCTAGAAACTGGCTCACCCTGGCCGTAGGAATGTTTTAGATAGTATTTCCATCTTGTCTTACTGTCTACTCATGACTCCTTGGCAGACTGCCAGATCTTACATCTTTTGCTCTTTCAGGTTTTTTCTTTCTCTTGAGGCTGTGCCTGTTTTGTCCCCCTTGCTTTTTAAGTGGAAAATACTTTGTTTTTCCAGAGCGTTTGAGGATAATTCTCTCTCACATTTTTCTGTATTATTGTGTAATTTTCCTTTTTTGTGAAAGAAGGTACTGCTTCAAGAGTTCCCAGAAGCTATGGCTGCCATTTGATTTCTGTGTTCTCTCCTGTTGTCGGGGGTTTTAAAGGATATTTGTTGTAAGGGAGAGAAAAAAATGAAGGAAAACTGACCTTACTTGAGGGGAGGGTTTTGCTGTGAGCATTCAAGGAAGTAAATTATTTTCTGTTCTGGAATCCCATCAGGTCTTAATTGACACCATAGGTAAATATATGTCACACTAAGGAAGCCTATTCATGCTGCTCTTGGAAAAGAAGTATGCACCCCCTGACATTATTAAGGTGCACTACAAATTATTTTTCAATAGAAATAGCTGTATTTTCTCTAAGGTGACCAGTTAAGTAGCTTATTTCTTTTTCTGTCTACCTTATGTAGATGTATCATATTACAGTGTTGTAATTGATGAAAATTAGGCTTAGTACTTCTTCCTTTCTTTAAAGTATGTTCACAGTGAGCGTTTTCAACCTGTAGCTTATACGTAAGTCTAATGTGCGATCATCTAAGAGAAAATGTGGTGCCTAAATGCACAAAATGTTGGAAAATGCCTTAAGGTATGGAACTGTGTTTGGATTGCCACAAAGTTTAAATGAGGTCTCTTGATGAGTGCTTTTACAAGAACAAAAAAGTCAAAGGATACAAAGAAAACATGACTTGAAGTCTGATAAAAGATCTAAAACAACAAAAAAGAAGGAATAAGTAGTTAATTTTCACTGGGGGCGGAGATCACTCGCATGTCCCAGGGAGATCTCATCACCTACTCAGAAATAGTCTCAGGCAAGTGTATCAGGAAGGAGGAGGTATTTGCTTAATTTATGACATTATTTGTGGTAATAAAAATGAAAGTGGCTGTGAAGAGGTATATTGGGATCTCGAAATAAGTGATTAAGGAGTGAAATGATAAAAGAAGCTAAGTGTTGATAATGGAAATTACTGTACGTTGAAGAAGCCAGTCCTGATCTGTACATGTAACACGAAGGGCACTGAAGTGGTGGTTATTCCAGGCAGTTCTGGATAATTGTGGGATTGTGTCACTCTGGTGCTCAGTATCCACATCTCACATACAGTTCTGCCACCTCTCCCCTCTCAGAAAGATAGATGAGGAGCCCAACAAGGCTTACTGCGTTTTTGAAGCAGTTCCATACAAGGAATGACAAAGTACAGAAGTCTTCATCTTGAAGGAGAGAAAACTGAAGTGGTACGAAATAGAGAGCCTGTAAAATAATGAGTAGAAAATAGACAGTGAGAAGGGAAGGATTAGTGAATGTTTTTTGTAGTGGGGATAATACTGGGAAGTGGATTTTAAAACAGAAATAGTCCTTTTTCCCTAGACCCATTATTACATTATGTGACTTGCTGCTCAAAAATACTGTGGATACCAAAAATATAAGTGGATTAAATACAGCATTATAAAAGGCAGGTTCATGAAAGGAAATCCTGTAAGAGGCTGTAAAATATGAAGATACCACATCTGGCTCAGGTAGTTTAAAGAGTTTGCTAGAGGAAGGATGAACTAGGCTTGCAGTGGTTTTTATATTCTTTTCCTGAACCGTCGTCGTTAGCGATCGTGTGCTGAGCTGCAGGACCTTTGGGCTGACCAAGACAGCAGAGTTGTATTGTCAGTGAAACATCGATACATGACAGCAGTGGCTGAAAAAACCCAAACTCTCCTACTGTATGCAGATTAAAATCAGAATTGTATTTGTGCTGTAGCCTTTTACATAACTGGAGTGTTTGGCTGACGAGAGCAGCAGTGCTGTTCTGAACTGCCTGACTCTTTGGGCCATATTTGTCTTTCTCATTTGGAGGTGTAAGATGATTGCACTGCCTTTCTCTAAAGCCCAGTGGCCTGTGAACCTGGTTACAGTTCAGGTTCCGCTGGAGACCTGGGCTTGGAAGGCCCTCTGTATAGAGCGATGTACTCCCTTCTGTCTTGAATCTGGTGAGCTGTGGAAAGCTGCATGACCTGCACTTGGCAGCCTGCACCATGTGGCTGAACAGCTCCTGCCCTCACTCCAGCTCCTGTGCCTCTGTTAGGAGCTGTGCTGCTCTAGCAGAGACCTTTCTGCCAGGAATGGAAATGAAAAGATATCCTTCTCCATGGAGCACCTTTTAGTTCTGTGGCGGTGCTGCAATGAGCTCGCTGCCACTGGTTGTGCTCTTTCCTTTCCCAAGCACTCCAGCAGGTTGCAGTGCTCTGACTGAGGACAGAGCTGTTGATTTCCCTGGGAGCAGTGAGGTATGCAAAGGGATGTGTTTCCATGGCCCCTGCTAGTGAGCAGATGGGCTGCTGCTTCTCATACTAATTGGACTACTTCAGTCAACTGTGGCTTCATTCCCAAGTATTAATCTGTCGAATTGGAGGCCGGAGCTCACAAAGAGACGGTTTACCGTGACCAGGTGGTGTAGGCAAGTGCGGCTATTGAGGTGTTGAGTGGATTTTCTGTTTGTACAGATCTTCCTGTTTGGACATCCAATAGCCTGAAAGAGTCCAGCTGGAGTCCAGAACTCCAACTCATCCTAGTCATCCTGCAGGTGTCCTACACAGATGGAGATGTCATGGAAGTGCTTTTGAAGCACCCCTCCCTGTATTAATACCATCAGTTCTGTCTTCTCCATGTTGTGCTACTGTAGCTGGGCTCCTGCCAGCACAGCCAGCCAGAGGAGTCTTGGAAAAGCCAGGAGAGAGTGCGCTCTAATGAGGAGAGAAGACCTAAGTTTGGAGCAAATGTTTCCTGTTTGTCTGGAAGTCTGCTATCTGCCCCTCCCACCCAAAGAGGAAACAAATATTCCAATTTTGTAGCAGACCTTCTAAAGGACAAATGATTAATCTGTTGGCCACGTATTGCTGCTTATCAGACCGGAACTATTAGACACAGATCTGTCTTGGAAGGACTGTGAAGAACCCTGTTACACTGTGTACAAAAATACCTTCACTCAAATAAAATAAGAGCTTAGTTGATAGGCAAGGGGCCTAGTTTGGGAATTTTTCCAAATCTACTGTTAGCACAAAAAATACCACCCAACCTGTTGGAACTTTCTGTTTAGGGCCAAGTATTTCTTCTTCAAGAGTTTGCAGTAGACAAAGCCTCTTGTTGGGGTGCCTCGGACCACTTGGAGTCCGCCTGCTGTCCATCACAGCATGCCTACCCAATGGGCAGACGACTCGGAGAGCGAGGACCAGTCCGTGGGCGAGACCCGGTTCTGAGCCCATACCACTTCTCCAGAAAGTTCTGATAAGTTCGGTTGTTCATTGGTTTGTTCTGTAAATTCCCTCCTCTGTAACCTGGCCATTGGTTCTGTGTCCCCGGGATCCCCCTCCGGGCTTACCCTCTATTGGTTGTTTGTTCTGTACCACCCCTGTAGAAAACCACGGTGCCCCTGGCTCTCATCGGCCAGTTCCTCCCCTTTGCTTTCGGGGTAATAAACCTTTGGAACATTTCACGGACTGGTCCTCTCCCTTGCCTCTTTCGCCCCCGGGATTCCTGAGAGACTGAGACCTTCGGGTCCCGTCGCTTTGGGTGCGCCTGCTGATACAGAGCCAGTGCAGCCCATTCCAAGCGGCTGCCGAGGCTCGACACTTTCCAGTGCCTGTCTGCGGGAAAGGTCACTGTAGCCTCCTAAGCGGGACAAGTACCCCCCGAGGCCGACCCATCTCCCAGGGCAGTGACAGCCTCTGACATGGAATTAAAGGGTAATGCCAGAGTTGGACATGGATGATCTTTCCCTGTGCTTCTTAAGGATAGAGGAGCTAGCTGGCATGAGAGCATCCTCAAAAAAAAGCAGAGAATCGAAGTCTATCATCTTAATTAGTCAGAAAAGTATCCTTAGTCCTTGTCTCCCACATCCCAGCTGCCCTCAGTACTGTATATTTACTCTTTGCTGGTGTGGCTTTTGCACAGATGTGGAAATGTTCAGGGGAAAAGAAAAGAGTGCAGTTGTGTGTTAATGGAGGCACAGGAGAGAGGGCAAGTTCCCTGTTCGTACAGAAGTGCTGGTAACAGTGTAGGGCTGCACTAACAAAAGGTGGCTGATACCTACTTCGGAATACAGTTTCACTGAGAGGGGATCACACAGCAGCAAAATGGAGACATGGAGATGCTGGGACTTGAACTGCTGCCACCTTCACCCTGCGAACTGCTCAGCCCTTCACAGTTCCGAGGGCACTGCATTTTTATGTACACCTTCATCTTCTTGACTTCTGGAAGGAGACTTTTTGGCAACCTATTCACTCTTTACAGGACACGAAAAAGGCTCTGGGAATTGTTCTGCTGCGCATGTTAAGTTGCAGTTATACTGAATTCCAACAGAGAAATGTAATCATCAGCCTGTGTTTAAAATTCTGGTTCTACCTTGTATTGAGCATGGCTGTTACAATATCCTTTCTTCCCGCTCTCACACACAGCAGGAGCTTTTCACAGTCCATTTCACTACAGCATCCTGGAGAAAGCTGACCTCCTGACCTTGTTTCAACTGTGCTCTTCTGTAATACTCTACTCATTTCGCTGGTAGATGAAATGAGCAGCAAGTGACATTCACAGCCCACATCCTTTAGGGAAGAATTGTGCCATATCTGTGCACAGTCCTGGCAGCTTCAGCTGAGAACTGCACAATGACAAGACCATTTTAGCAATGTTTATTTTATACAGTCCCGAAAAGTATTGCAGCCATAAGAATCTGCTGAGGAATCCAAACAGGACAGCCCATGATGTGAATGACTTGGGACAGCCTCCTGCCTGGTGTCAGGTGCAGAGGAAGCTGTGCAAACAGAACACTACCAGCATTGCTGGAACAACTGCGATTGGTCACTTGACAAAAAATGCTTTTTTGTCACTTACTAGTCATTAAATTCCTATAAATGTGAGCTCACTTCTAATTACAAATGGATGAATGAAATGTTTCAGGGAAGTGGGCTCCTGGACTTGCAGCTTGTGGGAAGTGACGTTGTCCTGAAACTTTCTTTTTCTGGAGTCACAAGAGGAAAGGTGGATACTCCAGGGAAGAGTTGGATTTTGGTTCACACATACAGATAGTGATGAACGCAAACATGGACGCTGCCTTGTGGTTACGACAGGATCTGATTTTTCTGTGCTTGATGCTGTGAATGTGTTTAGAAAGATTTGTATTTTTCCCGAGCCTTGGGAAAAAGTAAATTAGTACATTTGCTCCCCCTCTTTGTTTTTTTCCTTTTTTCCTCGTTTCTATTTTGTAATCTTCGCTGCTGTATAATTTGGTTTCCTGCCCAGACAGAAAAATTAGAGTTTCTGTCTAGACAGGAGATCCTTACTCTTTCACAAGACAGTTGTTTAAAGCAGAGCGTTAGAACAACATTTATCAATGTTATTTGCACTACACACCCAGTGTAGGTAGAATCAAAACTTTGTTGTTCCTTACCCATCACTTAAGACCAGAGTAAAATACAGTCCCTCCCTGTGAGTGCTCACAGTCTGATTTAAACGTTGTTCAGAGGAATGCTGTAAAATGCTGCTGCCACCGTGCATAGACTTGTCTGTAAAGGCTCCTGATTTAAATTCTCCCCGGTGTACATGAGCTGGGAACTGCTGCCTGGATGCATGGGAAACCTCAGGGAGCTAGGGAATGCCATTCTGGCTGACCACTCTCTCCTGGTTAACTCCCACAGTCCTTAAAGCACAGCCATTGCAAGGTTGTATTTGGGTCTGGTTTATAGGAGAGGCCTGTCCTTTTGGAACACCCGCTGTATATGGATTATTTTGTTTCGAGGAAGCCAGGTGAGATGGATGGATGGAGCCAGATGAGTCTCTGTTGAATTCTTAGTGTTGAGTTTTTTGTTTGCTTGAAAACAAACAAACTGCTCTTAATTATTGTTTCTTTAATGAGCAAAGTGGCTTAGATGTACAGTGTATAAAAGCAGCTGTTGAGAAGGCTCTGATGTGTAATAGCACAAGAAGACAGGATGGCAAACAAAGCTGTTAGCTTTCAATAGCATGAAAATTATTGGAGAGATACGGGGAAAGGAGTTGAGAAGGGTGCTGGGAAACAGTGATTTGCAGTATCATTGTTACGAACAAAAGCTTTATTTTCAGAGGAAAAATGCTGAGGAGCTCGAGGAACTGAACATCTGAAGGCTTTTCTTCAAGGAAAGATAAGTACTATCAGAAGGAGAGTTGCAGAGTTTAGTTAATGGGGAAAAGCCAGTTTCACTGGCATGTAACAAAAAACTTGACAGTGAGCTACGCTGTGGGTTGATTTGCATCCTGTGCGCCTTACTGGAGTCACTGGGATTTCAGTGGATGTAAATTAGACCAAATACTATGTCCTGATGATACTGAGACAAGTTAGTTTCGTTTGAGATTTGAAGGCTCTTACTGTCCTTGATGAGAACAGCAATTGGAAAGGGGGCTTACAGGACTAGAGGTGACTTGAAGGTGCAGAGGGATGTTGAGTTAATAGGACACAAATAGTACAGTCCAAAAGCTTGGTGTTGAGAACCTGTTGCAGTGGCAGGGTGAAAGCAAATGAGGCATTCCTCAAGTCAGGAGTTACTAGAGCCAGAAACATTAGAGATGCTTGCAGTTTGCTAATGGTCGTTTGGGGGGTTCAGGTATCTGCTGATAAACTAGAGAACTTACCGTTTTTGTATAGGCATGTGCTGAAGGCAGGCACAAGGGTTCACATGTTCAGGCCAAATCATCACCTGCTGTAGATGTAATTGAGATCAGCAGAATGTCGCTGCTTCCAAGGAAATGGTGCAGATTTACACCAGTGCACGTTTGGGACTTAGCCTTTTCTCTCTATATTTTTGTCAAATACATAGTATGTGTTAGACAACAGACTTGAAAGATAAGTCAGGAAAGCACACCAGAATATTAATGCCCTTGTAAGAGTAATTTATGTTTTGCCTCTCAGAGAGATTTGGGAGGAAAATGCAGCAAATGAAAAAAGTGAAGTTATTACTGTATTATTAAAAAACCAGCAAGCTCCACAAAACCTGGAGCTGGATTCCTCCTAAAAATCAGAGACGTTGTGAAGCTTGATCTGAAGCTCTGAAAACTTTTATGCAAATATAAGTGTAAATCTTAAGGCCAGTATTGGATGACAGTTTAGTCAATGACAGGTGAAACATGAAAGTGCTGTGAACATCTCAGTGAAGCACAATAATAATATACATTTATCTAGCACTTAACATTTCCAGATTGTATGGCCATTAAATCATGCAGAAAGTTGCATTGATCTCAGATGCATGGAAAGAAAGGAAGGCCGTGCCGTATTTCTGGAGTCTCTGTAGCTATGAACAAGTTGATGTTAGACTGGAGGGCTGTGACTAAGGAATTACAGGTAATTTCAAAAAAAGTAAGAGGGAACGAGTGCTTTCTATCTAGGTTTAGTAAAAAATAACATGTACTTAGAAGTTGAATTGAATAGCCCTTGGAAAACAAAGAAATTGGTGTTTCAGACTGCAGTGGAGTGGACGGGAATGTTTTAAGAGAATAAACTGGCAAACAATAGATTGTCTTTCTGAAGAAAAATTAGCTGTGCTACTGAAAATTGTTTTAAAGACATTTAAGGAGCTCCACTGGTGATGAGCATCCAACATGCTAAGATACCCAATGTGTATTTGCCTACCAGCCCCTTCCTGCCATGGCCCCCCGTGCCAGCCCAGGGACAGGGCAAAACTTGGCCCCCTCCTCAGCATTCCTGGAACAGCAGTGAAAGCTGCTCAGGAGGGCCACTGCGTGCAGCCCCTATTGTGCCTCGTGAACTCAAATATGGACTTGGTTGGTGGTGGGGAGAAAAGAAAAATCTGAACAAAATGTTGATAATCTGTCCAAGTAATTAGAGATGTGGCTGATCTCCCTGGGGCTAATTCTGTGTATAAATACATGCCTAGAGGGTTTCCTGAACACAGTCAGAAAGTTCATTCACTCTCAAGCTGGAGAAGTAAGTCGGGGTAAAATCATAGTAATTGATGGCTCTTGGGTCTGAGTGACTTTCTGATGTTGCTGGTTGACTTCACTAGGGGAGCAGGGCCTAAGGCCGGCCCAGGTTCTCAGAAAAGGGACCATGGTCAGAGGGATGGGCTTTGTGGGAATTTGTACATTTGCAGTCTCAGACAAATTTATTTTTGTAGTTGCCATGTGTGAGGGCTTTTCATAATTGCCATCTGTGGAATGAAAGGCAGTCCAGGCTAAAATGTGCACAGTTGCAAATATTAGAAAATATGGCTATTATAAAAAGTCATAAGAACTTTATGCAAATGTTCCATCTACAGTGGAAGGGCCAGATTCTAATATCACGCATGATGCACAGTAACAGATTTTTCCTAGGTATGCTGGGATGCCCACACTGCGCCTGAGATTAGAATCTGTCCCAAAAATGGATTATTGGGATATAGAAGAGCCAGTGATGAGGAAAATCAGATTTTACTCAGCTTTTTTTTTCTTCACCCTTACTATGCGAGAATTTGCTTTCAGCATAGTTCTTGGTCTTTGTAATTCATTAGGAAAATTGGCAATAAAATAATGACAAAATGTGAAAACTAATTTTCCTCCTTTAGAAATTCACATCATCAAATTAGGACAGAGAAGTGATCTCTTTACACCCAGTTGCTCAGAGCAACTGGCAAATTCTAACTACACGAAGCATTACTTGAAGCAAACAACAGTGACTGCATTCGCAGGGGATTCCCCTGAGGTGCTGTCAGCAGGTACTGGTGGCAGTATAGTTCTGGTGGTGTGCAGGTTAATTTACTCGGCAAATCCTATTATCAGCATATCTTCATTTATTTAAATCCCGAATTTGGTGTCTTTTTATTTTCCCCCCATATCCAGATACTGTCTTTTGTTCTTGTCTCTTTGTGGAGGAGGTAGATGAGATTTGGCTACAAGCCATAATTATTCTGGGAAAATCACCCTGCGGCATTGATTTATATGCAAAATCTTGCCCTGCAGCAGCTTGACAGCTACACAAGGCTAAGAAGGCAAAGCCAGCCTTCCTGCAGGGTTTCTCTCCTTAAGTGGTATCTCGATGGTCTTTGTCTCGTCTTCAGTTCTCAGTGACCCAGGTTTAGGAAGAGAAGTTGGTATCGCTGTTCTGTTCTCATCTCCAGAGAAACCCAGCACTGGCCAGGTAAGAAAGCTCCCCTTGGACAGGGAATATTAGATTTTCTAGGATGAGGGGTGCAGCAAACCCAGCTCCTGGCCAGAGTTGAAGCAGCCCTGGCACCACTGTGCAGTTAGAAAGCCCCTTATGACTTCAGACCTCTTCAGTATTGAGCGGCAGCTGCAGCAGCTTTCCATGTGTTTGGAGTAAGGGAGCTTTCTTGGAATGCTGTTCAGAGTGCAGAGGGGTGTCTGATGTTTTGAAGTGCAGTGTGTTCCTGATGACTCCCATGGAAATCTCTGTATCAGTTGGTTCTGAAAAGTAGGTCCCTGGTCTAAACAGCTGGGTGTGAAGGGGGGGACCGAACCCTCCAAAGTGTTTTGTGGAATCATTGTTATACAGCAGTTCTGCTGGATCCGAGCTGAACAATTTTTCCTTCAATACACAGGATTCTTTGTTGCAAAGCAAGGGCTACCTGTGCAGACCAGTTGTAATAGCAGATCAGGGGTTTTAGCAAAGGCTAAAACCAAAACTGGTTCCTGCAAATGTTTTTCTAATCTAAAAAATATCTAAAAGTGTCACTGAGAGCAACACCATTGTGTTAGTGATGCTTCTCAGACCGACTGAGATTGTTGGTCTGAGATCTCAGACTCAGACCAGTCTATAGATCTTTATAACTTAAAAGTGAAGCAATCAAATTTCAATGGCAAAATGTTTCTGTGTTTGGGAAAATGTCATAAATATGCCACTGTGAAGAGACAGAGAACTTTTGCAAGAAATATTCATTAAGACTGACCATGAATATTCAGTATACACCTGAAAGCCCACATAGTTATTATATTTTTAATAAATATTTGTTTTTCAAATGTTGTTTTAACTAGTCATCTATCTTCAGATATCCTCAAAACATCATTCATCATACATCTGTCTAAATGCTAACCAGATGCTGTTGAACAAGCTGCTTTTTTAGGTATATATATTAAAGTATTCCTTTTCACAGAAAGTTTTGAGTAGAAAAATTTTATATCTGCTCATCTTTACATAACAGCATAAATTTCAAAATATCTTTTTCTTTAAAACTGTATCAGTTTATATCAGAAATATCATGGAAGTTATCTGAATAAATATCTGCAGCTGTAAAATTTTAAGGTGCAGCATCAAAAAACAATTTAAATTATACAGGGTACAGCATCAAATGAAACTTGAATACTCTGCATCAGCAGAAAGTGTTTCACATCTCACCACTTCCTTTCCAGTTGTGTTCTAGTTCCACACAGAGACACTAAGATTTGAAAATCTTCACATGCAGATGTTTAATGTGCTGCCTTGTAACAAATATTGAGGACCCCAAGGGTTAGTCTGTACTGACATTGCTCATTCTTTGCAGTTTCAGATCAGGTGAAAAGTTACTGCTGTCAGGTCTCTAGCTCAAAATCTCGCATGGTCTAAAGCTGGAAAACCGCATGATCTTGTTACTGGTGCAGGATTGGAATGAGGGATGTTGTTGGTATGATATTCTGAACAATAAGTGGACTTTGGTGGATATGAGGATCCCCATATATTCTTAGCTTTTTTCATGGCTTCTCTCATCCTTATGTTCTCTGGCATGTCATAAAAGAAAATAAGAACAGGGGATTGGAAAATACTGTGTGGTTAATTACGATCCCTTGCTTCATCAGGTCAACATCGTGCAGTTGCTTTTATGGAACTTACTCTACACAACTGTAAATTAAAGTAAATTTCATGTTCCCCCATCTCTCTTGAAAACCTGCCCCAGGGATGTAATGTTGGAATAGCTAAACCATCTCTCCTGGTATGGCCCGCAACTATGCATGATCAGTTCACACACGTTTGTCCTTGGAGTTGTTCTCTGGTCCCGAGGCAGCAGTGCTTCTCCCTCCCTCATGCTCACTGTAGTGTATTTATGGGCAGAAATACTTTCTCTCTTAAGTCTAAGTCTTGCAAAACTAGTGACAGACAGTAGCTAGACTGAGATGAGCTCAGTGGTTTAGAGCATGGTGCTAAAAATGCCACAGTTGCAGGTTCAATCCCTGTATGGGCCATTCACTTAAGAGTTGGACTTGATGATCATTGTGGGTCCCTTCCAGCTCAGAGTATTCCCTGATTTCTGTGATAGAATGCCCTGCCTTCAGTGCCTTTCTCTTCCCCAACTGTCTTCCAGTGCACATTAATGCTTAAATGTAGGTGTCTTAAATGTGAGCATCAAAACTCTGTATATTCTTAATCATGGAATCATGGAATGGTTTGGGTTGAAAGGGACCTTAAAGACGTTGAGATCTGTCACGTCCACTGATGACTGAATTTATTTCTGTGGGCAAGTCACGTAACTGTCTTTGGATCAAACTCTCCTGTGTTGTAAATCCATGAAGCTTCATGTGTTCGTTGTACATGTGTCAGCTGAGGAATTTATCCAGGTTCTTCCTCTGGAATATGTCGAGCTGGTGAATGGATTCAGAATTACCTCTCTAATGTTACAGGTTCATGAGATATTTTGGACTTGAGAAATTAAAACCAGGCTGATAAAAATGATTCTTTGACTCCCATACTACTACTTCTAAGAATAATGCCAATTTTATATTGACTAGGTATATATTAATCTGACCCTAAAATGAAAAAAAGTGTTGTTACCAGGAAGCACAAAGGTGTGTTCAACCATTGTTTAACAGAAACACAAGATTGGCTACATTTATGACTTGTTCCCTTTCACAGCTCTGTCAGGGATATAATTTCAAAAACTTTCCATATGTGGATGTTCAGTCATGGGGTTTTGTTCTCTTTCTCTAGGCATGCATGGATTTTAGCCTACTTCCCTTAAAAGAAAAATTTATTCCAAGTGAAATATTCCTTTAAATCCAGCCACATCTATTCTAGTAAAAAAAATTGTACTTAATCACTCTTGTTATTATCAGTTTTTTCAGCACAATGAGAACCTTTTTTTACTTTCTTCAGTACTTTTGTTGACTGAGAATTACATTATTCTAAATTATCATTCTGTCAACTGGGGGAGGGGTTGTCAGTAAAAGAGAGGTGTTATATTGGTGTTGGACTTGCACCCAGAGCTTTGCTGGAGCTCTGGGTGACACTGCACAACTCTGAGTGTTCGTGAACTGGTGCTGCTGTGGTTGGTAATAAGGGTAGGTACAAGGCTCCTCTGGGGCGAGGGAAATTTATTTCATTGCTTTTCCAAAAGTTACTGCTTTTGGAAGTGGAGCTTGGGGTATGGTGGAGCCAGAAGGTTGCTTTATTCTTTGATGATAGTATCAAAGTTTTTTAAAAAGTCACATCCAAGCATGAAAAAATGCCCTGTGCTCAGGATATTGCTTTAGTTCTTGGACAGTGTAATGGGTAGTGGGAACACACTGCTAGGACTGCTCTAAAACATCCCCTTGTGACAGCAACATTAATCCCATAGCATGGGAAAGTGAAAAACTGGAGAAAGTGTCAGACTGCATTTATTTTAATTTTTTCTTCCATGCAGTTCATATGAGCTAGTGGAAGGAGTGAGTGCCTCAGCATCCCCTACCAGCTGTGGATTTCTGACTCTCAAAGGCCTCCCTGGAACCTGAAGGAGCAGTGCAGCAGGAGTTGCTAAAAGCACTAGTTAGAGCTGTAATTAATGGATAAGGATATGTGAGGAATCCTCTCCTCATCGGGGATTCAGATACAGTATTTCAGTTTCAGTTCCTGTCAGTGTTAGGTCCTACATTACCCCCTTGGATATTGCCTGGAAGTAGAACTGTAGCATTTCTTAACAGTAAAAGCATTTTTTATGCAGCTGCATGGAACTGCAAGGGAATTGGCTGTTGAGACTCACCTCTGTCTGCCGCTGATGGAGGAAATGAGGGCTCAGGGATCACCTGGCTGAGGCGTGAGATGGAGAAGGGCTTTTGAAAGCAGCCAGGTTTGCTTTTCAGGGAGAGTAAGATTTGTTACAGGAGCAGAGCCTGAGTGGAAGTTCAGGGATAGAAATTTTGGGTAGTTTGACATTATTTAGGGGAGGTAGCTGGCTTCTCAACAGCTCCCAGCCCCTTGAACAAAGTTTTAAGGGAAGGAGGGCACTTCAGGATCTGGTAGCAGGAGGGCTGCACACTTTGAGATGTAACACCTTGCAAGAGGTGCAACTCCTAGAAAAATGCAATACCTGGATTTGAGTATAATTCTTGGAGGAGGAAATTGTAATTTTTAAATGGATAGTAGACAAATTCAGGTAGGAAAAAATAACAGTCTGCAGGAGTAAAAAATAAATGAGAATGTATTCTGCATAAGTCTTGCTAAAGGGAGTCCCCTGTAGGAAGAGAACACTGGAGTGCTACTTAATGTTACTAAAATGTGTCATTAATACTTTCATGTCTTGTTTTCCTCTTCTCGACATCCTCGTCGTTTGCACTGAACACACTTGTGGTGCTCAGAGAGAGACACAGCCTGAGAGGGTTGGAGAAGGGAACTCCAGAGGGGAGGTGCCTGGGAGAGGTTTCTGTGCGCTGCTGTGGCAGAGCTGCCCTTAGGTGTCCTTGGGGAGGCTGGGCAAGGGCTGGGCAGCTCCTGCACTTCGGGGAGCAGCGCCCCAGCTGGGAGCCTGTAGCAAGCACAGGGAAGCCACCTGATCCTAATAATGTCTGTTACAGAAGTGCTGCCTTCCCGATTTATTTATTTATTGCCTTATTTCAGCGGGGAGATAATGCTGGCTCTGTAATCATTTCTAGCCGTGGTTCAGATATGCAGTAAATGCAGCAGTGGGGTGGGCCTCAGTTGTTGCAGTTCACAACTGCAGCCCTTCTATAACAGGAGGGTAACTTGGTTCTTATTTTGAGGCCTCTGACAAGAACATTACAGCTCTCCTGCCTGCTCTCTAAAGGTTTGGATGAGTGCTTTACTGGCTGTGTAACAGAATAATCTTTACAAGTTGGGGGCGGGGAAGTTTTTGATCTGTTACATAAATGGGGTTTTTGATAAAATAGAAGTGTCTGTATGTTTTATGGAGGCATGCTGCTCCCCCTGAACATAGATAGCCTTGATGAACATTTGAAAATACCAGAGATCTTATAAGTTAAATATTGCAATGCTAGAGGCTTCTCACTGTTACAGTTTAAACTCGTAACTTCAGACCAAAGCTAGTACAAGTTCCACAGCCTAATGCTGCTAAAATTGTTGTGCTTCACTCTGAACTGAAGCTGCTTCAGTAACTAAGCAGAGGTATTTCTTAGACTAAAAATACTGTGTTGAACATCAGGAAGTCAAGTTATATCAGCTTAATATTAAATTAATGTTCGTTCATATACATCATTATCTCATACCATAAGCTGTGCAGCTGTTCATGAAATCTGCATCCAGTCTATAGTTTGTGACATAACTTGACAGATACTTTACCAGAACTCCACTATGTCTAAGCTTGTAGTCATCAATTTAGCCTTTTTTACATTTGCTTGTTAATAAATGTGTATCTTCCTCTATGTGTGTATTCCAGCAGTGTGCCTGGGTGTTCTAACAGTTACCCACATTTAATGCTCCTTCGTGATCTTTGGGCATGTCAGGAGCAATGAAAATCCACTTGGCACTTGTACATGTCTTGGTCAAGTTTAATCTTTTATGATGGAAAGAAGCTGAGCCTATAAAATAAAAATAGTGCAAAAACTGTTTCTTACTCTGGAAAACTGTCCAGATTCTGTGGGCTGGAAATACCATTTACTGCTCTAGAGAGGATTGTTTTCAACCACATCACTGGGGGTACTGAGGTCCTTCGTGACAAGAAGGTGACCATAGTCCCAGAATTAACAGCAATCCTCCTTGCATTACTGTATGCCTTAGATTTTTCCAACTCATATGTGCACTGTTTCTTTAAAATTAAACTGTTGTCGTTGTGGTAGATTATTGAATGCAGTTTCCTGTTAATGGAATTACTGTTGACTAAGAACTAGAGAGAAACCGACTGATAAAGATGTGCAAAATTTTCTAAAAAAGCCCTAGACATGACTTGAGTCTGCGCAGTTGATTCTATACTGAAAACAGTATCTTGGTTTGCTTAAAGGAAGATTAGGTCTATTCAAGTATGCCATGTGAATATGAGATAACTGCTTTTTCTTAGGATGCCAAATCCAGCAGGTTTTGAAAATTATACTACTCTTTGGCTGGAGATTGATTACTCTAAAAGTTATACTTAGGGGTTATTTGGAATTCTTGCTCACTGCCTGTGAATCATGGCATTTTCTACCTGCAGCCTCCTGTTTTCATTTCTCCAAGAGCCCTAGGGAGAAAGTAAAGCAATATTCATTTGGAGAAATTGTGTCCCCCACGTCGTGAATTAACTTCAGCAGTTAGAAATGAGTTCAGAGTTCGTTAGCATCTGAAGCTCCTCACATTTCAAAAGCTTTGTTTCTCTTTGCTTTTGGCTCCATATAGAGGAGGAGAAGAGTGGAATGGAAATGTCATTTTTAGGGATCACACTTCCTTGTTCTCCCTGATCTGTCTTGTGTAGGAATTGAGACAGATACTCTTCTTTCTGTTCTTTGAATGGGATCAGCAGCAATGTAACTGATAACAAAATGGCATTGGCTCTGGAATTAGGACAATTCTTATGAGAAGAAATGGTCATTTATTCAGGGGATGAGCCAGTACCAGCTGCAGTTATGTATTTTTCTACACAGATGAACTGTGAAGGTTTGTTAAGCAAAGAATATTGAGTGTGCAGAAAACTGTAAAAGTTACCAAATCCAGTGTAGATGAGCGGGAGCAGAAAGGGACTTGGAAAAGTGATGTCCTCATAGAACTGAGAGCTTTTCAGATACAAATGTTTGTCATCACTTTAAAATTATTTGTATTGCATTTCTTAATCTCCAAGTATTTTTTCATATCCTCTTACCTAGTGTGACATTGGGGCAAGGTTGGCAGCTTTCAGGTGTAGCATCAGCCTGAGCCTGCCAGAGGGAGCTGGACACCTTTATGCTGTTGAGACGGGGGCATTGCCCTGGGACCTGCCAGGGAGAGTAATAACTGCTGGGAATAACGATAGGGGATATGGATAGCCCGAAATAAAGCCTCTTGTAGCCTTCAGGGGGTGTGTATTGCCGGCATAAGCTATTGCTCTCAAGGCCTGTTTTGTATATTGATTACAAAGATTTGTTTCAAATCTCCTCTGATAGCCATTGTAAATCACTGCTTTAACTTTAATTATTGTCTAGGCAGCTGGTTTTCTGAATTCTATTGAATGTCATTAGTTTGTTCATTTAATTCTGAATTCCAAAAAAGTCACATTATATTTAAGGTGTCTCAGGTTCAGTTGATCTGAGAAATAAAATACCTGAGGGGATGTAAGAAAATAATAGCTGCTGTTTTACTGGAAGGGTGTCAGAGAGACAGTGATGAAGTAATTCAAGGTATGTATGGACACACATTGTTAACCGCTTTCTTCCTCCTTTCCTCAAGGACGCAAAGAAAAGTAGGAACAGAGTGGTGCTCTTACTCTGTAATACTCATGAGCAATGAGGATAACTTTATTTTTCTTTCTTTGTGAGTTCACAGGCTCACCTTGTGCACAGTTCTTTGTGCTCATTGTTCATATTGCTGTCTCTTAAGCCAGTTCCATGGTCACATTCCTTCTGGGACAGTAATTAACTATTAGTAATTATATCCCTGGGGCCTCTGGTATCATCCTCTGCCTTTTTGTGAAGGCCTCTACCATCATTTCACGACTGTCAGTAATTTTGGGAGCAGTTTTGGATATCTTATGAGTGACTTGGGGATACTTCATCAGAGCTTGATGTTAAAAAGTAGAGCATGGCCATAGACAGCACTTAGCACATAGTTCTTTCCTGTACAGTTTGGTACTAATCCTACCATCTAGAGGCTATTTGGTTTTTAACTCTGGCTTTTCTCTGCTGTAGTTAGGAATTCTCTTGCCTCCAAAGCCAGCCAAAACAATAAATCTGAAACTGATGGTATAATCCTTGAATCAAATAGTGCAGAACAGCTGCAGAACTCCCTTGTGGTTGGTCTTGGTGATTCTCTTTCCAGGAGATGATCTACTCCATGTGTGCAGCATGTGTGCATGGATCTCCATTGCTGCCGCAGGTTCTGGGCAGGTTTGCTCCTCTGTACAGCGAATTAATGATCTGAGACTTCCTTCACAACAGCTGTTTCAGTCATTTCTTCTTATCTGTTATTTTCATTCCAAATAATTTATTAAATTGATGTTCACATTCAAAACTCTGGATGCAGCAAAAGCAAAAAATGGAGTAACTCATGTAACTTGCAGCTGAATGCCATGTTTATGCAAAACAACAATTTTAGAGTAGTTGTCACTACCTAATTGTCTACAGTGCATCAGATGGTGTCCTAATAAAGGGAATCTTTCCCTAATTCAGGATGGTAAATTAATCTTTAATGTTTGTTTCTTCTAAGCTAATAAGTTGGATTGCAGTGGACAATTTTTAACTGATATCTTTCTTATTCCATGGGGAAAAAGTTACAGAGAATACAGCAAATTTGAGAAGAATATTTATAGACTACCATATGTAAAAGGATCTGTCATATATAAAATGCCTCATGTTTTTATAAAATGAAATATCTACTTGAAAAAGTAGTAATTTTTTTTTAAAATGAAGTATGAAACAACCCTCTTAACATTGGGGTTAAGCTTAGGAAACACTGGTATGTGGCACACAACAGGCACTGTTACAGAGCTGTACTCAGGGTTCTCTGATCTGCTGAGAGAATCGTGCTCTTTTTAAATCCAGCTATACGAAAGCCCACCTCAGTAAGACACTGAGCTGTCAGCAACTGAGGAACCTTTAAATAAGATGTACTGGAAAGGTGTTATACGGTCTAAAATCAAATCTGTCCCTGTAATTTTTATTTCCTGCATCTGTGTGGAAGGGAATTCTTAGATCAGGGGATCCATTTTGCCTCTGCCTGGATATGTAATTTTATTTTAAATATGTTCCAGGCCTGTTTAAGTAGCTGTAATCAAAGTCCCACAAGTTAAACCAAGCTTCTGAAATGGATGCCAGGGGGAGCTTTGGCCCTTGCAGACAGTATGTTCTAGTGATTATTGAACAGAAATTCATTTGAGTAAGGTAATTAAAATCAGGCTGATCATGATAATGATCTGATATATATTTTTCCAGATGAAACTGAGATTTGTAACTCTACATGGCTCTAAAATGAATCATGTTGTCTTGCATAAAAATCCACCTTATGAAAAGTAGGAAACAATTATAGTAATGATTTTACTGGAAGATAAAAGAATATAACAGGTAGGTACAGCAACACTTAGAAAATTGATGAGTTGTGTATGAATAAAAATGGTTATCCCTCCTCCCAGTAGTGCTTTCCCTTAAATAACAAATCAGACACCAGAATTCCCCTTCCTACGCCCCAGTTAACTTGATATTTCCTATTGTTGGATCTCCCTGTCCATACCGTTCATACAGTGTCAGGAATGCCATTAGAATGGCTGGTCCTTGTTGGTCACTTCTCCTGTTCTTCCTTTTCCAGAACCCTTTCCAGGGCCTTTTTCAATCCCTCCACTTTGTTGTTCCTCACATCTGTTTCTGGCCTGCTGAGTGGCAATCCCAGCTAATAGCTCCCTTCAGCAAACTGTGCCTCCCTCTTTAGCTTTGCATCTGGAACAAGGAGTCTATTTAAGTTTGTATAAAATACGAGGTTTGAATTGGATTGTACAGCACTCTCCTGATGTGAAAGCTATGATTTTATAGTGGTCTTTATAAAGCACACCTCCATAACTCATCGCATGTTCTCATTTTTCTGCATTCTGGGTATATGTATTCTATAAATCACTTTACCTTTTATAGTCTCTGTACATCCCAAAATAAATTGAAACCTAAAATGGAAGTGTAAAATTAATTTATTCTTGAAAAGTGCAATTAGTATTTATAATGTCAGCCACCTGATGCGTCCCCTTTTTTACTAGCACTCGCTGTTTACACTGCCGTCCTCCTTGGTCTGTTCTTTCACCTTAATAGTTCTGTGCTGTTATTAAAGAGAAGAGTCTGCTTTCAGATGTTTTCCATGGCAGCATCTATGCTCAGAATCCAGAGGAAAACACAAAGGAATATTATAGGTAGTATAAATACTGCTTACTAACGGTATTTTAAGTTCCACATAGTAAGAAATGATTCATTTCTTTACACAGTCGAGGTCACCACAGGTACTTTCCCGTACACATTTTGGTTGGAGAGTTTCAGTTGTGTGTTTTCATGATTTAGTATCAGATGGAAAGGTACCTTATTTTGGTCTTGCACTGCTTCCAGGCCAGAGAAGGACAATGTCTCTAGTCCTGTTGGTTTTTCTTTTCAGGAGTCAAGGGAGGCGGCTGCACTGCAGCTGTAGCCGTGTGTGGTGCTCTGCCTGAGTGGAGCTCCTTGGGGGTGCAGCTGCCCCTTCTGCTGTGCTCTGCCTCTGACAGACTCCCCCTACCCAGAGGAGAGCAGCAGTGTTCTGCCAGTGGCTCGTAGGGATCTGACTGGCCGATCAGCTGGCTCCTCTCCTGAGTCGCAGTGTCTTTCGCGGGGTTACATTTTGTCATCATCTCCCTCTGAGCTGGTCATGCCAGTTTACCACGAGCACCTTGTTTCCAAGAGCAGCAGATTTTTGCTAAAGGCCTTTGGAGAATCAGGACTGATGTTACAATTATCATGATCAGAATGATGGGAAAATGTGCATCTTGAGGAGCCTGAGTGTTTTGTGTCCTGTAAGAGTTATCCCAGCTTCAACTCCTTCCTAGTGGTTTGCGTGCCAGCTGGATTGCTCATGGTCCTTGTAGAAGCAGTTTGCTGCCTACCAGGTGCAGGAGGTCCCTGTGGCAGTGAATTTGCCCCCCCAGCACTGTGCTCTTACTGCAGGACTGCCGAGCCCTGGGACTTGATGCTCCACACTCAAGATTCAGGGGGAGGGTGTTGAGTGACGCTGGCTGTCCCTCGCTGCTGATGAGTGCTGTTGTGCAGTACTCATTAGCTCACCGTTGACTGGGATTTCACCTCTTTGTAATTGCTTTTTGGCGGGATTAGTCGTGTGGAAAGCCCAGAGTGCACCCCAGCCTGATTGCTGAAATCAGGCCTGTCCTCAGCCACCAGGAGCAGAAGTCATCACAAAACCTTCTTGTCAGCCTTGGAGTTGTCTGTGGTTAGCCTCAGGCACAGGATTTGTTACAGCATCTCTCTCTCTTCAAAAAGCAGAATAGAAATGTTCTCCTTCTACATTCTGAATCTTCCCAAGAAAAACAAAATTTTGGCACAGGCAAGCTAGCTCTGAAATCCTTATACTGTCTTTTGGGATATTATTACTAGAATCAACTTCCTTATTTACTGAGATCTTTACAGATAATCACTGCTTTGCCTTTGCCTTTATTAATCTGTTCACTATTGGCTGTACTGAACCCTGCTGATAGCACCATGAATTTCCATCCTTATTTTCCTCAATGTCTATCAAAGGCAGTCTGCCTTTTCCACTTAGACTTCACCATGGTTGATATCCTGTCCAAGCTAGGTTGTAGGTCTCTGGGTTTGCATCACTTCTCTGGCTTTTGGTCCACTATCCACCTTTGCCATATTTATTCACTATTTCACAAGATTCTCCCTCTTTTCTGCAAGTATAAAGATGTATTCTTCTTTTAGTACAGCATCTGAGGTAGTCCTTCCCACTGCTCTCCCCTTGGAATCTGAATGTGTTCCTCAGTTTGGAGACTCCCAGGAATTTGCTCTAGGAGTCTTCTGTCACCTCTTTCATAGCCGCTGGTCCATCTGCGTGTGACTGGCTGAAAATGTCCTTGGCTCTGACTTTCTGCTTTGCACCAATCAGCAGTCAGTCTGCTGCTGCCTGTGCTTCCCAGCTGCCTCTCACTCCCTGAGACCCAGGACAAATGAAACAACAGTTTTAAAGCTCCTGTAATCTGCGTTTCAGGAGATCATACTTACCTTTCTCATCATATTTGTTCTGCTTCAGGCTAGTCCAGAACAGTTCTGGCTGCACTTCTCAGTGGCTCCAGTAGAGTTGCCCAGAGGAAGCCTGGCTATCGCAGGTGCCACGTTTGTGTAGGGTGAACTATGTGCTCTGTGGGGGCTCTGACACTGCAGTGCTGCAGTTCCAGAAGGTTTAGCTGGACATCTGTGGTGTTTTTGTGGATGTCATAGAGAATTTGAGGGTGTTTCCAGATCTTACGATTGGGGCTGGAACTTCGTACTGTGTATGTGGAGCATATGGGATCCTGCAAATGGTGCCATTCGTGTGTCCCTGGGGTTTCCGGTGCTGTACCTGAATTTGTCTAACTTTCAAATCTTTGCGAAACCATTGCACCTCTGAAAATTTTCCCAGCTGCTTAGCTCTAGCTGGAGATGAAGCACATCTTTTTTCAGTAATTTTCCCTTAGAGCCATGAATGCTAGTCACTAATAAGTGAGGAGAACTGAAACAGATGCCAGAAAATTAAAATCAATTGATTTTATGGATAACGTTAACAAGGCATTTTATCTTGGTGACAAACAGTGCTGTCTTAAGTAAGCATTCATTTGACCTGGTGGCTTTGATATCAGTTGCTATTAATATCCATGTAGCACCTATTAACAAGCCTGCAGCTTCCAAGGATTTAATAGAATAGTAAAGAAAACTAGACGGAAAATAAACTGATCTGTAAGTGATATTTTGGTAGGGAAAAGGAAAGAAAAAGCATATAGAGTGTGTGGGTGTACATACATATAAAATATATAGTGTTGTGTAGTTCAGCATAATACAGGACATAATAACCATAGGCATTTAATGAATACTGTCTTATAAATAGAAAATGGATATTAATGATGATGAGTTTCCAGAATTCGAATTGGTCTCACATGAGATATTTAGCGTAAGTTATGGAAGTTGTGTTGTGTGGCCATAGAAACAAATCAAACAATAAATGGCTGGCCAGCATAAATGCATAATTAATGCTGTGTGCCAAAAGGAACTGTACCAAAACAGCTTTCATGTTTCCATAAAATTGAAGAAAACTCTCTAAAAGAAACTTAATTTGCAATACAGAGCTGATGAAATAATGTTTCTACTGTCTTTGAAGGCTGAAAGGATACTTACCAACTTTCCTGGATTACAGGGTAGGAATTAAAATTATTTCAGTGCTTTCCCTCATTTCACCAGCTGCATTCCTAACCTGACATAAGCCCATAAGATATCTTTGAACTTCTTCCTCTAAAGGTATTGGAAAACACATTTGGCAGGTCTGTGTATCAGATTTACAGCTGTGTCAGAATTTATTTACACAAGAAGAAGTTCTTTCTTCTTCCAGTATCTTTAGTTTAGCTTAGAACTACATTAAACCTCAATAACTGTATCAACACCAGTTTATGTCAGGTAAATCTGCAGCTCACAAGGTTGCTTCCTTTTCATTCAGTAGCTTATTATTGTGATGGTATTAGTTGAGCAAGGAAAGTTTTAATTATTGATGCTGTGATCAAGTCCGATGGTGCGAGGAAAAGCTAGAGCTTTATTCCTGTCCTTTGTGGCAATCCATAGGCAGGTACCTCGGCTATGAGAGAAGGAATCTGCCCTAGAGCTCATTGCAGGGAAACAGAATCATTGATTTCGGTTTCGGTTGGTTTGACTGGTTGTTGGTTTGGTTTTTTGGGGTTTTTTTGAGGGAATAGCATTAGGGTGGTTGAGATCTAACTATTGATTCACAGCCTAATCCTTTTTGCTGTATTAACAGCTAATCTATGGGGAATATGAAATTAAACATAGCTGTTCAAACTTTTATTTAGCAATGCTGCACAAAGAGAAATGTGGTTGACCTGACACCTATTAATGTTGACAGCATGATCCCTTCAAAAATAGGTGCCAGACTGTCTTTGGTCTTAACAGGGAAGGATTTTTCCATTTAAAAGAGAAAAAGATTCAGTGTTCTTACAACCAGAATTGATCCAGCTCCATCAAAAGTCAGTGTTTTTCAAATTCTGTTTAATCCAGTTTGCATTCTGTAGCCAGTATTACACAAAATGGCCACTCCAGCGTTCCTTTAGAGCACAGCATGAGTGGTCATTGACATCAGTGGCCTGAGATTTCTCCTCTGAGGTTTCTCACCACATAGTAGCTCTCTGAAAATGCTCTGTGTTATGATATGAAATATTAAACATCAGAGAGGCAGGATTGCTGACAGCACTGTAATATTGAAGACATCTGTCTGATTCATAAATATATTATATTTGGCTTCTCAAAAGCAATGGAATGTCAGTTCATACAAGAATCAATTTAGACTGGGGAAGTTCAGCCCAGGTTTAATTCCAGGGCATCATTATTTACATCACTCAGCGACAAAAACATGTTCTCTTCTCGCTTCTTTGCTTTGAAGAAGCTGCATACGTGTGTTGTTCTTTGCAGAGTAGTCTCCAGAGACACACAAACTTAACCCTGAAGAATTTGCTCAAGTGATTTGTTGTTCTTCATGTTCAGGATTGTAACAGAGCTCAGGATGTTTGTGGGGTCTCTGCCTCGCAGGTCTCCAGGTGTCTGTAGTTTTCATGTATGTACATTAGTTAGAGGGGAAGTTTGCCAGTTTCAGACAGTTGAAAAATGTCTGTATCTCTTTTCATCCCTTAATCCGACAGGTGTTCCTGCCTTGCTTCATTTGAAAGGAATAGCACAAGCACAAGACAAATTAGTGTCTGTTTAACTCATTACTGAGCGTGCTGGGCTTCCTTGCAGAAACACCTGGGCAATAAATCCTTTCTAGACCTCATCTTTTGTAAGAGATGCTATTTTCCCCTTCAGTGGCCGTCATCATCTCATTGTGTTGCATCTCATCATGCAACTGTCTCAAAGTAACAAAAAAATATTTCTGTAGTCCTGCTGACTGAGGGTGGTTTGAGCACTTGTGAGATATTTTATAGTACGGCTGTGTACTTGGAAAGTGGCTGATTCTGGACAAATGTAGGTATGTTTTCATTTTAAAGGACACAGTAAACAATTCTGGAGCTCATAGAATAGATGACCAAAGATAGTGAGAGTGCAAACACTTCAAAAACAAAATGAAGGAAATGAAAAATTGCTGGGTAATTACAGGGCAGAATATTTCAGAAATAGACTTTTGGACAATATTGACATCTGAATTGGTCAGGTTTTATCTTCTTTTTCTGTAAACACTGGGGAGAAGGAAGAAGGCAAAGAGGCAAGGAGAATTCCTATATTCAAGTGCAAAGACTTGGGCTCTTAGCAGTGCTTTTATGCCAAGCTAAGACTTCCACCATGAGGAAAAATACACAGAAACTACCTTTTAAAAGAGAAATGGAGGCCTCCTATCTGTGGTTTTGTTATCATTTCAGAGAAAGCATTTTAAAACCTCTTTCTAGTCAGGGTGGAAGAATTTTAAAATTACCGTGAAGTGGATCTGTCATCCTTCAATCTGCTTTAGGAGTCACTCTGAGAAAGAGAAGTACGCCGGGAGATTTGTTACCTTAAATTTTGACAGATAATCTGAGAAAATCCATCTAATCACTGGAGCTGGGAGAACGCTTGTACAGCTGATTTGTAGCCTGTTTGAATACCCCCAGGCTGAAACAGTGCTCTGGTTTAGAATGAAGGCTGGTTTTAGTAATCCTTCACTAGGTGTGTAGCCACATTTCTTGCAATTGCTTACTTCCTGCAGCTGAAAGCAGCTTATCTTCCGCAACAGTTTGTTGTTTAATGAGGTATAAATACCCCTCTGAAATGCTTTCCTTGTGATAAAATTCTTTTAAATTGCGTGATTTTTCATGATGTTTTACATTTGGTTTGTGTGTCCTGTAGAGCACTGGGGATGAATCAATGTCATGTGATAAGAAAGAGTGATGTTATCACTCCTCCTGCCTAGACTCCAGCTGAACCTGCATGGTGAGAGTTTCAGGAAGATAAAAAGCATAGTTTCGTGGTTAAGGCAGTAGAAAGCTGCCCCAGAGAAATGGAGTCTGGCTGTCTATCACATCAGCCTGTGCCACAGCATTCCTGTAAAATCCAAGAAAGTAGTCCGAGCTGTAATTTTCTTGACTGCATTTTACTGACTTCTCAGGTGACCACATTTAGATTCAGGGGTACTTTTGGGAAGCACCACGCAGAGAATGGATCAGATGGACTGTACACCCCATATTCTGGGGCCAGCCCTGTCAAGTGCCTTCATTAATGACCTGGGCGGTGACACAGAACGTCCCCATGGCAAGGGTGCAGAAGGTGCAGGACTGGGAGGTCTGAGGGGGATCACACCCTGGTGGAGAAGTGGCTCAGCAGAAACCTCATAAAGTTTCCCAAAAGGAAATATATTTACAAACAAATGAAGACTGGTGAAGCTGAGGAAATACAGCAAGAAAGTGTTGAAAAACACTGTCAGCAGTGGGCAAGCTGCTGCCATTTCTTTTGGAAGGGAAATTCACTGCAACACTGGTGACTCCTTTAGACCTATCTGAAAGTTGCACTGTGGTGTGCATCCTTGCTTTTGATTTCCCAGGTTTTAGATCACAGCTTAGCATCCAGTACCTGTGGGCCTTTTGTCCTGTCTTTTCAGCTAAAGGTATGAATAACGGTGTTCATTTGATTTCTGTTTACATTTTGTTAGTTACTGGACTGGAAAGTTTCCCTTTTCGGATTTCCAATACCAATATCAATAATTACACGTGAAATACCTGAGAAGTGTGTTAGTGTATCTAGTGATAATCAGAGGCTGTTGTAGTTCCCATGTCTCATAAGACTCTTGAAATCTATAATAGGGACATCCAGAAGAGGCAGACTGCAGAGGGCTTGTGAGGACTTCTTTCACTGGGTAGTTTCAAAGAAGTAATCAAAAAGAACTTCTTGGATGTGAACTCTTTATAGATTGTTGTCATCTAGAAATAAAATATTAGTGAGTCAGAAAAAAATCTTCTACATAATCTAAAATCTTTACAATATTTTTCAAATCTGTTCCTGGGCAAGTAGTCCCACTATACTGGAGGAAGACGAACAGAAAATGGTCTATTAGTGTCTTCATTTATAGTTCAAGACTCAACAACTCAGTGATTTATATTTTCAATTTAATCACACCAACTGATGTAAGAAATAACTGGAAATGCAGCTTTGACCTTGCTCAAGCAGGCTATGTAAAATTCAATGTAGTAAAGCTTGCTTATTGAAAATTGTGCAGTAATAGAATGTTTTTTGCATTGTGCAGCTTGCCAACTATGTCAATACAAGATAATGGTTTGGGCAAATTACATGACTAAAGAATTAGAAATGTAACTGGAAGAAGGAAACATAATATTGGGTTTGTGGCAAGAACTCGTTTTATATGATAAAACTAATTTGTAGTTTGATCTTTAAAGCAGAACACAAAAAGAGTACTGAAGCACTTGAAATGCAAGGTCTATTATAGAATAAAGGAAGTGTGAAGACAAGAAATAGTCTGATGGCAGCTTAGACAAGGGCAAAGGAACTCTTACTGGGCATAGCTAAGCATTTTATTCTTAGGAAAATAATTTGGTTATTTGAAATAAGCTGATAGAAATCACGAGAGGGAGAAAAAGAAATAGTTTAAGAATACGAAGTCCAGGTTTAAGAACTTAATGTAATTTACTGTAATTTTTATCTTCACCTAAATCTTCCTTACTACATTCAGGCAAGAGAGGAAAGTCACTGAACTAGTGGAAGGGCAGAAAGTACAGCTCCTTATGAAAGAGTTTTCCAGACTCCATGTGCTTATGCTGGAAAGAAAAGCAGAAGAATGTGCATGACTTCCTGCAGTCACACAGGCCAGGAAGGTGGGCCCAAAGAACACCCTCCTGTGAGCAAATTCCCTGTCTCAGGTGGAACCCGTGCATGGCTTTGTGGAGAGAAGCGAGACTTTGTCGTGTCAGCGCAAGCCAGCGCTGAGCTGGAAGAGATGCAGGTGCCTGCTTTAGGCACAGCCTGGTGAGGAGCAGGGGCAGAGCAGCCGCCAGCCCGGGCAGGTGGTTCTGCTTGGAAAGCACTGCGTGGACATCCCCTGCTCTGCAGGGATCCTGGGTGTGCCATTGGCATTGCCTGCAGTTCTTTTTCCATCCATGTGTAGCCTGCAAAAGTCTTCAGCGGAATAGCTCAGGGAATAGCTCAGGGAGTGCTTCGCTCATCCTGGTGGTTGTGAGGCATGATGAAGGAGGTAGGAAGCAGTTTTTGACACGTTGTTCTGCTGAATTGTGTTCTCTGTCAGTTCAAGTGGAGCTGTTTTTCAGACCCAGCTTGTAGGTCCAGAATGTCTGTGTGAGGCTTTTGTCTCTCTGACTCTTGAGGAAAAGGCTTCTGGTGAGACAATAAGCATTTTGCATTAAGTAGGAGGGTAAAACCTGCTCATTCCCTGGAACTTAAGAGGTGTAGAGACATATCCAAATAACTAACTGGAAGGAAATCCTCTGAATAACTGAATGTTTCCACTGATGTTGAGTACTCTATTAGAAAACGACCTTAGAGATCAAAGAGAAGTTGATTGCAATGGTTTGTGGTATTTCTTGCTAACAACACTGATTTTTTTGTCAGTCTCCTCATTTACACCTCTGTGTTGGAAGAAGAGGGTCTAAGCCCTTCAGTTCAAACATCTTTCATACAAGGTAGATGTGTTTTTTCCAAAGGATAATTTCTCTCCTGGTACAGCTTCTCATGAAATTATAAATTCATTAATTTGTTAAAATACCCTAATGGCCTGGCACAAGTGCAGGAGGGTGTGATTATTCCTGAGTTATTAAGGGAAGGATCATTTAGATGCAGAAGTTCACATTGCTTCATTGAAAGGCTGTAAAAATAGGTTGAAATAGGTTTTTAGTCTATTAGACTCCTCAATAATCTTTTGGGGGAACTCATTAACATGCTTGAATGATAAAAGGCATAAGGATAGCTTTCATCAAGCGGAATTGTTAGTGTGCCTATCATGCTTGAGATGCATTATAAGCTGTGTTTATGATGTGAGAAACCTTGTAATAGCATCTGATGCACTGCATAAATCATTTCATCCTTGGGACATGATAAATGCAGAAGAATTTAATTCTGGGACAGTTCTTAAAATAGATCACCAAATTGTATAAAAATTGCCCCTCATACTATTTTTTGGTCTTTGGCTTATAAAGTGTGAATGGTGCAGTCCCTGTCGTTTTTCCATCCTGCACAGTTTTAGGTACAGGGCGTGAGGGAAGAGCATCAAGGCTGGAATGTTTTGGCCTGCGTCCTTTGAGTCAGGTAGAAATAGTTAATCACATGTCAGAAGCAAGCTTTGGGCTATGATTAATCCCACATGTCGAGAATTATCTTTCAAAAAATTTTTTGAGAGAGGGCATGAGCCTTTTTTGAAAGAAAATGAGACCGCTTGCCAGAGAAGAGAATTTTCAACATCCTGTTTGTTTAGTAGATACCTGGTGAGAGAACTCAGCTGAATATGTTTGGAAGAATTATTATTCAGCAAATGAAACCGTTTCAGAGGACTATTATCCCAGTTTGAAAGCTGATAACGTATTTTGGAAAGATGAAAAACACTTGGGAGGGTTGAAAGAGGCAGGGAATAAAGGACATTGCAGATTTCTGTTCATCATGTTTTTCTATATTTGCTGTATTTCAGTTGTGCTTTCATAATGAGCTGACAATTTTATCAGGTTTCTGCTTGTCAGTATTTATTTGGAATTGAAATTACTCAGGAAAAGCCTCTAATAGCAGAGTTCTCAGTTTTTTTAATGCAAAAAAATAAATATACCTACAAATCCAGAGTGTGCTCTTGCAGCCTTTATTTACAGTTCCTATCAAGCTAAAGAGTAGTCCATGTGCAGACTCAGCTGTGAAGTGGCTGTAGAAGATGCACGGGTAGAGATCTACGCAAGCTGCAGAAAAATATTTTAGTAGATTTAGTGAAATACATGAGTTTGATGAAGCAGTATAATGTGCCAGGGCAAAAGTACTGCAAGTGTTTATTCAGGGACTTGCAATTGCTTAAATCTCTTTCATCTCAAAGATAAAAGTGTTAGTGTTTTGTTAGCAGCAACCCCGGCAATTGGGTGTTCAACCCATAATTCTCATCTGATCTTCTGTGTTCATTGATGCAGAGGTTGTGTTACATTGTGGATTTACATTGCCAAGTTTTAGAAAGCAAGAGGCAACACAAATGGAAATGCTGCGCTGCTGAGATAAGTAGGGAAGGCAGACTTTCTATGTTAGAGTCTAAAGGGAATTTGGGAAAGACTTCCCTTATGTTGAGAAGTTCCTTTTTGTTTTTTTTATACCAGGAATATATTTAGTGACTCGATAACACCGTGGTGAAGAATGATCAAAGGAAGGCAGTGAGTTATACTGGATTATCTGTTTGGAGCTGATCTTAGAAACAGGCACGAAGGATTTCATCTCTGGTGGAAAGGCCACAGAGTGCAGAGGATAGTCCAGGCAGAAAGAACTGTCAGCAAAGTTTCTGATAGTTTCAGTAGTTCTGAGCCTTCTTCTCACGGGCAGAGCTCATGGAGCAGTGTAAGATCTCCTGTGCAGGCAGACAGTGACAAGAGATCTCTGAGGTCAGGTGTTAGAGCATGTGGTTTACTGCGAAGGGTGTGGACACAGGGGCCTTGCTTGGAGCTGCCAGCCGCAGCCCGAAGCAGGCCAGAAAAGCAAAAGAGAGCAAGAGAAGCAAGAGAGAGAGAGAGCAAGAGAGCGAGGTTCTCGTTTACAATACAATAAATCATCTTCTGTGCTGACTATTCTAATTTTCATTAACCAGTCTAGTACAAGATACAAATCCTATAGCATCTACATACAGCCTATAAGAATCATTGCATTACCATACTGTGTTACATTTTAAACTCTAAAACTACTCTTTGGACCCCTTCTGCCAAGCTAGCAGGGTCTGCTCTGACCCTTGGACCTGTCTGCAAGCAGAGGGTATTGTTCAATCAAAAGGGGATTGCCTTCAGTCGGCCATACCATTGTTTTCCAGTTGTTCAGTAACTAAGGCTTGGTATCTCGAAGCTTGCTTTCATTTCAATCTCACGTATAGTTTCCATATTCTCAGCATCTTTTGCCAGGCAATCATATTTATGAGTCTTTCCTGTTTCATCTTCTCCAACAGAGTAGTTTATTTGAAAATATTTGTTATGCTTATAGATTGTACTACTCTGGTTTACACACTTTTGTCCCACTTCCTCATAAATGGGATTTTATTCATTGTTCCATTCAGTGAAGGGGACAAGGTGTTTCTTTGGTTGCTTGTGATGCAATTAACAGGCATCTTTTGTTTATGTCATGGGTAAAACTGAAGAAATGAAAGTCTACTGTTTTCTCAGTGTGGCAATTGCTGAAATAGTTCTTAGCATGTTTTATGAATCGTGCTGGTTTGAGTTTTTAAAATACTTCACAACAATTCTTTTTTTTGGTCCACTCTTTCTGGCCCGCCAGAAAGAAAGTGGGCCCACCAGTGTGTTGGAAAGCAGTGTTAGGTTAAATTAGGTACTGTACTTAATAACAGAACTTCTCAAGTTTTCAGTACTGATAGTATAAAGCTTGCACAGGGGAAACATGAAACAGATGTTGCCTTCCTTTTTAGCAACAGCGTGGTCAAAACTACAGTACAGCCTTTGAACTCTTGAAGTCCATCAAACTGTTCACAGTTTTATATCCCCAAAATAGAAAGGAGGCAAACAGCAGGGAAATACAAAATGACCTGGCATTTTCAGTTCAGCACAAATTTAACTCAGGGTCTCCTTCAACTCTTTCAGAAATAGCAAGCCTCAGATTTAGTTTATGTCAAAACAAAGCCAAGGAATTGTGGTTCAGAGTTTCACTTTGTAGATGGAAGAAGACACATAAGAAAATACTGTATCTGACAATATGAGACTGAAGAGTTCATGCACCTTCTTTTGACAACTCTTAGCACTTTTACCTTTCTTTAATGTGTGTTTACTGTATCAATTCTTACCTTATTGTTGTTTTTCCCCTTATTATGTTACTCCAGAAGCTCTCCAGGTTTATCTCTCAATAGTTTGAAATAGAAGGAAACATGCTAAATTGAGGAACAATTACAGGTAACTTACTGCAGCTCAGAAACAGGAGAGTATTGTCCTGACTGCAAGTTCTTTGGTCTCTTTCACTGACATTAACTCTCAGAAACATTTTAATAGCCAAGGGGACCATGTCTGTTGATGACAAATTCATAAAGATCCATTTATTCCAAGACTGGTAAATAGAACAAGGAAGGCTCTGAATGGTCACGTGAGTGTCACAAAAGGTGAAATGCAAGTTCCAATCCATACATAAAATAGAGCAAATTGATATGAACATTAAAAGAAATATAGCTATATTAAAACAACAGCTGCACTATTAAAATTATTTGCAAAATTGTTAAGATTGGTCCCTGTTTCATATTGATCACTGGATGCATTTTATTACAGTGTATGAAACTAGGAAGATTTATATTCATCAGTATAATAAGGTAAAGTCTTAACATCTGAGTGTAGTGAGTAAATGTTTTAATTAAAATGAATAAGAAGCAAGTCTTTCTTTGGTATGTTGCATATTTTATCTTGCCAGAGTTTTAGATGTACTTAAGACACTCAGATATTTGTTCAAAGAATGGCAGTCCATAGCCAAAGAGCGTATTTGATGGGTAAGGGAGAAAAATAATGCTTTTGTTGTGTAATGTCACTGGTGAGATGTATGTCCTAGTTCTGACAGAAGTGCTACATTTCAGAACCCAGTAGCACTAGATGAAGTTTTTTAATTTAAAACTTACTCTGGGAGCCAGAACTACAAAAAGATTTTGAAACGAAGAATCCAAGTGCAAATCAAAGCCAAGTCTGTGTAATTGAAAATAAAGAAACTGTGTTTTATTAGGGTTGAATTCAGTTTAATTGATACAGCTGTATATTATTTTGTGTGTGTGGGAGGTGTTACCTGGGAAGAGGTGAGAGCTGGGAGCAAAGCAGGAGTGAGCCGTGGTGGGAAGCAATGGGCTGGGCACAGAGTGCTGGGCACTGGGGAGCCTCTTACACGGCAGCGCTGGCTTTTCTGAGGGCAAGATTTGTATTCTCAGCTGAAAAACAAACATCCAGGGGTAATTCTTAACAAGTCTGACTTAAAGAAGGCCACAAAAAAAAAGAGAAAAGAAAATGTGTCGGCAGTTGCTGGCTCTAGCTGAGGGGTTTCTGACAGAGAGGCTGTAGCCGGGTGGCCTGAAGGCCGGCCTCACACGTGTAATCTTTTCCCGCCACTTCCAGCAGTGGCCAGAAAATATTACTATTTATGTGAGGTAATTTTTTTCTTTCTTTAATCCTTCTTCTGTCTGTTCTGTATCTTTTGAGGGAATAAATAATCCTTTTCTGTTTTTGGGCCTCAGTGATCCAGCATTGTGGCAGGATCCTGGGGAAAAGCTCTGGTAAAATTAGGTGCCTCAGTGTTAACCCTGATAATGTAGGAATGCAGAGTCCTTGTTGAAGAGCAGTGGCAGCAAATAGTTACAGGTAGAGAGAGGAGAGAGAAAAACCAAATCTGTTGACAGAAGGTTGTTTCTAAGAGGAAAAGATGTAAACAGCACTGGTTAGTGGGGCATCAGAAAGCTCAGCTATAGATTTGATGGTCCGTATCATAGCTGGTGCCAGCAATGGCAGTGTTGCCTGGCTGGGAGGGATAGCATCAAACCCAGGGAGTTTATAGGTTACTACAGGGTAGGAAAATGCAGAATAGTGCAGAATATATCGTTTATTATAAATTATGAAAGACATCTTAGGTTTTCTGTGGCATATATGATGATGAAATGTGGTATATGTGACTGTGTTCCAGGAAGGGCCTCTTTCTTTAGAGCTGTGTGGTACAGTAGCCATTTTGTTTTCTACTGCAGCCATTTTGTTTTCTGCGTTTCTGAGGTGTTAACAAGACATTAATATTTTGTACTGCATCCCAGTGAGTTTGCCTTTATTCTGCTTCCTTTAAACTAAAAGAAATCACTGTAGGCTGAAGATGATTTCTCATTGCTTATGACAATCGGAACTTGAAGGGAAACTTCTTAATACTCCTGTTAAAATTTCTTTTCACAGTCCTGAGCAGGAAAAAGAATATGTACAAAAAGAACCTCAACTATAACCTTTTTGAAATGAGGGTTTGGTGGGTTTTTTGTTTGGGTTTTTTTGGGGTTGTTTTTGTTTGAGGATTTTGTTTGTTTGGTTTTTGTTTCTGTTTTGTTTTTGAATGTTTGAGCCACTGTTAGTTGGCTAAGACTTGTCTGGCAAGTGTGAGTGAAGTCATGAGGAACAATCATCTGCCTGCCTGTCTGTGTCTTGGACTGGATATCAGGCATGCATCTGGTTGGTGTAAGTAAGGTTCCTGTATCCTAATGTTAGCTTGTCTTTACCTGTCAGATTAGGAAGATAAAGCCAGACACTTACACTTGGATGTGTCTCAGCTGAGCTCTGAGAGGCATTTAGAGAAATCCAGGTTTGATTTAAACAAACAGCTTTTTCTAACTTTTGTGTAGAGCTCCATCTGATGAGCAGTGGCACTGTTCATTACTTTGTTTCAAAAATCCGGTGGGAACACCGTCATTTTGATTGTCTATCTGTCTCGACATAGGTATCTCCCGGTTTTGCCGGGGGAGGTATATTTATTTCATGATTGATACCACAGTTTCCTCATGTGTTAGCTGCCTGAGGCTGACATGGTGTTATTCTTGGGCAGAGGCCTCCATGCTCAGGTTTGTAGGACTGTTCTCTGGAGTTTCTTGACCTCATGCCTCGAAATTGATTTACCCTGTGGCATTAGCTGCCTCTCACAGCATGTCAGCTTTGTCTTGAAAACCAGGAAAGATCAGGCCCAGGAGCGATAGCCTTAGTAAAAGCCCTGTCTGTTCTTGTTACCAAGGGGCAAGAGGCAGAGGGTCCAGGCAGGGGCCTGGATATTTGCATACTCTAAGGTACTGTTGAAAGCAGCTACTCATAAAACTCCCATTAACTTTGCAAATGGAACAAACTAGGCCCAGCCTCTAGTGATTGAATGTGGATCCCTCCTGAGGTCTGTGGGAGCTGTTGAAGACCTGTGAAATATCAAGTATTTGCTGAAACAGCAATCTAAAATGCCTGTGAGGTTTGAGCAGTCACCCAGGAGTGGGACCCGTGCAGTTCAGGCTGGCTTTGTGTCAGGATTTGTTCATGTATTCACAGTGGGGAGAAGTCAGCCCTTCTCTGACAGCCTGGAGCTGGCAAATCCCTGGCCTGTGGCAGCATTCGTCTGTCTGAGACCTAACTCAGGATCCAGCTGGACAATTTTCTATATGCAGTCTTCACTATTTTACAAATCTGGTCCTGCAGCCTAAGTAATTTCTTAACTTGTCTCTGAGCACAATGTTAACTGTCACCTTAATGTGTGTGGGGAAGCAGGTTTAATTTTTTATGTCCATGCGTTTTGCCTGTTCAAAGAATTACCAATTTAAACTGTTCCGTTTTAGTCATTCTTTAGTGATCGCCACTGCCCTTCCTCCTGAAAGAGCAGTAAGCTAAGCCTAAGTGCTTTGGGAATGCTGTGTCTAGGAGCCAGACACATGGCCAGCTGTTACAGCTCACTTCACACAGGGTAGCTCTTTTTCACAGCACAGTGTGCTAGCCATTTTTTAGAGTTTCCCCTACCAGTAGGATTGTTCTAGGTCTTACTGCTCACAGGTTAATGCACAGCTCAGAGAAAGAGGGAAAAATCCTCATTTGTGTTCATCAGTGGCAGACTGCTTCCTCAGACATGAGATCGCACACACTTTGTAAGTGTGAGCGCAGTCACTGAAATGTATCCATTTTCTAATCTCTTACTCTTCTCCTCCAGTGAATTGTCCTGGTTAATTTTATTGTTCTGTTAAAACATCCAGTTAATCAGTTTGTAATGTATTTAAATGCAGCCTTGTGATTTAATTGTCTGCCTCTTCTCTGTATTGTGAGAGAGCACTTGATTTACTCTGCCTGTACACTCCACTGCTGTGGGTTCTTCTGGCGTATCCCAAATTAATTAATCAGACAGGTGAACTGCGTCATTTAATATTTGTTCACACGAGACTCTCTGTTTCCCTAACAATGCTCATTGTATTCCTCTTAGACTCCTGCTGTTTCTGCTCTTACTGTTCTGGAAGAACACTTGTGGGTTCATAGCATCATTATAATTATCTCTGTATCCTGTTGCAGCCGCTGGCATTTGTCTCTGTTCAGATGGCTCTGCACAGGCACCATTGTTGGGTACCGTTCTGTACATTAATACAGCCTGGCAAGGCAGCTCTTCTGCTGCAGTTTGGCAGGGCAGTGGGTGTGGATCGGAATGCTGTCACAACACCCGTGGCTGGCTTCTATGTTTAGTCACTTGTTTAGTCTCGAGTTTCCATAGTCACTTCACACGTTATTTCATTGACTGGAATGGAAGCAGAGCTGAGTCTTTTAATGGAATTATTAGTAAGTATAAATTAGTCCGTACAAGCAGCCTTGTCAAATTCGTATTGTCTTGATTTATGATTAATAGTCTTGGTATAGGTGAAGTTCTGAGAAACAGTTCTCTACACCGAAAGAGACTTCTGAAAATAGTGAACTAAGACATGGTTTAAAAATACAAATTTTTTTTGAAACTATTGGGTAAATAATAATAATAGGATCAGTAGAAATTGCAGAAAAGTGCACTGTATTTTGTCTTTAGTCTTTTGCAGGCCAAAATATTATTATTTTTTAAAGATGCATTTTAAAAAACATCAACCAGATGACACTATATGTTAACATTATTTATATTATTTTAAAAATTTCTAAATTCTCAATATAGCCCAGTTGATGACAGTCCTATGCCAGTATAGTAAAAGACATTAAACAAACATGGTGAATATTTATTTTAAAACAGGTTAAGGTATGAAGATTACACCCACTGTGTTGAGGAGAATTGGGGAAGGCAGTATTTTGTTACAATATGTAAATAAATATGCAGTATGCAAAATTTCTGCTTTTTCTTACCTATTTTTGTCTTTCCCTGACACATATATGCATTGTTTTTCAGACAACAATTTTTTTTTTCAGTTAATGGTGCTAACTCTTGTTTTTCTTTTACAGTTTTTTTGCGCCATGTTCTGTACCACTCCATCAGCTGAATCTCTTGGACAGAGAAAGAATATGTTCCTGTAAGCCCTCTAACATGGCCCCGAGCAGCAGAAAGGTTCCGAATCCCATATGCAGCCGTGTGACTTCAGGTGAGAAGTCATTGAAGCAGATGAATTTTAGAAGTGAGCTGGTTTTATGCAAATATACTAGTGGAAATTGGTGATTCAAATGTCTGTGGGCTAAATTACAGAAAAAGTGTTTCTTGGTTAAAAATTCATCATAAAGAACTTTAACATACATTATGAAACAAGAACTGGTAAAATAAATCTCAAACTACTGTACAGCAGTTTGAAACATGACACCATTTTTTTTCCTTTCTATTACTGTTTCTAATTTTAATTACTTATTGATTTATATTATTAGGGTTTTTATCTTCAGATCAGTTGTCTTTTAGTACCTCCCTCTTTAGTTTTTGCACTCATTCGCCTGAGGTGTTTGGGGTTTTTTTTAAAATATCCTAAAATGCATGGGGTACTGGCTTTTTAATGATAAGGAGTTTCTACTGGATTGGCAGTGGAGGCAGTGATTGACTGTGCTGGCAGAGGTTACTTTTCCAGTTCCCTCTTGTGGTCAGACAATTCAGAGTGGAAGTTATAAGGCAAGATCAATATATTGTTACAGCGATTTCTGTGGATTCACAATGGAATAAAGCCTTATGTACACAGTGAATATAATAATCATGAAACGTATTTGTCTTTTTCAAAAAAGAAACAATTTTAAATTAATACGTTACAGCCAATGTGCTTGTATGCTCTTTTTAAAAAGACATCCCTCTCTAGGAAAGGATACTTAGCTAATGAGTTGCAGTAATGATTCCTGACCTCGCTGGTTTGTTTTTGGGATCTTTCGTATTAAGTTTTTTTAGTCATAGAGCTTCATGTCCTGAATATTGAACTGGTAATTTCCACAGTGGTTTTGAAAATGCGATTACATTTTCAGCTAATTATATATCAAAGTTTATTTTTAGATTTGTTTTTTATCATTGCTGGGGAATTACATAAAAAAAATTTAGACAAGTTGAAATCTTTTTTTTCTTTATATACTGTAACACTTGGAAATGGTTTTGCACATAGGAAGGAATTAGAATAGTAACAAGAAAATACTGTAAAAAATTTCAACAGCTTTTATCTTAAGGATTTGGTCAGTCAGCATGTAGTGTAAAAAAGATGTCATTTCCAAAGTAGTTCCTGTTCTGAGTATCCGTGGTATCCTTCTCTAGAGGTCTTGTCATTGGTTTCTTAGGATAGGAATGTCTATCTGCTGCATTCTCTCTCATGGTAGGTGTATGTGTGTGTCGGTGTGGGTTCATCCACTTCATTTAAACCTGTACCATTTTGTTCTCACTATCCTCAAATCTGCTTCCCAGCTTTGCCCAAAGCCAGGACTTTGTAGACTCACTGTAGACCTGTTTCCTGTACGTGTGTCATTCAGAAGATTCCCCAGTACTGAGGAGCTCCCAGCTGTGGTTAGCAGATGTTTTGCAAAATGTACTTATTATCTTCTACTGTTTTCTGTGAGCCTTTACATGTGAGGACATCATGAAACTGTATGAATTTTAGGGCAAAGACAGCACAAGGGAAATTCTTGACCAACGTTGATGTAGACACTGGAGTGCAGTTAAAGGGTAAGAGAGTGTAATTAAATCAAGAAGCATAACGTGCACATATCATGTGTGTAGGTATCACACAGTGGATTCGTTTTGCTCCATTCTGCATTCTTATTTAGTTCAAATAGGACATGGAAGACGTGTAGACTGGAAGTAAGAAAGCTGGAAATGGCTAGAAATAAGAGTAAGGACTTGAAGGATGATGCTAATAAATTCTTACTGCAAATACTCATCTTTGAATACTCTTCTCAGTTATCAAGCAGAAAGTGTTCAAATGTACCAGGTTACCTTCTACTAAAAGTCCAAGTGGAATAATGAGTTAATTTGTTTAGTATCTACTGCTGACATTCTTTTCCAGTATGTAATGCTCCAAAGTACAACTTGCTGAAATCAATGAAAATATGTTTATTAGCTGTGAGGTTACACATAAGTCTCTGGAACAGTTTTAACATGATTTGTTACGTATCAGTTACTCAAGACTTGCAAGCTTCTGCACAATTTTTTGCCTCTAGTGTTCTAGATTCACCCTCTCAGCGCAGTAGTGGATGGTGACAACTGTCACAGTATTTCTAGATCCTCTTTAGAAAATGATTAATGTAATTTCTTAAAGGAGATATTGTACTCCCTTAAGCAGCCACCAGTGTTTCAAAACTTACTGAAGCCTTTCCTGTACGCTTATCAAGAAAATACGAAACTTAGCAGTAAATTTATCACTTAAACATAAGAAAGACTGATGTGGGCACAGTCCCAAGAGGTAAAGGTGCAGTTTTGCGTAGGCTTCAAAAGTCACTCTCCAGATCTGTTCTCATCAAAACAGCTCTTGCTGTTCTAAAGCCCAAATCAGCCTCAGTAGTACCCAGTAAACTGAATGTAATTGCTTCAGTGGACTGATGTACAGTTGGGGTAGCAGGATGGTCACTGAGCTGCTGCCTGGGTCTAGTTCCCTGCTGACCACATCCTGCTGGTCACAGCCTCATTCTGTGCATTTTGGCTCGATTTAACCCTGTAGCCTGATGACAATTCATGATTTATTTGCTTTGAGGCGTCTCATCCTTAGAGCATGGGTAACACAGTGAAGCCAGCCTCAGAAAGGTGTTCCATCGAGGAACTGGACATTCTAGAAATGCCACAGTTCGGTTTCATGGCAGGTTAGGATAAAAGCCTTGAAATTTTACAGTGAAAGAGAGTGAGGCTTCAGCACAGTCTTAGCCGCAGCAAATGAAGCTAAAGATAACGAAAAAGAGAATGAGAGTGCTCAGACCAACATGCAGCAAGGGGTATTGTAGCTGGAAGATGCTTTTTTACAGAAAATGAGGTTGTTAACCCCATTAAGGTGTGGAGCCAGAATCCTGAGGGACCCTTAAGAAGGGGCAGTCCTAGAGCTGATAACGTATGTGCTCTTTCCAGGGGGTAGGCTGATAACTTATAAAATCTCCCTAAAGGCAGAGGGCAGGGGAAGGAGGTGTGGGAGTGGCAGTTGGGGAACTGTTAGAAATCTCTAGAGGCCAAGAAACTGATTTCTTTTTTTGTCTTGAACATCAGCCACCAGGGCATTGGGAGAATCTTTACAATTTTGTAAAGCAAAATATCTGAAAAGCAGCAATTAATCAATTTTGACTTTGCTCTGAAAACAATTTTTAAAATTTTTATTTACTCCTTGCCTTTACACTCAGGACCCTTCCATAGTTTCATTAAGCAGAATCTATTTTCCCTGGAGAAATAAAGCACACAGAGGGATACACTCTTTTTTCTCCCTGAGCAAATCTTCATCTATGACTAACGTCTCAATTACTATTAAAAATTGTAAAGATGACCGTTAACTTTTATCATTGAACATTGCATTTAAAAAAAAAATTAACATCCTGAAAGACAAAACCCTTATGTGCACTTTCATTGATGGCAAATTTGAAAACATAGTTAAATATTTTGAACTAGGTCTCAGTTACAAAATTCCAGAGAGAAGAGAAAAATACTGAAGCCGGAAATCAGCATACCAGATTTTGCAGCTCATTATCTATGTTATAGTTCAACCTGCTGCAAAAACTCTTTGTATTGATGTTGTTATTCAAAGAGTGACAGCAGTCTAGGACTAAATTTGGATTAAATGTATCTCTGCTGCAGAGCTGACAGTGGCATTCCACCACAGTTTCTCCTGCTGGTGGATGCTGGTGCAGGCTGTGCAGGGACGCTTGTGCATGGGCAGCGCTGGAGAGGTGCTGGTCAAACACATGAAGAGTTAATTGATTCTGAGCAGCTGCACAGGACACATTGCTCTTTCTGTAATCTCTCTGTAGCCAAGTTAGTTGCTTTTCCTTCCCTCAGATATCTCTGAGTTCCCTGCAATTCATCCTCATTGTTGCAATTTCAGTAGTTTATGTTGCTGCTGTGTCTTCTGGAATGAGCATTCCTCCTTTGTCACTGCCTTTCAGGGATACCAGGCCAAGCCTTGCTCTACTCCATATGGGTACATTAGACCTAGGCCAACCTCTGTATTTCCCATCTTCTCTACATTTCACAGAATAATGAAAATGGATGAGTTTTTTGCTCTTTAAAGAAACATTCTGAGTTCTTGTTAAGCATCACGTACCTCTTACTGAAGCTGCAGTGCTTGTAGATCCACATGGGATGTATGCACAGCTTTGGCACAGGGATAACTGCAAAGCCCTGTTTGGAGTCAGAGTTATCATTCAGAAGGGGATGACCAGCAGTGCTCATGGCTGTTGAGATGTGACAGAATATTCTGGTCACTGTTATGCAATCTCTGCTCATGCTGTGGGAGTTTGTTTTGCAGAGTTTTGTTTACAGTCTATTTACAGGCACAGATTTGGGTTTGGTTTTTATACACATACTTAGTTCTAACAAAACCACAGCTCTTCTGCTTATCCATCTGACTCCAGCATAAACAGTGGTGCAAGGGGAGGTCAAATCTTTCAGAGATTTATTGGGGATGTTATGAACCTCAGAAATAAAAATAAGGAGTTAAACTCCTTAAATTGAGAACCTTTCTGAAAATACAAAAATTATGAACGTTGGGTTCTTCATACATCGTTTTCTCTGGTTCTGTAACACAAGGTTGCAAATCAATTTGTTAACAGGATCTGAAAGGTAGTTTCGGGAAGATGATCTGTGATGCAAAGTGTGCATAAAATCCAACCAGGCCAACCAGGTGACTACAAGAAGAGCAAGAAATGCTGAGATTTCCATATGAATGTTCACTAGATATATAAAATATGTAGGAGATTGAGATTTTGACGAAATATAGTTTTGAGCCATTTCAGTAGCTCTGCCTTTCAGTGTGGTTTGGGGTAGTGTTTTCCAAGCATCTTATTTCTTCCCTCTTTCTGTATTCAGAGAAATTATGTTGTCACTCTCAGCAGATGAGTCTCCAATACCTGGAGGAAAGAAGCAGCACACATAACATGAACCTTGCAGTATTGAGTACTGAGATTTTATGATTGTTGCCTTAAAACATGCATACAGCTAGCATCTTTTGAAAGGTTAAGGCCAATAAGCATATTTACATACTTGCAAATGCCAAAATTATGCGTAGATTAGAAAGAGTGTATGGGTAAGTTAATGGAAGAAAAATTCACCCAGAGCAGTTATAAAACATATATATTAGCTTATCTCTGAAAGTCTCTACTGAATCCACTGGTTTTGGTTTTCACATTGGACTAGGGGTTTGCTTTGAGGATACTTGGAGGAGAGATTTCTTTACTAGTAGTCACTAAAAACATGTCAGCCTCAAAAACGTATTGTAATTGCTACCATGAAAATGTATACTGAATTGCTTGTAAATCAAAATTTCATGCAACACTATGATCAAGACCCCGTCAATGGATATTAGAAATAAAATGTAATGCAAATGATAAACAACTGTGTATCTAAAAATCAAAATAAAAATACACAGTTAATGCAAATTGCTACGCATGAAGGAGAATGACTGAGGAGGATTACAGAGCTCTGTTTCATATTTTGAAGTAATAACCTTTGGGTAATACATTCATGCTGTTCATAAAAAAAGGTACATCACAAATTGTTCACAACCCACTTTCTCAGACAGAAAGAAAAAAACCCATTCAAAATACATTTCAGAAACATCACGGTCTCTCTCTGGTCAGATTCCATCAGCAAAGCATGAATTTCTAGGCAGTTTGTGTTCATCATCATCTTGCATAAGCAGCGTCCTCACAGCAATCTGAGTGTCCCTGGCTTCCCTTGGCTAGTGATGATGGATGCATTTTCTGGGTGTGGGACACAGTTCCAGCAGCTGTCAGCACCCTTCCCGAGTTCCTCCATGTGTATTCATTCGTACACTTAATATTTGCAGTGGTAAAAAAAGACAGGGTCTGCTTTCCATCCCAAAACGGTAAGTTTGAGGGGAGGGCAAGGGCAGCAGAATTGTAAGGATGTGTTTTAATGAGTAAGATCTTGCTATAAATATAAATACAAATACTACAAACAGGTATCTCATGGAAGAAAGAATGAATGAGAGGGAAAAAGGAAGGAACAGTAACCTGAAGTGGTCGGGAAAACTGCATATCATCATCCCTTGAAATAGAAACAAAACTAGAAAAGAATGCTATAAAGTCAGGGGTTTTAAACAGGGAGAACTGCATGCTTTAAAATCATAGTACCCATAATTTTAGTGATAACTCTTTTTGTAGTGAAACAGGCTGGTTTTGCTAATTTCCTGGCAAGGAGTCTAGAACTAATGTTCTATTAATATAGTGGAATACAAGAGGCATCAAAACAAAAGAAGTTTTACAGTAAGAACATATTTGAATAGACTGCATTACTATATACCATATTATAAATGTAACAATATATTGCTATATGGTATATCAAAGGGGGACAACAAGGCTGATTGCTGAATACAGTCCAGTATTTCATATGATGTTCAAGTCATCGAATATTTGCCATTAAATTACGAATACCATTTTCACCTTCCCCCAGTTTCTGGATGAAATCGGGGGCGTACTGTCAGAAATATTCAATTGATCAGCATAGAGACAAGTATCTCTATCCTTGTTTATTTCTCTTTCTCAAGGACAAAAGCAATGAACTCGGAAGCCTGAGCCTAAAAACTAAACAAACAAACAAAAAAGGAAGGAGTGACTGATAGGATAGGAGGAGAAAGCTAAGCTGTTGGTTTGATCTGTGTGAGGTAGCTAGGGCTGGGTAATAACCAGGATGGTTAAACATATTCTAAACACCTGAAGAAAGTGAGCGAGAAAAAGCCTGTCTCTTATCCCTTCACTTATTTCCTCATCTACTTAAAATACTTTGTGTATTGGCCATTAACAAATGTTCCATTGACAAAAGTTTCCTTTAGTAAATCTTAATGCAGTGTTTCTGGCTTGTCTTGAAAACAAGTTCCATTCACCTTTCCCCTGTAGTGCTGAGCTGAGAATGCGGCTGTTCTTCCTTGCCTTGTAAGCAGAGATCTCCTGAAGTAAGCCAGAACTTTTGGATGTTGGATTACTCCCTTTTACAGCTGCACACTTGAGAGCCCAGCTCTCAGCCTGAATGTGTAGCCTGGATTAAAGTAGTTGCTGACAAAAGTAATCAGCTGAAAGACTCGTTTGGTCCAGATCTCTTATGTTCAGGTTTCTTGCTATTAAGAAAAGGCAAATCCACAGGTGTGCTGAACTAAAAGGAGAGTCAGACAGCTTCCAGGGATCCTCAGTGGATGCACAGCGAAGCAAATATCAAGGGCTTAATCCAAGTCTGTGAAATTGTCAGCCTTGTACATTACCAGCACTGAAACCAGAGTCCTTGAAGCTGACTAGTTGGTAATGTAAAATTCTGGCAGTGCTTCCCAGATGATCTGTTGAATCTGTAGATGTTTGCAGCTACAAAAGCCTCAGAAAAATTAAAGGTTTATGTGTGGGCACTTTTGGATGTCTGTATGCCTGTATCTATACTGTATGTTTTATTCTGATAGCTCTCAAGTAAAAGAGCAAGTAAAATTTTAAGCAGCTGCCCTTTCTTATAGCTGCTACCTTGGGGCTCATTCCAATGCTCACTGAAAGTCAATGACGAAGAGCCCATCACCTCTAATCATGCAGGATCAGGGCCTTTTATGACATGGTCAATCCTGCTGAGTATGTTTTCAAAGAATATTCACTTGAATTAGAGCATGCACTAGGCTGCACTAACTCATTTCTGCATTAGCTCTTTCTAATGATTCTGGTTCAGCCATGTCGGTAAGCAGAGATGTCTGTCCATGGAAACAGACATAGTTGAGTAAGCACTGGAACAGGATCTTGGAAACAGGCTTTAAATTTATGACTGTTTGTACAAAAAAATCTGTGGAAATTCTTCCTAGCAAATCATGCAATTCATGGGTTCAGTGAATTAAGTCTGAGTTTAAAGCCCAAATACTTCCTGATGATGAGCTGGTCACGTGCAGGCCACACACAGGGAACGATCCACCCATCCTGTGTGGAACAAAATTACTTGTCAGGCTATTTGATTACTTGTACTGTCCCACCCTCAACAACAAAAAGCAAAATTATACCTAACCTTCTAAAAGATAACATATTTACTTCCTAACTGTGAACATGTATCTTTGGAGTATAGCCTTTGTCCATGGAGGTGGCAGCTTCTTGCTTCATCTTAGTAGAGTCTACTATTTTTTACTGATTTTGATGCTACTCTTCTTAAAACAGGTGAGTTTATTCAGACTGAAATGCCTCTACAGGAATTCTACGTATGTCACATACATTGCGTTATTTCAGGAGGGAATAGAAAAGAAAAGAAAATCCTCAGCAGAATTGCTGCAGAAACCAATTTTTGTTCTTGGCTTTGTTGTTTTATATCCTCTGCTTCATTGTGGCAGGAGAACTGAATGCAAATGAGAAAAAACAGCTCAATCCCAGACACCAATTCTATGAGATTTAATTTAGGAATTGAAACCCCAGCTTGAATTTTTTCTAAGAAATTTACAAGTCAGATTATTTGAAAAATCCAGACTAAATATTTTTTTCCTAGGCAGAGGGGTGTTTTGGCTTTATCTTATCTACAATTTTTTTGCAGGGGCTGGTGATAAAAGGCTCCTTGCTTTGAGACTGTTTATGGGGATGTGACATTATCTCTCTGTGCCACTGTCTCTCTATGTTCTAGCAAAGTGCTTTAGAAGTCCAGGGCTGTCTCCTCTGTTCTTTGGAGAATGCAGTTTTCTCTTGTTTTCTGTCTCTTCTTTCTCCACCTTGGCAGAAGCTGCCGTGCAAATAGTGCACAGATGAAGGGTATCTTCTGAAATCTGTGCCAGTATTTTTTATCTTTTGTAATTAACTTAAGACAATAATGCTCTCTTCTAGGAAGGAACGTTTTTGTCACCCTGCACTGCTAATGCTTTACACTTCAATCAGAAACAACAGAACCTTTTGTGGGGAATTATTCTATAGTGTTACAAGTGTTTGATTGTTTCTTCAAGGTGATTCTTTATATGAGGATGCAGATGCAGCTGTTTCATTTGAAAGGCCCATTAAAATCTTTGCTCACTTTTTAGCTCTGGAACTGGATGAATTTCTGTTCAGGTCTGCTGAGCTGGGAAAGCTGGGGCAAATGTGTTTGCATTTTAAGTAACTTCCACCGGTAAAGTTGATACATCACTGAGCTCTGAAAGTCTGGAAAGATTATATTAATTTTGTCTGGGTCATCTCAGTCATGCAAGTTGATAGCCACTTTTCTTTGTAGCTGTTTCTGTGTACTAGACACCAGTTACTGGGGTGTGAAAAGCCAGGCTTTCTCGTCTGCTGTTTGAGAATAGGCCTCTTCCCAATTTCCATAGCCCTGCTCTAAATTCCTCATGCACTCATTTCCCTGTTTTGACCATATCCTTTCCCTCCAGCAATAGTATGGGAACTTCTGCTTGATCCACAGCCACTAGTTTTGTAATTTTGCTACAGCACCCTCCAGCCAGTAATTCATGCAAACGTATAATGTGCAAATTGGATTGGTTTTCATGGAATAAATACCAGTTCTACTCTCCATTAAGTGTGAGATTAGGCTGTTCAGCAGGGATGCATGAACACTGGAGTAATCTGCCTCGATTTGGCTGGGTCCTGTGCAAGCTTGGAAGAACAGGCGAGACAAGCCCCTCAGGAGCAGTTGTTCCTGCCTTTCTGCTCAGGGAGGGACTAAATGACCTCTGCAGGTCCCTGACAGCTCCAGGCTCTGTGTATTTGATGATGACTTGTGTTTCATTAATTAACTTGAGGTTTTGTTTCTAGATAAAAGCAGCACACACTGAGGTAGGACAAGCCTAGACTTCAGAGCTTCCCCTTTTGAACCAGAGCTAAGAGAGGGGATAAACTTCCTTCCCTTTTTACCCTCTCAGGATAACCTTTCTTTCCCCCTTCCACACCTCCTACCTGTACCAGCTGTGCTCAGGGCCGGACACCCTCGTTCCCTGCTTTTCCTGCATTTGATTCTTCATGGTTCACTTCATGGGTGAGCCTGTCCAGTTCTGCCTTAAGAGTTAAACAGTTTCCTGCCTCACCTGCCCTGCTCCTTTGCCCCCCTCAGCTGCTGAGGGTTTTAATCTACCACAGAAGAGGGGAGGGATTTTGTTCTGGGCTGGTGTTGCCTGTGGCTTGTGCATTCCTCTCAGCTGGCTTCCATGTAATCCCTGTCTGAAGGGTTGCTTATTCTAGCCAGAGTGCCCACAAGAAAACAGTCATCTTGATACAGAGGTGTCATGAGTAGGTTGGCAAGTATCCTAAAAAAATACAGTGTTATTAAAACTTTGTCTGCCTTGCTCACTCACCAAATCTTTAAATGTATCTTGTGGGTTTTTTTGTTCTTTCTGAGCATTTTTTTAGGGGTGTGCTCTCTGTGATCATCTCTTAGACTTTGCACCTTTGAGACATTAACTAATACAGTGTATTGATGTTAGAGTGTTGCTACCATAGCAGTGGTTCACACAAAGTCCAGAAAATCTCCACCCAGCTGCTGTAGTGATCCCTTTCTGAGCAAAATACAACTTCAGTTTGATTATTTAAATTAGACTTCATGCTTAAAATATAGACCTAATGGATAGGCATTGGCATTTATGAACAAGTCTTATGAAAATGGTTTGAAGAAAGGAAGCCTCCTAAACTGTAATCTCTTTTCGGTTCTTCATGAAATGATACCCTCATGTTTCAAGGCAATTTACTGCCAGTACTTTTAGTGTTTAAACTAATCCATTGAGGAAAGCCAGAGCCAAATTGTTAATATAATAAATACTGAAATTAGATTATTTTACTCTTTGAATCTATTCCTACAGTGCTATACAAAGACTCCTCCATTGGTTGTTAAGAATTTAGGGCATGGATGAATGTCAGTGAGAGTCCGTGGAAATAATTCCTTTGACTTCAATTGGATTAATATCAGTTTCTTATGAAATAATTGTAGGAAATCACTGTGTAGGAAGTGTTGGTGAAATTCATAATTCATAGACATATCAGACTAAAAGGAATAAATACCAAGACCACTTCCTTGTTGTGAGAGACAGACAAGTGAGATACGTTTCACAAGCTAACTAAGAAATACATCTCTTTTAAAACATTAATAAAATGCTTCAGACGTGCAACGTTAATAAAATCAGTGTTCATTTGGAGCTTAGCTTTACTGAATCAGGGCCTGGTAAATGTCTCTGGATTATGCAGATCTGCTGTCACACAGAAAGCCTGTCTGTTACTGCATTCGAGGTAATAATTTTCAGAAACTTCATACATTATGAGAAAAAGAACGTAATGATAGACTATCAGATTGTTTCCAGATGCATGAGCAACTGCACTTTGTTGAACCTCTGAGAAAATGGTCCCTCACATTAATAGCCCATAACTAAGCATCTGTCAAATTACTTAATGCTTAGGTGTTCTTTAAGATTTCTCTTCTTTTCAAAGAAATAGTAATTGATCTAGATTAAAGTAATACTTTTCCTGAAGGGAAAAAAAGTTATGTCAGGTGTTGGAGAGCTGGTGTAATGACCAAATTAAATGATTGCACTTCTTGCTTTTCCAAGTTCTGTATTTTTAGGAATTACATTTACCACTAAAGAATCAAAATACCAGTTATTGGTCTCAGGTGACACAAAAGCAGATGCTTCTGTCTTATAATTCAATAGATTGATTTCTTCTAATTTTTAATCTCTGATAGAAATATGTATAGTATTCAGCCACTAAAAATGTTTTTGCATCATCCTTATTTCCTTTCAACCCCCACTGAACTTTAAAATAGCCACGGGGCTGTCCTCAATTGAGGAGAAGATTGATTTTTCATAGCCAGAAAATACTTTTTATTTACAGCTGAAGAATACAGAGATAACCATTGTTTAGGGACCTTGCTTAACATTTCCATGTAATTGAGTTTGAAGAATGTTTAAAATATCTCTGTAATTTTGAAACACTATTGGGAGAATAGGAAAACTCATGTAGAAGTTTTTATAGAAGACAAAATGAAGACTCAGCTGTAGGTTTCTTTAGCAGTGTATTAACTGTATAATTAGGTGAAAGCAGAGACTCATTTTCTTTTCTACTTGATTCTTGGCAGAAAGGAATCTTCTGTATTGGTGGTAGCATTATGCAAAAGAATATATATCAGAATTCAAACCATTTTAGTTTGATGCATATTTTTAAAAATATTTGCGTTTTTAGTATATTTCCAAAGATTCTCTGTGCAGCTTCATTTCTATTTTGCAAGTCATGATGAAGGTGATAATCATTTTCTTTCATGTGAATGGCAATGGACAGCTATCAGAAACATTTTGGTACTGGTTTAGGCCAAGACTGGCTATAGAGAAAAAAAAAAGTGCTTTCAGCCAACTCTGTCTTTTTCTCAATGTAAAATGGAGCTACTCTAGTGTCGGCATAATTCCAGACAGCAAGGTGGTTGGAGAAGAGCAGGTCATCAAAATTCCTGGAGAACAAGTTATCACATTTTTCTTTCTGCCATTTAGTGGCGTTTGCCTCCCTCTCGGCGAGTTCTTCCATCTCCAACCTGTTGGAGCAAGCTCTCCAAGAAGAGGCTTTCCCCAGCTTCACAGAACCTGTGCCCTCATCCTACAGTGTCTTCTCTGGCTCAGAGCAAATTGTGCCTGCATGCTGAAGCAACATTTCAGTTAAAATCTTCCTGTCCTTCCAGCGTGCCGAATCAATACAGACGTTCTCAAGAGTTCCTTGCAAAGTTCCTGCTCGGAAATACCAGACCTTTCAGGAGGGTTTGTGTTCTCCAGTGTCTCCAAGCAGCCCTGTGTACACAGTGCTTGCTGAACTCTTGCCTTGGCCCCAGTGCCAGGTGTCCCTGACCGCACAGCCACTGATGAATGAACACTGCACAGCCTTTCCCTCTCTGGGTTTTAAGCAGGACGTGTCAGGCACAAGTAGAACCCTGCATTAGTACAACTTGGGGACAAGGTAAGCAGCAGGGTGTGTCTGCATTCTTCATGTGTTCAACACTGCTTTAAAACAATAAAAACGGAGAATAAGGGGGGAGTGTTTTGTTTGAGGGTATGGCTAAACTTCACTAAGAGGTCGTGGTTTCTTCAGGCCGAGTTCAATACTAGAAGTGAGGTTTAATCAATAATACAGCTCTGCACAGGTGTGATTGATTGATTCAGTCTTTCATGTACTCATGAGATGGAGGAATGAAATACAAAATGTTCCCTGGAATAAGCAGTGGATGATCCTTTTCAGGTAAATGGCTGTTCTCTCTCCTTGGGACAAAGCCCCACAATGCTTATTCATATGATTTATTAATCTGCTGCACACTACATTGTCTCATAAGACAGGCTCTCACTTCCCACATCATCCTGGTGATTATTCACTTCATCTGTTCCAGCCTCAGTTCCCCTCTACCGAACAGGAGAAATCTGAATGGCACCTTCTGTTTTTAAGTGAGTTTTCCTCTGGGTCGTGGGCATGACCTGATCTTTACAAACAGAATTTCAGGAAAAAAAACTTTGCAGAGTTTCTGCATAGCAAAACTCTGGAAACTTGGTATCAGCCCAGCCCTGGATACTGCTTCCTGTACCAGATAGAAGTCTTCTAAGATTAACTTGAATTTTTCCACATGAAACTGAATTTAACTATGCTTATGCAACCAGTTTATGCTGAAATATATATGTAAACACAGTACAAGGAAAAAGACACTTCTGAAGGGCTTCTGAGGATATGTATAAATTGGTAAGGGCACCCTGAAGATGATACATTATGTAAAGGCAAACTACTAGTCTCCATACCTCTGTATAAAAAGACATGTTATTAATGGTTATACAATAATTTATTTATAGTACATTTTATAATGCTCTTTGAATTCTGGTGACAAAGAGTTCTGTGAGTCCCATATAGGCACTAGGATGCACTTCACTTTGGTTCATTTACTGTTTACTGGGATTTCAGTTCTGCTCTCCTCTGCCAATAGTTAATTAAAAACTTCCATATTACTTACCACTGAAAAAATGTAGCTGAGTGGATAGAAGTTCCGTCTCTACAAAAGTTGTGATATTTTTATTCACAATGTTCCCTTGCAGTTTTTCTCCTCCATGTAATATTGGTGCTGATATTTTTATCTCTGTCAGCCTTAAACTCCAGAATTTTATTTGATAGTTTAAGATTATTGCAAGATTAAAAAAACTCAACTAACCAACCAAAACCAACCAAGAAGGGGTGGCTTGCATGCAGAATTTAAGATTGGCAAATACAGTTTTATTTTATTCTGGTTATTTTTGTTCTTATTACTTTCCCTTTCTTTTGGATATCTTCTTTTTTTTAGTGTCGTGATATATTAAGTATGTTCAGCAATGCATACAGCATTTGAGAGGTTTTCTGAACACACTCTAAATTTTAATTAACTGGTTAGCTTTTCTGCCAATGTCAGTATCTTTGTATGTGCTCTGAGCTAGGTAACCATCTCTGGTGGCTAATTCACTAAGAAGATTTTTGTTTAGCCTTTAAAATCCAGTTACTGGAAAATGGCCTTTCAAATAGAAAAGGTGTTCGTGAAGTTAAATTAATTTCACCTAGTCTACATTAAAAATGTCAACTACATGAATCAGTGTATCTGCTTGATTGGGTTTTATTTCAAATAGGAGAGTAATGGTTAAACAAAAAAATCTTTCACCACTGCAGACCATTGGTGGAACACTAATCATGTTAATGAGAGAGTATTGTCAGAAATAGCCCAAATCAGAACTAGGTTAACCATGAAAATTGTGTAACTGGGACTAATTTGACTGCTGTTCTCCTGGGTTCCTGCCTTGGATGTACAGGCTTCAGTGTCTTGGGAAGAGGAGGTACAGCTGTCTACATTTTGTTCATCTTAACTAGAGAAATACCTGATCTTTTTCTTTTTTTTTCCTAAAATGTCCTGATTGTGCTCGCGCTTGGCCTTGTTTGCACAGCAGATAAGTTTTCTGATTTGCCAGCCCTTCTCTGACAACAGGGAAAACTCAGTGCAATTCCCAAGTACCACCAGGCAGTCATTTATTTGTTTTTCTGCCTACACCAAAACAAATTCCAGCTGGTGGCAGCAGGTTGGCGTGGAGCCTTGGGCGGGCACAGATTCCTCCTAGAAAGGTTATTAATATCCTTGAAGTAAAACATGTATTGAAATGTCTTAATGGGGGAGAAAAAATAAGTTTCTCTTGGAAAAGTAAGCTTCTGTTCTAAACATTTGCTGAGTTATCACTGCACAGCAAATCCCTCTTGCTAATTGACCAAGCTGCATTTACATATGTGTCGGAAGTACCCTGCTCCAGCAGAACCTTGAACTGTGTTCGTAATGTCCAAAGGTCTTGTTGGGGATGAAGGTCACTCAGCATCCCTGGGTTAAAACATGGACTTTGTCTCCTTATTCCTGGTTATTCGTAGAACATGCTGACATTTTTTTCACGTGCCAGAGTTATTCTTTAATAGATTTCTCCTGTATGAAGCTTGTTTGCAATCTCAGATGTCAGCTACAGATCATCAGATTCATTTCTAAAATGAATTTTAATGTATCATAGTTCCTTCTCCTTCTATTTGTACTTGACTGTCTCGAGCACAGAGCCTGTAGATACAAGATATTATCCAAATCATACCTTTAATCTGTTTGTGTTTATGTTCATAGTGTCAGTTAACATTAAGAAACTGTACATGGGCTTAAAAATATATTTTACATAATCATTAAATATCATTAAACCCTTTCTTTGTAGAAGCAAATACCATGCCCCCTTTCCCCCGAGAATACACAGAAGATTATTTTTTCAAATAAAGATACAGACAAGCCAGTGGACATGGTATACATTTATATATACTTTGAGCTGAGGATACAGGAGTGGCAGATGAGGAAGTGGAGTTTTTTGTGTGTGCAAGGAGGAGCTTGGGGTGTGGTAAGCGAGGAGAAAGGACCGAACTGGGAGCCAGTGATGTGTAGTGGGAACGCACACCTTGAGCACGACAGTGAGAGGCAGCTTTCACTTGGTCAGTAATGTGTAAAGGCTGGAGAGGAAAGCAAACAGATTATTGCAGACAGGAGCCTGGGAGAAAGACTGTGATAAGGAGTTGAAAAAAAAATAATTGTGAGAAGGAGACAGAGTAGAAGGGATGTGGTTGGCTTTTTACAGGAGGCAAGAAAGGAGAGTGGGGTCTGGCAGCCTTCCTCATCCTCCACTCTGAGCAGCCTCTGGAGCCCACCAGGATGGCAACTGCCTGGCAGCTCTTCTTGCCCTGGCAGAGCAGTCCATTACCTTTAGCCACTCCTAATGCTGCTGAGTACTGTGGCTTTGAAGGTTACTTGGTTGGGTTTTTTCCTTTAAAATTTTAAAAAATTTTTTAACTCCAGCCTGGAGTGCTTGGGTTCGTTTTTAATATCATATTCTGAAGAACAGTCAAAATCACTCTAAGAAAGAGATGAATCTATTGAGTAAAAAACAATGGTAGATATTTAACGTAGTAATTTGGATACATTTGGGTAGTAGCAAAAGATAGCCAGTCAGTGCATAATAATCATTTTCCTGTTTGTGTTAACACAGCCTTGTACTGTCACACTTGTAATCAATGTTACCACTGAGGTGGAATTGTGAAAAGGCTGTGCCAGCCAATTAAAATGGTAATATGACTTCAGAATCTGTTTGTGATCATATTGATTCCTTTAATGGAAAGCTTCTCTGTGACCTTTTCCAAGCACATACTGTACTTCTCACACTTTTGTAGATTAATCTTGTAGAGCAGTATTTTAAATTGTCACACAGTAGGCTTGTAGAATTTTATAAATTGCCTAAAAGATGATAAAAGATACTGTGATTTTGTGATAAAGAGCATTAGAGCACTGCCAGCAGATCATGAAAAGTGCCTCTGAAAGTCTACTGGGAATCCCCCATAGCAGAATGAAAATCACAGTAGAGCAATTAGGAAGAGGAAGATGTCTTTTATGACGACACAGATATTTGTTGTGGTGGAAAACTTGTTTTAAAAATGTAATGCGGTGTTAGCTATCAAAGAAAATTTAGAATAAGAACAATTTATAGTTCATAAAGTATAAAAATACGAGTAAAAAGACTTCTTGAGATTTGGAGGAAAGCGGTCACTACAGCGGACTCTGTTAAACCATAAAACGTTGGGCATGGACTTCATTCCTCAGATACTCAAGTGTGAGAGATGGAGCCTAAAGCAAAATTCCACACTGGAGCCCAACACCTCTCGAGCTTTACAAGTCTGAGCCTTCAGATAGAAACCAGTGAGTTAGGTGTGATGGGATTTGACCTTTCTGGAGAGAGAAGAATACTTGGGGAACGGATTATGCGAATGGATTTTAATTGTGATGAAAAAATGTTTTTGAATCTCATAAGGGCAGGAAATTAATGTGCTGCCGGCCTTTCTGAATTTAATGAGACCCCTTGGCTCATAGAAGAGAGGTAAACGCAGATGCAGTGTTTATTGACTACTTGCTTATTTGAGTCAGCTCTTCCTCTTTCAGGAAATAAGAGGAATGTACGCTAATTCCTGAAGTGTTTCTTGATAGGTGACAGGCTTTGCCTTCCACTGCCAAGCTGGTCAGTAGGTCCCTTAGCCTTTAGACTGCTCGCACTGCTGTGCATGCTCTTTACTGGGTGATTCTCACTCACCTCCTGCATACTCCTTGAGACCAAATTGAGGCCGAGTCTTCTCTTCAGAGCTCCCTTCAAAACTGGGGGTTTTTTAAGCAGTCTTTGCTGGCAACTAAACACTGTCGCCTTCCCATCCCAGTATCGTGATCAATCACCCCATCTGGCATGGCCTGTGAGTGAAATAAACACAAAGTGAAAGTATTCTGATTGAGGCCTATGGGTTTATATGGCGTTTATATTCTTCATTCACTGGATATTTGACTTTAAATTCTTAGTTCTCTTAACCATCACAGTCCACTCAGTCTTTCCTTTCGTTTTTTCTTTGTATTGCTTTGTCTCTTTGATTATCAAATTGCTGTAATCAAATTTCTGTAATCAAATTTCTTTCTGTGAAATACCTTGGTACTTATCAATAAGGGCTAGATCTTCTGATTCATCATCTTTGTGATATTTCTTATGTTTTGAGTATTTCTCCAATGCTGGAAAGGCTGTGCTTGCGTGAAGGGAAATAAAGGGCAGCTTACTGGGCAGTGTGTGCTGTGAGGTTTGTGCACCTGCTGCAGGTGTGTGCTGGCCAGGCAGAGGGTGGCCACGTGAGCTGTGAGCTCGCTGGTTGGTATTTGAGATGGACTCCCTGCATTGCTGCTCCCACAGCGGGAGCGGCTGAGGGAGACTGACGGTAACAGAGGTGGCTCTGCCTCTGCAATGCAGTGCTCTGAGTTGCACAGATGTGCTTTCATACACATTTCCTGTGCAGCAGCGATGACCAAAACCTGACCAGAAGGCTGGAATTCTGTCTTGTTTCCCATGGTGAGTGTTTTTCGGAGAGACCTCATCAGAGACAACTGTTTCCTACCTGTACATGCCTCTTCCCATCCTAGGCAGAGGAAGATGAAGAAGCTGTGGTGGATGCCAGACTGCTTTACTCACCTCTCCCCTGAAGGGTACTACACCCATCTGGTGAGCAGGGCATTGTGGAAGCACATTTCTGTGTGCAGTGAGTGCCTGAAGAAACACTCTTGGAGATTCATAAATCTCAACTGGAATAGTCAGGGAGCCCAGAGAGGCCACAATGCTGATGGCCTTGCTCCATACAGGTAGAGATGAGACTACACTGATCTTGCCTGGGCTTGCTGTGCGATCTTGTGGGCCTGCATTAGTTCCATGTGGAAGGTCAATTTCATTTGCTTTTTGATGCTCTTGCCCATTATGTACGATAATGAGTACGCTGCTGTGCATCAGTAGAAGTGGTCTGATAACTTTATCAGCATGTTTCACTTGCTGATGCAGGAAGATGTGTGTGAACATAGAGGGATGTAGGAATTCTTTGGATAGTGCTGGAGAGTTGTTCAGCATAGCAGGCACAGAGGCTTATCTTTACGACCCCTGCATAAACTAACTGCCCTGTGAATTTTGTCACACAAGGGACTGTGGGGAGTGTGCGTGGTGAGACCAGAGTCTGGGAGCAAAGAGTAAGATTGAATTAAGTAATAGGGTAGGCACACCCAAGTTTTGAAAACATCATAAATATTGAATCAGCTGAATGTAAGTATATCCCTTGTATTTGAATATACTCCCAGGCTACATATCTTGCATTTTATTTAGCTTCAAGTCTGAATTTCTGCTAAGAAGATAAAGATTTCCTTGTTGGATTGATTTCCCATGACAAATTGTCTGATTTATATAACAGTGCTACAGCTCTGGGCTTTGCAACCTTTGTGTAAATCTTGGATCTGATGACACTGCCCTATTAAAGGTAGTATTAGTGAGTCCTTTCAAAGATGCTCTCAGATCCACCTCTGAAGACTTTCTGCTTCTGGTGCTTTCCACCTACAGCTGAAGTCCAATCGAATGAACACAGAGGTGTCATGCAGTGGCAGCATGCAGTGCTTCCACGCCTTGGCTTTGCAGCCACATGGGAAGCCTTGGGAAAGCTCCTGAGCTGCACCACCTTCTCTAGCAGCTCTCCACCTCTTCATATGCCCTCTTTAGAGTTCTTTCTACATCAGTGGGCGTTAATGATGGACAGTTTGCAGTGGGAATAAAGTCCCTCCTTGTATCCCGAGTGGCCAACTGATGCGTTTCCCGCAAGAGATGCAGTGTGAGGTCTTTGACTTGGTGACTCATCATTTCCAGAGGCACCTGCTCACCAGATCCATTTGAGGCGATCTGGAACAATCTCTCAGCCCACACAACTGTTCCTGTGGATATGCAACTCCTTGCTGAAATTTTAGGGTAACTTGGTGTAATAACTGAAGCACAAGCTGGCCAGTCTCCAGTCTGGTGAGCCACTCTGTCAGTCAAGTAGAACTCCATTAAACTATCAGTTTCTTGTTTGAGTATTCCTATATGAAAACAGATTTTTTCTCCAATATTCACAAGTTTGACAGAGAGCAAAATATTTCCATTTCCCCCAGCAAACAGCTTGTCCTCATGTAATGACAGTTTTCCATCTGCAAGAACTGCCTTTTTGATACCACAAACCACCTGAGGTGAAAATGTAACTGACTTGCTTTGCTGTAAACCTGCCAAAAGTAAAATTATTTTTGCCTGTAGCGAGAACTGTTTTCGTGCCAGTGTATTTTCCAACTTTGCTAAAAGTTAGATACTTCTGATTTTATCAGAACAGAAGAATAGCTGTAGTGTATCTCTTGGCAAATTAGCCTATTTTATTGTGAATCAAGGCAGCAGTTTTATTTGGGACTTCAGGCTTCATATTCACAGAAGAAATCTCTGGTGTGTCAAATTATGCCTTGTCAGTACCTGAATCTGAGATTCTAAATCCCAGGTAAGACAGAAAAGCAGACCCATTTCTGGAAATAAAGGGAACTGCAAGTTTGCATTTTCAGCTCCTTTTGAAGTCAAGGCATTTTTGTTTTGATTTAGTAATATAGATTTAAGTATGTAATGCATTCATTTTGAAAATATTTGACCTAGAGAATCATATATTAGTTACAAATGCTCCAATTCGAGAGAGAGAGATTTCCACAGTACAGAAAAAGGACACGGGAGAAAAAGAAAACAAAATTATTTCTGTCTTTAGAGCTCTGCATCTTAGTGTTTTGGCCACCATCATGTTCTGACAGACTCTGAAGCTGATCTCAAATGTAATTTTTTTATTTAAGAATAATGGTTTCATGATGTACTTAGAATTGACTTCTAACAATTACTTATTTTTTCCATGCTCTGTGATTGTCCTTATATTAGGAGATATTTAATAAAAAGGCATTACTTGTCCTGACCTTGCCAGCATTCCAAAGGATTTCACAAGTTGTATCATGTCTTTAATCCAGTGCAGCATTCTAAATTCTGAAGAAGTTCTCTCTTGTGTGCCTGTGCAAACTTTGGCCAGCAAGGGGACTCTCAGAGTGCAAGCCACAGAAACCTGCAGGCTTTTTCCTGCTCTCTGATCTAAACTAGTGGCACTGCTACAGAGTTTTCCTTCTCAAAATCTCTCAATTTTAGGAATATGGTGGTGTTAGGTAAAGCTTCTTCATTGCTGTGCTTCCTATTTATGCAAAAATCCATCTGCCATGGTTTCTTTATGCCAGACAACCTTGCCTTTTCCTCCCGTTACCCAGGACAGCATCTCACTTGCTCCTGCATAGTTGTGTTATTGCCCAGGAAGGTTATTCCCCCTCAGAAGGCAGAGAGCAGTGACTTTGTCCTTGTGTGGCTGCACACCCTGTGTGTGCCCTTCCTGTGCTCCCTGAATCCAGGTGTGCTCATGGTGAGGCTCGGGGCGCATCCTGCACTCCTGCTTTGTCGGGTTGCCCTCAACCTCTGCCGTGGTCACAGAGGTTCCGATAGGAGGAATGGACTTCAAGTATCTTTCCTAGTTTGTTACTGCTGCAAGGATGGAGAGTTCTTAAATGAGGTTTTATGCAGTGTGAAATACAAAGTGCGAAAAATATGAATGCAAGATACCCAAGTATTCATCACAGTTGCTTCCTAGAAGAAAAATATTGGTCCCTGTGAAATCAGTATCAATATCAGTGTCTCTGTTGATTTTTGCAGAGCTGAGAAAAATTTCAGCTTGGAATAATAAGCCTTGGCTGCCTCTTTTCCTAGTTCTATTTGCATTTCATCAAGTAATGGAATATCAGCTACAGCACATTAGAAAAGCCAATCTATATTCTGACCAGCTATGGACTCGGTAATTTGACAGCGCTTTAAGTCAACATTACTTTAAAGTATTTTTAATCACAACAACATGAAAAATAGCATGGATTATTATTCCACTAGGAAATGAATGTAAAACTGTGTAAAATGGCAAGACAGTTAAAAAACCCTAAACCCTCTGCTAGAAGAGACTCTTTTAACAATATGTAATAAAGCTTAACTCTGTGACAGTCTAAAAATTGACAGTTGAATCATCTTAAAATAATACAGTGAGAGCTGTCCAAATCTAGTCCATCAACAACTGCTGGATACCAGGCGCCCTAGAAAAGGCATTGCAATCACCCAAGTTATAACAGGCATTCAGAGTTTCAAGATGTATCAGTGCAGTAGTGTTTGCATGATAAACATGCAGACCAGTGTTAAATCGTGTCTTGACTTCTATTGAACCAACTAAAATCTTCCCCAAATTAAAAGAACAGAATATCATGTCACAAGAAATTAATTAAAAGAGACATTCCACATACCGATGTATATTATATACATGAATCATCTTGAAAGTATTTTGAGTGTCACATTGGATATAAGCAAAGAGACATTATGTTTTCTGTGTGAAAGAATTATTAGGCTGTAGCACCAGATTGGGGCTGTGGTTGTTTTGATTTTGACAGTAAATCATTTCAATAGAGATGGAATGCAAAATGTTTCAAGCCAAACCTTTAGGGAAATGTATAGGCACTGTCAGCATATCGTTAAATATTCTAGAAAAGAAAAACAAAATTAAAAAATTAGAAGATTCATCATTAAGAGAAGGACAGTCTCTGTCTAGAATTTCTGCTGGAACTAAAACTGCTGTGGTACTAGTACCAAATTATAAAGGTCACAAGGGTTTTTCCTTGGGTCTGTAGTTCTAAATGATGGAACAGTAATGCCACACTTGCCTTGGAAACCTGCCGTAATACATAGGAGAAGTTAGATTAAATAAGTTTAATATGAGGATCCTTAGGTATTGGGCTGTTTTAACCGGGCTGAATAGATGCAGTTCTTACCTCAGTACACAGCATTTACATCACTTGGAGCAGTTGCTTTGCCATTCCTCAGTGTTGCCTTGCAAGGCTGTGCTTGTTCTGAATCAGGGCTCAGAGGAGTGTCTGTGGCTCCGTCACAGGGAGGGTGTTTGTGTATTTTCATAGTAGCCTGTGAAGACAACACAATAAACTTCTGCTCTTCAAAATAAAATTTTAGTTTGATGTCAAAGTAGCACCTGTTTAGCAGCACAAAGTATTATGCTGTCAATTGTAATACATAAAAAAAGCAGAGATTTAATGCACTTAGCACTGTTCTATTCCAGTAAATTCTTAACAATAAACTTTTTTCACAAATTGTTATAACACAGTTCCAAATACATGTAGTTGATCTATTGAGTAGCTTTCCAGCAATACTCAGCTGGTTTTGTGTGCCTTGTAAACACATTCTGACTTTTAAATCTAACTTGTAAATCTATCTTGTAAACTGCAGTTGTATAGTAAAAGTCCACTTGCTCAGTCTGTTTTCATTTTGGGCAAAATTTCCCTCTCTCTGGAAGCAGAAGAAATGAGGTGTAAGTGTTAATAAATGCATACTCTTGTGGAGGACAGTCCCTATATCTAGGGAGAGATCTGGATGAAGTTACTGTTGGAACCATGGGCCATGTTCACAGACTCAGGCATCTTTTGAAAATCCCGTTGCTTTCTCCTTTGCCGTTCTCTATCTGTATGTGCTGTTCCAAATCCGTAATTCCTTCAGCCGTAGATTACATCAATACAGACTTTGTAACTCTGAGGTTTGCATATAATATCTCAGGATTACATGGCATTTTTGCTTTCTTACAACACTGTGAATCAAGAATCACTGTTCTTTTGTGATTGAGAGCTTCTGTATTTCAATTCTGTTTTAACTACAAGTGGTAGATGAAAAATGATGAGAGCTCTGTGTTCCTACATGTAAGGCCAGCGCAGCCTGTGCTCTGGTCTGCGGGCTCCACAGGTGCCATGGCAGCTGTTGTTGTAGCATGCCTAGCAAAAATCAGTGTGATCTTCATGATCTGTTGTTCAGCAGGGGTATCCTGTCAGTGTCAATGACCTGAGAACTGAAGTCTCTTATAGGTACCTTATTTTCTTACAGGCATTTAAAATTAATCTTTCCATGTTATGTGTAGGGGATCTTTTTTGTCTTACAGCCCACACCCCTGGTTACATCTTAAAATCCTTTTTTTTCTGTAGTAAATAAAAGCCAAACTGGTACTCGGGGCTTACTACAAACTGTTGGAAAAAAAGCCCAGAAAATTGCTGTTAGAAATCTCTTCTTCATGTTTTGCAGACCTCATCCTGCATTACAGTTCTGCCAGTCACAGTTTGTATGTTTGTTTGCAGCTGACGGATTTCAGAATTTGCATAGAACCATCACTGTCATAACCAGCCGTAGCACTAGATGGTTACAAATCCTTGAAAGTATCCTCTCACAGGTAACATGGTTTTGTGCTTCCTTTTCCCAATACCGGAAACCCAGGTTTCTTTGATTCAGATCTTTATTTTCTCAGAACCTTTTATTCAAATATATTTCCAGTATATCCTTACATAGAAAAGTTTTTGGACTTGGTGTTTATAAAGCTATTCTGGATCTGTTCTCCTGGGAATAGATTCTTTTTCCCCTTGTAAATAACCGTCACATTAATCTTTGGTTCTTTGGGGATCCATCTTTATTTTTCACTTTGAACAAAGTCAGGAGAATCTGCCTTTCATCCAGAAGGAAAAGGTGTGATAGCTCGTTCCTGCCATTAGTAGCATTTTGTGCTCATTTACATTTCTTGTGGTAACTGCTGCATTGGACTGACAGTGTCAAGACAGGGCCTGCTGCCTGCCTGACCAGTGACAAGTTAGGGCTGCTTGTACTACTCACCACTGCAGGAAATTGCTGCAATCACAGTAACAGTAGATGAGAGTTAATGAGCGTGTCTGTCTGCTTGGAAGAGTCTGGGGCTTTGCTTGCTTATTTGTTTTCTGTGGTAGAATTAATGGGGACAAATGTTCATTTGGGCAATATTAATAAGGTCACTATCATATAATCAGTCTAATAAATTGTGGCTTTAAAAGTTTAGTCTTAGATGCAAACAGCAGATAATAATCTACGTAGAGCTACAGTGATCACTGCTTAGTGGTAACTGATTGATGAGAAGTGGTGGGAGTCTACAGAAGCAGTTTCCAAGTGTTTAAGTGGTTATTAGTGTGAGAGCCTATCAGTGGCCTAGGAGGTGTATTAAAGGTTGTCAGATGCCTTTCACTGTCTTGTTCTATGTTGATTACAATGGGGGATTTTCGCAGCTACTAGAGAAATATTTCAGTTCTGCTGTTTTTCTTGTAATTAGCAGATTGGTGTGGGAAGATATCAGTGGGACATAAGTGATGTTTCCTGATGTGCAGGAGGTAATGTTTCTGAGTGTAATCAGCAGCTTCTTAAAATGGATTTTGCAGCCGTCATATGACAAGGTATCAAATTAAAGCACTTCAGTAATTCAATGTAGTTTATTTCATGTAGCTTCCACATATTACAGAAGGATAAACCATTCACTGCATAGTCATTTCAAAGGTTTAAGCCAAAACAAAGCTCTGTATGTATTCAACAAAGTATGTATTCCTTTTACTTAGCATTGAAAAGTAGCTGAAGATTTTCCTATGTGAGAGTCAGGTTAATAACCTAATAAGTAAATAATTTTATCTTTGTGAGTACCCACGTAATAGTTTATGAACTGGACAAATTGCAAATACATAAGGCTGTTTTCTCAACCGGTAAAAAAAAGAGTAAGATTTGCAGTGGGTTCACGTCTGTGAATCAGTTTGTGCCCGTTGTCCCAGAAATCTCGGTATCCAGGTAGAAATGCTATCATTTATATCAATTCATGTATATAACAGGAGAATGTCAAAGATGGAGTAATCATCTGCAAAAAGGCTGCCTAAATATTTCAGGGCCAGGTTGAAGAATAATAGTAGGGAATGTGAGTTCTCAGGGACTCTAAATAGGAGGATCTATTTTCATCCTAATAAAACTGCTGCTTCAGAAAGGGCAATTGGAGATACCTAATTATCAATTTGTGATCTAATAAGGAAGAGCCTTCAGAGATGGAAGACTACCAGCAATGGAGTGGGATGTCACAACTCTTTAAGTCTTCAGCCATTCTGCAAAAAAAGACACACTCTCTTATTGGTGAGGCCTCTTCATCTGTAGGCAGACACTCAACCCTGGTGTCTCTCTCACTCTGACACTCAGACATCCCCCAAGCAATTCCCATTGCATTCAAGGGTAAATGATCTTATCCGATGTTTGGAACTGAACTGGAAACATAGCGCATACTGGAGCACTCAGTTCCTGCCAAAAAGAAAAAAAAAAGATGGCAAAAAGGAGAAAGGGATGAGGGAAGGACATGCACAGTCTGGGATACCATCATTCCAGAACTTGTCACCCCACACACTCAAACTGGAAGGTGTCTGGAGGATTCAAAAATCATCCAGTGAGCTGCTGAGAAGGACAGAGGAGATGCTTTATAACTCTGCTACTATGAGGAGCTGAACAAGAGGTGAATGAATTTAAAGCCCCAAGATAGAAAACTGCCGCTAACAAGAAGACTAGAACAGCAGCTGTCTCGGGAAAGAGAAAAAATATGAGGTGTAAGGAGCAATGGTGATGCTGCAGTGAGCTGGAGGTGTCCTGATCCAGAAACTGATGAGAACCAGGGAGTGTGGGCCTGAAATAAAGCCAGAGTGCTGTACCGAAGGAATTCAGTGGAAACAGAACAGAAGTAGCAGCTGTCAACAGGCAGCAAAGAGAGCTTGATTTGTGGCCTTATGAAATGTTCAGGGAACATGTTAATTGACTAAAAAACTTTAAAAATGCTGACTGAATCGGAACAGGCCCACTAGTTCTAAAGGACATTAAGGGGGTATTATGGGGACAGGAGCCTTCAGTGTTGAGCAGAGACAGCTTGTGTGGAGTTTAACCTTAAACACCGTGAATGATGTATTTGTGTAGGGCCACTCCTGCATGTGCTGACTGATGGACTGAAGACAACGAGGCTGCCTGGGTGCTAGATAACCTCATCTAGGCTGCCCTTTGCCAGATGATATGTCAAGGTGCCTTCCAGCCTGGGGCTGTTCTCCGGTTCTGAGCTGTGTAGCTGAGGTCCATGTAGGTGGGAAGAGGCAGAGATGGGATATTCTCCCAGAACAGGCCATGTGCTGCAGGAGGAGCTGCCTGCAAATGGGAGCACCTCCCAGAGGAGCCAAACCTAAGCATCCTTGGGGACTGTGGCAGCAGGAGGGGACACAACTATGAAGGCTTGCCTTCACAGAGAAATATGGGAAGCTTTAGGAGAGCTGCCAGACAAGAAGCAGCAGAGGATTACCTAAGAAACCACAGAGAGAGTCCGTAGGCATGACTAGAGACTTTGATTTCCTTATTGACCCCTAAGAAAGAGATTGGTTGGTGCTACCCTAAGAGGGGAGATGCCTCTAAAAAGCCATCTCCTGTGCTCTATTCAGTAACCAAATCAGACAGCATCTAGAAGGCAGATGCCAGCTCTTCCCGACTTATGAGTTCCTGTATTCATTTTCATGTGGTCCAAAGGTGTTTTTCCTTCCATTTAACACCTCTGTACCTTTAATGAACAGTAATACATTAAAGGGTAGGTAGGTAACAGGGTAGGTAACAGGCCACAACCCCATAAACTGAGTCATGCTTGTATCAGTTAAGTATTAGAAGAACTGAGGTTCTTTGTATGTCTTAGATCCTACAGGAATTTCTCTGAATTTTGACAGTTCACCAGAACAATCAGTATTTTACAGCATTTTAACATGCATCCAGGTATGTGCCCTGCAGAGGAATTGAGGCAGTGGAGAAAATCACTGTGCTGCAACTCACACAGGTTTTCAGTGTGCTCTCACCCTCCTCTTCCTGCAGGAATGAAAGGGACCACAGGAATATTCAGAGCATGATCCCCAGTGCTCTTTGTTGCTTTAAGTGAAAATGTTCTTCTACACTCGTAGGAGTGATACATTTATGATCATAACAGCTCACATTTCATGGTGAACATATTTGGAGTGATGGCAATTCTACTAAATACAGATTTCCTCTAAAAAGGTTTAATGTTGACTCTTAAAAGAGAGAAAGCACGTTATGGGAGCAGATGGTGTAGCTTTTTCTTGTTCTTGTTGCTCGAGCGAAAGGTTCAGAAACTATTTCTTTTTTGAAGACCTGTGCTTTCTGTGGGAGTGCTTGGTTAGCCTATGCTCTGTGCTTGGGTTTTAATACTTGACATGGGATTGAAAAAAATTGACTTCTTAGGTAGAATACCAAGTCCTTCAGAAATTTGTCTTTTTAGTCTCTTTCTACAAAAGAGTAAGAAACAATTACTTAGGGCTGTTTTAGTGAATATTTAACTGTTTCTCTCAAATATTCTCCCCGGGAGGTAAGGTAGAAATGTCACCAGGTTTAATGAGCCCCCGCTGGGCTGAGGGCATGCAGGGAGCGTCACAGGTACACTGTGGAGTTAGCACAGCTCCAGGGATATTGGAATGCTGGCGCTGAGCTGCAGGGCTGACATGGAGCTGTGCTTCTGTGTGATTTAACCTGCTTACCCAGTAGACTCAGCATACACTTGGAATTGGAGCGTGCTCCAGGTTTTTTACGTATGTTTTAAACCAGCCCTTCTTCGTGAGCTTTCAGTCCCATTCATTTCAGTGAGAAAAAAGGGTGTGTTTCAGTATTCTTAAAGCATACAGTGTAATTATTGGAAATGGTTGTTAAAGGAGGTTGCATTCCTTATGCTAGCATTATCTTGGGATAAAATATAATTATAGTCATAGAATTACTAGGAGAAATTACTTCAGTACTACAGGTGAAAGACATAGTAATGAGGAGGTGTATTAGGTGAAATTACAGGAGAAAAATCCTAAGTGGAAACAGCAGACTATTTTCATTTTGAAATACAATTACTTATAACGAAGTGTGTTTCTCTTGCACTTGTTAGCTACCTGCTTCTGGGTGAGAATGTATTTTTAAATGGTTTTATAGATACAAGTAAAGAAGCTAATTTTTTCTTCCAAGACTAGCTAGAGAGTGTTTTAAGTAGGAAAACTCGATTTCTATCTCAGTTTTCAGATTTTTCTGACGAAATGAAAATGTATCAGAATAAATTATTATTATAAGCTAAGAAGCAAAATTTGTTTTTTAAAATTAGTATTAGTAACATGTAAAACAATGAGAAAATGAATACATAATATGTGATAATTTACAAAATGCAATATTCTCCAGTAATTTGGTTTTCTGGAAAAGCATTTGCATCTAAAAAGTTGGTTTCTATGGTAGGCAGGAGGAGTATTGTACTGTTTCCTATCACTAACTAAGCAGCAAGGTGCATTTAAGCACACAAAGAATGTTGTTATTTCTTGTGTCTAGATATTAAAACCAGTTGAAAATACGTATATTTTAAAAATGCTTGCACTGGAAAAGTTTTCTTCTGTATACATGCATCCAATTTTAGGTTCCACTTCTTTATAGCTTTTAGTGAGTGCTATTCCATGAAAGGCATTCCAGGCACATTATTACTGAGCTATACATTTTTATGGGATATTTCATTCTATTCTTAATTACACTGTTTTGACCCCTCTGTGTGGATGTCATGTAGAGGTCCAGAATGGTAGTGCTGCTTTATATTTTCCAATAGTTCCTAGCTTTATATGCTAACAGACTATTACATTGATGTCCCATAACTATACATACAAAAAGAGGGGAAGCTCTTTGTCTTTTTAATGCCATTTTGGACAAGGAAAGAAAATTAACAGTAGAAGTTTTTTTCACGGCCCATCCATCTTTTGTGCCCATCCTGGTATGGGTGAAAAGGGGCACATACATTGGGGGAAAAATCCCTTCTCACCTTGCTTCCTGTGCAGAAGCCTTTCCTGGCATGTAATCAACCAAAATTAGGGTGCCATGCAAATGTGCTCACATGCTTGATTGGGGTCCCTCTGTATTTACATGTCATGGTGAAGTTTCCTCCCATTTGCCCCAGTTAAAGCACAATTCTGAATCAAAGCTTTTCTGCTATAAAGGAAATAGACAAGTCCGCTACAGACTAAACATTTCAAAATGGAAAAAAATAATTAACAGTTTGAGGACACTTGACCAGTTGTCTTGAAATTTTGCAGGACATTTGTCCTTACTCTTTAAAGCTCTGCAAGGGCTTTACAAATACAAAACCAGTCTAAAGGTAATGAAGGGAGAAGATTTGGAAATTAAAATGTCAGATGCACTTAGCAGGATCTCCATAAGAGGTCCATTCTCTGATTAAAGCCTGAGCAGTCAAAGCTTTGTGTGTCCAACATGCTTTTAGGCCAGATTTATGACACTTTGAGAAGTGGACCTGCTTAAGAGCCAAACCTGAGATAGCTTTGTTAGCTGTATTTTAATTAGTATTTCTTTCTTGAAAGCCTTCAGATAGTGCTAAGTGCTTAAATATTCTCAACCCACTCTGTAGCTGTAGAACTGAGGCACTGAAGAGAAAAGCGAGGAACCCTTTAGTGGTCTTGAAAACATTATCAAAATCCCCAAGCTCTTAACTGAGTGTAAAATGATTGAAGAGACTTGAAGCCTGCTGCTGCTATTTTATATAACAAAAGTGAGTGGCAGTGGGTGTTTCAAGAGATCTCTGGAGCACCGAGCAATCTGCAGTCCCTTTGCTGCTGTTTGGGGCTGGCTGGCCTACAGGCAAATGGGAAGTTCTCATTTTGCCCTCATTGCTCAGTATTTACAAGCTGGGTTTGGGTTTTCCCAGTGACCTTCAATGGCTGATCAAAGGACGGGGGTGCGGATCAGGATGTAAAACTGGCTGCATCTGAATAAAGTCTTCTTTCATAAATGCCATGGAAATCTTGTTCTGTGGTGGCTCCTCATTGGAGTGAACAGTGGATACTGGGCCAGCGGCAGTTCTTGAACATAACTGTCAGAACATTGTCAAAAAAACCCTAACAAGGCTTAAAGTTGAGGAAAATCAGTAAGAATTTATTTTCCTTGTTTCACTTGTGAAAGATGAATAGATTACATTCCTTCTTTTTTAAACATCCATATCATTGTACTGTGATTCCTTTTGCTTAGTTTTTCTTGTTTATGCACTACAGATAAATTCTTACATTTCTAGCTGCAAGAAGAAAACACAAAACAAGCTTTCTAGTGGGTTTATTTCCCACCTGTTCTGGAAAAAAAATATTTTTGCATGTATACATCTTTGCTATTTCCACTCTGCTGTACTTGTAAATAAGTTATGATCTCCAAAAGGGTATTTCCATTGCTAATAAGATTAGAAATACCTTTGCTGTGAGATATAAATAATTCATTGTTTTTCATGTTATCTGTAAGCAGAGAAACTTGTGTCTTTTTAATTCTTAAAATAGCTAACAGAACTCCCTATATGTGGATTCATTTCTTTTGGAATGTTTTCATCCCGTTTAATTTTTCACTTTTTAGCTCCAGTTATTTTTGGGTTTGGGGTGGTGTTGAATTTATGGAGGGTTTTTTGTGTTTTGTTGTGGAGTTTCTCTGTGGTTATTTTTTTCTTTTAAACACTGGAACGCAATGAATGGTATTTATGTGATACTTCATAGCATCTGGTTTGATACAATCTGTGTAGCAAAGACTAAATTTCCCCTATATTTGTCTGCAGCCTGATGTAGCAAGGCCCAGAGACAGAGACATCCAGAGGTCACAGACATAGAGGCCATATGGTATAAAAATATTAATAACTTAAGAAAATGACAGTGGAGCAAACATAAAATTGAGATTAAATCACTTAGTCTTAAATAACAGTGCCCGTTACTCTAAAATAGCACTCAGGGCTTTCTTAAAGATCCATTTAATGCACTAATAAGAATATAAGAATAGAAAGCCATTAAGCCCTGAAAAGCAGTGCTGTAGTTGCCAAAGGCCAGTGGCAAAGGCTGGGTTGCAGCAGCCCCATAATGAAACGGCCCTGGTTCTGCAGGTGGGAGGCCGTGTGGAATCAGTGAGGGAGTGAAGCTTGTCATGGAGCACACAATTAAACAAGTCACAGACATCTAAAGAGGACCTGTTGCACGTTTGCCACACTTCCTTCTCATACAGTGTTTTAGTACTCCTTCCCCATAAAATACCTTTCCTTTTTTTCTCCTTTTCCACAGAGCTGATTTTCAGCATTTTCTTCATAATGCAGTTTTTGAGTTTCTTAGGGCAACTTTTGCATACTTGAGAATTTTTCTCAGACTTGCAAGACTTGAGTTGTATTTAGTTCTGCTTTCTTTTCTTTGTGTTTCAAGTACATCTGTATTCTCTAAAGGACCTGAGATCAGTTTTTCAGTAGCCTCTGCTTTATGGTCATCAGAAAATTAATGCTTCTTCTCTAAGTATAGGTACCACCTACTCTCCAAATTAATAGCCACCTGTGTAGGTGCAACTGTTGGACAAGTATTTCTTGGAATGGTTTAGATTTAGGCTTTCATTTCTTTAAAAGAAAAAACAACACCCCCCCCCCCCCCCCCAACAACCACTAATTGATTGCCCGCCCAAAAAAATCTCAGTTTTGAAAACCTACTATGCTCTAAAGTCTGATTTTCAAAGCCTTTGTTTTTGGTGATGTTAAAACCAAAATGGAACAGAAGCTTACTGGCTTGATCCAAATCTTTTAAAATAGAGCATAAATATGTTGTATAACATTCTCCTGTGAATCAGGTAGAACAAATCTTTAGTGGATTATACTCTTACTCCAAGATCTGTTTCCCATATCATGGCTAGTGGTCTGAATTATGTCTGCTTCCTTGTGTTGAAGCTTATGATTTATTTCCATTTCAACTTTGTGGGATAATAGAATTTCTCACTGGTGTTGCTTGTGTATAAATCTTTAGTACCCAGAAGTGGTAGTGGATAGAGTTAGTGTTCACATTCATCCATACTCATTTTTGCAAACAGCAGGACAGTGTCAGACAGCATGTACTAACCTAGTACAGAGGAGGGGATTAAGGGATTTGGAAAATTGGTCATGTATGGTTTAAAGGATCACTAGTATTTAGAGCAATGTGTTTCGACTGCAGAATACTCTTCTTCCAAATCTTCCCGCTGAGCCTCCCATAAAATTCAAACATAGGAGCAATACAGCGAATTGCAGTAAAAACACTTCATCTTGTACAGTGGACATGGATCACATTGAGTGGACAATTGACTGCAGTGGATAAAAGCTGACCTGTAAAGCCCAAGCAAATAATTCCAAACAGTTGCTCCTTCTGTCTAGTAGTTCCAAACTTGTTTTCAGTCTTACCAGTGTATGCAGCTGCTAATTCATATTCTAAGAATTAAAAGAGAGAACGTTAGCATGAAAACATCACTGAGAATCCTTTAAATCAGTTTATTGGAATCTTCACAGAAGTGAATGTAAAACATGTTGGTGTGAAATATAGCTAAAGCAGTATCCTATTGAAGTAAACATTGGTCAGATCAATCCCCTGTGGCAGCTATTTGGTGACTGATATCAGAACTGACAGCCATAGAAAAGATTCTTGGAACACCTAGGGCTTTGCTGACTTGCAGATTTTTTTCTCTCTCTCCCAGGTACCTTTCCTGTCTCTCCAAATACTCAAAAGCTAGAAACTTCCATAATTAGGATAACGATTTATGCCCTCCTCCATTTGCAGTCTGATCCTGCAGTCAGCCCCGTCACGGCACATTATTTCTGCAGCAGGCAGGTGCCTCATTCGTTGCTCAGGAGATCAGTGCTGGTGGCTGTGTGTGACAGAAGCTGGGACAGAGATTGAGCGATATCCAACCGTCAATAACTGTGCAATCTCACATTGGATAGATGAGATACAAATTTTACAGGCAGCCTTAATCTTAACAGTTCCTACTGATTTAGTATTTAATATTGTAACTGTAATAACTTTTGTTAAAATATTTGATGGATTTCTTATAACTTTTTCAAGAAAAAACTGAAAAAATCACACCAGGGTTGAATTTTTCGGAACCCTGGGATCCCAGCAATGCCCAAGGGCAAAGCTTTGACTCTCCCTTACAGGCCTGTGCTCTCTGCATCGCTGAGATGGCGGCGTTGGGGATTACCCTTTACCTGCAGCAGTTCCAGGATGACAGAGAACACTTTACTCTTAGGTTTCACAGATAATTGCTGGTGGAAGTTGGGTTAAATTACAAGCTGAGAAGAGAATTTGTACTGAATAAAAAATGCTCTGCCTGTATCTTTCAAGCTTTACATTTCTTCTGCACCATGCCCTTCTATCCTGCCTCACAGCCAATCCTTTTTGGCAGACTCCTCGTAGTATTCCCTTCTTCCTCCCGAGGAGTGTGCAAGCCAGCCCCGCTGAGGATTTTTAATGACACTTCTACTCTTCCTGCCCTTTCAACTGTATCTTACAGATAGTTTTCTGAGGTTTTTGTCCAGGCTGTATATTTGCTCTTGTTCTGTCCTTACAGAGATTTGTTGATACTGTCCTATTGAAGGAGAGTGAAAAAGATGCCTATGACAGAAAGGACAAGCTGCTTTCAGATCTATTGTTTCAACAAGGTAAGAATAAGAAGGAATTTCATATGCAGTCAGCAACTCTTTTTATATTTGGGATGCGTGGGTGGAGGCAGCAATTACTTTCCTCAGCTATCTTACAAGATGCTTGAGTAATATTGCCTGAGTTTTGAAGAAGACAGTCTGGGACAGATTCATGACCTGGGCTTCATGGCAGAATCCTTACATTTTTGAGAAGTGTTGAATAGTTTTAAATGGATTCTAGATAATAAAAAATACATTTTTTTTAGTGCTGAGAAGAACACTGACAATACAATAGTGTCAGTGTAAGGTGTGTTTCTGTGGTGCTGCAGAATGTGCTGTGATGCGCGGTTCTGTCAGCAGCATGCCCAGTGCTGCGTTCCCTAGGGATGTGTTCATCCCCAGCGAGGGACACTCATGGGCTGTCCCGTGCTGGGAGGTGTCAGTGATGTGTAGGGCACACGATGAGACAGAGCCCCCTGAAGGTAGCATCCCATTAAAGCACAGTTATTTTGAAAGAATATCTTACAAGCTTCTTCAGACATGTTTCCAGCTCTTACATACAGACTTTAATTTACTAATTACTTTCAGCTTTAGTCTAATGCTCTTTTACTTTAAAACATCTATCCTTACACAGTGCAAAAAGATATTTTTTTGCCTTAGTGCTTAGCTAGAATTTTCAAATCTGAAACTGTACATTGTCATGTTAAAATCAGCGATGTAAAAAAAACTCTTCCGCATTGAAAATTACAGGCCAGAAGGTTATGGCAAAGAGATATGCACCACAGAAGGTCTGGGATAAATAACCTGTGGCATCATTTCGCGTAAGTTAGTCTGTTTTCTTTGTCTGTGGTGAGAAGAAATAAGCTTGAATTTCACTGAAAAAAAAAAAGTGATTTATTACTAACTATTTGGAGCAGAAGTCATGAAAATAGGTTGTCTGGAAAAGCTGTACATTGTGTTGGAAATATTTAAGAACACATTAGACACAGATGCATCAGAATGACTTAAATAGATTTAGACAGCTGGCAAGTGGATAGGCTACTTAACCCCTGGTTCTTGCTACTGAAAACTGTGGACGCACTGAAGAAGTAAAATAAATAATATGTAATGTTTTTAGTTTAGAAATACAGGCAAATATTAACACAACAGGTGATTGGGCATTTCTGTGCAGTTCCAAGATTTTTACTGAGCTGATTCCATTCCTCACTAATACTGCAAGTTTACAGATAATTTTGGGGTGCTCAGTAATGAATAAGAATAGAGATAAATGGGAAAAATGTTCATGAAATGTGGGCCTTTTCAAAAACCAAAATCCACTTTTTACTCACTTAACTGCCCAATTCCATTGAAAATCTCAGTTCCTGGCACTGTTCCATAACATTCTCGTACAGTTGGTGTAAGTTTAAATATTCCATAAGCAAGTTAAACTGTAATTTTCTTTGCTGTACAGGGTCACAGCACAGTTCAAATTCACAGCCTGCCCTCAGTCAATCCTTCTCCTCACCACCTTCTCTCTGACACCTCATAATGCCTTAAAACCTAAAGATGCTTCCTAGCAGTTCTGAGACTTAGACTTGAGTTTATTAAAAGCACATGTTCATAACTCTGTATGGGAACACAGTTTTCCCTTGGGGGTATAAAGGAAAGGAAATAAATGTGCATATGACTTATTAGCCTCATGATAACAATCCATTTTCTTACCTTGCTGTTTCCCTAGCAACTATCTGTGGTTGTCCCCAAAACGTGTGCTTTAAATAACTCTTACGAATGTTATTTCCGTCTGAAAGACAAGTGCTGCTGGTGCCAACCTAAGAAAAGTAGATTATCTATTGCATATTATTTGAAACAGAAATATTACCAGTTATTGATGTGCATGCCTCAAACCAGTTAATGCAGGGCTGCTGGTATGGGTTTCTTGAAAACAAGCTGCTACCAACTGGAAGTGATCTGGTGGTTAATTTTTCCCGTCTCAGAACTGGAACGTTTTCCATACCAAATAAAGTGGTAAAGAAACTACTGTACAGACTGTATGGTGTTTGGAGACTGCTAATTACATTTCCACAGGCTGCAGCAACTTCAGGGGTTGCTATTTTGATATCCTCCTGAGATTATCATCGACATTACAGTTCTTTGAATGGAAATCCTTTGATGATACAGCTTAAGTTTGGCAAAAGGCATTATGACATTAATGAAAGTGGTGTTTTCTCATGAAAATGTATGTCAGGACCATTGTGCTCATGAGAACTTGAGGGACCTTCGCTACCTGGAAAGGAACTTTGCTTTCCTGCTCTGAAGCTCCCTTTTGCAGCATGTCCTTGAAGGACTTCCAGAGGCACTGTCACCTACTTCAGAGTGTTGTTCTGGGGCAGTTTTGCCCTGTAAGTTCACATTAACTTTAGGACACCATTTGCTTTGTGCAAAGGCTGCAGTAACGACTGCCAAATGAGCCTGCAATATGCAGTGGCTTTCATTACATGATCACGGAGCCGGTGGTCACTAAGAGAGGTGGAATATTTTAATGGAAAGAAATGTGATCTATTCAAAGAACTCTTTCCCCCGTGTCTGCCTTCCCCTCATATTTTCATTACAGATGAATGCAAGGCAGCTTCTACTTCAATACAAATCAAATTAGTTATTATCGTATTGATTTCAAGTGGGCTAGTAGCAAGAAGCAATTATAGTAAGTGGGAACTTAAAAGGTTTACTACTTGCCATTTTAATTCACAAATGGCCTGGTTAAGAATGTCTTACATGGGAAAAGCTCCTGTTAGGCTTCAGAGGAAACTGCCTGAGCAGCAGCAGTTCAGCATGTAGGCAGAAGCAATGAAGCTTGGCAAACATACTCATATCTGTGTTTTGGAGGTCTGTTACACGGCACCCCTGTGCAATGTCTACAGATACGTTAAAAACACCATCATTATACTGGTAGAAGAAATTACAGAAAGTGATTTGAGGAGGTATAAGTAATAATAATAGGAAGAAATGAATGAAAATAAAATATAGTAGACTCTTGAGAGTGGAGAGTAACTTGCAGCTAAGTACTGAGACACAGCAATTGGGTTTTCAGCCTGGTGGTTAGTACACTTACTTCATGGTCATAGTGAACATTTACATTTCTTCATGCAAAGTCCAGAACAGAAGAGAAAAGAACATGGCCTAAAGTTTCCTGTTGAGTGAATGTCAGAACTTTTGTACATCCCATTTCAACCTGTATTCACCTCACTCTTTCTTGGAGACCTGAATCTCACACCCTCGGCTTCCAGCTTGCCCAGTTCTTCAACCCAGCTGCTCTTTCTGCTGCCAGAAGCCTGGATCAAACTGAAAGAGTTGGTTTCAAGGATACTAATGAGGGTCTGGTTTCTGGCTGCAAAGGAGAAGGTGTGAATTGCCAGTCTGGCCACAAAGAAGGCACTGTGCATTTTCAAAACAGGGAAGGGTGAGGGGAGAGTTCTACAGTAGCATCTCAGCAGATGTAAATACATAGGTAGTGTTGGCAAAGGTAAGAGATGTTAGTTTATTCCAGCTAAGGATCTGACCCTGGCTCTGGAGCCGTTTCCTGACGTCAGTGGCTCTTTCATTTCAAGGGCTTCATTTCTGGTTTGGATGTCTAGGAGAGATTCAGAGCTATAAACCAGTAGTAAAGGATGAGTAAGAAACATCTAATAATAATAATAATAATTCGTAGGTATCAAGGGGTTTCTAAGTGTTTGTACAAGTTATACTTGTGCAAGTGCTTCAGTATGTTGTAGGTTCTGTTTCTGCCTTCTCCTGTTGTTAACCAGAAGAAGGCCATATGAGCATGCAGTCAGAACTAGATAAAAATCCTGCCTTTCCCATCCCTGGTCTCTGTGCTGTTCCTGGTTTTGGTACTGAATGACAAGGAAGTTACTTGGCACAGCAGCAAAACAGACTCCCTGCATTTGGGGATTTTGCAGAACTGCTTTGTTTTAAAGGTTTTTCTTTTCAGTGTGCTGAAAATTTAAATCACAAAAAGTCTGCGTAAGTTATAAATTGTAATGCAGTCTGTTTAGATGTGTCTTGTGATTCATCTCATGTAATCAGAGGTGATGATTCACTGAGCACATTTAAAATATTCATTCTCACATCCTTTAGGAAATATCCCAGGAATTCACAAAGCTGTCATTGTTCAGGTCTACTGTACTGTTTGCACACTGACAGTTTTTGGCACTTCAGCACATTATTAATGTGTGGCTTGGTTGTTTACTTAGTATTACAAAATTATTTTTCATTCTGTAGAGGATACCTGGAAATGATACCCTCTTCCTTCTCTCTGTAATCCGCATGAGCATCTAAACTTTGTGAACAGCAGAGGTTGTTCTCTAATGAGAGAAAGAGAGCAGTATTTGGCATGTGTTAAAGCATTCCAAAGTGATCATCAGCAGTTGGCTATTTCATAATTTTTTAATAATATCTGTCAGTTTATTTGATATAAAATTTGAAGACAGATCTCAGTGACTCTGTAATACAAACAACTAGAAAGCAACTACAATTGAAATAAAATTTACTTGTGTTTTGGACACATTTTTTCTTACAGGTATAAAATTGTATTATTCTTTTTATATGGTTGAATTTGTCCTAAAGAGCACTCTAAATGCATGTTCAGAGTTGAACATACATAAGGTCATTTAGTGTGTCTTCCAAAGTAACTTCCATTCGTGCTTGCTTTACCTTCTGTCCTTAAAGAACTCTTTCCGTGTTTTTGTCCTGTGATTAGTATGGAAATGCCATGATGTGTGGGGTAGATAGCATTTTTTCATGAAATGATAAAGCCTCTGAAAAAGTCTGGGGTACTGGGGTGCCTACGTTCGAGGTTCCTAGTCCTTGGAGTATAAAGCCCAGGGTCTGCAGCGCACATCTTGATTCCCTGTGCAGGTGTACAACCTCCGAGGACTTAGGAGCTGCACAAAAGCTGCACAGGGTGAGCAGGCTCAGTACGGAGCTGCTTGGGCATCGCAAAATGTCAGGAGCTGAGCTTCAGGGAGTGCCTGGGACGCGGGGATGGGTTTAACCCTCCTTGTGAAGTGCAGTAGTTCAGGCCATCAAGAGAAATGTGGCTGAGAATCTTCTAGCTCAGAGATGTGTAAACAAAATTCCCTTCCTCACACTTTTTAAAGAACAGAACAATGCAAATGAAGTAGAATTAGTTAGCACAGAACTCTCTTTTCTATAGCTTTGTAAGTCATAAATCGGTTAGCAGGGCTAAAAACTGACATTTGCATCTCCTTTCTCTGTGGGATATTATGTCAAGGTACCTGCTAGGGGAAGCCTGAACCATTAAGCTGAAAACTGGTTTGGAGTAAGAAAAAGTCCCTGCATACTTTGTGGAAGCCAAAGAAAACATCTGTTTTATTTAAGTTGTGTTTGGCTGGGGTAAAAGCCTGAGACAGTGCAGGAGTCCTCTCAGCTTCTTAGGAAAGAAACAATGGGGTGGTCAGTGCCTTGCTGCAGGGTTTGCTAATGCATAAACCCTCAGGCTTCTATTAGTCATCCATAAAATCAGTGGGAATTGCTCAGCACCCAGGGTGTTGAGACTCCTGAGCTTGGGTGAGAGCAGAACTGTGTGGGAGCTTTTAATGCATGTGCAAAGCCTTTAAAGGGAGTGGCAACATCTGAATTTAGGCATTCTGAAGGCATGAGGCTTCTTCTTGGGATTTGAGAGAAGGGGGAAGAGCCGGTTAATTTTTGCTTTTGATCAGAGAAAGCTTTATAGCCCTTAAATCCTTTCTATATTCTTGTGGGGATCTCGCCCATTCTCCTTTAGTTTTATTATGTGCTTGATGGCCATGAAATATTGGAAGGAAATTGGATGTGATAATATCACAAAGAGACCATATGTAGCATTACTGTCTTCATTATGACTCCAGTTGTGCTGTAATTACCTGTGCTCCATGTTGGGCATAGCAGGAGTGAGATGGATGAGCCGCTGGCAGAGGAGTTCAGGCACAGGGACGATGCAATCAGTGCCTACTGAGCTACCATGGAAAGTGAAACAAGTGTATGGGGCATCCATACATCACCACCACAGATACTTAGAGGTGCATTTCCTAAAGCCCATCATGTAAATGTGCAGGAGTGGTACATTAGTATTCCTAGCTGCAAACAGGGTGAAAGTGCTGCCAGTACGTCACAGGAGAAACTGTCCTGTCGCAAGTCAGCAAATACTTGGTCAGAAAGTTTCAGTGAGGCCAGAATCTCAGCTCTTGGGATTTGTAGATCTAGGCTGGCAGGGTAGTTCAGGTCTTACATTCTTTGATTGTCCTATTCATTCAGGGACTTACGGATTTTCTTTTTTTCCAGCTGAAATAATTAAATTTTAGTAAGCTTTTTCAGTCTTTTCTTTTAGCTGTTCTACAGATACTTGTACTCAAAAATTATCAGCAACTAAGAATTCCACGTTCCTTTGTGATTATATTGTCTGTATTTGGTCAAACATTATCTTAGTTTACCATTTCAGTGTAATTAGATGCTCTACACAGTAAGATAGGTGATGGAATTTTTCTGCTTGGCTCTCCTAAGGTGCAGAAGGAGCCCTTGTTGTCAGCTCTGTAGCTCAACTGGTCATGTGTTCTGTACATTATCTGTAGCAACATGTAATACCCTATAGCTCTGACAGGAGCCTGAGGGTGTGGCAAACAGAGAAAGGGTGAGAGGCACCTAAAGAGATCATAAGCTGTTTAAATCCTTTGGGACTTCTTTAGGTTAAAATTTCAAACAAGATAGGTTAGAATTTCAAATAGGAAAGGGTTATGTTAGAAAAAGCCTACGGCTACCACAGGTAATATTGGAATAGCTGGTGTTTGGTTTTTTACTTACACTTAAAGAGCATAAATAGCTACAGGTACATGTGAATTCTTTAAAATCATATTCTAGGTGTTGCTAGCTCTACATATTTTGAATCTGGAAGGTCAGTTAGTGTATTTAACCCATACAATGGTCTTAAAAGAACGGTCTAACAGCACATTGATGTTAGAGTACCTTTTAGTTACGTTTCGGCACTCAGTGTGTAGGCAGGGCTCTGTTAAGTGCAATGAGAATCACAAGCCAGCAGCTGAAAGTTGTGTCATTCCCTTTGTGTATTAAAAAAACCTGAACAGGGACTATGGTTTCTCTGCTGGCCTGTTGGCATCCAGGCTTTGCAGCTCCCAAGGAAATGGAAAACCCAGGTCCTCACAGTGTTCCACAGCGTTATGTGTGGCTGCCCCGTGACTGCCCCAATCCTGCAGGTATGCCCTCCGTTGCATTATTTAAAACTGTTTGGACTCAGATTCTGCTGAATATATGTGTTGCTATCTGCAAAATGTTGGTCATGGTTTCATCAATTTTCTGAAAGAGAAGAAGATCTAAGTAAATTCTGTAATGAATACAAAACAATTTAGGAGCATTATGTTTTCAGCTGAAAATTTTCATGTGTCAGAAGTTCATAGGTAGTGCCTCTTTTTGTTTTGTTTTGAAGGCTGTTCATTGTAGGAGGACATTTCCTTTGTCTCAAAATAGAAATCTGTTGTTTACTGTACTTTCCTTCTTGCTGCTTTTCATAGGGTCAATTTGTCAATTGTATGCTGCAGTTTTGCAGCTCTGTACAGGTTTAATACTCCTGCCATCTACTGCCATTTCCTACAAAACTGAGTGGGAATGCACATGTGGCTTTACAGGATCTGTGTACCTCCTGCTGGTCTTCACCTCAGGCAGGCTGCTTGTGAGTACTGTGCCCTCAGGACTGCTTTGATGTGTGCCCTACAAGCCGTGCAGCCAACAGGAGGAAGGCCCTCCTTTGGGCCTGCTGGGTAAATGAGAAATAAGAGGCAGACGTGACTCCACATGTCTCATACATCAGCTATCTGCCCCAGGATGGTGACACTTGGATTAAAATGTTGGGTGGTACGCTGTAAGCTGGCCCACATCACACCTTCTGCAGGGAGCCCCGAGCTGCTGCCCAGGCAGTTCTGGTAGCACAGGGATGTTCTGCAAGTGCCAGGTCCTGTCAGCATTTCTACATCTGCACTGCTGGAAATGGCAAAGAAACCAAGGACCTTGTGAATGTTAAATGCTCTTTCCAAAGGGCTCTTGAAATCATGTCTTAAAAAGTCTTGAGATGTGAGTCCTTCATAGCCTTAGGAGTGCTGATAACTTTTCCCCACTTGCTGAAAATGTAAAACCTCCCAGCTGCCACAGGCAGTCCAGAAGAAGCTGTCAGAAACACATGCTGTCTGAGAGCTGGTGGCTAACCCGGATTAGAGTTGTTCAAATGTTCTTGTGAATATCAGTAACCTGTTCTCAGTGATCAGTCCTGGCCGGGTGAGTACTACAGAGTTCTGACACTTCCAGCTGTGTTAGGCATGGCCTTTACACTGTGAGAGGTTCCTCTTTCTTGGAAAACAAATCTGTTACTTTTTCAAAACAAAATCTTGCTAATTTTCAAGGCTGCAGGTGCTTTATCCCTGGAAGCAAAACTGACAACAAACCCATGTAGACATCATAAAGTCATGGCACATGACATTTTTATTAAAGACCAGAGCAAAAACAAAAAGCAGCTCCCTTCACTTTTTTGTTCCGTACCTAGCAGTGGCTTGGAGTACAGTTTGTACTGAGTATGCTTTCTGAAAGGGTAGATGTGCAGGATTCATCCTCCTCTTATAAAGAAGTAGCAATTCTAGGACTTCAGTAAAGAACATGGGGGAGGTGGTATCTGACTCACAGAAAAGATGTGTAAGGAACTACTATGCTGAAGGATTGGGTTTGTGTTTATAGTCTGCTCAGCATTTTGGTGCTTGCTTTATGGCTGTATTAAGGGCTTATTAAGTATCTTTGTTTGATGTCATATACCCCATCTTCATAATACATGTTTGGATTTGGTGTGTTATCTCTGTGGTAGACAATAAGTACGCATAATCGCCTCATCAGTTCTATGTAAATGATAAATCACAAGATGAATGACTTCAACAGTTTAAAGAAAAAGAAAAATGCATCATTTATAAAGGAAGTTCTTCTACAGGAGATTATGGAGAGGCATAATACAAAATAAAAACTCTTCTCATTTTTGGGTGTGATGTTTTTAAGCAGCCCCTTCTATGACAAGTAGATTTTCATATTACTTCAGGGCCGTGTAGTGTGATGGTACCTCACGTGCACTTGCTTTTATTTCCCTTCCATATCAGCAAGAGTGGGAGGAGGTGTTTTTGAGGAAAGTACTTGGGATAAAAAGGATCTTAAAGAGTTGACAGATGTTGCCTTTGCCATCATAGACATTTTCTTTAATGCCCAGAATTAGCTGAATATGAGCTGGCTGTTCAGCCTCTGGAGAACCCCAGTGCGTCCAGGAGCAATCAGCTTGGGCACAGCAGTATGACCCTGCAGGGAATTTCTGAGCACAGCCATGGAAATATCACCAGCTTTATCCCTTTGCTTTGGTTCTAAGTGCATGATTGTGAAGAATGAGAAAAGCCAGAGTAAATGAAAGCAATCTAAATAACCACACCAGCAAAATTTGCCTTTATTTAACACACTATTCTTCCACTGTATTTATCAATTCTGTTTTACTCTTCACCTCTTACTAAACCTAAATTGAAAGATCAGAGATAAAAAAACACAAAGGGAGGGAAGGATCAAGTAAGTTTTATCTCACTGAAAGGAACAGCAGAGGTCCCATTGACTTCAATGGCTACATCTCCTTTTGTGCTTTCCTTTGATTCAGAAGTGTGCTTTTGAAGCAGATCATCAGCACTTACTGTGCTTTGGCTCACATCCTGAAGTGTTTGTAGAGGCAAACTGAGTTCCTTTTGAAGCTGAGGATGTACTCCAGAAGTACAGCTCATGCACTCAAAGGAACAGTCAGACCATGGCAGGAAAGAAGGGCTAATCTGAAGTAAAGGTGCTTCCAAATGGATGTGATGTGGACATTAAGTTCTGGGTGCTGCCATTTCATTTTGTAAGTCAGATACTGCTAGGCCGCAGGATTTGCAAATACAGCCATGAGCAGTGAATCCAGGATTGCTCTGTGTGGTCTTTGTTTTAAAAGGCACTGTACTTATTGGAGTGTTAATAGCTTCCTTAAAATATGTTGACTTGATGTGATGGCTTACAGAAATGGAGTGTTTCAGTTGAGATCCAGTATGAAATTGAAATTATGAGAAGAAAAGAAATACCTGAAATTAATTTGAAACTGTGATTTGTCCTGAGTTTAAAAATGGGTTTTCTTGTACAGAATTGTTGTTACAAAGTACTGTCAATGTGCTTGACTGGTCTAAAGCATACATGTCTTGAAGAAGATGACATTTTTAGGATGCATGTCTGCAGAACCATCTTACCACCATGAATTAAATACTGCATTTAGAGTGAAATAGCTGGGCTGTATTTGCATTCTTTCTACTACCATAATAGTACCTTGTGAAGCTTCAATGTTTAGTCTTTGATGGGTTTTTTAAAGGAAAATTTGAAAGGAAAAAATGGAAAATTCTTTTATAGGAGGGAACAGGAACATACACCCGGTATGTGAGTTTGTGCATTATTTTAACTTTGTGTGGTATTACAGCACATCTTTTTAATTGTGACGACTTTAAAATATATTATTAGTGATCTGAATTAATTAGAGCTAATGTAAAAATCAAGGGCATAAAAAGACATGTCACATAGCATGTGTTTGCTCATTAGATATGACAGTAACTCTGCAGGGAAAATTACTATTGATATGTATATTGAAAGAGAAATACACTGGAGAGGAAGAGAGGCTGAGCATTGTTCTTTGCCATCATTAATAGTGGCAAAATAATTAATATTGACTACAACTTCTCATATGCTAAGCATTTTCTGTCGGTTCCTCCCAGTACCGTTTCATTTCCCTGGGATAAATGGTGATTCCAGTAACACTGCTGTGTTTCATACAAGGACTACTCCATAACTGGGTCAATTTTCCTAGCTACCATTATACTAAAATATTTTTGTGAAAACTTGGAGACTGTGTTACAGCCTGCACAGGTTTTGTGGTGTATGTGAAAGTAGAAGCAGTCAGTGTACACATTAAGCTTTGCATAAATTTCTCCATTTAATTATCTGGCTCTCTTTGTAGGGCCATCAAATCTGTGTCACTGTTGTTACTGTGTTCTGTCTGGCAGCAAGCCAGCACCTGTTGTGTATTTGAGGTAGGGCAGCGGGCTTTTGGGCCAAGCATATACATATTTTTGTTGTTTAATTTTTAACTGTGGGATTTAGAGCTGTGTAAATGTATATATGTAAGCTGTATTTCAGAAGTATTTGCAAATGTCTTGACTAGCAGAAGTTTCTCCTATGTCACTGCAGTTGGATAAAGCTCTAGTATATTTTATTTAATGGAAAAAATGTTCAGTAGTTAAATAGTTAAGAACATGAAGCACGTTGTAAATCAGTGATGTGCTGCTAATCTTGCCTGGCTGCTGCCTATAAGAAGTGCCCATCTCTGTTGGGATTCTCCAGTAGGACAGTAAATGGGATACAATGTGCTGATATGGTTTCCTATCGTTCTCCTCAGCCTCTTTGCTTTGTTCCTACTTTGTCCTTCTGAAAGATGCATCAGATATAAGGAACTCCCACTACAAAAGTTCCCATAGTAACATCCCTGAAGAATTGAGAACAAACTGTGTGCCAGCAGCAGGCTCCTGGTTTAGATGCAGCTGTGATGACGAGTGCTTTGGTGGCTCAGTCTCTGGCAGCTGGGGATTTCTGCCCCTCTGCCAGCTCTCCCAGAACAGTCCTTCCGTGTGTGGTATCTCCAGCAGCAGGGCCTGCAGCTTTAGCTACACTGCAGTCACTGCTAGGGATTAAAACTTGAGCACTGCATGAAGTCTGCAGGATTTGAAGTGCCTTGAAGCAAGAATGACTTTTGTTGTATGTGTGCGTGCATTTTTATAACATCCCTGAGTACCACAGGAGACCTGGCTCCAGTGCTCTGCAAAAAACCCTACTATTTTAGGAGTGAGTTCTGACCTTTCTCCCATGTCGGATAGTGGCCCATGACACAGGAGGGCAGGGCAGGTAATCAGAGCCACTGCCATTGAAGCACCAGTTTCCTGCGTGTAAATAGAAATGGAATAAAATAGAAAACTAAATAGAAAATAGTAGAAACTAAATGAAATAGAATCATGCACATATCTTTATGCTCTCAATGTAGACGAAAATAATTGTTGCCTTTCAGGTTTGTTCCAAAGGGTTTTAGAGAAACTTAATACTTACTCTAATGTTCAGTCTTGAATTTCTCTTGCTGTTGGGTCATTGGTTTGTTTTGGCTTTGGTTTTTTCTTTATTAAAAGGAGAATCTTTATTCTTTTCCAGTTACTAGCAAGCAGAGAGCCTTATGTATGTTAAGCATAGAAAAGGTTATTTGAATCTTGAAACCCTGTCTGTGTTAATTTGCTGCTTGAGTCCTGTGACCAAGATGTTTTTTCTGCTGTTGAAGACAAGAATGTGGGAAATAAGTGGTGGGCTGAAAATTGCTGTTGTGCGTGTGAGTTAGTTTAGCAGCATAAGCAGTGCCATTACCTGTCTGCTCTTCCCAGCAGGTTTGGAGGGGTGTGCCGACTCTTAATAACGAAACCGTGCGTCGTGGCTCCAATTCAACAGGTGCCTTATTTGTCATAACTTATGCCAGGGAAATGATAATGGAGTATTTCCTTTGGGAACAAAGGGGTAGAGATTGTTGAGCTGGCTCAAAATCCATTTCACAGAAATAGCAGGAGTGCCAAAAAGGGAGCTCTAGTAGGGAAAAATGTGTGCCTGTGAACATGCAAGTATATGAACTTGCAAGTGAATGTGCACAGTCTGGTTACCTTCAAAAATCTGCTACGCGTGGAGTGTCTGAGCTTTGGGAGAGCTGCAAGGACTTTCGTTTCTCATTCTGTTGACTGCAGGTGTAAAGATCTATGTAGCACAGACAAAAGTTATTTCAAAGCAAGTAATGTTCACTCTGCTTGGGTACTAGTGACCACTCCTTTGCTAGTGTTTAAACCTCTCCAAATAAGCCTGGAATTAACAGAATAGGAGAAAATAATTTTTTGAGACAACTTGAATTTGGAAGCAAGTACTGGTGTGCAGGTACTGACCTGGAAGTCAAGAGAAAGTGTTTCATTAGTGGTGAAAACATGATGCAGTTGCCACTTTTGTTAATGAATGAATGGAATAAACCTTCCACGCAGAGAATGAGGTATAAATCATTTTGGATGATGTTCCTCAAATGAACACAGGAGTCTGCAACATTTTAGGGAGGTGGTAAAAATTAAGGAGGCATTATATGTGATGCACATCAATCCATCAGCATCTAGTTGTGATATAACTGTATGCATTTGACAACCACCTTTCCAACTGGGTTGCGTGGATCAAGAAAAGACAGTGATTTGGAGCCCTCCACCAGAGTATGTGTCTGTGCTCTGTGAACATTATACCACTTATCCAATTTATGCTGGAAATGCAGTTGTAAAAAGGTGGACTTTCAGAAAACAATGCATATGCAAATCTCTTCAACAAGAGAGAGAAATTTGGTTTGCTTGCTGTGATGAAATTTTCAGATGTTCGAAGCTGGTAAATGCAAATTATGCTTTCTTTTAATTCCAATGCATGCTTATTAATTAACAGAATTCTCTTTATAGGCATGCTGTATATTTTATTACTGAAGTGTGGGAGCATATACTGCATGTTGCAGTTTGAGTATCATAGACACTTGATTTTAGAATAAGCGTGTAAATCCAGACGTAGATATGGTCATAGTGGGTTTGTTGTACAGCACCTTTCCATACCATGTTTTTCTTGAACCTGAAAAACAGCTTACGATTTGATAAGTTGGCCTGTGGTAACCAGGGCTATTCATGTCAAAGGAAATGAGAGCAAATGGAGAGGGAAACTTGCCCAGGTGCTGCAGAGCAGGCACATGAGGTGTGTTCATAGGGGTGTACACAAAGGCAGGCAAATCAAACTGTGACACAGCTAACGAGCAGGAGGTGCACAATAGCCAAAGGATAACATTGAGCAAAAAAAGAATCAGCTATCCAGGTAAGCAGTGTGTCCTTCAGAACACCATAGCAGTGAGATAGCAGCCAGGGACAGGGGGACATCACAGCAGTCATGGACAGAGTTGAGAATTTTGTTAGGAGCTGGAATAATGGGGTTATGAAATCTCCTATTTCAGAGGAACTTTGTGTTCAATCCTGTGGACCTCATCCAGTCATTATGTGCAAAAAATCTTTTTTAGACACGTATCAAAGTCTGGATAAGTCTACTTTCACTTCTGAAAGTGGAGGACCTTACACGTAGACACTAGTCCTTTCCCCTTGCACCCTGGTGCTTTAGCTCTGTGTCCTTTATCAATGTGGATTTCAAATGGACAAAAACATGGTTGGATCTGTCTGGCAGTTTGGGTTATTTTCCATAGTTTTATTAATTTCAGTAAAATACAAAAGAGTGTATTATGCCAGAATACATGTGTGAACATAAAGACCAGCTATTTTGCTCTAATTTGAAAAATCTGTTTAGAAAAAGAAAGATGAGTAGTGAACAGGGTAAATTGCTCTAGGAAGCAATACTGTCACAGGTCCAAGACTGCTTGGCACAGGTAACCCTTCACCTGGGAATTATTTATGACATACATAAGTAGTCTTGACTGTGTGCAAACTGTGAATGCCTGCACAGTAGTGCTACGCTGAAGGAAGGACTTCTTTAGGCGTGCTGTATTCTCCCCAAATTTTCTGCTTCCCGGTTACTGCCTGGAGCCCCTTGAATCAGAGTATAGGTGAGAGCAGCCGAAGGTTGTTTCAAGTTCCCATGTGCCCCAAAGAGGCTTTCAGACTGCGCTGTAATATATGGATCCGTGATTGCTTTCAGCTCTGTTTCAGTCAAGCACAGCTCTCAAAAAATAAAGCACCTACAACATAATAACTTGTAATGACATTCTGCCGAGGGATTTACCTCAGCTCACAGTTACTCAGCTTGAGAAATGAGTACTGGCTGTCCATGTTTATATGACATGCTTTGTAAAAGAAAATCTTTGAAGAGGAATTATCAAAGTATAAGTAGACGGCTACAGTGTTGAAAACAGTCTTCTGGATTCTGCTGTGTACCAGTGGAGGGCCATCATGAAGTGTAAACTGGAGTGTTTTTTCTCTGACGGTGTATGGCAAACAGAAGCTGTGCTTTGGAAAATGTGCCAAAAGTACCCTGTAAAGCTGGGGTTTTGAAAGTGCTTGACCTCAGCTGTGCAAATGCTCTTCAGCTAAATGCTAATGCTCTTCAAGATAATGGGAACAGGAGCAGCCCCACAGTGGACTCCTCTGAAGGGTTCTTTGCCTCCACATCCGTAGCTTCCAGTGTTGTGCTGTGGGAGAGGCCTCCAGAGGAGTGTCAGTCACCTGTGAGTTCTGATACAGCACAGTTCTCCCCAGGACTGTAATCACAGAAACCTGCAATTCACACAGCTCTGTCAGACGTGCTTCCTCCCTCTGCAGGGCTGCACAAAATCAGAACTGCAGAAAGAGCTTACATACCTAATTAAGAGTTTCTTCTTTGTGCATTCATCTTTGGAGTAAGATTTGCTGCTTTTCTTTTCCCTTTGGCTCAGGTGCCATTTTAAAAATACTTTTAAAGTTTCCCAGTGAGTTTTATGGGAATTCCTCCTGTAAGGATTAGTTTCTCGTCTTTATCTGTCAGTTTAAATCGATTACACTTTTAAATTTACAATACTGCCATTTATTTTTAATATGCAAGATACTGTGTGGTGTGAAGGAGAAATCTGCAGCTTTTAGTTTAGAGAGTCACAGAATCCCAGAATATGCTGAGTTGGAAGGGACCCACAAAGATCATCAAGTGTAGCTCCTGTTACTTAGTATTTGTTTAATTTCCTGGTGATCACTACAGATAATTCTGATGGATCATAGCATATTTATTTTTTTACACTATTTCCTATGTTTGAGTTAGAAATACATTATTTAACCTTTTGCACTGTTATTCTGGAGTTCCCAACTGGATTCTCTTGAGTGGATTTTTGAATAGAGAGCATTGTCTCTTAATGAAAATGGATTTGAATTGTGTTCTAAAACATTACCATCACTTCCTAGGATTTATTTAAAACAATGACATGAAATAAAGCTCTCTGGCAGTGCCTTATTGCAAAACTGTTACAAATGTGAACAAATGTGAAATGAGGACCTGTTGTGATCACAGGATGTGTGATCTCTGCAAAGGGCAGAGTCTGGGAGCTGGTTTAGGAGTTTAAACACACTGTGAGTGACTCACAGAATGTGTTTTTAAAATAATTCAAGGAAAAGGCGTAAAACTCTAAAATAAAACCAACCCACCACCACAACAATAAACAAACAAACAAACTCCCACAAAAACAGCAGCAAAAACAAGCAGCCAAACAAAACCCAGAAAGCCAGTGAGGATTTTTCATTATCCTCTGTCAGATCTTTCTACAGGAAAGCTTTGGAAACTTTCACATAGATTGTGATTTAATGATAATCTCATTAAAGGTACTCTGAACTGTGCTTTTCAAAGGGAGCCTCAGATTTGTGTCATCTTACCTGCTTATGGAGTGCCATGCTGTAGTTAGACATTGAGCTCTGGGGAAGCATCACTCAAATTATGAGTCAGTCCAGAAAACACCCTAAAAATACCCAGCAAGGCTTGCAAGTTCTGTTTCTGTAATAAATTCTGGAAGAATGCTGTATAATTTGACATGCTAGTTGAGAAGCTAAAATTCTTCTTGTGAAAAAAAAAAAATCAAAGAGGTTGCTTTGTTCCTAGAGGTAAAAGGTGTTTAAGGAAAAACATACTTTCGAGAGCAAAGCAAAACAAGACTGTAGTTTTCAAATTATGTAATAGTTTGGGAATGTTAATCTGACTTTGAGGTTTTGTGAATTCTTTACTGGAAGAAGGGAAAGTTGTCCTGAGGATGGGGTCTGCTGAGAAAGGTCTTAGGAAACCCACAGTCATGTAGAATGTGAGTCTTGGGGTATATTTGGATAAAACAAAAAAGTCATAGACCATTAAAAATTACTTATTTGGTAATGATGGTTTGGGAAAGTGAATTTTATGTGGAAGGTGGGAAAGACATTATTGTTCTTCTATTTTATGTTATGAAATATCCTGAAAATTTACAATGCTTGTTTGGTATCACAGACCTCAGTTTGGGGTTTGGGAAGGCAAAATCCCAGTTTTAAGAAGTGTACGTGTAAATAGGGTTTTGAAATATTGCAGCATTGAGGAACAGAGGTGCCAAGGTCCTCTTTAATACTGATAGGGAAGAAAGGTATGAAGAACACTTCAGAAGCCATTACAAATAGCTGTGTCTGATTACTTGGATTGGAAAGGAATTATGTTAATTTGAAAATACTGTTAATGATAATTAAATTACATTCAAGTTTCTGAAATTAAAGATAACTGAGTTGGAGAAATTTGAAGTGACTGTAGAAGGAACTTCAGAAGGGCTAAATAATTATAGCTTTCAAACGCATGAAAAAGGAAGGGGACAGCTTTTTTTTTTTTACTTGTTTGCAAAGTGATGCTTGCAAATTGAGACTGGAACAGGTACCTCCTTTGTTATTACCTACCCCTAATAATTCTTATTAGAATCAGGTTGGTTTTCAATGAGTGTAACACTCTCATGTTCATAGCTGCCTCTAAGTTTAGCTGAGAGGTAGGAATATGACCCAAATAACTACAGTGGTATTTACTGTTCACGTCTGTTTGTCTAGCAAGAACAGTCTCCTTCAAATCTGCTTTGTAAGCCCTGTGCTAACATTTCCTGATTTCTGACGGGGCATGGCATTTCCAGAAAGTTACTATTTCATTTCATGTTCTAATTTATAAAGCTTAATCAAGTTACTTTTCTGAAATGAAAGATGATTGTGGTGCCAGTGATAAATGAAACAGCAGTTGTTGAAGTAACAAAGCTAGTTAGGGATTGGAGTCATGAATGCTGTCCATTCCTGAGTCCCTCACCTGCGGCTGTAAAGGGATAATGCATAGCAAGTGCCACTAAGTATTTAAGGTGTCAAGGCCAGTAGCTTTCATAGTGACCACTTGGATTTACAGTGTTAAGCTGCCACAGACACTAAGGCTTATCTCAGAGAGTGTGGGATGATTGAACTGCTGATGTGGTTGTTTCAGTTTTAGATTATTACAGTGATGATCAGAATTATTTGTATTAAAAATGTGCATTGAAATAACTAGTAAATGTTATTATTTACAATAATGATTAAAAACTACTTACATTGTACTCCGTACGGATTGTATTTCCGTACATTGAGGTTCATTGGAAAAAAAAAGTGAAATGCTTGGTTGAAGGTTTGCATGCCAAGAAGAATGAAATCACTTGGTAAAACCAGTGCTTTGGAAATGAGATGAGTGTTCCTTGAGCTAAAGCTGGTTTCAGCTTTGTTTTACCCCTCCTTGCTGGTGAGCTGCCAGGTGTCCCACACAGCTGCTGTGCCACCTCCGCAGCTGTGGGCACTGGAAGTCCCTCCAGCACTGCTCTGCACTTCATGCTCAGTGTGTCACACTTGGGGTGGAATCTGAGCTTGGTGTGAGCAACATGAAACCACGTAAAAGGTTTGAGAAGAAGAAGCTTTAGCTGTAGTATTATTTTTTCCTAAGTAGTTTGCATGGTGACTTAATTATACTATCGATTATTTATAAGTTACCCCTTTAATCTCTTTTTCTTAAAGATCTGTTTCTTTCATCTTGTTGGAGATGACTCTGAAATTCATGTGCAAAAATACAACTGTGTCTAATTCTCCGCTGATTTCTTGGAATTAATGGGGTTCTTTTCATGCATTTTTTGCAAAAAAATAGGTTTCAGGCAACCAACTGCATTGAGGGAATGAACTGCCACACTTAATGGACTCAGAAGTTTCATGTCAGTTTCATGGCAGCTCATTTTCAAAGTGCAGTTTCATGTTAATGTTGAGAAGAAGGAGAAAGTGTGAAAGTGTGGTTTTTTCTTTTCTTCTCCTGCTTTCCCAGAGTGCCTCATTTCTTTTGTGATTTTAATGCCATTATGATAGTAGGTAGCTAGTTACACTGATGCTTTATTTTCCTATGAAACACCATATAAACAGCCAGGTTAAAGGGAACGTAGTGTAGAAATTGCAAAGCATTTACAAGAAGTATCCATCAGAATGGATATGAAAATCTGGGAATGTCATACAGGATTAAATTGCTTATCTTTATTTAGGAATCGCAGATTGCTAATTGAGCATAAGGACATGATTCTCAAGTGTGGGTGATAACTTTAGGAGCACTGAGTCTCCATGTTGTGAATAGTTCGGTCTCCCTGAGCTGCTCATGAGAAAAAGCCTCCACATGTACTATTTTGAGTGACTGGATAAATAAAATAACTTTTCCTCTATGAATTAGCCTATTGTTTACTAGAATAAAAAAAATCCTGTTGTGTAATTCCTCTGAAGTTTCAGTGTTTTCGCAGGTTTCTTCTGCAAGGACAAAACCAGACCTACTTGTTATGTGCCCTGTGCCTTGAGCACTGCCTGTGAAGAAAATTCTCAGTTCAGAATTTTTGTAGGTATTACATTTATTTGTGGTGTCAAATCCTGCAGTTTTCTGTCACAGTCAGAGGCATGCCATTTGTCCAGGAGCTTCAGTCATGAGGTAAAAAATTGTAATAAAACCGTTCATCATTTATATAGTGCATGTAAGCAAACAGGAATTAGGGATTGGACCAGTTACTGACACCAGTAGTTTTAAATCCATCCAAAGTTCTTAGCTACAGTGAAGTCTTCTCTTGTCCTCGTCCCACTTGGGGGTTTACCAGTGTTTGCTGTGCTGGCCAGCATGCGTGGGCTGGGCCAGCATCTGTGAAAATGGCCAGCTGGGCCAGTGCCAGGTGTGTCAGCAGGGACAGGCTGAGCGCAGGAGGTGTGGGGTGGTGCCCCCTCCTCTCAGCCGGTGCAGTGCACTCGATCCGTGTGTGCCCGGCACAGCCCTCCCTGAGCACATCACGGCTCCTGCATCCCTTGCACTTTCCATCCAGTCCATCCTGGCACCTGTTACATTCACTGCCCTGTTGTTCCCCCTGGGTTCTGATTGTTCCATCAAAAAGGAATACTACAAAATGGAAAATCTGGATCCTAGCCAGATTTTTGATACCATGCTACATCTGGAGCCTTTTGTATTTGGAGTCTTTCTTACCACAGATACAGGGTTTACACTTATTTTTAACTTGGATTTTGTTTCTGAGCTCCTCCCAAACCACAAGTCCATACACATCTCTGGTCTAAAATTTTTTAAAAACCTTTTTCTGATTGTGATTTTACCTGAAGTGATCTTTGCTTTTGAGAGTGAGATAGTTACTGGGAGGGGTGAGGGGGAGTAAATTGCTAGGTACTAGAAACATTCGTGTTCGGTGAAGATTATGACAGCATTGCTAATTAAACAAATAAAATCTTACAGATTTTTCCCTCACTTTGTCCTTTTAGTCTGTGGCTGTTCTTCATGCTGCTTACTCTGTCAATATCCAAAATGTTTATTGATCACTACTGGCAAACTATTCTAATTAATAGTGAAATTCATTAAATAAGTACATGGGAAACAATTCCATCTGGCTGTAGAAAACGAATATTTGGTAGTTTGTGAGTTCATGATTGCAGTGTAAAACCCACATGAATAGAACGTGGGTTTGGAAACCTTAAAAGCTCATTACCAAAAAGTAACGCTTTTACATATTAAAGTTATTAAAATTTATATTGAAGAAAGTGAATCTTAGAAGTACTTAGTTTGTAAGGTAGGTTAATTTAGAATTGCATTGTTCTATAATCAGCAAAGAGCAAGTATACTAGATAGTAGGTACAGGCCTAGAAAAGTGAAGGGACAGGAAGTTGGATTAGGAATGGAAAACCCTACAAATACTCTGATCCTTGAAGAATCACATAATGTACAGTGCAGAAATTATACACACAGCAAGGGAGGCTGATAAGCACAGAGAAGGGACAAATTCTAGGAAGAGGAATATTCAGGGAATGGATGTTGACAGGGACAAAAAAGAGATCAGATACAATGTTAGAAAATAAAATTTGGCTTCAAAGTCCTATAAAAACTTGTTTTGAACTCCTATTTTAGAAGGGGTTCTCTGTTTTAAAGTGTAGACAGAACCCAGAAATACAAACTTAAAGGCAATGGTGTATGCATATTTAGCAGAACCTGTAGGTACACTAATAAGCACAAAAAAGGTTTAGATCCAGTGTAGTCAGTGAGCTTTTTTCTGGTGTAAGTTTATGTGGTATTTCTCATTTTTCTCTAAGTTGAATTTGGTTAGAAAATGGTGTGCCACAATAAGCAAATAAAGCAGAGCCAGTGGTTAGTCACTTCAGAATTTCAGTTCCAACATACCTCATTCTTGCTACAGCATAATCTAAACTTAGCAGTGTAATTTTTAGCAGAAGGGAGAGAATTCCTTTGATCTGATAAAATGTTCATTATCTGACAAGGCCTCTACTCAAATGCAGCATGTTACAAAAATCCTACATAAAGAATGCTAACAAAAGATAAAACCAGACAATAGCATGGTGTTTATAAGAGAAAAGAATTTGCCAAAGAAATCTTCCTACAGTTCTCTAATGTTTTTCTGTGCTGTAAGGGACTTCTGCTGTTACAAAGAGATTGGTAAGTAAATTTATCTGAAATGGAAAATGCTTCTCCTTAAGAACAACAACTAAGAGGTAATTGTAGTTAAAGAGTTCCTGAGGAGTGAGGCAGTGCTACATTAGCTTGAGTCTATCTGGTTTTGTTAGGGCAGATTTCGTATTTCAAAGCTGTGCTAACATTAGTCATTGAGTTAAAGATCTAAGTGTAGCATGGCTGAGTCTAATACAGTGCATTTGATTTTGCCCTTTGATTATTTCAGTATCCTGGAGGATATTCCTCATTCTGGAACAGTGTTTCCCCAGACTCGGTGTTAATCATTGTTGGGACAGCTCTGTTAATTGACACCAGCGTTACTTTCTTCTGTTCTTGAGGTGCTTACAAGTGTTTTCACGTTGCATATTTCTTTCTTCTTTAAGTTGTTAATTCCAATATTAGTCTTTTTTTCCCCAGTGTTGACTCATTCCTTTGTTTCAACTTACTGTGTTCTTCCCTTCTTTCTTCCCTCTGCTACTCATAATCATAACTCATTTTCTCCGAATCCGTAAATGGCTCCAAGGGACAGGCATTTCTAATAGAGGACGTTTCAGAAGTTAATGATTCATGAATGTGCAGGTGAATGCCAAACTCACAGGTTGCTGCCCCAGCATTTCACTGCTCCGGTATAATACGGGTCTCAAACACACGGACCCAGTATTTCCAGCCACATGACTTCATAAGGCCGTTCTGTTACTTTAGCCATTTCTGCTTCTGTAAAGTGGCAAAAGCAATATAAGCAATATTATTTTTTTATATTTATTTCCTTTTTTTTTTTAACCGTAGTAATTATTACTTTATCATTATCTCCCAATTTAGATGTCACTGTTTTCAAGAGAGGTCTACTTGCACAGTATCACTAGTAAACGCCATAAAGCTGTAATGAAATACAAGTGCTGCTGGATACAAGGCCTTACTGGAAAAACCAGAACTCACAGATTTCAAGCAAATATCTTCTGGCTGAGATTGAAAGCATGGGTGTGTACAGAGTTTGTTCAGTTTGTTCTGAGAAGCACTGGAGATGTGGTAACTCTGTCACAGCAGTTGTAGATAGTGAGAAAGAACTAAAGACAAAGGCCTGACTTTTGGTAACTCTGTGTTAGGGGTTCGTACTGAAGGTCACACTGAATGACCCTTCCCACTGTCTGTTCCGTAGAATAGGACATCTTTCTTTATGTTAGGAGAGAAAACACAGAGGAACTAACAAAAACTATCAGGTGTGCTGTTACATAATGCATGTGCTTAAGCAATGTTCAGAAGTTTATCTTCTGTGATGCTCATTAGATAAAAAAGTACTTACTTTAAAAATGACTATTTCCTTTTTTTTATCTGCCTCTGTCAAAATACCTCCTGTCTGCCTTTGGACAACAGGAGGGCAGGTTCCCATCAGCAGAAACTGAGCTCGTGACAGGAATCCACCAAGGCACAAAACACTCTCCCTTATAGTAGCATATCACAGTTTTTAAGGGCAGGTACCCACCTGAAGTCGTAACCACGTGCATTAGAAATCCTAGTAAGGCACCTGGATATATATTTAGGCATCTGAATACCTTTGGCTGGTAGAACTAGGAGACACCTATTCTCTGTGGAGCACCTGGAGACAAAGTGTGTGGTAAACAATGCACTGTAACAATGCACTGATGAGACAGAGCCTGCTGGTGCTGGAGCATGGTTAAGAAGCCAGCACAGTCCTATAAAACTCAAGAAAGTAGTGAAGGATGTTGATGGAGTGTCCTGTGTTCATGTTTTCAGTTTTTTGACTTTTTTTCATGTGTAAAATTTGATTAAGGGATGTTCTTGCTGAGAATTCCATCTCGTAGATCTTCTGTTCTTCCACGTTTATTGTTGTGCCATGGTCAGTGTTCCCAAGAGGCTAGAGATGAAGTCTCAGATCTTAGATTTGAGTGATCTGGAGCTTGGATATTTTGTCAAGTATGAGAAATTGTTGCTTTAAAAAGTGGGTGAACTGGTCTGTATACACATATCTCAAACAATCTCTTCCAACTGAAGAACCTCTCCTATAAAAATCTAATTTCCTTGTTTAAAATATCACTTTAAAGGAAAACAGTGTTCTATGTTCCTGAAACAGCTTTTCATCTTTTGGAGGGTTCACAGTTGTCCTTGTCTGGAGGGTGATGCTTCATGTAATAATGAAGTGTTTTGCTATGAAATACACTTTCAGTTGTTTGGGCATTGCCTTTTGTTCTTCTGTTCTGATAGTCTATATATCCATGTTAAGGAGGGAGAGAAGAGAGGACTGCACTGAGTTGTGCTTTGGTAAGCTGTTTTTGTAATGACTTGATTCAGGTTCTCACTGTGAAACAGCTCACTGTCATCACTTTTAAAGTCATTTAATGGCTGTACTACATCTAAATCAGAGTTGATGGTCATATTTTTACTTGGTAGCGGTACAAGTCATGGGTCAGCATTGGTTGTGGATGAATGCACACATGCATCATTGCGGTGGCTGCCTGTGGGCTGGGGGACCTGGGGGTGGTGAGAGAGCCCCGGAGTTTTACTCAACAGCCTTGGGTAGGCCCTAAGGCAGGGTGACCGAAAGGGCCTCTCCCAAGGCGCTCTGTCACTTGATGTTAATGCACCCCAGTTCTGTTACCCTGATTGGTTTGCTAACTCTGCACCCCCTGTACCCTTATGAGTTCATGTCCTAGAATGTTCTCCCTGCCCTGCTTTCCCACTAGCTCTTGGTCCTTGGCTGCTCCCTCCATGTTTCCCCATTGGGTTGTGTACCCTGGCCCCACCTATGCTCCTCCCCTCGGCTCTTTCTCCATTGGTCCCTGGCCCTCCCTCCACCCCTTGTCACCCTCACACCCTGGAGCCTCCTGTGTTCTTGGTGCTTAGCCCCTGGAGCCCGTCAGGTGCTTGGCAATGAACTCCTGTGGAACTCTGCACGAAGGACGCCTCCCGCCTCTTTACTCTTAGTGATGCACTCAACAGCTGTCCGGTGGCGTCGGTGCGCCTGGCTTCTGTGGTCGTAGGCCAGCTCTGTGCAGGGGCTGAGTGCCCAGTGGTGTGGTGCCAGCCGAAGCAGTGGTGTGGTGCCAGCCGAAGCAGCCTCATCTGGGACGCTTTCCGGGAGGACGCAGCGGCCTCCAGCCACGACGGGCCAGCAGCGTCACATCGTGGCTTGAGCCCACCTAGAAATGGTGAACTGCTTTCACTTCTGGCAGGGAACAGCAGCCTTATTTCCCTCCTCCTGCTAGAGGCCAGTGAGGTGTCAGCCTCTAACTGTTAGAGTCTTAATTTTGGAGTTTTGTTTGCAAAATTACAGCAGAGAAGGGGCACTCCGTTTACACAGGCTCACCACTCCTTATATGGAATAGACAACAAAAGTATTTTCAATTAGTTTTGTAGCCCTGATTGAATTTTTTCAGGGCTTGCTGATGATCAAACTTAGGCTTTACTACCCCCTTCCCACTCCCTCTTCCATAACCCTGCACCACTTTTTCTTATTTCGTTATTTTTGCTGTCCTCACCTCCTTCTTTGAAGTGTAACTCCCTCAAGTTACTTTGGCAGCTACTCTAGCTGCTACCCTGCTCTTTATACTCTATTAAATTTACTTCCACGCCTTTCATATCCCTGTCTTCTCCTTTCAGAATCTTACCCTTTTTTCCCAAATTACTGACCATAGTCTGTCTTCAGTGAGTAGTACAGGCAACATACACAATATCGTACATTTTCAGAGAGGTGCATGTTTAAATGCTTTACCAAATTCTTCTGCTGATTACGCTTCCAGCAAAAGAGAGAAATTACAGTGCAAGGATCGCTTTGAGCAAATCTCAAGGGAATGCTTTTCAGAAAGCTGCTTGAAGTTCTGACAGAACACAAAAAGCCTAACATTAGCTATCTTCTTCTTCCGAATATGAAATGTCTGAAAGAGCTAAGACAGTCCCCAAGTTAACCTGTGTAGAAAAAATTTAGCTGCTTGCTTGTTTTCATAAAATGTCTTTATAGATAAGAGTAGATTAGTAGGGTGTGTTTATGTAACGAGAAAACTTTAGAGGGCGGTTCTTGTTAACATGGATAACAGGATTATGTCAATGCTGCGCAAATGCTTAGTTTTAAGTTTTTAGGTTGATTCCAGGGGAGTTCGTTAAGCATTTGTTTGCTTTCTTCTGTGGGAACTACAAAATCAGAAGCACAGATGTTATGTCACTGAGGAAGGGCACGTGCACTTTGGAAGCATAGAAAAGGTGTTCAAAGCAAGTTCTGATAGGCAGAGAGAACAAATTGTTACTTTCAAATACTATTCAGAAATAACTTTCAAGAAGGGTAAAGCAGGAATTTGATTTTGCAAATATTGTGGAAACAAACAGTTCCTTGCAAACCGTTTGCTGCACTGGTTTATCTTTTTATTTTGTTTGCAAACTGTTTTACAACAGACTTCGAACTTTACAGTTTTGTTCTCCTGAGTTATTTTGCAAATGCTTAATAAGGAAAATCTTCATCTTGTGGATTGTTTACTAATTGTATTTTCCATATGTTTATATGTTTAGCTTCTCTTTTGAGGGATTTCATCACTTTCATCACATGCTTAAGGACTGTTTTCTCCAGAAATGATTATATGTAGCATAGTGCTGGGAAAAAATATGGAAGCACTAAAATTTTTACTTCTCTCAGATGGCATCTTTGAGACCTTGCATGCTAAAGATTCTGCAGAACTTTGTTTCATACGTATTTTGAAGAATGTGACTTTTTGCAGCAGTAAAATCTGCTGATACTAAACCCAGTGTTGTCAGCAGTGTTGTTCGTCTCTATTGGGGTTTATTCTTTGTCAGATACAAAGATTTTTTTTTCAAGGAATGAAAGCCAACAACTGTGACCACACACCAGGCACTGTGTTTGATGTTGTGGGTTTGGAGCAGACTTAGAGTCTTCAGATTATGCATAGATAATCTTGGCCTTTTTACCCTGAGTTCAGTTCTCTTGCCTTTTTGCATACTCAGCTTTGCATTTCCACTTCCCTACTGATTTATGTTCCTGAGGCCCTGTCAGCTTTTTGCCACCCTTTCTTCCAGGATTCACAGAGCAAGCCTTGGCCTGCCAGGGTTTGAGTGGAGGGCTTTGCCGAGCTCTGAGTGTTGTTTGTTAATATATCAAATCACCTCACAAACTAGGAAACCTCATGTCCAGTCACTTCCTGGCTCTTGGAAGAGTAATTGGAGAGGGGTGGGCGGTTAGACTGATTCGGCATTTCATGTAGGCAACATGTAGGTAAATAGGATTTTTGCTTCCGTTTTGGTTTTGAATATGCCTACCGTATCTTGTAGGAGGCAGAGAAAAGATAGAATTCTGCCTGTCATTGAAATTAAATGGGAATTTGAGACTGTTAAGGGTTTTGGAAGCATTACAATTTCTGCACTGATGAAATTCACAATTTCTTTATGAAACCAGTCCTAGAGGATGTGCCTAAGCAGTGTGAAGCAGTTTAAAGTGTAATGCTTATTGGTTTCAAAGCACAACATGACATACATCGTCCAACTCCCACTCTGTGTTTATTTCTTTGTAATTGGGGAAAAAGAGGAAGAGAAATAGCAGAACAGGACATGAGTCTACCAGTCTGTGAATAACATACGAACTGTTCTTGCCCAAATGAAGTCACTCACAAAGATCCATTCTCGTCCACAGGAATATAAATCAGCATTTGTGGCAAAGGGTGTTACGGGGGGCCTGTCTTAAAAGATCTCTTTAAAATTGGACACGTGCATCCTTTAAGGTTGTAGTGTACTTCTGTATCAGTGTGGGCTGGTTCTCTCTGCCCAAAGTGCCGTCTCAGTGTCTGCTCGAGTTTGATCTGGGCAAACCAACAGAACTCAGCAGAGCTTCTCTAAGGACCAGCTCAAGCCAGAGACTGACTGTGTATCTTCTAGTGGGGGAAACCTCTGACAGAAGTGTCAGCTCCCCATCTTACGTGGATGCAGAGACCTGTGGGGGAATGTAGTTTCCATGTCTGTAGCTTGCCTTCACAAGTACAAAGGTTAGCTCCTGTTTATCACTACTTCTTCATTTCCTTTACACATTTATTTATGTAACAATCTCTACACTATGCTACTGATGATACCAGGATTACAGGGACATTACTTTGGCACTAGAGTGCCAAAAGATACAGTCCTATTGTCATTTGGTCACTGGCCTAATTACAGGAGTTTTTAAGGGTTCAGCAAGAGAAGTTATCACATTTTCTGTAAATTGCCTTTTAAGTTCAGTGAATTGCATTGTCCTTCAGGTCTCAAGCAGTGGGTCAAATCAATTTTGTTCAGCTTGTAAGGGTTTTAGGACAGCACATACTCAGTGCCTGTGTCAGTGAGGAATTTAGCCATTGACTCTGGAAACACTGGATCTCTTGGCAGTGAGGAAGTAGCAGTCGTCCTGCTCGTTGCCTGTGGTATGTTTGCTGGGATTGATAAACCATTGAAAAACCCAGGCAAACAGAACCAGTAAGCACAAAATTGCTTCTTGAAAACAGACCTGACATCAATCAGTCAATTTCCTGTTCAAAACACTGGGGTTTTTTGGATCTTGAAGGGACTAAGCCCAACAATACAAGCAGCCATTTTCTTAGTGAAACATTCATGCAAGTCATAAGATTAGCCTGTTAATCACAGTCATAACCCTTCTAAGATGAAAGGGCAAAGCCAGTGCTGTTCTCTCTATACAGCTATACCAACCAGACATTAATTTCCCTCTCCCTTCCACTGTCGTCACAGGTGGAGATGTCCTGGTTATAAGCACTTTCAGTGAAGGTTATTTTTAGGGAAAGTATGGCTAGGTAGTAAAGCAACAGATTTACACCTGGTGAAAACTGAAAACTAGGTTTGTCTAGAATTTATTCATAGTTTTTCAGACATTAGATCAAGACCTACCAAATGTGAAAAAATACTGTGGAAAAAGGAGGCATTAATACAATGAGCCTTAAAAGTGCATCAAATAGAAGCAAAACAAGCAGATAGGACATCTAAACCCATGGAGGATCCACAAACAGCTGCAATAGAGCATCAGATGGTAAGAGAGCCTAAATATACAAAGGTGAGCGTACACTGATAGCAACAGCAGTTTGCTCACTTTATGGGTCACACAATTATACTGCGGCCAAATGATACAAAAAGGGAAGGATAATAAACACAGAAAGGGAGGAAATGTACAGTGAGACCCACTTCTCAGCGTTTTCCCAAATACAGAACCTCAGAATTCTACTTCCATCACCACTGAGAGATGGCCATGCCAAAAAAGCCAATTTCTGTGGCTGCAGTTTAGATCAGCAAGCAGAAAAGAAGCAAGGTCTTCGCAATACAACACAGACTAAGGGATTTTATCTTTACTGGAAGCTTTATTGTGGCTCAGATGACACAGCTTGATACTGCTAAGGAAAAATAGGCTGTGTCAAGCCATGTGCAGAGTAGCTTTTCAGCTGACATCCTTTGACTTGGACAAGTGAGCAGAACATCTCAGTGAATTATTTTGTACCTACACTTCACAATCCAATCTAACAATGTCAGAAGTGTGGAAGCAGAGGAACCAACTTAGCCCAGAGGCTTCATTTAAGACTGAATGACAAAATGCCAACTATCAGACAAAAGATAATAATGACATTTATCTTCAAAGACATTATGTAAGAATAAAAAAATATTTTCAGGAATGATCTGCACAAAGAACTATCTGTTAGAATTTATATAAAATACATGGAGGAAAATAGTAGGTGATAACCATGAGGGGAAAAATCCCCAACATACATACAAAACCCCAAATCAACAGATGTAGCAGACAGCTGTGTGAATGTGGAATAAAGAAATTCACTCCAAGTGCCATTGTAAACCAGTTTTTGCACAAAAAAGAAATACCAGAAGATGCTTCCAGTATGTGCTGGTTTGGCCAAATTTGGAGGAAAATATCCTCTGATAGAAGGCAGGTTACAACCTGGTTACCACCAGGTTTGGGAAAAAAGAAATTTTCCTCGAAGGAAAGTGAAAGAGATAAAGAACTTGTTTATTTAACAAACACACAGGAAAAGGATAACAATGCTAAATAATGAAACCTCTCGCTGTGGAGAGAAACCTGGGAAGATTTCAGAGTCCTTCTGTAGGTGTGGTCTCTCTCCTCCTCGGAGCTGGGTCGATGTGGGCCCACCTCCGGGGCCTCGGTGGAAAATTCTCCTGGTGTGTTCTGATGTTGTTGAAACAGTCCAGAAGAGAAGAAGGGAAAAACCTAAGTCCCAAGAAAACAAAGTTCAACTCTCTGTCTCTCCGGAAAAAAAGGAGCTGAAAAGCTGGCTGAAAAGCACCAAGGGTGTTTTCTCTCCCCTTGCTGCCAGAGCAGAAGCAGAGGAGTGTATCTGTGTCCTTGAACAATTGCTTTGAAAAAGTTCACTCGGTTTTTTTCCTATCTGCCCTCTCAGGCTCAGTTTAAAGGCACAGAAAAAGCACGAAGTTGATTTCTGGGCAATAGAGCAGCGATAGGGGATACACATCATAAAGTCACCCCAAGACACAGTATAATCACCCTGAGATAAAATATTTACCTTAGTATCTCTGTTACTTGCGCTGGTATTACTGTGTTTCTTGTCGGTCTGGTGTTAAGCCATAGGTCAGGTTCAGATCTCAAAGTCATGTAAAGGAGAGGTTTTTGAAGGGGTTTTTTTCCTGAAAACTGAAGACTAAAACAAGGCATTTAATGAAAAACAATTGTGCCTATCACTTAGCTTCCTGAAATGTATCAATTTTCCCTCATTTTTTCTGCACACGAACATCAAGGAGGAAAAATGGTGGAATTTCTAGAAGGATCAGTCCAAATACTCAGATTGTGTTCTCAAAAATAAATAACGTGATTAAGGTTTGCTTGTAGCTCAGCTTTATTCTTAGTCCGTATAGGATGGATAGTTTGATAAAACAAATGCGGTCTTCAAATTCAGTATCTCATTTTTGCTTTGGGAGTGTCTTTTTTCTGAAAAGTCTATGCCACTGGCAACTATGATCAGACACTGTTGTCTTTCATTTGACTGAGCTAGAAAGAGAATTCTGTCAGCCCATCCAGAAAGAAATGTTCAAATTTATAGAGGTTTTTGGATTAGTTCATTTTTACTGTCTTGGACAAACTGAAGAAAGTGATCTTAGCACTGAACTAGATGGAGACGTTCAGAAGAAGAATCAGATGTGTTCATGGACACGCAGACTCGTCTCAGGAGTTTTTATATCCAGCTTGCCAAGAAAGCATTCAGAGATGCAAGATCCAGGAAGTCTTCCAGCAGTGTTTCGTAGACGTTCTGAGACAGCTGTGATCACAGAGTCCCAGCTATTCTTGTACATTCAGAAAGTCTTTAATTGCAAGGTAGGGCATATATTCAAATGATGTTTTCATTTCTAAAGGCTTTTTTGCCTTTGAAGAACCTGACCACAGCTGATAGACTTTATGAAGCCCCACAGCTCTGTTAAGATTAAATAACCAGAATTGCTCACAAAACTGTGGTAGATGTGGTAATTATTTTTTTCTGTCAGAGAAAAATGCCAGAGAGCACTTCAAAGAAACAAACAAAAGATAGAGTCAAGATGAACAGAGGAAGGGAATTGCATGGGGAGCAGATGTGATACTGAAGCCTATCATAACTAATGGCAGACAGGGTTGTACAAGAGGCAGAATCTGTGTTCACTCTGGCTGCAGATCTGATGGCAGGGTAGCACCGAGGTGTCTCCAGTGTCTGTACCTGAGGCCAGCCAGGTATTAAATGTCCAACAATTACCAGTGTGTGCTCTGAGTGGCCTCGGTGGCAAACAGGAGCAAACCCCGGGACTCCTGCGTTGTTTGTAGTGCTGCCATCACAAGATTGCTCAGTCGCCCAGCTCTGCTGCAGTACCCTCACAGGCTGCAGCACTGCAGTGTTTGTGTGCAGAACCACCAAGGGATGTGTAAAATGGTCCAGCTCTTCTCTCACTCAGAAAAGCCAGCCCAGCATGAGCATGTCCTTCCATAAAGAGTGGTGGTGGTGGCTCTGTGCTGGAGATGGCAAGAGAAAGACAGCTCCAGTGTTCCTTAGCAGTGTGTTAGATCTTAATAATTCAGTAATATCAGGGGGTTCCTAGCCAGATGTCTTGAAAGCAGAGACTGAATCACTGCTGTGAGGCTTTTTCAGCCTTGTGTTCTCTCCTGTAGAGGCTTTTGTGGCTGTGTTTTGGTTTCACTCTTCTTGCTGTCCGTATTTGGGCTTTAGGAAAGAGATTCAGCGTTTTATCACAATGGCTTTTGCATCGTGCAGGAATTGTTTTGTTCTGTGGCTACTTAGAGCATTTCCCAGGGTATTTAGTTAGCTCTAATTAACAGCTCTAAGCATACAGGGATGTTTAGATTTCATAAATTTATATGTAATATATATTAATTACCAACAGTATATTACACATTAATAAGGTATTATTATAACATCATATAATTAGAGTGTTTCAATCTGATAAGCATCTCCAAACATCCAGAGAGATAATAACTGGAAGTTGGAATGTATGTGTTGGAAGGGAAAACAAAGTCCATTTGCATTGGCTCTAGCAACAGTGGTTTTCAATCTGTCTATTCTCTAAATTTCATACAGCAATTTCTACTGAAAGTTACTTTATTTTTCAGCAGAGAACAGGTTTTAAGCCATATCTAGCTTCCCCTGACCCAATGATGGGTTCCCTGAGATGTCTGTTACAGTAAGTTGATTCCTTTGCTCAATAATCTATGTATTTGCCTATTAAAAATAAGGTCTCCTACAGCTCCTCCTCAGAACCCTGTATTTTTATAATAATTTATTTAGTGGAAATTAATTAGCTTGTTAAAATAGAAGTGGGCGAGATCTTGCTGAAATGTAGTCTGTAAACTTTAAATCAGTCATGAGTCTAGTTTCTGCCTCACGTAATCAAACTCTTGCAAATTGTGTTAGGCATCACAAGAAAGGCTGTAGTGGGTATTTCAGGTCCCTAGAGAGATAAAGGTTGTGTGTCAGATCTGGTCATGAATTCTGGTTTAAGTGGCTTTATCAGGAATTCTGATGCATTAAACATTAGGCATTGTGTACAAATACAGCTGTGAGAGATGAAAGGTTTCTCAGCTGGTAAGGATAGAGATGGACTCAGAAGTTGTGGTTTTGGGGCTCCCCTGATGGCAAACCATTGTTCAAATTCTACTCTAATTATTATTCAAATTACACAGTGGGACAGCTCCAGCAGGAAAAATTGGGATAAGCCTGTCTCAGACTAATTCATAGGCTGGTTGTGTGGTGGCATTTATTAACATTGTGGGAGTTCCAAATTCAAATCCCTGTTCTGCCAATAAATGATACGACTATGGAATTTTTATGTGTTATTTCTTAGCAGTTAGCATTTTCCCCCCCATTCTCAAGAGCCAAGTTTAAGGGATTACATTAAAATGTAGTACAGATTGTATGATGTAATTTGCACAGGCAGAAGAGAAAGAGCGACAGAAAAGCAGAAGTTGAAAAACACAGGATGGCCTCTTCCTATCCTCTCTTATGTGCTGTCTCTGTAACACTTTGCAGCTGCTTCAGGCCAGGTGTCCTGCCTGCTCTAGGAAATTCCTGCTCCACTTGCTTTCCAATGTCATTCCCGATTGTCCTGAAAAAATTCTGTGAGACCCATACAGGTTACATGTCTCAGAGAAGTCAGAGAAATACTATATGTTATATATTTTTGTTTTAGCCTGATCAGTCCTTGGTCAGTGCTTAGGAATTGGGAGGAATGAGCTTAAGGGTCTGAGAACACTTCATGCCAGCAGTGGATGGCCCTTGGTACACAGTACAACTGAGGCAATCTTACAATGCAAATAAATACTCATTTAGGCACTCCATGGCCTCACCAGATTTTGCTCTGCATGGTCAGGGACCAGTTTATCGCTGTTGTCTTACTCACGCAGTGCATTCTATATCTATATCTGTATCTCTGTCTATATATGTGTATATGATAGCCACTTGCTCTCAGCCACATGGCATCAATGTTCAAATGTTCCTCATCACTGTTCAAAACTGAAAAAGCTATTTTAAGGAGCTGCAAACAATGGAATGCTGAGATAACTTTTGCATCTTTACTTTCTCATTTAACGTAGGCATTACTTCATTCCACATTTGGAAAAAGATAGCTGTGCTGTGCCTTTTTGTCATTGAATTACATGGGAACAGAGAGGGAAGGAGAAGGATATCAAGCAAAGGAGGGAACGATTCCTGCGTGAGGAGTATGGTTTCACAGCATTTTATGGAAGGGGATGCATGGGATTAGGCATATCCAGCTTAATTCTGTGTAAGCTGAGGGTTTTGATACAAATCTGTGCAGGGTGTTAGGATAATTCCAGTAAAGCAGGCTGTTGGCATCAGCTTTATTTCAGATTCCCTGCTGGTACTGCTTGTCTGTCATCTGCCATGTGTGAGCACAGGTTCTTTGCTGCTGCTTCTCTGCTTTAAATGTACACACCTGTGCAGGATTGAAATCAGCCCTGGTGAGACCTGCTACAATTCCCACTGAAAGCTTGTGCCAGCTAGAAGTAATTGATGTTGCAAGCTTTCACTGATTTATAGAGGAAAAAATACCATAAATATTGATTTCAGTCTTCATTAACTTGGAGTAAACATTTCTTTGTAGGGCAGTGGCACTTCAAGTTGTTGTAACAGTTTGAGAAAATCCAAAGACGTGTTTCACTTGATACTATTCTGTGGCTTTTGTGTAAAACTGTGTGAAATTCAATTTATCAGTAAATGGATAAAAGCTATAGTCAAAGCAATATAAATCAGTCCTGTTTTTGTGTTAGAATATATCTCTGGGAAATCATGGTGTAAATTAAATAGAAGTCAAGTCAGAGAATCTGTAAAAGCTCTATACTTCTAGATACTGTCTTGAAATTCCATTGTGCTTTAAATACTTTTCAATTTGGTAAATGCCCTAGCCCAACCATGAAAGTGTGTGCTTTCAAGAGTATGTTTCTGGTATGCTTGTTGATAAGTAATCACATGATCTGCTTGATTCTAGTTATTTTTCTTCATTTTGCATTCTTGTCGGAAAAGAAATGAAAAAAGGAAAATATTGAGAATTCAAACAACAGTAAGAGTGATTTTGACTGAACCACTGCTTTCTGGTGTTCTTGTCTGTAGCAGGAGACTTTAGTAGCAAAACAGCCAAAAAGCAGTGCCTAGAACTGGAAGTGTGTTGTAACATTTATGTTGAAGTTTGTAAACTACAAGAGGTTTAGGTGTGATTATTCACAAGTGCCACTTCTCTTAATAGGAAGCTCAAGACCCTGTCAGCTGTAGCATGTTGCTGCTTTTTTGAGTTTCTGTTGTGCTGTTAGGAGGTAGTTGTATAAAGAATTTTATCTGTCAGAATTCCTGGAGGAGAAAGGCACTGGCTGGGAGCTTGGATAGATCAATGTCCAGACACAGGTGTAGGACTCCAGAAAAGCTGCTCAGTTTGGCTTTGCTCAGTTGCCTGAAGCCATTGGGCTGATGGGAGAGCCTGTACAAGTGAGCAGCCACTGCCTTGGCTAAAGGGGCTCCTCATCCTGTGTCCTGGCTCTCTGCCATCCATCCCAGCTCCCTCTCCTGCACCCCTTGTTGGGCTCTGTAGAGGCTCCTGAGTCTGCAGTGGCCCTGTTAGCACACAATCCCAGCATGGTTTGGTTTGGAAGGGACCTCAAAGATCATCTTGTCCCACCTCCTTGCCCTGAGCCAGGGACACCTTCCATTGTCCCAGGCTGCTCCAAGCCCTGTCCAACCTGGCCTTGGACATTTCCAGGGATGGGGCAGCCACAGCTTCTCGGGGCACCCTGTGCCAGGGCCTTACCACCCTCCTTTGGTTATGTAAGTGGAATTGAAGAGACTACTTCTGGAATTGAAGAGACAGTTTTCTTCTGATCTAGGTGGGCTGATGCCAGAAGAACAGTTAATATGACAGGATTATCAGTTCTTAACATGCTAGAAATGCTGTAAAATCGCCCAGCATTGCATATAAACTAATCTGAACAAAAAGGTTTTGGTAATTTTTTTCTGTGAGCTCTGTTTTCTTGAGTTTTTCCCCAAACTCAACTTTGAAAATGTGTGGTAAACATTATATTTTTGAGCCATATGTGAACATCAACATTTGGGCTCCACATTTCTAATGTTAAACCCCTTTGTTAGGGTATGTAAAGCTGTTTGATACAAAAGGCATTGAGATCTTTAAATTTTAAATTGTTTTTAAAATAGAATTCAGCATCCTAGTCAGATTCATGTCTTTGGGAAGCTAACTACTAGACAAATGTAAAGAACCTGAGAAAAGAAGAGCTTCTGGAAGTAGGAGATCTAAATTTGCACTTTTAAAGTTTTCCTAACGTTTGAAAGAATTGCTGTGTGAAAAGAGCACTAGGTATGATTCATTGTAAGGAAACAGTGAAAATTCTGTTAAATGTACACTTACCGAGGGAGTGGAAGTGAAGATAATGAATCTTCACATTCTAGCCCATATTTTTGGTGTGATTGGCTGGGGAGGCTGCTTAACATTGTTGAGTACCAGGAAAGAATTCCCTTGGGCAGCTTGCAGTCGGAGGAAAGAACAGCCTCTGCACTTTTGATCCATATGTTTATTAATTTCCCGGACAGCAGGATATGGCTCAAAGAACATTGCGATGCAGTGCTACTTACTGCAGTGGGTCGAGGTGTTTTCAGCCCAGTGCTTTCTATAGCCCAGGCTGGCTTCTGGGGACTGTGGTCCAGCCAGCTGTCACTGGGCACTTCTATGCTTCACTTAGGTAAAAGAGGAAAATACAATTCTTTAAGGAGATGGAAGGCAATACAAATTTCTGAAGCTTAAATTCAGTCTTTAATAGCTTCCTTTTCCTAAACCTTTTGTTTCTCTTGTCTATAGTAACTTTTTTACACACCAAAGGGTGGTGTAGTAAAAGTAAAATGTTATTCTTTTCTTTCCTTTATTCTGATAATTCACTTTCCTTCATAAAGAAGCAACTTCTCTTTCCTCCAGAAGCCCACAGACTGGTGTGATGATCTTCGTAGTACCTTTTGCTTTTTACTTATTTTTAATTGCCTGCATGAAGACCGTGTTTGCAGGGAGTTTGAGAAAGAGGCTTCTCTTAAGTAAGTACCTTTTCCAAAGCATTGGCTAAACCTCCAGGAGTGAGCCTGGCTAGTCAGTGACTTGCTTTGGGCAGTTATGACTTCGTTGCTTCACTGCCTTTGTAGTTTTAATGTATAAAGGCAGCGGTACCAGGTAGCAAAACTCATCAAGAACTAGCAAAAGGAATTCAGAATTGTTGGCAGTCAACTTCTGTGTTAAGAAAAAACATCAGGAAGTACAGAAGGATGGAAGAGGGCATGTGCCCAACAGACCAGTTTGATGCTCTGCCATCACAACTGTGTACAGCTTGTAAAATAACCTCTCCATTTCTCAAGGTGGAGTAAAAAAGAGACCTCAAATTACTGATAAATTGGATGTAAAAATACATTTCAAGATGTGCTGTGTAGCATTTACCTGCCTCAGTGTTGGAGTATACTCTGATTGAGATAAAGCTCACTTGATGAAATCTGCTTTTGTGCCCCCCCTGCTTATCTGAATGTTTTCACATAGCAAATTAGTGAAATCTAATAGATAAAAATGCAGTGGTTTACATTACTGTCACAGGGTTTTGAAGCAATGTGGGCATTAGTGTAAAAACTCAGCAAGAAAGTTGTCTGGAGAAAATAAAGCAAACAGAGGAAAGGATGAAGACTGCAGCAATCATATTTGTTGACAAAAATGAATCTAGGAGGGCTTGCTAACATTTGTGAAGTTGGACATAAAAGGCTGTAGGAAGTACAGCAGTTAACAGAGAGGCAGATGTTAGCAGAGTAAAATGTAATCAAGATGAATACAAAGAGGTTCTCACTCTCTAAAAGCCAACAATGAAAAACATAAAACATGGGAATGCTGACTAAGAAACAGTATTAGAGAAGCAGGATCTTGGGAGTGCTAAATTGAACATAAGCATGCAGTATGGTGCTGCTACAAAAATGCAAATATGGGGATATAACTGAAAGGGGACTTGTAATTTCTCTTTCTTTGGACTAAGAAGAATGAGTTTTCTTAAAGAACATTCTCTGGCTGTAGAGAGAAGCAGTATCACCAGGATTGTTATGGACAGTGTTCTGCTGGGTCACTGTATCAAACTGGCATTAACCCATTCCATTAAATCTTTCTCACTTCAGAACTGACTTTTCAAAAGGCTGTGTAGATAAAATTATGATCATTCCCTACTCATGGCGTTAGAGAAATTGTCCCTTAACAGCCTTTATTTCTGTCTTTGTTCGGCTTGCAGAGCACTACTCCTCTTCTGCAGAGAACAGTCAAAATTGCTGCTTTATTCTATGTAACATGTTTATTGTTCCCTCTCTCTGTTGAGTTTTCAACCTCCACCTACAGAGCATCCTAGAACAAGTACTCCCCCATACAGTTGTTTTTCCAACAAGTTGTACTTCCTTGTGCCACTGCCATGTTCAGCTGACCTTTTGTGTGTAGTCTCTGCAGCCAAAAACTAATTATGCTACTGTGGTGGCTGGTGAGCCTATGGAACAAGGGACGAAAAGAGTCCACTGATGGGACAGTCCCTAGTACCAGATTCCTCCTAGGGTAGGGTGAACAGAAAAGGCTTCTCCCAGGATGCTCTGCCCTGCTATGTTAATGTATCCCAGTTCTGCTTACCTGGTTGGCCCCATTGGCCTCCCCGCCCCCTTGTGACCTTACATGCTCCTGCCCTAGAAGGTTCTCCACTCCAGGTTCCCCCTATTGGCCCTTGCCCCTCGCCACTTCCCCAGAGTCTCCCCATTGGCTCCCATTCCCCAGTCCCGCCTGCGTACCGCCCCTGTGCCCTCAGATCGTTGGTCCCTGGTGCTCAATCCGCTCCTGTACTTAAACCTGGACCCTCCCATGTTCTTTGTCCCTGGATCCCTGCACGGTGTGGCTGCAATAAACCTCATCTGTGGAACCCCATATGAGGACCCTTACTGCCCCTTTACCGTTGACCCATTCACTGGAGCTGTCTGTGCGTGTGCACGTACATGTGTGTGCGAGTGTGTGTGCCGATGTGTGCGAGTGTGCTGGTCCTGCCGAGCGCCTTCGCTTTGGAGACGCTTTCAGGAAGGTCGCGGCACCCCGCACTATCCGGCACAGCTAAGCCGTGCGGTCTGCGACATGCTACAAGGAACAGAGGAGAACTTTTTTTAAGAGAAAGGTTTTTGTGCTCTCCTTAGGTTAATCATCAGCTTTTCTGTTACCACTAAATTAAAATAAAGCCAGTTACAGAGAGTTGGATAAATTGGAATTTGAAGAAGGAAGAAGCTGGATGGTTTTGCTTCTATTGCAGTTATTTCTACTTCCAACAACTTTCATCTGACTCATGCTTTGTAAATGGTTTCTTGCAGAGCTCTTTCAGAGGCTTCTTTGCTTAATTTCCTTTTTAGCATTCTGTTGATTTATTTCCTCTGTTGCCATCTGAATCTTACTTTATATGGCTTTTGACAGATGCTTCTGGATTTAACTTGCTGCAAGCTATGGCTGTTAGTTTCACATTGTACATTTGCTCTGCTATTGCATATTCTGGATTGCACTTTGGTATTATTCCCTTTTGGTCTAATAATGCAAAGCCATATGCAATTTTAGCTTCAGAGTTATGAACTAGACACATAAAATTGTTCACCACATAAACAATTGCTCTGTTCGAAGCAGTGGCTGTTCTTCCTGTGAAGCTGTCTGATCATAGTGTGCCTTGTCCTGACTGAGTACCACGTGTTTCACTGAACACTCTTATTAGCAACTCCTAACACGGGCAGCATGGGAGTTCTGTGTCAGGCTGATGATGCTGCTGTTCAAAAGAAACAAAGCTATTCATTTAATTATTTTTTATATTATGTCTGTATGCAATATTATATTCAGTTTTACTTTAACATTGTCTGGGCTGTTGTAGGGTGAGATTAGTTTAGTTGCCTGGAAAAGAATTTGGAAGTCCTTAGTTCTTCTGAAGTAATGAAAAATAAGTAGGGTTGTATTTTCTCTGCAAATCCCTCAGACACATATAAGCTTCTGGTGTAACAGCTGATGTTAGATAGACCTGCTGAGAAAAAAAGGACAGATAAATCAGAAGTAACAGCCCTTACTGATAACAGCTGTGGTCACAGAAATTAAGAAAGATTTTTCAAAATGTTGGATTCAGAGACAAGAGGATGAAGGAGTCTCTCAGAGACAACAGATAGTTCTTGAACAGCTGACAAAGATGGCAGCACTTGTGCCAGAGCACAGTCCAGACCAAATGCCTTGTCAGGAATTGTACAAGTGTATTTCCTGCTGAGGGGCATCTCGTTCTTAATGTTTGAGCTGAGCAAAGGAAAATGGACAAGGGACATCAGTAAGTTTGCCAAAGTGGGGGGTCAAGGAACTCATGTTTTGGTTTGTTTTATTCTATAACAAAGGTGTAAGGATCTTATTTCACTATTCTTTGCAATTCAATGTAGATGAGGTGTGAAACAAGAACAATGTTGTATACTGAGGTTTGCCCTCTGGAAATGTAGCTGTAAAGAGACTGTGATAGGCAAAGGGACTCCTTCCTCCTGGCCTTGGCTGTATCATTTATGGATAGAGCAGCTTCTTCCATTAAACTGTAATTCATGTAGTTTTAAATTAAATGACCAAGAAATAACAAGAGATCAGGAAATAAATTATTTGGAAGAAAAAAAAATCACAATCACAATAGATCAGTTTGCTTAGTTTATAACAACAGGGATATTTTGATCTTTTCATTTAATGATGATTAAACAGGGAAAGGTCTGTAACCACAGAGTTCACACAAGACAGAATGTTGAAGACACTTAGGCACGAAGAGCACTGTGTGTAGTGGTGGATGTGCCAGTGACTCCAGGGGAAGTCAAATCCACACTTCTCTAGTGAAACACTGAATAGGAGTCACAGAAATGGGAACAAAATAGCATAAAGGGCCTTGTTTATGCTTGAGTTTGAGAGTGATCTGGTATGTGACACTGGAGCGTTTGCTTCATGTACTTTGTTTGCTTCACGTGCGTTTCACACTTGGGCTGTAAAGTGCTTGGACAGGGCTGGCTCCTGCTCTGGGTACCTGCAGGGTCTTTAAAGTGGGGCTTTGGTCATCCTAAAGGCCACAAGGTACCAACTCAGACTGCACAGAAAGCAGGGTATTATGGATGCTGAAAAAGCTCCTGCAGAGAATTTCTTCAGCTCTCTGCAGCATTTTTGTGAGAGTTCTGTCTTTCCCATGCAAGTAACTCAAAACAATGTTACAGTTTTGTAAACTTCTTGCAGCTGCAGGTTGTTTTGCAGAATTGTTATGGTTCTAACTAGAAAAACATTCAGAGATGGGTGTCTTAGAATTTGACCAATCCCCTTAAGGGGTGGATGGCAAAACACCAATTACCTTATGCCACTTAATACACTTTGTGAACTAACATATAAAAGCCTTCTGAGAGAAATCATTAAAGCGCTTCCATTATCCCTGAGCCTGGACTTCGTGTCGTTTCTCTACCCGTCCGTGGGGAAAACAGCGACAGGGTATCTGCCCTCCTGCAGCAAATCCCCATTGCCTCTTGCTCTCTGCAGCTCAAGAACGGAAGAGTACCATGCTTCCAAGGACATTTTACAGGAATTCCTGAATTACCTCGGTTTAATGATTAGCAGTTTTCCTTCTCAGTTAATTATTATCTAAATACTGGTTTCTATACTTGCACATCTTAGCAAAACGCCAGTTTGTCTGGAAAAAGCAGTGTAAGAAGATCATGCTGGGAATTATAAGTTATTTCCAGCCTAAATTACACCTATAGTATGCTTCTACTGGATTGTACTTAAAAATCATTTACTCAATAATAATGCAAAAATATATGTAAATCTTGCAGTCTGAAATCTCCAGTAGTTAGTTTATTGGGCTTTAATCCATTTTTGTGCAGAAGGCTGCAAAAGTCTTGAAGAGAAGAAAAATGTACAGAATCCTCTTCTGTAATCTTATAAATTGCTATACCATGTTATTTTAAAAGAACATAATTAGGTGGAAATCTTCATTAAAATTGAATGCTGATGAAGGAGGCATTGGTGCTTGTTTAAGCACTGCTGTAAGGAGTTAATGACAGTAGTAGTTGCTGTAATGTGATTCTAAAGAATACTCCATAATAATTAATAATCTCATAGTAACTAATCACACTAAAAAGTAAGAAAACGAAATTTGGAGAGGACTGGTATGGAGTAGTGCTGTATTTGAACATGAGCTAGTAGAAAGAATGTAAGATTTAGGCTACAAGTTAGAACTATAAAAAAATTACAGTTTCAATTATAATTTGAAAATTAAAACATGGCAAGAGGTAATGAGGCATTACATGTGGAACATGACTTTTCAAGTTACCATTGTACTGGCTTGGTCCAGTTCTTAGCAACAAATAATGCAGTTGTAGAAAGTGACCTTAGAAGTGGAATTTATCCGCTTGCCCTTTGATTATTCTAGCTGAAAAAGCATTTTGCATTTTTTTAAGTTTTAAATTTGCAAGTTATTCTTAAAATAACTGTAGAGATAGTAAGTTGTATTAAACCAACAAATATGGCTGAGAAAAATGAGGCATTCTGGAACATGAGGGGAGACCCTCTGTGTTTATATCGGAGACATTGCTGGCCCAGTTTGCATTTTGATCAGTAGAGTGAGATCTGAGTGCAGGACATCTCTTGCTTCTCAAAGAGAACAAGCACATTCAAAGTCTTACCCCAGAGCTCATGATTGTCTCACATTTTCGTAAGATTAAATTGCCACCATCTAGCAAGATTGGCGCTAGCAATAGCTTTCCAGCTCTTTGCACTATCCTGCTGCATCCAGAATTCCCTGTGCTTGTTCAAGCCCTCGTTTTGAGCTATTCCTTTTCACTTTCTGCCCTGTGTAACTGTTCTCCACTAGCCGACATTTGTGCTGTTCTGCTCTGCAATCTGCCTTAGAAGCTCTCTCTTCTGAAGCCCACCCTTTGATCCACAGAAAGTGTAAGATCTCACCAAATAGCTGCCTGACTCTGCTGTACCTTTTCTCTTCTAGATCTTTGTGTTTTCTTTCACTAAACTTCATTTTTTCCCTTTGATCTCTTCTGGGTTTGTTTTTATTCTCTTTAGTCTAAACAAACTGTCCTAAAGGCAGTTTTTTCTTCTTGCTTTGCACAACACATTTCCTGGCCTCGACACCCCCCTTATTTTTTGTTTATTTACAGGTATTGCCCCATTATCTTTCCTGCCAGTTAATTTTCTTCTACGCCACAGGTTTAATGTGTTTGAAATCAAATTGTGTGTTATGGTGTTCTTGAAAATAGCATGCTCCCGGCCCACCTGGAAAGCTGCTTTCTCAGCTGTCTCCCCTTGCTCCTTATCTGCCATGTTATTTCTCTGTTTCTAGACCTAGTGCAGTTGAGGGAGAACACAAAAAAACCCAAAGGCCTTTTTCTTTTGTGGCCTCACTGTGGACTTACCTGTGACATAATAACGTGAAGCCTGTGAAAGTTACACTACAAGTTTCAGGTCGTTGGTTAGAATTCCCTTCCTGTTAGCAGGGGATATGGGCATTTCTGTCGGATAGTTCAAGACATCTTCAAAAGCACACAGGGAGTTGAAGCACGAGGTTTGAAGCTCTCCTTGCAGGGGTCTGTGGCTGCTGACTGGAGAGGAACCCCGGCATTCCATGTCCACCTGCCATCAACCAGGCACCTCCATGAGTTCCCAGGACTGGGAAGTCACCATAGCCCAGGTACGTGCAGCACAGCTGCCAGCAGCAGGAGCTGTGAGCAAAGGTGGAATTACAGGCAGCAGGATTTGGAGATGGGTACATTGTCTTTCTTGTCTCCCTTACTGGAGGTCTCACGGATGAGTCTTAACTATGAACGTGATTGTGATTTGTATTCTGAAATGGTAAACTGGTCTCACTTGCCCTACAAAAATCCCTCTGAAACTGGTTCCCTGTTTCTTTGCTTGTTTTAAGTTGGAACAAAATATCTCAAAGAAGGCATAAGACTTGCAAAATAAAGATCTCAGTTATCTCGGAGTCATGAACAAAGCACCAAATTTAGGCAGGAATCAATCTTCATGTGAACAGCAGATGTTTCTTAATTCATCTGTTCCTTTTTAAAAGAGGAGGAAAGCAGAACAGAGTTGTAGGACATAATGCCAGTAAATGAAGGACACTTCTTACTGAAGGAGAGTATCTTTTAAAGACAAATGCACAGAAGTAGCCTTTTGGCTAGTCCTGTGCTTTAGATACCATGGATGACTAGCAAAATACTGTAACTTCATAAGGTAAAGCCTCCTGTCATTACCAATACTTTGCTATTTGTAATTTTTTATAAAAGATATTACCATAAATCTGATGAACCATTTATTATTTCCTAGATTCAGAAAGAATTCTGATTTTTCTTACCTTGAGCTTACAGAGACCACATCAGGGAGGAGTCTTGTGAAATGCGTAAGGACAATGGAAATTAAATGAAGAGGGTTTTTTGTTGTTTAATGCATCCTGGTGTTTGCTTATAGAACATCATTATATCTTCCTAGAAGGAGCTGCTTTCACATAAAGTGCAAGGTGCTGCAGGAGTTGCCTGCACAGCTTGATGGGATAATGGAGATTGCCAGAGGAGAAAGCAGCACTGTGACACACTCCTGTGGAATTGTCTATTAAACATTCCTTTTCTAGATCCAGGTGCATCATTGCAGGGGCCTAAATCTAGATGTGGGAAGGGTGTCAGCTATGTTTTATGGGAATATTGCATTTATTTCAGAACCTGCAAATGTGATGAAACAGAATTTTTGTTGGGAAATTACAGATTTTTAAGTTCTCCTTTCAGTCTCCAATTCAGGAGACAAACCAGCAACACGTTTTGTTTGTGTAGAGCTAAACCTGGTGGTGCTTGAGCTGTGTGAGATTGACCATCAGTGAAGTGGTTGGGAGGAGGAGGGGGGGGTTGAAGTGATACTTGCCCAGTGCACTGAGAGAGATGGTATTTTAGTTGATCAGGACTGCTGTACGTGATAGAGTGATCCTGGTTGCCTGGTGTTGACAGCCATCTGCTCTCCATGCTGAACGCAGGTGTGTTCCACACACACAAAGTGATAGAAATTCCTTATCAGAGCTCTGGGTACTGCTGGGACTGTCTGGCGAGGGGAGCATCACTGAGCACTGGGGTTCACAGAGACACGAGCAGGTTCAGAGCAAGACGGGTCGGGTTGGAGCATGTGGTGTGAACAGAAAACAAGGGGACCATTGTAAGTGGGCAGAAGCTCTGGCACCAGAGGTCAGGCTTTGTCTCCTCCAGCTGGCAAGGAGCAAACTAAAATTTAGCCAAAAAAAATAAAAGAAAATCTTCCAGGTTTCCAGGAAAAACATCTCACATGGATGGTTTATTGTTTTTTACTTCATTTTCCTGACATAACCAGGGCCTCAGGATGAGAGATGTGGAGAAGTTCATGCAGCATTGATCTGTTTTTAAAGTAAGGGCTGAATAGCATGCAATAAATACTTGGACGTGTTCATGTGCATTATAAGGAGCAATAAGAATTAGACAAAATAATACCTTCTGGGTGCTTAATTGACCAGGTTTCACTCTGAGCCATAACTGAGGCTGGAGTTCTTTGGGAAAAAGAGTTGTGATTATGTAATGAAAGATGATTACAGCTCAATCGCAAGGGAATGGATTATGTTTGCAGAGATACCAAATGCCAGAACTAAGATTATTTTTGCACCTGTAGCATCTGGTCCTGTGAGAAAGTAAATTAGAATAAATAGCCCCCTGTTCATGTACAATGACTTTCTTATATTCTTATGAAATATTTTTAATCCACACTTGTGGAATTCTTCCTCCCACATGAGAGATAATTTTTACATAGAGCATCTGCCAGTCATTTATGCATCCAGGCCCACGGAATGCGCATGAAAAGAATGTCACAGGGAATTTGACTTCTAGGATTGCAGTGAGAGATCTTAGACACATCCTTCAAGACATCATCTTCTGGATGATCAGGGTCATCCAGAAATTGATCTCTTGCTCGGACAGCAGCAAAAATCCCTTAAGTCTTTTACTGTCTAGGCAGAGTTAGATCAGACTCGCGGTCAGACCTCCTCTTGTGTGAGGGCTGTGTGGATTTGTGGGTCAGCTCACGTTTGTCTGCAGCTGGACAGTGTGGCCCAGGGTGAGATAGTATTCTCCAAAGTTGATTCTCTTGCTCTCAGGCCAATATTCTGTTGGAATGAGACTTCTTTGGTGTCAGCAAGAACTCGGAGTACTCAGCCCCCTTTGTTCTTGAACTTATTTTCTTGTGGCAGGAGAATATGTAGACTCTTCTTATCCCAGCTCTGCAGGATGATTAGCTGCACTGTAAACAAAGGATTTGCAACCAGGCGTTATTTTCTATTCCATTTTAATGTGACTGTGTCCTTAGAGTACACAATTTAAGTTTTAATTGCTTATTAAGAGTAGCCATTGCGGCTAGATAATTCCATGAAGAAAAGGGAAAACAAATTACTTGCAACTAATCTATGTTCCATTTCAGCACCCAGAAAATGAAGAGTTGCCAGCAGAGTGGGAGGGAGGAGGAGGGTTAAACTGGTTAAACACACCTCGTTTTTTCCCCCAAATGTCAATAACATCTTATTCAAATTTATTTTCTAGATTTCCAGGACATGAGAAGTTTTTGCACCGACAGACAGTAGTGTGGTTGTTGGATGTGGAAAATTGTAACAGAAAGAGATGGAAGCTACAGTCTGTAATTATGTAGTAGAAAAACACTCAGTCCAGAAGCATGTTGAAATCTCCTTTTCTCCTAGGAATAATATCATGGGGAAAGTTGTTTTGTAGCACTGATGTGACACTTCTGTCTTAGAAAACAGGTTTTAGTAGGTTTTGTTTTGAGTACTTTCTTAGAGAAGCCAACTGTGTGGTTCTCCCTATAAAAAGTTAGAGATGTTTTAAAAATTCCATAAACAAGGTATGAGAACTAACCTGAAGAAAACTGGTATTCTGTGTACTAATGAGTTTCAGTCAATACTTTCATAAGACTTTGTGATGGAAATTGTCTTTCCACAGTGTTTGCAAAGAAAGGCAGATACAAAATGAACTGGACATCTTTAAGATTTCTAGAGGAAAAGACAAGGTCAAGGAACAAGTCCAAAAGGTGTCACTGATATGATGCTAGGATCTGTTAGGAAATAGTAATTTGGGTTTTCTATAAAAAAATATTTTATTTATGCTGACTTAAAGCCAGCCTAAAAAAACAATTGCCTTTCTAAAACACTCCATGCATTCCTATGTAGCGTGAGGGTCCAGAGCTGAGGACAGGGGCAGTGGGGCCATGCAAGTACACAGAGCTTAACACAGGCTGCAAGTGAGATGTGCTGTCTAAAGCACGATGCAGGATCTGTTACGGGAGTGGAATATTTTATTCACACCGTGATTCTGTGAGGTTTTGGTACCCGGGGTTTGACAGTACCTGGGGGTAAGGTGAGTTTTACAAGCCATGAGTAAGGTAAAGTACAAGGAAGGTGTTTCTGTACGTTCTCAGTTCGTTGTGTGTGGTGTAGAACAGGACCTTGGCTCCAGTTATGCACAGAAAACTCTCCTTGAGCTCCAGTCAGTCGGCATCACTGCTGCCAGCTGAGAGTTTTATTAAGATACATGTCTTTGATCGTTGTGCTAACAGAGTTTGATGCTGCTCAGCCTGAAGAGCTGCCTGCTGCATAACTCTGCTTTTACAGTGCCATGAATCCATTGTCTTCAATGGAGCTACGTGATTTAAAATGAATGCTAATAGACATCTGAATTAGCTCCTGTATGTTCCCCTTCAGAATGATACACGAGACGGGCTTTTTATTCACTTCGTTTAGTCATGTATTAATATTTAAAATCCGTAGAATAAAAGGCTTCCTGAAGAACTGGAATGATGATTTGTGTTTCTAGTCTGCTCTGTCAAACAACAGAAGTTAGAAAAAGTGAAGAAACTTGTAACATCATGGTTTCTTTCAGTGCAACTTGGTGGTGTACTTTGAAATTACTTCTTAAGTTTTAATGTCAGTAATATTTGAGTGGTTTAGGTTATTGTTAATAATTGACCTTAAGTACCTTCAATGAGCTGCTCAATTTCTAATCTGAATTTATGAAGTCCTTAATAATGCTGTGCTGGAAAGCAGTGATGAAAAGAAAAAAAAAGCATATGCTTCTGATCTTCTAATAAACCTTTTTTTCTGCACAGAAAAATGGGGTTTTTTTAAGTAAGATTCAGTTCTTATTTAAATGATAAAGAAGAGGCATTTTATGGGCATTGCATTTACATAGTTGTCTCACATCATTGTTTTTACTTAAATTAGCCTTCTGTCACCACCCACTTACCAGTTAGAGTGGTATTTTTGAAGGGAGATGTTCTCTGCAGTTTCTTAACTAAAATCAAGGAAAGAAGAATGTTCTTTCTTGGTTTATTGTTTTGGTTATTTTTTATATGTTTTAATAAAAGATCTAGCTGCCCAAATAGGAACCCTTGGACACAATATTGCACCAATATAGGTGCAGTTTAGACCATCTGAAAATGCAGATGATGAGTACATTTGTCCTGATCCTGTAGAGTTATCTTCTGGAATGTCTTTAATTATTACTTTCTAATGGCTTAGAGTGGTGTTAAAGCATTACCCCTGGGCTTCACTGATGCTCCATGCCTCAGTTCTCCAGCATTAAAATAAGGGTAATAACTCCTTCCTTTTGCCCTTTTGTTTTCTCTTTGGTATAAAGCTTAAATTTGGGGGTCTGAGTCTCTCTCGCCTGTGTTTGCTTGTTCAGCAGGGTGGAATCCTTGAGTGCTACTGTTACACTGCCCATATGAAGAAATATTATCTCCCACTTCTTCTCTTGGGTTTGCTGTTCATTGTTAGGAAGGTGATTCTCTTCAATGTGTTTTTAATAAACCCCTTTAGACATTTTTTCATGACTGTTCTGCTCATTGTGACGCTCTCTTTCCCACATCTACTACACTGGGCTTTTATTTGAGTTCGAGCATATATTAGCTGACAAGACTTAAGAATTTTGTATGTAAATCGACCTGCTCAACTGAGTTTATTGTCTCCTGAATTATTCCACCTCTTTCCCCTTCCCCAGCATTTGTGCTCTGGGAAATGGATGGCACTTTCTCAGGGGAATATTTAATGGTTTTAATTTTCAGAACCAGAGAAAGGAAAGATGCTTAGAGCTCCCACTATAAAAAGTACACAAAGATGGATTTGTCCTTAGCATGCAGGCAGTCCTTAGACTGTCAGTTATGCAAGTTCATAGACAGTGATTTCTGACCTAACTTTGTACTCACTCCTGATTTCTAGCAGGCAGATCATCAGTGAAATATTTAAAGATACTGAAAGAGTACCTGCATAAAAAAATAAAATGAATGCTAGTAGCTTGAAATGAAAAAGATTTGTTTATGCTCTTTCACAGTAAAATATGTTTTAATTTTTTCAGCTGCACTGCTGCAGTGATTTGAAAGCCAGATCAAGTTTACCAGGGGCATTATTATAAAACTGGAATTAAAGCTCAGCCTACTCAATTTATCTGTATCGTAAAGCAGTCAAAAATGCTGATGGCAGTTGAACTATTGATAGTTTATGAAGCTTTATGGACTAATGGAATGTAGATCACCAGTACTTGTGTTAATAATGATTTTATAGCACTGTTTTTAAACAAAGGCAGTGATTAAAGAATGTTGGTTAAACAACATGCCTGATAGTTCTCTAGAAAATACTTCTTCTTTCTTTTTTTTTTTCTTTTTAATTGAATTCAGAAGCCCTAAGAGTTGCAGTTTACTTATTGAAGGGAGCTTGTCAATAACCATAAACTGGAGAACAGCTAATAAACATGCATGGATACTTTTAATTAATTCGTGATTGCAAAGTGTCAGAGTAGCAGAGTGTGTGTGGTCTCTCGCTTTGCCTCTCTTTGCCCTCCACCATGTGCCTGTACCTGCCCCCAGGTACAGACTGTATAGTACAGCAACCACACTGACCTGGTCTAAACTGGAAAGCTCGTTATTTTGCAATTAGGTGTCACCGATTTGGCATTTTTTTAGAATATGCAGAGTGTATCTAAATGTGATAGCCAGAAGGATTTATTTGGCTGGTTTTTGTCAGTCATCCTAAAAGATGTCCCATTTTTCAGAAGTGCCTCGAGGGGGAGATCTGCATTATCAATGTATCCTAAACAGGAATGGCCATTTGGTGCTGAGGAGACAAAAGTTCTGCCATAGCTCTCCAGATAAGGCCTCTCATGCAAGGACAGCCGAACATGGACAGGTTCCCAGGCAGCCTGTGGAATCTCTTCCCAGGGACAAAGGTCCAGCCTCAGGGACTGTGTGTGAGCTGGAGCCTGTTCTGCTCATCATGTCACAGCAGTCACAGCACTGCCAAGGGTTTGGGTCCTGGCAGAAGTGATCAGAAATACCACATCAGGCACGTTGAGGTCTACCTGAAACCTACATTTTATTACTGAAAGCTAGAAACTGCTAGAATTCTCAAAATCCATCAGAATAAGATGAAGCATGAGACTTGTCTTGGTTGCTGTCTGAAATGGGCACAGTAGGACTGAATCACTGAAACCCTTTCTTCTGGCTGTCACCTTATGTCTGACAGTGCTGAGTAGAGCATTGTTTCATTTCTTGTAAGTGTGAGCTTGCTAATAGTTTTATAAGGATCAGTTCTTGTCATTTTACTGGCATGAGGGAATTTTTTAGTACCTTCAGATCTCTCAGCTGTGGTTTCTATTTTTTCTTGGCTAGGGAGGAAATGCACCTTGGCATTGAGAGAAATTATTTTTATGCAGGAGTAGTTCTTGTAAAATGAATCTGAATTTAATATAAGGATAAGCATATAGTTCATCAAATAGCATATTTGTCAGGGGCAAAGCTGACTTGACTTAGGGAATTTTCTTTAATTTATTGGCAACTAACACAAACTTAATTAGTGATCCATATATTGAGAAAAAAAGCCAAGGAATTCATTCCCTAGAGAAATACTTTCCCTCCTGTCTCCCCAGACTCAGGTTCAGCCCACCACATTTTCACCCCCCTTCCTACTGCTGTTCCTGCAGGTGTTTTCCCCCTTCCCTCCGAACTGGAGGGCTGCTGGTAGGTGCTGGGAGGCTGAAGTCACCTCTTCTCCTGGAGAACAAACGCACATGGGACAAGTGCTCCAGCCCTGAGCATCCCGAGGGCTCTGCAGAATGTGCCTCTCTCTCAGGTGATGGCACTTGTGGGCTGTAGTGGATTAGAACACCAGGGCACAAACCAGATCTGCTCAGCTCAACCTGGCTGCCTGTCTGAGAATATAAAATGGTTTTCTTTACCGTGTTGGCAACTACCTCAGGTTTCTCATTAGTTCATACGATGGCATCTTCTCTGGGATGCGACCTAGTATTTACTGCTTCTCATCGTTCATCTTTTGGGGCCAGCCTAGAGCGTGTTGCCAGGGCAGAAGGAGCTTTTGCATTTCATTCACTGCTCTCATTTGTGGTCCTGCAAGCACAGGAGTACAGTGGAAACAAAAAGGTGAGAAAGGTGTTTTAGGTGAAATTAGCTGCTATTGTACTGAAATAGCCTGGTGTTATGAAACCACCCTGTCTCCTTTCCTCCGAGAGTAGGTACGTCTTTTCTCTGTAACTTCAGAAACTCTGAAATAGCTTTCTTCCAATATTTTAAATCCTTGGAGATAAATCATAGAAGGGATCAACTTGTAGCTTTAAATTACTTAAATACCTGGCTGTTAATTTAAAGGTACATTAAATGGCAGCATCCAGCAAGGGAAGAGATGCCCTCTTCTCACAGCATATGCATTCTGGATGTTTACTTCATTCTCTGTTTGCTTTTAGGTTCCTATCCATCATCTCCTGTATAAGTCACAGGTCTGAGAACTGAACCTATGAGGCAAGTTTAATGTTTTTCTTTTTTTCTGTGTTGTTTACAGTAGAGGAAGGAGATCAAAAATCAAGTAGAAAACTCAGGCAGCCGCAAGTAAGCAAAATTCCTGATCCTTCAAAGACAGAGGGTTTTTTACTGACTTCAAAGCATAGTGTGTCAGACTGATGTCCAGCATGAGACACAAGTCTCACAGTTGATTCTGATATTCCTTAAAGATTTCCTTGTGCAAATACCTGAAGATTAAGCCTGAGCTAACGTATGTGATATTCTGTCATTAGTTTAGCTTTAAATAAGTGAAGAGTCAGTCCTGTAAAAGTCATTAAGTACCTAAGCCCATCACTGAGACTTCCAAACACCACATTTTGGTGATGCATAAGCTATGAAGTCTCTAACTTTTTATCAGGTCCCTGGATGGTTTGGTGGCTGCTTCCTGTCAGAAAGAGATGTGCCTAAATCAATGTTGTCAGCTCAGTTGGTACCTGCTGGGATACCTAAACCTTGGCCTTCTTAGACCCAGCAATAACAATTGCCTGGCTCTGAGTCCAGAGAGAAGGCTGTAAGGGGGTTGCAGTCAAGTGTTTAGAAGACATTTCCCTTTTTTGTTTCTGTTTTTAATTGGCTTTATTAGGTTAAGAATATGTTTTAAGCCTGTCTGCATATGAAACCTGAAAAGATCTCATTTGTTTTGTTATCTGTACAGTAAGAGTTGTAAGGACTGGTTGTGGAAAGGGCATCAGAAACCAGGGGATGGATGAATTTTCTCAGGCTGTCCTGGATATCTTTCTTTTGTTAAATGAAGCTGACTGCTTGAAATACTCAGTGAAATTTTGTGAAAGCAGAGTGATACGTGGATTTCTGTCCTTTAAAGGAGTGTCCTCCAGCCCTTCCTGGGTTCTTGCAGGCAGGGGGATGCTGCTGTTTGGATTCCAAGTTGCGCAGCTCAAGCTGTTGGCCTGTAACAACTCGATAATATTCTCTCACCTTTCATTCCCACCTCAAGCCTTGTATGTTGGTTTATATTATACATCAAGTGACTGCACAAGTTGGTTTTTTAGGAGTTCAGGTTTTTCATGCTGTACTGCATTTTTATGCTTTTCTAAGTTTTTTGCCTTTAGTGTGATCCGTGGCCGTAAATCGATGAAATGTAGGTAACTCAAGATGACTTCTGAGTTAACAGAAGGTGCTTGTGGTTTGATGTCATTCATGGGAGGTACTGAAGGGCAGTTTCTTATGGATTTAGTTATGTTGTCTAAGTATTTATCCAGCAGTTAATTCCAACAAGTTCCAGTCTATCTTCACACCTGTTTAATGACAGGTACTTGCTAAAAATACTTAGCAATAAACCTCTGCTAAGCAGTAGCATTGCTAAGCAATAGAAGTGAGGATGTTAAAGGCAGCTTAAAAAATATGTGAACTGAGGAAAAAAGAACAAAAGATAAAAAAGCTCCTAGAAGTGATGGAGGTGTATTTATTGGAATCAATGGCATGATATTTGTACATTGATTACAGTGTACGTTGCACGGATCAGGCACATCTCAGAAGTCACGTGTGTCAATACAAGGGATTTGAGGGTTCTTTTTAAAGTGCTAGGGAATGAGACTAGGAAACCTTCTAAGAACAATGAAAAAGTGTCTGCCTACCTACTTAGCTGAGCTGCAAAGTTAAAACACCCAGCTTAGAGCTGCTATTGGTGCAGAACTGGGTTTTCCTAAGTGTTACCTGTGCATACCTACTGTGAGACACCAGTGCCTCTTCCAGCATTTTGTTCTTAGTTGGGATTTAACTGTCTGTGGTCTGAGTACAAGTGCTGACTTGTTACTGTTTCCTACATCCAAAATGCTCTTGATGGGAGATGAGACATCTCCCATGGTGGGATTTTGATTAGTTTGGAGAAAGGCAGGTTGTACGCCTGGATAACTTCAGTGTTAAAAATAATAAATCAAGAATTTCAAAATATCCCAGAAAATGAGCTGTGAAGTTTGCAAGGCACAAGTGCTGTCTGAATGTCTTTGTGTTTATGAAGGTGCTTCTTAGGGGGAGGAAATGCCTCAAGAATGTTAATATCCTTATGCTGTTATTAATGCAAATAGTCTCTTTCTCCTCTTCTCTTTTTCTTTCTCAGTCCCTTTTTGTCTTGGGCTGTGAAGTTTTATTAAGCACTGAATTATATTTTCTAAAGATTTTGCTAGTGCCATGGGTGCCAAGAGAGTTTCTATGTCATTGCATCCAAGAATTTGATCAATATAATAGTACTTTCTGGGGGCTTCCAAATGTGTAACTGAAGTGAATTTATTCCAAGTACATTTTGATTCGTATCATTCATCCTTACCTGAGTGATTTGTTTCAAAAGTGAGGATGCAGGTAAAGAAAGGACAAATGAAATCACAGCATTATTTTTACTTAGAGATTTTAGTCTTACTGGAATGGGGGCTTGTGGACACTGAAAAGCTTTAGCAGAGAGATTTTCTGGCTTTCTGCAGCATTTTGTGAGAGTTCTGTCTTTCCCATGCAAGTAAGACAAAACAATGTTACCGTTTTGTAAACTTCTTGCAGGTGCGGATTGTTTGGGTAGAATTGTTATGGTTCTAACTAGAAAAACACTCAGAACTCTGTGTGTCTTAGAACTTGACCAATCCCCTTAAGGGGTGGATGGCAAAAACCAATTACCTTATGCCACTTAATACACTTTGCAAACTAACATATAAAAGTCTTCTGAGAATTCATTAAATCATCATCCATTTATCCCTGAGCCTGGACTTCGTGTTGTTTCTCTACTCGTCCGTGGGGAAAACAGCGACAGGGGCTGGGGGGTGTCTTTGTGAAGGCAAGGAGAGCAAGGTGCAGGGAGGTAACATGGCCTTGCTCCGTGTCACAGTACAGGTCACCCTCCGAGCCCGCAGTACTGTTGAGCTCAGCTGCTGAAGAAGTGTTGCTGTCAGTGCCACAGAATCGTTCAGCTTGGACAGGGAATGCTCTGTATTGACACATCTTGCTTTGTCCCAGAAAAAGGAACTGTGCTTGTAGAGCAGGGCTTAGCGCTGTCAGAACGACACATTCCAATTCCTCCATGACCTGCTAAACTGTGGAGTAGTAATTTGGTTATTAGATTTGTGCTCACTCATTCTGTGTTGCAGAAAGGTGGGAAAACTAGAGAGTGGTGAATGAATTGCAGGGGCTGGTTCTGACCACAGTCTAATGATAGGAAGCAGAAAGTCTTACTATTAATGTAAATTATTCAAATACCTGCTGAAGGCTTTAAAAAATGTATGCCACTCTCAAGGTTTGTTATGACAGATAATATGCCAAATAATTTCTGTACTGTGAATCCTTGGAAAACAAGTTCTGGCTCATAAAATCTCCTATGCAGGGCAAGCCAATTTTGGTTGAGGAAGAGTAATTTATCTTACTGTGGCTGCAGTAGACCAAATATCCATGCTAAGAGCACGTACATTCCAGCAGCCACACAGGATGGTGTTACTGATGAGCTTGGCAGTGTCATCTGAGGAAACAGATGAAGCTGACTTGCTGGGAGCATCATTCTTTTGTAACTCCCCACACTTTGTGAAAGTAGCTAAAGCTTGAATTGTAGAAATGCTTTGCTGGCTATATAGTATATATGGCCGTTACATGATTGATGGACAGACGGATTCTGTACTACATGTTTCCATGGCTATAATAATGTGAAATTCCCTGTACTCAGCATTTATTCTATATGCATTCTTTTTTTTTTTTTTTTTTTTTTTTTTTATTTCACACAGTAATATTCCAGGAAGGAAACTGCTCTCCCATGTCTTATTAATCAAATATTCTTGCCTTTTAAGACTTCCAAATTTTAGTTATTATCAGGAATAATTTTTTATTTTCGTTTTTAAATTCAAGCAGTTTGTATACTGATGACCTTCCACCTTTTCAGAACTTTGTGTTTGCTAAATGACTGTCAGCAGACATGAAATCAGCATTGACATTGATAAAACAATGTCAGTAGAGACAATGCAGGATTAATTAGAAAGTTTGGCTTATAGAAAATCACTTTGTGTACTCTTTGACTGCCTGCGGTATCATTCTTAATGAGAATTACATAGGGCTACTAGCAAACATTTCCCATTTGGAGGTGACTTACCCTGCCACACTCTTTTCTGTATATGAGCTATCATTTTTGCATATAGAATTAAATAAGTAATGTTCCCAAACTTGGGAAGTTTGGCCATGGGAAAAGACAGTTGCCAAACACAGTTATTGCCTGCTCTTGTGTCTCAGTGCCAAACATAGTTACACTGTTAGAATGAGCAGGAAACGTCAGAAAATAGGCAAATCCTCCTCCAGCTGCAGAGTGGAGGTTGTACCTCTTTATCAGATCTGCTGTGGCTTACGTAGAAGGTTGCAGGTGTGATGTGGAAGTTGTTATGCAAGGTGTGTGATCTGTGCTGAGTTTAAACAAAGCTGTTGCCAACAAGTCAAAAGACCCCTGAGCTTCCGTCTGAATCTCTCTTTGAGGAGCACTGAAATTCACGATAATCCAATGAGGAGTTATAGTCTTTAGAAGTGGTGTGTGAGGGGAAAGGAAAGCGAAGGGACTTATTTTTTGTTTTTTCTCCTCAAGATCAGAATCTATCATTTATTAGTCATTGTAAAATAAAGGTAGAAAAATTCCTTGGAGCTTTCTGACAAGACTTTTACCAGTGAGACTCTCACAACAGTAAAACATAGGAGAGCGAGAACTTTAGGGAAAAGAAAGGATTCTTCAAAAACAAATCACTGACATTGTGGGGGAGAAGGAGTGTCAGTATAAATCAAATTGGGGAAATGGAGACGAGGATGGTAGGTGATGCCTGCTCCCACACCTCACACTCCTTGAGAAACAGGCCTGGCTGTGCTATAGCAGTCGGAATTTGTTCATCCGGCTTCTGGCTCTGCATGTTCCTTTGGGGTAACATGAACAGGAGTGATTTTAATAGATTAAAAGGTGATGTTTTAGGAGGGTAATATAGATAGAGACCAGTGCTTATTTTATAGCAATTTCATTTTCCTGCAGGTTTGCAAAGTCAGAGCAGTACTTCACTGTGCTCCCTGCACAGCACTCATGTTTCAATCTGAGCTGTTCCTGGGGGAATGGAGCTTATTGATGCCAGGCTTTCAGTGGTGTAAACAAATCACACAGAAACATTTGTTACATGCCCAGGAAATATGGCACGTGCTATTACAGCATAATTTAAAAGGAGATATTAATAACTAAAAACTGCCCATCATAATTTATTCCAGAGCTTAATGGAGGATAAATGTTTTGTGTCACAGTGATGTGGCTCCCATTTTGCTGTCAGTTTGTATATGCAGCAGCTCAGCCTCGGGTGAGAGTAAGTCTGTAGGGTGGAGAAGGGGACAGTAATTTGAGTTTTAAAAAATATTTTATGTAATTTAAGATCTCTTGTTAGAGCAAACTAAGATCAAATAGATTTACAATCTGAAGATAATCTCTCACAGCGGGAATGTAATTTCAGTAATATGATAGAGAATTTTTATTGTACTTCTTGAGGCAAATTAAATGCGTATTTGTACTTAAATATATTTTTGAAGTTCATTGGACAGAGTCCTACCACCATTAGTGGTTCTACATGGAGTCTGCCAAGATGCATCACAATGTGATTCCTTATAAACATTTGGAGTAGCACCAGTGCAGGGTGCCGCAGCCCAGTCTGGCTTCCATCCCCAGTGCCAGCTCTGCTTCCCAGAGGTGGTCCCTGGGCATGGCTTTCCAGGATTTCTCCAAGACAGTGCTGTGGATTTTCCTTATCTCAGCAGCAAGGGAAACTTCACTCTGTTCCGGGGAGTCCTCCTGCCTCTGGCATTCCAGCCTGCAGCTGGTTCCTCCCATCTGCAGCTGGGCCTTTTTGCCTTCCTTGCCAGGTAATTTCTTTGGTCCCCTGTTAGCACTGCTGAGCACTTACCATTTGAATTTCCCCTTCAGGTACTTCTGCAGGGACCTTAGCCTGGATATAGATAAAGTCTCCTGAAGTATCTGAAGTGAAAGAGGAAAAAGAAGTAAAGCTAGTATGTTGAACCCAAAGATAACTGTTTAGCTCAGGACTTGAGGCTTATGCCCTTTCTCTGCTTTCTGTAATTGGTGATGTTGACACTTTTTGTCAATGCTTCATTTATTATAGTGAGGTTTAAGTTATATCTGGACACATGCATCCGTGGTGTCTTGGAGAATGAGGAGATTTGTTCAATTTTACTTTGGGTAAGCCTTTCATCAGGCTGCTTTTATTTGAATCTGCCTTTGCTCTGTATTTTATGCTTATAGCAAGGTACTTAGATACTTGGGAATCTTCATAGAAGGCCTAGTTGCCTTGGAACTGTGAATTGTGACCTTTTGTGTATCAAAATCTAAAGTCTGTCTGCTGGAAGCCTGTTTGCACAAGTTAGGTGTTACAGAGGTATCACTCCGAGAAGCCATCATTGATACATAGGGGATCTCCAAAGTCATTGTGACATCACTGATCATTACTGAAAACTAGGTCATTTTCATAGAAATTGGGATAGTAGGGACAGGGGTCAAGGAAAAGAAGGAGAAAGAGGGGTTATCAGTTGCATGTCTGAAAAGTAAAATGTCTATCTTCCTTTTGAACTGTCTGCTCAGATCTTAGAAACTAGTTGGGTTATTTTTCCTGGTTTTTCTGCTCGTTTATGTCATGGTGTATTTCCTTGAAATCAGCCATATCGTCTCTTTGTGATTAGCCGTGGTAGCTTCAGTCATGGCTCCTGGAGCTGCTTTCAAGTCAATACAGAGCTGGCAGTAACATCTGGAATATGAGGGGAAAAAATGGCAGCACTAGCAAGACCTCTGCAGTACCAGCCTGTGTGCACTGTATGGGACATGAGGAGTGACAAGGACTGTGTTTCTGAGCTCCTGAGCCATTTTGCAGCTTTTGAGATCTAAATATTTAAATACTGATAGCCACGCAAGAATGCAGGTTTCCATTCAGTCATGTAAGGTGCACAAATGCATTGTGGCCAAAAGCCAGCATGAAGCTCCTTGGACTTGACGTTCACAGCACAAAGATGGAAGTTTTCCAAGTGTTATGGGCAGAATCCAGTAGGCAGCTGAGCCCCACACAGCTGCTCGGTCACTGGCCCGCAGTGGGATGGGGGGTGGAATTGGAAGGGCAGAAGGGAGAAAACTTGTGCGATGATTAAGTCATTGTAACAGATAAAGCAAACGCCAAGCACACAAGGAAAGCAGAACAAGGAATTCATTCCCCACTTCCTGTGGCTGGGCAGGTGTTCATCCCTCCCCAGGAGAGCCGGGCCCCATCACGTCTGACGGTGACTTGGGAAGACAAACAGCATCTGTCTGAACGTCCCTTCCTTCTTCTTCCCTGAGCTTTATGTGCTGAGCATGGCCCCACATGGTCTGGGACATCCCTTGGGTCACTTGGGGTCAGCTGTCCTGGCTGTGTCCCCTCCCAGCTCCTTGTGCCCCCCAGCCCCTCACTGGTGGGGTGAGGGCCAGAAGAGGCCTTGGCTCTGTGTAAGCTCTGCTCAGCAACAACCAAAACATCCCTGTGTTACCAACACCGATTCCAGCACAAATCCAAGATACAGCACTAGACAAACTGCTCAGAAGAAAATCAACTCTATTGCAGCTGAAACCAGTGCACCAGGAAAGGAGGGCCAAGGAGCTAGGCTGAGTTACTTGTTCAGGGGAAACATGCAGCAGGAAATTTTAGTCACCAAATCCCTGGTGAGTCTCTTTGGATCTGCTTGTTGAAAATACCAGTACAATACATTCTGTAGGTGCAGGTTCCAAATCAGTGCAGAAGACAAATGTGTGTTTACTGGTGATCTCAAGCCATTCTCATCTTATCCTGTATCTTCTTTCTCCTCATAAATCCCCAACTGCTCTTTGTTAAAAGGGCACTCCTTCAGACTGTATTGGTTAACACTGACAGCATGTGCTGTCTTGACTGCAGGAGGGTGTTGTCAGAACACTCTTCCTATAATTATCAGAAAGACAAGCAACCTCAGAGGATGTTCTGAAAAATTTTCATTTTTAATGGCTATGTATTACCAGCCTGTGCCTGCTTGCATGTTCTGATTAAACATGGCATCTCGAGGCTCCCTCTGTTAAAGTTTTGATAGGAGTTATTGCCTCTGAGGGTATACGGATTTTTTCTTCAGCTATCCGAACATCTTTAGTAGTGTCAGCTTTTGTTACAGAAAGAAACCAAGCAGCGTGAGCAGCATGGACCTTCTATTCTCACCTGCTGGCTAAATTCTTTACTGTCTCCTACTACTTCCCACTTCATCACTAATGTTCATGTTGGCCACCAATTTTTTAAACTACTAAAGACCCCTTCAAACCTAATCCCAGCAGGAATAAGGAGGGTTTCCAGCATCAGACAGCTTAACATACGGGTTCAGGCTACTTTTCAAAGGAGGCATAGCTCTGAAATCACAGCAAGATCTACAGCTCCTACTTCCAGAGCGTGCTTTTGCCTACAAATTCCTGTCCCTGTTTCAGGTGGAGCAGTGCCCCCCTTGGGGGGGAAACCCCCATTTTCTTCCCTAGTGCTTGGAGCAGTGCGCTCTGCAAAGCATTCTCTACCTGTTGAGACCATTAGCAATATTCCAAGAGATTTCCAGGGCAGAAGCCTCCCTCCAGTTTTGCTTTCCTGCAAACTCTTCTGTTTCTCTGCCCTAGCACCTCCTTAGCATATGCTCCAGAAAATCTCGCTGAGTAAATAATGGTCTGCTGTCATCAGTCCTCAGCATCAAATACCTCAGCAGTGAGACAGAGCCGCCAGAGAGCTGAAAGCTGTTAATCCTACACACAGATCCACCACCCGTAATTTCAGTCAAATGTCTTTTCAAGGATAGACTGACAGATTTAAATCCTAATGGCAGTCTATAAATTCTGCAAGAGAGGCTTTTAATATCCTAGTCTATGGCTATACTTTCTAATTCTTGAGAATATTCAATCTATTCCTCCTTCCTCATTCCCTTTCTAAGAAACCATCCCAGAATCTTGAAATCCTGTCATTATTTTATCCAGGTGCTATAAAATGGATCTCCTATACGCTTTGGTGCAAATGAGTTTTTCAAAAACTTCTCCCCAGTTAAAAGAATGAAGCCTAGAAAATGTTTTGAGTTTTTTGATCCAAAACTTCTTTTTTGGAATGGTGCCTCTCTGGGCAGTATTCTGTTGAAGAAGATAGCAATTTTCACTTCTCAGGCTGTAGGATATAGACATCTCTGTGTGCACCAGATCACTGCATCAGTTCTCAGCAAGTAAGAACCAGTCTCAGTCAGTTCCAAGCCTTGCTGTTCATATTTCCTGTAGCCCACCTTCAAAGATGGTGCTGCCAGCCAGCAGACACCTTGGATATGGGGTGAAACAGGACCTTCTTCATCTGCACAATTGCTGAAGAACAGAGCATTGGCTCTGCCTTAGCAGTGAACTCAGGATGATGTAGGTAAAGAAAGATCATTGAACCTCTGCATAAATACACCGAAATAATACTGTGTTCTTCCTTTGCATCTGTACCTTACAGCAGTATTCACCTCCCAGCGTCACTTCCAGGCCTTCCCAAGTTCTTCAGGTAATTTTGTCACCAAACACAAACGAAAACTCCCTCAAGATCGCGTCTGCAGGCATTGTGTGAGATGGAAACATGGCACAACCTGCCAAGCCCCCCTCAGTCCATGTAGAAAAGCACTGATTTTCTCCTGCCAGTACACAGAGATATTAGAGTTATCTGTGTGCAAAGTCTTCAGGAGCAAAGCATTGAGCAAATCATTCAGTTTATTTCTGTGAATATTCATTTGGATTTTTAAACTAATTAATGTGGAGTGCTTTGAAATAATTCTGTATTTACTGTTCACGTGTGTCTGGGGAATCAGTTTCTCTCATGTGAATTCTCACAAGTAGCCTCAGCAGGATGTGACTGTGAACTACAAAATGTGTATATCAAAATTCCCACTGCTCTTGTTATCTAAACTATTCAGTGAAGAACAGAATACCATTTAATTTCACTAGTGATAGTAAAGAATCTGTTTGTGAAGATAATTTCTGAATGTGTTATGCAAATTAATACTGATTAATAAATCTATTCAATAGTTTTTCACTAGATGTGAATTCCATCACATTTATGAAATTACTCCTTTCAATTTCTAACAGTTCCAGTAAGAATTGTGAATATGTTAACAAAATTTGCTGCTAAGACCATAGACTAGAACCTAGACCTCAGTCTCCCCTGTGTAAAATTGACTTTATCGCTACAAGCTTTGTTATAGTCTTCACATCAGGGCCATTCTTTTACTCTGTGTTCATGAAGTGCATAACACAATACCTCTGTTTCCCGTATAATTCTTGTTATCACTTGAGAAAAAAAGAACATTTTAAACAGCAACATACTAAAATGTGAACAAACTATTTTCCCAGAATTAGTAAAAACTGCAGTTTATAGTAGATGCTTTCTAAACACATCTTCATATTTAAGAATGTTGAATCCTATTAAAAATTCAATGGGAATTTGGATTACCAAACCTCTCAAATAATTTTAAAATATCCTTTGATATATACTTAGAGTTGCATGGTTTTCAATGAAATAATAATTTTATTATTATTAAGTACTTGAGCAGTGTTAAGCTGACCCACTAAGTTCATTAGGAAGGACTTTGCTTAGTAACCGTGTGATCTGTTCCACTGAAATATTCTTTGACTTCTATCCAAAAGAGAAAACTGTTTGGTACATTACATATGGAAGTTCAGTAAGAAATGAGAGTTTAATGAGATGTCATGAGAAATACATGGGGTTTTTATACACCATTACATGAAATAGGACTAATAATTTTAAGGAAATGACCTACAATTATGTAAAAATACAGAAAGCAGGCTCGAGGTAAATTGAAGAAAACAGCCTCAACAAAAGTGATTTTTTTCTTTTGTTCAGGAAGCTGCTACTTAAAGAACAACACTTTGCTTCTAAAATTCAAAATTACATTATTTCTCCCTGCGTGTTCACTGTAGCAGTAAATTACAAAATTTATTATAATTTACAGTTAAGAAAACAATTTGCCTTTGAAGTGTGGTAGCAAAGAGGCAGTGATAAAGGAAATAATGAGTACCTGCAACTATGTATGCAGAACACAGGGGTAACATTTTAATGCGTGTCCGTCAGTACAGAGCAGACTTGCAGGTGATAAACACCAGAGTTTTAAGGCCAGATCTGTAACTGTTATTTGTGGGACTGTCATAGTTTTACCCCTGCCAGCAGCTAAACTTAGCTGCTTCTAAATTGAAGCTAAGTTCTAATTTTTTAATGAACTTTTTACTCTTCTACTGTCTCATGTCACCATATCAGCTCTGCTTGTGCACAGCTTGCTACGATCACCTTACCGAGCAAAGTTTTGTGATAAAGAAAAATTTCCTGTAACTTCTTTCTGGCATTTCATGCGTATATGGAACTGTAGCTTGAGCTGTGCTGGAGTCAGGGGTGGGCTGCTGGAAACCTTGTGGAATTCAGCAGGAGCAAATGCAGAGACCTAATGCAAGTTCAGCAGTCCATCAGGACTGATCCAGTGCAGCAGCATCTCTGTAAATCACTGTCTCACAGCTGATACTGGTATAAAAACACTGATATATTCTCATAGAATATTTAGCTGACAGTTCTTCCCCTTTCTTCTTTCCCCTTCTAAATGTCTCTTACATTTTTTACACAAAGCTATATATTCCATAGTTCCACTCTGTGGAGTTTAGTATCTCTTCTACTTTACATCAGCATCTAGAAATACATTTTTTTAGATGCAGAACCTTGGAGGTGTAAAAAAAGAACTGCAAAACCCAACTCTGCAAATGTATTCTATTCCTTTTCTGACTGGATAAAAACACAGCAGCAGGAGTTAGCCAGCTGATAAGAAGAGCAATCATTAAGGATTTCTTTTTAGGGTTTTGTGAAATTAAAGAGGTTTTTTGGGTTAGTTTTCACTAAGAGAAGTCTGTAATTTACCTCTTCAAATCAAAATTCAAAGGGGAATAAATAAACAGTAAAAATAGGCTCTTAAAAACTATTTTTTTTCCTAATTCTAATTTTGCTGCAGGTGCATCTATAAATGGAAAAAAATAGATTCAAAGGACTGATGTTTAAATGTAAGTAGACTTAGGAGGCAGTGTGATAAATAGGCGTATTGTCTGCGTGTCAGGCTGCCTTATGTTGTGTGCTGTAGGAACTGCCTCATCCAGCCTTGCTCTTTCGTGCTAGGACAGCTGAGTTTTGTTGTGCTGGTTTGTGCTCTTACTTACATAGGTGCCAGTACTTTCCTGTTTATCAGACTTGCTACCTGGCTTCCAGTTTGGTAGTGGAATATTCAAACAGCTGTTGGGGTTTGGGATTACAGACACAGTGGTGTGCTAATGCTAAGTATGCATTTTTGCTTGAATTCACTGCTTTTACAAAAAGTATATACTTAATCAGCAAACTTGGAAATTTGAGAGTGGCTCAGCTACATCTCCTACTAAGAATTTTCACATATTTTACTGCTAGTTAACTTGTTTCTTGGTGATAATTACTGTTCTCATCGTTTAAATTGAGACTGATTTGGAAAATTTTGGTAGCCATATGCTGAACATGCTTTTCAACCCAAATATAGCAATTCCAGCGTGGTTCCATGCAGTTTCAGTTGTTTGTTTGTCCTGTGAGGAATCACTGTGTGTGGCATGTTGCACATACAGTCAGAAGCTCTTTGATGTCACTGTGGCTCCTGCATATGCCTTCTCCAGGCTGGGAAGAATACAGAATGGCTGGAACAGATGGATAAAGGTATTCTATGGTTCTCCAGTTTTAAAAGGTTGTGGGGTTTTTTTAATTCAGTTACGTTCCTTTTAGATTATTATTTTAATATGCTACTTAATGGAGTTTTATGTGGGCAGGAAGAAAAAACCAGCCTGAAAGGGCAGCGGGATATGCATGTTTGTAGTGTCACCCCGGGAATGGTGGAGCTGCCACACTGCCGGCGTGCCCCGTGTGCACTCCCTGTTGGGGTGCACTGTGTGCTGGAAGAGAGAGAGGCCCTGAGGGCCGAAGAGAGAGCCTCTTTCTTGGACCCGGAGGTGACCCTGGGAGTGCATCCAGGTCACCGGGGATGGGCTGAGAGAGGATTGTGGGTTTGTGGACAGTGCTGGGCCTATGAGATGTGATAATTGTAGTTTGTGACCTTATAGGGTATTGTTTACCTGTTACCATAACAGGCAATGTCTGTGCACTATCCCAGGTGTTTGGGGGACACTGAGGTGAACATCTTTCCTGTTTCTATGATGTGATATCCTGTTGGGTGCTGGTATTTAGGGAATATTCACTGCGCCGTAAACGCTTTGCACTTTCCATCTTGTGTGCAGAGCCATGCCCTTGCATGTTAACATGTTAACACAGACCTGCACCGCCCTGCACCACGGCCGAGGCCAGCAGGAACATGGCTGAAGTTGTGTGGTTCCCCAGAGCACGAAGTTGGGAAGTCTTTCAGGGCTCCCCAAGGTGGGTACTGTCAGACCACACATAGGAGAGTTCAGCTAAAACTATCCAGAGCACATCGGTTATTCAAATACCTGAAACTGCCCTTTTTTTTGTCAGACTGACACCAAACAAACACTCTGGGAGAAAACTATGACTAGAAAATGAACAGGTTAGACACGTGCAGAAATTGTGTTTGCCTCCAGTGTTAATTACCAATACAGAAGTACACTTTGATTAGGAAGATTTACTAAATCACTGTCGAGGCTCCATATTGAAGGCTATATTGGTAATTAATTTGATAAGTAGGATGCATTTCTTGCTCCTTGTTTGCAATGTGTTATCAATAAGCTTAATTAGTCTTTGATTCTAAACCAACTGAAAATGATTTTCTGGCCATATAAAACAGTAACTTGTTAATTTTTATGATGTTAATCTCTCTTTAATGACTTTCATGGAAGGATATGTTTCATCATCTAGCTGGTGGCCTTAAATAGATTCTCCTTTTTTTTCTTGAATCAGACTTAGAATTAAAGGGAAGGATTACATAAATAAGGTTTTGACTTCTGTCAAGCTTTCTGTATTATATGAACTTATTGCAGCAATACATTCAACTTTCCTTCATCCAGAATGCAGTAAATCAGTGTATCCAGCTGTGGGGGACTGACCCAGGCTGGACACCAGGTGCCCCCCAGAGCTCCTCTGTCACTGCCCTCCTCAGCTGGACAGGAGAAGAAAATGCAATCAGAGGCTCCTGAGATCACGCAGCAGCTACCATCATGTGCAAAACAGACTCAGCTTGGGGCAATTAGTTTTAATCTGAGTAGGAATGAGAAGTAAAGTGAATTCTTAAAACACGTTTCCTTCATCTCACCCTTCTTCCCAGGCTCAACTTCACTTCTGAATTCTCTGCCTGCTTCCCCACAGTGGCACAAGGGGGTGGGAAAGGAGTCATGGTCAGTTCTTCAAATGTTTCTGCTGCTCCTTCCTCCTCAGGGGGAGGACTCCTCACACTCTGCTCTTGCTCCAGCGTGGGTCCCTCCCACGGGGTGCAGTCCTTCAGGAGCAGCCCCCTCCAGCGTGGGTCCCTTCCACGGGGTGCAGTCCTTCAGGTACAGCCAGCTCCAGCGTGGGTCCCTTCCATGGGGTGCAGTCCTTCAGGAGCAGCCCCCTCCAGCGTGGGTCCCTTCCATGGGGTGCAGTCCTTCAGGAACGGCCTGCTCCAGCGTGGGTCCCTTCCATGGGGTGCAGTCCTTCAGGAGCAGCCCCCTCCAGCGTGGGTCCCTTCCATGGGGTGCAGTCCTTCAGGAGCAGCCCCCTCCAGCGTGGGTCCCTTCCATGGGGTGCAGTCCTTCAGGAGCAGCCTGCTCCAGCGTGGGTCCCCCACAGGGTCACGAGTGCTGCCAGCAGACATGCTCCAGCATGGTTATGATGCTGATGCCTTAACACTGACCCAGCTCCAAGAAATCCTGAATCTGAGACAAGGTGATATAGAAGAGAGCTGATTAAACATTCCTGTTCAGTCTAATATTGGTGGTGGTCTTGTATCAAGACATATCACAGAAGTATTTCACATCTAAAATGCTCTGTACAAGTGTGCGGGAGACCTAGAGGAACTGGAACCAGAGAGATCATGAGCATCTATTATATTAGAAATTTGTCTAGATAATATTTAAAGTTGTTAATAGTGTAAAAGCCTGACCTATGTAATAAGAGTTTGGCAGAAGAGATGCTGAGTGTAGCAGTTTGAGAGAAATACCAGCAATACAAGCAGATGACATTTCAAAGGTTAGAAATGCATGGGCAGGACAGGACTTAGTAAGAAGCTGTGGTTTTTGGTGATGAAGACAGCTTTCTCAAGCAGTCCTTTCAGCCCCCCCCCAAATTACTTCTACACCAAAGGATATCCAGGGGCATTTCAGTAGCCAAGGAGAGAATGATTATAAACTGTTGTGGAAGCCACTGTGGTAAAGTGTGGCTGGGAACTAAGAACTGTAGAGCTTGATCACTGCAATACAACTTCTTGTTCATAGTGCAGGGTTGTTACTGAGTTACTAGAAACAATAATGGAAAGCCTGGCTGTTTTACTCAATACCCATCATCTAAATATGGGTGAAATTGATAGGGTTATTACTTATTTGTTGTAGTTGCATTAAACCTTGTTATGGAGCTTTGCAGACTACTAGACCCAGAATTCTGCAGTGCTCTTCTCAGTGAGGATGGTGCCGTATGATAGTATAGCCTGTAAAAAAACCCAAACAGCTCATAGTGAGAGCACAATGTAGAGTTCTTGAGATCCTAGCTGATGTATTTTATTTCTCTTTTTCTAGGAAAAGTTACTGGATTGAAATTTCTCAGTATTTCTTAACAATATGAGAGCTCATCCTATGTAAAAGTGTGTCCCTTAAAGAGCCATCAATAAACAAACTCTGAGCAGACAGTCAAAGGCTTCTTCAGAGAATCCAGTGAGTCATGTCCTCTGCCTGTAGAAACAGGCTGGCTTTACTGACGCTGCTCTGGTTTACCTCAGATCCTGACTGTTCCTCGCCTCTCCCTAGGCTGGAAGAGATGGGAAAGTTGCCCTTCCCAGACCTGGTGCTTGCCCACCTACAGTAAACAGAAGTTCTTCCTACAAGAAAGGAGGCACAAGTTTCATCTGCAGACATAAGGAAGTGCTTCTCAGTTGTTTCGTATCAAGTTTCTAAATGTTAGAAATGAATATTGAAACAAAACAAAGGCAACCCGACGTTGTTATTTATTGTAGCACTGACTGTTTGAAGGCAAATGGCTGCACAGTGCTGTCTGAGGTATCAGATATTTGTCTGCATATTGCAAAACCCGCAGCTCCTGAGATCCCACTATGGGGAGCAGCTAATGTGAAACACCCGAGGAAGGACAGGCAGCCTCCCTCCCCCAGAGCCTGGTGTGGCCTCATCATCCCTCTCACCTGTGCCTGAGTAGCAAACAAGATCCACCTGTGGAGCATGCACAGCCCACCCAGCCACAGCTGGGAGTGTTTCAGAGGAATTGGGCTGAGAATGAAGGAGGAACAAAGCAGAAGGGGCACAGAGAGCAGGAAGAGAACAAGGTAAAGCTTTGTTTTAGGTGCTGCCTTTGAAGGGCTGGTGTGGAGCAGGAGGAGAGCTGTGAGAACACTGCTTCAAAGTGCTGCTTGGGCTGCCTGTAGCAGTCACTCACAGTAAGGAATAGGAAAGAGCAATCCCTGTTGTAAATACAAGTATTTTGGACTGGGACCTGGAAGAGCAGCTGCAAGCCTCTGGAAAACAAGGTAAGATAACCAGAAATAAAATTATACAAACAGGTGGGCACAGGGACATGAAGTAGCACAACACTTTTTTCAGCTTTGGTGAACATGTGTTGGAAAGTTCTCGTGGTTTTTTACAGGTGTAGGATTATTCAGGATCGAAATGAGACCATAGAAGTAGAAACAGTTTTGTTACTGTAACTCCTTACAGTGAGGATTTTTGCTGGTACTGCTATGGCAGGTACATACCGTGCCTCATTGCACATCTGATCGGACTGGCACACACTTCAGCTTTAGTAACTGTTGGTACCTGGCAGAGGGTGACAAAGAGCCACCTCCTGGGGTAAGCTCAGTGTGAGCCAAGATGTGGAAATGCCTCATTTCTGCTGCACTGAGCACGTACACCCTACAGCAGGGAGCTGGGGATGTGGTGTGTCTGCTCAGGACACTTGGATTGTGAACAAAATGTGTATGGCCATGGTTGTGTATGGGTGGTGGTGTTCTGTCCTCTCTAGCTGGGCACATTCATCCTATTTGCCTCTTGAAAGACTTTGCCCTGCAAATGCTTCTAATGTTAGTGCAGCAGCAGTCAGCTCTGTGCAGCTCTGTCTGCAGAAAATGTCCCCCTTAAACTGCCTCAGGTTCACTCTGAAAGCCACATTCTCTTGGGGAAAGGTGGGGACTGATCTGAAATTTGAATATAGACAAACGGGTAAAACTGTAAAAACAGATTCCTGGATTAGCGATCAGCCTTTGCAAAATGTGCTCATTGAAATAGTAAGTCAGAGGTGTGTTGGAGTAATACAGCAACCAGAAGCATGTCTTGACTTTGAAGTCGCTATTTCTGCTGTAAAAGCTGCTGCTTTGTGTATTTATGTACACCCACCCCCCATATTTTAAACTTTGAATTTTCTAGTACTTTCTTTGTCTTTTTGATGTTCTAAGTATGAATAGTTTCAATTTTTTATGTTTCTGAAACTGCCAATTAATATAGAGCTCAAAGGCTAACAGGAATTATCTTAATTATGGGCACAATACAGGTCAGAGTAATTTTCATGTCGGTTACCTCAATAAAAGTGCTTCTTGCACTTTAAAAAGAAATGTGTGTTCCACAATAACTCCTTATTTCTGTCAGTATTGAGGTGTATCAGCCAGGTAGGGTAAAGCAAATGCTTTTGGAGACACAGATTCATCATAGATTACGTGGCCTTGTGGCATATGACAACTACGGAAATTTCAAGGCTCATAATTAATAATGCTGACACTGAGAAAGAGGGAAAGAAGTGAGCAGGAGAGATGATACTTTCCTACGTTGAAACCAAGTAAGATTGGTGAGGAGAGAGGCTGCTTCAGGAAGAGTCATTAAAAAAAAACCTGCCTGCATGGAAATGCTTTCGTATTTTTCTCAATAAAAATAAAACTTTAAGATGACAGCTGTGAATTGAAGCATTAGAGTCAAGAAAATGTCTTGGCCCACGAATAACTAGAAGGGGAGGGGGGAATGTGTGTAAAAGTCTTAACAGCTTAGAATCAGTAGGTTAATGTTTTATACAAAGTTTTTTCATCACCTCAATTGCTATTATGGGATTAAATCAAGACTTCTTGCAACAGATAAAGTGTTGTGTAATTTTATTTTGGAGAAACCCTCAGCCTCTTTCTCACCGTCTCTAAGAGATATATTAAAGGATTTACTGGTTTGTGTAAATTTCAGAGACAACAGGACATCGTCTCCTTATAACTTGTTAATAATGCATGTGGGTGTCTTTTATTGTAGAATAAAAGATCACTGGTTGATGGGGTTTTTTTAAAAAAGAAACATTTGTTTCATTAGCAGTCTGCCTTCACAGACATTGTGTCCATCCAACTTTCTAGAACAGTGTTGAGAAAGTTCTGTTTTGGACAAGAGTTTCTAAAATACTGATCATTGCTAGAACATGCTAGATTTTCAGATATATTTTATTCTTCAGTGTAACGTAATTTGCCTTCAGCTACTTCAATAGTTAGGGTCAAACATATTATTATTAAATAGTAGCAGGATAGCAGTTGTCCCAGTGTGCCATTTCACCGCTCTTTCTTTTGTACTTGGCAGGGCTGCTGGAAAGTATTTAGCTGGAGTGTTGATTCCCCTTCCCTGGCCAGTCTTTCCATGAAAGACAATAAAAGAAGCTTTCTCCCTAACAGGCAAATGTATTCAGCTGGTGAATAAGTACCACCTGTCGCACTTGTACCAAATTACTAATGAAATCCTCCTCCCTCTGTGATCAATACAAAATTGCAGGCCAGAATCAGAAGGATTCTGTGAGTGCCTTCTAAATTACGTCTAACAGAAAATACCTGGTGTATTAAAGCAGCCTTTACTGTACCTAGCACTCTGTCATTTCAGTGTTATTCCCAGTCTTTCCTGTTCTTACCCATTTTCTTATGTATTCCTAAAATCTGGTGGTTTAAAGCTGAACTTTGAAAGTGCTCATGGTGTGTTTGATTTATTTCATAGCCTTAGCCACGTGGCAGTTTTCATTTCCGCTCATAGTACTGGAGACAAGCAAATGATCATTGGAGTGAGCAAATGCTTTCACTGTTCTTTCAGTTATTGTTGGCCTGTAGGAATCTGGGACCTCCTTGGGGGTCCTGAAATCAAGGAAATTTTAGGTACTGGCCTGTCACTGTGGTTCCTGCCAAGAAGTCGTGAGAAAGTTGAGTTGTAGCAGCTGCAGTGATGAGCAGAGACAGTTGAGAAAAGCAATGTTGGAGTGAATCATTCGTGTTCATTTTTAGTGACTGGTACTTCTCTCTTGATTATGGATAACAATAGTTGCATCTGCTGTGGGCATCTTATTTCTTATCTTGGTATTTTATTGCTTAACAACAAACCAACCACTGGAATTAGAAACGGAAGACAATGAATAGCCTTCTCTTGAAGAGTATAAGGCTGGTTGTTAATCATGGTATGAATTTCAGGAAGAGACAGACACACTGCAGGGGGGATAGGTTGTTTCTGTGGATACACAGCCCCCTTTAAGATTTATTTTTCTTGCTCCCCATTAACACTAATTATTAAAATTACCCTCTTGTATAATGAAATGTATTTGGCTTACAAGTGCCATGGGTAGGGGTTGTTTTTTCTGAGTAAGCAGTTAAGTGATTTGTAACCATTTGAATGGCTTATATGAGTGAGAAGAAATAGCTTATATGTGTGTTTGCAAGGCCACTAGTGGGCATGTAAAACTTATTTTCAAATCAGCTTGTTCTGAATTCATCAGTTCTTGGGGAATTACATAGGAGAGCATTTAAAATGGAAATACAATGCCAATCTTTATTGAAATTTTTTTTCAATCTCTGTTTTCAGTTATGGGATGTGTTACCCTGCAAGATTGGAGAATTTACTATAACCAAAGCAGATATTTGAAACTTGGCTAGGAACAGTATCACTGACTGATGTGTATTGGTAAAGAACTACTTAGTGCATAGGTGTAACTCTGATATTAAGAGTTCCAGCCTAAAAAACAGTTCTCTAATCAGTACTTGAGGAACTGGCTAGTATGCTCTTGTCTCATTTGTGTTACAAAACTGCACCAAAAATTCAGTGCATTTTATTATTTTGCATGGAAGGGTTCAGAGTTTTCCTGGTAAGTGATAAAACACGGAAGGACTTGCATACTTTGTTGAGCTAAATGTCTCTTGAATCAAAGCTCCCAAATACACAAAGGAATGCAAACATGCAGCTTGATCAAATAAATGATTAACTGTCTTATCACAGAAGTCAACCATTTTTCTAATTATAAGCAGCTGAGGTTTATTTGTATTTCGTCTGTCAGAAAGCAATCTGAAAACCAAAATCAACAGAGTAATGGGTCAAAAGTTAATTATAAATACATCAAATAATCAGGGCTTCTGATGAAGGAAGGGTCACTCCCAAGGGCTGTGAAAGCAATTATTGTGCCTGGGTTACAGCATGTGGCCAGTGGTGGGCAGGGGGGGATTTAAATCCCTGACGCAGTGGTGTCGCTGTTTTCCCCACGGACGGGTAGAGAAACGACACAAAGTCCAGGCTCAGGGATAGATGGAAGCACTTTAATGATCTCTCAGAAGGCTTTTATGTGTTAGTTTGCAAAGTGTATTAAATGCCATTAGGTAATTGGTTTTTTGCCATCCACCCCTTAAGGGGATTGGTCAAGTTCTAAGACACCCATCTCTGAGTGTTTTTCTAGTTAGAACCATAAAAATTCTGCAAAACAACCTGCAGCTGCAAGAAGTTTACAAAACTGTAACATTGTTTTGAGTTACTTGCATGGGAAAGACAGAACTCTCACAAAAATGCTGCAGAGAGCTGAAGAAATGCTCTGCTGGAGCTTTTTCAGCATCCATACAGTGGGGCCTCCTTTCCCTCAAGTCCTAGAGCTGAATTGCATATTCCTGTCTTTGGGTTCCTGAGTTACGTAGTCCAGGGCCAGAAACTAAGAGAACTCAATGGGGGTTTGGTGCTGATGCATGGAACCAAGAGAAGGGAGGAAACTGGGATCGGGTGTTTGTGCTCTTATCTCAGTGGGAGGAGGTGGGCCCAGTGAAGGTGGTAAGAGTCAGTTTCAGTCCAAACTGGCCAGCGTGTCATATGCAGCAAGTCAGTGAGCTGTGGAAGCCCCATCAAAGGAGTTGTGGATGCTACAGTTTGGATAAATTCAAGAAATGAGTTAATGGAAGAGATGGCTATGGAGAGATGCTACATTTATAGAAATACCATCCAAGTCATGACGTCCCTAAGCCAAAAATAGTTGACAGTTAGAACAGTTTTACCTTAGAAGTGCTTACTGCCGTTCTTGGAGGCAGGATATTGGCTCTCACGACCTTCATCTGATAGAGTACTGCTCTTCTGATGCTAAAGCTCTATTCTCATTTTGCAGCTTGTACTGTCAGAGGAGTTGGAGTCACTTCTGTAGCCCAGCTTATGTAAGATTTATTGCAAAAGCAATTCACTTAGGAGCCCCAGGGCTTGAAATACCACTCCAGAAAGAAGGAGGGAACTCACTATGATGTTTTTTTTGAACAGACGTGTTGTGATCTTGCTTATTTTCTAACCGTGATTTGTTGGTATCTTGCACCCTTACCCACTCAACTGACCTGTTAAAATACATACTAAATTTCTGTTGAACTGTAGGAACTTGGAATATCTTGACAGAACTTAGAGTATTTTTACACAGTTAAGTGGAAATTAGAAATCTGTACAGTTCTCTACTGAAAAAATTGCCCTCAATTGTAGGACTGTATTAAGCCTTTTCTGCAAAGGTCGGGCTGCATCCACAACCTGAACATTCTTCACAAGAATACACTTCAGAGTCTGTAGTTTTTCTTGGGCATTGCTTTCATTGCTTTATTTCCATCCCCTCCCAGTTTTTTTTAAGAGAGTAAAATAATCAATTTATGAAACCAGCAAGTCACTCATAGGTGCTCTGATCGCCACCAGATCTGAGTTTGGTTTGTGTCTCAGGAACAATTTGTTTTAGAAGTTGGAATGATTTGGTGGTCTATGCATGTTTGGTTTAGAGAGTGAGCGTTCAGGCGCCTAAACAGAGCATGTCCTGCTTTTACAGTGGGGTTGTTCAGGAACATCACTGGTTCTCTCTCCAGGGGTTGGAGTGCTTCCCTTAAAGGTTAATTAAATCCTTCTCCCAGCACAGCTGAGGTGTGACTGTAGCCCTGGCTGTAAGTTCTGAGCCAGAGGACATGTAGGTTAAACAGGTCAGGTAGTCACACAGCAGTTCTGGGGCAGGTTTAGGAGATTTTGGCTCCTGGGATAACTATAAAGTTTTTCATTCAGTGTTGAGCATCTTCTACATAAATGTTACAGAATGCAGGGTATACTTACCTAAAACTGTTCTGATTAAATACAGTAGATTTCCCAGTTAAATACTCCAAATAAGCCTATAGGGACAAGGTTTCTTAATATCCAGAACAAACAAAAATTTGTTGTGTGCCTGTTTCTATTTTAAAGTTAATCCCATGAAGGAGAAAGCAGAGATGTTTTCCATCCCCTGTACTCTTGCCAAACATTGTAGGTGGGGGATGCTGAGGACATCTTAACAAGGCATCATCTTTGCCTGTTCTTTTTCTGCTATCCTCAGATCATTTCTTGAACTCTCACTCAATGGAAGTAAAAAAACCTCTTCAGTTCACTGTATCCCTAAACCTTGTGGCATGTGAGTTTCAAAAAGCCATAGAATCTCAGGATGTTTGGTGGTGCTTTCCATTTCCATCTCTGTTGGACAAAGCCATTTGGGAGAGGCTCAACCTCTTTTGTTTCCAGGGCAGAAAGGCCACCTGGCTGGCCAGGCTCAGAGGCTGCTGCACTGAATTGCAGGACTAGGTTAAGCATTGCCTGCAAAATCATATGTATAATTTCTGCATTCTCAGAAGTAGGGATGTTTCAGTAAGAGAGAGGAAGGCAAGTTTATTTTAGAAGAATAGGTAAAAACACAATTCATGCAGTGTGTTACTATCACACATTTATTCCCTCATTCATTCTAAAAATGTAATTAAATCATCCTTCTCTCTTTATTCAGTTTTGTTGCTTTTTATTTAGAAAAGTTTTTCATTCTCTTAATGTTTGCTCTTTTGTCTCACACTTGCCTAATCACATTTACTCATTTTCATTTTAGGGGTTGAAGATGCTCTTTTTATTGTCTGCTTTCTTATCAGATAAGCTTCTCAGATTGTTGCTGCAGGATACTTAAGAAATGAGACTTCCATCTGCAATAGTTGGCAGATTGCATCAGTTCATGGTTGAGGGAGAAAGGAAGTTATGCATGTTTATATTACACATTTTTTTCGTAGTGCAAAGATGTCTTTGCTGAGTACTTCCTGTCTTTGATATTTTGTCTTATGACTTTGATACAGCTGTGCTTCCTAGAATGTAGTTGGGATCCACCAGAGCTTCACTCTCCACCCATGACTTGCTCATGTTGCTGAATGTCTTGCATTCAACACATAATAAAAGCATTCTTCAAGTGTTGCAGTTTCATAACCTTCTCTCTGCTGACTTCTTCACCTCTCTGCTTGTCCCTAGTCCCAAATCAAGAATAGGTATCAGTGAGCATAAGAGAGGAGGCCCACAGAATTTAATGAGGCTATTGAGCAACTTTGATCTAGGTAATTGCTTAAATACATTTCTGAATGCAGACCTAACAAAATAAAGAACTGTATTAATAGATCATTAAGAAGCAATTAACTTCCTGTTTTTTCTTCTCACCTTGAGCCCTATGATTGTGACAGCATGTTATTAATTACTTTATAGCTTCACTTGGGACTCTTGCTGTGTGTGATGTCCTCTTATGGCTCCATCGTTACACTGGCACATAAAACGGGGTGTTTAATTTGGCTTCATTGGAGCTATGCCAGATGCTGATGGAAATGAGGTTAGAACTTATTTGTCCAGTGTAAGTAAATGGAAAGCCATGCTGAGAATGGCTAAAACTCAGCCAAATTAGTACTCTAATAGAAGGTTGTCCATGAACATTAACAGGAATTCTGTTAGTAGTCCTTAGTACAGCTGGGACTGTGCTTGTTCTAAATACCTCATACAATTCTGGTAAGGATGAACATAATGAATTAAAAACAACCTTGGAAGTGCCACTTGGAATGAAGGAAATATGGACTCATCTGGGATATCCCGTGGGTCTCTTGGGGTCAATTGTCCTGCTGTGTCCCCTCCCAGCTCCTTGTGCCCCTCCTGCCTCCTCAGAGCTCCTCTGGGAATCTGCACACACAGTGCATGTTCCATGTTGATGTGTTCCGTGGATCCTCAGCCCGGCTGGGCATCAGTGTTGCAGTCTGGGTGTGTAAGGTCACAGGCCTCCTCTCGGATCTCCTGATGCTCTTGTCTGTGCTGGCTCCACCAGAAGAGGAGGTAGGATGTACCATCTCCCCTTTTCCTGTCACCTTTCTTGCTGGAGAGCCACTCTTAGGTTATTCTCACTTCTGGCACAGCTACTTCGATTGTGTTAAGTTCTACACCATAGCTTCTCTAAGAGTGATAGAAAACCCATTTCAAGCATTGGCAGCCATAGCCAACCATGAGTCAAAGGCTTTAGTGGAGTCAACAAACGAGATGATTACTGAAATATTTGAACATGACTGATCATGCTCTTGAGGTTTGTCCCTTGTGCCTTGTCCAAGTAGATGTCATATCAATTCACATTGATATTCTGAGTTGGTTTTTTTTTAATCTTTGAATCCTTTTCAGAATAATGACCTTGCTTTCATGCAGTATCAATAAGATTGATTTGTAGTTGTATGTTTCTTTCAGTACTCTTTCTCAGGTCCTGGAATGTGCATTGATCTATTCCAGGAACCTGGCTGCCCTCCAGTTTCTTGCAGCTTCCTGAGTATAGAGAGCAGCTTTGCCGGTGTTGCTGTTCAGGAAGCTGTATTGGTGCACCATCCTGTCTTTGAACTTTCCCGTTCTTCATCCTTGTAGCAGCTTGTGCTGCTTTGCAGTGAACAGTGGTGGTTCTGTTACCTGCTCAGTGGATACCATTCATCTGTTTCTTGCCTTGCATAGGCTCTGCCAGGGTTCTTTCTGTCTGTCGTTGCTCACTTCTCCCCAGATTTTGTCACCTTGCACTGGGCACCGGTGATGGGAGCTTTTCAGTAACACTGCAGTGACAGTGTTAAAAATACCTTGAGTCAAATGTTACATCCACTTCTGGTTATTGGTAAACCTTTTGATCTCCTCATTGCAGTTCTTTTCAAATTGTTGCTGAATTAGTATAAATTATTCTCTAATTATATTTTTTTGGTATCCTAATTAACACTTAGTAGCTTATCTAGCAGGCAGCCCTGTTTCTTAGTAATGTTTCAATGTCATGTTTTTCAAGAAAATTTAGTAATATGTCTTACTAAAATTAATTCTGTTACTTTCTGTTTGGATCTTGCTTTCAGTTTTAACAGTGCTTGAAACCATCTTCAGTATGTGTTCTGTTACATACATGAAGTTAAAACTCAACATATTGGGCACTTCTTTCCCTGCTGCCTTCTGACTCTTGAGTACAGCTAATGAATTACAACCTGCACCACGTTTGGCAGTGTCAGGGTATACATGCTTTGTTTGGACAGACTTTCAGTACAGAATTCCACCAGTTATAAGCCTTTCATTTTACTCTTCTTTTATTCTTGGCTTTTTTCCTTCATCTTTGCCAACTTTGGTATTCAAGGTAAAACAGAAGAGCATATCCCTTTGAAAATATAACTGTTCAACTCTCTAATTCACTCATTCATAATCTAGGAGTAGCTGTGTAGGTTACAATTCTCTGCTATGGTGTAAAAGACCACTGTGTTCTTCACTGATGTGCTTAAATTATATTGATGTGACTCATGGCCAAAATTCCCAACATATCTGCTGGTTTTAATTGTAATTCTTTTACAGTTAATGCAGTTACTGCAGTGCAGGATGCTTAGATGTTCCACTCATTATTGTGTTTTTTAAAATTTTGTTGATTTTGATTTTTGCACTCAGTAGCCACTGTATCTGAATTTGGCCAAGTTGCTGCATCATCAGAATGCTTTCTCAAACTCTGACCCTTACCTTCCATCATCACCCTACTGATTTCCTACTGTAATGAGAGCAGGAGAGGATTGAGGGGAATCTCAGTGATTTCTGCTCTTATTCGAGTCTAACAGGTAAAGTAGTTCAACCTGGCCTAACAGAAAATTAATTTCCTTCACATTGGAAGAGGTGAACGACTTGCTTCTGTTTCTGTTGAGGAATCAGAACTTACTTTTCCTATTCATAGGTCTGTTTGGTTTACAGGATTTCTTCTCCATTAAGAGGATGTTGTACTCTAGAACAGGGATGGGGGTTTGGGGTTTTTTTTCAGATTTTAGAAGGAAGGTGTGCTGTAAATACTTGAAAGAATGCAGTTCTACCCATGTTGTCGTAAGTCAAGCGATTGTGCTGATGGTCTCACCAAAACTTACTGCACGTGTTCAGCATTCACTTCTTTCATTATCTCCTGGCTCTTTTTCTCAGTTTAACCAGAACACTCTACGTGGAGGTTACACAAATTGAAGTTCTAAACAGTCGCTTTTCTAATAGCAGCGATGGCAATGAAACAATGCCCTTAGTGTATGAAAACGGAAGACACCTTCTGAACATGTCAGATGTCTTTAAACCGGCTGAATTAAATCTCAGGCATTCTGAGAAGAAATATTTTGGTTTGGGGCTGTGTGTATGAAAGATTTAAGTTTAAAAGGAATTATTTTGAGACCAATGTGATGCATAAGAGATGATGGAAAATATTTTAAAGCCATATTGATAGCTTTGCTGGAATTAGTATGTGTGCACAAATAGGTATATATACCTGTTGACTCACAATCTTTTCTAGACTTCTTTCTGCAGCCTTACAGTCACAGGTAGTCCTGTTTCTGTAAAAGAAAAATGTCCTTTAATGAGTATAATTATTTTCTCCTGAAAAATACTTATTTCCCATCTGTATGCGAGGCATGAAAGGTTTTAAGTACCGGAAATCTGGTCTTATTTCCCTGGGTTTTCTATTTCTGAATTCCCACTCTTGTGCATTAGAATTTATCCAGCATTTGGAGCAGTAGACCAGTGTGTGGAGGAGAGAAGCAGCGAAGGATTTGGCTTTCCTCAGGCATAAGAACAGAAATGAGAATTGAAAGAGATGGAAGAGCAGAACATCCCTTCTCCCTGGCGCTGGCATCACGGATTGCAGCAGGTCAGAGGAGAAGGGAAATGGTGTGTCCTCAGTGAGGAGCTGCCATCTGGCTGCCTTGGGATCCAGATGTCACGTTCCTTAGTAGTCAGAGAATGCAACAACTGTTTCAAGGTTTACTGGGGGGGAAATTCGGCTTGCAGGGAGGAGGCAGATGTGAAATAGACATAAAGATTTTGGAAAGTAATTAGAAAAGATTGGATATTCTGTTTTATACTCTTCAGAGATTTGTTCCACCTGGTTTACTGTTATTACAAATCTTGGGAATATCCTTGAAATGTCAAATAAGACAAAAATGTTTATGCCTTTTTACTATACGTGCAAAGTGTTTGGATAAAGGCTTTCAAATGCTTTTTTTTAACACAGCAGTCTTTCCACAGAACTGAAAACTCTGTTGTTAGTAAATCACTGCTTTAATGGTGTGCTTTAATTTTAGACAGTATTTACAACAGACATGTTCACTGAATCATTGATGTCAGTATAATAATTAATGTAAACAGGATCTAAGGACCAACATTGGTATTACTCAGCAAGAAATACTTGTTCTGGCTGAGGAGGAAATGGTGTGCATTATGCAGAATTCATTGTGCATCAGAATGGGCTCTGCCCACAACAGCAAATGAGTCCACATTCAGTTAGAAAGTTGAAAAAATGGTGCTTAAATAATTATGTATCACTAACTGATGCTTTTTCTCTACCCCATGGTTCTGTTCTGTAACAGAAATCAAACTGGGACAGGATTTGCACCAGCTTTTGAAGTCTGGATAAACTTAATTTCAGCAGTAGAGGGATCATGATGGCAGTTCTGAGGCAGCATTGCAGTCTGCAGGGAGAAGCATGTATTTGCCTTCAGTCAGCCTGGGGCTAAACCTGGAGGCATCCCACCATCACTCTTGATTGTTCTCAGAAATTTCCTTTCAAGTTCTTGTTTGTGTGTGCATCACACTTTGGGAACATCCATGCCAGAACTGTTGATTCCATAATTTTTCACTTCACTTGGATGCACAGTGCTGCTTTCTGAGCCTCCATCCATGTGCAGCATCTGATCCTCACATGGGCAGAAAACACCCCACACCTGCATGTCAGCCGCTGTTTGAGCTGCAGGTTGGTTTGTTTGTTTTATTTCTCATTGCAGCTGAGTGTAATTGCTGAGGTTTGCGTTCAGGTTGTACTGATTGTGGGGTTCCTGGGGTTTATTCCTGTGCGAAGGCCAAGCCTGGTGTCCCAGGGCTGTGTGCTCGGAGCGTGGCGCTGCCCCTGCCCAGGAGCTCAGCGAGCTGTGTCCCTGAAGGCACCCCTGGCCCGCCGTGCTGCTCTGAGGGGAAGCATTGCAGCTGGGACATTGATCTCTGCAGCCTCCAAACCCAGGGCACCCCAGCACTGGCACACCTCCTCCAGGGGAATTGCAGAGTGCTTTACAAGCACGTGCATTTTCACAAATGGAATGCAAAGTTTTTTAATCAGATTTGACAGCCTACAGGTTAAAAAAACACATTGGATTTTGCACACTTACCCCCTAACTCTCTAACCTTTTTATTATCAAAAATACACTGCTCCTAGCCCTTTTTCCTGTTGCTCTGAGTCTTTCCCTGCTCCTGTTCTAGGGAATGCCTTTGTGAGTGTCTCTATAGAAGGCTCAGCACTAAAACATTCAAGTCCTAAAACTGAAAAGGAACTTCTAGAGTTTTTCTGCATTCTATCAAGAACAGAAAATGGGAAAACATTGGAGACATTTTTATGTGAAAAAAAACTAATGTTTGGGGTAGCAGCTTTTGTCCAAAATCCATGTTTTCAAAAAGGAGATTGGTTTGTTTCTCTCAGCCTGTAGGATGTTCACAACTGCATGGTTTTAATCTCTTTATATCAAAAAAAGAACGTTCCTAATCAGGGTCCTGCTGTTTTGTCAGCTCATTGCTTTAACGAGCTCCAGTTCTTACCTGCATCAGATGACAGGGCTTGAAGAGTTTCCGTGATGTAGATAACCAGCTCTATAAAACAAGAATTCCTGTAATTCCAAACTCCTTATTCCCATGCTTGTTACACAGCTAATCTTACTGGCTCATCTAACTGATGTCGTTGTTTAGAGAATGAGTGACATTACTGAGTTACAGCTGGTAACTGGTGTGCTGCCTTCTGAGGGGAACATTTCTTGTGAAATACAGATTTTTGTTCAGTTTTGGATGCTAAGCCATATATGAAAAATCTGTTTGTGTTTGGTGATCCCTTCTTGGCTTGGTTTATTTTGCAGTTTTCAAAAAACTAATTGGTTTGGCCTGTGACCTTTACTATCCCAGCAAGTCCTTTGCCTCTGGCTGCATATGAATCTGAGAGTCCTGGGTTTATTATCCCATGCTTACCATGGGATCTTTAAAACAGTTTAAAACTGACTGCAAGATCATGATATGAAATTAGGCACTACGTATTTATTTATAAAATAATATGTAAACGAGTCCTTGCAGTGGAGAGACACGTAATGAAAAATAGAAGCAATGTACCAGCTCTCCACTGGGCAGCTTTGGATCTATGACAGGTGGTGTTACACCAGTTGAATTTTTCATTTACATTAATTTTGTGTGTGATGAAGAGACACAAGGAATATTATTTGGAACACTTGACATGCAGAAGCCAGCAGATGTACAAACCCAGCTTGTTACCATATGGTTCCAATGTCCTTTGGCATGATTCGTAGAAAGTTCAACTCCAGATCACATCGTCAGACATAAATTTCAAGTAAATGCTTTCCTACTTCTAAATACATACCATGTCTTGGATAGAGCAGTCAGTGAAATATCCAGGGTGCCTTTCTGTTTAGAACTGCTAAAAAGGAGGGGACCTGTGTTTATAATTCTGTTATTTTTATGTCTTTGTATTTTAAACTGACTTAAACCCTCCAGAATTCCAGCCTCCTAGATCTGCTTGACCTGTCACTCCCACTTCACTCTTTCCTGTATTTCTCATTTTTAATTACTGTTATCCCCTTCCCATGTGACTGTGCATTAGACTTTGGTTTTCAGTTCTAGTACATACAGTGTATTAACGGCAGGAAATGCATCATCATGTTTTCACCTTTTTTCTGTAAATGTTTCTCACCTGGTTTGAGTCCTTTGGAACTTGACAGTCATTGATCTGTAGTGTGATAATGACAGTCACACATCTGTCTGCAGAACATGGAGCTGGGACAGGAAACCTCAGTGACTCAGCTTGAGAACCCAGCTCTGTCTTGTGAGCTTCCAAGTGCTCTCCTGAAATCCACTAAAAAATTAGTGGGTTAGAATGTTACACTTCATGTACTCAATACAGTGAGAGATCTCAGATGAAACAGAGCTTCCATGGCTTATATTTAATACTGGGTGTTAGTTCCAGTATTGCTTTTGCTTTTTCTCCATTCCCACTGATGGTGCATTTTTATAAAAACAGACAAAGCCACAGGGTCGTACTTGTGGCTTTTCTGAGCCTCAGTGATCAGTTTGCCTTTCTGTGAAGCTAATGTTGAAGTTGTTAATGTTGAAGCTCCCCCTTTCTCCAGGTAGGTAGGAAGGGAGGTAATTATTCAACTATTAGTCCATTGTTAGTGGTTTCATTGATACGAAAGCTACAAGACACACTGCAAACAGTATTTTAGTGGTACAGGAAGGAGACCAGTTGTGGTTTTTTCTATTCACACAGCTGCCAACTTCATATCACTAGTGGAAACTGCTTTGATTATTTGGTATTTTCTTCATTTGATGTGACATAAAGCAAAATAGCTCCCAAGACATAAATACATGGTTAGAGGATTTTTGAAATGCTCATTTTGTACCATACATACTCAGACCTTTTGGGAAACTTGTTGAAATTGATAGTTTATGGGTTTGGATTTTGCTTTAAAATGGCAGTGACTGGAGTAATTTTTGTGGATGTCTCTACTAGTGGCTAGAGATTCTAAGGTGGAAGTTGCCCCTGAGTTTCCGTAATTTGACCCACTGGTTGTGTTTTCCGTGTTATTTTCATTTTGATGGGTTTTTCAACAAATAGTTGAACTACCAAATAGTGTGAGCTATCCACTTTCCTATGTGCAACTGCCAAAAATAACTCTTAAGGATGAAAGAGATGCTGATGAAGGTGCTTCGGAGACATCTGAGAAATACAGTAGCCAACCTGGACACCAGTGCAACTTTGTACCAAGCTCTGTGGTTCCAGAGTAGCATCTTACCAGATTTCCCTGAAGCCCTTGGTGTCGTTGAGAGCAAGTTGACTCTGACAATAGAAAAATTCCCTTGTTGCCTTCTGTAGTAGTGAAAAATCTTAAGGGAAAGTGGTAAACTTCATAATCTTGCAAAACACAGCTGCCTTAGGTGGAAGTAGTGGTGATGTTTAGAAGTTTTCTTCCTGAGTATTTGGCCTCTGTCCCTCATGGGGAAAAAAAACTTTGATCAGAAACCTCTCTGCCAGGAAAATACGTTTTATAACCCTAATTTGTGCTCCCAGGCAAGAAGCCTGTGAGAGGTCAGTGGTTCAGGAAGAGGTTTTGTGCTGTTTCTATTTCATAGTTATTTTATTTAACTTCAGAAATCTAAACAGTGAGAGCAAGTCCAGCTCTTTCTGGTTACCAGCTTTATGGTAGGAATCCATGGTCGTGTGTGTGTGAGCACCAGCATTTGAGTGTGGGGGACATGCAAGAGTCACAAGTGTTTAAAGCTGGCTTCAGACTGCTGAGGGAAAATAGGCAAAAAATAAGCAAAAGTGCCCATTGAGAATGTGTCAGAGAAGTTCCCATTAAGGTATGTCCTGCCATTAGAAGTCACAAAGGTTATAACAATTTCGCTTTTTAGGGATTACTTCTCACAAAGGTTATAAAAATTTCGCTTTTTAGGGATTACTTCTAAAAGCTTTGGCTTCTGCTGGGGGAGAAAGAATTTTGGGCCGGAGAGAAAAGTCTAAGTTACGTGAGAGGAGCTGCTTTTGATATTGTGACTTAGACTTCGCCTTCAGTTTTAGGATATTTAATAAGCCCCTAAACTGAGTTATGACCAAGACAAATTCTTTAGCTGAATATATAACCAGCCATTTGTTACCATTTGTGTTTAAAAGCTTGATTAGTCATGGTATTAATCCTTTGATCTAATTAATTTCATTTAATTCAAACAACACTGAGGCTAACTTATTGGTGTATTAATTTGACCAGTATTTGATTTGGATACTGAGGTTTTTATTAAGATTTTAAGAACCTCCAGTATAATTAGCATGTGCTAACATTGCATCTAATTGCTTTCACGTGCATCGCCTAAGAGTAGTGTAGGTGGTTTCCTGTTGGGGTGCACTGTGTGCTGGAAGAGAGACAGGCCCTGAGGGCCGGAGAGAGAGCCTCTTTCTTGGACCCAGAGGTGACCCTGGGAGTGCATCCAGGTCACCAGGGATGGGCTGAGAGAGGATTGTGGGTTTCTGGACAGTGTTGGGCCTATGAGATGTGATAATTGTAGTTTGTGACCTTATAGGGTATTGTTTACCTGTTACCATAATAGGCAATGTCTGTGCACTACCCCAGGTGATTGGGGGACACTGAGGTGAACATCTTTCCTGTTTATATGATGTGATATCCTGTTGGGTGCTGGTATTTAGGGAATATTCACTGCGCAGTAAAGGCTTTGCACTTTCCATCTTGTGTGTGAAGTCCATGCCCTTGTGTGATTACTGCAGTTTCCTACCGTAAATCCCTCCCTTTCTCCTCCTGTAGGAAAAACCGAAGCAAACCAAGCCAAGGGAGCCTGTGGAAGTGCAAAGTGAAATGTCAGTTCCTGGGCTGGTTACTGAGCACAGTGCCCCACCTGCAGCTGCTGCCAGCTGGGCTCAGCCCCACCAAACCCCTGGGCAGGGCAGCTTTGAGCAGGGCTTCGGGAGCGTTCCCAGTTCTGCTCTGCAGAGCTTCAGCCTGAAGGAAACCCTTGGTGCCACTGAGGGGACACAGTACGAGCAGCTGCAGTCCTTTGAGAACACCACACGTTATTCTTGAGGGTCAGAAGGTATTTGGGGATGCAATTCCCAGTGTTTTTGCCTTCTCCCAGCACAGCTTAGCCTGACTGTAGTTGCTGGACATTGCTGTTGAATCCTGAAAAGTTCCACATTCAGCTCTGGCTATGGACAGGGGTATCTGACTCACTGCTTGTGAAACTTGCAGCGGCAAATTCAGAGGGAATTTGTGTAGGAGCAGGACACGCGTAATGCGATTCTTTGCTGGAAAGTGGGAAGATATCCCTAAGAGAAGTTACTTCTGAGTGAGGGATTTGCACACCCAGTCTGTTAATGTGTGAGACAATCTGTTCTCCATTAGAATTTCTCCTTTTTAACACACATCTTTTGTTAACACTGCAATTTGAGGCAGTAAATTCCAACATTATAGGCTGAAAAAACCCCTTCACTTTGTTTACTTTGGACCTGTCATTTGGCAAGGTTACAGCAAAATATTTTTCTCAATATTGTATCATGCTATAATAAATGCAAGTAGAGCTTTTCAAATTGAGATATCCAAACTTAGATATCTAATGTAATCTTGAAAACAATTTAAATTTCTTTCAGAAGTGCCTACATTTATGTTGAAAAGTAGTGGGTCAAGTGTTTATTTCAGTTTCTAAAATTACATGTAACAAAATAAATGTAATTGAGTTTTATTCAGTGGAAAATTCATCTTCACTCTCTTCCTCACCAGTGAGAAGTATTATTTCTGACATTTGTATGCCCATTTACTATGCATTAATTTTGAGGGGGAAAATACAAATGAAGCATTTAATTTAAATGATGCTTCGTCTTCTAATGGTATTTCTGCCAATTTTCAATAGGTAATGCCAGTGTTAATGAAACTTGATTTCTGAGCAATTATGCAGCGTGTTTCGTACTGGCAAACCGATTAATTAGGACCCTTTGTTGGGAGCCAGAGTAACAGCTAACACAGAGTCTGCGTGTGGGGGGGTTTAAAATTCAGATGAAATTCTGTAGCTTTATTAACTTCTCAGGCTGGACACTAAATGGCAAAACCATAGAAGCATTTAAAGCAAAGGTGGCTGCAGGTGAGATCTTTATTGCCAGCTGAAAGATGAGCATGGTACAAAGAACATTTCTCCAAAATGACATCTGCCATTTACTGCCAGTGTTCTTTGGGATGCTGCTTTTCAGCTGAGCTCCCCTGCTCTGCTGCGTTGTTGCTGATCCAGTTCTGTGTCCTGAGACTGCCCAAAAGGACCAGCACCTTGTCTGGGAGCTGCAGGAGGAGAGGAAAGTGCTTCCAGCAGGGCGGTAAAGGCAGCAACAGGAGCCAAAGGTGCCTGTCAGTGCCTGCTGTTTACTGATGCTCTTGGATCCAGCACTGACGTGGGTTTAAACTGACACTGGATTTCATTCCTTGGGGTTCGTGGGGGGAGAGAAGGAAGCAGTCAGGTACTGTAGAGAGATGCTGTTCCACTGCAGGGGTGTTTCTCATGTGTACCAAGAGCCTACAAGCTGAAATTTTAGATTGGCAGTCTGCTCAGAGTTAACACGAGAGTAATTGTTCCTTCTTGTCCCAGACAGTAGTGGTTTCTTTTACCTTCTCAAGTCCTTGCACTCTTTCTTGAAAGTGCTGCTTTCCCTAATGGAACGAGAAGAAACTGAATTCTCTTCCTGAATCATGTCACTGATGTTCATCCTCTCTTACTCCTGTTCCTGTTTAGGTCTTTAATCAATGGCCCAGAAGTCAGTCTGTCTGTCTTCTTTCTAATGCCTAATCTTTTTTTTTCCTGCAGTTCCTTTTCTCTGTGCTCTCCCTGCAGCTTCATGGCTTAATGTGCGTGTGCCTGCCTTCCCTGGCAGCTGTCCAGCCGCTCCCTGCAGAGCTTCCCTCCCTTACCATGTGCTGGCCAGCTCTTGAGTTCCTTGGGGTTCAGTGCAGGGGACTGGGGCATGTTTATACTTCTTGTTTCTTCTTAGTGTTTCCGTTTTCTAACTCTTAAGTTTTGTGAGGAGTCACAACACACAGGCTGCTCTTGGGGGTTTGTGAGTCACGTTTTTCACCTCATGCCTTTGATTTCCATTTATATTTCCTGTATTGGAGGTGCACTGAATGTGCTGTGTTTAGTGGGTGGTGCTTCCACAATCCACTGAACCTCTAAAATGCACATGTAGTGCAGACTTCGGTGCATTATTTCTGGCTTTCTGCAAATACCTTTCTGCTTCGCTCTGTGCTACCAATTATTTAATATACCATGAAATGTTGCAGGAAAACCTGATGCAAGCATTCTGTAACTTCATTGCTAATGTATTCATTCTGAGATATATTAATCTGTTCTACAAGCACTACAGGCCTTCCAAGGTAATTTGGCTTTTAGATTTCTTTAAGTTGAAACATTTAAAAAGGAAGTTTTCCCAATTGAGCTGATCTGAATATACTGTAAGAGGCTCTGATTTCTGTGCTGCTTTACTGCCTTAGAAGAAATTTCAGCTACACTTACGGTTACGAAATTTTGTTCTTAACTACAGACTACTGTAAAAATTCAGCAACATCTTGAATATCTGCTTTCATTTCTAAAGAACACAAATCTTTCTCAGTTTGATGTCGCTGAGTAGCTGTCCATTCCAATTTGCAATTACATAAGGTCATGGTAGAACATCAGTAGTGCTGAAGTATTCCACTGTGAGTACTGGGAAAAAAACTGCTTCTGCTAAGGCTTGCTTTATTAAGGAAATTAGTGTATATATAAGGAGCTGTAGTCATGGATGTATGTAAGCAGAAGCAAATTAATTCCATTTCCGTTCTTAAACGAGGTCTCAGTAAAAGAGGTGAGGTTGAAACTTGTTATTTGACCTGCTGAGTTTCTTTAAATTAAGTTTAAAGGGTAATTGATCAGGAAGATATAAAAAAATCTTGTTTGCTCTGGAGTGTTCCTGAAGAGATGCTGATGAGTTAGGAGTCACCTCAGCAAGACAGCTCAAACACTCATCCACGGGGAACATGCAGGGCTAGATTAGGGGTGTGTTTTCGCTGGGTGCCTGGACACCTGAGTGTTAGGTCTTTTCTTCTGCTGTCTGAAGTCACCTTCTGAAATGTGAAGTTCCCATCTACTATTGATCACCTTTGATTTTGCCACACTCTGCTTATGCTGCTATTTCTATATTCAGTCTTTATTCAATAAATAACATAAAAATTTTTGGGGTAAGACATGGGTTTTGGCAGAGGGTAGTTACAGGCTGGCTGTAGTTAGGGTGGTTCTTGAATAGTACTACCTTTTTCTTATGAAAATCTCCTGAGTGTAGTCCATTTATAAGCTGTGCAAAAATCACTATTTTATAATCCATGCAACCTATGCTTTCATTGTGTGAGCCTTCCACCTAATATGCTTATCTGTGAAGCTGTTCCACTTTCCACAGTAAAATGTGTATGTTTACAGGCTCATAGAGGAAAAGAATTTAAATAAGAGCACACTCCAGAAATGTAAAGATTAAAAGTCATGCCCCTGTCATGGTGTTTAGTTTGTTTGTTTTAGCTCACTGTGAGACAGTGTTGAGAAAAAAGAGTGGTGTGGTTTCAGTCCAAATCAAGCAGAGGAGGGCTGTGTCCTATATTCTGGAGCAGAGTCTTGAGGCTGGGAATGCCCCTGGTATTACTGTGGTACCCGTGGGCAGTTGGCTGGGAGGAGGAGACCGGGTGAATTCTGGAGTAGATCAGCCTGGTGTGCTTCATACCCATCTTTTCTTGTTCACATTGAGATAAAGAGAACAGATGATTTTTTTTTTTAGACTGGCATGAACAGAATTTGTAGTGTTGGTTCCTATACTTGTTTAGATTATTGGTTTACATTAGGTTTCTCATTAAAATTCTGTGCTTATAAAGACAGTTTGGAGTTAATTGTCTTGCACTCTTTAATGTGTGAAATAGTTCAGGAAAACATACCTTTTCTGTTTCATCATAATTCAAAACATTGCAATAGTCTGGGTTTTTAAAATCATAGCTTCAACATACAAATTGCCTTATTTGATATTTCTTATAGTCAATCTTCTGAGGAAGGGTTCTCAGCTGCAAGTAGTGTATCAGTGCAGGACAGAATAAATACATCAATATTTCTGCAAAAAAAGTTAACAGTCTTTCTGCAGTTATAAATATGCTTCAGTACTTTCTCCACCTTCTCTCATATGTACCACCCAACTTCATCTTGTTAAGGGTTGCTGGCGTGTGAGAGCTTTCCTTTACAAGATTCTGTTTCAGTGTTTTCCCTCCATAGAGAAGACTGGTATTAGATGGCCTTCTGAACCAGCAATTCTGTTTTCTGAAGCAGAAAATTAAGTTTTCTCTTCTTTACTGTGAAGAAGCCAGTGTGTGTCTCATATTCATGCTAGACTGTCCTGACATACCAGCAGCAGCAAATGTGAAAATAGTGTGTCCAGGCACCTAGGACAGCAGAACACGATTTTCTAGCAGAATCTATATCAGAAATGTCTCGCAGGTTCTGATTCTTATTCATACCAAGATACCTTTCAATTGCTCCGGGAGTGCCAGGAGCTGTCCCGTGGTAGAAGGTGAAATTTATACTCTTCAGCAGAAGCACCCAGCCCCCTGCACTGGAATTCCCCCTCAGTGGAAGTGTTTCATCTTTGGAGCCCTGACAACTGGTTTTTCAGATTATGCTGCTCTGGATGATGCGCTTAATGTTTTGTCTTAGTGCTGTTGTTAGTGCTTCTCTAGGTCCTGAATCTCTGTGGGCAGATCAGGACCATTTATTAAAACAGGGTAAAATATTGGATCAATGCACAGTGATGTTTGGGTGGAGTAGTTTTTCCTGGGGTACTTCCTATAGCTGTACCATCAGCCTGCCCAATAATGTAATTTATTTCTCCTGCTGGATGTTATTTAGCTTCTCCCATAATTTAGGCTGGAATAACAGGTAGAGAGTAGTGCCTTGGACCTGGAATGTGGGCTGCCAGGGGTAGTATGTGTCACATGAACGACACGGGTTACCTGTAAAATTTACTCCAGTGCATTGTGTCCCAGTTTGCTTTTCAGGAGGTGGCACAACCCAGGCCTATCTTGTGTCTTACTTAGCTAAAGGAAATAAAAGTAACTAACTAGAGTGTTGAACATATGGAATCCTTAACAAATACGACATTTACTTGTTAAATACTGAAGAAATTCTAATCTCTTTCTAAACACTAAGTACTTTGACTTCTTGCCATCTCCCTCTGCTGTCTCCCTCTTCCAAACAGGCCAGAGTTTCACGTTTTTATTGCAGTCTATTCTCCTGTCTTGCTCAGAACTTGCTGTTCACTGTAGGAGCATTTCCCTTGTTCTCCAGCCATCAGTGAATCACCAGTGTGCAGCCCTGCCATGTCACATTAAGCTTGTCGCTCATTCTTTGTGCCTTTGTGTCATCTTACGAGGGATTTCACCTAAAGGTTTTGGTTTATATGTTGCTGTTTTTCAGCTGAAGTAAGTTCTCTGTGGCTTTCTTCTCTTCTGTTGTTTGTGTGCATGTGAAACAGGGTACTGAATAAACTTCATTAGGGGGAGAGTTGGAAAAATGAGCATGGTGATAACGTAATTTCCTGGTGCTTAGTTACAATAGGGAAGAGTTAAGGCATCCCAGCAGTGGTGGGGTGAATGCAAACTCTCAGGAGGAACTATGGAGAGCAAAACAGCTTCATATATAAAGGCAGAAAAAATGAAATCTGCCTTCTAAGGTGCTGACATATGGAGTAATACAAAAACTGGTTGCAGTGGCAAAATAATTTTTTCCTTAGCCTTTACATTGATTTTGAATGGCTTTACAGAAGTGAATTATATACATTTTTTTAATTGCATCACTTGTGTTGCTTTGTAAGTCTCAGGACAAGTGACTTTCCCAAGATGATACCTAAAAAAGCTGAGAGAAGAGTCTCAAATTGTACCTCATACTCAGGACAACAAATAAGCTTCAGTGTAAAACCTTGGTACAGAATAAAACAGAGTTAAAACGTGTGCGTATTAAAAACCATGAACCCACACCGTATTTTAACCATAAAGCCTACCATAGATTTGGTTATTCTTTGTACAGTCTAATGAACATGAACATAAGTGGATGTGGCCAGAACATATGGACACAGACTCATTCACTCCATTCATGTCCAGTCTCCCTCCTCCAACAGTATTAAACACAAGAGGGTGAAAAAAAGTGGTAGTTTTGCTACTGTACTGCAATGTTAGTACAAAAATCAATTTCTTTTGTTTTGGAGATGCCAGGTGCCTTCTGAATATGGTATTTAGTGATCCTGCAAAGATAGTGAAAAAAGTGAAAGGGATGTCAAGAGAAAATCCATCTGTAGAGGAAAAATCAGTGTTTTTAATTCAGTTTCTCATTTTACAAACTTCATTACATCCAATTCTGTTATAAAAATCCACTCTCTCAATATAGGAAATATTTGGAAGAAGAAAGTTCAACTGGATTAGATAATTAATTTATCAAAGTCTTGAAATGTTTCTGGGTTTTTTTCAGTCATATATAACAAAATTACAGAAGCTCATATTATCAGTCCAGATACAGTCTAGTGCACAAAAGAGTTATCCAAATAAGTCATTCTGGTCTACACTTGTTATAAATTCCTGCTGAACTAATTCCTGACCACCAAAACACAGCAATTTAAGTGTTAGCAGGAGTTGACAGAGGTATAATGCACTGCCAGTGTGGCTGTTGTGATCCGTTCCCCCGCTGGAGTAACGCGTGCTGCAGCTCGGGCGGCGAGGCGTGGCCTGCTGCTCACGTGGCCCAGCAAAGCACAGAGTGAAATTAGCTTAATTGCGAGTTGAGTATGTAAACGCCGGCTTGGTTTTGTTGTCATGCATTTAGTAAAATCCTTGTTGTGTCTGTTCTTGGACTCTCCTGCAGCCAAATGCCTGCAGTTGTCCCATCCATATCCAGTAGTTGTGTTCGTGGGAGGTGACACCGCGTTAGGTGGGTGTGCTGCTGCTCTGAAGGCTGGGCACAGAGCCCCCGCGTGCCTCCTGCTGCTGGGCCGGCGCTGGGGGGGTGGCACGCTGCGTGCCTGGGGCTCTCACAGCAGGTTCCTTGCACGGGGCATCACGGGGGGATCGCCTGCTGTGGGAGTCCAGAGTGCAGGGAATATTTCTCTGCCTGTTTTGAAGGGTTCTACCTCCCTGGACAACCCTGTCTTTGACCTTCGTCCATGGAGAAAATTGCCTACCCTCTGGGAAGAAGCAGAATCTACACTGGTGTGAATTAGGTGATAGAACATTATGTAAGATTGTCACAGGGTGAAAATTTAGAGGTGTTGGGTTCGTTAATATAGTAAATAGATAAAAAGCAAAAACTTCAAAATGGAGGATTGTTGTTGTTCTCCAGACCTTCTTCTTCTGTTACTCCATGTTCTGCGGCAAAAGTTAATTGAGATGATTGGGTGAAAAATTCCGCAGTTCCTTCTACGTGACAGGGAGATTTATTGAACATTGGTAGAAAAGTAAAAATGTCTTTCGTTTTGGGTTTTCATTGGGTGATTTACCTTTAAAAGGCTGTGTAATCTTGATAATTCACCTTTTCTCTCGCATTCTCTGCTCTGGGTCACATCCGTGGCTCAGCTTCTCTGATAAGCTTTAATAAACAACTATCTAAAAGCAAGAAGCGTGAAAAGTCCCATTCATCTACTGAGTCCAGGCAAGGACTCTGGAACATCTCCCCCATCCAGGGAGGCATAATTAAGGCATGGAAAAGTGTCAGCCTGCATCCTGTTACTGCTTTGATAGAGAGCAGTGGGCACTGCTTCTTGGAATTTCCCTACAGTGTTGCATGCCTGTTATGTCCTTACCTACCTGGCTAAGAGAGAAATAAAATGGCTCCCTCAGAGATCCGGAATTAAAATACAAGTACAGATCTGATGGCTGCTGTGCTTCTGGGGAGAGCTAAACTTCAGAGCTCAGAGTATTGAAAGCAGTGTCTCCAAAACTCAGAGACAGCAGTACAGAAGTAGTAAGCAGTGACAGAGAGGTGGCTGAGGTCTTTACAATCCTTCTTATTCTTCCCTTTGTTACTCTAGTTCTCAGGAGAGAGCTGGTTTCCTTGAGGCCCCTGTACCAAGAGATTGCAGTGCTGTGGCTTCAGGAGTCCAGTGAATGATTCCTGTTTCTAAGGGAGAAATCTTGTTTCCTAATCTCTGTCTTGTTTTCTTTCATGACACATGGTTTGCCATCTGTTCTCAGAGCACAAAAGTTTAAGGATGGGAATTTTAAAAAAACAACCTTTTTCTAAACAAGGAAATACTGTTGCTGTTGCCAAAGCCCAGATCAGAGGGAGAAGCCTGTGGCCACTGCGGTTAAGTTTGTTGACTTTGTAGGTGGAGCCTGCTCTGTTTGCAGTCTAAGGTTTTGAGTGCTTCGTAAGCTCTTCTGTATGTGCTACTTTAATTCTGTAGTGTTTTGCTACTAATCCCTGTTTTATCCTCCCTTTAGGTATCAGAATCTTTAGGCATTACAGTGGGCAATTAACACAGCTTGCCAAAACAGCTTGGCACTTCAGTAAAAGAGGTTGGAGTCTTATTGCCAGGGAGGCAGCGTGGGAACGATGACAATTAGGCTGAAGCTGGTCACTGGATCTTTTATTCATTTATGGAGATCTAACTACAAGGGAAAATCTGTCTGCAATGGAAAAAGAGATGTGTTGAAGAAATATGGGGAGTTTATCTCTCTGCTTCTCTCAGGTTAGACAAGCAAGAGGGCATGAGCAGGGTGGGATTATATTGATTTCACAGGACAAAGAAAAGCCTTTCACTCCAGAAGCAGGGATGGAATTCAGGTAAATGTTGGACATGTATAAGTAATAGCAGTATTAAAAGCATTGCAAAGTGATCTGAGTGCTGTTCCAGCTCATCTGCTTCCAGCAGGTTGGCCCATGAGGCTGTTTGTTATCCAGTGCTTGGGGACGTGTCAGAGTCCTAGCACTGCCTTTTTCCTCAGTGACAGGCAAAATGTCCCTTGAATCCCATCTTTAGAGATCAGTCCAGTGAAATGACAAGGGAGCTTACTTAGGAAGGTGTTTGGTGGCTACTTTCAGAATCCTTACTGTGTGCTGATAATGAATTGGTGGCCTCCAAGTGCTGAGTACAAGGTGGACACGTGTAGGAGGAACTCCATACAAAGAACCCTCTGCCGCAGAGGTGTTTCTGGAGGAAAGCAGCACCTATTTCTGCCCCCTTGGGAAATGCTGCCTTAGCAATGGAATTACAAACCAGACGTTTCCTTTTCCTCTTCTCCCCCTTTTCCCCCCGAGCTCAGAAAGTGGTAACACATTCTCTCACCAGAAGCATTCCCAGCAGCAGCGCAGAGGAGAGCCGGGATGGCCAGTGGCACCCACAGGCTGTGTTCTGCCAGCCCACGGGCTCCACACTCGGCGTGAAGGTGCCAAGGAGGGAGTGGGGACAGCGGGGAAAGCCCAAGGAGACAGTTGTGAGCAGGGCACTGGGAAGGTGGAGCTGTGCCCAGGTGGCACAGCAGCTGGAATTGTTAGAGGTACTGGAATGAGGGGAGGAGGAGACTGTCACCTTAAAGCTTTGCCTGTGTTAGACACCCAGCTCCAGGGAATTGTAACAGAGTTTGGCTTGTGACTGGGTTCCCAAAAAACCAAACTTCTGTTTTGATCGCAGACTGAACCCATTTTATTGAGATCTATTTCTGGGAATATCCAGTGCAGGCAGTGTCTTACATAGAAGCTAAAAAAGCCAAATAGAATAGAGAAGGCCTGGGACAAGAGGAGTGAACACAGAATAGTTTGGCAGATTTGAGTCTGGAATTTCATTCCAGTGACAGGGTTGTTGACACTCTGTTTATTTTTAGCCAAGACTATGGGTTTAATCCACAGTAACTGCTTCAGATGGAATCTCTGGGATGGATACAGTAGCTGAAATGTTAGTACATTTGTATATGCTATATTCATTCCAGAGTCCTGAGAACAAGAGGTTCTTCCAGGGGAGAAAATAGGGAAGAGTAGTTGAAGGATAGGATGCTGGGGGAAGTGAAGCATCTTAGTTGCTCTTGTGAACATAACAACTACTTGTCTTGAAATTATATTGGCTTGTGTAATGCTTGCAGCTAGACAAAAATTATTGCAGTGATAATAGAGCTCATCCTGAGCCAGAAAGTTGTCTCATTTCTGTTTCTTTGTGTAGTATAGTAAGTATGAATGTCCTATTCAAACTCTTCAAAGGTTTGCAGACATAATTATTCTGTGCTTTATTTTTAATTGCTGGGGGCTCAAGTTCCAGTTTGATTTCTGACTGACTAGATGTGGTTACTATACTTTTGCCATAAGATGCAGCCATTTTTTCCCTGTGAGATTAATTCAAAAGCAGAAAATTGAGGCTGAGTATGTGAAATACTGCACCTTTGTTAGGTGAAACATTCATGTACTTCTGTGTACTTGCTATGAATTCTAACAACTTAGGTTTATCAGTAACTAAATAGTACGTAATTATATAAATACATTTAACTGTAAATATATCTGTATATTTAATTATACTAAAAATAGTTACATTAATTTGTTACTCATATTTTATGAATGTGTTATAACAGTAATTACTAATGTGTGTTGTAATAGATATAAAATACATAACAAATTATATAATTATATAAATAGGTAAATAAGAGAGTTGTTTTTCTGTCAGCCAAGGGCAAAGATCAGCCAAGCACTAAGGCAGCCACATTAAGGGCAGATGGCGTGCAGTGTGTGTTTGTGGTGTCTCTGTGTTCACTATTTCTGTACGAAACCCGTGGCACCTGTATAATCCATACAGAATTACAGAATGTTAAGGGCTTGGAGGGGACCTTGAAGACCATCTTGCCCAGCACTTGCCACTCTCCCAGGTTGTTCAGGGCCTTACCCAGCCTGGCCTTGGGCAGTTCAGGGATGGGGCATCACAGCCTCCCTGGGCAACCTGTTCGGTGCCTCACCACCCTCACAGTAAAGGATTTCTTCCCCATATCTGATGTAAATTTCCCCTCTTTCAGTTTGTACCCAAGATGTAAAGTAGCAGAGTTTCCCTATAAGGTGGAAAGTGCCGTTGGATCTGTTTTCCAGCAGTGGGATCTCAGTCCCTAGCTACTGCTCTCTTGTCCCACTCCCACTTTGTGCAGTGATGGTGTAACTTGTGTGTACTGTGTGTGTCTCGTGGGAACTTTCTAGTATCTTTTCAGTCCTCCTGTGCTGGAAATAAACTCTGGAATCTTTAGATACTTAGTGGCAACTCCTGCATCAAAGTGTGGGTCTCATAGCTAGATGTGGTTGGGTAACCAGTCTTCCTTAGATGATGCTTTGCTTAAGGAGAAAGAGATTGCAGTAGTAGGGTACAAAGTTTCTGGATGAGGAATGGGCCAGAATTTTTGGCCAGAAAAGGGTCTTTTTAAAAAATCTCTTGGAAATTGTTCCATTTAAAATATGGCTGGACATGCTTTTATTAACAAAAGAAAGTCATATTGGTTCATCCAATGAATAGCCAGCCAGGATTAATGGACAGGAAATCCTTCATAGAATGACACACATCTCTTAATGCCCCAGTCACTGGTGGAGGATGTAGTCCCTCAGCAAAAACACAGGAAGAGCTGCTCACTTCTCTCTCCTTTGATACCTTGAAAAATCAAAGCACAGGAATTTATTTCAGCACATTCAGATTCTCAGAATTCACTTAGCAATGAAAAAGAGAAATGTACAACTGCTTGGGAGCTGAAATACTTGTTAATGAAAAACAATATTGTAAGGGCTCTTATATGCAGGAACAATATTAGTTTATTTAGTATTCCTTTTGCCATGAATTTTCTGACCTGTTACATTCTGATTTAATACTTGAGGAGGTGATGGGAAGGTTCATTTGTGCCTGTATTTTGCTTGCACTGGACTCCTGTCCTACTGGCTGTAGCTTCAGTCCTCAGCTGCTGGTGCTGCAGAAAATGACCCATCTGCAGCCCAGGCATGCTGCTCACAGTGCCTGAGCATGTGCCATCAGCACCATTTACTGGTGGCATCCCTTCTCCCTGCTCAGAAGCAAACCCTGAGGGGACCAAGGAGTGTCAGCCACTCTGAATGAGAGAGAACATTTTTAGAGCTGCTGCAGAGGAGGGACTACAGCAGCTGCTGTCAAGGGGGCATTTCCTCCTGCATTCATAGCTGTGCTGATGAACTATGGGGAACCTGGCCCCACAGCACGGGTTAGTAACTGTTGGGGTGCACTGTGTGCTGGAAGAGAGACAGGCCCTGAGGGCCAGAGAGAGCCTCTTTCTTGGACCCAGAGGTGATCCCAGAATGCATCCAGGTCACTGAGGATGGGCTGAGAGAGGATTGTGGATTTGTGGACAGTGCTGGACCTATGAGATGTGATAATTGTAGTTTGTGACCTTATAGGGTATTGTTTACCTGTGTCCTGGGTTGCAGTGTATTCTATTACCATCCTCATGAGCTGTTGAAACCAGGTGGGGCGGTGTTTCCTGGCCTCCTCCCTCCGGACTATCTTTCTGCTAATGGCCCATCAATGCCCTGCCGCATGACTCAGAGATAACTCCCTCCGGACTATCTTCTGTTAATGAGCCCCTCAACACCTGGCCTCATGACTCATCATTCCATTGTGAGATGCTCCACCCAGAGGGAGGAACCAAGCGTTCCATCTTGGATATAATCTGGGACTCTGGACACCACGGGCATCCTTCCCACTGGATTCCCAGAGGACAGGAGCTGCATAGTCACCACTGGACTTTCTGAGGAGGAGCAGACCTTTCTACTGGACCACTGCTTCGACAGAGCCACATCCATCACTTCAGGAGGACTACAGCCACCATCTCATCGGACTGCTCACGCCACCCTGATTAACAGGGTGCCAGGTTGTATTCTGACTCTGTTAGTTTAGCCCACTGGGGTTTTTCTTGCCTTTATTTTTAATTTCCCTAATAAATTGTTATTCTGACTTGGTGCCTCCCACTGGTCTGTTTTCAAACCAGTACAACCTGTTACCATAATAGGCAATGTCTGTGCACTATCCCAGGTGATTGGGGGACACTGAGGTGAACATCTTTCCTGTTTATATGATGTGATATCCTGTTGGGTGCTGGTATTTAAGGAATATTCACTGTGCAACGAACACTTGCACTTTCCATCTTGTGTGTGAAGTCCATGCCCTTGTGTGATTACTGCAAGTAACTCCTTGCTGCTCCTGCTGCTGCCTGGCCACGCTCTGACATCACTGAGGCTTGGGGCTTAGGAGCAAGTTGAGGACAGAAAAAAGAGGACTAGACTGGGTTTGTAGACAGAGTGGAAGGCATAAAAGAGCCTTTTGCTGGTTTTTTGTCTTTGGAAAGCCTTGGCTCCAGGGAGATTCTGCTTTCCTGGAGAAATCATTGCTTTAAATGATTCTTCCTCCACCACAGAAGCTAAGAAACCATGAAAAAAGTTAGTTTTCTCCCATTCTCTCAGCCATGCTGGCTGGTTGGGCATGGTACAAAGTGTGGGAGCAATTTCCTATCCTGTTTCCATCCAGTGAGGGAGCTCTGGGAATGAAGCAGCCAAGGTGCAGAGCTTTGCTGGAGCGGGAGAACCAGCTCCTTTAACACTCCACCCTCTGGAAAGAGCAGTGCCTGACCCAGAGCTCCTGAGCTGTGGGGTGTTTGTAGCTGCTGTTGAGTCACTTGCTGCCTTCTGTGAAAGTAGCTGAGAACTGCAGCAGAAAAGCCAAGGGCTCTAAAATTACCAGACTGATAAAAGATTTGAGGGTCAAGAGGAACATCCTGCACAAGGCATCTCTGTGGTCTCCAGCCTGCTTTAACACAGTCGTTTTTGCAGTAATCACGCAAGGGCATGGACTTCACACACAAGATGGAAAGTGCAAAGCCTTTATTGCGCAGTGAATATTCCTTAAATACCAGCACCCAACAGGATATCACATCATATAAACAGGAAAGATGTTCATCTCAGTGTCCCCCAATCACCTGGGGTAGTGCACAGACATTGCCTGTTATGGTAACAGGTAAACAATACCCTATAAGGTCACAAACTACAATTATCACATCTCATAGGTCCAGCACTGTCCACAAACCCACAATCCTCTCTCAGCCCATCCCCGGTGACCTGGATGCACTCTGGGATCACCTCCGGGTCCAAGAAAGAGGCTCTCTCTCTGGCCCTCAGGGCCTATCTCTCTTCCAGCACACAGTGCACCCCAACAGTTTTCACCATCAGGAAGTAGAATGTGACTACTGCCTATCCTGTAAAAAGCTCCTTAAACATAACTCTGTTAGACCCACCTCTTGCAGTACAAGCTTTCATCTAAACTATTGCTGTAGGCTGGAGCCAAAAATTAGTCCCTGAGCTTCCAGTTCCTTGGACCATAGCAGCACATTCCTCCTGCTGATGAGAGACATCAGGGACTTTGAAGTATTTTCATGGTTTGTTTGCCATTTCTGCTTTGGATGTATTTTGTTTTTCTTTATGCCAAGGAAGTTTCCAGTGAGTTGTGGTTTATTATTTGAAAGGTGGTGTTTTTCAGTGCAGCAACAGCACTTCCAGTGCACAACACAAAATCCATGGCTTTTTTATTAACACTGCTGGTCCATTTTCTTCCCTTTAAGAAGTAGTTTTGCAAAAACCAAGCCCACTGAGCACCTTGGGGAGAAGAGCGAGTGAAGCCAGTTCTAATGATCTCACAGGGAAAACCAAAGTGTGTAGCATCATTTGCTTGATCTTTAATTATTATTTAATGACTCTGCTCATACGCTCTTAAATTGCCGCTATCGAACAGTGTCAGGTGAGTGCTTTGTTCTGTTGGCTCTCTCTTCCCAGCCCCCTAGGGGCCTTAGGGGGCTTATTGCCAGTTGTGTGTAACCAAGCAGAGCTCCCTCAGTGTTCCAGGCACGGCTCCGGCTCCGTGGGATGCAGAGGATTCTGCGGAGGAGGGAGGGAGCCCAGCAGAGGGCTGGGGAGGGTCCCTGGGGCCTCGGGTGCCTGAGAGCTGCGGGCAGAGAGGGGGAGGCGAGTGCTGCTTTTCCAGGCTGTTGGGATGCAGGGCTGTGGGGCAGGAACGGGCACCATCCCTCGCTGCATCCCCAGCGCTGGGCTCAGGGACCGCGGTGAGAGCCCAGCGCTGTTTACTGAGCCCTGCTGGCTCTGCAGCTTCCACTGCTCCCGTGTCCTCTGCCAAAAGTGCTACCTCGTGAGCATCCTGTCCAGCACTCACACACACACCCATCCCTCTCTGCCTTTTCCAGCACAGGGTATTTGTTCTGTTTTGGTTTTAAATCTGACCTGAGGCAATAGGGGTTTATTTATCTCCTTATTTCCTGAGCCAGATGTGCAGGCAAGTCCCCAGAGCTCAACCAGGAGCAGTACACAAGGGATAAGTAATATCTGGAAGCAAAAAAGGTTTTACATAGAATTTTATTATCTACTGCTGATAAAGACTTAAAATTTATTACGTTTTGTCAAAAAGAAAACTTCTAAAAGCTCATGAAAGAACTTGCTGTATAAACATATTTTTCTCAAATGCTTCAGTTGCAGACTCACAGAAAATAAAGAACACAAGCCTTTCAAAAAGAGCTGCAGGCCTCTTAAAACCCTTTTAAAACACTATGCCAGGCCTGATGTCAGGCTGCCTAGTTGTGTTCTTTAGTAGAGAGGCAGCTATAGAGCTTCCCTAGTGGTATCAGCTTATGTTGGGAGAAAAAGTACATCAGCTGTTACGAAAAAAAAAATAAATCAGCAGCATTGGGATTCATGGAAATGACGCAGATCTGTCCTCTTACACTAATGTGCTTCAGCAATGGGAGTCTCATTTTTTAGTGCTCTAGTGAAATTTTTTTAATACAAAATTGCCTTCAATCATCCATCACACTTTGCTCCATAATGTGGTAATGGGGAAGAGGCCAAGGCAGGCCAGTGAAATAATCTGAGCTGCTGAGGTGAGAAAGCTGCAGCTCTGCCGGGATGAGAGCAGCTGCGGGCACAGTGTGAGGGGCTGTGCTGGTGAGGGACAGAAACTGGGGGAGAACTTACACTCTGAAAGCTGGGCTAGCAGGGAATGAGGAGCTTGCAGGATGAACTGAGGAGCTGCTTTGGAATAAAACTTACTGAGCAGTTCATCCTCCTTCAGAATTCTCAGTCATGGCAGGGAAGCGGTGGTTCCCACCCTGGCTGGGCTTTTTACAGCTCCAGAACTTCTTATGCCTCTGCCTCCTTAGCCAGGAATAAACTTTTCCACTTGGGATTGAATTTGACCCAAGATAAATTTAGTCTAGATTTAATTATCATTCTTCTGGCTCTTCTCAACAACCAGCAGTGGGTTTTGATTTCCTTGTTCATTTAGAGGGTTGATTTTTGTGTAATAAATTCCCATGCTGAGATCAAACTGGCTACTGAGCATGGCCAGGGTAAGAGCAGAGACTGGCTCTGCAGTCAGGAGCATTAAATGAAGCAGCGAACTGTGCTTTAGTGATCCTAATGGTGGCAAACCCCTCCCTTAGAGCAGCTAATGGAGCACACGCAGTGTGCTGGAAGGAAGGCTGGTGCTCCTCTGAGCACACCTGGCAGGGCTTGTGCACTTGAGACACACTGAAAAAATCCCACGACACTGAAGGCAGCTTCTCAGGGGTGTACATGCTTTTTTATTAATAATGTGATACCAAGGCATTAGTTACAGATGTTTGATGTCAAGGTGACCTTGTATCCAAGGTGTAACCGGGAGACATGAGGGTTTCAGGACAGCCACACCCCCCAGAGCAGGTCAGAAGGCTATGTCAGCTCACCTGCTACCTCTGGAGCAGCAGCAAAGACCAGGAGATGTTACTAAGATCTTAATGCAAACATGCAGGAGGGAACTGGAGTTGGAAAGATGTCATTTTTCTTCCAAACGTCTCCTTTTGTTCCATTTAACTGACTGCGAAGTTAGGGAAGGTGGAAGGAAGAGTGATCTGTAGAATTTCTAATTCATGAGCACTACAGTGTCATGGGGTTTCATAACCAACAGCACAGAAATTTTCCTGCCCCAGCATCCTGAGCTTACAAACAGAGCAGCCCCAAGAGGAAAGGCACAGCTTAGGGTTATTCTTGCTGCCCACACTGGGCCAGGTCAGGCACTGCTGTGCAAACATGGTAATAAATGATCTGGAGCAGGAGCCCGGAGTGTGGAGCCATCCCATAATGGCAGTCAGTGACACACAGGAAGTTCTGGCTTTTGAGGGGGCCCTTTCTTTCCCCTTAGCAAATGTGGGTGGCCATACCAAAGGATCTACTGAATGGCCAAGCAAAGACACCTGGAGTAACAAATGTAGTCTGGGAAAACTCACGACATGGCAAAAAGGCAAGTTAGATCCTTCTAAAGAAAATAGTCCAAGTGGATTTCAGATTCAAAAGGATTTAGAAAAAATTTGTTTTTCTTAAGTACATTGCAGAGGTCTGGACTAGCAGGATTTACCTTCATTATACACTTTGAGTGCAGCCATTCAGCACTCACCAGCACAGTCCTGCATTTAGGACTTGTGTCAGAAATAACTTAATTCCCTACAGTTGCTTTGGAAAAGTCTCCTCATTCCTAAGATTCAAGATACATGTATTTCACACACTGGTCTCAGAATAGTGATTTATTTCAACATGGTTCTTTTGTGCAGCAGTTAGAAAAGTTTTTTTATTGTTAATGTCTGATTTATCTGAACTGCCAAAGATACCAGGCAGCAGATTTACTGGGGCTCCCAGGAGAGAGCAGGGAGCAGAACACAGATTCCTGTTTGTGTTTCCAAAGGCCTTTTAAAGAGCTGCCATCCCTGCTGGCTTGCAGTCAGTGCCTTTTTTACTGCATTGTTACATCCATGTTGTTCCACCATTCGGTTGTGCTTCATCATTTTCAAACTTGTATTTCCAAGGCATGGCCTTGGCCAAGGACAGGTCTTGGGATGCTTCAGTGTGGACCCAGGTTTAGGGCCCAGACTCTGGGCTCACCTGAGCAGCCCAGCTGTGACCTGGTCACGGGCTGACGATGCCCATCAGGGACCTGGCCCAGCAGCACCAGTTTGAAAATCTGCGTGTCACAAAACAGATCCAGGGCAGCACGGGCCACTCTCATCCCTGCTGAGGGAGCTCCTAAAGCCTGGTGAATGCAGGATGGCTTTGGGCAGTCGGCACATTGCTGCTCCTTCCCAGCTGCAGCACAGGCCCAGCTGTGCAGAGACACCAGTTTGTCCCTGCAAGAGAATCAGTATTGCTTCCAACTGTGTGCTTCTAATTAATCCAACAGCATTTTCAAATAATTTAAGCAAGTGTTATCTTACAGATTTAGAGACAAGCAAAACATTAACATATATAATTATTAAATAAGTGGGGGAAAGGTGAAAAATCATCAGAAATTCAAGATAGGGAGACATAGTGGCAAAATATTAGACTATTTCTCTGCCTCTGAATTCACTCATGACTTGCACAGGATGGATTCTCTTCTTTGCAGAACCTTTTCTGACAGCGGCATAGATTTCTTCTGGCTTTTCTCTTTTAATCAGGGGCTTCTTCTCTGGAGCCTTCATTCTCCACATCACAACTGGATGTCGTGGGCCAGTAGGACTCTGAATCTTGATAATCTTTGTGGATGCAATGTAGGACATCTTCACTGTCTGCACCACAGAATTCATTAAATTTTTGGCGGCCTGAATTAGTGAAGTGACGCTGTCCAACTGTAAGAGGAAACAGAAATGTCAGCCTAGAAGTCAGTGTGCTTTTAATCACAGTAGGCACAGGAATAAACAAGAGTTAAAAAGTAAGATTGCCAGAGACTAAACCATAATTTCCTTATTTTCCCTTGGTGTGTTTGATCATTGTGCTCATGCTCTGCTGCTCAGATTTAAAGTGATGTACAGAAATTCATGCTGGAGGAATATATAAATGCTTTTGGAGATAATGCTGATTGTTTTGGGTTTTTCTTTAACAGGAATTCATGATGCTTGTCTACAGGGTCCTACTGCAATTGTTACTGATGGGTAATGAAACCAAGTCGAAGAAGAGCTGTGAAAATGTGACCCCCTGCTTCCTTTGTTTCAGCACTAGGTAAGGCCTCCAGCTGCTCCCGTCACATTCCAGGCTCCCACACGCGCTCCTGAGCGGTGCTGGGATAGGATACCCTGAAGTGTCTGACTCTGGCAGAGCTGCTGAACCTGTTCTCAGCAGCCAAGATTTGTATGGGATATTGAAAGTGGGATAACCCACAGAAATCCCAGTGGCTGTGTGGCCTCTCCAGCTGCTTGGGGAGTGCCACCCAAGGGCAGAATGCAGAACAAAGCCCATCACCTACGGGCACCTTCCCCAGCATTCAGCACAGCCGTACCAGTGCCACAGCAGGGGTGCCTTCCATCACTGCTCATGGACAGGGAACAGGAACACTGAGGAAGCTCACTAGGGCTGGGATGTAGAAACAGTAGGATTACTCTACAAAACTGGAGAGCCTTCACACTTTACCTTGTAAACATCCCCTTTGTTGAAACATTTGTCTTGTGTAAAAGCACTGAGGCCAGTTCTCTGAAGGGCCATGGGTTTAGTGACAGTGATCCTGTGCTTTGCCATCCAGCCCAACCCCAGAGCCTTGGGCAAGGTACAGATTTACAAACTGAGTTATTAAGAAAGGTTCAAAGACTCCTCCCTTTGCCAGGTCAAACGAACTGATCAGGGGAGAGAGAGCGTTGTTATTGTCTGTCTTCATTCTGATTGTGTAACACAAATGCGGCTAAGGCAGAAATAAAAAATGCAGCCAAGAGGCTGGATTTAGTTGCAATTTGGAAGCGCCTCTGAACTGGCAGAAAAATCTTCCAGTTAATAAACCACACACTGCTGCTCTCTGGAAATGCAAAAAAAAAACCAGAGGTCTGGTTGAATGCATATGTGTGATGGCAAACTGAAATTATCTCAATTCCCCAAGAAAAGGTGTAAAATTTACCAGATGGCCTCTAAAGTTCATTCCCTGCTGCAGCATGTGAGCTTTCTAGAAAGGGCTGCCAGTCTCTAGCAGCCACATGGTGCTTGCAGGGCACTGTTGCCATTAGGGGCTAGGTGGGTGTGTTTGGGACTGTGATTATGAACTGAATTAGGGAGTGGGGCTGCCCAACCCTTCAGCAGCCCTGGCCCTGCAGCACAGCTTCTGTCACACACTTTGATGGGAACTTCAAAGCCCTTGCTGACCCTCAAGCCTAATTTCAAACAATTCTTTAACACATCTAACACATTTTAAACCAACCGTTTCCCAAAGCTGCATGGGGAAGGTTTTGCTCAGAGCCCCTGATAGGTCTGCAGCGCACCCCTTTCCCCGGGGAGGCTGCCTGGTGGTGCAGCCTTAGCTCAGGGGCGGATGGAGGGGCCCCTGGCCACACCTCACTGCTGGATGCTGTCACACTGCGGGAGGAGGAGACACAGCTTCACAGAACTCTTCCCTTCATGCTAACCTGGGGACTGCTTATACACAGGCACACCTGTGCATGCACACACACACACATGCAATTTCGGTTATCTGTTTTCTAGAATAGCTGACAACACCATGATCCTGACAGCTTCTTGAAAGCTTTGAATAACTTTTTTTTTTTCCTCACCGTAATGGTCAATACATATGCAATCCCTTTTCCAACACTGGCATAGTAACACCACTACAAAGCTGCTGGGACAAAGGAGAAGATGGCTTTGGTTCTGTGGCAGCTGGTGAATGGGCTTCAGAGGCAGTTTCTTTCCCTGAAGTTTCCCAGTGACTCCAGTGTGTGTAATTGTTCCTCCTTTTTGAAGCTGCTGGGCAATAGAGGCGCATGAGGAGGGATGGCAGGCTGGGCAGCAAAAAAAACCTGTTTGCATGGCAGGGAAAAGGCTTCTAGAAGAAACTGGTAGCATCCAGGCACGATAAAGGCTGGCACAAAACTCCAGCTGTTTTTTATTGTGACTTTAGCGTGTACTGTGGAACATGGGGAACTCTGAGGTGAGCACTAGAACTTAGCTGGCCTTTCCTCTCCTGTGAAAACTGAACAGTTACCTCCTCCTTCTGCTCCCTGGGGCTCCTTCCACAAAACAGCTGTGGAACAGGCCAGGGCTCCCTCACCCCACCACTGGGATCAAGAAAACCGTGTGTTTATTCTTTTTCAAACTCTAATCATAGTTATCTGCTATAAGCAGCAGAACCACTTCAGGGATGCCTAGTTCTGATGAGGTTATAATGGGAAAGCAGCATGCAGCCTTGCAGTCTGCCACAGGCTCGGGGCAGGGGGGGGGACTGTCACCTCCAGCATTTTAAATGCTAAAGATCCAAAGCCTGACTTCAAACCCAACTGTAGAGCTGTTCCAAGTGGCAGAATTCCCCTGCCCCTTGCCATGCCAGAGGAACTGAGCCTCTGCTGTACCATTAAAGCTCTACAAAAGATGCCCTGAGCCACCAAGAGCGGGGCAGGCACCTGGCCCCAAGCTCTAAGGAACAGCTGTGGGTGTCCCTGCTGAGAGGCAGAGCCCACCAGCGGTGTTTGACCTGGGGCTTTGCTGCATCACCTGGGGCTGGGGGTCGGGGTGGGGCTGGGCTGAGTCAGGACAGGCACTGATCCCAGGAATTTTACTTGGCAGCTCTGCACAGGCAGTGAGGTACAGGGACACTCAGTTAATGCTGCCCTTTTGGCTTTCTGTCCACAGTACTGGCCGTGTCTTAGTGTCCACCTGTCCCCTCAGCTTTCTGATGCGTTTCTCACATTCGTCTCTGAAGAAGAAGGTGGTGCTGGGGTCGGGGTATTAACTGTGTTCAGAATTTTGGAGAAGCTTTTAGATGTTCTCAGATTTGCACTGCAGATGGTAACAATCAGGCCATACATTCAATCTCCTTTTTTTTCGGCTTTAGAGAGCAGCTGTTTTTCTGCCTTAGTGCCAGTAACACTGTAGAGTTTGGTGCAAATCTGTTGTTCTGTAAAACTGATGTACTCGAGAACTCTCTTCACTTGGATGCTTTTATCTCAGATGTTCAGCAGGCTCTTCAAGGTCTCATATCCAGGAAAACTGAAGGAATGAGACTTGGCATAAATGAAAGACTGATATAATATTCATTGAGCGTTTAAGTTCATTTCACTTAGAGAGATGTAGCTGCAAACTCTCCAGAGCACAGCAAGCGGTACATAAAGATTCACTAGCAAAACAAACAAACCAACCAACCCCAAACTAAAAGCTGTTTTATTTTTGCTTAACTCCACTTTTGCTCTTTCAGCATTTCCTACGGAGACACAAGGTTCCGGCCTCCAGATTTTACAGGTCTGTGTGCGTTAAGACAGTAATTCATTACAGGCTTTAGGAAAAACATCCCTTGCCATTTCTTTCCTCACCTGTCCTGTGAGCATTAGTACTTGGGTTCCATTGCAAAGGGAATTCAGAATTATTCTGACCACTGTAATTTCACACTGGGGTGAAACACACAAGATACAGAGCAGATGCCAGAATTTTTTTAAGAAAAAACCCCCTACCCCAAATCAGGCTGGCAGCACTCATGCTGAAATCCACTCTCCCATCTCCAGCACTTTTATTCCTCCTCTGTAATGAGTCCTGAGAGCAAGAAAGCAAACCCTCCACTGAATAACAAAGCTGAGGGAAAAGGAGGTTGAACAAGAAATGAATTTTGAAACTTTTCAGTTTGTTTACGTGCATTGTATTTTTCTCATTTCTGTAAAGTAATTTCATGTCTTGGCAGTAGTGGCAATCCATTGCTATGAAATGTTGAACAATATAATAACTGATATGGGCAGTTATTTTAATATTCAGAATAACTAAGAGAATCATGACTTAGAATTTGAAGAAACCCTTTTGCTGTCTAAGTAGTTTCTGTTCAGTGCACTAAGAAATGCTTGCGTTGTCACATGTCAGCAGGAGCTGTAACTCCTGTAGCAGTTAAGTACAAACTCTCCTTACTCCAGAGCCCGTACAGACGCCAGGCTCCCGCTCCTGTTGCTTGTGTGGATGTGCAGGTGCTGTCCCTTAGCCATAAGGAAGTGACAAACGATGCCTTCTGCAGTAAAGCTGTCAGGGCCTGCAGACAACCCTCCCAAAGGGTTCTGTGTAATGTGGCAGTGCCTGGAGCCCCGCCTGGGACACCCGGACTGCTCTGCTGGGAGGATTCTTGGGGTTTTTGCAGGGAACTGTAAGGTTTTGCTATTTGAGAACAGATGTAGCAGTTGCCTGTTTACAGTCTCCCAAGTCATATTTACAGTTCAGCCAGTTCTAGGTTTTTCATACTGGTGGAAGCTGAGAACTGAACATCAGTTTTTTATCAGCGTTTGAAGTCTGAACTTCAAATTCTTTTGGAAACAAGCTCAGTTATTAAAAATTGATTTTAATTGAAACGCATGGTGCATTAAATACATTCCTAGAAGCAGATTTCCTTTGCTACACTATACTGAGAGACTAAGACTGAATTTTTATTTCTTTGACAGCTACATCTGAAAGTAACACAAGTTCTGCATTTTTGTGGAGAGCAGTGAATGTCTGAGTAGTGCTGCTTTTAAGGTAAGGCATCCTCGCTACATTGTGCTTTTGATTTTAGCCCTAGTTTTTTACTAGGTTTAGCTCTTTGCTGTTTTGAATTATTTTATGGTTCTTTCGCTAAGGTTGCTACATAATAGTCATTGAATCCCTTAAGCTTAAAAGTAGCAGAACAATCCAAACAGGTAAATTATTAAGAGTGAAATCTCAACTGTTGAAGGCATTGCAGTTTTTGGTCAGCCGTGGCCAGGATTTTAACCCCACTTACTTGCCTTGTGTGCTGAGCCATACTTTTTTCCCCACTCAAGAGTAGTGTTAATTTTGTTTTAGTGGAAATGGAGATCTTGGTCTAACAGTGACACCAGAAGATGAGTGTCCAAGAAAGCCCAGCAGAGTTAGAACTGGAAGCACTTGACTGCCTGCCGTGTTTGCTCATGCAACTGCCAGGTGACACTCAGAACCTGTCACAGAGTCAACCCAGTACAGCTTCCATAGGAAATAAATCAAAGGGAGGCCTGCCTTTGTGATTCCTTTCTCCAGAACTGTTCCCTCAGTGTTCCGCTCACCTCTGCTTTGCCATGCTCTCCCTCTGGGATACTGGACAGATTTCATCCCCATTCATGGACGTGGCCTCAGGAAATAGCTTCACTGCTTGGATTTCTTTTCAAGGAACTGAGTTTTCCTAAAAACGTGGCTGTTCCACTGGTTATCTATGTCTGCCTGTCCATCTAGTGATTGGATTAAACACCTCAGGGCTGTCTGGGGTTTGTTCTGTGTTTTACCCATTTTTCAGGTGGGGAAATTGAATCTAAGGGACTAAAAACTAACCATTACCAGAGTCTGCTTCAGGCTAAGCAGGATTCAAAGAACTGAAACTGAGTTCTATAATTAGCCCAGGCCTGTGTCCAAGTTAAATGATAAACAACTTATATTAAGGGCTGTGAATTGTTCCTGTGCAACACCATAATGGAGCAGATGCTTAGCCAGGCGGATAGCTCAGCCCCTCCCCAGTACTGCTGCTTTCACTTCCAGGGAGAATTTTAAAAAAGGAATCTATTTTTTTAAAAACAGGCCCTTGAGAAAAAGAGAACAGTGGCTTAATATAAATCCTTTCCTTGCTATTGAGGAAGAAATTGAGTGTTTGTTGCAGTAATCTTTTTACATGCACTGAGGCTAAGACACATCCTGGTTTTGCTAATTACTAGATTAATCATCACTAGGAAAAGTTAACTGTCCTGTAGTATATGTTACAAGAAATACTTCCTACTGCTTTAAATTAGTTTTTCTCAGTAGATGCAGTTCGGAAAGCAATAGTAACTGAGCTGTCTGTAAGTGATTGACAAGAAAATCTATCCCTTGCTTTGCTTCCAAAGGCCAGGATTTCTGTATACACACACCTGCCAGTGTACACTAGGCAAAAGCAAGAAGGGTTAGTGTTAGTAGATAACAGAGTGAAACATTTCTGTCAACTCTCAGTAGAAAAAAACTTTATTGTATCAGCTCTTGGGGGTTAATGTCAGGTTTTAGAAATTGAGCAGTTCAGTATTTTTAGAGTCAAATACTGAAATACCTAATTTCATGCATGGTGTGAGGCCCTACAAGTAACCGCCCACATCCATTCAAACAGCCTGAAGTATGAGTTCTCAAGGAGTGCCAAGGAGAAATGCCAGCCAGGAGAAGCAAACTGGCTGGGCCCGGAGCAGGAGCTGTGCCCTGGTGCTCGGGGGCACATCTTTGTCAGAGCAGCCTCTGTGGATCTGAAGCAAGGAAAAAGGGATGCTTTTCCACAAAGTCCGCACAGCAGTGAGAGCAGGGCAGCAGCACTGAAGGCACAGGAATGAAGTAGGGACCTGTAGTGACTCAAGCGGGCTGTTAGAGCAGCCCCTATCCCAGTGTGATTCCCAGCTTGCTGCTTTTAGCCCTTTGTTCCTTCCTTCCTGTCCTGCCAGGGCTACAGCAAAGCTGTTCTGCCCATCTCAACTTCTCTTCCGGGGGGAAAGCACACCCAGACCCTAACAGGAGCTGAAATGCACTGCTCCCAGCTCCTGCCCTGCCAGAGGAGCAGCTGTTGAGGAGCTGAGCACAGTGCCAGCTCCTCTCCAGCAGCAGGTGAACCCCTCCCAGTGCAGCAAAGGCGTGGGGCTGTTGGCCAGCTGCCACAGCAGTGCACATTGGCCAAGACAGCCTTTCCCTGGCGTATGGCTAGCCAGGGACTGGGACTGTGTCAGCCAAAGGCCTGGTGGCAGAGACCCTCCCTTGTATTTTTCTACCTGCTGCCTTATAGATTTGCCTCTGTCTTTTTAGCTGTGGTTCAGCCTTCAAAGCTGGAACACATTCATGGCAATGTCATGCTGGAAACTTGTGATTTAACAGGCCTGGGAACTCAGGAAGGGAGACAGGTATTTCAGTCCAGCCTTGGAGCATGAAGTTAGACACATTAAAGAGCCTCCATTTGGCACAAAAGTGGCCTGATGTCAGCGTTTAAGTTAAATTCTGGCTCTTGAGATAGCGGGGGGAAGAGCTGAAGATAAATGAGACACGTACAGGAACGGCAGAGTGGAACAGCCCTCAGTGCACAGGGTAAGGCTGGCCAACCTGAGAGGGGGTTTCTGTGCCAGTTAGCAAATCCTGGGATACTGGAACTCTTGAGAGTTCACTCTTCCAGCCCATTCCTTTTTAAGGCCAAGAAGCTTTGTCTCTCTTGCCAAGTACAATATAAAATGAAACAGAAGAAGATAATGACTATAAATAGCACAAAACAGAATTGCTTTGCAAAAGTCAGGGAGCACAATATTAATATGTAAGATATGTTCATTTTCTGCCCTGTGATATAATTCTCTTTACTTAAAGCCATTGTTGGAAAAATATCAAACTGGCAAGGTAAGGTGCAAGCCGATCACTGTGCAGTGCTTGTAAGTGAATTATCAGCTTATTTGCATAAATGAATGCAATTACTGTCAATCTGCATACTGCAAATGTTACCCTATTATTTTGTGCCTGAAGAGGCACCAATTTTTTCTAATTAATAGAGGGAAATGTCCGTTTCCTGTTTAATCACTCCTAATGGAGACTTAGTGAATCCTCACCGTTTGGACTTGAGCAGCTTACAACGTGGCAATGCAAGCAGCAGTATTTACAAATGTAAGTTTTGTATGGGACTAGGAAAGACTAAATAGCAAGCAAGGAATTTTTAGTGAATGAAAGTAACAAAACTGCAGTGAATGGAGAATGAGAAGCTGATCCACAGTGCTTCCTCTCTTTTTCTGTACAGGACCTCTTCTACCCTCCGTAACAGGGGGCTGACTAGAAAGAGAGTACTGGAGCTTGGGGACAGACAGTGAGAAAGGCAGACTACAAGAGTGTGTGGCCTCGAGTCCAAAAGCCACTAAATGAGAAGAGCTGTGAGGAGAGCTATCAGCTGGGAGGTCCCCTAAGCATCCCAGCTGCCCCAGGGAGAGCGGCTTATGGACCCACACTAATGATACAGCTGGGTATGAACTGTAGGTAAGAGACCCTCCAGGGCAGGGGGGCCCAGCACAGACAAGGGCACAGGGCACACAGATGAGAAACAGCTGAAGAAGACTGAGCTCTGTTCATGGATTTCAACATAGTTTTTCACATGCATAATGCTCTTTGTTGTCACAGAGTAAGTGCCACACTGAGCTGTGGTGGCAGCCAGCAGCACCTCCTCCTCCAGTGCAGGTCGTCCTGTAGGTGAGAACACGCTGCTGACAGAGGCCCTTGTGCCATGGCACTGCCACCCACTGCTCCATGGTGCTATCCAGGGTTAGCCTGTAACACAAGTTCAGGGCTCCTTTACTCGCTCCACCACAGCATCATCCAGAACAGGTAAGACAGGGACTGTGATTTAGCTCTGTTTCAAGAAGATGGTTCTTTCTTTTGCAAATCTGCAAATACGTGATACTACGTCCTCTTCTCTTCATCCCTCTCTTCCTTCCTCTGAATTGGTCTTTAGGCTTCAATAGAAGGGGGTTTGGGTAATTTTTTTAATGAACTGCTACTCTTGTGAGAAGGAATTTTCCTCGAGGGCAATTTAAATCCAAGATCCTTGTGCACAGTTCTGATGGTTGGAGAAGGGAGGTGTGGGGTGAATCTAAGAGCCATCTCAACATTGTGGTTTTATGTGTGGATTCCACCAGCTTCTACTCCGTCATTCTCCTTTTGTTTCTCAAAGTGGCTTTACCACTGTACAAGTTGGTATTGACCCATCTGAATGTGGAAATGTGTCATTTCTTACAGGAGAGGAGCTTCCCCCCTCAGCTTTTCTAACCCTAATCCTGTCCCAGCTCCTGAAGGAGGCAGGAGATAAGGAGAGACTGTGAGGAGCCAAGGCCAGACAGAGGAGGGAGGTCATTCCTGGCACACAGGCTGCAGGAGGGAGCAAACACTGCAGTAACCTTGTAAGTTGAATTATTTCCTAATGTTGTTTCTGATAGGTTTTTTTTTTTCCTGTAGCAGGTCTTCACCAACCAGAGGATAGATTCAGTTTCAGGTATTTGGAGACTCATGAGTTTTTTACTTAATGCTCAATAAAACCTTTACTATCTGCAAGGGCAAGGCCTCTTTTTTTTTTTCTTAATCATCTTGCTGTCTCCTTTTCTGATCCTCATTCAGAAAAGATGAGGACTGGAGATAACAGGAAATGTAATCCACAAACAAAAAAGGTAAAGAAAACAATGTGAGTATTCTATAGGAGAAGGCAGAAAGAGCAAGAACCAAACTTGGTTCCAACATTCGGCTTTGTTATAACCCACACTGGTCACAGAACTGCTTGTGAAAAGAAATAGGTAAGGAAGAGCAGCTTTGTTAATGTGCAGCCCTAGTGAAAACAAGTATTGGCTTCAGGAATTATACAGTTAATTAAAATTACTTAACTGTAGGTTCCAGAGGTTCAGATGTGGTCTCTAAATAATCATTTGAATAGCCAGCACAAGCATCCTATAGCAATGAGGGTTTCAAATCCCACCTCTGCAACAAAGGCCTCATTTCTGATTAGTTTATAAACCACATAAAATGTAATAATAGTTTTAGTGAGAGATAAGTAGGGATAGGTAGGCTTAGACAGAGGCAGAAATAGATATGTACAGATATTGAGGGGTAGAGACAGGGAGAGACACGCAGAGAGAGAGGTGAGATAGAGACAGGGACAGAGAGGTAGACACAGGTAGAGACACAGCTCTAGAGATGGGCAGAGATGGATAGAGACAGCTATTGACAGATACTGACAGGTGCAGAGAGGTAGAGCCAGACATGGACAGGTAGAGAGAGAGACTGACAGATATGGACAGATGAACAGAGGTGCTGACAGAATTCGACAGGTAGAGAGATATTGACAGATATTGACAGATAAAGCCATTTTTGACAGATACACATAAATAGTGATATGTACAGACAGATTCTGTTAGATTCCAACAGATTTTGTTAGATTTTGACAGCTATTGACAGGTACAGAGAGGGAGGTTGACTGGTGGAGTAAGTGTAGATGGATAGAGACAGAGACAAGTATAGAGATAGGTATAGATAGGTATAGATGTGTATAGATAAATAGTGATAGGTATAGATACAGGGGTAGAGATGTCTATATAGAAAGAGCTGCAGATAGATGTGCATAGCCAGAGATATGTTTAGACAAGTACAGATAGGTAGTCACAGGTATGGACCACGTTTAGATGGATAGAGAGAGAAAATAAATAGACAGGTTTAGGTCAGTATGGACAGACACATGTAAAGATAGGTATAGACAGGTATGGTTTGATAGAGACACACAGAGATAAGCGAAGACAAGTATAGATAAATATAGACAGCTGTAGATAGTTATAGACAGATCTAGACTGATAGAGACATACCAGGTATACAGACAGGAATAGATAGGGATGGACAGAGATTGGTAACCTGAGATAGGTGTAAAAGGATAGAGATAGAGCTAGGTAGAGACATGTATAGATTAATAGAGAGAGGCAGAGACAGATGTAGAGATGGATGGAGACAGGTACAGATATATAGATAGGTACAGATACATATAGACAGACATAGGTATATGGATAGGGATACACAGAGATAGCTATAGACGAATACAGATAGCCAGTGATAGGTACAGACAGAGGTAGAGCTGGGGGGAGAGAAAGCTACAGCTAGAGAGAGATACAGAGATAATAGAGAATTCCAGACTATGTGAATGTGAATTTCTTTTAAATACAGTGCCAAGTATGTAAAGGATAGCAATGTGCCTGGTGGGGAGGGTGCCTTACCTGGTTTTGGTGCCATGAAGCAGATTTACACCTTGAAATCATAATCCCATGGTAGTAACACATCACAGAACATGGGAATATGAAGGCATTTTATAGATGGCTGTGCTGAGGCCAAGTGCATAAATGTTCCATAAAATCACAAGCAATGTCTTTTCCACCACTAATAATACTTGGCCGTAATGGCACTCTTAAAGCAAAATCAACAAATTCACTCAGGAATCAGGTCACCTTGCTCTTCATTTTATTTATTTCTGTAGACATGCAGAATGCCCTGCAGCATTTCTTTCTGACCTGGAAGTTCACCCTGGAGTGTATTTATTGTGTTCAGACACACACATGAGCATATTCCACAAATGTGAGTCAATGCACCAGCATTTTCAAGTGGGTTACAGTTCTTAAAGCTAGACTACTTCAGAGTAACAGTGATAACGCATAATGCGTTTAGAGAGTTTAAAAAAAAGGTGATTGCTATTCCTTGAAAGCTGTAAGTCCTACACTTCACTGTCGTAGGTTCTCGCTGTTAAGTGGGTGTTAGAAGAGAAAATAAAACAGGAGTTGGGGTGACACTGGAACATGCTGCAAGCACAGGAAAGCCCAACTCAAATGTTTGACTAACAGAGTAAATGATGCCATTTTTCTACTTACTGCAGACATGATGAGCTCTCCACCGAGATTCTGGATTTCTGCTTTAACCTGGCTGCAGATCTTGAGCTGATGGGAGTACAGCTTGATCTGTTCTAGGTAAGCCAGTAAATCCTGCTTGCATGACTGGTCTGGACACTGAAAAGCACAGTAAATAAAGCACTTCAGTAACTGCTGATTCAAAATGATGTCTCAGGAATCACAGTACAACTTCACTGAGGAGTATTCCAGTTGCACACTACGGGAGCCTTGCTTTTCACTGCAGCTGTACCAGGCTGCAAAGTTCATTCCTCTTGGGAAGCTTTTCAATGCAATAGTTGGAAGCTCAGATTAAGCCTCAAATTCCCCATATGCACTCCATAGTTAACACTGCTGTGCTTGCCTTAGCAGTATTTCTAAACACGTCCTTCAGTGTATGGAGTAACTACTTGGACTCTAAGATAATCTCTTTAAGAAAATACCTCCACTAACAGTGCTGAGGGCAGTATAAACATAGATTTTGGGGGCAGTGTAAACATACATGCAGAAACACCTTAACATTTCTGTATTATGCTTTATCTTGTTGTAATCTGATGGGGGGGGGGGGGGTCCAGTGTTCCGTCCAGTGTTCCATCCAGCATGGATTCAACTCAATCTGCAGATCTTCTCTAGCAGTGCAAACAGCAAAATAAGAATGTCTTACGGAAAACTCACCGATTTCAGTATTTTTAACAACACATTTTAAAAATAAAAATAGGGTCTTTCTAACCTAATTTTTGTGAACTCCCAAAATATGTGGATTACTTGGAGCACAGTGTTGCTCTGTGGTACCAGGCCAGACACCAAAGGCTGATTTTCATTGCTCTGGCAGAATAAAGGGATCATAAGGGGAATGGTGAGCCCCTGTTGTGTTCCCACAGCTGGACAGAGTAAGAGTGATAAATAAGCATGAGATCCCTGCAGGTTTTGAGAGCCATGGTTTTGGCCTGTGTGGTACTTACATGATATAAATACAGCTCCTTCCTTTCGACAGGAAACTCTGCTCAGCTTCGCATACTGAAAAAGCAAAGGTACATCCCCACCAACTGCACACTGTCAACAATCACCTGTGGTCTTACTGAAACTTCTGCTCTTATGAATTGTGGTCAAGGGATTTAAATCCAAAACCTGCCAGGAGTCAGAAAAAGCACCAATTCTGCTTAACTCCAAAAATATCTCAGCCCATGGCATTGCTGAAGAAACAGTACACGCTCAAAGGGCTGATGTGATGATTCTCCATGGCTATGCAGTAATGTTTGGGTAAGCAAGTTTCATGCTTTAGACTTAGCAAAAGGTAACAGTAAATAAAGAAGGTCAGAGTGTACAATTTTAAGTTAATATGACTTAACATCAGTCCTTACCTCATGTTCTGTTACATCCATTATTGTTTCCTGTATTTGGGCACAGTTTACAACAAAACCAGAAGACGACCTTGCCATGTTCTATGTGTGGTGTTTTCAAAATGCTAGCACATTATGGAAAACTGCCCTAAAGTATGGCTTTGTTTCTTCCTTATTAAGCCCTGCTTTGACTGCCCATCTCAGTGTTTATATAATGGTATCTCAGTGACTGTTTAGATAGCTGGAATATTCACTGTTTATTTCTTTTAATTAATAAAAATTTGTACTTCCAAATACAATGTAATCCCTTAAAGCATCAGAACTAATTATACCAAGATGGTGTGTATTCCTGGAATGAGATTCTTTTCTCCTCCATTTTTTTTCTTTCCTGAATTACACTTTGATTTTATCCATCTGGCCAGAAAAGCTCAAGAGAAAGGTGTAGAGGGTGGCAGCAGAGTGCCTCACCCACTTCAAACTGTGCCAATACCAATTACTGAAGTTCAGAGCCAAGAATGATCATTACATAGTACTCTTATATAATAATAGTGTCCAGCTTGTCACAGGTACTGTCTCCCTTACACACCACTACAGAAGAAATGTGTACCATTTCAGGAATGCTACACATGATACACATCAAAGGCCAGGAAACTGCACTCAAGAACAAGACCTTGAAGTTCTCTGGAAAGAGTTTCAATGCCAGAAGCATTCAAAAAAGCACATGCAGGGCACTGAGTAAGAATGTTCTCCTGAAATGTAATTATGCAACTGTACAGGTCTGTGGCATATCCACAGCTCCACTACCCAAGGAGATACAGTGCATCTTTCCCCTGCACTGGCCACACCAAGGCCCAGACAGAAAAAGGAAGATTTTAATGAATCCTGGTATTCTTTCCTCTGTTACAAACCCAAGGGGTCATTAAAAATGAGTCCCAGGAGTGCAAAACAAAGGCAATGGTTTTTAACATGAGGTTTTTAAGTTGCCAAAAATCTTTGTTTCAGAATGGTTATATTAAAAATGTACGTAGGTTAAAGAAGTTACTGGACAAATGAATGGAAAAATATCAAGGACTATTTCACGTGTCAAGTGTATCAAAAATGTTTGGTTAAGTACACTCTGGCGTTGTGGAGGGCTGTGAACTTCCAGCTGTCTGTGCTCCCTTGGAGGAGAGAGGCCTGAGGGCAAAAGGGACACTGTCTCCAGCAACTCACTTCTAGGTTACTGCGACCAACCCCCGCATGCTTTGTTCCCCTATGGTAATACCTTGTATCCAGTTGGCTAATTGGTTCCCACCCCACCCCTTGCCTTCCCCATAAAAAGGGCCCTGAGGCTGCCTTGAACCTAGGGAGGTTTGGCCCTGGCCTCCCCTTTGCAGGGGCTGCTGGACCATTAAAGCTACCCCTGTGGAATTGCCATACAGGCCTCCTGTCTCTCTGTCCCCGAGTTTGCCTCGGGTGATCTCACAAAGAGCTGAATCACAAGAGCTGGAATCACTTGTAGCTGAGAAATCGCTACACTTGCTGGGATCACCCACTGTCCAGGGGGGCTTGCCCTCGCCCCTAGAAGAGTTGTTCTCTGCAGGACACTCTCTCTAGGAAGGCCGTGGCATACTGGTGCTTGACAAGCATCAGACCTCCAAAATAGACATGGCATGGCTGCTGGAGGCTGGGAGCACCATGAAAGTCCCACCATTATCTCTCCAGTTGTGTCAATATTCACTATTAACTCCTGTCAGCAGGCAGGAAACAGCCCAAATGAGCCTGAGCTGCGGCCACAACACTTCAGCAGAGGATCTGGCCCAGCCAGGCCCTGCTCAGCACACACAGCAGCATTTATTCACAGGGTACACGGAACAACCCACACCTCTCTGAGCAGGAACAAGCACTGCAAAAAATTAAACCTCACGCCGTGTAGTGTATCAGACCAACCATCAGCAGATGTTAGGAACAAATGTACTGTAGGGAGGGCACTGCAGAAGGAATCTTCTCCCTATTGCTCAGGAGCAGCTGGTACAAGCAGCACCTGCTCACCAGTGAAACCAAACACTAGGCTGCAACAGCAGGACAACTAATAAATGCTGAGTTTCATCATCCCACAGGCAAGTGATGGTTACCAGTTTAATGCTGCATTCTCCTAACTGTAGAGCCCAGCAAGTTCTGAGAGGTTTTTCCCCACACATCCTGCAGGTAGGGGCTGTTGCTAACAAGGGCTTTCTGTCAGAGCAGCATCAGAACAGACCTGCATCCCAAAGATGCAATGGTCTTTTACCTAACAGAATATCCACCAGAACCTCCAAATGATTTGATAAATTAAAATGATGCAATGATTAAAACCAGACTGAAACCAGCATCCACCATCCAAGTGAAAAAGTCATTGGCAGAGCAGTGGCACAAGGGGTGTGGACGAACAATGCACAGGAGATTCTGACTGCAGACAGCTCTGGGTTTGATTTGCTCTCACTTCATCCCTTTGTTAACAAAGTCAGTAGCATTTCTCTAGAATCCAAGTCTAGCTTCAATGGGATCAATATTGGGGATAATCACCCACCACCTACTATAAATGTGTGCTGTGCACGGACAGGAGGCAGGCTCTGATGCCCCAGCAGCGGGGTTCCCGTCACGGAAAGGGATTATTTACACTGGGCTTTCCTTCCCACCTTCATTAGCTCTGACGAACAGGGCCTGCCTGCCCAGGATCCTAACGGGTGCAAAACAACTGCAACTCTGAGGAGGCTCTTAATACAGACCTCGATCTTCAGCACATTTCATCAAACTGGGATGATGTACTCACTGCCTTCGTTATGTTAGGGCTTCCAGGTCACTAAATAGCAAAAGTCTTCTGACAAAAGGAAATGTCTCCTGATAATGACTTTATAATGTGCTTGTGATTCTTGTGCATAGGCTGATGTTGATGCTGTAACTGTGGACTGAACTAGAGCTGAGTTCTGCTAATTGTACCACACTGTATCCCTTCCCTTCAACCACAGGAACAGGGAGCTATAAAAATCTGAAATCAAAGAACAATTGTATTAGAGAGGTTCTGTTGTGGCTGACAAGTTACACAAGACCGCACATACAGTTCTGGTGTGGTTTTCTTTTCTTTCTTCCTAACAAAAAGACTCCATCAATGATGCAATTGTAGCGTCCTCAATTTGGGTTCTCTGAAATTAGATGGAGTGTAAATCAGAATTACTCATCTGAAAATGTTTTGCAAACAGGAAGAGGTCAAAGAGCTACAGCAGTGATTCTTCATTCGCAGTGGTGTGTTCTGTAGGGTCCCTGCTCTGGTCTGAGCTACGAGGAAGAGGAAGGAGAGCAATGCCTTGGCTTCTCTTCCTTGAATGAATGCACTCTCACATTACCTTGTCCTGGTCACTGCACAAGCACAGGGACAGCTGAGTCCTGGAAAACTGGGCACTGACATGGTGGGACCTATTCAAATGGCAGTGTCAGAAGTGGTGACAAATACTGAGAGCACAGCCTAAGCTTGCTAGCAAGGGGAGAAAAAGTGTCCAGGAAAGTATGTACAGGAAGAATGGGAGGACCATCTTGGAAGATCAGTTACTCGAAAATTCAAGCAAATCATACAAATCCTTTTTTCCACGTAGTAGAAATTCTACATAATTTAGGTGTTAGTAAAAGGCAACATGTGGAAATATCCCACTATAAAGTCTGAATGCTGCTCAGGAAGGCACTACTGGCATTTACATTCTGGTCTGGGCACCAAGTCCCTGAAGGGCTTATCCAGTTCGTCCCAAATTCAGAGAACAATTATTTTCTAGCCCAGAGGAACGTAAAGTTTATTTTACTTTAAGACCCCAGGAGTGCAGGGCATAGGAACCCTGGCAAAATAACACCTGAGAAAAGGAATTTGAAAATACCATTCAGATTAAAAAAACCACCACAATGAGAAAAGAGCTTTCTAAGTTAAAGGATAACTTGGCACAGCCAAAAAAGGTTACAGAAGTTAGAAGATCTCTAGCCAGCCAAGGAATGAGAAGATCATACTAAGAATATCTGTACTAGGAGCAATAAAGCAAGATTCTCTTTTTTACTAAGCTTGACACAGATCTAGCACTAATTGCAGTTGTGTTCACCACAACTAGAAGGGCTGCTTTGGATCATCTTTTGATTTGTGTTTGGGTTTTTCAATTGCACCTGCTCATTTGGTTTTAGTGCATGTAATGTAAAATTGCATCTACAATCCAAGCTACACCTGTAAGTAAGGAGTGTCCTTCAGATGCACAGAACAAATCCCAGGGGTCAGGTGGCTCCTGGCTGTCAGTTGTGTGCAGCTCTGAGCCACGGGAAAGGGAAGGGGTTGGAGTGAATTCAGTAAAAGGGTTACAATAATCTGAATGATGTCACATTTCCCAGCCTCTCTGTGGGGACACAGAGTTATCACTGCTAGTGGTTCATGATACTTTGCCCTCACGCTGATTTGTTGTTGTTTCTAGTCTGGAGTAACTGTAATAATACAGCTGAAATCTTTCTTTCCTAAAATAAATACTTCAGTGAGAGTGGATTCCCTGTCCTAAAACCAGCACGAATTTATGACCCTTACTCATCTTTGGCTTTGCTAGCATATAATTTTCTGCAATGTATAAGTGACAGGTTTGAATTTTAATCTGTAACAGATGAAATCTTGAAAGGAGCTGTTGTCCAGTGCTGGAAAAATACCTGTCAAGATCAGGAATGGGGAGTCCAGACATTTTACCTATTTTTTCCACAAATCTGATCACAACTGTGTAGATGCAAAATAGAAATTGTTTGTCTTGTTATCTGGAGTTCGAGGAGACTCATGACAACCACTAACAGACTGGTGGTGTTTCCTAGACAGTAGAAAAGCAAGCACTGAATATGAAAATAAAGAGTGGAGGGAAGAGAGAGAGCGCATGAGGGTGTGGAAACAGTGACTGCTGTGCTGCCCTGGACCTGAAAGGCAGCCACACAGGAAAGAAATGCTTCAGATGTGACACAGTGCCATTTCCTGCATTCCTCTGTTGGTCTTGTAGGGCCCTGACCCAACCCACCCAGCCTGCTGAGGAGGCTGCAGGTGTACTCAGGTGCCAGTGCAGCTCCCTTAGCCAGGCTGCTCAGTTACCCTGGTCTTGCTGGGCTGGTCTGGGGAGAGGTTGGGCCATCTGCTGATTTAAAAATCCAACAGAAATAAAGCACACCTTCCCGCTCTAACACTTTGCATTTCATGGTGATAAATAACTCTTACAAAGGCAAAACCAATAATCACCTTGAAACTGCAGATTTGCAGAGGCCAAAACAGCCAGGGTGGGGGCAGAGAAGGAAAGTACAGCAAAAGCATGGAATCAGTAACTGCAGAGGGTGGAAAACAAACCATTCTGGAGCCAGACAAGTCAGTGCCCTTACTAAGCTGGTGCTGAGAGCAAGCATGTGCCCAGAGCAGCAGAGCTCCTGTGCCAGTGCCATGATCCTGTGTTCCCACAGCTCACCTGGAACAGCTCCGGTTGCTGCCAGGTAATCTACCCAAGTCAGTCAGGAGAGGACGAGCCTGCACCTCTAAACTGCTGCCTCCACAGCTGGCGTGGCTTTGCCTGGCATGGAGGTCATGTTCTCCTCAGTGGCTCGCCCCGTGCGGCGCTGGATTAAGTATGGGCAGGAAGTGGTAACACAAGTGAAGGACCTTTTTCAGTGCCCCACGCTCTGCCAGTGAGCGGTGCCCAAGCAGCTGGGGGGGAGCATGGCCGGGACAGGTGACCCAAACTGGCCAAAGGCTGTTCCATTCCAATTCCCTGGAGTGTCACGCCCAGTATGGACACTGAGGGCGACTTACCTGGAACGGGCCGATCGCTGTTCAGGGACAGGCTGGGCATTGGTCAGCACGTGCTGGGGAATTGTGTTGGGCATCACTTCTGTCTCCCAGGTTTCAGTCCTCTCTCTCCCTCTCTTTCAGCATCAATATTACTACTAGTATTACTATTATATTTTGTTTAAATTATTAAGCATTTTATCTCAAACCATGAGGTTTCCTTCTTTTTCCAGTTCCAGGAGTAGGTGGCCAAGCAGCTGCACCATACTCAGCTGCCAGCTGGGGTTAAACCAGGAAAACAGCTTTTATACAACTATTTATATACTAACATATACCTTAATATACATATATATATATAAAAGCAGCTATAAATATATATCTTTTAAATATGCATGCATATACTTGTTCATATATACTGTATGTCTCAAATGCTGCATGCATAGCTTAAGGGAGCTCACAAATACTCACAGACACGTACAAATGCATGTGTAAATCAGTGCATGTACACAGACGTGTGATGTATGTACACATCCATTTCAGTGTGTACATGAGCAGACCACTGATACAAATGGAGAAGAGAATCCTCACAGAGACTCAGACAGGATCTGTGTATGCAGTGCCTCAGAAGTGGGGAGCAGGAGGACAGGCAGCTCTAGAAGTGCCACAGGCACTCCTTTAAGTGACCTTGGGCGGTGTCAGGTGTGTGTGGCTGAGCAGGGACAGGGTTCCTGCAGGGCTCCATCAGTAACTCACCTGGTCAGCGATGAGCCGTGCCAGGACGTCCATGCGCGAGCCCGACTCCGAGATCATCTTGGCTGCGTTGATGACATCGGACGTGTGCTTCAGTGGGCCTCTCCCCCTGCAGGGGAAACATAGAAACTGAGGATCAATCACAGCCTTGCAAACTAGGTGCAGAACAACTCAACTAAACAAAGTGATTAATCCATACTCAGCTGACAGAAATTAAATTCCATCCCCCCAACCATTTTGTTTTCATGTCCCACAAATTTGTATTGTTTGGCATCAACGGGATGCAGAAGTACCAGAAAGATGTCGCACAGTTTCTCCATACTGAAAGCACAACCCATGCCAAATCCTGATTTTAAGTTTCTCAGGCGGTTTGCTTTTCCCAGGGTTATATGAAGTTCTTTGCCCTTCCAGGAATTTTCTAGTAATATGTTCAAAGGAAGTTCAGCTCAGTGTGGTGTATTCTGAGAGCCATTATGGATAGCTGCTCAGAAAAATAGTGAGGTTGGTTTGGCTGGGGTTTTTTTAAATGTAATTGGTGTACCCAAGCACCAGTGATGTATGAACATCATTGTATGTGATGTATGAACAGGGCTGCAAATCAACTTGCACATGCCACTCAGAACACAGATATGCCGTATCTGAAAAATACTTCCCAGACAGTTTCAGAATTTCAATCTAGGAAAATAGTCAAGTTCCTGTGAATAGTCTGCCAAAAAGTCAGCCTCTTACTCTGTACGCCCCCCTCCCAGGCCCAAAAAGCTGCTGTAATTACAGGAGAATGTTTCTAGGAACTAAGAAGTAAAATGTGAATACTTAAGGCAGGAAATACAACAGCCATTTTTCTCACATTTGCTTGAGCCTTAGCCTCTTTAATGCTGAAGCACTTCAGCAAAACTAAAATCAACACTTAATTGTACTTCATGTATGTATAAAGTGAGCAATGCTGCTGAACTCAGCTTTGTCTTCCAACTTCTTTGACAGGCATACTTTTAGTTTTACTATGCATTTAATTCCTGAAGGCCCCATATCAATTTCCAAGTTCTGCACTGGACAAAGGAAGTAGACAACATGAAAAAAATTAATGTGACTCTTTGTTCAAATGAGAAGACCCTTTTCCTCAAAGTCAGTATGGTTTCATGTGTAAAGAACATTCCAGTAAAAAACTCATTTAGCCTAAAAATATTACAGTATGGACCTGCACAAACACTGCAGTCAGGAAATGACAATGATGACAATACGACATGGCAGATAAGGTTTAATCTCTTCTTGATTAATCACATTGCTTAGCAAAGAACTACTGCTCCTTGGGGGAAAAGCATACTTTACTAATTATAGTTCCTCGTTCTGAACTCTGGAAGCCCACATTTGGAACAACCTAGAATCAGGTATTTTACACATCATTTTTCTACAGAAAGGCACCTTCTTGTTATGGCAAACCTCCTTGGCAGATTGATCAGTTTGTAAAAGAGTAACAGTGTATGTGGGGAATGAACTTGCAAACGCAATCCCCTGTACCTGGGAGTCAGTACTCGACCCCTCACCCATACCCTTCATTTGCCTCTCCTGGTCTTTCCCCTTTGGATCCTTAGTTGCACAACCCAATTCTTATGAGCACAAACTGACTCTCCTCACCATTCCAGGCCACTGGTTCATTGCTTTTTGCACTGCAGCAGGTCAAAGGCCAGAGGTTTGTCAGGCATCCACAGCACATCCTTTAGGGGCTCCACAAACTGCCAGCAGCCCAGTACCCTCCTGGGAAGGTCCAACCCAGGCACCAGCCAAGCAACACCAAAGGGGAACACAACCCAGCATTAAAAGGGCCAGGAAAGGAGAGGTGGCAGGAACAGTTCAAGCCATTTCTGCTGAGGTAACTCTTGTATCAGCAGCAGCTTTGCTGACATTTGAAGCTGGCTGAGTATTTTGAGGGTAAGTTAATTAATTAAACTAGCCATTTTCTTGTACTCTCAGAGATGTAACGAGAATTAAACAATTCCATCCCCAAAAAATTACTTCTGAAAAATGAAGTATTAGTTTTCACCACAAACACAGCCACCATGAGAGCCACTAGAGGAACACTCAGCAATGACTGTTCACGAGACTTCTGCTCCACTTGGCTCCTACTGCACCAATGGTTCAAGTTCTCCAATACAATCCCTAAAAAATGTGGGATGTGATGCTTCTGAGTAGCCAGCCACAGCTCAGTCTTGAAGTAAATGTTAAATATTTAGAAATGCCTCAGCCTTGTGCTAAAAAGTGCTGAAATCTCAGCACATCAAGGTGCAGGTACAAACACACCAAACTTCACCTCACACACCTCACAGTTCTTCCCCAATGACTTCACAGAGTTCATAACCTACAACAGTAGACTGTGCATTCATTGCATGGAAGATCTAATACATCTGTTTTCCTCATACCTCACTATATCCAAGAACTACCTGTGCTCCTTTTTTTACCTTCATGTAAAATCCAGAGCCTCTGACAAAGCCCAGGCTTAGCTGCCTCGGGGTATGGCAAAATGAGCCATTAGTCCCAGTTTATGTTGTTGGGAAATTCTGAGTACTGTGGAAAGAATACTTGGGAAAGTACACCGGATATGCTGAATCACTGGCCAAAGGGAAGAAACGGAGAGAAGAACCAAAAAAACCAAAACAGGATGCTAGTTCAACTGCAAACACTAAATTTGGACATAAGTAATCTACTGCTTAGGGAGAGAGTCTCTGTAGTACTTCTGTACAAAGCCAGAAGGGTTATTTCAGTGGGTCAGTGTGAACAGGAGTCCCTGAGGCAGAGCTGCTGTGAAAACAGCAGATACCACACCGAGGTTCACACACAGGTAATATCCTAAACAAAGCTCTGCTGCCGCTTTCCGTTTGGGTAAGACTGCAGCTGCAGGTCTGTGGGGGGTTCCATGAAGGGAGCTTGGACACAATGGAAAGCTGTGCGGAAAGGATGATTACATGTCATAAACACAAGGAGAGACAGAAGGGTTTACTCCCACAACAGTCTGGAGGTTTGGAGTGGGGCAAAGGAGGAATTGTGAGCCGGAGAGGCTGTGGGACACACAGAGAGCCTTTGAGGGGCTCCAGGGCTGTGGTGGGTGGCGAGGTGGTTCCGAGCCCACCTTCTGGAGGAGCAGGCTCAGGGAGGTGCAGAGCAGAGCAGCCACACGGCTGTGCCACCACTGCCAGTGGACAAGAGCAGACAGGTGTCTGTTCTGAGGGTGGGATCATTTCCATCCTCTGCTGAGGGCTCTTCAGTCCAGTGATTTTATTGTTGGCAATGTAACAATGAAATTTCATGGGTTTTGGTGAATAACTGCCAATTTCAATGTACATTGCCTTCTAACAGTAGTGGTGCAGCTGTGCACTTTGTGAATTCCCACTTTTCCTGATTTAGCACCAAATCAGCAGATTCAGAATGCCACTAACTCAGATTAACTCCCTGAATCCAGATGTTAGAGACACAAGAAATCTATTAAATCATCCAGGTTGTTCTCCCCAGCCACTGCGCAGCTCCCTGCCAGTTTTATATGCACTTGCATTTTTTTCTGGCAAGTTTGAAGTATGAGAAAACACTGCTTGAAAGGCTGTTTCCCTGAGCTATCCATCTCACTCTCTGGAACGCTTTTCCAGATATTTCACTTAGGTCTCTCTTTGTATCATCGTAATAGCATCCCTTTCCTCCTACAGACCGAGTCCCTGATCCTCCTCCACGACATGCTGAAGCATCCCAAATTATGGTGGATAGTGCAGACCTGCATGCAATAGCTCATGCACCTACAGCTGTTAAAAGAAAAATATAAAAAACTTTTCCACCAAGTACCATCTGCTGGTCAACAACATCACAAAGTTTCTTCATTGTGGAGTTTTCCACCTTTTCCCCTAAAGAAATTCTAATTTCTCTGCTATGGAAACCATGTAATATTTTAAAAACATTTTTTTCAAGTCAGCTTTAATCTTATTATTTTTTCCCTGCTTCCAGTCTCTAACATTTAAGGCCAAACTTCACCTCACACACCTCACAGTTCTTCCCCAATGACTTCACAGAGTTCATAACCTACAACAGTAGACTGTGCATTCATTGCATGGAAGATCTAATACATCTGTTTTCCTCATAGCTCACTATTTCCAAGCATAAAGCCTTACAGGCTGAGCAAGCTGATAACACATTCAAGGCTATGAAAAACAAAGGAGAGACAAAGTACTGTATTTACAAGCAATTATATCTCCCCAAGGTAGTGATGGATTGTTACTAGAGCTCAAATCGCCTGCTCTATCCAACAACAAAACTGGGAAGAGGCCATAACTAATATAGAGAGAGACATCCAGGTAAGTCTAACAAGAAGGAAAATGGATTACGTACAAAGAAAGCAGTTTGGAGTATCTCCACAAATGTATAGGAGAAAAAACCCCAAAACTTCACCTCAGTATTTCTTGAATGGTCAATCATAGGAGGAAAGAAGTTGGACTGTGTTAATTAGCACAACACCAAGGGTTTTGGGTAATTGTGAAAGAGAGCCTGAAGCCTCTCAAATCTACTCATTCCTGCTCCAAGCCAGGACAAACCGAGAGCAACTCCATCCCTGTCTGCCTAAACTTAACCACAGCGATTAGCAGACAGGGGTATGGGGCATTAGCTTCTGTTTCACACTGAAAGTTCACTCTGAAAAGCAGTGATATTCATGATTCTTACCGTAATGGAAACTTCTACTTCAAGTCCACAAAGTCTTTGCCATCACCTTTTCCAGGAAGAGAAAGTCTTCTGTCTGCAAGCAAAGCCGGTGGCCTCCCCTCAGCACATGCTCCGTACCTGGGGCGGAGCAGGAGGAACAGCCGGAGGGGCTGCACTGAGCAGGGGCTGCGCAACTCCCACCTCACAGCCCCCACACGGCCACGCTGCACAGCGCTCCACGGCAGGAGCTGAAAGCTGCACCGGCAGCTCCAGCACACAACCCCAGCGGCCACAGGCACTCTCCAGTCCTGAGCTCCAGGCTCTGACCATTCTGCCATTCTGCCTAGTTCGTAGGTCCTGACAGCTCCCACTGTAACTGCAGGTTTTCCAGGGGCACTGCAGAGGAGGCACAACTCCAAACCCAGCAATGCATCTCTCTGTTGCTCCAGCCTGAGCTCGGCAAAGGATCAGGTCTGGCAATCCCAACCAAAGCCAGGCCAGTGTCCACCTGAGCAGGCCCAGTCTGGACCACTGTTAGGGCTGGAGGAGGCCGACTGCTGGCAAGGGCTCCGTGCTGCTGGGAGTGGACCGGGACGTTTCCTGAGGCGAAGAAGGTCAGAGCTCCCACCCAGGTGACAAAAGTGTTAGTTCAGGCTCACGTTTGTCCTGAGAAAAGTGCATTCCTTACACTGCTGTGTGGCTGTGTAAGGCACAGCCGTTGCCTTACTCACAGAAAGATACTCCTATAAATAATAATTACCTTTTACAGACACTGTTGTAATTAGTTAATTCAGTTGCCACCACATTCCGAGGTACCATTTGTACCCGCTGCAGTTCTTCCCCAAACACACCGTGTGTTTCTTCTGCCTCCCACTGCTGCCCTGCAAAACACTTCAGTACTGGCATGGTAGGAAATCTGGATTCCAGTCACACATTCTGATCTCTATTCCATGAGCTGTTTCTGAAGTTTGCTTTCTCTTTTATTAATCCAGTGATTGTGTGCAGTCCTGGAAGCAGGGATAAGGAAGCAGGATTCACACCTCGTTCATTACAAATGCTCTACACTTACTGAGTGAATCATTTTTTCCTGCAGATCACTTTGCCTGCCCCTCCCAGCTGAATGTACACAGTTTTAGATGAAATCTGTGAAGGGCCTGGTGTTCAAGGATGAAAAATTACGCTTTTTAGAATCACAGCTATAAACAAAAATCCCTTTTATTACACCTGGCTGCACATCTCTATCAGTTACACCTACACAAACAGGAGGCAGCAGAGCTCCTCAGAAAATCCATGTGGGGAAAAGGTAATTGGAGATTGTACAGGTGGATCCCAGAGCTGACCTCTGCCAGTTCGTTATAGCTGTACACACAAGAGCAAGGAGGATTTTCGTTTCATGCATTTTCTGTCCCTGTCTGGGTTTACAGGTTTGGAAATTAGGAGAAAAGAACTCATAATGCTGGCAAAACTAAGTAACTGAAAAAGGCCAAACCCCCACGCGACATTTACAGGTGCAATGGCTGAAGCAGGTCTATTCCTTAACAAAATTAATGTAATACAAATGAAAGTGTAGCCAGATGAGAAAAGGGCAGTGTAAAAAAAAACATTAAAAGGCATGAAGTAAACAACCATAAACTCACTGTAATAAATAGCATTTTGTAGGTAGAAGTACCTTTTGTAAGTAAAGGAATTTAAGACTCAGAAAAATACCTGGATTCTATGGACCCAGGAATGGGACAGTGAAGTTTCAGGCAGTGTGAACACAGCATATATACGTATCTGTCTGCTCTGTATTTCTGGAAGTGAAAATGGGGTTAATACTGGAGTTTCTTTTCCTTTCTGCCCTCCTGCACTGGTAAGACGTGAGGTCTGCATCTCCCTCCAAGAAGAATAAGGGAGAGGAGGTCCAAAAGCACAGGCGTTGTACTGCAAGAGTGGGGTGATACACACAAACCCAAGCTGAGTGTTTTGTAAAGGAACGTTACACAGGCTGTTCTGGGTAAGACTGGTTTGAACTGGGTTGGTAACTTTTTGACTGTGCAGAAGCCAGCTCCTGACCCTGGTGCCCTTCCAAACCTCTTGGCAGCAATGCCAGCAGAGCAGCTGCCCCATTTGTCTGTCAGTTCCAAATGGTGTCTGCTGAGGGCAAATAAATCCTATCAATTTGTAATCAAACAAACAAGGAGCATGCAGAATATAACACAGATGAGTAACAGCCCACATGATTTTTCAAGCATAAATATTGTCAGACTAATGGAAAATACGCTTTTATGGCTTCTGGAAAGATAAGAAGCTGTAAATACCATGTATCTTCAGACAGGGTTCTGAAACCTTCTCCTGTTGCGTTTTCACGAACTGCCTATACAATACATGGAAAATAGATGAAGTCATTGCTAAGGAGATGCCAAACTTGGAAGAGCACACTCCAAGATGGACTGGTTATCAAAGGGCTGCTGTCACAGTGGAGGGCAAGAGAGAAGGAACCTGGTTTCTCTGGGATCTGCCTTGCTGCCTAAGCTGCTCAGTTCTTTATTCATGACTTGAATGAAGGGAATAAAGAGAATGCTTAATGAACTTACATTTGATACTGATGTGGAAGAAGAAGGAAATAGGCTAGGAGGCCAGATTTGGAATTAAGAATTACCTGAGAAAAACAGGAAGAAAAAGTAGATGCAATGAAAAAAAAAGGATACGTGCACTCAGGTAGGAAAATCAAACACAGAGATACACATGGAGAGTCAGTCCTTACACAGTGGGACAGTGAGAGGCACTGAGTTTTAGTGGATCACAAATCCATCAGGAATCAGCACTAACATGCTGCAGAAGAAAAGGTAATGGGAAAGTGGCAAATACACAGGAGAAATAAATAATCTGCTCTTTTTTACAGTAACAAGGTCTCTGTAGGAGAATTCCTGGAAAGATGTAAGACTTCATTTAGGAAAGAGAAGACCGAAAGCCAACAGAACAGATTCGGTTTGGGTTTGCTTCCTAAGCTTCAGCTATTCCAGTGGAATAGGCACTGAGGCTCCTCCTGTTCAGTGGCAGGTGCTGTGCACAGGGAACTTGTGGCACTCACACAGAACAAGGTGCAGTGCCAGTGATGTCCTGTCCAGTGCCAACCATGGCACGTCCTGTCCCACAGGCATCTGTCCTGTCGCAGTGGCCACCCAGTTCCTGGGAGCTGTACTTCCATACTTTCCCCTTCTCCAAGACAGAACGATAATGCAACTCTGGCTAAAGAAATACTGAAAATGAAGGCCAGTGAAAAAATCCACAGGATTAGTTAAAGGCTTTACACCACTGTGGCAGTGAAATGGGAATTGAAAACTACTGTTATTTACAGCAATTTTTTTACATCAATACAACTTTATATCAGTCCTATGATTCTTTCTTTTCCTGCCCTACTATCTAGATACTCATTGTTGATCTCACATTGGTAGTTTTCTTATCTGGGTCATCCTTCTCTCCCCAAGTCCCCTACGCTTTCACCAGCTCTACAAAATGAGGCCAAGCTCTTATTTAGAAGGCTTTGCTCTACGAGGGATCCAGTCATTTATTTTTGTTGCTCTTACTTGCTGTATTGTGCAACCCAAGACCAAACTACAGCAACCAAAAATTTTCTCAGCATTTCATACAATACAGAAGCAGATTTTTCAAAGACCTTCAGTGACTACCAATTTCAATTCTGAGAGCCACATCCAAAATTCCCTGAATTTCACTAAAACCCCGATAACTTGTGGTTTCTAAGGAAAACCTGAGTGCTGTGGTAATTTCACAAAGCACCTGGAAGACCCTGCAGTACATTTGTAACTCATCTCCAGTGCCACACCTGTGCAGCAGGGACTTGTGGGCACGGCCCTGCCTCCCCACCCACCCCAGGTGCTTCCAGGAACATGGTCCCTGGCTCTCCATCTGCTACAGCCCTCAGCTCCATCCATGACAGTGTCTGCTCCTGACCTCCCCACGCTTTTCCCAAAGCCGGCCATCTCTCACCTGTAACAGACAGCAGACTGCACCACGACCAACACAATGTCCTTCATCTGTAGCACTGCTTGGACAATGTACTTGAGGATACATAAGCACTGAAGGGACCTTCTCCTAATGAAATCTGAGTTTTCTTCCTCTCTGCTTGGATAAATGAAATCTCCATACAGCAATTTAAACATGGCAAGGACCAAACAGGCATATTTCTAAGCTCCCATACTCTATTTTGTCAGCTGAATAAACTTTGTTAGAGAAATCCAGGCACTGAGCTGCAGGGTCAGAGGTGAGCACTGCAAAACAACTGTCACTAGAGGTACTATTGGTCCCCAGTTTTAAAGAGCAGAGAAACAGAAAGGAATTCCTGCTTCAGAATGTAGTCCCATATAGCAGAGCACTGCTCTAGCATCCTGATCGTATCACTTGTGGAACTGAGAAAGCCTGATATAATCCAGAGGGGAAAATGCTGATGTTACTCGAGTAGTTGCTGATAATAATGTTACCTATTAAAGACTTCACAATTTGGAACTGCATCTTAAAATAATACAGGAGAGGACACAAAGCAGCAGTCAGGTGGGAACAGAGGAAGGTATGTCAGGAGAGGAGCTGTACCTGCAGCCTGGGAGACAGAAAAGCAGCTGAAATTCTGTCTATAAGTTGTTAAATCACAATTCTGACAGAACTCATCACAGCAACAACAGAATGTGGGAAGCAAAGCATTGAAGGGGTATGTTTGTACAGGTCTGACTCTGATGCACTGAATATTTATGTGTGCAGTAACCAAACAGCAGTGTCTGGATGTTTACATACACTATTTATAGAGATGAAAATCGAAGAATGGTGGGATCTTCCCACACTGACACTTGTGCACACACAGACACCCTTTCCCTTCACTTCTAAATCCTGAAGTCCAAATCTTCTCTAAGATATTTGCAATTCTCTTGCAACCCTGAAGAAATGTGTTAATGAAAATGTGCAGTTTCTATCCAGTTGAGACCAGCAACAGGAGGTACATATATTAAATAAACAAATAAAACACCACATAATTAAATACTTTTACCTATATATAAAAAAATAACATTATCAAATTCTCATTGCAATCTAAAGATGAAAAACACTTCACAAAGCTCACTGATGCTGAACTGTTTTATCAGCGGATTTTACATGGAACTAAAAAAACCCAAAATAGAATGTCAAAAGCCTGTAGTGATGAAAACAGTGGAATGAGAGGAAGCTGCTCTCCTGCAGCAGGTCTCAGCTGGGTATAAACTGGACTTTGAGGATGCATCTTACCAAAGATTGCAAGAGAATTCCAAACATCCAAGGGTGTCCATCTGTGTGCACAAGTCAAAGTATGGCATGTCTTAGATTTTCAACTCTGTAAGTGCATATAAAAATAGAAATACTTCTGTGTTTGGTACTAGTTTGTTACAAAGAGATTAATTATAATAAAAGCAGTGGTTTGTACAAGATAGTGCACCTGAGTAAATTTGATTATGCCTTTTGTAGGCAGATGGCATCCATGAAACTCAAGTTTAGTTCCAGAGTAAACTATTTAGAGGTGCAGAAACTGTTTTCCCCGGTTTGCTATTCCCCAGACACTTTTTCCTGTGCCACCAGAAACATCTCCCCAGATTCCCTGTGAGCTCTTTCTCACAGCCATACACAAACACCATTAATGCAAAGTGAGGGAACACCACAACATCTCAAGTGTTCTGCCATCTCAACCAGGCATCAACTGCGTGTCTCTCACCTCTTCTCTCTTTCTGCTTCCAAATCCAGCTTTTCAAAGGACACTTTCATTTTCAGTCACTAAGGTCAGCAGACCTTACCAGTCACCGGCTTTAATTTGCTGCCTGTCATTTTAATCACTATGTTACATACCCACAGTTACTGTTTTGGTGATTGCAGGAAAATTCTCTGCTATTTGCCTCATCAATCCCCTTTCTCCCATTTTTTTGTCATGAACAGAAATCATCTGGAGATTTTAACCTCCCTAATACAGGAAGCCATCCAAGAGCCTCACAGACTGTGGTTCAGGAATTTCTGCACTCTGTGAGTGGAAGCGACTGGCTTCTGAAGAAGGAACATTAAAATTGTAGGCATACATCAGGCTCTGAATGCACGGCTCCCCTGCACTCTGAGCTGGGCTGGGCAGGGAGGGGACGATGCAAAGGACACGTCAAGGCTCCTCCTTGCCCAGCAGGCCAGCACTGCCCTGGTACCCCCAGGCACTGACAGCCTGGCTGCAGGGGCACTCCCGGCTGTCTCCTGGGAAAGCTGGCACAGCAGGCACGGAGGTGTTTGGCTGTGTGCAGGATGTCTCAAATGTGCCCAGCTGCAGCTGCACATCTGCACCCTCCCAAAGCACAGAGGTGAACTACAGCCCAGGCAGCTCTAAGGAATCCCTCTGCAGAGAGGCCCATCTGCTTCCCACTCCTGTGGGCCACGTGCTGAATTTTCAACAGGAGTTATAACATGCTCTAGAAAAAGCAAGTCTTAAGAGCCTGGAAGGAGAAAAAATGCCATGGGAGGGGCAGTAATGAAACAAAATAGGAGTGTGAGCAGTACAGAGCAAAAACAGAGCAATGCCTCTTAAGTAAGTCAGTACTGCCTTCTAAAATCCTCTCGCTATGATGTAACCTTTAAAAAATGAAACATTCTCTTTGCTTTTCAAAGTTTATCTTTTCAGTTCTCTAATAAGAAAAAGCAAACATATTGTTCTGAAAATCACTATTAATGTCTTTTCTTTGAAAGAATCCAGCCGCATCTACACCCACACTACTTCCTTACCCTTTCACAGAGCATGCTTTGCAGCAAGGCCTGTTCAGCAACTCAGTGAATCCCAAAAGGTAGAGTTCATGGCTTTATGACCACTGTACTATCATTTTTTTGAGGTATTTATTCCTCATTTAATTGTGTCATTAAAAAAAATTACATTAATGGCAGACCTTACCTTTTGAGATTTCCCATCAGAGTACGGACACTCATGAACTGAGAGTTTAAACTGAGTTGCAGGAGCCTGGCCCAGGGCCATGCTCTTGGGGGAAATCACCTCTCTAAACCAGTCTCTGGGCTCTCCAGTGCCAGCGCCCTCCTAGCAGCATCCTCATGTGGACTGAGACCTCCCAGGACATCCCTGTGTCCCTCAGCTGGCCCGTGGTCCCACACAGCCCCTGCAGCCTGTGCCTAAGCTGCACTGCTGCTCAGGAACCAAACTCACCGATCCCCCCGGCTACAGAGAGGCAGCGGGGCTGTCCTCGGCCAGCAGCTCTGCCCCTGCACATAGGGCCACTGCTCCGAGGCCAGCCACTGGCTCATGGGGGCAAATGGCCACAGGGGACAAGACGTGCAATTAAATGAGCAGGGAAGCACATTCTAGGAAACATCAAACTGTCACTGTGAGAACAAAGCAGGGATGGAGCACGCGGTAGGATCTGACCTCACTTATTTAATGGCATATACGAATAAACAGAAAGCACTTTCCCCTGGGCCTCGAGCAGGTATGAACATTTCTGGGTGTAGAAAATAAACTAATACAAAATATAACCATGCATTTAAAACCACAAGCTACTTGAAGAGCATTAGGTATTCTGGCAGATGCATAAATAAACATCTGAATTCCGAAAGTTCAAGCTAAAGGTTGAAGGTGCCAACTACCCTCTGGGCAAGGAGCTGTAAAGAATCTTAATTACATCATCACAAACCCAGATTAAAATACAATAGTGCACTTTACTTACCCATGGAAAAAAACGGATGGTAGCAAAGAAAACACAGACACTGTGAAGAACTGATTTCTAATGGATTTTTAGATTTTTCAACAGCAAACAAAGCAGACTGTAAACTGATTATCCAAAAATAAACATTGAAAAACCCAAACTCGGAGTTCAGAGAGCTCTTTTTCATGAGCTCCAGAGACAGAACGACTGCCGTGAACAAGAGTCACAGCAGGAGACCTCTGGATGAGTAATGGAGGGTCACAGTGCCAGCTGTTGGATATACCCAAAGAGCTGCAACTGTGCATTTACATGTGCTCTATGACCAAGCTGTCATTCTGGAGCTTACACTTGTGATCTGGTTTTTCCCCTAACCCAAGTGACCGCAATCCCACTGATCAGCTGACAGGAGAAACTGCAAAGGAAGGTAGATTAATTATTTTCAGTTTGCTCTCAGATGTCACGGTTAGTATCATTAACCACCGCATCTGTTTCGTGGCAAGAGAGTACCACACCTTGTGGAGCAACTCTCTACATGGAGACCACGCTGCAAGTAAAGATCCTGTATCTAGATTTCAGTACCAGCCAAGCAAACTGGAAACTGGGACACAGGCACAGACTGCTAGGTGTGTGAACACAGCTGCTGAGAGGTCTTTTAACACAACTAAGCTAAGTGCGGTATCAACAACTCAGTTTTAATTCTGAACCCTTCTTATCTCAAATTTTCTCATTCCTTTTGACTATCTCTTCAACCACAGTAACTAAAAAAACCTCATCCACATCTCAGAACCCCCAAAACTGTCCAAAAAGTTGTGCTGTTTGGATTACTTGGGGGGAAGGGGAGTATTTTTAAGGCTCAAGGCTGCACGCTGGTCATGTCTCCAGGCATTTAATCATGAAAGCCCAAACCATTTTTACCTTTCAATCGAGGTTATTGAATTGCCATGACTGCAGTCACTGGGGACACCTCTGCAAGAACTGACAACAAAAAGTATCTTCCCATGTGAAGCAGAGGTCTGAGAGGCTCCTCTACCCACAGGTCTTCAGAAGCAGTCATTTTAGGGAAAAAGCAGCTTGTATTCCTAGATGCAGCAGAAAATTGGGAGGACTGACAAACCCGCTGAACAGCAGTAACCCCAGGGCTAGGAGGGAGGCCATGCTGTGGCCACATCTGTCCCAGGCACCTGAAGCTCTGCACATGGAGCCTCTGCAAGCCCCTCTTTGCTTCCCTGAGACATCCCATAGATTCTCTGAGCTGACTCACAGCACAATCCCTTCCCTCTTTCACGGCAGCCCTTCCCGTTTGCAATCCTCAGGATGCAGGGTTTGTCCCGGCCCTGGAACGCCGACTGCCAGGCGCCTCCTCGCCAAGCCTTTAACCCCTAACACCCCGTGCTCGAGGCCGGCAGGGCCACCTCAGGGCCACTGCCAGCTCCTTCTGCTTCGAACATGGGCTATTAACAACCCTATTTCCCAACACTCGTGCTCACAAGCTACTCATTAACAGCTTCTGAACGCTACTTGAATGAACAAGACCTCCCAGTGGCATAATTATAATTTTAACTACCCAGAATGTCACAACAAAGGAGTCAGTCTTCAAAAAAAAAAAAAAAAAAAACCCGGAAAAATACAAGTTAATCCAAAAATTAAAAACCTCACCTGGGCTACCAGTAGACTAATAACATTTTTGCTCAAAAAGATGTATTTGGCTAAAGGGATATTATGTTACTGCAAAACTGTCTTTCAGAGTGCCCACCTTGTGTTATGCAAAGAAAAAAAACACAATTATAAAAGATTTTGCAACTATGATAAATGCATTTTATATTGGATGAAGTTTAGGATGCATAAGATGGGAATGAAAGAATTTTTGGGGGTTATGGAGTCAATTTTCTGGTAGTTAAACTACTGTATCTTATACTACTACTCTATCTGCATTTATCAAGTTTTCAAGTCTCATCTTCAGAAAACAATGGCAATTTTTGCCAGATTAGGACATTTCCCAAGGGGAGCCACAAAGCTGAGCCCTCTGCATGCCATTCATTATAAACTCAACAGCAACTGGAATTAAGGGGGCTCCTGAACCTAGAGAGGAACCAAGCCAGGACCATCAGAACCAAAATCCTGCCCCAAACATGTAATGATAGGCTGGAAGCTGGCAGTGGAAGACAATAAAATTCACCTTTCAAAATTAGTTCGTTCCACTAGCAGAGTCATATTACAGAATTTCTCAGAAAACTGTCCTCACACCATTTGGTTTTATTTTTTAAAAAAAAAGCATTTTCAGTGTTGCAAACAAACTAATGGCATGATCTATAATGTAATTAAAACATTTTGTAGTAAAAAAAGAACAAAGTACTCATAAAAAATGTACATTTTATGTTATATATGCATCTAGCACATCTGCTACGCCGCTGGGACAGATGTTTATTAATATGGATATCTGATCATATTGCTAGACTGCTAATGGCTCAGTAATCCATCTTCTAAATACCACACAAGTTTCTGATTATATGCAGAACCAATTATCAAAATATTTCCAAAAAATCCTTCTTTACTGCTGTGGCCTGTGAAAAGCATCATTAACTTGCAGCTTGGTTTCAACAACAGGGTACAATAGTTACAACATGTTGTGCTTACAGTAAGTATGTTGTATGAAAGATTTAAAGACACTGCCTCTAATACGGCAACTAAAACAAAATTCTAACTCTCAGGATTAGAAAACCTCCCCTCTTCTTGCCACAGTACTACAGATCATGCCCTTACCTCAATTACTGGCTTGCAGTGAGAGAGTTTAGTTAGACAATGAGACAATTCAGTTAATTATGGAAATATCTGGCTTCAGCTGAACATCAGTGTTTTAAGATTTCTCACACTGTGTAAATAATGATGGATTAAATTAAAGATCATAATATCCTTTTGTAATATCCCAGCACAACTACTGACGCCCACTATGCATCTGTACTCTCCTTCACTGTGGACATACTCCCTCACCAACTCTTCTCCTAATTTCTAAGCCTTCATGAAGGTACAGATAAAGTTTACTTCACTGCAAGTTCACTAAAGAGGAACAAGTACCTGGCTTTAAAATGCAAAGAGGAAACCACTTTCAGACTTTCAGAATAAAAATATCTACTTTGCATTATGACAAAGAACAGTCTTGGAGATAGACTGAAATGCATTTTCTTTGTACTACATCAATCTGACACGTGCCCTGCTCATACTTTGTGAAAAAAAGCAAGTAAACAAGTTCTCATTTATATGGTTGACTGAGAGTTATCAACATCCCTGCAGTACCAAAGGAAAAGGGTTATGATGTTCCCATCCTCCCAGATCTCCCCCATTTTTCATGGTGGGCTCTCCTCATTGCTCTGCTTACATAAACACAGTGTAACGTAGAGACTGTGTGAATGAAATTTGTATTGTCAGCCCCAAGCACTCAAATATCATGAGTCAGGCTCGAAAATATCACAGAACTGGAATAAACACCATGAGAATTGAAATAATACATCTGCAGTTCTTTGTATTTACTTTCTCTTTTCGAGCCTTCAGGGGTCCCATTTTCAGGATTTGCTCAGCAACCATGAAACTTAATTAAAAAATGCTGGAGGTAGGTGAGTTTCTCCTACAATAACATATCTCAAGTGCCAAGACATGAAATAATACACATACAAAGATTTTTAATAATGTTCTGAGTTATCAGCACTGACATATTATACAAGCCTAAGAACAGAGCAGTTAAAACATGGAAGGTCTTAATTTCTGTCTGCTCATCAAATGGCAGTGAGGAAGCTCTCTTGCAGCCACACAGGGGTGAGAGAGAAGTGGGAATATGAGAGGAGAATATTGGCACTGGCTAGAATCCACCACCAATGCAAAAAAAAACCCCAAAACAGAAAAACCCAGAGCAAAACATGAGAAAAATTATTAACAAGGGTGCTGTTTGCTAGAATAGCCTTTGGCAGACAGTCCTGTCTCTTACAGTGCTGTTCAAAGCTCACCTCACTTTGCTTTCCTCTCCACCTTTTTAAGAACATGGAATTTGCTCCAGCCTGGCAATTAGAGAGCATCCATCGTTCCTGCTGCAGAACACTGGGGTGAGGAGGGTATTTCCTTCCCCACAGTGATGCAAGAACTCACCTGCTGAAAGGCCTGGCTGAGACACTGTGAACTGCAGCCAGAATCTGGGGCTTACAGAGATCATTCCTTACTGTTCTGGACTGCCTCGTGCAACCTCAGCAAGACAGGCCATTCCTGATTACATTAATTAGGTACTTCGAGGTTTTCTTAACAACAAAGAAGGCAGGAGACTTTTCTAAGGGACACACAGTTTCTGCAGAAAATTTGTATGAACACAGTTGACACAATTCAGCCAGGCAAGTTACTTGTCATCAGCATCAGTGTCACTGGCACTTTGCTGTGTGTCAAGACAAAAGCATTTGAAAATATGTTTGGCACAGGCTCTCCAGTGAATGAAACTTCTTTCTTGTGTCACGGTAGGTAAAATTTCCTAGCATGGAAATGGGGAAGGGAGTATTTAAGTTGAATAAAGCATGCCCAAAAAATGTGGTAGCCCTGAATAAAAACACCACTTCATCTAATTTTTCCATCCACATTTCATTAAACCAAACTTTTTTCTAAGGCCTAAAATTATAGTGGCAGCTTGTTTCCTCAAGCCTACGGGATTTAAAACTGAAGAGAACTTCTGGAATAAGTTACTGCCTTGGCAGGGAATGCAGCAAAGACAGCTGCTTGTGCACTGAAATCCTGACAAAATCTTGAGGGTTTCTGCTGCTGAGACAGCAAAGATGCGAAGAACGGCCCTGAGTAACTTAGCGAGGACTTCCCTCTACAACAGCCCCATCATCACTCTTCCTCCCACCCTCCTTCTACTTGGTTTGCCTACTGTCAGAAGCCAGGGAGAGACCTTATCTGAGTGGTTCTCCCTTGGGAACGTGGGATGTGCATTCCCAAAGCCAACAAGGGGCTGTTGCTCAAACACCAGCGAGCCAGCACCCGAGAGCTTTGGCATCCTGGGGCCTCAGGGCCTGCCACACTGTGGACAGCAACTGCTCTTGTGGAGAATCTGATGGACTGGTCTGGAAACGCCGTTTGAGGATAAAAAATCCCAAAAAATCGCACAGGCAGTTTAAAAAGGGTATAGGAAATGAAAGATAAGTATTTATTATCTGTTGATAACAATCAACAATCATCAATAACAGATTATCTGTTATTATCATTGACTCTTATTAATCCAGACTGAACTGCTGGTTCCAAAAGCAAAGTCATGGCTTGTGCAGAGGAAAGCTGCAAAAACCCCATGTGAAAAACAGACCATTCTTGAGATGGGTAAACTGCAATGATGAATCTGGATAGCACCTGCCCATTTATAGCCCTGAATACTTGGAAATGCAAACAATGTTTCAGGCATAAATGCAAAATGAAAGGCAATACTGACTGGACGCTTGCAATACCCCTTCCAGCAGCAGTAACTCCCTTGGCAGCAGCTCCTTCCTGCCATATCCTGTGTTTCCCACTCCACGCCAAACCCTCGGTGTAACACAGCACTGAGCTCTCACAGTTCCTGCTAACAGATGTCCAGCATCTGGTGTCTGCAGCTCCTGCCTTCCTGTACAGGCACTGAGAACCCTTTAAGGAAATCACTTTTAGAATATTCATGTTATCCTCATCTGCTACCTCTGACTGCCCCACTTGAAAAGCAGTATCGACAGAGCAGGAAGCAATAATGAAGACATTCCAGAGAGAAACAGAATTATGCATATTCCAGTACAGAAACCTTGAAGCACTAAATTAACTGGGACCTACGATCTGTTTATAACTATTTAGCAAAAAAAAAGTTATTCAAGAGCAGAGCATTACCATATGTCTAGCAATTACCACAGGCCCATACATACCAAAGAGGCTTCTCAGCCATTACCCACTGAATATGCTGCTCTGCATAGATGATTCGGACAACAGGAAAAAGATGTTTAAACCAATGAACAAAATTGAAAATAAACCACTGCTTAATGCTAAAAGTAAATCAAAGGTGTTAGTGTAAATGGCCATCTCAATTTTACACCTAGCTTTCACAGTTTAACTTCATCTCTGTAAGGAGAGACAGACTCACCTCAGGACAGCAACAGAACTAGTGATCAAGTCATCCAGGTGGAAGTGGGAAGCTGATCTGAATGGTGAAAATCAGGAACTACACTCCTGTTTCCTCCTTCTCTGACACTGCACTGATCAGAAGCACACTATATCCACAAGAGCACTCATTCCTGGGGTAGGCCTGCAGGAAGAAGTGTGCTCACAACACCCCTCCCCTCCTCCTTTACAGCTCTGGCTGTATTTTATTTATTTTGCTTCTTGGTATATTAAGGACCTGTGGCCTTTCCATCAACATAAGGAAGACCTCGACGATGACAATGTCAGCTACTTATTTTAGAGGAGTAATAGAGGTGCCTGTGAAGGGATGATCTCAATGGTCTGTGATAGAAATGAGACTACAGCAGGGATCTTTAAACAATAGCTTTTCAACAGGTTTACTACAAAATGAAGCAACCCTACTGAACTCTGAAACTCCTTCCATTAGCTCTCACCCACCCCAGATACACCGAACAGTGTCACTCCTTCCCTCTGCCTTCACAGAATGCCCACAAGCAGTGGGATTATTTGATCCACTCCTTTCTAGCAATAAGAATAGCTCTCAGATGACCTTAACAGTGCAGGATTGAGACAGGTTTGAGAAAATACTGTGAAAGAACATCTTCTGTTTGCAATCTGCCATGCAGATGCCTCTCCATTTCTGCCTTTAGCCACCTCCTTACCAGCTCAGGGGCTGGCTAGAGGCTCGCTAAGGGCATCCTCTTTCTGCCCTCCAGTCCTGCATCTCAACCTGGCAACACGGCAGGAGGATGGAGAGGCAAAACTATTTGCTAACCTTTATGAACAGCAGTGCTCCATCTGAGGTGTACTGAGAGATGCTGAATGCCACTGCCAGTGCCATCTTAAGGAGAAAGACACAGTTTTGATCCCCTAAAGTACCAAAACAGCAGCTGCCAAAAGTACTGAATAGAAAAATGTGTGTTAAAAACTGCCATACAGCGTTGGAAGAAAAAAGTGTGAAAACCATTGGCAGGTTGTGTGAACCATGAAAGGTCCTGGTTTAATTAAAAAAGGTTGGAACAGACTCCAGTCATAATTTCAGCAGAAAACAGCAGTTCAGCACTGTTTCTGTTGTTCACCGTGCTCCCAAGGTGAGCATTTGTGCATAGTTTTTCTCAGAAGTGTGCATATTCCAGAAAGAAAACTAAACTAAAACATTACTAAATAAAATTAATTACATAGGAAATACAGTAAGATTGCTTGCAAACCTGCAGCTTCTGGGAACAGTTATATTTTATTAGATGGCAACTCCATCCTAGCCTGACTCATGGCCATAAAGAAACCAAAGGTTCTTTCCTGTGGAAATTATTTCCTGTGGGTTGATCACTCAGAGAGAAATAAGTTGGACATTTGGTAGGGTGAAGACAGGGATGAGAAATAATACAGGAGAAGTGATTTTGGAAAAACAAAAGCCTCTGAAATAACCATGGCTTCATCTGCACAGAAAAGGGTGGCTACAGCAACTGCTGCTGTTCCCAGTCTAGGGAAGAGGGGAAAGCAGTAATACAAAAATCATTTAGGAGCGACTGAAGTAACGCACTTGAGTAAAGGAAATTCTAACCATACTTCTTCTCCCCAGCCTAGAATGTACTTCTGGCATCCCAAACGACCAAAGCCAGCCACACAAACTGGGGAGCCTGTACTGATTTGGATACAGCTGGGTACCACATCAACCTGCTTTTCAGGGTATGCTGTGCCTTCACCTCACCTACACAACGACATGAGACACATCCAGAACACAAGGAGCCAAAAGCTGACTTCTCTCCAATGCTTGTGGACTTACTGTACATGTGAATGTAAAAGAAGATAGCTTGTATTATAAAATCTCTTCGCTTTGGAAAACAGGACTTCAGGCCTCAAATTTTTTCCCTGTTTTATATTCTGACAGAGAAACCTCGATATACAAAGTTGACAGCATTGCTAAGGGAAAAGAAGCAGGGGGAAGATGGCAGGCAAGTCCCTGTCCCTCATTCCCTTCTGCAGACTGCCCACTTGCCTCCTCACCGAGATCAGAGTGGCAGTCAAGTCACCACCACCCCTTTACTGCAGCCATCTCATCCCGGTAGCCACAGGCAACCCCCTGAGGAGTACCAGCAATTGCTGTCACCAGCTCTGCAAAGCCTATGCAGCCTCAAAAGCAATTCCCACTGATCTGTTTCCTTTCTATTTCACTATCTGCAACTACCACTCATTTTTATGTACCCCCATTAGGTACTATCTGTATTATCAAGTTCACAAACTCTGCAGTAACAAGTCCAGACTTTGTTTCACCAGCCAGGTCAACAGTGCAGTAACTGCCATACATCCGTTCTTGGACAATAAATTGTCAAGAGACATGTGGGTGTACATCAGACTCTGAACACGAGTGATCTCTTGTAGAAGGAAGCAAAACTTTCATTTGAATCAGCATTACATTCACAGAAAAAAAAGTAACCAATATTTTATGTCAAATTTCTGGTTGTAATTAATTCACTGCTGTGCCTACCCTTCCAATGAAGGGGCTGATAACTGCAAAAGTTTCCAGTCTTATTTCTTGGAAGCCCTCCAAAGGCTTAAGCTTCTAACTTCTGCTAATTAATTCAGGAGGAACCTGAACATATGGTGGTATAGCCAAAAATATATAGCATATACAAAATATAGCAAATAAATCCCATAAAAATAGGCCTATATTTTAAAGGGTAAAAAGCTGGAAGAGGTGCTTTGCCTTTTTAATGACTGCTTCTTTATTTTCCTAGGAGACATTGCTGGGTGCTCTCACCCAACAACAGCTTGAGCAAAATAAACATAAAAACAAGACTTGCGTCAAGACACCGAAGCTCAAAAGGCAGGTTCCATGACGTGCCTTTGGAGAATGCTACAAAGCTGTCACTTCCCTGAACACTGTCATGACAACAGAATTCCAGCTCATCACTGAGCACCACCCGTATCCAGCATCCCACGTGACCTTGGCTTCCCGTTCTGGGTGGGCCTGAGCCACAGAACGGCCTAAGAACCTTCTCCCCTGTACCCCAGTGCCACGGCCCCAGGGCACCAGTGGCCCCCTGTGGCCCTGCCCAGGCTCACCTGGGCCCCTCCCACAGCCCACAAGCCCCAGCCAAGCTCTGCCCTGCAGCCCAGCCCAGCCCAGTCCTGGCTCACAGGTACAGCTGCCCCAGCCTTGCTCTCTGGCTGGGTGCTGGCCCTGCCTTGCCAGCAGCTTCTCTCCTGGACAGGCCCAGGGACACGCTGCAGCCCGGCTCTGTGCCCCTCGAGGAACCACGGAGCTGCTCCCTGCTCCCCCTGGCTGGGACTGCCAGTGGTTATCAGCACCCTGTGCTGCTCCTACATCCGATGCTGCTGAATGGAGCAGTGCTCAGTGCAAGCTGGGACTGCACTGGGATCACTCTTGGACCCTGGCTCGCTTCCCTCAGGCGGCAGCTGGGCTATGCCCTCACAATCTCGGGATGCTGCTCCTGCTGCCCCCAGGACAAGGAGGAAGATGCCCAGGGATGGCAGTGGAGCAGCTGCAGTCAGAGTGTGGCTGCCCTGCAGCAGCCCAGAGCTCAAAGGTTCCCGTTCCCCCTCGCCGAGGGGCTGCCCCACCTCTGCCCACCCTGTGAAATGCTGACAGCACACCCTGAACTGCTGCAAGGCAGCCCCGGCTCCAGGCTGGGCGCAGTGCTGCTCACACAGGCGCTGTTCGGACTTGCTGTGTGTGCCCAAAGGAGATGTTCCACCACAGCCCTCCCAGCTGCCCAGGAAATCTGGCCTGGAAGCTGTTCAATTACTGCCTGAACTCCTCTTTACACTCCTGATGCCTCTGCTGACAAAAGCTGATACTTGGGAGCTCTGAAATCCCTCTGTCCTCTGACTATAGCAGTCCCGAAAGATAAAAGGCAAAAGACGGCTCTTTCTGGCACAAGACGTACTGTTTGTCACTAAAACAGGGTTGCATTTGCTGTAATGACACTGATTTTGCAGTTGATTTGCTTCTGGTCCTGGATGGATTTCTGCCAGACGCTACAAAGACCTGTTTGTCTGCCTTTGATTTTGCTATATTTGAGTATGTCTCCATTTTATTAATTTGTTTCTGACTACATATATAAGGCATAGACAATAGTTCCTCATTATCCTCTTTGCCCAACCAACAAACACCTCTTAATCTCTTCACTTTTTTTCCCCTCAGCTTTTATGCTAAGGGTTGTAAGTACTAGATACTCTGAAATAACTGTTACACTAATTATAACATTGCTAAGAATGCAAGGAAGTCACTGAAATCTTACACAGGACTACAGGAAAAATAGCAAAGAAGCAGCAGCTGTTCTCTCTGGTTTTTGGAGGATCCCCTGTCCCCAAGTGAATACCAGTCCCGCTTGGACACTGAGACAGGGATGCTGTGTCAGTACTGCTCTGCCCTGTACCTACACGTGAGGTATAACGAACACATCAGCACAAAGCAAGGATTCCTACAGAAGCAGCACAATTAAGAGCCTTACTGTTCGAAATGGAACACATTTTCTTGCACTTCAATTTATAAAATTCTTTTAGGATGTGGAGCATGTAATTGCTCTAATCAGAGGAATTAATCTTCGCGGCTGCCATGACTACGAGGCATCCTACAGCCCACAAGAAATGATTCAGAAGTGGCTTCACACAGTCCAGCAGTAAGTCAACTAAACACATCACACAAGCAAACTACCACCAGAATTTTTAAGCTGAAGGGTTTTACACAAGACTTTTAAGCAGATGACTGGTAGAATTCTCTTGTGAGAATGTGTCCAGATTTCTACCTATATACATGAAATTTAGGAGTCATTTTCCATTCTAGCTGCAAGTGACTGCTGGTTTGAAATCAATTAAAACATTATTTTAAATTAATTTTCATGTCCACATGAAAAAGGCTCCATTCATAAAAAAAGGTTCCATTTCTGAGCCCTGCTACTTGTATCAATATCTGGTTTTCTTGCAGGAAAAAGAAGAAATTTAAAAATAAAATGGTTTGCAAGCATTGGCAATATAAAAAGTTGAAATTATAAAGGTCAAATGTCAACCTAAATAATTTTTGTCACCTTTCTATCAAAAGTCTGAGTGCAACTGTTAAACTCAATAGCTCAATAATAGGACAGCATTATGTTCACTTTCATTTCTCTTCCGAGGAAACGGAAGTTGCACAGATAAAACACTTTTTTAAAAACAGTTTTCAAATGAAACTGTGAATGCCTCACCCTTCCAAGGAAAGAGGCAATATTTCCTCGGAAGAGAAATGAAAGTGAACATAATACTGCCCTGTTATTGAGCTTAACAGTTTCACTGTGAAAGAATTACACATGCTTATAAGTACAGAAAGATATCCAAAATGTAATTTTGTCACTGAGAGAAGGAAGAAATAGTGACAGAACATCTTTCTGTGCTGACATTTGCTAAAGAGCTTTTATTTTCCCAGAAATTCTGAGAACAATTTAGACTTAGAAGTCTTTCCTGCCTGTACCAGAGCATTATGAATGTCATGTGCTGCCTGCAGTCAGCAGCAAGACTGAGAGATGAGACAAAATGTGTGGTTTGGGTTTGACAGCAAAGGCAGAGAACAGAAGTGCCTAAAACGGTTGTGGTTAAGGAACAACAGCTGACAGAAAAGAACGGAAGACTGCAAAAACAAAGCTGATGCACATAGGCCAGTGTATGTACCTGTCCTCTTCCTACTGTGATGCTGATACGCAGCTCCCATTTATCCTTTCCCTTTAGTACTTCCACTCCAGTTATGAGTAATAGCAAAACCTGACTGCAGCTGTGCATGAGTCAGCTGTACTTTGCCACAGAAATGCTGCAGAGGAAAGGAAGAAACGTTGTGTTCATTATTTTGGCCATTAGCTGTTCGCTGTGTTGGTTTACAGGTATTTCCCATGCTCTGCTAACCTGCAAAGCAGCAAGCACGTGAAGGGTGTGCGGGCGCCTCTGATCCCCCAGCAGCCTCTGCAGCTGCACGCTGCCACCACCAGAACCTGTGGCACGGAGGGAACTCTGTTTAACCCCTAACAAAAGCATCTGAATCAGACGCTGCATTCATCATCTGCTGTGTTTGTTTAATACTACTACTATTGATGGTAATTATGCCTACTACAGGAAAATAAATCCACTTAGCTTGCAGGCGAAGTGGATATATAAATACTCAGAGTAACACTGCCACAGAGCCAAACCATTAATTAATTTTTTTTTCTTGGAATGTTTCTTTTTTGGCTCTAAAACTTCAATCCACCAGGTGATTTCCCCTTTGGAATACAGGGTTGTATAAAATAAGTAATATATTTGGATTTTATAATTTTTTTTTAGAAATTTTACTATCAAAGGATGAATATTTAGCACTTAATTTTTAGAACTATATTGAGTAGCAACTGCCAAATCAGATTAAATACTTGCTGGTGTATATATTTAAGAATCAGCTGAAATTATTTCGACTATTAAAGTGGCAGAAGCGTCCACATAAATATCACATGAAATACCATAGTCTATGCAAGTATCATTAATAAAGACATAGTAGTAGTGTAAAGGAAATTCAGACTCAGTCACAAGCTTTTGAGATGGACAGGAGGACACATACTGGATTTCTGCCTTCAAAATCCTGACTTATTTGTGTAAATATTAGAAGCTCTGTGACATTCAGGCAGAAGGAACAGCCTCAGCTGATTGTGTTACATGGTTTAACTTGGCACCCCTCAACAATCCATCACAAATCAGAGAGCCCATGTTTATTTGAGAGCAACAACTGCCCGAGGCCACTGTATGCAGCCCTGGCAGGCCAGGGATCCTGGAGCACTGCAAGCCCTGGAACAGCCCTGGCACCGCTGTAGCTAATGCGATTCTGCTGCTCTTTTTAACAGCCAAGTGTATCTGCTTAACCTACCATGCAGGAACAAGGAAATCCTGCTGGCTCTGTTTGACAAGGCATGCATGATAAAACACATACAAGTATGCACACACAACTGAACTGTTCTTGCTCTGGAAACAAATTTACCTTGAAGAACGTCTTTACATGATTAATGCAAGTAGAAGTTGCTCTTAATATAGAACCCTAAGGAGAGGTTCACCTTCTTTGCCCAAAGTCACTGTCTCCAAAATAACTCTGTCCTTTCTGATGACTCAGCTGGAAAACACCTCTGTTGACAAAACTTTTACAACCTCAAATCTTTAGGTGATTTTTGATGAAATAATTTTAAGGTGGAAGTTGTTTATTCTCACATACAGCTTACGACGCAAACACTGAGTAGCTATGGACTCTCAAAAGCATCCCAGACTGCTTAATGAAATAGTGCTGAGCAGCGAATGTCCTGAGATGAGCTGGGAGGGGAGGGAAAGGGGAAATTCGTACATGTATCTCAAGCTGAACTGTGACTGCAATGGCACTTAGTTCAGGAGGGTTAGTAACAAAGGTACCATTATCTTTTGTGGCACTGACAAAGAGGGTTGGTGACAGGGACAAGACTGAGCAGGAGAGTGGGGACACGTGATTTCCACACGAGTGAGAGGAGCTGGATGGAGCTGATACAAATCTGAGGGCTAGAAGGGCCAGAAAAAGGCAAGGAAGGCAGCAGATTTCAGGGTGCAATGAAAAAGCACCACAGAATTTCAAAATCATCTGGCTGCTGGATGGGAAATAGGAGGATCATGAGTAACTCTAAAGTGGGAAGGGGCACCAGGAAAAGTAAATCAAATAGTGAGCCATGGTGAGGAGTTTCACAGATGAACCTGACTAGGAGCAGAATCCCTCTTCTGTCCTCTATCTGTTCCATGGTCTCTTCAAGTCCCAGTAACTACAGAACTTCCATCTCAACTTCTCATCTTCATTTTAGATCCCTATTTTCCGTTCCCAAGCAAAGATTAGAAGCCCAGATGAATTAAGGCTGAGAACTGTGGCTATTACCACGTGAGGAGCCCTGCTTGATGGGGCAGCTGCACGTGGTGTTAACCAAGAGTACTGCAGAGAGAAACGTTTAGCCAAGCTGCAATCCTTGAAGACTAGAAGCATAAGCAGAATCACATTTAGTCTTACTACAAGGATAAAGGGAGACAGCTTTTGGAGGATGACTTTGCTAGATTTTTTCCAAGTCCTGTTCATTTGTTTTGCTATTTTCACAATATTTCTCATATTAACTCTGATACTGATGCCATTTTAGAAACAAATGTCAAGTAGCAAGAACAAATATGAGACACTTTCTGAACAATCTGCTGAGAGCTGCACTCTTTTGTTTAAAGAAGGCGTTCATATGGCCCCATTTGGAATCTAACAATCTACAACATGGGTAAGGGGTAAAACCCCAGCGACTCTCATTTATTGTTTACACCACAGAGAAGTCAGAGGGATTGTCCCAGAGGCTTTGACAGGCACTGTGAATCCTGAATCCATGGGCTGCACGCTGTTAGGACAGGCTATGGAACAGCCCAGCCAGGTCAGTTACCAGCGCTGGTCTCTGTGGTGCGTCTACAAAATCACCTCTGACACAGCAGCAAGCTCTGCCTGGTGTCCCAATCTTACCTGAGCCCTTCCTATTATCAAAGTGCTCTGAAAATCCTGCACAGAGACATCCTGCAGTTCTCTGTTTGAAGGAACTTTCCCTGGTGCACAGGGCTCAAACAGCAAAACAGTAAAACTAGTCTCAAAAAGGTCATAGCAGAGCTCCCTTTATACTTAAACCATCAACCCTTCCTTGCTACTTTCTCAACAGGAACTACAAGTTCCAGTGTTGTGATCCAAAGCACTGCTTGAATTAGATACACATTCCCTTAGATGAGCAAAGGGACTTAGCTATGTTTACTGGCAAATACCTTTTTAATTGGTAAGTCTGCTTTGGCAATGGAAAACAAAAATCCTGCTCCATTCAGGAGCAGGAAAAACAAAAAAAACCAAATGCAACCCTGGGATTTTTCTTGTACATTTTTAGCCAATCATCAGAGAAATTAGAATATTTCCACTAAAATATTATTAAAACTGCTACAGCAGGTCAGGCCTTTTCTTGCTATTTACTTCTACAGAAGACAGAGCAAAAATCCCAAAATTGTGAAAACCACTCGCTGGGATCAAATAACAATAAATGCAAGGTAATACCATTTGAAGAACAACAGCAATCAGCTTACGTAACAAGTGACTCAAACACAGAAATTTACTATTTTTCTGAGTATCTTCTGATGTAACAAATATGAAATGTCAGGATCTTTTATTTCTTCCATGTTCAAGAACTTGGGAGTTACAGACTGGAGAGCTCAGACCCTAAGGTGAGCTGGTGCTTGCTGTGGCTTCTGCAATATTCATGCCCTGTGTGTCCAGAGAAGGGTGAAGGAGCTGGGGAAGGATCTGGAGCAGCTCAGGGAGCTGGGAAAGTGGCTCAGCATGGAGCAAAGGAGGCTCAGGGATGACCTTCTCACTTTCTACAACTCCCTGACAGGAGGGTGCAGCCAGGTGGGGTCAGGTTCTGCTCCCAGCAGACAAGCAACAGGATGAGAGGGAATGGTCTCAGGTTGCATCAAGGGGAGGTTTTTATTAGATATCAACGAAAATTTCTCCACTGAAAGGGTGGTCGGGCATTGGAACAGGCTGCCCAGGGAAGTGATGGACTCACCATCCCTGGAAGCATTCAAAACCATGCAGATGTGGCACTTTGTGACATGGTTTAGCGATGAACACGGTGGTGCTGGGTTAACAGATGGACTCAGTTATCTTAAGGGTCTTTTCCAACCTAAACAATTCTATGATCTGTTCCCAGATCTCCACAGAGTGGGAAGTGAAAAGCCAGCTTTGTTTTTCAGCACATATAACTGCCACTTTTGACAAGCAACAATAAGAGAGAGAGCCACAAGAGTTCACCTATTTCTCAGACAGACACAAGTCTTCCTTTCACCAGACTTCATCTGCCATCACTAAAGAAGAAACCAAACTTCTGACTGAAGGAGATATTTAAAACCAGCTTTATAATGGATTGCAGAGCTCTCCATGCAAGTCTTTACACCTCTCTCACCTGCAGGTGCATTTGGAAAGTGCCAGTGTGATAAAATGCAACAGCTGCCTTCCCCAGAAGGAGCCTGCACCAGAGCCCAGCTCTGTCACAGCTGCTTCAGCTTGATACAACCCTGCTCACTGACACCTACAAAGAATTTGTCCAGAAGGCTGAGATGGTTCTTCATATCTTGCATGAAAGGACTTCTTTAATGAGGCAGTAAGTGTCTTGCAAGAGTGGCTGTGTTTTAAGGCTTCACCTGTCAGCAACTATTTTACTGCTACCTAGACCGGGAAGGACGGGGAGAGGGAAAGGACAGACAGCCACCACCACTAATATCTTCCTTTGTTATAATCAATTTGATGAGATTTACAGGACATTTAATTCAGAGCACGGCAGAAAAAGCTCCTGCACTTAAACTTGTTTCCTGTTATAAGAGCATCATTAAACACAGTGGCAGCAGAAAGAAATACCAGCTTTGAGGGCTATCTGCTGTGGTACTCTTCATTCTTTAAAACTGCATCTAGCAGCACAAGAGTTCTGATGAAAGCAACAGCAAGTAATGGGACATAAAATATGTATGAGTCTGAATGTGTGCTGTCACACGTGGGCTCTGTACAGTGTGTTTTATGCTTGACAGCACAGTCTGATACAAGTAGAAAGAACAAGAGATGAGACATCTACAGCTTAAAATGGAGATTATGTTGTTACTTTTTCCCTTTCACTGAGAGCAGAAATGAAATGCTAAAACATGTGCAAAAACCCTACCAACAAATTAATAAAAGAGGACAAAGGAAAAAATTAGGGACAAGCACAGTTCAAAACATTAAATCCCTCAACAGTTCAGTGCTCCTAACCTGACGTGCTGCATTGGCTGAGCCACTCAATTTTGTAGAGATGCTGTGAGCTGACATTAAAAACTCTGTTTGCTGCTCTAACAGTGTGACAATGGCCTCCAGCATCTATAAATATCGAAGAACCTTTTTTTACGTAATTACCTTGTGAAGTCAGTCATCTCCATCATAATCACACACATCCTCTTAGCCAGAACAATTATGTCATTGCTGGTATCGTCCCATATTTCAATCTCCGCATCAAGCTTACTCTTGACTTTTTTGAAGTCAGCCACTTGCTCAGCTATCTTTTCCTTTTCAGCCTCTGGCAGTTGAGTCATCTTGGCCTAAAACGGAGTAATTTAATTTGTAAAACATCTATGTCAGAGTACTTTTCTAACAAAACCACTGTATATTAATAAATACATAGTTTAAACACACTATGGCCTGAGCCAACTGTTCGAGTTTGAGCACTTCTAAATTTCAGAATTTGTATGTTGTCACTGGGTCGGGCCAAATAAACAATCTCAGTGTAACGGGGACAGTGGTGTTCCTGAAACTATTAATACTAACATAGTGAGAGAAAGAAGATTAAATTATTCCAAAGAGCCTTTATGACTGATATATTTTCCTATTTCTTAGGGCTAAGGAGTCTAAATAGTTTTAAGTATGATACATGTAAAAGTTACAAAATGCGGTTTTGATTCAGTTACAAAATAAGCAATGAAAAGGGTTAACTGTCCTGAAACTCTCAGGCATGCTTGTTCTCTCTTCTGAGAAGGTTCTGTATTATCATTTTAGGAACTGAAAAAGATTTAATTGTTCAAATACGCATCTTCTGTCTTTGCAGAAGATGAATAGATGAACATGTCAGAAATCAGCATGTGAATAAGATTACCCAAAGCTCCTGAAAATGCAGCATGGTGAGAGAAATGTTTTTACTCAATGTTCTCCGTGAGCAAGATGAGCAGCCTGCTGCAGACAAGGGTCAGGCACCCCTCCTGTGTCAGGACAGGCCGGGAAGCAGGCAGGGCCGAGGATACTACATTGGCCTGGCCCTTCCTACCTCCTACCCCAGGAGAGAGGAGCCCCGGCCCGGTGGGCCTGATGGCTCTGTTGCCATGGTGGTTCTTATCTCACACCTTCCTTCCCTTCAGGCCACCAGGAACTCACAGCTACACACGGCAATTATTAACACACTCGTTACTCTGCAATTAAACAATATCTATTTTGTGACTTATTCTTGTTTAGAAAACATTACCTACCACCAATAAAATGGAAAGTTAAGGCTGTGGCTGAATTGCTTATAATTAATAAAATGGGTGATCAGTTTTATGCGTATGTGTTTCAAGCCATGCCTTTTCAGAGATTTTATTTACTCTAGAATCACTGTCACAGGGTTAACTTTCTCACTTACACAAATTACTGAAAATTACAGGTTTCCCAACATGTACCTGTAAATGCAGTCACAGAATCACACACAATCACAGAATGGTTAAGGGTGGAAGGAACCATCTTACAGTGGTCAGAATTACCCTACAGTCACAAAATTAGAAAGTGCAACTATTCTGAGCCTACTTCTCCCATGTTGGTAAAAAACCCTGAGCTGGGCTACACAGGGCAGAAAACTTTTATGATCTCATCCATGTTTGCTGATGGGTGGATGTCTGTGGTGTTTCCTAGTCCCCAGCTTCAATACTGTTTTGAGTTCAAGATTACAGGCCTGGATATGGAAACCACAAGAAAGATGACATTTTAATGAGGGAACTGTGACATACAGCATCCTGCTATCTGCCAACAATAATGAGCTTCAGGTGGAATGAGACACATTATCCACTGGAACAAAGGGGCAGAGGAAACTGTAATTCTGACCTTGTCTTTTCTCTCCTTTCCCTCATACTGCTATAAAACCATGTACAGCAACAAAATAAAGCAATTGTATACACAGCCTTTTAAGCAGAGATTTAACTTGGTATCGAAACAGGCAACATAACAGTAATTGTGAAATAAAGATCTAAATTGAATGACGATTACTTGAGTGCAGGTTTATTTTGTCCACCAGGAGAAAATGATTTTTTCACTACTTCTAAGACAAAATGTTATTATTGCAGTAGCAGATAACAGCTAGGACTAGGTGAGAGGACAAGTTATATTTCTGATATTTTCTTCCTTCTATTAAAAAAAAGTATAGATTTTTTCCCTTAAATTTCCCTGAGTTAACTTTTCGGAAGGCTGCTTGTCCCTGGGAGCTGGAGTCTCCAACACTGGAGTTATGTTATTTGAATTGTCCCATTTGCAGCCTGACTTACCCCGTGAGACTGGTGTTTCTCTTCATTACCTTTCCACATTTCAGTCAGTTCCCCATCAAAGAACTGAACTTTTAAGGCCACGTAAGGACACATGGGGCATAACTAACTGGTGAAGATTTTGACCCCTTTCTCCCTGGTACACTGCTTGCCAATGACATCCCAGCCCTCAGAACCGGCCTTTTGCCTACCATTGTCTCCAGCTGCACTCCAAGGATTTGACTGTCATATAAACTTACGATTATGCTCTTTAAATCTCAGACTGACAGACATTTTTTCTTTCCTGACCCCTAAAACCAAACGACTGGGCCAGATCCACACCACCACCATTCTTACCACTTAGAGGGATCAGGAAGGAAAGAAAGGCAACAGAAAGCAGCACAATACATTCAATCAAGATCAAAGAATCTCCCTTGAAAACTATTTAACACTTCCAGCTTTGTAGGCTGCAATATGTCATATAAGTACAAAAAAGAAAAGAGGAAAACTCTGTTTTTCTGCAATTTTGTAGGTTACAAAGACACAAACCCCAGTTTCCTGATCAAGCAGATGAAAAACTTCTCAGAGCTTTTACAAGCAAGAACACAAAATAACCTGCTCTTCACAAACCATAGTTTTAAGACAACAGCAGAGATCCCAAAAGAACCAATTTGTGTCCCTACTTTGTCTTGAGAGCTGAGGTTTTCATTCCCCCCCAGCCTCAGCAGCCAGAAGAAGCCCTCTGGTCTGTTCCTGCTCTCCTGCTGCAGTCAGCTGAACATTTGGTGAAAATGAACAGGACCCCTGCAAATCACTCAAAGGACAGTAATATATTTCAATCAAGCTGTTTCACAACAGTTCCAATTGTGACCTTTACCTGTTTATTTCTTGAGCAAACTTTGCAGACCACTGTCATAAAATACCCATGTGAGCTGAGCCCTGAGCAACCTGACCTGGTGAGTGGCATCCCTGCTGTGGAACTAGATGATCTTTAAGCTCCCTTCCAAGCCAGATCATCCAGTGAGTTTATGATTCTGTCTGAATGCCAGTATGTTTTAAAGTGCACTCATGAGGATGCCTCTGAGCCAAAAGGGATCCTGTTAAAATGAGTAAGATGTGTTCACTAACTTTTACTACTACTTTTCCTTCTGAGGGAATAACATTTTGAGTTTGGATAATGAGGTGACAATGTTGGATATTCAGCATTCCCTGCAAAGAGAACACACACCCCCAGAGATGAACTGTGTGGGTGTGTGATACAGACAGAGGGGAGCAGCTGCGTTTCTTTTGATATTTTACTACCTGCTGTCACCAGCTGCCTTCTCCTAGTTTCAAGAATTGCAGCAGGCCTGCTGAAGTGCAGCATTCCTTAAACAAGTCCAGAGAGCGTCTCATTTGTTCTGCCATGACAGTTCCGCTGTATTTTTAGATACAATATAATTGGATAAACCAGATAAAGAGGTAAAACTATTGGGAGATAGTAAACAAACTGTTTAATGCCATTTTTGCATCAGCCTTCACTAAGAAGGTTGGCTTAGATGATGCAACTGTGTCATATTAAATGTAATTTCTCTTTGTCCTGCGACCATAGGCCTACAGATGAAAAAGCAACATGTCCTAAGTTTGGGCTTCACCACAGCTTTGCCACTGGCTCTCACGTCATCCTTATAAATAACCTGGAGAAATAAGGTCTAGATGCAATCTCCACTAGGTGGATGTGATATTGGCTAGAAAAGTGCTCATGGAGCACTTACCAAGAACACACACCAAGTCAAGGGATCCATCAGGAGAAGTTGTGAAGGGAGCTGCCCTGACCTCAGAATTACTCAGTATTTCCACATAACCAAGAGTAACACATCACACACTTGCAGTGGAAGAGGCCTGGTTTGCAACTCAAAGTGATCTTGAGAGCTGATCTGAAAACATCAGGGGGTGTATTGCAGCTGAAACAAGCACAGGGTTTACCCCTAAGCAAAACCACCACCAGCACACACACAGAAGTGAGACAGAACCAGTCATGGGCAGCTGTGTGGGTGGGCATTCGGAGCTGGTAAAAGGTTGTGCTCTTGGCACAAAGGCAAACCTCATACAGAGCTCCTTCTGAACTAAGCACACAGCAGGAAATAGTGCAAACCTCACACTGGTGCTGTTGAGATCACAGGTGGCTTCACACATTTTGCAATATAAATAATCTGGACACAAAATTCAAGGACTCATTAACCAGCTGCAGAGCACCCAGAGGAGAGAGAGAGAGACTAAAAGGACATAGAGAAAACACTACCTTGAAGAGTAAATTAAGGTTACTGGAGTTATTCAACCCAGAGTTTCCAAAAGAGAGAGGCCATAGAAAAAGGATGTACAAGTACATACAAAAAATTATACACGCAGAAAGGAGGCCTCACATTCTCTATGTCCATTGCAGAGGAGTGCTAACATGTTAATTGCCACATATGAGGTATAAAGACAAAAACTTTCCAATAAACCATCAATTCCACTGAGAGCAATGCAATTGGTCACACATATGTGTGTCAAGAAGTGCATTTATTCTCTCTGGGCCCAAATGGCTGGATTAGCTGAGCTCTTGGGGTTCTTTCCAGCTCTACTTTGTAGAAGTACATAATATACTGCTACAACCTTGAGTGTTTCTGTAACTTAATCTCTTCCCTTTACGGAAACTGGGTTAAAAATTGGCAAGAAAATTAAATGCTTTTGATAGATCGTGACTCCTGACAGGGAATCTTTTGCTATGTATCAAGTGTCATAATTACTATTCACAGAACCTACTCAAAATTACAGTAGTTATTTTCATTATGCTTAAATTCTTATCATCAGTATTTTCATGCTTGTGTAGGGCTTTGATAAAAACTAAACTAACAAAATATTCTAAAATTAGGTTTTTTATTAACAAAATAGCACTTGCGTCCTGATAATGTATGTCAGCATTTCATTTAATGTAGCAACTTAGACATTAAGTCTTTGTTACCTGAATAAGAATTGCTAATTAATTTGATGGCAAACCTAACTTCCCTTCTAACTACTTTTTATGCAAGTATCAACAGTTCTTCTTGGTCTTTGCTATTTTATCCAGTCTCTCTTCTTGGAATTTAGTAGATTTTTAGAGCGATATAATTGATCACTGTGTTTAAAATGCAATACAAATAAAACAATGAAATAACTTAGCCAGGATTTTCTCATTCACACAACACATTAAGTCAACTTTTTATCAGCCCTGAATTTGTTGCACACACAGTGTGCAACAAAACTGTATAAAAAAATCATCTTAATCTCAGACGTTTCTGTCAATGCATTCACAAAACTGTCTGCAGAACTCTGAGAAAAAAAAATGTGGGTGTGTGGCTGCCTGAAAAGAGTTCTGCTCTTACCACCCCTAAGTGGATTATGTTATGAGGTAAAACATTTTGCCTCTCCCTCAATAAGATAACCTTAACCTGCAGCAGCAACTGGGAAATTAAGCTAAGGTGTTCTTGTCACTAATTTAGTAACTTCCAACACTTAAAATAATTTGTCCTGATCATTAACAGGTACATTGTCTTCTAAGTTGAAAATGAACTGGGCTAAATCTTACTTGCCCTTCTGTTCAATGCAGAACCCTAGGATAACAAGCCACCTCCCTCAGTGGAATTACACTGATCATGACAGCATAAATTGGTGTGTGGTAAGCCTGCAGAGCTGACTACACAAATTACACACAACCACCAGAGGAAGAGCTAACTTCCAGCTGGGAAAAACTGCATTACTCCTTGGATCCACAAGCAGTACCTGTTTTTATAGTTCCTTTTATCCTAAGGAAGGAACCTCTTCTTCAAGGATATAAAATCACCCTACAAATAATAATCAGTATTTTCATCCAGTTTCAATAGCTGGAGATCTCACAGCACATTGCCCAAGCTGACCTGTATCCCCCAGCATGGGATGGTGCCACAGGCACTATCATATTCATCTCAGAAACTTGAAATTATCCAAGGGAAAAGATCAATGAAGTAACATTTTCAAGATGAGTCAAGAAGATAAATACGAGGTCAAATCTCAGTCCTACTATCTCACCGCTAACCTCTCCTCTCTCTTTCTGGAGATAGATTCTGAAGATGTGATTAATAATACATGACTTTTTCATACATAAGGGAAACAGGATTTGCTAGTTAAGACGTAGTCTTTTTAACAAGTGGAATACACACATCACATCTGGTTTTATATGTTGTGATAAAAACAGAAAGAAAAAAGGCACCAGCTCCCCGTTGGAGCCGTGAGAGATACGACATCGAAGAAATTACAACACTCTTGACAAAACAAGCGGAATCAAGAGTGCTGCTATGCAGAACAAATATGGAGCCAGATATGTATAAATAAAGCTGAATTGTTATAGCTGAAATGCCCAAGAGAAAGAACTCAAGGAGGAAAAAGGGTTGCTCTGCAATCCTGCCAAAGCACTCCTGGAACACAGGCATTCCTGGTGTCAACACTGCACACAACAGCCTCCCAACAGCTGCTGCACTACACAAAACCACACACTGCCTAAACCTTAACATCTGTCTTCCCTACACAGATTCCTCATATTGATTAACAGGTTCTGGGTATAAATCTTCAAATATCAATATCAAATAGCAATCCAAACAAAGAGGCCTTAAATCACTGTTCTTGTTTCCTGCTGCAACAGCAAATAGATTTGTTCAGACATCTTAAAAAAAAAGTATGTGCAGGTGTCTGTCAATATGTTGCTTTAGGCTGAGTGCATACATATATAATTTAGTCAAAGCTATAATTTTCTATTGCTTTTGGGGTAATGTGCCATCTATGGCTCCAACAGCAGGATCTGAAATCTAGGAAAATTGTTTCTGAACTATAGAATCAGGCTTTAAGCCATGACCTCTATCGAGATCCCAAAAAAAGGAACATTTACAGTAACTGTATTATTTTAGGGAGAAATGGAAAAAAAATAGGAATGTCCATACTATAATGTTAAAGTCCTGGGGGTTTTTAGCTGTATTAACCACAGTCGATGTGTAACAGTCCCTTCCACCTCACAAGGAGAAGCACATCCCAGAGACATCTCCCCACAGCACCAACCCGTGCCTCTGATTGCTGACAGCCAGCTCCCTACCTGCTGCTGTCTTCAGCATCTACTTCTTGCTCTGTGCCCTCTGAAGTATGTCTTATTTATATTATTTATATTCCCTTTAAAGAAGTACTCTGGTTTAGCTGAAAAGTAGAAGACCATGCATGAAAATGTGATCTTTGAAGGCTTTAGTGGATCTTCTATTACATTTTGATAGTAAATATCTACAAACTACTGCTTCTGTTTTGCCAGTAAGAGAACTTCAACTGTGAAGTGATTTCATAGGAGCAGAACACAACAGCATTGCCCTGAACAGTGCTTTCCCCACGCCCGGGGTAACACCTACCCGGTCAGTCTTCCCTTCGGTCTGAACGCTGGTACGGCTGCGCGCATCGTGCTCGTCCTCGAGGTCAGACACATCCTCCAGCTCCTCAGGCGTCTGGGGGAAAGGCAGAAAGGGTTATTCTCTGTCAGAGTGGGTAACTGGGGTACTCATGGCAAACATATTGTACTGGGTCTAAGATAAGGCCTGACAAACACCACCCAGTCCCGTTTAAGCCGTTACTAAACTCCGGGTTTAAATTGGTGTTGCTGCTGCTAGCAAAGGTGTCTAACAAGAAACCTTTACACGACAAAAATGGATTTTGAATGTGTCACTTACCCGTTCTATTAAGCAGCACAAGTTCCTGCAATAGCAGAAAAAATAAGTGTCCCTAATTTGCTATTTTTATACATGGCATTATTTCATATGCCACTATCTGTTCCTTCTAGTCACATCAACTGGCAGTTGATTCTGTGATTCTTTTTCATTTATGACGAGAAATTTTCTAAGCAATCCAGGTCTTCAGATTTATTTACTGCTTCCCTTTTATCAAAATACTATTAAAAGAAAAGGGGTTTCATGTATAAGTTCTGAATTTTATCATAAATAAAATAGTAAAAAAAGCACAATGAACATGACTTTATAAAGGACACTAAATAAAACATTAAAAGCAAGTTTATTCTATCAGAAAAACACTGCACAATGAAGCACACAAAATTTTTGAGATTATGAACCACTTAAAAAATAATATTGGTTCTGCCAATGCAATAGGGCACACAGGAAATTTTCCTTTATCAAGTAAATTCACATTTTTAAGAACCAAAAATATATAGAACCAAGCTCTCCAAAACTAGTGACAGATCTACCACCACCTTGACATCTAGAGCTCCAATTAGAGGGAAATCCTGATGTTCTGAGTCCGCCAAAAGCCTGACATTCCAAGAGAAACATGACAACACCAGGACTATCAGAAAACCTTAGTAAAAGACAGGCAGAACGAAACCCAGCCATTACTTTTACCCAATTTTCAATCAAGTCAAATACAACATTTTTAATCCAGAATTGCTATATTCTCACTTTCATGTTTTTACTGTCAAGGCATATACAAAGAAGATCTGTTGAGAGGGAAACTGCAGGGTTCTGTCATTTTATTTCTGGGTCCATGGCATGGTAATGGCACTGCATTAACCTGAATAAACCCACCTGCCTGCATTCGTGTCCTTTGGGAAAGAACCTCTGTGGTCAGAGGGTGGTATTTAACCACAGAGCTCAACATCAGCCTTGAAACAAGGTTCAAATAGCATTCCATTGCTTCAGCAGCACACAGACAATTTCACTCACTGCAGAAAATCATCATTTCTATGAGATAACTGCAAGAAATAACTCAATGTTGGTGCACAAGTTGGCAGAAAACAACATGCTGGGGGTGATAAATACACCTAAACTTCCTCAAGAAAACAGGCAATCAATTTTTGGGACAAAGATACGCATAATGCTACACTGCCGAAGTGGGGAAAAGGAACAACCTATTTTCAGGCAAAGACTAACATCGTGATGAAGTCTCAGTTTTAAATCTGGAATTAGACCCAGTAAGAATTCCACAGTAGCCAAATGCTGTTACCATACAAAAGTTCTTGGGAAAAGCTGCAGTGTGAAAGCAAAATCAGAATTTGGTGGCAATGGGTATCCCGTCATTAAAAAAAACCTATCACAAACTCACTTCAATTGAAACACTTAGGGACACTCTTATTAGAGGACCAATAACAGAAAAGATACTAAAACATAGTAACTTCAGCTTCTGAGGATTACACTGACTCCCTCAGGCATGTAAGAGCCGCAACTAAGTTTTACAGAAAAAAAGAAATAATCTTCCTTTTAAAGTTAAACTATACTTGGGTTATTAATAAAATTTTAAAAACCACATTGCAATTCTTAGGTTTTTATAACATTAGTTTGGAATTTTTTCCCCCAATGATCATAAAACTGGATTCACGGCAGCAGAGCACCATTTCTTCCTGGGTGAACAGATACTTGAGAATCCCACATTTCCAATATAGCGTTTCTTTCTTCTATACAGCATGGAATTCAAAATGTTGTGACAGGGCAGAATGGTTCATAACTTTAAGACAGTCACATTATACACAGATGAATTTCAGGTAATGTGTTTAAGAGCTTTATACCATTATTACCCCACAACAAACTGTATACATTTACAAAATGGTTATTTTAGGGCCATCAAGAGAATTTTGTAGAATTCCACTGATACTATTGTTCTGTGAAGTCAAGCTATGGAAGTATTACCAGCCTCAACATGGAAACCTTGGCAAGCAAAGAGGTCAGCAAACGGACAGTAGGGTAAGACACCTCTCAATGGCAGTCTCAGGTAAGATTTCCAAAGATAAAGTCAGCATTGTATTAATCTGATCTGGCACTTTACAAACTAGAGCAGAGATCTCATTCCAGCTGCACTGGCATAGGGATTCCCTCTCCAATTCTTTATCATACACAGAACATTGACTCAGGGTCCAAGTGTTGCTCACCCGAACCCCTCGCAGGCTAAACGTTGTCAGAAACCTTTTTGGTTTTAAATTGCCTATGGCCTTTTCAGGTCAGTAAAATCTGTTTGTGGCTGGGGTGAGAAGTTTCCTGCAGAAAGCCCACCTTCCCAGCCAGAGGAGTGCACTCCCATCAAGCTCTTCCCAAGTCATTCTCTCCAAAGCCCAGATTTGCCACACTTTGAATTGTTGGTACCACAGAATTCAGAAAAAAAACCCCAAACCTATCCGGTTATGTCGCTGTTCTCACCGTGGACGAGTAGAGAAACGACACAAGAGTCCAGGCTCAGGGATCAATGGAAGCGATTTAATGATCTTTCCGAAGGCTTTTATATGTCAGTTCACAAAAGTGTATTAAATGGCACAAGGTAATTGGATTTTTGGCCATCCACCCCCTAAGGGGATTGGTCAAGTTCTAAGACACCCATCTCTGAATGTTTTTCTAGTTAGAACCATAACAATCCTGCAAAACAACCTGCAGGTGCAAGAAGTTTACAAAACTGTAACATCGTTTTGAGTTACTGGCACGGGAAAGACAGAACTCTCACAAAAATGCTGCAGAGAGCTGAAGGAATTCTCTGCTGAAGGTTTTTCAGCATCCATACAGTTATTGAAGACTAAGGACAACATTTTGAGCAGAGAGAAGTTGTTGATTTATCAAAGCTTAAATCACAAACCATAAACTGCAGTCATTTTCAGACGCAACACCAAAAACTGAAGAAACTCCCCACTGTAATAATGAGAACAACAGAAGTAGTTACCCAACTGTTTTCTCGCCTTGGAAGCTCTTTTATGTAATTCAACACAAAATCTGATTTTTTCATGTTGCTCTCACGATCCACTATTTATTAAAAACCTGATACACACACGTATCTGCTTATATGAATATTCCACATGCCAACACATTCAAAAGGAGCGTTTGATGACTGCAGGGTTAAACTGGTATGAACATGAGGGCTTGCAACACAAAATGGTGTGCTGTCATCAATAAACAGAAATTTTGCACAGGCAGAACAGCACAGCTGGAGGACTGGAGTGAGAAGCACGGAAGGAAGCTGAGAGTATTGTTTAAGACTCCTAACAGGAGTCTTATCAACAGCAAGTGACAGAAGAGGAAGAGATTCAAGTACTGTAGTCAGCGACAGGATGAATCCAAGACATAAATGGCAAATTCACTGTAAGACGTACAAAGTATGGAATTTCGAGTAAATGTAAGGAAGAATGCTGAGGGGTAAAATGAAGCACGAGACTCCGGTCAGCAGCAACCTACAGACTCATGTGTAACATAGTGGTAAATGGAGTTTAGAAACAAATTTGAACAGAAAAAAGTTGGAAGGTTTCCAGTGGCCACAGGAGCAGAACTCTTGAGTAGTCTCCCCTAGAAGTGCTGGAGGAGGGCAGAAATTCATTCCAAGATGAAGCCTGAGCAGCCTGCACTACAAACAAGGTGATGGAGCAGCTGGCAGCAAGAGCGAGGCACGAGGGGGCACAGGACACCTGCCCCAGCCCCCGGCTCAGGGCTCCAAGAGATTCTGGTCCTTTGTGAAAAGCCTTTGTCCATCCTCACAAACATGCATTCAAGTACATTCCTACACATACATTCCAGGCTGTAATTCCATTACTGTGGCTGACAAGCTACACAAGTAGCATGTACTCCTTTTCACATTTCAGTGATTGTAATAAATCTGCATTCTCAGTGGCTTTGTTACTGAAGACTCAGGCTGAGGACTCGAAGTCGTATTTATAGCAAAGTCTAATACTGATGAATTTGATACCTTCCTGGTACTCAACTTCAAGCCACAACAGCAAGTCATTACTACTGCACCTGGGTGATTTCAGGATATGAATTACCTTTTCACCTCTGAAATGAAAACCACTCTCTGATGACAAACCTTTTAATTTGTTTTTCTACAAGGCTTTTAAAGAGAATAATTAATAAAACCAAGGTCTGGCCCTAGTCTTTAGATCTCTGCCAGTTTTTCTAAACTGGTTGCAAATGGGCTTCTTGGTTTATCTGGTTTTTACTCCAAGCTTTGTAGAACAATTTGTTTGACTAGATTTCACAGCATCTTCTCCAACAGTTTTTTATGCAAACCCTCCTCAAAGGTGATTATCCAAAAAACTTTATCTATATCATTTGCTTTTAAGGGTCACATCCAACCCATGGAACCATCAGTCCTGCCAATAAAGGGTCTCAGCTGCTAGAACATAATGCAGAGCCAGGTCTAAAATCTCAAGATATACAATGTAAATGGACAAACAGGCATCATGGTGTGAAAGGAAGCCATCTCCTCTTTCTTATCTAACATTCAATTAAATGCTGACCTTTAAACTGTCATTATATGCTCTTATGCTTTATCTTATCTTGGTTTCAACACCCCCATCAGTCATTCTTTTTCACAGATCAATACTACAATGCAGAGCAGACTAACACCTTAACAGGAGCCAAGCTGATGAGTGATGTCTTTATTTTACTACTGCAAATGCAGTTATTTTTTGCTATGTAAATCCCACAGCAGCAGCAGAAATGCCTGCGTGCACTCCAGGAGGATCAGAGTTTGTCTATTATGTCCTTCAGTGAGCACACAATGGGTTTACAGAGATTATCTGTTCTACTGTGGACATTTAACGCCCAGACTGCGAACATTTCATCCTGTCAGGCCGCATGTCAGCGTAACAAACCATGGTACAAGTGGCACAAATGCAAAAATACCGTGCTTTGCAAAAATTTAGCTACTGAGTGATATTTTTGTGAATTAGTCACAACACCATTATCTCACACTTAATTCTGCCAGATGACACAGTGCCAGAGCAAGACTTTTGATGCACTAGAAAGAGAACAAGAAATTGCAAGCACTGTTTATTTTTTCTGTCTAGTTTAATAAGAGCCTCATGTAATGACTGCTATCTAGTTACTTAAAGTACTTTTCATGTTTTTGCTAAAAGCAATTGAGTTTTGAGAACAATAAACCCCACATTATAAAGGTCAAGTTAAAACACTATGTTCTTAATCTGTCAATATTGTGACATCTCAATGCTATGGTAAATACCATCCCCTCTGTTAAAAACGACCACATGTCTAATTCTTGAAATCTATTCTTGGCAGTTCCTTTAAAATGACATCTTTTGCATACCACGTTATTTGGGATATTGTTAACAGAAAAACAACAAATGATTAATTGAGCCAGAGATCAGATTTCTGTCTTTGACAGCAGTGCTTGTCACCAAGCACTGGCAAGGAATTTGTCATCAAACAATAGTAAAATCATTATCCTGCCATAGCCTGTACACATTTTCATTTTCAAGTATAGGTAATAATATTTCTTGTCACTAACAGAAAATTTTGCAAAATACTTTTTTATATATTAAAGTTGTAATTCCAGTTAAGATCAGTGAGAATATAAATATAAATATTCTTTGTGGTGAAGAACAAAGTATTTAATTATGAGAATAAGTGATGACCTTTAACACTGAAAGATAAAACTATTTTCAATAATAAAAGATGTTATAGGGAGCAGAGTAGAGGTTTTAAAACTAAGAAATGCTGTGAACTCACAGCACGGGGCAAAAGTTGCCTTGTTGTTACTGGATGCTTCGAGGTTTTGTTTGCTCATTTAACAACTCAACTTCCAACGTTCTGCTCCAGGAGATTACGACCAATAAAGTTAAGATTAATCACCATTAGAGACAGCAAGACAGATCAACAGCCTGGCTCCACGTGACAATTCCTGTGCTTCCAGGTCTCACTGGGCATACATTAGGATACAGTCTTTTCGATGACCAGCCAGGAGATGGGGAAGACCTGAGCTGAGGAGCATCATTGAAAAGTTTGAAGTGAAAATTCGGAGTACTGCCCTCTGAAAATCCTTTTAAAGAAAAACCATGAAGTTGGCACAGCTAAGTAAATTGGCACAGAGTTTTAGCACCTGTTTTCTATCCTAAGCTACATTTTTTGTGCTGGAAACGTGCATTTCGGCGCTGTTTTCATTGCTTCCTCTTTCCTTTCCCCGACAGTACTTTGTATGTACGCCACTCTCACGTAATGCCAACAGCAATTCAAACAGATTTACTCCTGGAAATACTGACCTAGTTACGCTGCACAAAAGCTCTGAACACATCTTTAACTCTAAAAAGTTGCAGAAAACTTGACAGCTGCCTGAAAATTCCAACTAGTAATAGTATTGCAGCCATAAGGGTCCCAAGATATGAGCAGGGTAAGATTTATAAACAAGGTAACGGTTTTATAAAACCAACAGCACGACCAGCAAAGCAGCTAAGATTACAGGGGTACAAATCCTACATTCAGGGACCTGAGGACTCACTTAGGAACCTGGAAGCTTCTTGACTTTTCTCCAGTTATTTTATTGCAAGGAGGCACTTTTTTTGGGTGCAACTTTTTAAAAAGAAATTCAAATCCCTAAGAACAAAATATGATCAAACGTAAGTATTACAATCACACATCTCTATTTAAACTCAAGTCCCTTCCTTCATGAGAACATGACAACTGATACAGAGCTTTATGCAAAGCACAGTCTTTGCTGATGTTTATTAAGTTGGAAAAATCCCCATATGGCTTAGAAGCTTCCATTTTAAAGTCAGGAAACTAATAATTAACAAGAATAGAACACTAGGTTTTAATACAAGTGATTTGTTCTTCAGCTATCTAAAATGTATTCCCCGTTTCTTCTGTTGGGTTGACATACATTTGCTCCATCTAGTGGGAAACTAATTAAGACATTTCATTTATAATGGAAATACTTGCTGTTTAAAAATGGATCGTGAAAAACCAATTAAGCCAGTCTTCTTTTGCTAGTAATCTTCATAAAGCAAATTATATATGGCCTTACATATGGGCAGTTTATAGCTGTGTTTGAAATAGAAGACTTCATTTCTAAACATCACCTCAACACTTGAAAATGAGAAGAGATTAGACCTTGTTTTCTCTCTCTCATCTGTATGTATTAAAGGTAAACTACAGTATCTTTACTGTCAGCCTGGCTAACTCCAAAAGCAGCCAGAGAGGTGCTGTGCACATTGCCTCTGCAAAAATTCATAATGGTTCCCATTTTTAATAAAGATCAGAGGAACAAACTGGCCAAGCACAGGCTGCTCACCCTCCTATCAGTCCCTGGAAGCGTCATGGACTTAGAAAGGCTCTTCACACCTTCTCTCAAGTCCTGTAACCCAGCTGGGCCTTTAGCCTTTGGCTGTCAGGCTCAGAAGGCAGTGCTTCCCCGGCTGTCCCCGACCTGGGAACAAGAGGAGCACCACAGGTGTCCGTCTGAAGGCCAGTGCTGTCGGACACCCCTGCCAAGGGCCGTGGGAGCTGCTGGGCTGCACACTCAGTGAGTTTTCACACCACACCAGGCAGGAGAACTGCCAGGGCTCAGGGGTAGGGCCATCCAGATGGACTGATGTACTCTGGGGGAATGGGCTGACAGGAATCTCCTAAAACTCAGCAAGGGAAAATGCAAATACTGGCACCTAGGAAGGCAGAAGCTACAAACAAAACAAGCTGGGGCTGCCTGACTTCGGAGCAGACTAGCTGAAAAGGACCTTGGGCTCTTGGCAAACAGAACACCAGACAGGAGCCAACAGTGTTCCTTGGCAGCAACACACACAGAGCATCCTAGGATGGAGTGAGGTGTGGCTAGATAAATCCACTTCTGAGAACCAGAGAGTTGAAGTTCTACTTGAAAACCACGTAAGAGACCCTGACTTCCTGCAGAATCTCCCTTTCCTCTCTTAGAAGCCTCCCTTTTATGTGGAGGAGAGTATATCCCAAAGGCAAAACAAAACCATTGTTTCAAGGCAGAGGAAATGCAGAAAAGAAACTGCTTTTGGAATACATCAATATATCAAAGGTAAAAAAGGTGCAGTGAATATCTCAGTTGGACTGTGTTAAAAACAAGTCAGTGCTCAGAAAGGACAAGAAACAAGAGACAAAAAGAGACAATTCAGAATTCCACAAGATATGGAGGTTTATCAGATGAAAAAGTCTGAGCAATGGTAGCCCCCTCAGCAAAGATTTCTCTCTAACATGCCAAATCAATCTGTTTCTGTTACGTGAATTATGCTAAATGATTACACTAAAAAAATTCCCTTGGATAGATTAATACATCCCTTAGCAAAAGGCTGCCAATGATAAGTACATTTCTCAAACTGGAGTAGATGAAATTACTGACTACAACCTCAGCATCTGCTCAAGCCTCTTCAGTCCCAACCGACCCTCTGTACTATCTGAGCTGCAAGTAAAACAGATCATCTTTTAAAAAGATACACAATAAGCCTGTCCATCACAAACTCATGCCTCATTGAAAAATGCACACTGTAATGCACAGCCTGCTTCTCAAAGTACAGGTACCACTGCTGTCATCCTTCCCACACATTCCCACCCAGGACTAAACAATTGTTAAGTGCAAATCTCTGTTTTAGAAGCTATTCCTCCCAGACACTCAGCCAATGGAAATAAAACCACCCTAGCCATGAATCCTGTATCCATCACTTTCGTTCCTGCTTTTAATTATCAGGAGGGCTCAGACGCCCCGCACACGCATCCACCCACCCTCAGTCACTCAGTAACCAATAATGTTCAAGTGAATGATCAGTGCCAGCTGACGTGGAACTAAGGAACCCATTAAGGCCCTCACTGTGCAAATCAGCCTTCATGTCACAAATCACTAATTTCATTCTGTTTTGGGAGGCTGAGAGCCTGCATTACCAAGTAGGCTCTCCAAGCAAAGGGGAATTAAACACACACACACAACTGCCCCTCGAAGAACACTAGTTCAGGTCTAGCTTCTGAACAAATTACATGATTTTTATGCTAAAGTTCTTGTTTGTATGTGGAATGAATTTTTCCATCTGGGAAGGTTTCGTGACCAAGTTCTGTGAAAGGCAGTACAAAATATTCCCCTTTAAGACATCAAATGAGGAAGTTATTCAGATCAATACTTTCCCTTTGCACATTTTTTCACAATATGCAGCTTTGACAGCCTCTGCTGCCCAGTGAAACGGGAGAGACTCAACACAACTCTGTCATCTGCTAACAGACAGAGATGAAACTGGCACAAAGACGAACGTGAGAGCCTGAACATCTATGAAAATGGAACAAAATCTTATGTATGAAATTTGGTTTTCTTCATGTCCAAACCGAATCTTCCCCTTGTGGCCAGAGTTTATTCTCTTTGTATCCATTATGAATACATAACACAGATTTCCTCCAGACTTGTGCAACAACATTTTACATCAATGAAAACAGCTATCCCATCTTTCCCTTCTCTCCCCTCTGGTTCTCTGTTCCCTGCGCCAATTAGGACTAATACATTTGGTGTTTTTCTCATAGGTCACATTTTCTAATGCTCTGGTTATTGTAGCTGCAATATATCAGAGTGCACTTGCTTAAGCTACTAGGAAATTTCGGAGGTTCTCACTGCTCATTTTGGGACATGAAATCCCACTTCTCCTGTTTTTAACAAAGGTACCTATGAAGCTGAATAACTGCAACCAATTGTAACTCAGTAAAATCTTGCTTGGTTGCATGGGCTGAAATTGGTCTTTCAGACATCTCCAGTATTATCTGACTTGAACAGTAAGTGAACAGCAAGAACTAATGAATCTAAACACAAATTAACCATAAGCAGCCTAAGTTTAATCAGTAACTGGCACTGATAGAAATATTTTTATCCCATGGCAATATATTTTAAAAAGTCTTTCTTACTACAACAGAACAGAATACAGGGACTTTTTTTTTAATGAAAAGAGAAAAACACACGTGATAAATACTTGCTAGAAAAGCACTAACAATTACAGGGGAGCACAGGCTAAAGAGGACACAGCAGCATCACATTCCTGAAAATAAAGGCAACCAGACTGTTGAAAGTATCTGCAGGCACACACAGCAAGCCTTATGAAACAAGCCTTCCCTTCAACTGAGACTGAGCCTCCACTGCAAGTACTGCATCGAGTGCTGGCCACTGCACTGCCCAAAGGAAGGGCACAGCTGAAGAGCAGGATCGCAACAAGCATCAGCATGACATGAAAAAGCAAACAAACCCGAACTTTAAGTACACAGGAAACAAGCAGAAGATCATCCATCCTTGATGGACATGAAGTGCTTTAAGATGCCATAAGCAGATGTGTGGACTGGATTTAAGGAAGAACTTTCTAAAGGGAATGGAGTGGGACTGACTGCTTGAAGGCACCCTCCAGTTGCCAGCTGTGGATGTTTCTAAGAACAGATCAGACAAATGAACGCTGGGAAGTTAATCCTGGCCTGCACAGGAGACAGTATTGATAGAGTCAGTTCAGTATCATTAGAGTTCATATTTGATTGCTGTATTTATCTTAGGTCAGCTGAAAATCAGAATTCATGTATTAGTTACCCTTTTCCAAAGAGACTGGCACCCTGTGGGGATGCCAGTTTTCAGGCTTTACAAAAGACAGTTCTTACAGTGCCTTAGTATGAGGCATGAGAAGAAAACCTGCATATTAACAACACAAGACAAACTGTAAGGTAAGAGGAGAGAAAACAGAAAATAAATGAAAAAAGGAGGGGAAGGAAAAGAAATGAAGAGGATACAAAGAAACACCACAGTGTGAAGCAGGACAATGCCCAGCTATGCCTGTGATGCAGCACCACGAGTCCTCAAAGAATACCATGCTACATCTTTGTGGTAAGCTATTTGTGTGGGTTGCTGAATGGTCCCTGAGAGGAATTTCAATTGTTCCTCTTTCCTCTTACCTTCTCTTTGTGGAGGATGGTATTTTTTGGCAATTAATACTGCTCAACCTTTTTTCTTCCCCAGGCAGTAGATAAATCTCAGAGCTCATCAACACACCCAAGAATAAACAAAAAGGAGCTGTATCACAGCCTACACCCGAACTCTGCCAGGCAGAAGCTGCCTGCCAAAGCCCTGAGCTATCTGGCAATCCCACAGGCTGAGTAACACTGAACCATTCCATCTCTAAAGAGCCAGGCTGCAGGTAGTACTTGCTACTGAGCTTTCTGGAAGAGAAATATCAGGAGAAAAAGAAGCTTTTTACTGATGAACTCACAACCTAAAATTTCATCTCAGTTTTACTCTGCTAGGTGAGAAATGTGAGAATTCTACATGCAGAAAACAGTCCTGTGAGTTATACATTCAGTATGTTCTACAAATGGCATGAGGCAATTTAATATGCCGTTTAATAACCCAAACACGGAAACAAAACCAACAGTACAGCAGCAACGCTATCAGATAGGATGATCTTTTCATTCAGGAAAAAATAACTCCCTTTCTGCAGTTAAAAGATAACCAGCTTTCTGACCTGTGAGTTCCCTATAAACTGCACAAGCAAATCAAGCACCCAGTCTGAGACAGAGGAAGCTGGAAGATGCAGGCTTTAAGGCTGTATTAATGGAATGGAACTACCAAGTGGAAAGAAAAGCCTAAGTTAAGCAGACACAATTTTAGGCTTCATCTCTCTTGGGGTCTGGCTCCATTTCAGCAATAAGTGATTAACTGCAAACCCCAGCACTGGTAAATTAATTCACAATTTCCACTGATGTTGCTGTGCTTAAAATCTGGGTAAGTTCTGCTTCTGGTTCCACCTACCAAGGTGGCAAGCAGATGTTTTATTTGCTGCCCACTAAGCAGCCAGACTGAGCTCCACACTCCCACGGGTCCAGGGCACTGGTGTGACCTCATATCACCTCAAAGCTCATAACCAGGTGCTTTGTCTTTACCTTTGTTTTCTGTGCTTAGCACTCCCTCACTAAAACAGCAAACAATTATTCATGTCTGCTCTTTATTTGCTGAATGTTAATTAAGTCTCATGTTTGTTTCTTTACGCATTTGGAATCCAGCTTTCCCAAACCCACATGCATTTCAGAGTGCATTTAACACAGCCTCCCTGTGGGGCCAGCCAAGCTCCCAGCCATGGCATGCCCTGCTCAGGTGGGATGCCAGGCTGGTTTCTCACTAGGGCAGAAGGGTCCAATTCCCAATCTGAGAACACATCAGCAACAAACATACAGCTGACATCTGCTGATCTGATTTCCTCCATGCACAAACCACACACTGATCATAAAGAAGGCAAAAGGCAGGCAGAGGTGTGATTAATACAATATACATGGGTGGTAGAACAATGGATGCCAGCCCCCCAGCTGGCTCGGACACCAGTTACTGTGGCCAAGCCCCTGCCTGCCCTGCAAGACTACGCAGTCAGCCAGTGAGCTTCAGTGTCTGTGCAATAATGAGAATTCTCCCCTCGTGTGCTGGCCATGACCCCAAGAGAGGAACCCCAGAAGCCTGCAGTAAGGGATGAGATTGCTGGGATGGGGCCCCGCAGCTGCTCTGGGTGCAGGGGCTGCCTGAGGCAGGCATCAAGTGACAAAGCTGTTCTCAGGGACACACAGCTGTACCTGTGTGCATCCCCAGGCTGCCGCGGCCTCACTCCGGATACTTTCCAGCAGCTCTTTATCCCTCACGTGGATACGCTCTGCTGTATCCTAACATGGAAGTTATGACTCCTTCTGTGGGTGAATTTAACACCTTCACAGATTCCAGGAGATTTCAAAGGCTAATCACACTAGCCCATATGATCATTTCTCATGTGCTATTTCATGCTCGACCATGTTCAGGAAAAAGGAAGGCTTCTACTTTCCCAAAGAATTCTGTCTAACTTGCTAAATAATCAGGTTTTCTTCTATTTTCTATAATTTTATGCAGACTACTTCATGAAGACCAGTATCACAAGGCACTTGGAGTAACAAACTAATTTTAAATTAATATTACTGCTCCAATTTCCTAATAACTGAAGTACCTGGTACAGCCATTACCTTGGAGGCACTGTTGCTGTTTGCTAGGCTACACTGGAGGAATGGTGCAGCAAAACAGCAATTTCAACCCAACCCATGTGCTAGAGGGTGCACAGCACTCCCCTGCACCACAGTTCACTTCACTACTCATATGCACTGATTTTGTTAATAATATAATGGACTCCTTTGTCTCTATTTTAAGAACGGGCTGTAAGTCCCAGGGTTTCTCAGGAAATTAGGTGGCATTAGTTTTGTCAACCTCTACAGAATCTTTTCATGTAAACAGGACTCATAAATACCATCTTCCACTTGTCAGGCTCAGTGGAGGAATTTTTTTTTTTAATTCTCCAAATAATTTTTTTCCAAGGTTTCTTTTTTTGAGTCAGTTCCCTGTTACCACTACGTCTCCTTATGTCCACCTCCCTTCATCTCCTTTCATCAACTGCATTCCAACCCTGAGCACACTTTCAAAGAAAGAACCTGGTGTGATTCAAGTTGGCAAGCAATGTTAATTAAAACAAACCCCAAACCAAAGGCAGGAAGCTGTCACTAAAAGCAGAACCTGAACTCAAAATATACCCACAGAATACTAAGGAATTCTAAAAAACAGAAACCAAAAGAACTCAGGGAAGCAATAAAGAAGCAATTAATCCCAAACCTTTTCCACTGTCACACTGCTTTATCAGCAAGGACATGCATGACAAGAGGACCAGATCTGATGCTGTTACACCAACATCAAAGCACAGAATGACACAGACCCCAGCACTGCTACCCTACTCTTGCGCCAGCAGAACTGAGAACACATAGAATTATTACTAGTTTTGGAAGTCCAGTGACATTCTGAACACATTTGTGATGTGCCTCATAGCTTTTCTGCACCGTACTAAAAAAATCCATCCTACCTGATAAACGATTCCACAGTGATAATGGTAACTGAGAAATTTCAGCTAAGCCATGGACCTTACAGATCACTGTGATCAGTGGTAAAGGCAAATACGGCTGGATCTAGCCTGAGCAATGAAGATCTCTGAGGCAGAACTGCACCAGCCCTGACAGGGCTGATTGCAGCATCAGAACTACAGCCTGAGCTCTTAGCACTGCTGAGAGCCTGCAGTCTCCACTCCCAGGCTTGCCTTGCTCATACTCCAGTGAGCCATGTGGCAGGATGCATATTTTAATGGAGTATCTATGATTTGTAACACTTCTACTGTGCTTCCCAGTTTTGGTTCCAGTAATTCAGTCCTTCCCTTTTAACAGTAATATTCATTCGATTTCTCTGGGAATATAATTTAGATTAGACAGGAAGCACCAAATGGAAAGGAAGGAACACACGTCACTTTTTCTTGCTCTAAGAAAAAAAAAATCCTCAGCAAAGATTTTAATGTTCCAGAAAAAATACTGTTATGTGCTTAAGTTTCCAATGAGCCACTAAACCAGAGATATCAAATAATTCTGCAAAGCTCTGTCTTCCTGAAAGAGGGGGGTAATTTTGTGAACAATTAAAGGCATAATCATATGTGACACTTGCAATGTAATTTAATCGCTAGACTAGGAAGAATTGACATTTAAAGTAGTATTTAAGTCAAAATTGCTTATGCCATCCATTTCCGTACAAAGCACATTGACTCCTGTGTGTGACCCAGTAATGCCAGCACTAGGAGATTCCCATGGAAAGCCATGTAGCAATCTCTTGCTGAGGAGCTCTTCATTCACAGCCTTGCACGATGCCTAAGGCTGTGTAGTTTGGGCAGAAGACACCACAGATTTGCCAGGATGGATAACTGCACATGGATCTTGCAATGGGTACAGTATGCAGCTGACACCACCAGCGCTGTCTCTGTATCGGCATTTCTGAAATCAGTTATTATTTTTGTCTGCATGTACCCATAAAGGTTTTCCTTTTTTTAAACAAAACACAACACAACATCCTTTCCATTAGCTGACACTTTACAAACTGGAAACCTAAGGCAGGCTAAAGAAAATTCCATTTTTAACTGGAAAAGATGGGTCATACATTCCTGTGCTGAATGTAAACAATGAGGCATAAACACAGCAGACAACAGGGCAAGTATTATAGACTAGTAGCTGCATTGCAGTGGAGTTTAGAACACACTATTGCTTTGTTTGACCCATTAATTCCCCATTCCTGTTTTAACCTTAATAGATAAAATTAAGCAACAAAAAGTGAAGTCAGACATGTCTTGACAGGGCCCTGGATAACACTGCTTTCAACAGCAGGTTGGAACAGCTGATCTCCTGAGGCCCTTTCCTTCTGTGAGCCTCTGTGCACACTTCTCTCCCCCTTCCCCTCACTGACAAGAGTGTGAGACAAGTGAAATGTGTAATAGTGAAAAGTAAGATGGAGTTCAAAAGATACTGCAGTATTTCTGTCTCAAAAAGATGGCTCCATTAACCATAATATTTTGATGAAAGTGAAAAACAACTGAATAGTATTAACAGAATTTAAACCAATGGGAGAAAAAAACTAATACATGTTAACATACAGAAAGTACAGGTTTGAACATCCAAGTGCTGAGTTCCTGGTACTACTCTAAAGACCCGCTTCCATTTACTTGTCTGTAGTCACCAGGGTGGCGCATGCGAGCTGCTGCTTTGGAGAGGAAAAAATCTTCCCCACCAAACCTGCACACAAGACTGGCCTAACAACACAAAATGCTTTCTCATAAGCTTATTAGAGCTGCAATTAGAGAGAGCCTGCTCCTTCAGCACATACCTAAAACAACACAGGAGTTCTACAGATTGTTCCTCAGAAGGGGGGCGACTGCTTTTGACATTCCTCTGCTACCGGATGATTTCTCTGTACAGAAATAGTGGAGCACATGGATGTGAAAGGACCGTTTCGGAATTGCACATAGGAGGATAAAGGGGGCACTTATTTTTCTAGTCACTGTTCATTTTGTAGGTAAAAAAGAGCCCAGAATCTAAAATCAGCAATCTCCCTGTAAAGCCTGGGCAAGTGTCTGGAGCATGGGAACAGGGGCAGCAGTCTGAAGGATGTACAAGGAACTAAAAAGTTAAAACCTGTTAATCTCAAAGTGCAGAAATGTAGAAGCACAAAAGCTGGTAATTTCTCTTGTCTTTTGTTAACAAAAAAAAATTCCACCATTTCCCAACTACTCTGTGGATGGACTCTAATTCAGTGTTTAAGCAAAGGAGATCTGAAGAAGGGGGAAGAGGGGGCCACCTGTCCTTGAGTGAAGTAGTATTTCATCTGTGCTCTGGCTTCCACTCCTACGTCTGAGATGGGAAGGGTAAGCATGTGCTTTTTCCCTCTTCTGTTGCCCTCCCCTCTACCTGAGAGGTGAATACACCATCTGTTTTTAAAATCAATAAATTATCTCTATTTCCACTAACAAATTTTATTTCCCTTGTGGAAACATCTCAGCTCCTAAGAACAGGTGCTTGTTATGGCAATTGTGGCAACTCTAAACTCTGTTTCTTAGGGTAACATCCTGCCCACGTGTTAAGACAAAGGGATGCAACTCTCAAGGAAAACAAGAGGTGGGTTTTATTTACAGATAAATTGCTGAGTAGCTCTTTGCTCTGTAAAGCAACAAAGTCAGCAACACTACCACACAGAGAACCAAAACAGTCACCGGATTTGTTGAAGATATTAAAGACCCTAAACTAATGAAACTTTAAGAGAACTAAAGACCTTTGACAGTTTGTTACATGGAACATAAACATGAAATAGAAGCAAACTGATTTGTATAGCTGTTTGCCAGAAAAGAGGGACTGGCTTTATTTATTTGGGAAGACAAACTCCGCTGGTACCAAATGGAGATTAGCATTTTTTAAAATGTCAGCATGTTAAATTGAAATGTATGCTGACTGCATCCCAAAACTGTTCAGTACAGAGCATTTTGATAAGATATCTGCAAGGTAGAGTCATAATAATCATGACTGAACTCTATGATGCTAACACTGATGTAAATTGTAACAAGTATTTGTACATTATGAGAAGGCTTCCTAGCTATACTGAAAAGAACATACACATATTTAGAAAATATGTATGTAGGTGAATTAAGATATGAAATGTAACCTATGCGGGACAGTGCTTTAAGTTTTCCCATAATGGTACTTCAAGGTTGGTGATCCTGACTTCAGATGTTAAAAGCCAAGTAATAGGGCAGGGACAAGCAGCTGTCAGAAGCTTTTACTTGCAGGTATGCACAGATCATGGCACTAAACAGTTCTAACTCACCTCTTATTTGGGTTCTGCAGCACAAACATAACATTCCCCACTAACAGCTTTTATGTGACTCAAGATAAAAACCTGAAAAGGGAACAGGTGTCCCACCACCCTTAACAGACATCAGGTATTTCTTCTGCACTCCTTTTTAAAGGCATCACATGAATACATTCTTTTGCAATCACACTGCATCCAGACATATCAATCTCTGCATGACAGGACTGAAGCTGACAAGGAGCTGAGGAAGGAAAGGTCCTGACCTACTTAGGTCAGAAACAACCAGAAAGTGCTGAGAGGTGCAGGACCAAGTGGCCAACTACTGCTGCAAAGGTTCTGCCTCTTGTGTAGTTGGTGTAGGATAGAAAAAGATGAAGAAAAAGCTTTTTATCAAACTTCTCAATATGTGTTTGTAATGGATTAGCATCACTCCTAAATTTCAGACCAACAACAATGAAGTTTAACAAGGCAGTATGAACTGTTCCTTGTCTGTCTGTTCCATGAGGTCTCAGGGCCCTCTTAGAGAAACAAGACTTGAGTAAATGTCTGCCTCACGTTTCCCTGCTTTGCTTTGTTTTCTCTAGCTTTTAAACAGAGGTTCAATTCATGCCTGTTATTGCCTGCATCCGCTAACTCGCTTGGACTACAGAAGTAAAAACAGGCAGAAAACCCTGCATGTGTAGGATAATTCTGTCATTAGTAAAAGCCAAGGCAGAATCTAAACTAGACCCTCATTAACCGGCTGAAAGGTTTTCACCACTTGCTACCTTCCTGTCCTAGAGGTCCATGGTCTAAAAATTCCTGTAACTCTGCTGGGTGTAAGACAATGAATTCTGCTGTGATGTCTCTTACTGAGAGAAACCAAGTGTACTGAAGAACTCACAAGCTCTGTTAAGGATGAATTCTTACCTCTCCATAAAACAGAATGAAAAACCATGCCAAATTTGCAACCAACAAAAGAAGTAAAAAAGGGAACCCATCCCAAGGGTATTCTGAGAATGCCAAAACATATGAAAAAGCATTTATGCTATAGACACCTGAATGTGTTAGCTAAACTGAGTTTGACTTCCCGAAGGAAATGAAAACATGCAGTAGAAGACTGGGAGCTAAAGAAACAGGAATATTAGGAATTGATTGAAGATGCAGCGAGGATCTAATTGAAATAAATGTATCTAGGTAAGACAGAAAAAAACCCCAAAAGCTTTACTTCAGTTTTCAGGGATGTTGGGGGATGGATATCCTGTACATCATGGTGCAGGAAAATCAAGGAACAATGTGCAAAACAAACTCAAAAAGCCTAACACCATAAACTCTCGAGGGAACCTATGGTCTCCATGCCAGAATCCTCAGAGAAACAGCACACAGAATTCAGTAGAAAGGATTTTTAATAGATGTTTTAAAGTGTTAAGAACAGCACTTTCAATACGCATTCTCCACTTCTCACAAAATTAGGGAACATGGGCTCCTCACTCACTGCTTCCATGAATATAAGAACAGTAAAAGCACTTTGCATAGAGTATATGAACTTTTGCCCTTGTATTTGTCTCTGAAAAACAGCTGCTCACTTGTTTATCCTCCAAAAAGAACAAAGAATTCTGTGAAACTCTGACTTGGTGACTTTGTTTCCACTGCTCTTGCTATGACTGTTAGGATGACTATTAGTGCTTCAGCTACCGGTGCTTTTTATTCATTTGAAGTCATTCCTTTCCACTGTGTTTATACCCTAATGAGATATTGCTAGCTGTTACTTCAATCCAGCTGCCTCATATTCTTCAACTAAAAACCCCTTCATACAGGAACTTTTTTAAAAAAAACTTCTACCATTAATCTTTACATTCTGCAGCATTTATTATGTATTGTCGCAAAAACTGTCAACCTGTTTCCTTTGACTTTTCTACACATTTCTCATGGTAGAATTGTCTTTAATTGTATTATCTAATCTATTTCTGTAACATCAATATCCTGATTAAAATGTTATCCAAATAATGTACAAATGTTCCTGTGCAAGATCAAACTCATAAAATCTCTAAAATATAAAAAAATGAGATGCTTGGAGTCAAAAAATGACTGAGAAATGTGGATACGTCCTGGATCAACTTTCTAGTTATTTCAAATCGACAGCTACCACTGGATTAAGCAGTCCTTGCAAGTGAACAATGAAAAGCATCTTAAGGCGAGCAGCATCCTGATGTTCCAGAGCGATTTCTATTACGGCTCAGCAGCACAACACACCTGCCACTAAGTAGCTGCTCTCAAGTGTTACATTATACCTGCAGGACTGCAATGAATGCTTTATGCATCTTTGGTTAAGCTTGGACATTGAAATACATAGCTGGTAATTTGCATTAACAATCGTATTTGGCAGCATTTTACAGTTAGGAACTCTTATTTTTAAAAACATTCTCTCTGTGTAATTACATGTTTGAAATGCTTCCTGAGAAACTGATCTGGAGAATTTCTGCTTTTGCTGCCATGTTGAAAACTTGCCCCCTGTGAATGACTGGCCTTGTTCATTTACATTTCTCAATTATTTTTTGATCAACAATTCCTCACCCTGATTCAGCCTTGCAATCAATCCCCTGTAATCAGTGAGGTGCTGCTCTCTGGCACTATCAGCACGTTGGCCACAGAACATTTCATTTCCTCACCTTGGCTGCTCTGCTAACAGTGTACGTCTGAGTAACCACCAGATTGACTAAAGCTTCTTCCACGAAACTGGCACTGTCTGGAATGTATCAAACTAGGAATGCAAATACATCCTGACTCAGAAAATGAATCTCTGTGCTGGCAGTCAGTATCTCTAAGGGTTGCTGGAGTAGCTGACTAACTTTTCATCAAACCTCAAAAAACTCCTCCCATGGCTGTGGCTCAGTAATGATATTCATTAAGTAGAAAGCTCATACGTCCTTTCTAACAATTTTTTTTAAATCTCCTGAGCTTTCATCAGGACTTGCAAAGCAGCAATGGAAGATGACACTGACAGAGACCATTCTATTCCTACTGTCCACTGAGGTGTTGTGCAGTGACCCATGATTTTATGGGTGCACAGTACATGTGCTGCACACTGGCCACTTCTTGGGCCTTGGGCCTATTGCAGTCTCTTCACATCTAAGGATTTTCCCCTCATGCTTGAGAAGGAAGTACAGGGGATCATAATACCCTTCTCTGAGTGACTGTCCACACACATACACCCACCACAGAGGACTCCAAGAAAATACAGCTTCCTGCAGAGCTGCGTCTGGCTCTCCATAGAAACCAACTGAAGCTTTGTTACACTCCTCAGTGCATTTCCCAAAAATGAAAAACTCCAGAAAGAAATGCTCAGTCATGATCATGGAATTCAAGCCTATGAGGACTGGACATACAGAAGACTCAGATCTCACTGAGAAACAGAAGCAACTTTGTAATCTTAAAAACCCAAGGGCCCCACAGTCACTAAGGGAAGGGGTGGATGAGCAACAGAGGCACATTAAATGAAGCTTATCTAGAAAAAAAATGAGATGTCCTAATGAAAACTCTTAGCCTGTGTTCACTGACAGGAACTGATCAGAAGGCCTAACAGAGGATCACCCTCAATCTGGTTTTGTTGGTTTGGACCTACATCCAAGCTCACAAACTCCTACTGCTATGGGCAACATGTTGGATGTTTCAGGGTCTCTCTTCAGTACACAATCAATTTCCTGATTGACAGCTGCAATAAGGATGAGACATTTTAATCATTTTCCACATCTGAATTCCTACTTTAACTTACACACTACAATATATTAAGGCTAGTATTTTCCACATTAGAATGGTTTTGTTTGGAAGGGACCTGTAAAGGCCACCTAGTCCAACCCCTCTGCAATGAGCAGATGAGGTTGCTCAGAGCCTCCTGCAGCCTGGCCTTGAATGCTTCCAGGGATGGGGCCTCTACCACCTCTCTGGGCAACCTGTGCCAGTCTTTCACCACTCACATTGTAATATATTTCTTCCTTTTATCTAGCTAAATCTCTCCTCTTTCAGTTTAAAACCATCACCCCGTGTCCTATCACAACAGGCCCTACTGAAAGGTCTGTTCTCATCTTACTTATAACCCCCTTCTAAGTACCCAAGGGCTGCAGTAAGGCCTCCACAGAGACTTCTCCAGCCTGAGCAGTCACAGCTCTCTCAGCCTTTCCTCATGGGAGAGGGGCTCCAACCCTCTGATCATTTCTGTGCCTCCTCTGGACCCACTCCAACAGCTCCCTGTCCTTCCTGTGCTGGGACCCCAGAACTGGAGGCAGCTCTGCAGGTGGGGTCTCATCAAAGCAGAGTAGAGGGGCAGACCCACCTCCCATGACCTGCTGGTCAGGCTGGGCTGTAATGGGTTTGTATTTACAAGAAAAGAAATCTGTTTCTCACCATTCTCAACTGGAAAGTCAATGCAGAAGAAACTCCCTCTGAAAAATCTATATTGTTACCAATGTTTAATTTAATTTTAAAACAAAATTGCTGAACATACAGATATTGAAGCTCAGTTGTTTACCCCTCGAAGTGGGATTTATGAAGCTATCTGGGGAAAAGTCTGCATCTGACAATTCTGGTTTGAATTTTAAAAAGAAGCTGTTTGATTCAGTTTCCTGAACTTCAGGAAAAACATGAGGGGGTAAGTGCAGTGATTGTAATTGTGTAAGACTAAAAGAAATCAGGTTGCTAAGTATTCTGGTGTGAGGCTGAAAGAACTTGATATGGGATTACCAGAATCACCTGGAAATACTCTCAATTCCTACGTTCCACAGGTTAAAGCTGAAGAACTACAAGAAGATCTGTGTTTGCAGCTGCAAGTTAATAATCATTGAAGTGAATGAAGATCTTTACCAACCAAACATAACTACATATTTTTAAAGAAGACATTTTTATGCAATATTCTGATGTGGTACTCAATACAATCCTAGACTTCCGGAGTTACGGTCACACGTGTTTCACTGTAATCCAAATTTCCCAGGTCAGTTCAACCTGGATATGAGCTTGGGGACATTTATCACACACAGAGTTCTGAATGCTCCTGAGAATGTCCTGATGCCCTGACCCATCTCAGAAATGAGTATGAAAAGAACAAATTACAAACTTACCCGAATCACCATGACTGAGCACCTGATGTTATGAATTGTATCATACACCTTCTTGGAAATGTCCACGAACTGGTTGTCATCAAACAGATGCACTGTGTTCTTGCTTAAGCTCTCCAATGCAATATTTACTTGACTAATAAACTCTGGAATCACTATTAAAAAAAAAAAAAACAGAAACAAAATTCAGCGAGCATAAATAGGATAGAATATGTAGTGTTTTTTCTTTTTGGCAAAACACCTCACATTGATAAAATCTTTATTTTATAAAAAGCACTACAGTAATAGTGCAATTACTTTTAAGTGAGAATACATTTGTAATTTTTATCACAGTTATAAAAATGCCCATGGTGAGCATATAAGCTGTGGGGGTTATACAGTACTACAAAGAAGAAGGTAGTTTTAAAAGGGGAGCTGGGGAAGCAGTTGTCAAAATTTGTTGGCAATTTCAATAGCAATTTTACCCAAAGAATCAGGATGAATGACCTGGCTCAAAGTTGGAACTACTGCTGAACAGATTTCCACTATTTCAAAATCTGCTTTCAGTCTGAATGGAGATGTAACTACATCAATTAAGATTGATGCTTATTCTTCAGCTGAGGAAGTCCCACAATTGTAACCTGAACTTACCAGGGCAGTTTACCTTGTTTGATTGAATCAAACAAACTGTTCATCTTGAGTCAGTTTGGTATCAACCTGTGCTTTACCCAAAATGGCCTGGGCATTTTCTTCTGATGCTCCAGGGCCTTATTCTGCAGTGACCTGGTTGCACTGCTCTCCCCTGACCCTTCACATCAATTTGAAGCAAAGGAAACCCAGCACAGAATACGGAGGGAATGCAGATGGAAAACCCAGCACACAAAGAAGGACCTCAAACAAGCCCAGACCAAACTCATTTGCAACAACTTATTTCCTATCACTTGGAGTCTGAGGACACAGAAGAAACAGAAAAGCAAAAGGATAAAACTTAACTTGTGTAATATTCAATACAGATAACAAACCTTGTGGTACTAAAGCTCTTTCTCGGGCTATGTATTGGTTTCAAATACAAATATTTTATGTATTACACCCTTCATTCCAAAATTCCACGCTGTGCAATTCACAAATTCGTAACACGTGAAAGCAAGACTACTAATACCTTAAGTGTGCAATATCTCAGGCAAATTTTGAGGTATATAATGAATTTGTAAGCAGACAAAGCTTCAGCTGAAGACAACTGGATTTCTGAATTAGAAAAGCTGGTGACTTGTACTTTAAGTAGTAGGAAAGGTGCCCCAATAATGCTTTAACCCCTGACTTTAATGAGGAAAGACATAACCTTCGGAGACACTTAAAATTCATTCTCAAATTACAGTAACTGCACTGTCTTTGAGCCAACAAGCCACTTAATTTGAAAAACAGGGTATTTAATATCAGTGCTTCCCTCTTCAGATTATCACTGGAATTGTCTCACCTTCTGAAAAGGTCAGTGGAAAGATTTCTTACACAGTACAGAAAAAAGACATGGTACGTTTCTCATTTGCAGCAAAATAAAATAATTAAGGAGAATAAGTGCCTATTTATTTACGGCTTTTTGGAAAAAAAAAAAAATCAAAGAACGACCACTGAGTGAGAACTTTTCACCATTTTAGGATATACCATTTCATAATTTTTTTTCCTGTTAAACAAAGATTTTGGCCCCTAGACTATCAAAATAATTCCAAGTGGAGCAATTTTGAATAGTTTTATTTAAACATAATTTCATACGTTTAAATAAAATTAAACACTCAAACCTTTGTATCCTCATATCTAGTTGCAAAAATGCTGCAAAGGAGAACATAAGAAGTTTCCAGGAATTCAGGATTTCCACTGGTATAGTCAAAACCGATGGGATGCTTCCCAAGCCTCCCAGCCGCTCCTCCCTTCTCGGCACACGCGACACAGTCACCCGCAGTACTGGGAAGCACTCCCTGCTCAGCAGCAGCAGCATCTTCCGTGGCTGCCACCATCCCCCTGTTCTCCAGGCCAGGCCATTTCCCTCAGCAGCTATTCCTGTGCCCCCTGCACTCCAGCCACGTTCCATATGCTCATTAATGGCCTTTTCCCAGCTGCTCCTGAGGCCACGCTCCCGCCCACGGTGCGTCTGTTTGTCCGAATGAATCCGTCACTCCTGCGAAGAATTAACTCTCACGTGTGCCCGGCAGCTCGGACACTGCCGGGCAGTGGGACAAAGCACAGCCGCACTGGGTACGCAAACACCACCCCAGGGCCTTCCCTGGCAGCATCTGAGACGGGGGCTTTGCAGCAACAGCACTTTTACACGGGCACTTACAACACAACACTAATTGTAATTCTAAAATATGTACACACCAACCTGCTAATGGAGCAAGAAAATGCACTTGGGCTATCAAACAGCTCTTACTTCCTGGTCATTTCCCCTGTACACCATAGGGTAACTCCCTCAAATCCAGGACTTCTGGGATTTATTTTAGTTTTGAGCTCCCAACCAATGACTAAGGAAAAAAAAAGAGACGAGCATTTTGGTGCATATATGAGTTCTTTCCCATGGATAACTGACATCCAAAATACTTCGTAGACCTCAAATAGTCAGGAAACCCTCTGAAATACTGCATTAAGTGGACTTGAATTACACCAATAACGTGCATTTTTCCTATACTTGGCTTTATATTTCTAGGCAGCCTACATATAGCAGAGAAGTGGATGCAACTGAAAACAGGTGGAAATTATTCATTTTTTCAGTCTTTCAAAAGCAAAATTAAACAAGTAAAATTAAAAACATCATGTGTTAGAAAACTGAGTAGTACTAAATTTTTGCAGGGATTTCTTTGCGGGGATTTTTTTGTTTATTTGTACATTTTATTTTTGCACTCTTTTGTTTCTCCTGCAACAAAAATTAAGAGCAAATTTCAACATGAGCATTTGTAATTCTGCTTTCCCTGAGGGGGAAGGTGCTGAAAGGAGGATGTTTGGAAAATACCAGTATGTTCATAATCATAATGTTCCAAGTCCCTAAAGTAATTAAAGATTTCCCGCTACCAAAAATACATTCTTAAAATTAACCTCATTTATTTCAAAATTCATCAAGTGTTCCCTAATTGCTCTGGTTTTTTAAATAATACTATTCATCTTTCCTTGTAGGCCATGTCTTCTTAGTCCTCTAATATTTTTGCTTGATATTGTCATCTTCAATCAAAACCAACTAATGAACCTGGTCTGTAGTTTAACAGCTGTCAGAGCCCAGCTCTTCATACAGAAAATTAAGCCTCACTAACCCCTTTATTCCAATTAGCAACTCTGTGCCTGCTATTTTTAATAATAAAATTATGAGGAAAACAGATTCTCAGCTTTGCAGAAGGCCACTGACAACAGGTGAGAGCACGAGTCACTGTGCTTGTACCTTTCAATTAAGCAGTGTTAAGTGATTAACACACCGTCAGTCACCATCAAAGCAGCTTGATAGTGAAAAAGCAACAGTCTCCAAAGCTAAACTGTCCACATGTCCAACATTCACCTAAAGAATGTCTTAACAAAACAAACACACCTGAACAGACATGACAAGTCATGACCTCCTAGAACTGACCAGAAAAAAATTACTTTTTTTTAATTCAAAATGTTTATGGTTTTTCACTAACAGGAAAAAGGGAAGAAACTAGCAAACCCACAATTTATCTCAAGAAAAAGAACTTGTGGTAAATAACCAAAGTTTCCCTTCAGTGTTTATGTGCATGTACAAACACTGTGAACAACTTACCCAATGGTGCCAGCAGACTGGGAAAAGGCTGGAGAGCTCCCACTAGAACAAAGACTGAAGAAGTACTCCTTCAAAGGCAGCTTTGAAATGAAGTGAGAGCACAGCGAGTGACTGAAGCTCTCTGTGGCACAGCTTCAGAGCCCAGCTACACACACTGCAACACTGCTGCAGCTTTGGCTTAACTCAGCTCCAGAGGCCTTTTGACACAGGAGAGGACTCCCTTGGGCATTCAGCCACCTGCAGACATCTTCTGTGCCCAAACAAGTGTCATTTAAAAACAATCATTTAAAAAAAAAAAAAAAAAACATTTGGGCAAGTTGGAGTGAAAAAATGGTTTTCCTTCTGAAGATAATAAAATGAGCAAAAGCTACTAGTCATGAATTAGGACTCTAAGAGGAGGAAAGAGCCCCACGAGAACTTCCAAAAACCCACCTGAAGACAGAAGTATGGTCAAGTAAGGCCTAAAAAGCTACTGGATGAATTTCATATGAAACTAGCACGATAGCAGAGCACTGAAATAAAGCAGATGGGCAGGTAGGCAAGTTAAAAGAGGTGTGTGCAACCTAGACCTACACCAAGGCACAGGCGGTGGCAGCACGAGAAGAGACTTGAGGCAGGAGGCGTGTACCTCAATTATTTTATTATTCCCCCATAACCTCACCACCCTGCATGACAGTCAGCGTGATGGGTATGTATAGGTTGCTTCCAGAGGATTTAAGCAGTTTTCCAGTTGCAAGAATTCAGTGGAAGTGAAGCATGAGCAAAGTAGGGTTGTAAAGATTAAAAACACAGCCACCTCTTAAATGCAAGGTAATACTAGAGAAAATAAGAAATCTAGTTAATAGCCACAAAGCCTACATTCAGTACTGCTTTATGTAATTTCACTCTTTGAGATCACATAATGGCTTGCACTTCTCGTGATTAAAAACTAAGCATTTGTAAATCTCCTTGCAAGCTGGAAAGGTATCTAAGAATTTCAGATAAGAACATTGCCTGTTCCAGTAAGCCAATTTCACTGCTAAGTATTATGTCTGTTCTTAATGCCACTTCAATCCAGAATGGTACATAAAGAATTAAAAAATAAATAAAACCCATCTAAGCTAAAGCAACTGTGCTGGTTAAGGCACACCATGTGAAATACAAGGGATCTGCTGGCAGCAGCCTGAGTCACAGCACCCAACATGCAATTCAGAATGGAACAGACTGTTTCAGTGACTGATGGAGACAGCTTCATTAGAGGTGTTCCAAAACACATTGAAATAATAATGGAATTACTGCAAAGAAGAGCATTGTGCACTCAATGCAAAGGGTTGAGCTGAATAACACAAACAGGTTTGGAAACTCCAATCCCTTGTGGCCGTTACAAATCCACATAATGCAATCCTAATAGGAAGATCAAGCTGCTGCTGAAGCTGATTTCACTATGGTACAGACCCTTAATTCAAGCCTCTATTTCTGTGACACAATGTTAAATTGGTAACTTTTTATTATAGCACTGTATCCAATGGCTTTCCAAGAGATATTTACATATATATACATATGCATGAGAGAAGTAGAAGAGCTCTGTGACTGTATGCATTTGATATATGCCTTATATCAGCATTCACATTCAATCACCTTATTTGGTAACAAGCTTATAGGTTATATGCAGAAAAAAGAGATTAACTATTTTTGGAACTTACAACACCTGAAACAGCTCATATTCCTCCGGCAGTCTCAATCCTAGGCCATTATATGAGAGGCACAATCTCAGAATCCCCCATTGTGCCCACTCCCCTCCTTGACTATTTAGAGCATAAGGATCTATAAATTATCCTAATGGAATTTAGTATTTCATGCTAAAGTTTCTGCATAATGACAGTGTAACACGACATGAAGTAGTCCAGGCAGAGGCCTGTTGCACATAAAAAGTTTCCTAAGAGAAGCAAGCTGTAATCGCTATCTGCTTCGTTAACTCAGACCTACGCAAGCTGCAACTGTGCTGTGCAGAGGCATTTTGCAGCTTGCAAGGCTGTCAGACTGCTGGCAGACCCACAAGCACACAGCTGAGCATGTATATACATATATAGAGGTATTTAGAGAACTACCTAGCTATATACAAGTGGACATCATAAACCTTTTGTATATGTGTATGTTTACAGACAGATTTATACATAAACTATGCTGAACATGACAGCAGTTTTGAGGTACTGTATCTTCACAGCTAACAAGGGTAAGATTTTTAGAGTTAACTGTCCTGAATATGAGAAAATATTGATAGTGAGTGAGACCTCATTATTGGCTGTGGGTGTTATTAATGAATGGCAATCCAGTAAATTGCTGCTTTTAATTTTGAAACGGCCCTAATTTATTCCTCCCCTAAACACACCCATGACAGTGATTCAGCTTCCTACCTGGAACACACAGCTATTCTGCTTTGCACCAGGACAGTTTAGATGTACACACCAAGTGACTGTTCTCTGTAACGTATGGGTACAGGGGATTGCTTGTGACTTTGGAATCCCTGGACTTTTCCCTACACAAGCACCCTCTCCACAGCCCGGCAAACGCGTGGAACACCGCACCTGGGAATTAAAGCAGTGCCTTGCATCTGAACATCACAGCACAAGGCTTCATTGAGATCCCTCGCAGGGATCTTCAAGGGGATGGTTTTGAGGGAGTAGATGAGTTTGCCTATAGAAGGAACTCATTAGAGGCAGGTCACAGCATCCAAAAGAGCAGAAAGATCATTTAAATCATTTACATAATCCTCCTTTTTTTGAAGCCCTCTACCTATTAGATTTTGCTGCCATGCTCAAGGACAGACTGACCAAGAGATCCCAGATGAGAATGACAATTCCCCCTAGGACAGATGAGAGGAATTTCAGAATTTATCTTTCATTCCTTCGCAGACAGAGTGGGCCATGTGGGCCTGTCTGGTCTCATCAGTCCCCTGCTACAGCAGAGCATTCATGAGCTGTGGAAACAACCACCACTCCTCAACTCAGTTCACAGCCCAGAACATGCCCTTCCTTACTCTAACTGAAGTCCCTGGGTTTCATTTAGAGGCACCTGCACTACATGGAATGGCACATAGATACACAGAAGCTAAGACTAGTAAATACCCTAAGTCTATACCTAAAAAAACCCCCAAAACACAGCCAAAGCTCAGCCAGCAAGAGCAGGGAGACAATTAACACATCAAGCAGTTTCTACGGGCTGCTGACCTAATACTCCCAAATTGGGATTTTCCAAATGGACTGAGCAGGAGACAGAAAACGCCATAAAAAGGAATTTAAGAGGAAATTGAGGTCTTTGGGGGGGGGGGGGGGGGGAAGTGACTTCAGATAGTCTCTCTTACATATAATGAACAAGAGAGCAGCTTTTTAGTAATTTAAGCAGGGAGTAGAAGTCCTGAGAATTTAATAAAAAATAAAATTACAACCTCCCCACACACCGCTCTGTGAACCTTGTTTGGTTGTATTGTAGAAGCATTGTGCTGTAAATCACCTAAGCCAGAGAATGGTGTTAATTCACAAAAACCTCACGGCCACTCTACAAGGGAGAAAAGTAGGAAGAAACAACTGAGCACAGCAGTTACCAACATACAAACTTGTCTATCATCCCCAGCAAGTGCTTCAGTGAGGGGGCACAGCAGAGAGTGCTGCTGAAGTTATGACCTGCTTGGTACAGGCTGCTTTCCATGTACTACAGTAACATTATTTCAGGAGACACCAGTGTAGTTTCAGAAGTGCAGAACATGTAACTGAGCCATATTGTCCCAAATATAACTATGCTGACAATGAGTTGGTCTTCAAAACATTAGCAGCAAACAACAATCTGAACATTTAATTTTGAGATGCAGCCAGTTATTTTGGTAGATTACTAGAAATATTATCTTTTTAGAAATCTGGTTCCCAGTGGGTGTAGCATCAACCTAGAAAACCTGAAAGTAATTAAATTAGCCATGAAGAATAAAACTGCACGAGATTCCAAGCTTCTTTTGGCCCAAAGACAAAAAAAAAATTGTTTATCCCAACAGAAAAATCAGAAAATTAACGCAGCTTTTTAGGCACAGTCAGATACCACGTTTTTGACATATGTTAGCAAACAACAAAAACACAGAAGACAAAATGTCCTTGGGCAAAATGTATTTGGGAAAAGGGTCACTACGTTTTAGTTCTGTGTCTACTACAATAGTAACTTGGAGCAACTGAAATAATTTAATCAAGAAGAATTCTTTTTCATGGAAGACTACTGACATTTAAAAAGCAAGCACAAGAAAAATACAGCTTGGTAGCCAAAATCCTCAAATACATAATTACAGCGAAATACCAATAAATGCTGTCAACTGCAGAAAATATCTTTTTCTGAATGGTGCCAGAAAAATACCATCTCTAAATTTAATATGCAAAGCTAGCCTCAGAATGATTCAGAAAGCAGTGACTTGTGACAGACTAACACTGTGTGTGCTCCCTGCCTTCACTGCAGCCCTTCAGTGCAGTGGGACCCTGTTCAGTGGGATCACAAACACTGGGACCAGGTAGAAGGAACAGGGATCCAGGGCTTGCACCACAATCAGAGAAGTCAGTGGCAATAGTTCCAGTGGATTTGGAAATAGGTTCTAATTGCTGAAGCCCACCATGTAAGCTTTCATTATTAGAATACAGTATTACTGAAATGGATTAAAATCAAGAGTGATAAAGCAATGCTGGTACATTTAATGAGAATGTCCAATTGTACATATAACCATTTGAGAGCAATAAACCTGCTAGTAGCAGAAGGTGAAATATCAATGGGCAGCTTGTTTATGGCCAAGGTGACAAACTCAAGTGGTTCTCTCTCAGGGTTCAAAGCACAAACCTGAAGGGGCCATTGGCACTCTATGCTGACCATAACTGCATCCTGCACTACATGTTCTGCCCTACAAAAGAAACCTTGTCTTACCCAGCTGCCTACCAATAAGGCTAAAAAGAACCTTCTGCAGTATTTACCTGAAATCTCTTCATCAACTAGTGGCTAAATAAACCAGCAACATTTACAGATATTAGTGCAAATCCTACTTTTATCAGCAGGGAAAAGTTCTTCAGGTAAAGAAAGTTCTGTACAAGAACATAAAGAACAGCTGGAGTATCAATTGTAACAGGTACTGACTGTTCTGCATGGACACTCAGGGAGAGAACTCCAACTGCAGTGGACTGCTGACAGACAAGAAAGGGACTGCCAATTACATTTCCTGCTACATCCAATTCCATGGAGAGACTATGGAAAGGCTGAAAAGGTTCCACAAGATGTTTTTGTTCTTTACTTGTGGTTTACAGTTTACAAAGACCGACTACAAGAAAGCTTTCTCCCAACCTGCAATGCAGAAATAATAATTTTCCTGCAAGATACAGAATAGCAGACTATTAAAGATTCAAGAAAGTCAGTTATCAGCTCACAAACAATGGTTAGAAATGGAATAAAAATACTCTGAATAAAACTACCATTATTAGAAACTGAATAAAACTATACTGAATAAAACTATCATTGCTTCTAACACTATTAAGATACAAACTCTAAAGGTGTTTGGAGATACAGGTTCTTACTTGCCTTATTTATCTCACAGAATAAAATATAAGCAAGACAAGTGAACAAATTAAGTAAATACAAGATGACTGTTGTTATTTAAAAGAAATCTGAAGCACTGTTGAAAATTTTACTCTTAGCTCTCAGGAAAAAAAAGAAATTACCACAGTTTGAAAAGAGCACGCTGAAGAGAAAACAAACACTTTGAAAAACAGAGCACCTGTAGGTTTTAAATGCTTCTTTGCCTATTTGGAAATGTATCAGACTAAATCTCTCAGATGGATTGCATCCATTTGCAATATTTCTATGCTTGACCACCATTTAATACACGATACTTCATATAAGAGGTCTGTATTCGCATTCTGGAGAAATCTGCAGATTCAGAATGAAGTACATGCGAGCATTTTTACACTGAAAGTCCCTGTCAATACGAACAGTATGTATTTCTAACAACAAACAAGTCACTAAGCACAGAAAGAACTCTTCTCTAAGAATCTGAGGTCACTACAGAGTATGAATGCCCATGTTAGAACAATTACCCAGAAAAGATGACTCTTACATGAATGCAGCTGGTGTCTAACCCAGAGAAAAAAATCCTACATACATAATTTGAAAAGGATTCTGCATATCACCTCCTTAGACATAAGACCAACACAACATCAGGTCAGTCACAGCTTTGTCCAGCTAAGTCTCAAAAACCTTCAAAGACAGAAACGTCATTGCATCTCTGTTCTAGTGCTGCACTACAGTGAATAAACCCCCTGCTCTGCCCATACTGTCTCTGAATTTCTCTGCTGCAGCTTGTGGCCACTGGCCTTAGTTGTGCCACCTGTCTCTGCCAAGAGTGAGTGGCACCAGAGTCACTGCAACTCTCTCAGGAAGCTGCAGGTTTCTATCCATTGTCCCTTGGCTGCCACCTCCCCACATTAAACTCTCACTCTCTCCCCCACTTCTCACAAGTCACCTGCACTAAGGCCCAGCCCATCAAGAGCATCCTCTGTTCTCCAGAAACCTTTCCCCCAACGTTTTGAGTTTGGCAAGGCCTACTCTGGAAAGCATACAGTGAGTACCATCCCTCTTTCCAAGGGTCACACTCTTAGATCTTTCCCATCTTCTTTTTGGCACTCTTATTATAATCGATGTATAAACTTTAATGTTTGGCATACTATCATTAAATATTATTTATTTTACCATTAATGCTACCTCAGAGATCTGCTTCACAGTATTTCCCGAAATCTACCCTCCCCTTCCTAAAAACATAAGCATATCAAAAGCAACAGTATGCTGGTATCATCTAGAATTGCTCACTAAACACTTCTGACTTCAGACCTAGGAATCAGTTTCAGGCAATTATCTTAAGCCTCCCTCAACACCAAAAATACAATTCCTGGGAAAGCACTAATATTCTGGTACAAGGAATGTTACTTGAAGCTTCAGGTCAGGGAAGAAATTATAAAATTGATCCATAAGGAAAAAAACCCCAAACCAAACAAACTATTGAAACATCTATGGGTTTTCCCCAAACATTCCTGCTGATTAGGAAGGTCATCAACAGTTTACTGCCTAACCTGGCTGCCAAGGCCCAGTATTCCACAAGCAAAACATGGCTGCTATTTATAGCACTTGGGAAGGGCGAGGAATTCTGCAACAACTTTTCTGCACAATACCCAAGATACAGACCTTCCCATCTGCTGACTGAAGCTGTCTACCTTTGAATTTTTAATGCCTGACAACAACCAAAAAGGAGTGAGTGACAGACAGTTGTACATTTCTGCATGAAACTCCATGACAAATGCTTCAATTCTGATGGATGCCTTCCTTACACTTTGTCTGCTGCCTGCTGAATTATTCCAAAACAACTGCAGCTGTTCAACAGCACTGGGTAAACTGAGGACATGGTCTGCTGTTCTCATCAGCTGTGACACAAAATAAAGCCTGCAGCAAACAAAACCAGCTTCAGAGATGACCTTGCCCAGCAGTGGGATTCTGGTAGAAAACAGAATACGGTTCCCAGAAAGCAAGGAAAAACCCGATTTACAGAAATTTATTTGGCATATAATGCATTCAATGCCACTTCTCCAAATACTGCCACGAATGGTGGTGACAGACTTACTGAGACAAGGTGAACAAAATGAAGACAAGCTTATCATTTATGATTTCAGCAAGAATCAATTTTACTACGTTAACAGATTTACAATCCAAACATACATACACAGGCATATATAAATCCTACTGAATTATGCATATGCTGCCCCCATCAAGAGCCACTGCATCATTTCCAGATCTAACAGTTCATGGTTTCTAAGGAAGGAAGCACGAAGAGCTGAGGGCATGTTGCCAGAAAGGAATCACTGGAAAAATCTTAAGCAGAGTAAACTGTAAATAGTTGGAAATATTATTGAAGGGAGGCGGGGCGATCATATAATTTTATGATAGGTCATGTTAAAAAAATTATGAACTTTACTATAAAACATAAAAATGTATTACATGCAAAAATGAAAACTGTGAAAGGTGCTTTTTGTAAATTCAGGTCAGGAAATTATCCCTCTGAAGAACTTAAGAGTGAGCTAAGGCTGAAGAACAAAAAGATACTGCCATTTTTCAGGTCTAAGGAAATCCTTAGTGAGACTGGATTCATACTGAAGATTTAAACCAAAACAGTCTTCATAGATACTATGAAATAGAGAATGAACCCTTAAGCACTGATGATTTCTGAAATCAAGTTACTCAGTCCACAATCCTGCTTAGGAGGCAGACCATGCTCTGACATGCAAATGGTCAGAAGAGTGGTAAATGCCAAAGTACTCAGAACACTTTCCCTGTAGGGCCTGTGGAAACTGCAGAAACAAAGACAACACTGGTGTTAAGTACTTTAAGGATGGCTTACTCAAGTGTCCTCTGCTCCAAAATCAGACTGCAGGCAAACGAGGCTTCACCAAGGAACACGGCAAATTCATTATCATGGGAGCAAGATTCAGAATTCACACGTCCTCCCTTTTCCAGTTCTTCCACCAATGCCACTCAAACCAAGAGACTCTTCCCTCACCTCCCTCCCTCTCCCCATGTAATTTAGATGGAGCAAGACCTCGTGTGCCAAATCCATGGCAGGTAACAGAAAGGTATTCACGATCCTAATTCAGGAAAGTGACCTAACAACCAAAAAATATCAAAACTCAAGTGAACACTGCAAAAAAAGAAACCTTTTTACCCTCAGAAACATGATTTTATTTTATAAAAATGCTGCATTTTAAATGCTGCTCTTACTAGGATTTCTCTTGAGAAGGAGAAAAGTTCTTGGAGACTTTGAGTGTGTTCAAGAACTGCCCTGAACAGTGAGTCTGCGCTGGGCACCCTGAAGCTGTTACTGAGCAAGGCCTGGGGGAGCAGTGCACTGAAGAGCAATTCCTTCTCAGTGCTTTCAATGACCACTAAGTGCAACATCATTTTAAAGAAGCAAATGTGTAGTTAAAGGCACCTTAACACCCACAAAGTGCTTATAATCAACATGGACATTACTGTTATTAACAGTGAAGCAAAGCTATTTTTGAGCTAGAGGAAAGGAAGAAAAGATTGGCAAAAAGAAATGGCAATGTTCAGGGTCATTTTTTGATTACCTGGAACACAAAAAATGTTGGCACTTCCCCCTATTTTTCAGAGCATTCTTCACATCAGAAGCAAAATCTGGCTTTTAAAGCCAACATTTCTAACAGAATTTCACAGAATGATCAGAACAGAGCCCTAAAAAAAAACAAGGCCTCACTGCAGACTCCACCAAATGGAAGTTACTGACTCTGTAATAGAGTAACAGCACAAGAATGAAGGGTTATTGCTTAAGTTATAGTCTTACAATCATCATGTAACTTATACACAAAGAATGTTTTAGCCCAAGTCATGAAAATACCCTCAGCGTTTTTCCTGGCCCATGTTTTGTTTTCCTCTTAGCTCTTACAATAATTCTGCCAAATAGTTTCTTATAAGCTGTTCTTTGTCTGGGTTGTGCACCAATTTCACAAGTTCACCAATTCCATAAGCTTGCACACTCAGGCCTCTCTCCTCCTTCAAATGTTTTGGGGATTTTCTTTTTTTTTTTTAATGTATTTTCAAGTGCCAAGAGTCAGTCGTCTTCTTCAGCAGTCTCTGGGCTTCATAAGAAAGAGTAAAAATCACTGAATACTAAACAGACTTGAACAGCAAGTATTCTCTTTAGTTCTCATTCTGAGAGTGATGAACAAGTGGTGAAAAATAATTTTTCATTAAAAACACTTGTCTTTCTAAATTAATAAAAACTTAGGATTTTTCATGTGCTCCACAGAATGAGTCAGATTCAGTCACCTCATTTTAGCTACCCCCAAATAAATAATTTATAATAAAGTCGGTCATATTGGTGTCTTTTGTTCTACAACAAGAGGTAAGGACCTTCAACAGCCCATTCATCCCATCTAAGGGTCCTATCTGAGGATACATCTTAGGAAAAGCCAGGGAAGTCTCCGGAGGTGCTCCTTGCTCCCCACGCTGGCTCAGGTGGCTTTGCCAAAGATGACAAAATAAATGTCAGAGCAGGCAGGAGAAAACAGACCACAACCCCCTCTTGCATTTCCTCTTTGGAGGGTGTCTTTCGGGTGAAAGAGAGTCACATTCCTGAAGAAGAGCAGACAATCCCTACCACAGAAGACTCAAGGCAGGGGACAAAGGAAACTGACAGTCATTTCACATAAGATGCTGTGACAAACCTGTGAAGTGGATTTGAAAAAGGCAAGTGAAGCAACCAGGAAAATACAAGCCATTAGCTTCTGCACAGAGGCTTGCAAGAAATGGAAAAGCTGAATAAAAAGCCTAAGAGGGAAGGAAGTTTGTATCGTGAAAACACCATTGTCTTTTTATGACTGAGATAAATTACGTTTTCCCAGAGAAAAGCAATGCAGTAGATTTAATCCACCCGAGAGAACCAATTAATAAATTACTGTACAGGAAAGCTCTGTTTCAGGTGTAGTAGACCAGTACTAATATGGAGCTGTACAAGTGCTCACACTGAAAGGGCTATGAAGGGAAAGGGGAGACTGGAAGGTGACCAAAATAGTAATCTTGAGACCAGAAAATAAATAAGTAAATGCATTAGTGTAAATAAATAAATTCATTCATGCTGGCACATAGCATGACGTTAAAACATGCTGCCAAAAAAGTAACTGAGGCTTCTGAAGGTTTTAAAGAAAATCACTGGACACAAATCCAAGCACTCCAAAAGAGGTCTGAAAACTTAATGTCTTTGGCCCACTGGGGACTTGAGACAGTTAAAATACTTCCAGTCTTTGTCTCCACCCTTTCCTTGTTTTTATATAAGATCTGTAGACATCTAAATACCTAAAGGATTTATGTACGTATTTACACGTGTATGTATATCATTATACTTTGGCATTAAAGCAAAACTGCAGACCAAATTTACAATACAGACTCTATACTATATCAACAGATATATGCCATAATATAAATTGTTGACTTAAATTTAACTGCTGCAGATTCTGGTAGACAATAAAATAACACAGAAGACTGGTATTTAAAAAAGCAGAGAACAAGATCACCCTTCCAGTTACGAAGTAGAAATATCTTAGGATTTTATAAAAAGAGTTCCTAGAGGTTTCATTTTGCTTTGACACAACAGTACACAAACCCTACCAAAATGAACAATCTGCCTATTTTGATCTATCCAACAGTGCCAGACATTAGGAACGAAAGAGGCACCAGCAGTAACGTTTTCACAGCCTTAACCATACCACAACACAGCCTCAAGCTCAACTACCTTACCCTTGGACGGTCCAACAGGCACTGTGGGGTTAAACCCACTGCCTCCACAGAACGCACAGACCCCATGGCTGAACACTTTCCTCTGGTGTCCCCAAGGCTTTACACAGACCCTGGGCCATGACGCTTCCAGGGCATGATGCTCAATACTGATTTACAACCACCTGCACCGGGGCCTTGGCTGGAATGCTCTGCTGCTCTTCCCTACCCACACACCTCCACGCTCTTCCCACAGAAACCTGAGAGCAGGAGGGACAGAGAACGTCCCAGTGTCACTGAGAGCAGGAGGGACAGAGAACGTCCCAGTGCCACTGAGAGCAGGAGGGACAGAGAACGTCCCGGTGTCACTGTGGTGAAGAACTAGGGAGCAGCCAGCACAGCACTCCCTCAGAGCGGGAGCTGAGGAGCATCCTTGCACTCTGCCATTACCACAGCCTCAAGGACTGGGTATCAGCAGAGACTCTGCATAGGCCCTGGCAGTGCAACTACAGAGTCACAGAACCATTTCAGTTCAGAAAGACAAGATTATCAAGTCCATCTATAGCTATCTCCGATATGAGATCACGTATTCTCTCCCCACAGTCTTGTGCTTCATTACATTCTAAAAGGAGCCTGTGGACATCAGCCTTTTCTAATACATGACCCTGGCCTATGCCCATGCAGTGACCTGCCTAAAGCAGCTGTTTGTAACACAGCTGTGTATGATCACATAACCACAATGTCCTAATGCATGTCACGCACATACAGAGTGCAAATCAAGGGATAGCAAGGCTGCAAAGACAACTCCAGTTCTGGTGTTATTTAACTTTTAAAAGCTCAACTCCACACAATAGGGGCTTTTGCAGAGCCTTGGTGTTAGTTTTCTAGGGGTTTTTCTTCCTGTTCAGGGAAGGGATAAAACAGAGGAACAGCATAAATACACCTGAGAAAGCAGACACTCCGTTGTACAGTGCTGTAGAGACTCACTTGGCTGCCAACAGCTCGTACGTACACCGGACTACACAACCTCAGCTAAGAAATTGAGCTCCAGTTTTTAAAACTCATTCTTTGGCAGTATTAAGATATTACTGTTGAATAGCTCACTTCATCTCAAATACATCTGATGTCTTTCAGCTGAAGAGACAGATTCAGTGATCTTATGCTCTTTTCTTGTATATTGCAAGGCAGAGAATTAAACCTTTTTCTTATAAATTACCTCAACATATATTCTACAATTTAACCTTGATCTTTGTTTTAACAAACAGTAAATATATCTGCTCCTCTTTATGCACATTTTCTCCCTCCTGCTACCTCCAATTTGCATCCTTCCTATTTCTTCTCCCATTCACTCTTCCATTTTTGTTTTTACTTCTCTGCTATCTCCATGTATGCTACTTGTCTGTAATTTTGTTTTCCCTAATTCTATACTCTGCCTGCAATAATTTCTCATCAGTAACACTTTACTTCTTCATTAGGCATAAAGGATGCCCTTCACTGCCCGAGGTTATTTGTGGAAGTTAACTGAGAAGGTTATGGCAGCATAAATACAGAGTTCTCTCCTGGTGAAGTGTCCCCTTGCAATCAGCTGGACCTGAAAGACCCAGCTGGGAGAGAATGGTTTAGGTTACACCTGAGGGCTGCAACCTACCTGCATTTTACCTGTAAGCTGCAAAAGTTAAATAAAACAAAACCAAGAAGCAACCAAGCAGCCCTCACAAAGTTCGATGTCTGTTCATTGCAGATCATATAAATACAGGTGAAAGAAAGGAGTACATGTGTCTTTTTTCCACTCCTATTGAACAACATAAAGACAGGGAATTCTTTGAAGTACTGCAAAGTCATTTGAGATGTCACCATGCTTGATGTCCCTTGAAACAAGTAAACATTCCAACCACAACCAGTGTTATGTCTCCCTGTCTTCTGCAGACAGACAGGTTTAGGTGTATTATATATATTACTGTCAAAGCAAGGCAACAGAACAGAAATCACTGTCAACTCCTAATGTCTTTAAATGCTATCAGTTTCAAGAAAAACGGGCTCAGCTTTTAAATGAGAATCAAAACTATGCTTTTCTATGCTACTTCCCTTGGTATTTGTCACAGTACTTCCAGAAATCATGAAGAAAGGAATGCAATGGGGAAATTTTTTCAATTTTCTCATCAAAATATAATAAGATAAAAACAGGCAAGTCTATTTCAAACTCTTCCCACTCTTCTGTCCCTTTTGCCATTTCACTACAATGTCAGTTTACTCTTGTTTACGTGGAGACAGTTCTGCCCTGGACATATTTGAACTTACTAAGAGCGAGCTCAAACAAAATTCCTGTCTTTTCTTGCGGTAAAATAAAGCAAATGTCAGTCAAATGTAAGGTACTAGACATTTGTTTAGGTTGACAGAGCTCGGATTTAGACTTCTGAGTTCAGGAAGCTAAATCCTATATTCCAGGGATGTACAGACTTGGAGAAAATCTCTTAGGAGCAGTTTAACTGCCCAACTATTAGACTTGCAACCATTGAAAACATGGAAGTACTGGGAACTCCACAGACAATTTTTTTTTTTTTTTTTTTTTTTATTACACTATGAAAGACCAGAGATTCATTTATGGTAAACACAGGAACCATTTATAAAATGGTGCAGTTACACCCCCTGTGGCCAGTACAGGCATTTTCCAATGCAGAATGCCCTCTTTTTTAATACTATGAAAATGTAAAGGAGACTACTAAACATTTTAGAAAGTTTCAAATTTGCTTTGCAAAACTGAAGGTTTTTTGGGACATTTGATTGCTGCTCAACAGTACTTAAAGTGGAAGTACACACAAATCATGCACCTGCTTCTCCGAGTTTGCCTTTCATCTGCTTAGAGCAGGCGTTGTAAGGCCAGTGCAACAAAGTGGCAAGCTCCTGCCTCATTAGTTACAAGTCTTCAAACGTTGTTACGTGCATTAAGAACCTCAGTAACAGCCTTCCATAACTTAAGAAACCTTACAGAGATCGTGTAATTCATAAAAAAATTTAAAAGTGAGTTTTGAACTGCATGATCTCATCCTAACTCAACAGCTTGCTGAAAGGAGAGCAGAGACCTCAGAGGGAATCATCAGTGCACCACCCGTGCGTTACATCAGAGACCGACAGGATTCACTTTAAATGTGCCGTATAAAGGAAAGGTTACACCGCCATAAAAGCTCCAGAAACCAGACTCACCGGCCTTGGTGAGATGCTGCACGTGCATCATGACCCCCTCGGTGTAAGCTCCCGGCTCGTAGTTGTCCATCTCCCCTGCCACGATGTGAGCGACCCTGGCGGCGCGGCCGCGGATGGCGCCCGCGGCACGGTCCAGGCCCTCGGCGTCCTGCTCCCGCAGCGCCACGATGCACCGGTTCACGTCCTCCAGGATGTGGCTCTCTGCAAGCACAGTGGCACTGCTTTAACACACACCTCTTGTGCACTCAGACACCGCTTACACACCCGGCTGAGCTCGGCTGCAAAACTTACAGTGGGAAACCTACACCAAACCACCTTGAAATTCTGCTAACTTACTGACTCCTAGAGTTCAAAGGCACTGTAATACTTTCCTATAAGCAAGAGCAACAATAAAATACTGAGTCAGAAAGTGTTATAAAAATATGAAAACCACAAAAACTTACACATAAGATTTGCAAAATGAACAAAAATTTATTAAAGCTGCTACTTTATTGCTGAAACCTTCTTAAGCCACTGTGCCAACATCTTCCCTAATGAGTCTCCAATGACAAACAGTTGCTCAACAACTAAACTAACTTCTTTTATATCCATGCCATAGGATGCTCATGCTAAATCAAACTCTAAAGTAAATTATCACCCCTCTGTCTTTCTAAACATAAATTTTTCAATTGGCAATAGTAAAGTTGTATTTGTGCTTACTAAACCATTCTTTGATAATCAAATATGTAGAAATGGGGAAAAAAACACCAGCAGGAAGGACAAAGACGAAGGAGAAAATACTGGTAACTAAAGACTGGTCCTAAACCAAAGGGTAACAAGCATGAGTAAGGACTCAAATCAAGCTAGAAGACAGTAATGTCAGGGACTACAGAGAGAACAGTTATGTGGTACGTTAATATTTCTATCTGTACAACCAATATTGAAGGACACAGTCCTTTTTTTTCAGACAAAGTAATGCAAATATAAAATTTAACTTATGGTACAAAGGTAGTATTTAAAATATGTTTTTAAATGATAATATGTTTACTGCTTTAAAGCTTAAATACTTTGTAAAAGCTTCCCTATTAGTGCTGGTATTGAATTTCCTTTCCTACAGAGCTCCAATCTGCTTTGTCTCTCAAGAGAATGTACTACAAGAGCATTAGAAGTGCACTTTGTGAAGGCAGTAAGTTTGCTCTGTCTTCAGAAGTACCAGTGAAACTTCCCTTGCACTAAGCAACGAATTAATTCAGAGCTTACAGGTTTCTTGTTAATTCACATGACTGCCATTCGGTACATGAGTATTAAATTACGTTTTATGTTATACAATAAATTGGACAATCACAGTAACTTGGCCAGATAAAACACACCATTAGGTAATCCTAAACTACTAACAGGGTCTGGCATGAGTATCTTGGGATTCTGCCTATGAAAAAAGCTATGAATTCTGGTTCAGTTTATGAAATGGCTACATCACAGAATGCCTCTGGGAGCACAAAGCATCCTTATCTTTTTCAGATCCATGTCACCACCTCCAAGGTTAGCAGAAAAAGAGAAATTTAGCAATGCTGACTACCAGCACTCTGTGTTCATTTGGTAGCTGCACCCATGGACCAACAGCCCCACGCAAAAAGGCACTCAGAGCACAGGCAGCTACTTCAGTTCCTCCCATGCCACACACAACACGTCCAGCTGGGAAAGAAGGCACCAAATGACCAGGTGCACAAAGATGTTCCAGGCACTAACCTGTGCTGTACAGGTTAGAACTTACCTTTCCTTTTCCAGGCATCTCTTCCTGTGTGCTTCCACAATGGGAGGCTTCCAAACCAACCAGTTTGTCAATGTGCACAATGATGGAAAGAGAGGGCTGACATGCACAGAACACAGGAGAAACAACTAAAATACCCCACTTCTGCTGCCACAGTTATGTCTAAAATGAAGCAGTACGGGCCACTATTGTATTAGTTTTAATACTGTCCATGTGTTAGCAGAGACAATGATGGAAGTGGATAGTACAACCATCACTTTAAGGGCCTTGGTGTGAAGAATACACTGCTTTTTACCATCCAGCAAAGACAGCAATTAAAGGGCTTAATCCTGTGTAAACAGAAAGGCAGGGCTCTTCTGGGATCTACCAAGCAAAATCTCCATAATGGAAAAACACAGTCACCTGGTTATTTCATGCGACATGAATCTCACGGGAATTAAATAAATAAAACTGCCTGTGGCCTAATGGACATACTGTATGAATGGAACACATGGTGGAAAGCTCCCAGTTTCCCAACCCTTCTAAGGGATGTCACTAACAACATGTTTACAGAACAGCAAACTTGAGATCAGATGCTCAACAGAAATGCATTTAGACCTGTATGTTGTAAGCCAGAGATTCTCAGCAGCAGCTTCCTTCCAAAATGGCAAGGCTCCTTTCCAGCCATTTTAGAAGTGGATGTAAATTAGACTGTGATGTATGCTTTCAGATACTGTGTTTCAAAGATGACAAAGAGGGACACAGATTTTTTTAATTTTGTATTGTCCATCCACCTCCTACTAGAAAAGGAGTGCAACAGCTTTTCTTGCTCCATCCATTCATGGCCACACATCAGGAGTCACAGGGAACCTGCTCAATGCCGTCTGTGTGTCAGACACTCCCAAGCCCTTGGCAGCATGGCACCAGATACAATGTGCACACACAAAAATCACAGGTGAGCTTGTCCCCAGCACGGGCACTGCCCAGCAGCACTTGCTGAATACCCACAGCCAACAGGCAGCCTCTCACAATGTTCTGAAGCTCTTCCCAGATGAGATACTTCACAATCAATAAAACTTTGCTTAACTTAATTTTCCCAAGGCACAAATAAGCTTACACATTTGCCTTAGGCAATCTAACAGAAAAGAAACGAAACAGCACTGATCACAGTCCAGCTGAGATTGTTTTAACCTCTATCTTTCTTACAGATACTTCCTCCTCCTACACAAAATGCATTAGGTCAACTTTTGATTTTCATCCAAGTATCTTACTTTCCAAAGCAGAAAAGGAAGATTAGGATGATGTACCATCTCTTTGTCATGAGTCAATGTCTAGCAGAAGAGTTAATTGTAACAGTGGATTGATAGATGCTTAAGGAAATTGTCAGATTGCCATGGTTGCCACAGCAATTATCATGAGCAGTGCACTGCACCTTCTGATTTCCCTCTGGGATTTTGGTGTTAGTCAAAAATGGCCAAAAATCATATCTCAGCTGAGCTAACCAATGGCTAATAAAGCTGTCTGACAAAGCCATGACTCAGATTGTCTTTGGGACAAAATCAATAGCTCTTCCTTTGCCTGTCATCTAAGAAAAAGACAGGTGATGCCCTTCCACTCCACTTGGCACTAATTAAGGCCTCCGTTGAAGCACTTTAATTTCTCTGCTTAGCTAAAAAAAAAAAAATTGTGAACTAAATGGAGACATTATGTAAAAAAGAAAAAAATTACTAGAAATTTAAAAAATGTAGTATATCAAGAAGCATTATATAACTCAATTTGGTCTCCTGAAGACAAGACAGAAAATAAAACATTCTTTTCTGCAAGCCTTAAATCATAAAATTAGGGATGTATGCAGTGATAGTCTAGCCAAAAAAATTATTTCTATCTTTTCCCATCTGTTGGCATGATAGAATGGGAAGCAAAGAAACTTTGTACAAAAAGTCAGCTTCCTTTCAGACAACTCCTATTCCTTGGGCATAGTACCTTATAGTGCTCATCAGAAAAGGATTCCAAGTTTTCCAATAATGGCACTACCTAGCACAGCAAAAGACATGCTCCCACAGACTCATAATGCTTTGATGAACTCCAAAAAGGTATCTGACAGCAAATAAATGTTAAGACCATCCATACTTAGATTTAGCAAGTTTTAGTGCCAAAGTTAAGAGAACAAAGCAACTAAGCGGAAAGTGCAAGTCTCAGTATACAACTCCCTGTTATCACTCCTCTTGTATTCAGATAGAAAACAAAAAAAAAAAAAAAACAAAAAAGCCCCAAGTTAATCTAATTCCCACCTTTTTGCTATATACTGAAGTTCAGACAATGCTCAAGGCTAAATCTCCATCAGCAATCTTATGAAATAGATTTTCTTGGCACTTGCAGCTCTTTTAATAAAATATCTATATTCTACAAGCAAGACAGTCTTAGTCACTACTCAGAAATAAAATCACTGGTAATCACCTAATGTCCAAAGTTCCTGGCAATTTCAAGAGAAGAATTTTTAAATTAATAGAAAAGTGCAGAAAAATAATTACTTAGAACAAGGAAAATACCTATCCTTTCTTCTCTAATTGTATTAACTAAACATTCTTCATCTGCCAAATCTAAGGAACTAAATGGTAATTTCTAATATTGTTGGTTGCTAATCCATCTGACAACACTGTCATTCTGTCTCAGATCAAGGGTGGTACTGACAGGCAGGATCCCCAGTTGTCTGGTATTTAGCCAAATGAGTTCACACTTCCAAAATGCTCCAGTTTTAGACACGCAGAGCCATACCATAAAAAGTGCTAAAGGGTCTACAGTCCAGCTTAAAAGGCAAGGAGGACCCAGAAAGCTATGGACTAAAGCTTCACCTCCGTTCCTGTAAAAGTAATGAGGCAAGACCTCAAGGAAAACATTTCCAGGCACCAGAAGGACAAGAAGACTATTAGGAACAAACAGTACTGATTTACTACCACAGGCAAATCAAGCATGGACAAACTGATTGCTTTCAGTGATGAAGGACTGGCTCCATGGATGAGGGCAGTGCTCTGGTTATCCCTTACTTGAAGAACACTCGTGCCAGTGTCCTCGGCCTCCCTACAGGGAAACAAGGGTGGCAGTACCTGGGCAGGTGAACAGCCACGGGCAGGAGTCAGCCCTGCAGGCTCACCGAGGAGCAGGCAGTAGGATCAAGTCACACAGTGTGGCCAGACACAGCACACACCCTGAGCAGCTCCGGAGGTGACATCGACTGGGCAGACCGGCTGGCTCAAACTCCAGAGGACAGGGCTGCCACCCAGACTAACCCTGACAAGCTGAACAAATGCACCAACAGGCAACTGGTCAGCAGGAAAGCAAAGGAAACTTGGGACTTCATATAATGAAAAAAACCACCAGTTTCTCCACTACGAGTATGGGGAAACATTTGAACAAATTGCCTGTGAAGACCAGAAATTAATTGGTGCAGACAAGTGGGTGCAAATGCTGTTGGTTTTAGGTGCTAGAGAAAATGAATTTATTATTCCCTTTGTGGCAGACTTTTTCAGCACTGTTTAACTATAACCTCCCTTTGAAAGGGGAATTGTGATGCTAAGGAAGATCAAGCACATACATGAGAAGCCTCCTGAGTTAACAGGTATGCCTCACGTTAATGGGTACTAGGCTGCAAGCACAGATTTTCCTGAAAGAACAACATGTCTACAAAATTTGCCAGAGTGTTCCAGGAAACAGTAAGCTAACTTGGAAAACAGGTAAAATCTAAGAGTATTCAGTACCATGGGACATAAGACAGAAATATGGTGTCTGTCTCAAACAGTAAGCTGGAGGCTGCAAGACAAAAGCTAGAAGACAACAGAAGAATAAAGATGGAAGATGACTGTGGGGAGAGAAAACCAGGAATAGTATAAAAGTAGCCCCCTAGGCAATGTTCTTCAGGGTCTATCATTATCTGTGCAAGTCCCTATAGATTATTTTTCAGGGAAAAGAGACACAATACATTATGTTTTTAGAAACTTCAACCTGTAGCCTGAAACATTGGTTTCAGTTCTGTTCCCAGAAAATACTAACTTAAGTGTGCATTTCTTCCAAATTTTACCTTAGGGTGATGAAAGCATTGACTGAGTTGGCAGCTTCTCCTTAAGGTTCATTTTCATTCACATATGCATGAATGAGTCTGAAACATCAGTACTTAAACTCATGAAAGCTAAAAAACACAAAAAACTCACACAAAAACCCCCATCAACAAAAACAACCCAATCCACACAGTAAAACCACACCCACCCAAAATTCTCTGCCACATCACCACCAAAACAGAAAGAAGAATCTACCTTAAATAAGTATCTACTAATTACAGAGTTGGCAGCCCAAAATTATCAGTTTAACTGGCTGATAAAGGTCTCAGATTACAGAGAATTTCTCCCCCTGCACGAGTGAGAATCTCACAGCAATATTAATCCTTTCGAGAGTTTAATTTCTCTCCCTCATTCCTTTTAACGTGATCACTGTAAGATTTGGTTGGTTTGAGATGCTAACTGCTTGTGCTTCAATCCTTGCCCTCCATTTCGTGGGCACAAAATTGAGCCTCCAGACAGGTTTCTGGATTGTCAGCTTCCCCATTCGGCATCCAGATGTATTCCAGAACCGTGGGGAAACGAAAGAAGCACCAGCTTAAACTCTCAGCATGTTTCAGTGTCTCTCCTCTCCTAAAGCTTTACACAAGCCAAGCTCAGAGAGCTCTGAAAACAGGGAAATTCCCTGTAGAAGTACACAGGCCAGCCTGGATCCAAGTAAGGATGTGGAGAGAGCACAGGCAGACAAGAAGTAGACCAGAAGCATGAACACTGGGATAGGACAGAGATAAAGGGAAGCCAGAAAAAGCAAAAATGTCAACATATCCAGCCGGGCAGGGGTCACTTCTCCATCTCCGGACTTCAGCTGTCTCCTGGGCTGCAAGCCCAAGGAAACACTTCCCTCCAGCAACGTGCAGGGGTGACATGCACTCACAGAACTTCGCCCCAGCCCCTTCACTTGGCCCAGTCCTCTTAAACACACCCTTCTTGTGTCAGGTGAAGAAATTACTCATTTTAGGGACAATCCACCTCATCCTTCACATACACAGGTAAAGGTCTGCAAGGACTTGGGTCTCAGAGGTGCCCACTTCTCTTCTCTGGCTACAGTCACCTCAGAATGCTCAGTCCAGTTTTTATCCTAAACTTACAGGAGATGGTTCATACTTCCCCTCAACAATGTACAGAGGCAGAGAATTTTTTATGTATTAATACTCTGTAACATGCTGCTGACTCTGCAGGACCAGAAGGGAAAACCAAAGAATTGGAAATGGTAGCAGGACAGGAAAGAGGAGACAATGAGGAAGTAAAATAAAACAAAGCATTCTTGTTTAATCCTTAGAAATCACTGTAACCACAAATTGTGTTTGCAATACGCCCTCCTGCCCCTTTTCAACTGTTACTAAATTCCAGAATGAACATAGCAAATTTTACTCAGACCAGCGATGTCTCAGCTACGACCTAGGTAATTATAATGTTAATAACCCAGGTAAATTATGGCAATAACAATTCTCTCACAGAAGAGCATTCTCTTCACCGAAGTAGCTATAACCAAAAATAGGGAATTTTTTCCAAGAGTGTAATTTACCTTCCTAACAAATTCATCAACTTCAGCTTCTTGAAGTACAATGAAATAAACCCCTTCAACCTTAATTTGACCACATTAACCCCTGATAACAATGACCAGAATATGCCATTTGGCCAACACGAGGCAGCAAACCTTTTTCTAGGAAAACTAGACTAGGAAAACTTTTTCTGTCTCAACTACAGCAAAGAGACCGACACTTCAATGTGCAGTTATTTACATTAGAATTCTCGTGGTACATGTGCAACCTGGTCTAGCTGATGGTGTCCCTGCCCGAGGCAGGGGACCGGATGGGTTTCAAGGTCCCTTCCTGCCCAGACCACTCTATGATTCTATAATCTCCTAAATCTGCTCACAAACAGGGAAAGTGACAAACAGTCCCCATTTCCTCTTCCATAGCAAGTCCTACTTCAACTAACCTGCTTTATACACCCCACTTTGCTAAACTGCTCCAAAAAGTAGCTAATACCATATTAGGTGTAAATACCTTGAAAGAAAGTGCTTCCAGACAAATCCAAGAAGCCATGAGTTATCAGCACACACCCTTCTCCTCCAACAATGCTTTTTAGGAATTTAAGTTTTAGTGAACACAGAATGCTAGAAAAACATTGCCACGTGACCTTAATTCTGCATTAACAGGTTAATTGACTCTGGTTTCTCACCTCTGCAGTGTGAGGCTGGCAAATGAGCGGTAACAGTCAAAATGAAGCTGCTGAGGACTGGGGCAGGAGAGACAGGGAATCACTGCGAGGATAATGGGATTCACCAGAATAAAGAACTTCAGAGAGGTTGTTCTTGGTCTGAATACAATACGGACCCAGCTGTGAGCAGCAGGATGGACTAGACCTTCAAGTCCCTTCCAACCACAATGGTTTTAGGATTCTGTGATAGAGAGGGAAGAACAGTAAGAACTGCCAGCCAAAACGAGCATGGCTAAGGCAGACATAGCAGGCTCCCCAAATGACGGGAACACACCTCTTCTGCATCAGCAAGGCCTTTTACAGACTTTGTCATAAAATTGTTCAGAACATTTGCCACCAACTGGCAGCCTTAACTTAGACTTTTCTTTTGAGCTTGTTATCTCAGACATAATAATTACTTTTCACTCTTCGCTTTAGCTACTGGATAACGAAGAATTATTTGTCTTACAAAATCCTGTCACATTTTCCCTTAGTATGTGGCAGCTGGCTCAAAAAATACACAGGTTAACCCATTTTCTTTATACTCAGTCTGGGCCTGTTCCCTTCATTTCCACCACAACACACAACCAGAGCATTCATTATCCTCAGAACGTTCCCTCTCAAAAAATACAGGAGACAGTTTCCCTTTCTGTCCTTTTACAAACCTCAGGTAAGAATTCTGGGAGGCTTCTTCTTCCAGGAGATGAACTACAGAAGGGGAGAGACTTATCCTAGCAATTTGCTCCTTTGTTTCTTCATTGCCATTAGCTTTGCAAAACCTGCTCGAACTGTCTGTGGGAGAAGTCTTACCAACAGGAGAGCATTCTCCTTCAGCATATAAGCAGAGGACTGTGTCACATAAAAAAATGCTCCACAAGCCTTTGCTTGGTCTTTTGCGCCTCATCTGCCTGGTTTCAATGCAGAGTTGCTTACACACCCAATTAATTAAAGCAGATAGAAGCTACCAAAAAAAAAAAAAGTTGTATTCTCAGTGCTATGAAAGTTGAGATTCAATTTTCCATATCATTTGCTCTGCCAAAAGAGAAGAACTGAAGTCTGAACTTTTATTGCCTTAGGTGAAATATGAGCTGGCCCAAAACAGGGCATCAATAAATTTGTTTTCTGCCCTTCTGTGGCTGGGAAATGGAAAATTTATTGTTGCTTTCTAAATTCTACATTCAGAATCCAAATCTAGCTAAAATACTGCCTAACTTCATGAAAATATCTCTTAGAAATGCAGAAAGGCCTTGATAAATCATAAATCTTTAAGTCTAAAATGGCAAAAGCAATGTTTTCTGAGTAAGGGATTATCTAAAGGAATTAGTTTATACCAGGAATTACACCGAGACTTATCTCATTGGAAATGAAAGTCTTTGGAACAGGGAAATAACTAGCCAGATTATAGGGAAATAGCTCATAGCACCTGTCTTAAAAATCAATGCATAGCTGATAACCTAGTTCATAATTTCAGGGCAGATGCTATAGAATGAAGAGCTGGCATTCTTCCCAGTTTGGACCAAACAGCATAAAAAGAAATTTGCAATTACTAAGGAATATTCAATGTCTGTCTTCGCATCAGCTGGAAGGTTTGGACAATTTGTCACCTTCAAAAGATTTCATTTCCTTGGGCAGGGAGAGAGGAGAATTAACAAACGTGATAATGTATCATCTATTTCCTCTTGCTAGATCAGTGGTGTAAAATTGGAGAGCTTTGTGTTACCTGTTTCACAGCGCGTGCAACAAAGCAGACTTATGTTAAATGGTGGCTATTTCACTGTCTATAAAATGTTGTCAAAAGATAATAGCCATCTGCCACTCTTTGATAATTGCTCAGGTGAAAATACTGACTTCATGATAATATTCTCTTGTTACAGCTTTGTATCTGCTTTACCGAGCATGTGATCAACACCTAATAATGCTGTGGGACACAACAACCAACGCACAGACAGGGCAAGTGTTAACAGATAGAAAACGTTTCGTTGACAAGAGACAACTGGGGTAGGAAACTCCCAAGTCTCCCTACAAAAATAGTAACTTTCAAACTGTGACAAACTTGTCAATTTTCCTGCTGGATACTACTCTGCAAATTGCATTGTTTGCTGTTGAAAAGTTACTTCTCACTTGCAGAGAAAAGCTGCCTCTTCATTAGATCAGTTCTCCCACTAAAGTCTAAGCTGATACCATTTTTGCTCTTGGTGGAGGACAGGTGCTGCTGGTTTGTTTTCAGCTTGTTGGGGTTTCAGAGGACCCAAAGTTTGGGAGGTTGTTTGTTTGGTTTTAAGTTGTATTACACTACCATCCACCAGATTTCTGAGACCAAATCTGAGGTATCTGCTAAACTTATGTGCAACAGAAGTCAAGGCATAAGTCAGACTTTGTGCACCCCACATACTCAGTGAGCACTCTTTGATTTCACACTTGGTTTTTTCCCCCTGATGTGCTAAGGGTTCCCAGCTTTGTAGCAAACAGACACATCCTACCCAGCTGCTGGACATTCCAAAGGGTAGGCTGCCTTTGGATTATCAAGAAAACCTCATTAGTATCCTCCTGCTTGATAACAAGCACACAAGAAGAGACCTTTAGGGAACACATCACATTCAACAATCAGCTTTTGCTCATCTGCTGCACATACGCAAGTCTGTTTTGTCAAGTTTCACTTCAAAAGAACAGACAGATTTGACACGCTGCTTCCAGTAATAAAAGCACACTCCAGTTTCAGAACTACAACACAACTGGAACCTGCTCTCCCAGACAAAGATTTTCTATCTTATCCTTGAAACAGAGTCTGACATTCTGCACCACAGTAGCATTGTCACCTTAAATTCTTAATGCCATTGACCAAAATCTTCCCTTACCGTTTGGTTGTGCTTATTTTCCTACCAGTTTTTGGGAACACCTGTGTATATTTCCAGTAGGCCTCATTACAAAAAGCAAGCAAATCAATTCCTGCAAAGCTGCATAAAACCATTAAAAGCTACTGCCACAGCTGCAGCTGGAAAGCCATTAGCAAGCAGCCTGTTAGGAAATAAACACACAAAAAATTAATCCAAATCTGCATCAAACCCATGCAATCTTAGACCATGCTCCAAAGGCTGCCAAATCTCAACTCAGCCAAATCCCATACAAAGTGAATTCCGAATGCATCAGCCTTCAGAACTCTTGAGGAAGATGCCAGTAGTTTTCAAAGCTTGTGGTGAGAAACAAATCTCACAGCTAACAAGGTCTCAGCAACAACTTACTGAAATTCAGTAAGAACAGAGCAGGAATTCAATATGAAATTTCAGTTTCTGAATGGAAACCTCAAGTCATCAAAATGCCAAGTCCACTGCTGAACTGCACTACCCAGCTCCTTAGTCCTGCCTACTTGCTCAGTGACTTCACACATCCCATTTGCTCTTACCCTCTACAGCTCTCCAAAAGTTCACCACTAAAATGTTCCCATTACCTCAGTAACAAGAGCAGAAAGTCTTGATTTAGAAAATACTAATTTGGAGTAGCAGGTTTTCATGGGACAACACTTGCCAGAATGGTTCCCAAAATCAGCCTGGTCAATCTGCCGCATGGTCAGATCCGGTGGCTAGGACATGGCATACCTGACCAAGCAGTCCCTAAGAACACATCCACTGCCTAACAAGTGTAACACATTACAATGTCTGCCCTTGAGTCTAAGCCAGGAGTGTTGCAAGAGCAATTTGCATTTAAATCAGTGTATCAGGACTGTAAGCTACTTCTGAGGCACGGATACGGATACCAAAGGGAGGTAGCAGACAATGTTAGACTTTCCATGAAAACCAAATGCATACCATGACATCAACAAATTTCCAGGAAGAAGACATTCCTCTAAAGAAAACCGAAAATTGCTCATTGAACTATCAGTTGTGACACAAAGCATATCAAGTTCTATTTATCTTAATAACAGAGTAAGAAAAGCAGATTACCATGGTGGTAACTTTTGAGGTGGTTGGTAGGAATTGGGGGAATCAGAAACCTGCATGTAGTATTTCTGCTGTCAAACTGGTATAACTTCCATATAAAACAGAACAGAGAGAGACTGGAACACAACATAATTCAGAAGAGTCCAGGTAGCTCTGTAGAGTAGAAAGCTGTGATCACAAACTGGAGGCACCAGCAAAGAGCGAGAGAATCACTTCAGCTGGTAACTGTACACTGGATTTCCAATAGGCTTTCAGCTGCTGTTCCCAGACAGCTCTGAAATGGTGCAGGATAAGATGACAGATTTACTGGTGTTACTTCTTACAAAAGAGAAAACAGGGGGCAGAAGCAAGCATACAGTTTTCTCAACTCCATAAGCCAGCATTCCACAGGGATTGGCTCTGAAAGAGTGTAACTCAATACTTTCAAAAATAATATAAAAGGAGACTATTGAATAAAGGAGGGAATTTTTCTTGTCTTTTCTCATTCCAGGTAGTCAAAGCTGACAATAAAGAACTGAAGATGGTATCACAGTACCAAGTGATCAGTGAATTAAGCAAACCAGTTCAATGACAATGAACTCAAACAAATGTGTAGTGAAAAAAGCCCCTAAGCCTATACAAAATACTGATCTATAAATTAGTCACTACTGTTAAGCACAGAAATTTCTGAAGTCGATTAGGAAAACAGTGGAAGCACACCAGCTGAACAATAATTAAAGGCAAATAATGCTGTGATTTCCCAGAGAATACCTGATAGTGAAGATGTATCTTAGATGCTGCAAATAGTTCTTGTCCTTACTTCCATCGAAAAATATCCATTTTAGTAAGCAGCAGGACTAAACCTCCTACTCCTCCACAAGATACATCCCTACATTTCTGAAATGACAGCTATTATAATGTTATGGAAGAAAAAGAGTTTAAAAGAAAGAGGAGGGAAAAGTAGAGGATATTCCCAGTGAGGGCAAAGTGGTATGATGACTTTGACAGAGTTTCCAGGTGGGTCATTAACTGCTAAGAGCTGCACCAGGAAAAACAAACTTTGCATGCTCAGTGACACACAGATCCAGCTCTTAGTCTTGATAAAAAAGGGAAAAATTCAAGGCCATTTTCTTACAAGCCAGGTGAGAACAATGAAGAGGGAGTTTGACCACTTTAAGTTTAGCAAATTTATATTTTTCCTGAAGCACATTACAGCTGGGCTGAACAAACTTCATCTAAAAGTTATTGAAACTCACTGTGTAATTTCCCTTCCTGTTGGAACTGTAATTAAGTGCATACATCCCTACTTAGATTCTTATGTTTCTTCTAGAAAAAGCAAGGCATGGTATTTTGCTATTGCAGGTGCCAGAAGGCCAGCATGAAAACACCGAATTTAATCTTAAGTCTCTGAATAGCATCTTGTTGGTTTGAGTTTTTTCCCCACAATCTCCATAGCTATGCTAAGGGCAAATCTGTAATTGGCAATTTTTGTGATGCATTCATCTGTAAACATGCTACATGGACTGGAAAAGTGGTAATAAACTGAACCAGAACTTTAAACCATTGATGGAAAACAAATTATATCAAGAGAGATAAGCAAGACAGAAATCTGAATCATTCCTTTACTCCTCGCCCAAGTATCTACAGTACATTTTGCAGTTTGAGTGACTTCAACTGTCCAGACTGCCACCTTAATAACTACAACTGCCCAAAGTAATCTGAAAGAGAGCCTGATCAAAATCTAAAATGCAATGCTATTAATACTTCCATGCTGAGACCTGGCCTTACGATACACAGAAGTGCTACTCATCAAGTGCTGGTTTTTTAACACAACAAAAGATGTAGCGATGTTACAAAGTTAAAAGAAGGGTGATCTTGGCTCTACAAACGAGCCCTATTAGGCAGCCCCTTAGACCTCTCAGAGTCCAGACTAAGCATTTCAGTACCCACAAAGATGAAAATTACTGCATTATTACATTATCTAATCTGATTAGCCCAGATCACACCCAACACTTCATAACTGACTTGAGCACAACTGCGTATTTTGACAAAAACAAGCGACCAGTAAAGCACAAAAAGTTCTGCCTGCAGAAGTGCAGAACTGCAATAACCTCTGACTATCACATTCCATAATGCAGGCTTAGTGTAGCTGTTCAGCAAGATGAACACTAACATGCATTCCTAAATCACCGAATAAAGTGCATGCAAAAAATAAAAAAAAAAAACAGCAGAGATGTCATACACTGTTTCTGTTTGCAAGTGGTTCCCTTAAATTAGCAGACAAAGCATTAAAATTTTACAGCCTTATCCACACGTACCGGCATCTTGCAGAAGGCTTTTTTGTTTGGTTTTAATAAGAAAAGGAAGAAGGAAGGAAGGATATTAGAAGTTTTAGAATATAAACTCCAAAGGAAAGAAATCAGAAGATTTAGAAGATTTTGGGGTGGGAGAGGAAGGAAATGATAAAACTTTCAGGGGAAACGCACACTACCAGAGAACTGAACAGATTTAGGAATAAAATGAGGAGAAATCACTCATAAAATGGTTTCTAAACTTCAAAATGCTATAACACTGGATACAACCTTTCAGAATATTTAACCTGAATTTCAGCAGTTGGCATTAAATAAATTTCTAAGCATATCTAAAACTTCCAGTGGAATATGAGAAGCATTAGTAGGGATGGACAGGTGTTTTCAGTGTAACTACCCCTTGAATTTGCATGCAGTTCACTGGTGTGTGACCATCAGTGGGAACCATCACAGATCCTACAAGAAGCACGACCACCGGTTAGCGGACACAATGAACAGAGGAGAATATTTACCCACCTCTGCTGCTCTGCATCCTCCTCTCTCAAAACGTCATAAATTAAATCCTAAGCTATTTTTGCCTTGAAGTTTGCTGTTTCTGTTACAAACAAGAAAAACAGAGCTTTCTCCTCCCTTCAAATGCAACAAAAAGATGTTAACAACCCCTTCACATCTAGGCCTGTTTCCATCCTGTCTGCCTCCTATGGCAACTATAAATTATTCTTTCAGATTATCTGAGGTTCTGGGAAAAAAAAAAAAACAGCACTGGGTAGATTATGACACAATCATAGTTAAATGGATATGAAGCGATTAACAGGACAGGCAGCATAGAGGAAGTTATTTCTTAAGAATACCTTTATACAGAATGTGACACTGGATAATGAAGAACAGTTCAACAGCAGAGTAACTACCACAGGGCAGAGATAAGGAAGGCTGTGTGATATTCAGAGAATATTATAAAACCTGAAAGTGTACTTGCATATAATTGCATTTAGGGATGTGAAAAGGCAGAGGACCTAAAAGGACACATGAGGTGTTTTTTTAAAAACGACTGATGCAAAGTAATTTTGAAAAAAATAGAGGAAAGGTCTGCCTCTATTGTACAAAATTGGATAATGTTACAGATCTGCTACAGATTTGAAAAAACCTAGCTACAGGAAATACATCAGACTGAAAGATCAAGGGCAGAATTAATAACACTTTATATTAGTCTAATCTCAACAAGCATTTTCTGTATTTAGGAGGGAATGACTGCATCATCCGGAACAAGCAGCGCCACTCCCAAAATGAGCCTCTCTGTCCACTGAGTGCCGAAGAAAAACACGGGAGACTAAGCTTAGGAAATGTATCCAGCCGTAGATGGAAGAAGAAACGCTCACCAGACTTGGTAAAAAAATAAAATCACCTATTCAGAACTACTTTTGTTTTAAAAGTTATGATTCATAAAAAACATTGGCTCGATACTAACTCTGAGACAGTTACATGAAAAGCCTGCAACTCTGTAACTTAAGGTCTCTTAAGGATCAAGTGTCAGAAGCCTGACAACTGCTTAGTGCAATTGGTACCTGAGTCCAGGGGAATACGAGAGAAGAACTGCACAAACTTCAGTCAGCTGTTTTATGCCACCAATCACAAACAGACATTAACATAAAGCCTACAAAGAACACCAACGATATACACAGGAATAGAGCTGAGATATAAAAGTCCATCTCATATAGCTCTTCCAAAGGATGCAACAAAACTCAAAAATAACCCTTAAAGCCCGTAACAGCTTGGAGAAGAACATCACCAAACACAAGCTGACTGCTGTGCAATCCAGCCAAAAGTAAGTATAACAAACCAAGAGGATCTCTTCTGAAAGTATTCAACAACTGGATTAGTACTACACAGAAATAATAAAGCACTGGGTCCCCACCCTCTAAAAAAAAAATCTTATGGAAATACATTAATCTAGTCTTCATTGCTGTGATACAGATGCACTGCATTCTTCTCTCAGTGATGCAACCAAGAGAAGGGATTTGTCAAGCAGATATTTTTCACATTTTACTACAGTAGATTAATAATAGTTAAGTGTTGCATTGCTTAAGCTTTGTTGTACAGTAATAGCTAAGACCAAATTAAAACTAAGATCTGAACCACATATAACTGAAGAAGTTTCAAATGAAATTTCTGTAGGAAATTGAAGGTTTATCTTGCTCTGCACAAGATGCTTTAGTAGAACATCTCCAGAGTTCTTTTCTAATCCCTGTTAGTCTTTAATTCTGTTCTTCTATTCTGCTATTCTGTACATGCTACCCCACATGTTCATAAAGTCCACCTGACCCACCCTTTCCTAATCAACCACAGAAGATCTCTCCCAGCAGCAGAAACTGCAGCAGCAGCAGCTGGAGCTCCAGATCTGGAGCTATAAATGTTGGGGAAAGAAGTGAAGCTGGGTATTTGCTCCCTCTGTGTGATTGGTAAATTACTTCTTTAGAAATAGGCCTGTGGACAAAATACATAAGGTAGATTCTCTTTTCCTGATTATTTTTGCTGGTGTTTAACTGAGGAATTTTCACTGATATCAAACAAAAGCAGTCAAAAACAAGGTCTCGGCTCATTCTTGTTGATGGCCATAAGACTGTTTGCACCCACAAAAAGAATTTTCTCCAACAGCTTTACTGTAACATCTAATCTTTTGCTGCTTTCCATGAATTAAAAGTCGTTTCTGATGGCACAGGCTTCCATTAGAAGGCAACTTCTGTTCTAACACTGTGACATCATACTGTTTCCCACCATGCTTGGAAAAACTTCATTTTTAGATTCCAAGGGAAGGATTATGAGACTGGAAACAATTTTCTAGCTTGTATGATTTCAGACTTTTTGGGAATTCCTTGCACAGCCCACATTTGGAGTGTAATCTTTTCTACTCCATTTGGTGGGAGAAATGTGCAAGGTTTCCCTGGATCTGCTCTGAAAGTCTGCCCATCACCCTGGAACTGGAGTACTATAGGAAGGTGAACTACAGCTTTTCTCGCTCTTGTCAGGAGTCACTGATTGGTCCCAATTCTTCTGTTAAAATATTATTCCCTGTTGCCTACTCAAGTTACCTTGCATGATCCTTAATCCCATCACAGAACTTCCTCAGCAGTCCCTGAAGTCTTCAGCTATTTAAGACCCCTCAGGCCAGTTTCTGGAAGGAGCTGAACTGTGGGGCACCTGCGTATACATTATAAAATACTTTTCTGCTCACAGTTCTGAAAGCGGCAGATTCTCCAGATTCTACTGCAGATTGATTTGCCCGTGTCCACATTTCCCATTATCAATTTAGCAGGGGAAACTGCTCGAGGGAATTACACAAATCCTTACCCAAGGCAGACATGTAAGTCACTGCACTCACTATGACTTCATTAGGTAAACAGCAGCAAACAGAACTTCTGGTAGGGAAACAACAAACTGGACACCAGCAAAACTCTCTCAGTATCTAATAACTTATTACCCATTATTTGGAATGCATTTACCTTAAAAAAATTCATTCAATTAAAAGTGCTGATGCAATTACAAGGGACAAAATGCACTTTAGACAAATTGTATTTCAAGAAGGTATATAAAAGGCCAGAGAGCACAGACTTCGTTTTACACAACAGAAAAGGCTCTGTGTCATTTGCAGACAGTACTTGAAGAAGAGAGAGATTTATTCATGCATGAGGAGGAATGAGCAAAGAGATGAACAAGGAAATGTTTTTATGAAAATGAGGCACTTCCATTTTGGCAAAAGACGAGCTACTATTACAGGGATTTAAGCATTGTGATATAAATATGACAGAGCAAAACTCAAGACAGCTTAAGGGAGGCTGAAGAGAAAGCCCAGCTGATGAAATAATCATAGTTTGGGCAAGGACATTAAGAGAAGGACACAGAAGTAGCACGGGGGTCTGTCATGCAAGCTCTTCAAGAAGACAACAGAAAGGAAAAACAAAATCACAGGTTCTGAGAATTTTGTATATATAAACACACTTCTGATGCTTTTCTTACCTATATGGTCCTTGAAAAAATTGAGTTAACCGTGGGACTAAAAGATCCAAGTCTTTTCTTACTGGTTTTCTAACACGTGATAAAATTAAAATACTTAATAATTGCAATTAACCTGTCATTGCAATTACACACCATCATCAGGAGCAGAAAATGTACATACAAAGGAAGGAAGTACTGACATTTCAGATTTCCCATCTATACCCACTAGGTTTATTAAGGCAATTTTGAATAAAAGAGTATTAAAATAACTCAGAAGAATCAATATTAGGAAACGAGCCTCAAACTCTGTTTCCAGGCTAATTGTATAAGGGAGGAGACACTAAAGAGTCAGTTTACTAGAGCAGAGTTGAAGATAAAATTTAGGATTTATCAACATGAATGCAATTACAAGCATAACAAAACCGGTTTCCTGGAAATTCATGCATCAAATGCAACGGCACACTTTAATTTATGAATCGGTAGACTTCATATCATCATGATAAATGGATGACAGTAATTTTTAAACTTAATGTCACTGGGTTGTAAAGATTAATACCCACATTCTTCCTTGCATAAATTAACTATCCAAAACCGATAGGCTGAGACTGATTCTCTGTTCCTACAAGGTGTAACAAATCTATGAACAACAGTATCATCATTTATAATGTTTCATAATTACAATGATTTTTTTTTTTTTTTACACAAGTCATTAACTCTTGCTTTCCTTTATAAGGAACAGACCTTCACTTCAACTATTTGCAATCAGACCTCTTTTTCACTTGTAGAGACCTGATTTCATCTTTTTTTTGTTCTGTAGTGCTATTTTCCCTTGAAAAACAGTATCATATATAAATAGTTAGAATAAAACACAACTGAAACAAAAAAAAAACCAATTTCACGAAGATACATGAATCTGAAAAGACCAATATACGTAGGAAAATAATAGCATTTTGTTTATTATTAAATGTCATTTATAAGAACTTAAAAAAACCCCACAAACAACAAAAAAACCCAACCAAAAAAACCCCAAATTAAAAAAACTAAAAATTCAAAAAACAAAACAAACAAACCAACCAAAAAAAAAACCCCCAAAAAAACCCCCACCATAAAAACCAACTTTCCAAATGCTCACAATTCTCCTTCCCTGAGTGCCAATGGGACAGGCAGGATTGTCAGAAATATCTGACCTACCAATCAGAGAAGAAATTTAAAATAAACTTTGAAGTAGGCAATTCTCTTGTATGACGCAGTTTTGAATCACCAGAACCACTAGGGAAGGTGTGCTTACTGTATTTCCTAAAAGTCTCCTATAACTTTGAATGCAGTCCTGACACTCCAGGACTAATCATTTCCCTCACCACCTGCAAACTCAGCCAATCCAACTCACAAGTGAAGAGCTGATGCACCAACACAGCACAGAATCCATTTTGAAACAAAGATGTTATTTAAAAAGGTATTTTTCACCCCGTATGCCCATGTTGGCATGTGATGTACAATACTACTTTCTGTAGAAAAAACAGGGCCATTAAATAACAGTTTTGGAATCCCTTTCCTCTCAAACATGATGCAAAATCCTCAATACACATTATCTTTCCCAATTACTGAGTAATTTCCAAAAAAGGGTAGATACCAGCTTCTATTACACATCTAACCCTTCTACTCAGACAGAGCAATATATGAATGTTTTAATCCCTCAGAACACAGTAACAGTGCTAATACCCTGTGGAGCAGACCAAGAGTGGCTTGCAGTGTTCCTTACAATTACTCCCAATAATTACTTCTTTGTACATGAGCTAATAAAAAAAAAAATCTTCCCAAAGCAAAAAGGAGACACTGCCGTAGAGAAATATCTTCTCAATAGATCACTTAAGAACAAGCATGACACTTGAAGTTTAAACAAATTAAATTAACACGCGCCAAAGGGTTCTACCAAAGCTCACAGAAGATGTTCTACACACAGTTTAACGCAAACATAGGAATGTTTACCTTTTCTGGACCTCATGACAGGCAGGCCTACACATCACTGCTACCTGAACTAATTTCTGCTTTTACTTACTGTGACATTTTGTCAATCATTCGACTGTGTTCAGCCAAGGAATGTTAAATAAACTAAAAAGCTAGGAGTCTTCTCTGAAATGAGTAGATGACAGATTTTTCTTTTACACAATTATTATTGGAATGCTTATTCTTCAAGTCCAAGAAATTTAGAAAAAAAAAATCTGAAATGTGCCATTTCAATGAATCATAGCTGTATAGATAAAAAGAAACCTTCAGCTCAATGAATTTGACTGATGATTTTTAACCTATTATGAAATCTCCTGAGTTTTAAAGAGATTCATGTATTTTATTCATTAGCAATTGACTTGTTTAATCTCTTTAGTAACAGCTTTAGCTATACTTGCATAAATTTCAGGGAATTTCAGAAACAGGAAAGATTTGCACTATAAGCAAGAGGCAGGTTCATAAAGCACTTCCACTAAAAGCTAACTTACACAGGGAGAAAATAATTCTCAGGTTATGCTTATCTGTACTAGGATGCTGAGATACACCAGGAGAGTAACTGTGAATAATGAGGCACGATTTGCAGTAAGTTCTTCTACACTCAGACCTAAGTCACTTGCCAGGTACACCAGGTGACCTTGTAAAGCAAGGAGACCTTCCCTGCCCAGAGGAAAAGTCTGTATCCCACAGCAGCAGACCCACAAAGGGCCTGAACAGCCATCTCTGCTCATGCTTTTTGCACTGTAATAGCCACATCCTGATCATAAGAAAAAAACCACCTCTCACTTACTGGGACTCCACTCCAGCAGCTTCCAGTCCCCACAGTGAAGATACCCAAGTATTTCTGAAGATAGCAAATAAGCTTTAGAGCAATGAATACTCAAGCTCTGCCCCCTTTCAGGCAAGAGTCTACCCTCATGTTTAATGAGCAAAGCATAACTTGGGAATATGAACTTAGTTCTGACTTCAATCACAAGAGTTTCAAACTACTGACATGTGCAGAACCACTTATGCTTCCTGCTGCTGCATAAACCAAATAATCCTAACAAATGGAACTAAGCCCAAAGGACATGCCCAGAGAGCAATGGGCAAGCACAGGGCCCACTGACCATACACAGGAATTAAACTACATTTAATGAAGATGAGACAAATTTTTCCTTCCTTTCCATGTTATGCTACTTTAAGAGAAATCAAAAAAGTAGAATTGTACAAATTTACCCATGCTTCACAATATAAAGACTTCTAAACTATGCATACAAAGGTGTATTTTAGCAGCAACACCACAAAAAACAGGCGCTGTGCAAGTGAAATGCTTTTGTTGAATACTTTTCATCAGTGAGGACAGAACCTTACTTCAGAACTGGAATCTTTAAACCGCAAAAAGTGAAACAACTGTTTTCTGTCTTCTTTTTAAATGCTGAAGACACTCACTTCTTCAGTAAATACAGTTTACTACCCAAGGCCTCTTCACTGAAGAGATCTGTAAGTCCATTTTGTGTGACAAATATCTGTGACTGAAAATTCCAGAAATTCTAATGTGCATTCCACAGTAACTGGAACACAGGGTATCAAAAGAACCTCTTGTTTAAGGTGCATGCACAGGGATATGCAACTTCCTTTCCTTGGAGACTTCTCACAGCTGCAGAGAGGGTTTGAAATTGCGGAGGTAAATGAAGCTGGGAGGATGGATGAATGTACTCCTGTCACACCCACCTGGTCAGCCCCAGTGACTTCTGCCCAGCTCTACACCATGCACAGCAGAAATACCCACTGAGTAGGGACATTTTAAATAGCAGCAATGGTTTCACAAATCCTTATACAACCCCACCTTTCACTGGTTTCCTATTGAAAAGTGATAAAAAGTTTTCAAAGGATATAAAAGAACAATTGGATTCTGAAAATTATCATACCTGATACAGCAAGGAAATCATCAATACTTGTTATATCATCCACAGCTTCAGTAAGAACACGGATGTGATTCTCCCACGTACTCCTATACATCTCCATGTTGTTTTTCACAACTTGACTTTTGGGTCGGGCAGCAAGAGCTAAAGCAGCATTAATAACCTGTACCAAAAACAGACAAAACCATCTAAATAATTATTTCTTCAGAAATCAAATCTTATGTTTTACTTAACATAGCAAAGCAGCATTCCTGTTCTCCAAACAAAAGATTTGCTCAGCTTTTGGTTCCTAAGCAGAAATATCAATCAGATGTTGCTTAGGCCAACTTCCCTTTTAGCTTCATAAATTAAGAAGCTGATGGAGTAAGACAGCAAAATCCCAACGTTTTATTTTCAGTTGGAGAGCTCACTCTTCCAGTTTGCAAGATATCAAATACAAGGTTTTTACTCACATACACTTCAGGCACACACTTACCAGAACAGCAAACATCACTTCAGTTCTGAGTACAAGCTCTTTAACATCAAGAGCTTATTATAGAGTATCTCCACTGAAAGAGAGAATATCAGCCTCTGCCATGTAAAAGTGGGAGGTGTTGCCAAGACAACAGGTGTGTCTTTTAGGATCAGAGGCACGGGACATAACACATACTACACCTAGATAAAAGCAGCAGACTGACAGCACTAAATCAGTTCAGACTAAAACCAGAAATTATACCCAAATGAAGAGGGTAGATTTAATCTCTTTCAGAAAAGACTAACTGAACATGCAAACACTGGATCCCAAACTGATTCTTTCTATAGATACTTCTTGAGTCAATTAGCTAGAGATGTTTTTTTCCTAATATGGAAGTTTATTGTTGTTATATACATAAATATTTTAAAATTAAACTAACACATATGCCAGGTAGAAGCTGAACATTAACCTTTTCTCCCTTCTGAATATGGCTTATTTATCAAAGGGAGAATGATTTTAAGACAACAAAACACCATGTAAAACAAAACTAAGAATATAAACAACTTATCCTTGTTGCTGAGCATGGGACAGAATTAAAAAGCACAGGAAAAGCAGCAGGAAAAGAAGAATCAAACAACATCCCAAATAAAATATATCACAAGTTATCTTTTGCTTTCTAAAAAAGGAAGAAACAGTTCAAATTGCACATTGGTCCTGGAAAGAGCCATAAAAAGACTTTGCAAAAATACCTTATTAGATCCAGATATGCTGGTACAGTAACAATGAGAATTCTGCCTTCCCCATTTTGGTCAGCTGGGCTTCTGACTTGCTAACACTTGTTATAGTACAGGAAAAGAGCAGAAGCTCTAATACTGTCAGCAGCAGAAAGCATCAAGGCAGGCATAAAACAGGCACCACCTACGTACTGGGGGACGTTTTTAGAAAAGTGGGGATACAAATTGTAATCAATAATTTTTCCAATTCTAACTGCAAACATTTGAAAATGTTGGAAAACAGGTTTCAAGCAATCAGCACATATATTTCTGTCCAAATCATACATTTTGTTAAGATGCATAGCACATCCAAAAAGTCAGCTCAGTGCCAATCCCTGTACAGTTGCACACATGGTATCACCTCCAGTTTCTCTATTTCAATAGCAATACCCAAGATACACTAACTTCCCACATGCAGCGCGATATATAAAAGCCCGTTTCTGTTTGGCTCTACAACAGCTTCCCCCACGCTTTTAAAAGTAAGAAATTTGCAGGAGTTGAGGCTTTAACTGTTTTCATTCCTATCACGCTTGATCCAATTTCACAGGATCAATTTTCTAAGCCAGGGGCTCAAAATTTCACCTCAATAATTCTTAGGTCACATTGGTCCTGCTTTGATTCATCACACAAACTAGTTTAGGTTTTAAAATGTGTCCATCAAGACTGAAATACTAAACAGGTAATTTCTAACTTTTCTGTTTAAGCCTCTAATTAGATATTCACTGAAAGTCAAACTCTATTTCTGGTTGAATACAATAAAGCCTTTTTCTTACTGCATTTTCTTTGTTTTTGTAGAGTTACCACGTTGGCTCTGCCAAAAGTAACAATGAGACTGCGCAAAAAGCTGTTTCAGTATCAGAACCAGCATCTGTTATCTTGCCAAAGACAAAAAGAACCAACTTTTGTCTCGCCAAATGCAATAAAGAGGTGAACTGCTTGGGAAGATCACCAAAACTGTTACAGAATGTAGCCAACTTTATCAGATGGGTGCATTTAGAAATCCTGGTGACTCCAGGTATCTCTGGAAATCAGGTCCCAAAGCCTGCAGTAACTGCAGCCCAGGCAGGCAGGCACCTTTCCCTAACAGCACAGAGACTGCACTGGCACATCTGATGGGCTGAGGCTGCACAAGGGCTGCAAACCATCACCTCTAACCACCCCAATAACACAAACCAGAGCATTTACCTGAGGCTTCCCTCAGGAAATTTACAGCTACAAGTACAATCAGTTCCATCCCACACAAAGGCAGCTAATCCCGAATTAAATATTAAAGGTGACACTGTTCCTTATGGTTCCCCTGGTAAATTGCTCTAATGCTTAATAGCCTACTAAGAAAAGACTTAATTCCACTTTGGATAAACGTGGCTTCCACAAGTGTGGAAACAACTCACAGAAAAACACACCACAGAACAATTCAGATTGATAGTAAGGAAATCAAAATCCTGTCATATCTAAGTTGTAGAGCACACTCTAGATCACATCTTTGTCCTGCCTGGAAACCAAGTCAACGTATGAGACTTATGAGCCAAACAAGACTGCTGAGGTTTGGCTAAGCACAGATCTACAGTGAGCTTTGTTCTATCTGGAACTGCCCCAAAGCCACAATCCACAGCATGCATGGTTCAGACTGCGTACTCTCAACCTGGCCTAAGAAACTTCAAGACATACATTATCACATAAGTACAATGGAGACTTTAAACCCTCTTCTCCTGTAAAAAAAAAAAAAAATCTAAAAAGGAAAAGAAAACTTATACCAGGACACACACAGTCTCACCAACAAGAGACCAAGTTGAAAAGACCACTTTCTTAGGCTTCATGAAGTTTATTAGCTTTTCTACCTCACTCCAACTATCATTCATGCATAGATTTATCATCTGAATTGGCCTCAAGAAATAATGAGAGCAAAACTCACCAGAAGTCTCTGTTTCATCACTGCTTCCTGATCTAAAACAAGGTCAATATTTGTTACTGGCTAATTAAATACAGCCTTCTTCTACCTTATTACAGCATATTAGGCTGTTCAAATTCCATTATTACTTTTTCCCCATTCGTATTTCTGCACACAGATCTCACAGTTCAGGTTACCAGAAAGCTGCTACTACTCCTGCTCACTGCTGGGCCATTTCACTAGGAGCTAAATTGACAGTTTTCAAATAAATCCTTGGACTTGTGAGCAGAACTTAGGTGAGGACAGCATCTGCTATTATTAGTTGCACAGCAGTAATATCCATATGTCTTCATCAAATACTCTATACATTCCGTCAAATGAAAACCAGTCTCTAAAGTTTAAAAGAGCAGTGATTACACAAGCTGAGAGAAGCTTGAGGACAGAGCAAAATGATGACAACAATAAGATAATCCTACCTTCTACCTAACTTCTGAACAGCTGGTTGCAACATAAAAATACAAGTAAGTGAAAATGAAATCTGAAGCGTGCACAGGACATGCAGCTTTCAGGGACGTACTCCTGTGCATAATGGGCTAAAATAGGGCATGTGGGGGGTGGAGAAATGAAACACCAAGACCACGACAGGCCCACAAGCCCACACCTGGACACTGTTCACACAGTTAGCTTAAGACTGTGGCACAGGTACTCCTCTATTGCAGAACAACCTGGAGACAACACACATGCATCCTGCCACACGAGGCAGGGAAGCAGCGTTCAGTGAGATGGTCCCTTCAGAGAAAGATGAATCATCCAGCCCAAGGGCAGGCAAAAGGAAACAACCCAAAAGTAAAAACTGCAAATGCAGGCTTGGATTAACATTATAAGACAATACTTTTCCAGTTTTTCAATTAAAAAAAGCAAGGAAAGAAGCAATGGCAAAGGTCTGTTATGGCAGTGACTACAGGAGAAGAAAACTAGAAATTTCTTAGAAATTAAATATAAGGATATTCTGAATACCAAAAACTGTTAGCCCCTCAAACCAAAACAAGAAAAGTATCTTAATTAATAGCTTGAGTTCTGTTTGGTGATTATCTTTCTTTTCAGATGAACAGGAGCTGGCCACCCAGCATTACATTCATTTATACATCCAGCAGATTAATTTCCAACAAAATTAGGTGGGCAAATACACCAACTTGGCACAGTAACAACAGAGCCAAGTTCAGTCATATATTTCTCAAATATGCTTGAGAAATTTACCTCCAAGAGCAGAAGTGTGGGAATCCAAAGTGCAGAGAATATTTCTCTGCCTGTTTTGAAGGGTTCTACCCCCCTGGACAACCCTGTCTTTGACCTTTGTCCATAGAGAAAATTGCCTACCCTCTGGGAAGAAGCAGAATCTACACTGGTGTGAACTAGGTGATACAACATTATGTAAGATTGTCACAGGGTGAAAATTTAGAGGTGTTGGGTTTGTTAATAGAGTAAATAGATAAAAAGCAAAATCTTCAAAATGGGGGATTGTTGTTGTTCTCCAGACCTTCTTCTTCTTCTTCTATTACTCCATGTTCTGCAGTGAAAGTGGATTGAGATGATTGGGTGAAAAATTCCACAGTTTCTCTCTATGTGACAGGGAGATTTATTGAACATTGGTAAAAAAATAAAAATATCTTTCGATTTTGGTTTTCATTGGGTGATTTACCTTTAAAAGACTGTGTAATCTTGATAATTTGGCTTTCTCTTGGATTCTCTGCTCTGTGCTGTGTCACGTCAGTGACTGTTTCTCTGATAAGATTTAATAAACAACCATCTGAGAGCAAGAAGTGTGGAAAAGTCCCGTGCATCTCCTGGATTCCAGGCAAGGACTCTGGAAAATCTCCCCCATCTGGGGAGGCATAATTAAGGCATGGAAAAGTGTCAAGAAAGGTCAGTTCTGCCCTAGTGTAAGCTACTACAGCAAAACTGAAAGAGCTCACCCCAGGACAACACCATTTAGAACTTGATCAGAGTTTTGCTACAGGAAGGTGAAACTGCGTAGCTCCATATTTTATTGAGAAAGGAAGTAAAACGGAATGGTCATATTCAAGGTGAATAGTACATCAATGTGTCATCTGAGTGTCATTTCTAGAGATCAGAATTCATGTCTTCGTTTAAAAATTAAAACTATCCCGTGCATCTTATACTGATCCCAATTAAGTTATGTAATGTGACCAGTTTCTAAGCATACCTGAACAAAATAATTGAGGTATGTAAATGGATAACACAACAAAACACAGAAAACTGGTTTCTGAGCTTTTAGAAGGTGGATTTTTTCCAAGCTGATACTAAACTAAACAGCTCATGCTACATCATAAAAGAAATTGCACTGCTTGGGACTGTAAGGAAGAAAACTCGTGTCCAGCTGGTTTTGATCGAAGAGAACCTGAAGTTTTTCTTCCTTCTTTCAAAAATGATCACCTGAATGTCTAAAAACCGGTCTTGCAGCTGGGGTGGATTAACTTTCTCATCATGACACAGTCTGGGAAGTGGCTGGCTGGGGGGCAGCTCTGCTGGAAAAGGACCTGACACCCTGCCCTGTGTCAGCAGCATTCCCCAACGAAAGCTGACAGCACAGCAGGCTCAAAGGGCACGGCCATGGCTGAGCAGAATAAGAGGTGACACTTGCTGGATCACACCTAGAAAACCGTGTCCACAAGTCCCATTTTGGGCTCTCCGATACAACAGTAAGTAAGGCACGTTCAGCAGAAGGCCACCAAGATGGTTATGGCCTGGAGCTCTTACCCTGCAAGGAGGGAGAGAGAACTGAGCTTTTTCAGCCTGGGGAAAAGGTGGCTTCAGAGGGCCCCAAGATAGCCCTTCAACATGTAGGAGATTACCAAAATGGCAGAGACAGGCTCTTCACAGCCATGCATGGTGGAAGGGTATTCTGACAGCAGTCAGACACTGAGGGAGGAGCTGATGAGAGAGCACAGATGCACACAAGAGCACTTTCACACCAATGTCAGTCAAGCTGTGGAACAAGTCGCCCAAAGAGTTTGTGCAGGGTTTGCGCCTTTAAGAATAATTTTTTTAAAAATTAGGGTTAAGGTTTTCAACACTTGATTGGTCAAAGTTTAGAGAAAGGTCAGAGTTCGGTTTGAGCATTGAAACAAACAGCTGTGAGCAAAAGGCTGTAGACATCCTAAGGTCCCTTCCAACCTGAACTACTCTTGTTCTGAAATGCAGTCACAGAATCATTGTATGATAAATACTGACATCAATTCCTTCTGGGGTAAGAGTGACTCACTTCCCCAGGGTAATCTAAGAAAGGTAATAGAAACGTAAACAGAATGCAACAACATCATGACAGGATTTCCTAGGTCACTACTAGGACACAAGGGTCCTGCTAAAAAACCCACAGAAACATGCTGGCAGTCTGCTATTTTTGTTCTTTTAACACAAAATCGTGGGGAACTTATTTCTGTCAAGCTGTGCCTTGTATTTCTCTTAACACAGTGGGAGAGCTTAAATATCCAGATATACCCAAGCTCTGCAAAAAAGTGTATCTATTTACTACTAACTCAAAAAACAAACTTGGAAGCAAAAAAACCCGCTATAATGGTAAAAAGGTGCAAGGATATGTGACACTTGCTTTGGCATCTGGCCTATAAAGCGATTACAATAACACAGATATGAAAAACCCGTAACAATTTAAAAGCTCTGAAAGCTGAGTATCTTGTATACAACATATTTAATCATAAAATGCATTTCAGTCAATATAAATAAATAAAAGTGAGGTCATGTTGATAACAGCTCTAGACAATACAGACACATTCTACACAAGGGCTAAGTGCATTACAAGAGTAAATAAATTCCTGGCTGTATTTGTTAATAAAACCAACTTTAATTGTTTTGTAAACTCAAAAGGTGAAATCTAGCCCCAATGAAAACAGCTGAAAGCAGAAGCAGAGTAAAGGGAGATTGTTTAATCATTATATCAAAAGTGACATATCAAGACAAAGCAAGACTGCACTTCCACAAGAAACTTTCATCCATTTCTGATCATAGGAGAATTTCCATCCAAAACCCACTCCTCTCCTCACAACATCCTGGAAAATACTACCTCAGCAGTATTATCTAGTACTGATGAGGAGGTAAGTGTACAGGAGGTACATGACCATAAAGTTTCACATTATGCTCAAGATTAACACACCTATTCCTTCAGACAGAGATTCAAAAATCCAACGAGAAACAATGATGCAAAATAAGAACTCAGCAATCCCTAAAATACTAAATGCAGTAGTGAAAACAGTTTTCAAAGTCTTATTTGCAATCTCTATTTTGGCAGAACTAGTATTTAAAGAACTTACTAAGATTCTGTTTCTTTCTCCTTTCCCACAATTTAAAGCAGGAAGGAGGGATCTCACTCAAGGCACTTCATTTAATAATGAACATAATTGACTATGTTTGGTAATAAGTTTGGTAAGTTATAGACGGGTTTACTTGTTCTGAGATTATGAGGCAACTTGAAGCTCCAAAAAAAAAATCAAATACAACAAAGAGTTATATTACCTCACCTTCAAATCTAGCAAAGGCCTTCTTAATACCAACAATTAAGGGAAGATATAACTTCTACATGATTATTAGAAGCTACTGGCCAAGGAACTTGTGACTAAATTAAGAGCATACAGGTAAAGCAATCCCTCAAGAACAAACAGAACTGTGGGCAAAGGGGTAAGCCAGCAATTCTACAAACATTATTGATCTGATGCAGCAGGCAAGAAATGAAACAAAATTCTGCATGGCTTTATCTCCTGGTGCCTGGGCAGTGGCTGCCAGTGATACACAGAAGTATTATTACACTGGGATAAGTTTTTTGTATTTTATTTAAACAGATTGTGTCATTTCACTCAAAAGCACACCTTCCAACATAGTCCAGCCCTGCTGAGAGGCACAACGCACTGTTCAGGAACAAAATCAAACCAAACCCACACACACCACACAGTCCCCTAAAGCTCCTCCTACCCCTGTATGCATCCGTGTTTTGGTTTTCTATAGGGACTACATGCACATTTCTGAATGTATTTGTAACCCTTCTACAAAACATGCACACAAAGTTATCTTTAACAGAACAAGCATTCCCCTTATTTTAGTTTAAGATGTCAAAAAAGCACAGAAGAACTGAAAACACAGATAAATATTCAATATTTACATTTGGGTGGATAGTCTATTATTTGGAGACAGACAACAGAATAGGCTGAACACTTAAAAAGACTGATTCTTAAATTCATCCAACAGCATTTTCCTTCCAGAACTTATTCACCTGACTGGACAAGTGAAGCAGACAGCAGAACCCAAAATATATTGGGCTTTTTTTGCAGGTCGGATTGCAGGTGTTTGATGTGCATGGAATCATAATTTCTGTTACTTTCACTTTCTTTATTTTGCACTACTGAAACTCAAGTAAGAGAATAAACAAACATTTCTGTTTCTGCCTTGCTGGAAACAGTGCCTTTAAGTGACCCAGAAAAGGTTTTGGACAGGATATTCAAAAATATGGGGGTGGATTGCACAAATCCCCTAGTTTATTTCAAGAACTGAAAGTGTATTTTTTGACTCAACCAAAAAACCACTGTTCCTCAAACTGTATCTTTTGTATTAGCTATACACCCGTTATCCAGGATCTCACCTAGGATCCAGCAAATCATAACACTGGGAAATAACATTAAATAATTTTAGCTGCAGTTTGAATGTTCTAACTAAACAATTACTTTCTTTGTAGTCACGGTTGTACATATGGGGGACAATTAGATTCTGCTCAGAAAGCACAGAACACTTCACCCAAGTTCATCAAGCCTTGAGCAATGCATTCACAAATAAAATTTTGATTTCAAGATAAGCACATTCTTAAAATGGAAGGCTAAAATAATCCTCAAGACTTACTGATACATGCAAGAGGAAATAAAAAAAAACCATTATGAGTTCTGCTTACAATGGTTTTGAGTATAAAATAACAAAACAAAACACAGTGGAATTCCTATCTTCAACAGTGCTCAATCCGGAACTGGAGCTCAGCTACCTGCAGTTCACGATAAACATATTTACCTTTGTGTTCCAAGTCTCTTCATGCAGCAAAGCTTTTTAGACATGTAAACCTTTTCTACATTTTCTTAGGCTGTGTAAATGCTCCATCACAGCACGCCAACAGTACCAACTACATTGGGATAAAGCTTCTTCCCACTGCGGATAGCTGGGTTTGCTGAGCAAACTGGGATAAGCCATGCAGCACACATCACACTCCCACAGCTACGGTGCAGCTTCCCAGAGGATACAGGCATAAAGAAAACTCTCCAGGGACTTATATAGTCTAAGGACTTGATCTCAAAAGGTGTTCAACACAGAATGCCCCTGTGTCTAAGAACAACACCCATAATTATCAATCAAATTAGTTGCATACTAAAATTACAACATAAAACTGAAGCTTATATCATTAACCTTCTGTTTACTGGATTTCATATCCAAGTAAATCTTTAGTCCAATTTACAATGTAATGCATATAAAACAGAAATGTCCTTATGGACTATTCATCCATTTACCAAACTTCAGAGCAATGAAATAAAACACTACTGGAACTAGAACAACTGCAGTGTAACTACACTACAGTTACAGTCCTCGAATATTTGGTAAGATGAAAACACATATAGATTACATTTATAAACTGGGGGAGAAAGACATCAGTAAAGATCAACATGTACGACCCAACTATTGCTTCATGTACATTTTAAAAGTAAGTTATGCAAAATCTCAACCAAAACAGCAACAAGAAAATACAAACAGCCTACTAAATTGGTATTAATTAGTTCCTCATTCCCTCCTGGGATTTCTAACAAAATCATCACCATTACAAACAAAACTCTTCTTTAGTTAATTATCTAAATGGCAGTTACTTATCTAAATGTAGATATCTAAATATCTACATTTCCTGTAACATGCACGAGCTATGGTATGGTCGGAGTTGAAGAAATGAAGAGCTGAAGCCAACAGCGAGCTTTCTACCTCACAAAAAAAACAAGTTGCTGAATAGACAGAGAGCAGAAAGCTTCAGGAGAGTTACACAGAGACAGAGACTGTGGAAAGAACTGGTAGAAATAATCTGGTGAAAAAGTGGGACTCACAGGCAGCCTCAAGGATACTCCATATCCCTCACGCAGTCAGACAAGCTCCAATTTTTCACCTGTTTCTACCATAGTTAAAGATGTAAGCTGCAGCACACACTATCATGCCCCTTCTGGTCCTGGAGGTTTCTCCTGTCCTCCCGAGGCCTCACTCCATGCTCCTGGCCCCTCACTCCAGGCTCCAAGGACCTTGGCAAAGGCTTTCTTTGCTGCAGCCTACAAACACCCCAGTCTTCCTGGACTGCTCCTCTCTCCCTGTTCAACACAACACAGCTGTGAACAGACAAATACGCCAACAGCCCACACAGACCAGATTCTTCCTCTAGCAGGATTAGTGCCAGAACACTTCAGGTGATGTGTTTGTCTTCACTTACAGCAGGACCAGCAATGGAAAGAGCCTGCTTGGGTTAAGTAGGAACACTCAGTACTTGTGGTTTAACCCTAGCCAGCAATTAAGCACCACACTTGAAGCCATGCATGCCAAGCAAAGGAGAACAAGGAATTCCCGTCTTCAGGCACACATTCAGCCAACCCCAGGAAAACAGGGCTCCATCACTGGTTTTACACACAAAGTCGTGTGGGCTTGTTCTGATGTTCTTATTACAGTCACATGGTTAGAACACTCTCTAAAGTACATCCTCTTACTGTCCGGTCAATTTGAGCAAATGCTCCTGTCCAGGACAACAACTGCCATCCTGTTAGCCAGATCTCATTTCTATTCTTGGGTATCAGAAGCTACACAGGGTAACAGTTCAATATTTGAGGAAGTTACTGAAAGGGACAGTTAAAATTCAGAGTAAGGTTATGGCATCCTAGCCAAACATATCATCCACATCTTTTTCTGCTAGGATGCCAATACCAGTACATTTGGGAAACAAAACATGAAAACTGACACCAACAAGGTTTTCATGGAGCTCTTAACAAACCCCAAATGATCTACAAGCACACATCAAGTTGTCTGTGTAGCCTACAAAATCCTAAGAATAGTTTTGAAAGCACTACGATCCCATGCCACACATAATGGCATGACCTTATCTGAAAACTGAAATTCAATTCTCATCAATTCACCAGGTAAAGATATACTGGGGGGAAAATAAGCTTGGTAAACAACACCTGGAATTACTCTGTTTGCAATAGTAGCAACAGCTTTATGATGTAAAAGAAAGCTTTTCTAACTCAGAATAGTAAATCAGACTCTGCCTCCATGTCAAAAATAACACACAATCATATAAGAGATACAGGAAGGAAACAAACTGCTGCTGTACTTTCTACTTTTACTATTTTCAAAGCTGCTATGACACATTTCCTAATTACTTTTAATTAGGAATTTAGTAAAGCGGGCAGTCAAAGTGCAAGATATTTTTGCAATATGAATGCAAAATGTAATACAGAAAAAACCCCTGCAGATCATGCCACCTGTCTTTGTCACGTTTAATGACATTATAGCATTGTAGTTTGCACAAAGAAATCATGAAGACACATGAAGAGTAGTCATCCATTGCCTTGAATTTGATGCTACTGCTATAAAACCATTTAAAAGCTCTTTTTAAAATCCTGGAAGCTCAGAGACATGAATCAGCCAACATTGGTAACATTTGCCCTTTCACCCCTCTCTAGGTCAGATACTCCATAGATTGATGGAATGGCAGGGGCTGGAAAGGGCTGCTGTAGGTCAATCTGGTCCTGCCCAAGCAGGGTCACCCAGAGCCAGCTGCTCAGGACCGTATCCCGATGATTCCTTTAATATCCTCCCTCAGAGCTGTGCCAGAATTTCCCCAAATCACTGAAGTCTGACCCTGCACAAAGGGAAAAGGTAAGCAAGCAGGGAATAAAAAGAAATTGCTGTGCCTTTGCTTTCCAAGCTCACGCAGAAAGCAGTAGAAATCTCCAGAAAGCTTGTTCCTTAGCTGCAGCTCATGGGACACAGAGGCACACACAGGAACATGGAGCATGCAGCCCATCCTGTCAACTGTGCAGCTACACCAAACTCACATGTACCTCATCCACTTCCCTAAGTGCTTGCCAGACTAAGTGCTTCTATCTGTTCCTCATCTGCATCCCCAGGTGACTGCAGAGTGCTGAGCACCCACAAGTATCCCCATCACACTGCCAGTGTTCCAGCTGGAAAACAACTCCATGTTAGGTGTAAAGCTGGTAACAGAGATGCACAATGCCACAGAACAAAGCCATGCCAGACGGATCCACGGATCAATGATTTTAGCTCCTTGCTTCAACAAGAGCGATGAGTTCCCCTGTCAGCCTATGCTATTTACACCTCTCTGTTACTGCATGCTACAGCTATTTACATTCTCAGCTCTTTACTGCTGTCCACCCCTCTCTTCCAAAAACCACGTCAAACTCCATCTCTTAATGGTGGTATTATTTTGCTGTCTTGTACTACTCTAAGCTTTACTACCCTCCTCCCCAGACTCAGTAGGTTTTTCACCACAAGTCTCTAATAATGATACTTTATTGCCATTATTCCCTTCCTGGCATTTAGCTGTAGGACCATCACCAAAAAAAAGTAGCATCTCAAAATAACTTATAAATTCAGAAAAAAAGGATGAAGTTGAAGAGATAAAAAAGAAATACCTTTCCAGGAAAAATCCTTTCAAGTTTTAAAGGCAAAGGGAAAAATAAATGGTTTATAAAACATTCATAGCACTTTGGTGCAACATGAATCTATAGCAAATGCCCTCCAGCAACTTCAAAAAACTCAATCAGTCTCATGTCTTATGTCCACTGACTGCAGGTGAGGCAAGAAGAGGATAAAACAGGACAGCTTCTGTATTGTTACAGAAGTTGAGGCTACTCACGGTTTGCATTTTTGTTTAACACTACAAAGTGAGAATTTGTTGAGGATTCTATTCTAACACAACAGATGCTGGAGGATGAAAGTTAAGACTGAAAACCTCAAGGCATTTTGTAGCTAATTATTCTCTGTCCAAGTACTATCATAAAAGAGCCAAGCAGTCACAGTCAGCATCAGACTTCCAGGGGAACCTAAGAGTAACAGCAGGGGTTTTTTTTCTCTCTTAAAACTGTTTATTGGAGAAGTTCAAGCCAAAGCAAACATCTAAGTCTATTTGTACAGAAGCATAAAGTACTGTGCCTTCCAATACATTTTGGTGTTCCACAGCTTTAGGATTCATAGAATCCCAACAAGCTTGCTACAAGTTTTTTAAAACAACAAGCCTCAATTTCCATAAATGGAGCAAGATAACATCCTACGAATACTAGTGTCAGTCCATTATGCTAGAGGATATAAGAAAGATTTTTTCCTGGTACCATTTTCAGTCCTTGTCATATAGCCAGACAGCTGGCTTTGTACATGCCCCTTTAGTGCAGATTGCCCTTCACATGAGCACTGCACTGCTGTGATGGTACAGAGCCCCATCCATCCAAACAGGGCCACACGTTGTTGTGACAGATGAGGACTAGACTAACAACTTTTTCCACACAGTGTCTCCTGGTAGCCAGTACCAACAGCTCTCTACTAATACTGGACATTGCCTTCTCTCACCAAAGCTGTGCCACCGCCAGCTCAAGCTGGCATCAGTCAATGAGCCTGCAGTGCCCCCAAAAGCAGCGACTGCTCCTCCTCTAGACTGCCCTCACTCCTTCCCTTGAGCCAGGCAAGCCTGTTGAGGCATCCACACAGCAAACTACACTGGGCAGCTGACCTGAAGTAAAACTAAACCTTCCTGCTTGCCAGGTGGATTCACAGCAGTTTCCTGACCCAGACTGTTGAGTAGCTCTGTGACTGCTACTGCTACTCATGAGGGAAGGGGCAGAAGTGAGAGCTTGAGAGCAGGGAGGGAGGAAAGTCTCCAGCAGCATTGATGCTGTAAAGCCACACCAAACTGGTTGTGGAACCAGGATGTACAAGAAGGAACTAAACATAGGACTGCTCAAGAAGTCTACCGTAGATACGAAGGTTAATGACAAAATCTTCATTATCTTCAGCAGCATTGTGTGCGAACTCTGCAACATGGTGAAAACCTACATGAAAAACTTCACCAGAGTGACTTTCCTTTCCTTTTAGAAATAATATTACTAAGGCACAAAACATACTTTTAATTAAACTCTCCACTGAAAGGCTGGAGATGATATCTAAGAAGAAGTCTGATACTGTTGGATACTAACATCTGTTTTCTGTCTTTTAAAGCAGATGGCAGAGAACTCACTGATTTACCATGATCTCCCTCATTACTTCTGCCCTGTATTTGAAGGAAATTGTATTAATACAGATAAAAGGAGATGCCACACAGATGGTTTTCAAGAAGATGAAACTGTGGTTATTAAAGTGATATTGGTGAAGAGTTTTTATGAGGTTAATAAAAAATCATCTTCAGTGTCCCCCACAATTTAATGTGCCAAAGCAAATAACAAAATGGATGATTGATTTTCTCTCATGAAAGAGTAAATACGTAGGAAATGTGAATTGCTGGCTTCAAAAATCCACACCATCATAAAATACATACTTAAGCTCTAATACCTGAAGATGCAACACATCAAAAGATCCTGCCCACTGATTAGCTATCAAGTCTCATTTTTGTGAACAAGAATTTTCATGTTTGCTAGTACCTACTTTCTAGAAAATTACACGGAAGGAAATAATATCCATTTATCAGTATCAACAAAAAAGGGCTAGACAATTTAAGTGTAAATCAACACATAGCTCAAAGGAAGAGCTAAATTCTTCCATTCATTTTCGTAACAGAAAAACACAAATACAATGCCTAATTTTGAGAAAAAAATTATAGGACATTCACATTAAAGTTTGAGCAAAACTTACAAAACATAACAAAGTTATGATCATTTTCTAAGAAAGCAAGGAGAGAACACACAAGCCCTGCTTGGAGAGTAGAGCTTCTCAAGTTGGATTGTTGTGTGTGTGGGGCACGGTGCTGTCACTGTTGGACTGCTGAAGGCAGCTGAACTGGACTGGACTTGCACTGAACTGGAGGTAATCACTGTACTTGGAAGAGCAGAGAATCCAAGTGGCTACTGGACTGGAATGGAGATGTTTTGCCTGGATCCCTTCTGCAGACACACACACACCCAGTCTCCAAAAAACTCCTCAATCCCTCAACTCTTGGTTCTGTGGTATTTCTAAATTTACTGATAAACACAGACCATTTCACATGATCCTAAAGACACGTGACGGGCTTAATACCGTCTGCTAGCAAGACAGGAAAGAAAGCCTCACTACAACAGTGCTGAAATTATTAAAATTGAAAGAAAGGAAGGCTGCAGGGGCTGGTTTCTTGCAAGCATTGGTGGTTTTTGCCCTTCTCCTCACCACAGGTACACATGTGTCAATAGAGAAACAGCTCTATAATACCAAAATACAGCAGTCAGTTCCAGACTGGCATGTTGGCACTGAAGAAACAGATGAATTATGCTGGACAAGCCAAATACAAAATGTTCAAGACAGCTGTCAGATCAGTATTTCAACGGCCTGGAAACACGATGTGTATGAATATATTCCCACCAATCAGCTCAGCATCTTGCTTACCCCAATACCTCCCTCCATGTTACCTGAACTACCACAGTGATTTATTTACAAAACTTCCATAGCAAAAAACCCATGTTCTATATTTAGTAGTTTACCATATACCAGGCAGTATTAAAAACTACTAGCAGCATATTAAGTTCTAAGCAGCAAGAAAAGATGGCAGTCAAAATTACAGCTGAATCTTTCACAAACGTGCCAAGTGTTATGCACTTTTCATTTGTTACATAGAATTGCTTCTCACCTCAGTTTGTAACCAGATGGTTTCTATCTCTCAATACATCAGAGAAAAACAGAGCTCACCAAAATATTAAGATCCAAGGTTCTCCTCATACCAGTGCTTACCCTCTTCTTTAAAATATCTGGTAAAATATTTCATGGGATCAAATGACTTTCAAAAAATTTTACCACCATCTAAAGATTAAGCTAAACAACGAACACTCGTGTTTTTGCCGCATTTTCCTTCCTTTCACAATGTTCCAGTAATCACTCTGTACCGCTCTGGTAACTAGCGGCAAGCTCCAGCGAGAGCTCCCTTTCAAAGGAAGCGAGCCTAAAATTCACTATTTCAGATACAGTTCTTCTAAAATATCCCAAACTCCCTGCTCCTTACAATTCTCAAGGGATCTTTATGCTAATGAAAAGGGTCTGCGCAGAGCCCTCTGACATGCTGAAGATCACCTTAGCTGTTGCCTTAAAAGCACCCACCTCTGATCTCCACATTGACACAACTGTTCCAGCTTTAGGCTCAACGTCATTCTTCTCTAAAGTAGCAGCTCAAGATTTGAGAGCTCATTAGACCATAAAAATGTAAAAACTTATGAATAATTTAGATGGAGAAGCCAGCTTCTCACCTGCTACCCTAAATGTGGGAAACCAGAGATTAATTTTCCATCTCTCTGCTGACAGGTTTACCATCTACCAGGTATTCCAGAGGACTATTAGAGCAACCACAGTCTTCTCCAAACACACCACTGAACTGAAGCACAAGGGTAACAAACCCCAAATGGGTATTAGCAAAACAGCTCTACAGATTTATAGCCTTGCTGTGCAAAAACAAAAGCTTGTTTGCTTTTGTTGGTTCTTTCCCTTCTCTTTCTTCCCAATGCATTCATTTGAAGTCAAGATTTTGTTGGCACACTAGGACAGTAATATGGACTCCCACACTACAAGTGACACTGGAGATCATACTTACCTGACAACACCCAATTCTCCCAAACAAAAGTGAGTTATATGAACAGAAATTACTCTTCCTTCATCAAATCATATGCAACCAGCCCTTTACTTTTTTATTCTATATTACTGATTTAACACTAAATTAATTTCTCATGGAACATTCATGATATTCCAGGATCATTATGTGTTTTGCATTGGCTCTAATATAAACGCCCCGCTTATTTCATTTGTTTAATGAACAAAATATTTTCTAATAATTTCACTTGAGAAAACAAAAAAAAGAGAGTTCAGAACCAACCCTCTACGTTTTACCTACAGTAGAGTATGATTAATGTAACAAAAGCCAAAAGGCTTTCCTCCAGCGTTTGCCATTCTGTAGCTGCCTTTTCCCCTGTGCTCCACAGGAAGTTCTGCTGTCAAATCTGCAGAACTCCCAAGACTCCAAGGTGTTTTCTGTAGGTGCTAGGGTGCAGTAATCACACAAGGGCATGGACCTCACACACAAGATGGAAAGTGCAAAGCATTTATTGCGCACTTGGAATTCCCTAAATACCAGCACCCAACAGGATATCACATCATATAAACAGGAAGGATGTTCACCTCAGTGTCCCCCAATCACCTGGGGTAGTGCACAGACACTGCCTGTTATGGTAACAGGTAAACAATACCCTATAAGGTCACAAACTACAATTATCACATCTCATAGGCCCAACACTGCCCAGAAACCCACAATCCTCTCTCAGCCCATCCCCGGTGACCTGGATGCACTCCCAGGGTCACCTCCGGGTCCAAGAAAGAGACTCTCTCTCCAGCCCTCAGGGTCTATCTCTCTTCCAGCACATAGTGCACCCCAACACTAGGGGTTTTTTTTGGTTGGTATTTTTTGGGGCATTTGGGGTGGGGAGGCTCTATTCTATTTCTACTATCTCAGATTTCAATCCATACCACATTTCCCTTCAAGAAATATTTTGCAAAGCACATAAAATACCTTTCTTTTCACTCTGAAGATTTAAGAGCATTGGGGAATTCTCTCATTCTGAACTCTAATTGATATGCCTCACAGGGAACTTAAGACACGATTATTTTCCCTATGGAGGGTTTTTAAATGATACGGGATAATCTGATTCACAGAAAAAATGCAGGAGGCCTTAATCTGCTATTTCTTACTTAGGTAGAATGTGAATTGCTTTCATAGGGCATGGTCCTTATCTAAGAAAGCAGCGAATCCTGCACAATGAACACACCATTAGTAGTAATACAATCTTACCATGTGCATTCCACATTCTCTTTTTAGACAGATCTATAATAATCAACTAACTCACCATGGTTTACCTCAAGGTTAAACAACAACAACAAAAAAACCCCCCCCAAAAAAACCACTCAAGAAACTTTCATTTTACTACAGGAAATCAAAAGCTTAGAAACTTAAATGGCTGTGAAGAAAAATCAATATTTTAGTCAAAATTAGATTCTAGTTCTTGGTATCAGATATGTAGGTTTCAATTTCAATTAAAAAGCTGCATCTGGACGCATAATAATCCATTATAAAAGTGCACCTGACCCCCAGAGAAACAAAGAAGCTGGAAGAAGCCACCTTCTTACAAATCCAGTAACACATTAAACCACGTAAGAGTGTGATCTAAAACACAGAACTCTCCAAGTTTTTAAACCAGACATTGAAACTGAATTATTTAAGAGAAAACATTGATTTGTGGCATTTTCAGAACATTACATTTCCTTGATACAAGCTTCTTTCTCTAAGACTTGCATTTATTCAACAGGTATAAAATGGACTTCTCAAGCTTGCTAGTGAACATATTAATATTTGCTCTTCATCCTTCATTTCAACTACATTTACCACAAAAGGGTAAGAACACTTATGCCACTGTGTAAACTACAGTGTTCTTCAAAGAACTAATGATCTTGAAATTATGTAACCTCAAGGCTGCAACACTGATGGGATTCACAGAAATCAGTAAAATCTTTGCTCTAAAAGATCTAACTGCAGAAGTTTTTATACCTCTGTAACTCTGAACACGGCAAAGTGAACACATTTTTGGTACTTAACATCTTGGAAAAACTGTATCTGTGCTTTTTTTCATTAATTTCCTTACAACAAAAGTTCAAGCTTTTAAACTGGTGATAATCAGAAGAATTCATACTTTACTGTTCACATACACAAAAACCAAATTAAATTATGTCTTCCAAGTTCAAGGTCAAAATAGGTTTTGCTTTTAAATAGTTAATTATTCCCAATTTTGCACATTACAACATTCATTCAATCAGTTTGATTCCAGAAACAGAGCAGCATAGTTTTGCAATTGCAGTTTTTACAGCTTTTCAGAACTCCCAATCAGTACATACTATTAACCATTGCTATGTTAACCACAGAGAAAACAAACAGATTACCTAAGTATTTGCATTTATCCTTTGGTCTCCATTTGCTACGCTGTGTAAACGGAATGTAAACTTTAGACTAAAGGAACATAACTAAACAGCTGTGTTATGTGACAATAACATAGTGTATGGTGAGGGCACTGGAATGGGAATGAATTGAACAAGTCCTACCTGTGGGCACAAAGTCTCAATGTGATTAGCTGCCATTTGGACAATTTTTGTTCCATCTTCATTTGTTGACAACGAACAAGCAAGATTGGCAACCTTAAATAAAATAAATAAATAATCTTAAATAAGCAAACAGCCTTGTAAGCAAGTATTCCTCTGCAGACTTCAAACGTGCCAAAAACCATCTCTGATAGAAAGCCTTCATTGCGGGGGGTGGGGGGGAAATACTTTGTCAAAGAATGTTTTTGAACAAGGAAACACCGCAGGAAGGAAAAAGAGCTGTGGAAAGAGGTGACAGTGACGAAAAATCTTATGACCTCACCCCAATTTAGGCTCAGCAGGTAACAGTTGCAGAGCGGCGTTTAGAAAACAGGAGGAAATTTCCAAGTAAGACCTTAAGGTTTCAGCAGATTGCTTGTGATCTTGCCCCTTAATTTTTCAGACCCCTTCAAACCACGACCAGCATTTCCACTGGCTTTTTTTACACTTACTTTTAAGACCTTAGAGCTCAAATAACATTTATCTTGACTTGTAATAAGACACAAAGTAATTACTGCTGTGAGCTATTCACAGATCATTGTTTTAATCAGTGGTATGGTTTTCTACTGAAACAGTCATATTACATACCATATATTGTGCAACTAAAGGTGAAAACATACAGAAACTTGTAATCTGTGAAACAACAAATCTACCTTCTATTATACCATACACCACAGAGATACAGCTTCCTTTAAAGTATAAACTTCTTCCATGATGCTCCACAGCTCCGTAAGTTTAAATGGATTAAGGAAAAAGCATCTCACTGCAGCTGAACATCAACAGGCTGTAAGAGACAGGTTTGACAAAGGTACAAGAGAGGGTGGGATACTGGGATCCCGTAGATCTTTTTATCCTACTGTAGCAGTATCAAGTCCTTCCGTAAACTACTCCACACTTGTTAATTATCACAGCCTTCCCTGAAGTAGCTGTACTGTCTCTACCCACTCTAATGTTAATGTAGACCAAAAACTGCCGGAGAACTAGACCTCTGCAGTGCTGCAAATATGAACACAGACAGGCATAGTTATTCTATCTGTTGTATCTCATACAACAACTTCTACAGTTCAGCTGCCGTGCAATAAAAGCAAATTTTCCTTTATCAACATTGTAGGGCACTACTGCTAGTTCAATGATGATCTATTACCAAAGGCTTTTATTATTCTTACTTAATTGATATAAGTAATTACAAGGCATTAGTCAGTGCACAGACTATTTACTTTTCCTACTGAAAATTCAGAAAAGATTAAGACAGACACTTTCTGAAGGGGATGAGATCTAGACTGCAGGGCCTTCCATGTACACCTGTGCCCAAACAAAAATACTTCATACAACTTTCCCTGGTATTCCAATACAATTCACTGGTTCCGTACCCATGTGATGTATTATCTTGTCCACATAATAAACAATGGTTAAGACTGAAGAAATCCAGTTTTCATCAATGCACTATACTCTTACTTGAGGTAATCTGCCATGGGTTCATTTTTTAATGCAGTATCTGAGAAAACTGGGTTTTATTCTATGCTTTCCTTCCTGACTCTTCAGCTTAAACTGCTAACAGATGACTTTATATCATCATAATACAACCCTAAAAGATGCTATTCCCTCCCTAAAAAAAAATACATATATATATATATATATATATATATATATATATATATATATATAAAAATAAAATCGATTTTTTCTTCTTTGGATTGAAGGTCAAGAATTTTCACTACTGGTCCCAAGAACTAATTCATATTGACTTGAGTATTTTAATTCCTTTGCCCCAGTTGCTGAGCTGCTTATGTGTTCTTAATTTAAATCTGTGTTCACTCACACTTTGTTACTACACCACCTATGTAAAATGAAGCACTCTACAAGATTCGGTGCAAACAGTATTGATTTAAAGAACTCCTCTATGCTTAAAGCAGTAATAATTCAAAGGTAAAATAAAAAGACAATGCCAGCCATTCCACCAGGACAAAACCTCTCAGCAGCAGGTTTTTTTTTTTCCCTCTTTACCACAAGGTTCCTCAGGTTTATCAAATTCATTTCACAGTTTCCAGAAAAACTTTACTGTTCTTGGAACCTACTACAAACATGTGCAATACAGAGCTCCTGTTTATCAGTGAGATACTGCTGTAAGTAGTTTTGTCCCTGTCTTGATGAGCAAAGCAGATACAGAGACAGTTTACAACAACTTTTTATCCTGTTTCCCAGATAGATCAGCTCCAGCATTTCAGTACAAACACAGACCTTGATGTAAATTGTGTCACAGTCACAGAATAGTAAGTTAGAATGAAAGATGTTTCCAGACATCATGTAGTCCAACCCCCTGTTCAAAATACAAGAATGAACTCAAAACCAATGGGTGCCAATGGCTTTATGCAACAGATCAGCAGCTGGTGACAAATTCTGTGTATGTTACCAGACCATGTGGGAAATCAGAGGGGTAGAAAGGCGTGGCTCTTCTCCAACAAAGCATGCTCAGGTTGGGAAGGATCTCTTAGTCTACAATATTTCCTTTTATTTGAAGTCAACAGCAATGCAAGTTCTTTTAATATAAAGAGGAAAAACTGTTTCTGATCTTACACTTCCCCTCCTGATTCTTCAGCTCTAAGCATTCCTTGGTGAGGCCCAATTCAGAATAGTATTCTCAAAGCATAAGCAGCAAACCAAGGATATAAGCTCCAGGAATTTGTCAGGCCACTTCACAACAGCAAACAGAGGTTTGTATTATTTACATTAGATGTCTTAAAAAAATCTATTAAGTTAAAGAAAGTAGTATTGGCTACTTTGGAATGAATACATATTATATTTCAGATATGTATTTGGAATTCATACTACAGTGCTATGCCAGCAGCGAATTTAGACCTTTGCCTTTCATTTTGATCGATGTTAGTAAGACTTCTGTTTCCATGAGAAAATGGGTAGAATTTTCTTCTCCTGGCATTGAAGCAGCACTTTTCCACATGTACCTTATGTGAAGTAAAAGGGCTCTCAGTCAGTCTCAGCAGTAGGTGATGAGGCTCACAGCTATTCCGCCCAAAGATAATCTAGATCCCTGTAAGTCATTAACATGGTCTCAACCATCAGTACACTCATAGTTAGTATCTCCCTCACCAGCTCCTGAAGAGACCTCCCTAACACAAATCCAAAACACAATAATTCAAATAAATGTCATGGAAAGAGTCAAACACGTGTGTAATTTTTCCAAGCACGAGGAAGGGGATCTGAGAACCTGAAGTCTTCTTTGAGGCTATAATGTTGCTAACAAGGAGGACAAGCTGTTTCAGCAATAGTAAATGCCTACAGTCCATAAGAAAAAATCAACACCTAGCTCAGAGAAGACCTTACTGTCACGAGCATCATACGCATCTCAAAAGATTTTTGCAATCTGAGAAACCTTCATTACACCAGTCTCTCCCCTAAGCAGAATAAACTACACAAATACATCACATTTCTTTTGTATTCTCTGAGAGAAACTAGCTCCCCTTAGAGGGACTTCAAGCCCAAGTACACTGCAACTTCAAAAACAAAACTGCAAAATGAAAAGCCAACATTCCTCTCAGTCAGAAAATAATTGTCCTTCTGAAGAGCAAAGTTTGTCAGGGCAAAGAAAAAGCTTTCTTGTAGGCTGGTCTGATTGAAATCAGAACCAAAAAAAATCATAATCATTTTCTCCAAACATTTTTACGATACTAAGAAAGCAGTTACACAGCTTTTCCTTGAAAATATAAAGAACAGAGAACAAATCATCCTTGATGAGGTTTAGCAACATCAATTAATACACTAATTAAGGTGCAGCAGAAAAGGAAGACTTTGAACTGAGCATGTAAGCGCAGCACTGGCAGTAGATAAAATATTTCATCAGCCTGATGGATTTTTAGATTGTGAAGGCACCGAAGAGTGTACTTTTTGATGCCCATTACCTGCACACCAAAGATATGCCAATGCACATTTATTTTATTCCTGAAGTTATTAAACAAGCTTCTTACAGGCACTTTAACTGGTGTTTTTATTTTTACTATTGGGTGACAACACACCTTTCTGTATTGGGGAGGGGTTCCTCTCTTTAGCATATGGTGAGCCAACAACTTTTCAGGCTAGAAATTGCTGAAGAGTAAGATTTGTGTGTAGCAGACAGACTCGGTTAAAAAAATAATTCAACAAATGACATTCCCCTCCTTGATTTATACATTACATGGGACCCATGTATCTAGGAGAGAGCACAACTGGAAATGCGTGTCCAGACTCCTTCAGTTCCTAGTCTTTATCAAACAAGTGAAAGGCAAAGAAAGATGCACTTAGAAGCTGTGAGAGATACGTTATACATGAACAAGTTCACCCTGTTGTCCAAACTTACTTGGGATGGAAGGCTTTTTCCCCTGCCTATGTTCACACAAGTGCATTCACTGTGGATCTTAATGTTCTCTCCCCAAGCAGAGGATGAAGGCTTTAAGAAGTCTTCAAGCTTCTTTCAACCTCAGATTTCCCAATGCTTTCCACTGGGCATTACAACACAAAACAGAAAACGTATATAGGCAAAACACCCTGGAGAGCCGCTAATTACTTCCAGTGGCTCTCCAGAAAGGTGCCATAATTTTCAACAGCCAATTCCCTGAAGCCATCTATTGCTGGAAGTAACAAACATAACCCAATATCCTTTCTGTAGGGAAAAGGAACGTGTTCCCAATCCTTCAAGAGCCTCGGGACAAGTGGAAGTTCACATGCAAAGTGAGACTGCCTCTTCCCTGTGAGAAGACCAAGGGGTCTTATCATGGAGATTCTGCTGCAAAGGAAGAGGAATCCCTGGGAGAGACATTCCAGCCACGGCTTAAGGATGTAATGCAGTAGTTCAGAAATGAATCCTGGTTCAGAGTTAACTCCAGGGTGAGAAAAAAATGCAAAGTCAAATGCAAAAGTGAGATTTTTAAGTGGTAAATGAGTAAATAATCACTGCACTGCCTCACCACCTGTTTCATTCGCAGCTGAGAACAGCTTTGCTGATCTATTGTCCACACTGCACAGCAAGAATTAAATGTACCCCCAAGGATTCTTTTCAGTCAAATTCACTCCATTAACTCCCAAAAATAAGTATTTGCTCGGGAACAGATTGTCTGCTAACTAGCTAAACTCTTCTTCTATAAATTGTACTAAATGAAGCAGCATGTTCTCTAGATGTGATCCCTTTCGCTCCACCAACGGAAGCTCAGTTTCTTTTCATTATTGTACCCAAAGTCCCAACTCACTTATACTGTAAATCACTAAGGATAAGTAGATTGTTAATTCCATGAAAGCTTCTGTTTCCTTTTCTTGGTTTAGACTTCCTGCTCTCCATATTAAGTAGCCGCTGCCAAGAAACTGTTTCACTGGAAGGAAAGACCTTCCAAAGCTCTGCCTAACCTAAAGTTACCCAGGTCCTTCACCACACTGCAGGGTAAGCCCCAAGTCTGTTCTTTGCAGATTTTTTTAGTCTAGTGTGAAGAACCCTCTAGCAACCCAATCCCTCCCATTGGTAACCCCAGAGAAATTCTTAGTACCATACTGGGAAAGTATTACTGAAATAAAAACTGACATGCTTCAAATTTCACGAGAAATGAACTTGTGTGTCACAAGATTTCAAATACAGTCTTTACTAGATAGTTTAAAGTACTGATCCTGTCATTTTGCCTTTAACACATGTAATATATAGCAGAACAAAACTTACTGGTTTTCCACAAAACCAAGCAAAGTATTTCTTATACACACCTCTAATGAACACTAACCAGATATATTATCACTTCAACTTGTATATGAATTCTCCCTGGCACTGGCAGGGGGTTAAAAAGGCCTAAGGAGGACAGTGCATAAACGGACACAAAAACAGCCCAGGAATCCTCTGAGGTGGAGGTTAATCCTGAATAATCACAATTCAGAAGATATTTCATTTGTAGGAGAGCAACTGAATACTGAGTTGAGGAATAACATTAGCATTTCAGCATTACAGCAGTCAATATGGCTTTCAATACAAATTATATACTCCATGTAAACTGATTATAACTGTTAGCCTGCTCTCTTCAAACCATAAACGAAAAAATGTACTCATGTATTTTCTGCTCCTAATTTTGTGGTACACAGAAATATCTTCAACGGGTATTTTTATGTGTTCTCAGTTTCTACCAGTACCTTTATTCATGAAGCCTTAAGAAGTCTTTCGAGGAAAATGACTGTTTACACAAAAAAGAGCCATGAAAAAACTACAAAGGTCAATATTAAATGACTCTATACTTTTCAAGGAAAAAACTACATTGATGTATGTATGTCTTCCAGTCATTGCTGTATTTTTATATGCATTTATGATTACTATGTGCATTTTTATGGGCTTAATAAAACTTACATAGACTACAGCATTTGTTTATAGTGAAAAAACACATTCCTGTGGACTGAAAACTTACCTCCAGTGGGCAATAAAGTAGTATCAAATTGTTGCTTGTTTTCCAATCCATTTTCTACCATAAAACTTAATTTCAAGTCAAGTAGTTATACCTCACATCAAAAGTCACACTCTTACCTTATCAGTTATTACTTTTGTGGGGAAAAAGTTACTAACTCTACTCAAACATGCATTTAACATATATTATGCTGCTTTCCCTGCCTCTTTTCACCTTCCACTCTTCCAGAAAGACTCTTGAGGCTGCTAATTTAACTACAGTAGGGGACTACACACCTGCAGCCCTCTTCACTCACCTTTTGGTTTCTTTTGCTCTTCTCCTCATTTTGCCTGTCTCCATCTCCTTCCATTTTCTGCAGAGCTGAATTACCCAGTACTACATTACTGCCTAACTCACTGCTGATCTGACAAAATTAGCTCAACCTGCTACACCTGAGGCTTATCACTGCCCCTCCAGGTGTTACCAACCACCTGGTTAAGATGGTTCAAGCTCCTCAGAGTATTACGTAACTTCAACTGTTTCCTACAAAGCATGTCCAAGATTCTGCTCATATAATTAACAAAGCATAGATGAATAACCATGGACTGGATTGTTGAGTTTTGTTATGGGGTTTTTTTTCCTAACATCATAACTACAACTGGTTTATTTCAAGTTCCATGTGCTCAAACAAGTCTTATCTCATACAAGTTCATCTAGGAGGAGACTGCCTTGATGAATTTGGCCTCAACCAAAATAAAAACAGAAAATAAACACACTTTGAGACAAACACAGCACATGTGCAAGGGAGAATTCTGCCCAGTAAAATTCCAGAAACCATTTCCTTTTCAATAAAGGTGTCAGGCTTGATGCAGAGCTCCATTAAGCTTTCTTTCACTGCTTTAGGTCACAGTTATATCTGAAGAATTCAGTTAAGGGTTTCCTCTCTAGACTCTGAGCTCTGGTTACAACCAAGAACAGATATTGTATTTGTATTACATTCATGCTCTGGCAAGTTAGCTGAATACTGCAGTAAAACAGAAATTGACTATAGTTGTGACCTGTGGCTCACTAATTGTCTCTCCAAAAAATGTCCCATCCACACCAGCACCAGACTTAATCCACTGCAGTAACTGTGAAGTGGCCTCTGATACCTGAAGAAAACTTCCACACACCTAAACATAACAGCAAGCGAAAGCTCTAAAGGTAAACTACTTAATGAAACCTCCCACTTAGCACAATTTGCTGGAGTGTTAGCAACAGGGAGCTTTCCAGCAGTACACAGTACATTAAACCAGAATAAAGCAGGGTTTTCAAAAGGAGAAAATGGCCATCTAGTTCTGTAATCATGTAACCTTCTCTTTTTCCTTATCTCAGCCTCACAACGTGGCAAATAAGACAGCAGTTACCCATGGAGC